>OX596152.1:8760000-10010000 GCA_951394285.1 Epirrhoe tristata | reverse complement strand
GGATATGCTAGCTAGACAGAGACTATATAATTATGGCAGGAATATGTACACGAGTACACGGACTAAATCGGGTTTAGGAATTATTGCAAAGAAGACACAAAAACCTCGATCAAATCTTTATTGAATTCACTTTGTTTACAAACCTATGATATTTATTTTCTACGTTTCAGGCAAATTACTTCAGAAGCAGGTGACCAAGAAAAAACTTTATAAAAATAATAAGCAGTTTATCCTTCGTTTCGAAATACTTCAATGTTTCAATGTTTTCAATACGTTTTTCATTGAACGCTCAGTTTTATCACTATCATTATATCAGAAAGAAAAATAGAAAGCAGTACTATCTACGCAATAATTGTAAATATCAAACTACCTTACTCATAATAATGACAATAACAACAATTATTTACCTGTCAATCCTGTCACGTATGGAATTCCAACTTCTCTCTTGGGCATTATGTCAACGTGTATTTGGACATACCTCTGACTACCAAAGATATCATTTATAGTATCCTGAACACTTATAATAGGTCTGAGAGAATGTCTACCACGCCTGGGCATATCGTAATTTGTCTATTGTCAAATATGAATCATAACCTGGTTACGTACAACAGGCGGTCCGCTTTCGCCCAAACGCTCCAACTCTAAATTAGGTTTCAACATGTTTATTTCGTTACCCTTATACAGATACGCTTTGAAATTCTCCACTTTCTTCCCGTTTACATACATATAGCTTCTGAAACATGTCTCGCAGAAGAACGCGGGGTCGAATGGGACCCTTTGTGAGTTGGTGACGATCCACCGCGCAGCGAATTCTGCGCAATTATTGCAATACAACATCTGGTTTTGTGACACAGCTGTGTGACACGGGTACGCGGACAGATGCAGCGGGTCTGCGTTGTTCAGGAGACGGATCTCTGAGAATTGGAATACGTGCTCGCAGTTACCTTGGTGGACGTACACCTGAAACAAATGTTGATGTTAAAAGATACATATTTTCATGTGAGCGAGGCAAAAGATGTGTGACAGGATCATAGCAAGTGGCAATTCTGTGGTGTCTGCCTACCCCTACCTGTGCCCCTACCAGGTCTCCTATTCTTTCGCAAACAATACCGTGAAGAACCAGAATAGAAACACGGTTTGGGGCTTAGCTTTCTATAGATAGTCTAGCTCCAGCAGGGAGTCAGTCGAACAAACTCTTGTCAAAGTTTAGGTACTAGAGAAGTACAAAGAACTAAAAACTACTGCCTCGACGAAGACTTTATACTACTTCTTCTTGTCGTGTCACCCGCTTTCCTCACGATGTTTTCTACTGCAGAGCACCAGTCCGTGTGTACTGTGTACCTCAGGATGTGCCAGCCGCGGCGCGAGCTCGGCGACACAGACGCGGGCCATGTCCCGCACGGGGAAGGTGCCGAGCCCGCGCCGCAGTCCGTGTGTACTGTGTACCTCAGGATGTGCCAGCCGCGGCGCGAGCTCGGCGACACAGACGCGGGCCATGTCCCGCACGGGGAAGGTGCCGAGCCCGCGCCGCAGTCCGTGTGTACTGTGTACCTCAGGATGTGCCAGCCGCGGCGCGAGCTCGGCGACACAGACGCGGGCCATGTCCCGCACGGGGAAGGTGCCGAGCCCGCGCCGCAGTCCGTGTGTACTGTGTACCTCAGGATGTGCCAGCCGCGGCGCGAGCTCGGCGACACAGACGCGGGCCATGTCCCGCACGGGGAAGGTGCCGAGCCCGCGCCGCAGTCCGTGTGTACTGTGTACCTCAGGATGTGCCAGCCGCGGCGCGAGCTCGGCGACACAGACGCGGGCCATGTCCCGCACGGGGAAGGTGCCGAGCCCGCGCCGCAGTCCGTGTGTACTGTGTACCTCAGGATGTGCCAGCCGCGGCGCGAGCTCGGCGACACAGACGCGGGCCATGTCCCGCACGGGGAAGGTGCCGAGCCCGCGCCGCAGTCCGTGTGTACTGTGTACCTCAGGATGTGCCAGCCGCGGCGCGAGCTCGGCGACACAGACGCGGGCCATGTCCCGCACGGGGAAGGTGCCGAGCCCGCGCCGCAGTCCGTGTGTACTGTGTACCTCAGGATGTGCCAGCCGCGGCGCGAGCTCGGCGACACAGACGCGGGCCATGTCCCGCACGGGGAAGGTGCCGAGCCCGCGCCGCAGTCCGTGTGTACTGTGTACCTCAGGATGTGCCAGCCGCGGCGCGAGCTCGGCGACACAGACGCGGGCCATGTCCCGCACGGGGAAGGTGCCGAGCCCGCGCCGCAGTCCGTGTGTACCGTGTACCTCAGGATGTGCCAGCCGCGGCGCGAGCTCGGCGACACAGACGCGGGCCATGTCCCGCACGGGGAAGGTGCCGAGCCCGCGCCGCAGTCCGTGTGTACCGTGTACCTCAGGATGTGCCAGCCGCGGCGCGAGCTCGGCGACACAGACGCGGGCCATGTCCCGCACGGGGAAGGTGCCGAGCCCGCGCCGCAGTCCGTGTGTACCGTGTACCTCAGGATGTGCCAACCGCGGCGCGAGCTCGGCGACACAGACGCGGGCCATGTCCCGCACGGGGAAGGTGCCGAGCCCGCGCCGCAGTCCGTGTGTACCGTGTACCTCAGGATGTGCCAGCCGCGGCGCGAGCTCGGCGACACAGACGCGGGCCATGTCCCGCACGGGGAAGGTGCCGAGCCCGCGCCGCAGTCCGTGTGTACCGTGTACCTCAGGATGTGCCAGCCGCGGCGCGAGCTCGGCGACACAGACGCGGGCCATGTCCCGCACGGGGAAGGTGCCGAGCCCGCGCCGCAGTCCGTGTGTACCGTGTACCTCAGGATGTGCCAGCCGCGGCGCGAGCTCGGCGACACAGACGCGGGCCATGTCCCGCACGGGGAAGGTGCCGAGCCCGCGCCGCAGTCCGTGTGTACCGTGTACCTCAGGATGTGCCAGCCGCGGCGCGAGCTCGGCGACACAGACGCGGGCCATGTCCCGCACGGGGAAGGTGCCGAGCCCGCGCCGCAGTCCGTGTGTACCGTGTACCTCAGGATGTGCCAGCCGCGGCGCGAGCTCGGCGACACAGACGCGGGCCATGTCCCGCACGGGGAAGGTGCCGAGCCCGCGCCGCAGTCCGTGTGTACCGTGTACCTCAGGATGTGCCAGCCGCGGCGCGAGCTCGGCGACACAGACGCGGGCCATGTCCCGCACGGGGAAGGTGCCGAGCCCGCGCCGCAGTCCGTGTGTACCGTGTACCTCAGGATGTGCCAGCCGCGGCGCGAGCTCGGCGACACAGACGCGGGCCATGTCCCGCACGGGGAAGGTGCCGAGCCCGCGCCGCAGTCCGTGTGTACCGTGTACCTCAGGATGTGCCAGCCGCGGCGCGAGCTCGGCGACACAGACGCGGGCCATGTCCCGCACGGGGAAGGTGCCGAGCCCGCGCCGCAGTCCGTGTGTACCGTGTACCTCAGGATGTGCCAGCCGCGGCGCGAGCTCGGCGACACAGACGCGGGCCATGTCCCGCACGGGGAAGGTGCCGAGCCCGCGCCGCAGTCCGTGTGTACCGTGTACCTCAGGATGTGCCAGCCGCGGCGCGAGCTCGGCGACACAGACGCGGGCCATGTCCCGCACGGGGAAGGTGCCGAGCCCGCGCCGCAGTCCGTGTGTACCGTGTACCTCAGGATGTGCCAGCCGCGGCGCGAGCTCGGCGACACAGACGCGGGCCATGTCCCGCACGGGGAAGGTGCCGAGCCCGCGCCGCAGTCCGTGTGTACCGTGTACCTCAGGATGTGCCAGCCGCGGCGCGAGCTCGGCGACACAGACGCGGGCCATGTCCCGCACGGGGAAGGTGCCGAGCCCGCGCCGCAGTCCGTGTGTACCGTGTACCTCAGGATGTGCCAGCCGCGGCGCGAGCTCGGCGACACAGACGCGGGCCATGTCCCGCACGGGGAAGGTGCCGAGCCCGCGCCGCAGTCCGTGTGTACCGTGTACCTCAGGATGTGCCAGCCGCGGCGCGAGCTCGGCGACACAGACGCGGGCCATGTCCCGCACGGGGAAGGTGCCGAGCCCGCGCCGCAGTCCGTGTGTACCGTGTACCTCAGGATGTGCCAGCCGCGGCGCGAGCTCGGCGACACAGACGCGGGCCATGTCCCGCACGGGGAAGGTGCCGAGCCCGCGCCGCAGTCCGTGTGTACCGTGTACCTCAGGATGTGCCAGCCGCGGCGCGAGCTCGGCGACACAGACGCGGGCCATGTCCCGCACGGGGAAGGTGCCGAGCCCGCGCCGCAGTCCGTGTGTACCGTGTACCTCAGGATGTGCCAGCCGCGGCGCGAGCTCGGCGACACAGACGCGGGCCATGTCCCGCACGGGGAAGGTGCCGAGCCCGCGCCGCAGTCCGTGTGTACCGTGTACCTCAGGATGTGCCAGCCGCGGCGCGAGCTCGGCGACACAGACGCGGGCCATGTCCCGCACGGGGAAGGTGCCGAGCCCGCGCCGCAGTCCGTGTGTACCGTGTACCTCAGGATGTGCCAGCCGCGGCGCGAGCTCGGCGACACAGACGCGGGCCATGTCCCGCACGGGGAAGGTGCCGAGCCCGCGCCGCAGTCCGTGTGTACCGTGTACCTCAGGATGTGCCAGCCGCGGCGCGAGCTCGGCGACACAGACGCGGGCCATGTCCCGCACGGGGAAGGTGCCGAGCCCGCGCCGCAGTCCGTGTGTACCGTGTACCTCAGGATGTGCCAGCCGCGGCGCGAGCTCGGCGACACAGACGCGGGCCATGTCCCGCACGGGGAAGGTGCCGAGCCCGCGCCGCAGTCCGTGTGTACCGTGTACCTCAGGATGTGCCAGCCGCGGCGCGAGCTCGGCGACACAGACGCGGGCCATGTCCCGCACGGGGAAGGTGCCGAGCCCGCGCCGCAGTCCGTGTGTACCGTGTACCTCAGGATGTGCCAGCCGCGGCGCGAGCTCGGCGACACAGACGCGGGCCATGTCCCGCACGGGGAAGGTGCCGAGCCCGCGCCGCAGTCCGTGTGTACCGTGTACCTCAGGATGTGCCAGCCGCGGCGCGAGCTCGGCGACACAGACGCGGGCCATGTCCCGCACGGGGAAGGTGCCGAGCCCGCGCCGCAGTCCGTGTGTACCGTGTACCTCAGGATGTGCCAGCCGCGGCGCGAGCTCGGCGACACAGACGCGGGCCATGTCCCGCACGGGGAAGGTGCCGAGCCCGCGCCGCAGTCCGTGTGTACCGTGTACCTCAGGATGTGCCAGCCGCGGCGCGAGCTCGGCGACACAGACGCGGGCCATGTCCCGCACGGGGAAGGTGCCGAGCCCGCGCCGCAGTCCGTGTGTACCGTGTACCTCAGGATGTGCCAGCCGCGGCGCGAGCTCGGCGACACAGACGCGGGCCATGTCCCGCACGGGGAAGGTGCCGAGCCCGCGCCGCAGTCCGTGTGTACCGTGTACCTCAGGATGTGCCAGCCGCGGCGCGAGCTCGGCGACACAGACGCGGGCCATGTCCCGCACGGGGAAGGTGCCGAGCCCGCGCCGCAGTCCGTGTGTACCGTGTACCTCAGGATGTGCCAGCCGCGGCGCGAGCTCGGCGACACAGACGCGGGCCATGTCCCGCACGGGGAAGGTGCCGAGCCCGCGCCGCAGTCCGTGTGTACCGTGTACCTCAGGATGTGCCAGCCGCGGCGCGAGCTCGGCGACACAGACGCGGGCCATGTCCCGCACGGGGAAGGTGCCGAGCCCGCGCCGCAGTCCGTGTGTACCGTGTACCTCAGGATGTGCCAGCCGCGGCGCGAGCTCGGCGACACAGACGCGGGCCATGTCCCGCACGGGGAAGGTGCCGAGCCCGCGCCGCAGTCCGTGTGTACCGTGTACCTCAGGATGTGCCAGCCGCGGCGCGAGCTCGGCGACACAGACGCGGGCCATGTCCCGCACGGGGAAGGTGCCGAGCCCGCGCCGCAGTCCGTGTGTACCGTGTACCTCAGGATGTGCCAGCCGCGGCGCGAGCTCGGCGACACAGACGCGGGCCATGTCCCGCACGGGGAAGGTGCCGAGCCCGCGCCGCAGTCCGTGTGTACCGTGTACCTCAGGATGTGCCAGCCGCGGCGCGAGCTCGGCGACACAGACGCGGGCCATGTCCCGCACGGGGAAGGTGCCGAGCCCGCGCCGCAGTCCGTGTGTACCGTGTACCTCAGGATGTGCCAGCCGCGGCGCGAGCTCGGCGACACAGACGCGGGCCATGTCCCGCACGGGGAAGGTGCCGAGCCCGCGCCGCAGTCCGTGTGTACCGTGTACCTCAGGATGTGCCAGCCGCGGCGCGAGCTCGGCGACACAGACGCGGGCCATGTCCCGCACGGGGAAGGTGCCGAGCCCGCGCCGCAGTCCGTGTGTACCGTGTACCTCAGGATGTGCCAGCCGCGGCGCGAGCTCGGCGACACAGACGCGGGCCATGTCCCGCACGGGGAAGGTGCCGAGCCCGCGCCGCAGTCCGTGTGTACCGTGTACCTCAGGATGTGCCAGCCGCGGCGCGAGCTCGGCGACACAGACGCGGGCCATGTCCCGCACGGGGAAGGTGCCGAGCCCGCGCCGCAGTCCGTGTGTACCGTGTACCTCAGGATGTGCCAGCCGCGGCGCGAGCTCGGCGACACAGACGCGGGCCATGTCCCGCACGGGGAAGGTGCCGAGCCCGCGCCGCAGTCCGTGTGTACCGTGTACCTCAGGATGTGCCAGCCGCGGCGCGAGCTCGGCGACACAGACGCGGGCCATGTCCCGCACGGGGAAGGTGCCGAGCCCGCGCCGCTCCGCGAAGCGCCGCAGCACGGCCGAAGTGTCGCGGCAGCCCACGCCGTTGTCCACGTAGAACACGTTGTTTATGAACATAAAGTTCGATGGGAACGACTCCTGGAATATACATAACGGTGAGAGATAGATAAATACGTACCGGGTCACGACTGTGAACACATTTGCTGCTTATTACATTAACGTTAAACCTTAGTTCAACTAAGGGTTGAACCCCATGTTGACACATGTCAAAACGAAACTGTTACCACGAAAAAGCGTTCTATGTACGAGTATTTAAAGATCGTTTTTCTAGGGACAGTTTCTTAGTTAGTCTAAATCTAAATTCGATTCATTTTCTTGTAATAAGACGGAAAGCGTCAGACTTTGTTTGCTCATTTATGTATTCCAGATGAAGCCTTGGGGTGTCAGAAGCATGTCCGAATACAATTTAGATGGATGCCAGCACTTTGCAGAAGTTAGTAAGTATTCGATACATGACAAGTTGCAAGCCCATCGGCGTTTATGAGAATACCAACTGATGTCCCTCATGATGTTTTCCTTTACTGTTTACCTACGGAAGTACAACCCCGTTCGGCCAAAACGGCATAACTACTCCTACTAAATAAATATTTTCTAATTTTGGTAAGAGATAATAAGCTGAGACAGCTTATTATCTCCCAAGTTACCTTAGAATTAGTAGGTGGCAATAAATCAGGGTGCTCGGACATATCCAGCCTGAGATCCAGATCGTTCCGGCAGACGATTCGGTCGCGCAGATCTGTGAGCGGCTGTTTGCCCACCAGCACTACGTCGCAGTTGAATACCGAGTGCCGGCCACGGATCTGCAAAAATATATCAAGTTTTGTACATATCTTTGCAGGTTGATTTATACAGCATCAGGATCTAAAACTACACGGGAGATGCTGTTGCGCTTGAGACATTGATTGTCATATATACAAAAGCATCTAGCTAGTAGCTGGACTAGCTAGTGCATAAAACTAGCTGTGCTTGCGACTTGTTTGCGTGTATTCGTTTCTCCCGCGTATATCTTGATCCCACGAGAATTTCCTTGGAACCAAAACTTTTCGATAGCGCGTTCTCACTTTACATCTAGTTCTGTTTTGGACCCTAATCTCTGTATTTATGTTTGTCTTAGCCCGAACAAACAGACAGACTATTTTCTTAAGTTAGATTGTGTTTTAGAGTGAATGAAATATCGTATACCTAAACTAGTTTTCCGAAAGGGTTTTTGTAAACTTTGACATTGAGGTTTGTAAAAATTATTATGTACCTACCAAACAGAATGGCGTTATAGAAAGGTGGCCTATACCCAGCAGTGGGTGCAACGGGGATGGTTAAATAGAAATTATTATTGTGTAAATTAAATAACTATATATTTATCAAGTGCAGATGCACTTGACATACATTGATTTGGCCTCTGTCCTGCCTTGAGAACACAAAGGGTCGGTAGACTCGCACTCGGTACAGCACATCCTTCCCGGGCTCTAGATCTGGGGGCTTCTCCGGGTCCTGTGGGGTCTCGTCTGATCCCATCACACCTTCCTGTAACACCATCATTATTGAAAAATTTCTTGATTTAGTGGAGAACTAATTCTTTTTGAACATTTTTCTATTCTAGTAAAATAAAGGCATTATTATTTTTATTCTGAGATGTGGCAATTAATGTTTCATCAGAATTTGTATTGATGATATGATTATAAACTAAATCATCATCGTAGTCTGACTTCACAGACTGCACGAGCGAAGCACTGGTGGTTGTCTTTGATTAGTTGTTCTTGATAGATTGTTGAAGTTAAGCAACATTCGAAACGGTCTGAAGTATGTGTGCCACCAGCATTTTCTTTTAAGCGCTCTAAGCTTGTGCCGGCCATACACCACGATCCTGTGCTGAATACTTTTATGTACTCTCAGTAAACAAGTAAATGAAGTGATAAGTAAAGAAAGATAATGCCTTTATATTTTACCTGATTGTGCAATGTGAGGAGTCTAACACCTCTATACTTTAGTTTTCTTGAAGATATCTGGTTGATACCACAAGTTATCATGGTTTTCAGCTTCTTAAGAGTGCGGAGCTTGGCCCCCTCGGGTATGGCGACAATGCCATGTTGGTCCTGCAGAGCCATGGCTGTGGTGAGGTGGCCCGGGCTTGGTCTCTGGGATGCCATCTCCATTTCTCTACCAGTTAATAGAAAGTCAGGACTGGAACAAAAAAATACTGTGATGATTAATGCGTTGCACAGTTTTCTATTGTGATAATTAAAGAATTGTTTGCTACTATTTTACTTTCTGACCTGCAGAAGGCTGACTCCTTAGCATAATCCTCATCAGATAAACCAACAAACTGTTGGCAAGCTTTATCTTGAAAACTCTTTAGTTCAGCACTATTCTCTGGCTTGCCGAATATTGGAAAATCTTCAAAAGCTTTTGACAAGTTTGAAGCAATTATAGGTTTGGTTACAATATTGTGGACAACATTGTGCCATTGAGGACCAGTTTGTTCAGTGAATATTTTGAACTTTTTATATTTTTGGAATTTCTTTGACTTCTGTGAGTAATGGGAGCGTTTTGCACCCTTAGGCTGATCTTTAAATCTCGATAAAAAATCTTCCTTTCTTCCCTTGACTTTTGCACCACTCGATAATTCACTTGGGAAAGAATCTTCCTTTCTTCCTGTGTCTTTTGCACCACTCGATACTTCACTTGGGAAAGAATCTTCCTTTCTTCCCTTGACTTTTGCACCACTCGATAATTCACTTGGAAAAGAATCTTCCTTTCTTCCTGTGTCTTTTGTACCACTCAATACTTCACTTGGGAAAGAATCTTCCTTTCTTCCCTTGACTTTTGCACCACTCGATACTTCACTTGGGAAAGAATCTTCCTTTCTTCCCTTGACTTTTGCACCACTCGATACTTCACTTGGGAAAGAATCTTCCTTTCTTCCTGTGTCTTTTGCACCACTCGATAATTTACTTGGGAAAGAATCTTCCTTTCTTCCCTTGACTTTTGCACCACTCGATACTTCACTTGGGAAAGAATCTTCCTTTCTTCCCTTGACTTTTGCACCACTCGATACTTCACTTGGGAAAGAATCTTCCTTTCTTCCTGTGTCTTTTGCACCACTCGATACTTCACTTGGGAAAGAATCTTCCTTTCTTCCTGTGTCTTTTGCACCACTCGATACTTCACTTGGGAAAGAATCTTCCTTTCTTCCCTTGACTTTTGCACCACTCGATACTTCACGTGGGAAAGAATCTTCCTTTCTTCCTGTGTCTTTTGCACCACTCGATACTTCACTTGGGAAAGAATCTTCCTTTCTTCCCTTGACTTTTGCACCACTCGATACTTCACTTGGGAAAGAATCTTCCTTTCTTCCCTTGACTTTTGCACCACTCGATACTTCACTTGGGAAAGAATCTTCCTTTCTTCCTGTGTCTTTTGCACCACTCAATACTTCACTTGGGAAAGAATCTTCCTTTCTTCCCTTGACTTTTGCACCACTCGATACTTCACTTGGGAAAGAATCTTCCTTTCTTCCCTTGACTTTTGCACCACTCGATACTTCACTTGGGAAAGAATCTTCCTTTCTTCCTGTGTCTTTTGCACCACTGGATATACTGGCTAAAAATTGTCCTGTATTATCTTGGGTGTCATTGATTGAAGGATTCACAATTGGTGCTACTACATCCATTTTGTTTTCTCCAATAGGCAGGTTCGAGTAAATTCGGCTAGAAGGAGAGCGTTGTCCCATACGATCTTTCAGTTGTTTCAATTTAATATTTTGAAGTATATTTGGAACGTGATCTGAAAATAAAATTCGATAGATTCGGTTTTTATCATTATTCCATTCATGCAAGCCAGGAGCTAAGATTTAGGATGGGAAATCTTAGCACCTGGTTTGCTGCTCAATGATGATAATCATCATTGAGATATCTTTACTTTTAAGGTACCTAAACAATTTTAGCTGCATGTTTGAAATGTCTAAATATTTACCTTTTGCTCGCTTGTCTCCCATTGTCGTTACCAAAATCAACAGTATAGTATTACACTTATTCGTACTATCTTTGAAATATTTTAATTTGTCAATTTTTCTTTGAAGGAGGAAAACAATAAACGAAAAAAAAACTATAAACTCAACATCTGTAGTAAACTGTAAAGTACAATCACAAACTGTTAGGATGCTAGCTAACGCATAATACACAAACAAACGAACTAACTATTAGGATGCTACTATTAACGGTAGTAACGGCATAATACATACACAAAACAAAATCAAAACAAGAACAACTTTTTTTTTTCAACTTACAAGCTAGCTATACTTATACCATATATCTCTATGTCTCTCTCTTCCTTTGATTTGAGGAAAGAGGTAAGGTGCTTTCTGGTAAGACCGGACAAGTAGTAAGTCCGGATAAGTCATGTAACTACTAAATTCAGCAATTTTTTTAAATGATGGCAACATCACCGTACGCGCCATTTTGTTGTGCCCCTCCCTACAGTCTGCTTTTTACGCTATGCCCAGCAGAACGTGTGCTATTGTCGTTCAAAAAAAGGATGTACCAAAAGTGGAAAAAGACATGATCCGATCTTCCACCTGAAACGTTCTGTGAGCAATTTGGTAGGTAATTTTTGTTTATTTTTGAAGTTTTGCTGTTTTATTACCATTTGCGATGTAAGACTAATTGATTAGTACTATACAATCATGTCTACGACGTTTGTAGACAATGATCCGATCTTTAACCTCGTAGGTTAAGATCGGACATAATCCGCCGGTCTTTCACTTTAAAGTGTTTCTCAAACTTTTTACTTAACATGCTTTTTATTTTACTTTCAATATTCGATTTGTCTGTATCAAACGTCTCACTTTCGTAAGCTTTTGTACGGATGTCTTGGCTGTTTTCGCCTACAAGTAAGTTATCAAAGTAACCTACATTTATGATGTTTAAAATGTAACTTGTTTTACTAATAATGTTGTAAAAGTACTGACTTTTTTGTTTTTACTTAAAGAAGTATTTGTTATGTTTAGTTGTTGATTGTTATTGATTTCTTGTTTGTTCTGGATTGTATAAAATACGTAAGTATTAAGATTTGTTGACAGAACGTGCTATAATACTGCATATTTATATTACTGAATAATAATTTAAGTGGATTGACCGAGTTTGGAATACCACGCTGCGTTCAACGATTGGTATTGTCGACGTAGGGCGCAAAACAGTCAAGTTGAAGTGGGACTGGGCAGGGCACGTGAACCGGATGCACAGCGAAAAATGGGCAAACACCTTAACACCCTGGAGACAACGCCGCGGACGGCCAAGGAAACGCTGGAGAGACGACCTCGACTCCTTCGATAGTGGGTGGTGGAACCTATCAAAGGAGAGAGATGGTTGTAAATAATTGGGGGAGACCTTTGCCCAGCAGTGGGACAGTATAGCTTAACTACTTCTATTTTGTTAATTGTCTGCCTGCTGTAATTATGAGTCTAATGAGCCTTTAGATGTAAAAGTTTGAGATACACAAAAATCTATGTTTGAAGCATGCGGGGTAAGATCGGACATTTGGAGTAAAAAAATGTATTAAATCTTCGCTAAAACTTAAATTTGAAAACCAATTCAATAACAATTTTTACTATGTTTTTTATTAGGTAAGTCCGAATATTTTCCTGTGATAGAGCTTATTCTAGCTGTTACAGAGGTGATTTTATAAGGTAGTCCGGTCTTACCTTAATACGGTCCGATCTTTTACTTGCCATTCTGAAAAATTTTGCTCTGTTTGATCATTCATAAAACATCAACCGTTGTGTTTATCTAAACATTACAAATAAGAAATGAAACCTCTGTATTTTTGCAACAGTTTGGTTGCTATGGCGTTGTAAAAGAGTCACTAGAGGCGATACAATAAAATATTTTCTAAGACTCTTTAGGTTTTCTCAAAAATAGTCCGATCTTACCAGAAAGCACCTTACCAAAAAGGTACCATGCTAAATCTATGGGAAAGAGGTCATTGTTCTCTTCCCTCTGCCATGTCTGTCATGTCTGTCAACTGTCCAGTTCAGCCAGCACGTATGTATCCTGTCATAACCATGTCATAACACTGTGCTGTGCTGTGTGTGCTCAGCTCAGTGCTGTTTGTTTGTGCAAAAGTTTTGCAGGCATTTTACAAAATGCTCACTCTTTGGAACTTATTCGAAGCCTCTCTATTATGTCTCAATGCCGTCTGCGTGCTTCATGAAGAAAGATTCATGCAAAAAAGTATGTATAAAAGTGTTGAGAGAAAGTCAGCATTACTTCCCAACTTCCCAGTGTGTGATATCCTATTTATCTAATTTAGTGCAGAGATCTCACAAGCCAAGCATGCTATTCTTTCGGCTTTTTATGCCTAAACTAAACTATGTGCTAAGTAAGCAACAGATGGTTTTATTTTTCTGCTGAAAACTTTTGTTTTAACAAAACCACTATGGTATGGTAAAAATAAATAAAAGGTATGGTGAAGAAGTCTGCCTTGTCGTTTTCTTGCTAAACAGAACTTTTTTTTTCAGTGGGATGGGGTGCAAATACTCAAAACCAAGGATATACAGACCAGTCTTCAGTTAAATTCCAAATATTGAACTTGGTAAGATCAATCCGAACTGTTACTCGAAGTAAGTATTACTCAATCTTTTTGATTCCAAAATTAAGTTTTTATTTTCTACTCAAAAATTGGATTGGAATGCCATCCAGCGTGGTAATGCCGCCAGTGTTTTGGGCACACTTCCGACTGACAGTGACCTGGATCAGTTGAGCTATAGATCGTTTCTAACGATCCTTAGATAGCTTGACTAATCCTGTTGTATTTTGTAAATATGTAGTAGCTTAGTTTCTGTAAATAAATAATTAAAAACTCAAAAATTGTTATTTGATATTCATAGGTAGGTGCTGAACATAATATATTATCTGTTTCAGTTCCGCTAATAATCCTCAATGTCCTGACAATAATATTTAAACTGTTGCTTGGATGACCAACGGTGCCTTTAAGAAAAATATTGTCCACTCTAAGTTAAAAGTTTTTATTTTATGTACTTATCTTTGTAATGTTTCATAATACAGAAATTATTATTTTTCACTTGTCTTTTTTTACTCCTAGTAGGTACCTGTAAAAGTGTAGTGAGTGACAAATACAACAATGTTTCTGGAGATAGGTACAGTAGGTAGTGTCCCCACCAAAATTATAGATAGATAGATAGAAAATACTTTATTGTACACCACATGGACAGTACAGAAAGACAAACAAAGATATACGAAAATATTTAAAACAAAGTACAATGGGTCGCTGTGAGCGATTTCTTCCAGACAACCTTAGGAAAAAAGAAGTGAGAAAATGCCACCATTTTCTCGATATTTTATATGTAAAAACTTTCAAAGCTTTCCCGGGTTACTCCCGCTCGTCCCCACGCTTCGTCCCCATCGGGGACGAGCGGGAAGTTTTTTTCCCGCTCGTCCCCACTGCTCTTACGATGGGGGTGAACGGGAAGTTTTTTTTCCCGCTCGTCCCCACTGCAATATTAATACTTACATATAGGTAATATTAATACTTACATATGGGTAATATTAAAACTTACATAATTTACTAATATTAGAAGCAGGTACTCACATGGGTAAAATTGTTTTCTTAACAAGATTTCTTCTAGCATACCTCATTCTATGTAATATTGAATCTGTCCAAACATTCTTTATTACACGAATAGGATTAATTTCTACCTGCTACCAGCCGCTAACCCCTTCCTATGACATAAAGACTAAGGAATATACCCTAAGCTAAGTCTTATCAGTAGTACACCACCCGCGATGGCGGCAAACGTTTCAAGTGGGGTTGCGGTAGCTGACTTTGATATTATTAGCAAAAAAAGGTGGTGCATTGTTATTACGCGCGGGCTACCAATATTGCAAAAAAAGAACACTAAAAACTGTTGATGCAACTAAAGTGCTCAGGACTTTTAAAAATACACGTAAGTAAAACTCACTATCTATAAACTAGGCTATATTTTACTTAAGTTGAATATTTATTATTCTTTAGAATTTCTTAAACTTTCGCGATCATTATTTATATTTTAGTTAGTTAAACATAAAAAGGCTTAGTTAAATGATGCTAGGCGGCGTGGTAACGAGCAGACTTGAAACAAAATGGCTTGATCGTTATAGTTTACTTTTAACTATATTTACAGATAGGTAACTCATTTATATACATAGGTACTCATATTAATTATGGGTTAAATAAATAAAGACAATAAATACTTGGTTAAATATCTTATTTTTTTAGGACAACTACATAATTCACGAAAAAAGTCACAGGTGTGCACCGGACTCAATCAGAAATGATTTGGAGATAGCGGTCCAAAAATGCAGAGAGATTTTATTTTTAGTCATTTTTTATTTGTATTTTTTTCTTATGTTCACTATTTTTGTTTTATTTTTTTTTTATGATGAATGGGTTGGCTATATTATATAATATTATATCACTGTTTATAATGTTGAATATTTATTTTATATAATCACTGTTATTTATTTTGTGAATATGTAGTAGCTTAGTTTCTATAAATAAATGTCAAACATAATAATAATCACTCTTAATAATGTTGAATATTTAGTAGATACCTACATAATTTTATTTTTAAAAAATATATAAATTTGATTACAAAAGCTTGTGATTTTATTTAAAATAATCCTCTAACTAAATAAAATAGTGGGGACGAATGCTACTAAATAATTCCCTCTCGTCCCTTTGGGGACGAGCGGGAAAAAAAATTCCCGCTCGTCCCCGATGGGGACGAAGCGTGGGGACGAGCGGGAATAACCCGCTTTCCCTTCATTATCTAGAAATTAACATTTCCAAATTAAATCTAGGTACCTACTACTTAAACTTTATTTAGAAGAAGAAGACTAAGCTAAGATGTTACCGATTGGGCGATATAGTCGCTCAGCGACAAAGCCCTTTTCTTTTTTTGTAAATAAAAAAAGATGTCTAATGCTCCGCCACACAAACGGGAAATGCCGTTGATTATCGCCGTTGAAGGACGTTGAACGTTGGTGTGACCACTATGATTTAGTCATATAATTATTACAGATATTTTCCTATCGTCCGTTAACCTAAGTGAGATCTTTAAAACTTAGTTAAATATAGAGAGAGACGGCGGCGGTACATCAAAGAGATTATCGCGAAAATTATCGCAAAATTTTTTTTTTTTTTTGCGTAAAAGGTCCCACACACCTTTGGCCCAATTTTTTAGTTAATTTGTTTACTTATTAGTAGCGAAATGACAAGAACTAAGGAACACAGTGAGTATTCAAGAAGATTTCTCATTTGACGACAGATTTCCATCCATTGGAGTTTTGAAAGGACAAGCCGCCATGTTTTTTCAATTGACTCAAATTGACGTGCCATATTATATTAATTATTTGAAGAAAGATTTGAAGTGAAGTCAAAGTGAGAAGAAGAAGAAGGAATAAAAAGAAGAAGAAGAAAAAACCAAGAAATTTTTGAAGGAGCTAGTGGCTCTGCAATTTTATTTAGTTTTCTCGTGTTTTACTAGGTTTTATTATGTAATTTCGGTGGCATTTTACTAATAAAGCTTTGTATACGTAACAGGAGATTTGGTAAATGGAATGGGGGAGTATTCAAGAAGTTTTCTTATTTGACGAATGATTTCCGTTGGAGCTTTGAAACGACAAGCCGCCATGTTTTTTCAATTGACTCAAATTGACGTGACGTAATTAGCCGTGGGTAGAAGGATGGATATGTACTTATAACTCGCAGCTCAACCGAAATCGGTATACGTCTTTCAAGTCTTGGCAAAATACTTCGGCTCAACAGATCCAATTCCGTCCCAATCCAAGGCAAGACAATATTGTATTGTGGTTTATTACAATAGCGCTAAAGTCTCTATTTGAAAAGCGAAGCTGTGACAAACTGATAATATACATCAAATCCGTCCTTCTCCATCCTTCAGTCAATCAATGCTCCGAACCAAAAAGTCGTACAAATAAAAGAAAACTCTAGACAATTCAATAATATATTGTTTCTTATTCCAATGAAGATAAAGTCTTTATTCAAAAAACCGATCTGTAACGTAAACAGTACCTGTACATCGAATCCGTCTACGTCTTTCCGATGCTCAGAACCAAAAAGTCATTAAAGTCTAACGAAACTCAAGATCATGCAATATTAAAATGTGTTTTATTTCAATGGCGTTAAAGTCTTTATTAGAAAAAAGGACGTAAACAGACCCTAACAGATCAAATCCATCCTTCTCCATCAGTCCAAAAGCTCCGACACCTTTATTGTGTTTTATTTCAATACTGTTAAGGTCTTTAATCGAAAAGCTGAGTTTGACTGATTGATCTGAAGTACGACGTACGTATTTGACTGAAGAACTGACTAATATCAATTAGTAATTTCGATTTTAACTCCTAGGAATAAGGTCTATTATTGAAACTCAGGTTTGAGTTTACGACTGCTGCCGCGTCCATCTATCGTGCTGCATGGCGCTGTGTGTAGCTTCCGGGCAAACGAAATAAATAAAACGGAAGTTGCAATACAACTTCCGTTTTATTTATCTTAGTGCAAAGCGTTTAGTTTTTTTATTAAATGGTAGTAATAATTCATGTTAACGTAATTTATAAACTGGCCAATGTAATTTAATGTTTATTAAAATAAGACCAAAGCTTGACTTGAACTGTCTTTGTCATTACAACCATAGACGAGAGATGTCGGAGATCACAGACTAAAACAGCAATTATTACCATTCTCGATAGGGCTAAAAACTATATAAACCATAAACAATATATAAGGGATGCCGTACACCATCCCTTACAACTAGAAAAATATTTTGGAATAATAAACTAAAGAAACTTTATCTATAAGATGTGGATTGGTAAAGGTATTTATTTGAATATTGCAACGTAGTGTCATCAAGTGACATAATTTTTAAACCATTTAAGCAAACTCCAATACTGTTGATAGAACCTTTTATTCTGTACTTTTTTTTTTTTTTTTGTCTGTACTTAGTACTTACGTTAAATCATAGATGGCGATAAAGGCTACTATTCCGTTTAAACTTTATATTGTAGGTGATGATTTTTTATATTATTTTAGCCCTGTTGGAGCTGTTGAGTTGTAATTCAGGTATACATCATGATTTAAATATACCTGAAACCTACAGATCACGATTTTTAACTGAGTTACCCATGGCTAGACGTAATACATATTTTGAAGAAAGATTTGAAGAAGTCAAAGTGAAAAGAAGAAGAAGAAGAAGAAACCAATAAGTGAAGTGAAACCATAAAGAATATGAAGACCTATATGATGAAGACCTAGACCTAGATGATGTTTATTACCGATTGGGCGATATAGTCGCTCAGCGACAAAGCCCTTTTTTTTTATAAAACCTAGTAAAACACGAGAAAACTAAATAAAATAGCAGAGCCACTAGTTCCTTCAAAAATGGCGAAAGATAATCGCTATCGCGTTGATGAGATGTGTATTCACATGGCATTGACGTTGACGTTGGTGTGACGTCGTCATTTGAAGCATTGAACATGCATTGAACGTCTGTGGTTGGATGGAACTAGGCATGGGCATGTAATGTACCGCGTGACCTAAGAAGCTTAAGCTGACTAAGCGTGATCAATTTAAGTAGATGATGATATTTTCAAAAAATATCGATACTTACCTATATCGATATGATTTGACAGAGAATATTCGTGCTTTAGAAATTAATTTGTTTGGTCTGCCAAAAACAAAAAAAATTGTGGAACTCCGGGAGTGCCGACAGAAGTGAAAACTTGAACAATTACGTACATTACACATAATTAATTTTATCCCTCCAAAGTACAAAGATGAAGACAGCGGTTGTCAGACAGACAACAAGCCATGACAGAGGCTATACACTGCGGCCTAGAAACTGTCACCTGAGTTGCGTAGAGACTCATATGAACTTACTTTTTTACTTGAAAAGCTGATAGGTTTGAGCCTTCACAGTGTACATTTGCCTGAAATAACAAGTACAAACTTACACATAAAAATAGATATTAGGTTTGTATCAAAACTGAGTAAGTAGTGATTGTAATTACATACCTACATTTAATATTAAATAAATCTAAATGTAAACAAAGCTCAGGAAACGCTATCGTTGCGTTTTGACTTGTGCTTCAGAAACTCGCGCAGCGACTGATCAGATATCATAATGACCATTACCAGGTTTGCCAATATTGCTATTATTTTCTTTAACTCACAATACTTAAATTACCATTGGGATGACTGACAATTTATATTAAGTTACGCAATTAACCGGTGCACTTTGTGCCAGATGACCAATCTAGCCGTACAATATTATTTCTTGCTTTCATTCTTGACTCTATACATCAAGTTTAATAATAATTTATCAAAAATTACTAGTAGAAGTAGCTCTAAAACTAAAACCAGTATTCTTGGCCCTTCCTTACAAACATTTTGTTAGGGATGAGGAGTCAAGCTATATTGGTTGAAAGCTATAGCGCCTTACGAACACGTGAATTAGAAAGGAGAAACCAAAGTTTTTTACTCATTTCAAAACTATTTCCTCTCGCTAACGCGCCTAAAGAAGTTTTCACTTCAAAAATCCATAAAGTGTTACTTGTTAGTTAATAAGTTGTTAATATCGCTCAAAAATTTTGATACATTGAAAAAAAATACGTGAGTGTCGTGTAACACTCGGTTGGAACGAAGTTTGTACATTTGACATTTTGTGCACCTTGTGCACCACTTTTCGCACTTTAAACATAATATTTTTGCGCAGTTGTTTTTGCAGTTATCTTTATTTTTCCCCGGAGATATCGATATGTCGTGACGGTAAGATGGAATGCTTTCTTTTGTTTTTCTAGCCTAGCCTCCTCCATCCTCGACACCGTCCGAAAAGGAACTTCGTTCCAAAAATTATATCGATGTATCGATATATTTTTTCAACAAGCCTATGTACTTCATCCAATAGTGAATCTGTGCTATGATGTGCTCATACTGCTCGCGCTCATGCTCATGCTCACTCAGCTTTATCTCAGCTCTGTGGCTGGCATAGGTGGCTGAGTGGCTGGCGCGCCGCCATTTTGTTTTTTATCTGTGGAAAAGTGGGCAAAACGCCGGTCTTCTTTTCCGCTCCGAAGCGTCTAGTTTCTACGCGGAATATTGGTAAAATATGGCAGCAAATAACTATTTTGGGTTTACTCATGGAGGAACCCAATATGGGTGAGTTTTTACTTCATTTTCAGTGTTTTCAATTTGATGAAGTCCGAATAACATTACGTGTTCAAGACGTGCGACTAAAGTGCCTTGTGCTCGTGTTTCACCTAATCAAAATGGCGTCTCAGGAGTATCGATCGTGGTATTTTGCATTGCAGCAGTACGATCGTGAGAATGTAACGAGGTTGGTGGTTTTTCAGCGCTGCTACAGCAAGTGCTGCTTATGGCGGTCAGACTGGGTACGCCGTAGCACCTGCAGCTACCGCGGCCACGTACGGAACACAGCGCGCTGCCGCGACGGGCTACGACACAGCCTATCAAGCGGCAGCAGCCACTCAAGGTATCTCTCCATTCCATACTGAAATTGCACTTTCGGGTACCTACTCCTTTATTAAGTACAATTAATACGCATAGAGCGAAAATACAACTAAGTCCTACCATGTAGGTACTACCTACTACTACATGACTTATAAATCGATATCAATGCGCATTGTTATTTTGTAAGTACCTAACTCAATTACTAGAAAAGAATAAACATGAATTGTTTTTCATTTTATCAAAATTACACTTCGCTCAGTGGATCTAGGCATTCGTGAAGTTAGCTGTTTGTCTGCATAGTGACCGATTTTTCATACAAAATTGTATTCTGTGCAGACAAACAGCTAACTTCACGAATGCCTAGATCTGTTGGACGAAGTGCACTTAGTACAAATAACAGGACCAGTTCTTGGTTCACTGACCATGACTCATCTACAAAAAATAACAAGTAAATTACCATTGATCATCCAGTTCAGCTCCATAGTGACTAATGACAGTGATGAACAGTAAATTGACAGCAACAAATTATCTAAAGAATCACAGCTATGTGTAACATGCAGATACAAAAACAATAAGTATCAAAAATGTTATCTCAATGCGTGAGCACTTTCAAGAATCCATAGAATTGATAATTTATGATTGTTCTCTTTGAAATGTATGCAGTATCATGAGCCCAACAGCTGCTTGTATATCATCGATTAAGAAATCCATACTAATATTATAAAGCTGAAAAGTAGAGGATTAGTGAGTTTATATGTTACATTCCCCAAAACGCAACGATAGCGCGATCAAATTTTTCCTGTGGCACCATCTATTATGTAGTAAAATGTGTCTGTCTGTCTGTCTGTTTGTTAACTTTTCACGCCTAAACCACTGAACAGATGATGCTGAAATATGACATGGATAAAGATTATGTCCCAGGGACGGACATAGGCAACTTTTTTTTTCAAAACAAATCATAAAAGGCGTGAGATAAGGGTTGGAATTTTCAAATCAAATCAAATTGTTTTATTGCGTATTATGGGTAAAATTTAACAGGTGTTAGTGGTACAGTAACGGTCTGCCATAATCAACGTCTTGCGCATGCAATATGTACATTTTATATTATATTTCATTAAAATAAAATTTTGTATTTTGTAAAATGTTTGTATGGGGACTTAAAGTGAAGTTCCAGTTGAAGGCCACACACAAGATGGCGTTGCTGTCCTATGGCTGAGGTCGAGATGGCGCTATTATTGCATTTTTATTTTTAAAAAAGTATTAGAAGAGAATCTTCTGAACAGCAGTTTTCAGTTCTGTTTTTATTAAGTATGTTATTTTGCTGACGAAGTCGCGGGTACCAGCTAGTAAATAAATAATTGTGGAATATGCCAACCATCAACACGATTGTATGTAAACTGAATCTTTACAACTTAAAACTAGGTGATTCTATACTCCTGTTCCCAACCAATACCGTAAAAAACACATTACGGGCCTAGCTTTCTTTAACGTGATTCATCTGTAAACTAAACAGTAATGCTGCAGGGGGAGCCAGTTGAACAAAAATGAGGCTCATCAAAGTAAAATCAGGCTCAATTTCAGTTAAAAGAATTCATGCCTTAAGGTTCAGGCTCGAGGTCAGCGATGGGGACCTATGTAATGTTGAGAGGTCATGATAGTTTGCTACAATGAACGGTGTACCCCAAGCAGCGGCGGCGGCGCACGCGCACGCGCACGCGGCGGCGGCGGCGGCCTCGGCCTACGACGCCAGCAAGTCGGCGTACTACCAGCAGGCCGCGGCCTACCCCACGCCCGCGCCTCCGCAGCCACAACCTACCTACGACGCCTCGGCGGCCAAGCCTACGTATTCCACTACTGCCACTTACGCTCAGGTTCGTTTATTCATCTATATTATATGCCAGTTTCGCTATTCCATCTAGTTTTTTTGCTTACTTGTAACGTATGGTAATTTAATATTGCATACTCAAAATATCAAATATAGTTAAATGAAACCAAGGATAGAGTAGAGAACCTGTATCCAGACTTCTATCTCAATTATATTAAGAATTGCCCAGAGTTGGCCACTGGCCCATACGAACTTATGCAACTTCATTATGCTATCTGCAGTATGATAATGATGCACTTTGATTATTCGTGTGATGTGATTTCTGCATCATACAACTGATCAGATTCGCCATTTATTACAGCCTTGTAAAGCTTTGTTTAATTTTGTATATACAAAAACACAACTGTTTGACCTATGAATAACCCCTACATCACATAGAAAGGCGAAACTGAAAGCTGTCTACATCCAAAAATGAGGTCATTACTTGGTGTTAGTCTAAACTGAGATTCTCCAATAAAGTTACATTGGATGCAAATGTCAATAGAGATTGGAAGCATGCCAATGATGATAATAACAGGAAGTTTGTATTGATACATTTATATTTATAAACTTGCTACAATTTATTTGCTTACAAGATTTAGTGGAAAAAAAGTCTGCTTGATTCATTTATTTTATGAAGCAAAATTACACTTCTATTTCTGTCACAGACTAACAGTGGATGTCCTAAGGTAACAGATAGGTAGTCAGAGCAAACCTACCATCGGTACAGGAAACTGTGTATGCGAGTTTAAATAAAGCTGTTTGTAAACATTACCTCACAGTTCTTTTTGCATGTAATTGCATAACATTCTCTCTCGTGAATCACTAGAATTCAGGTTTTTAAACATTTGATTCCCATGAGCCCTTTCAGATTCTGCCTATCATGAAGTGAAAGTTGGTTCGGGTTGGACTCGCTCTGTACTGACGCTTGTGTCGTGTCCAATAGAACTTGATCTGCGTGCAGGGCGGCGCGCGCTCCACGGGCGCGGCCAAGCCCGCGTACGGCGGCGTCTACACCGCCACCACGGCCGCCTCCTACCAGCCGCAGCCTTACCAGGCCTCGCAGCAGGCGCAGCACCAGACCAAACGTGAGACACCACCTGACGCACATCAAAACACTGTCACGATATCTTGCTTGATATATAGACTCGATGCCGAGTCGTAGAGGTCGCGCGCTCGAAGTTGCGGGCGCGTTGCCGCCGAGTTATTCGACGCCTCGCGCGGCGCGGCTGTGGACTCGATGACGACATGGCGATCTGATCCATTATAATTATTGCAAATTAACTTGATAAGGGTCCAAATGTATCAGATATGAAAATAATTTATATAACAAAACATAGCAGATGTATTCCTATTATCTTCCTGATTAGAGTTTTTGGATTAGATATCAATTTCTCGAGCTTAGCTCTCTCTTGCATGTTGCACTGACATCTCACCGGGCGGGTGCATGCCAGTTTCTCGAATGAAATAAAACGTGTTATCTGTGCAGAGCAAGCCACAAGCCGCGGCAACACAGCTTATGATACCGCTCTGTATAACGCAGCCAGCATGTACGTCGCGCAGCAGAGCAAGGGCGGCGGCGGCGGCGGCGGCTCCACCACCAGCGGGTTAGTACATAATGAGGAAACTCTACCTTAAAATATTATCATTGCTAGAACTTTTACCTAACAAGATGTCGTTCCAATTGATAATAATGAATGTAATTGCAGGGGCGGCTGGAAGAACTACAACAATAAGAGCGGCGTGAACCCGTCGGGGCAGCAGCGCCGGCCCAAGCCGCCGCCCAAGGCGCAGCAGCTGCATTACTGCGACGTCTGCCGCATCTCCTGCGCCGGCCCGCAGGTAATTTGAACGATTGGCGTGAAAAGGACTTATTATACCAGATTCAAAACAGCAAAGCTTTTTATATCTTCAAACAAACAATATTTGAATTTATTATCAAATTATTTTTAGTGATGTTGTAATCACGTGATAAACTAAAAGCTTATGGTAATTTATGCATTGTTAAAAAATAAAACATGTTATACTAAGGTCGATGTTCAACACCTATTTGTAACAGACAGAAGAAGATAAATTTTACATATTGTTATCAGACTTTTAAAGTGAAAAGGATTTGGAAATGATGAGACTTGATGACGAGTCGTAGAGGCATAGCGCGCGCGCGGCGCGTTCCTAGCTGTCGAGTTATTCTACGCTGGGCTATGCGCCGCCGCAAGCTGAGTCTCAAAGACGATATGGCACTCTGATCCAACCAAGCTGTTTCTGGCAATTGAAAGATTCAGTCCAACTGATTCCAAAGAATAGACATTTTGTGTAACTGCAGTACATGTATCGGATCTAGGTATTCATGAAATCAGTGCTCAACTGCTTCGATCCGCAATAGACGCTTTTTCATACAAAATAATGCGCATCGAAACAAATTGTCGTACGTCCTCGTACGTCTCCAAGTTCATCTCTACCATCAGGCGACCGACTGGTGACGGACAAAACTAAATAAAAAAATGTACATCCAGACGTACAAGGAGCACCTGGAGGGCCAGAAGCACAAGAAGAAGGAGGCGGCCGTCAAGCTGGCGGCGGCGGGCTGCGCCACGGCCAGCGGGCGCGGCGCGGGCGGCGGCGCGCTGCGCTGTGAGCTGTGCGACGTCACCTGCACCGGCGCAGACGCGTACGCAGCGCACGTGCGCGGGATCAAACATCAGAAGGTACAGTACTGCGCCACGGCCAGCGGGCGCGGCGCGGGCGGCGGCGCGCTGCGCTGTGAGCTGTGCGACGTCACCTGCACCGGCGCAGACGCGTACGCAGCGCACGTGCGCGGGATCAAACATCAGAAGGTACAGTACTGCGCCACGGCCAGCGGGCGCGGCGCGGGCGGCGGCGCGCTGCGCTGTGAGCTGTGCGACGTCACCTGCACCGGCGCAGACGCGTACGCAGCGCACGTGCGCGGGATCAAACATCAGAAGGTACAGTACTGCGCCACGGCCAGCGGGCGCGGCGCGGGCGGCGGCGCGCTGCGCTGTGAGCTGTGCGACGTCACCTGCACCGGCGCAGACGCGTACGCAGCGCACGTGCGCGGGATCAAACATCAGAAGGTCTGCAGTCTCTTTACGAACGAGGGATGGCTGCTCTTTTCCCTTACTGGGCCTTGATTCATAATACAGCGGAATGCATTCGATTCAGAATCGACCGAAAGCAACCAATCACAGTGCAAGAAACGTCAAACGAATCAATTCCTGCACTGTGATTGGTTGCTGTCGGTCGATTCCGAACCGAATGCATTCCCCTGTATTATGAATCAAGGGCCAGGATCTGAGTTTACGCCGACGCGAGCGAGCGAAGACCTCTCGCCGGGTGGACACCCGAGAGGGATATTTGAATTGGTTATCGGAAACTACCCGACGAATTTCGGCGGTGGTGTCCAACATGGACTGATGGCCTTTCCTGAGAATTAAAACACTCCCCCGCATTCGTGAAATAAGCCATTTCGATGCATTGTTGTTGATCTACCGTTACCGCTCAGAATTTGTTTTGCAAGATTGAATCATAAAAGCAACCTTCTTTTAGGTGGTGAAACTGCACACAATGCTCGGCAAGCCCATCCCATCTACAGAACCAACAAAGATTGGTGGTAAGTTTCATAGCTGCAATTGGAAGTAGTATTTGTAGAATTTTCAATTATAAAGCCCAAAAACGACACTATATTTTAGGGTTATTTCCAACAAGATTTTTTATAAATAGTTTCCAAGCTATTATCTTTTTTCTTGGAGTCTATTAATTATTTAATTTCAAATAAAACTTCCTAATATTTATTGTCGATATGAGCTGTGTAGTAGTCATAGACGAAAAGTGGTAGTAGTAGACTGTTTTTTTATTTTCAACACCTGATTTGTTTATTATTTATTGTATGAATTGGTGTGTTGTGTACCTGAGCGCTCAGACCCGCGCGCCACAGTGTCATATCTGTATCGACGACGCGTTACTTGGCCGAATGTTCTTACAGTCAAATTTTCTCTTTAAAACACTAACGATACCCTAACATGATATACAGATATGGAGTGTGACCGTTTTGCCGTGAGCCTTTTATACAAACTCGGTTATTTTCCTCGTAATAATTCTGGAGCATGTCGGAAGCTATGTCGCTTGTCGACTGCTGAACCTTGACCTCGGTAGTGAAAGATGTCATAAATGTATTTTTGAATAGATCGAATAACGATCCGAATCGTAGAAAAGGCTCAAGCCCTTCACGAGTACCTGACGAAATACCTAGTTGGGCAAGCCAAACGTGATAATGATAGTTGAAAATAAAGCAATAATCGATATCGTTCACTGAATTCAAATCGAAGCCTATGGTCATTCGTTATCACGTTTCCCTGGCCGGAACCTGACACGATTACAATGAGAAAATTTGACTTTTCGACTCAGCCAATGACACAACCAAAAGAACGATCGCCGGCACGCCGAAGATAGCATTCGTGGCGTCCGGGGGTCTGAGTACAGTTAGCGGTACAAAAGAGTGCCTATCCGAAGGGGACAAAGACAAGGACGAGGATAAGGAGGAGGAGGAGATGGAGCCCGAGGTGCAGCCCGTGGGACAGGACTACATCGAGGAGATCCGCGGCGACGACGGCAAGGCCATCAGCTTCAACTGCAAGCTCTGCGACTGCAAGTTCAACGACCCCAACGCCAAGGAGATGCACATGAAGGGGCGACGACACCGTCTGCAGTACAAGAAGAAGGTATGACTCTATCTCACTCCACAGCTCTACGAAATGGAAATAGTACACAATTGTACCACAAGAGAGCAAAATTAGTTTTTGTTGCGAGTGCTGAGTTTGAATCCCGAACAAGCGAAGGTTTCGGTTTTGACTTCTACTTACGCCTACCCTAGAGTTAAAACATTTAATATTCTCTAATTTGTATAGTATAGATAGAGCATTCAATGATTACTTAGTAAAAGGTTTGAGGCGCGCGTCGAGCCTGGCGGCCTTCGGACTGCCAAGAGATCCGCGCGTCGAATGATTAAGGCAATTTATGAGAATGCTTCTTTGTTATATTCTCTTCACACGAGAAGCCGGCTAGGTATTTTGAGGGATAAACCTTGAGCACAGATGGAATGTGCAAACTGATATCTGTCCAACTAGCTCAAACATACAATACAATATAATGAATCAAAAAATGTTATCCTTCCTTAGTCCTTTGCATAATACAGCGGATTTTGAAATGAGCTCGTTTTCCAGGTGCAACCGGACCTGGAGGTGAAGGTGAAGCCCTCCATGCACCAGCGCAAGCTCGCCGAGGCCAAGGCTCAGCGTATGATGGTGCGTGACGATATGTGGGGGCGCCGCCGCCTGCACGACGTATGTATCCGGTGCAACACGACACCGGTAGCTTTGCGGACACAAGCATAGGGACACGCGCGATACTCGCTCCATAAAGGTTCCGCCAAACCTGCGCGTCAGTAACGCGGGAAGCGGGAGCGTCTGCAACGCGAAACTTGACTCCTGTGGTCGCGTAGGTGTGCAAAACGCCATAGATAAAGTATGGGCAGCGTCTGCCGCGCGGCAGACGAAGTCGCGCAGGTGTGGCCGAAGCCTGAAGCTGGTTTTCCTGTCACGCGTACCGTCGGCGCTGATAGAACCATAATCTTTATTACAATGAAATAAGGATAATGTTTCAGCAGAATTGGCATCGTTGATTTCTCTCGGCGCTGCTGTACTTTACCTTGCTATAGTGACAGAAAAACCAGCATAGTATGGATCGTAATACTTCCCTGTTATTTATAATGGACCTAGAGGAATGGCTGCTAAAACAGCCATTCTTTTTACATGAATGTGACAGTGATAACTTTATAGACTCGCCTTAAATTCTAGGTCAGTATGAATGATTGGGTCTTTAGTATGAGAGTATACTAGTAATAAATAACAAAGATAACTGGCGCTAGATAAAACCCGTAGCAATAGCTCATCTTAGTATTTTGAGATAGATTTATTTTATTACACATCAGACTTTGTCACTGGCTGAATCTCTTGATCGACTTACAATCACTAACCACTAACCAGGTTGAGGTGCTACTCCTAAAAAAGGAGGAGCTAAAAACTGGCGAATTCGGTATTGCCCGTAACCGGCCAGTTGTGTTGGTGGATAGAACTTCAAGCTTGTGTCGCATCTGCAAAGCTATTTGGCGAGTATTGTACTGCCCCTGTGGGCGGCCGCTTTCGGCCGTGAAGCACTCGTGGATAGCTCGTTCATAGGAACGATATATCCTATCTATAGAGATAGGATATGTATCATAACGAGTTTATCGCTTATGGTATTTGCGACTTAACGCTTTTACGCTTCGTAAGGTGCTCGCCGTGTCGCGCCCACAAAATTACGTGTTGTATTACGTTCGCTAGCTAGTAACATGAAAATGAAACAATGCTAATTCATATCACGTCATGTCACAGCTGCTGGTGGTTGGTTTTTGGTTATTTTGCTTATGGTATATTGAATACGGTGCATTGAATACGGCTTCTCCTTTCATGCAACGTTTTGAACCCCATTCGGATATGATGAGACTTGATGACGAGTCGTAGAGACGGCCGCGTGTGTGCTGCGCGTCCCTAGCTCTCGAGTTATTCGACGCTCTGTGATGCGACGCCGCGCGCTACGTTTCCGAGACGATATGGCACTCTGATCCGACTAATTCTTGCTGTGTAATCGCTTGATCATTAGACGTGGGGTTTTATTATATGGTAGCTTAGATGGAAATGAATCTATATTATAAATGAAGCAACACTATAAGAGTGTTCGTGCGTCGCTAACTCGGGTATCCCACAGGGAATGGACGATGACGAGCGCATGATGTACTGGGAGGGCGTCGCGGAGCCCTACTGGGGCCGCGGGCCTGTGCCGCCGCCGATGCATCACCACCATGTAAGTGGAACATGCATGGCATTACACGTAGAAAATGGATGTTTACTTGTAGTAATAAGATTTGGCCTTTTACCAATATCTCCGGGTGTGATTTGCATTGATAATTCCAAGCCTAAGTCGATAAAATTATATAGATGCGTTCTGCAAAGTATTTGTCTAAGTTTTAGTGGAATCTGAGGCTATATTTACAGGAAAATTATCGAAATGATAGCTTAAGAAATATACAAAGTCAGACGTGCCGACAGATTATCAAAGTTTGAGAAATGACCATGATGGAAAGGGCGCGTACTTGGTGTCTTCAGTATGTTTGTTATACCAGGGCGGCATGCTGGGCTACGGTCCGGTGGGGCGCCGGCCCGAGACGTCGGACGACCGGCACGTGCTGGCCAAGCACGCCGACATCTACCCCGCCGAGGCGCAGATCCAGGAGATCCAGCGCGCCGTGTCGCACACCGAGAAGGCGCTCAAGTCGCTCTCGGACGCGCTCGCCGAGGCCGCCAGGCCTAAGGTACGGATTCATTGTAACTGTCATCCTACGAATGTTACAGATCTGGAGGATATGTTTGTTTCATTCACGGATTTTTCAGTGGGGCATTTGAATGAAACTTGGAATAGGTGTCGTAAAGTAATTAACTTGCATGGACCTTGTTTCAAGTTATCGAAAAAAAAAAAACATAGTGTGACTTCTGCGTTGCGCGACGTTGCGCTTGTTTGTGTTAACCCGCGTAGATACCGGACGTATCGTCACAATTTACACTAATAAGTATTCCAAACTTCAGTGTGTATGTTGACTGAAACTGAAAATATAGTATTTCTTCCAGGGAACTAAAGCGGCCAGCAAGACTGAAGACAAAAAGGATGAGAAGCCGGAAGGCAAGGAGGATGGCCGCGACAACCAGCTGTGAGTATCGAAACATAATACTGCTTGATTTATAATGCAGTTAACTCTATCATGGACGTAGCTTCATTAACTGTTTGTTTTTTGCACTTGTTATTTATTGCATTGTGTACAGGGGTAACGCTTGGCGGTCCTATAATGTAGAAGGCATTAAGAAAGGCGTGAAAATGGAGACGCAAGATACGAAAGCGTCGTGAGTGACTCTCATTCACCGATTGTATATTAGAGTAGTTCAAAACTGTGTAGTTTGTATTTAGTGTGTACATGTAGCTGTGGTTACCCCACTTGTGTGTAGAGTTTTGTGATTCGCTGTTTAGTTACAAATGTTGTGATGCGCTTAGTGACTTGCCGCCAAGCAGTATGGCTCGATTGTGCTTAGTACCAGCTTGACTTCCCATTGTCTAGCACCAAACTCTGGCGCTCGCCATTTGGAAGAAGAATGCATTCATAGTAGTTCATTTATAATTGCAAATGATTATTACATAAGTATTTTTATCGTAAGACTTGCAAATAAAATAAGCTCACAAAAGCACATTTCATATTTTTTTATTCAGTTGCGGCATTCTTCTATATGCTACGTCAATGATAGCTATTGAATGTTTGCTTCTTTGTCAATATTAAAGTTTAGTCATCACCATCCGTAGTAGTTGAACTGTGGGCCTATCTATAAAACTACAATCGATATGTTTTAAAACTCAGCTTTATAAGACCATTTCTACATAATCCGTTTCAATTTATGTATAGTTTTCCATCTCACGAAGGCAGGATGGTTTTAATTGTGTGCGTAGATGCACATGCACTTTCTGTGTGCGTAAGCGTTGGAACGCTTCATTAATATTTTTTTAATATTGTATTATGATTTTTGATTATAAGTATTTTAGTTTATACCTTAATGTTGTACACCTGTAATGATAGCATAGAGAGCTTAATACGAACCTAATATCTGTTATTAACCTCTTCTTCTTCCTGCTGTCCGCACAACATGTTTCTCTCTTCCATTTCTCACAGTCCAACCATATTTTTTAGGCATACTGTTATTAACCTATGTTCCACAATAAATTCATTATTAGTTATTATGAATTAACCAACGAGCGCTACACAAAAATAAATCTATACACCAAACTTAAACCATCCCGCATTCGTAAGATAGAAAAACATATCGTTTCTAGTTAAAAGGAGAAGGCCCATGCTAGAACAGGTTATAACTATCATTATGTTAGGTTTTCGTTCCTGGGCGAGGGCGAAGGCGGCGCGGGAGCGGGCGGGCGCGCCTTGAAAGGCGTGATGCGTGTAGGCCTGCTGGCCAAGGGACTGCTGTTGAAGGGAGACAAGGACGTGCGGCTCGTGGTGCTGTGCCACGACCGGCCCACCGTCACGCTGCTCAAGCGGGTCGCGGCCGACCTGCCCGCGCATCTCGCCAAGGTCAAGGTAACTGTCCGGGCTAGCTTCACTTGGATCTAATGGTATCAATCGAGGCTCCTTGTCCCTCGAGTTCTTGAATCTTACTTGGCGCATATCAGACCTATACATCTACTGGATGATTTATACAGCTTCAGGTTCGATCTATGGCTATGTGGAGATGAACAGGGTTGCCTAGTATCTAACTAAATTAACTTCTCAGTTTAAGAGAATACTGTGGCTACTGAGCTGCGAGACGATCTTTTCCTTCGTCATTTCAACTTGGTGTATCGCTCATTCGATTCACAGATGCAAAATCCATTTATGACAGCCAGAACTTAACTCGCAATCTACGAATTGAAAATATAACACAAGCGAACATGGCTCGCAAGATGTTACAGGCGGAAGGTGAACATGTTCAGGCTCGCTTGTAGTTAATGCGTGTGGTGCGGTGCAGGGCGGCGCCGGCGCGGAGGAGCCGCGCTACCGCGTGGAGCTGCTGCCGGCGGAGGGCGCCGTGTGCGTGGCGGACGGCGCCGTGTCCGTGCGCGTGAGCCTGACGTCGGCCGTCATGCGGGACCCGGCCGGTCAGTACCTGCCCACTCCGCCACCCGCCGGGGAATTGCTTATCAGAACAAACTATCTGTACCTCTTGTTTATGTTTTTTTGATCTCTTACACCTGAACTTTACCTGTAATCGTTGTAATGTGCGAAAAAAAGATAATTTGTTCAATAACCGCCCGGCGCCAGCCGCCGGGCCATGTGTTCGATGCTTATTTTTAGGTGTTAGCATAAGACGGCGCGGGAAGAAAAGGATTTTTGATCATCTCCCGAGATATCACTCGGGCTCTGCTCCGCAGTGGTATATCGTTCTACTGAAACGGAGCAAACATTCTACCCGATCGCTATCATTGTAATCCGCCCCGATAAGATCTCCATCAAGATATTTAGGATAATGTTGCCCTCTTGCGATGGATGTTATATATTATATACATATTACATATATACATATTAGGTAATCGTTAAGAAAGTATGAAAGATCCCCGCTCGACGTTACGTCGGGATGCGACGGCTCGTCCGTTGCACTCCGACGGCACAACGTCGCCCTCCCCCCGTAGGGTCATGCTAACATGTTTGCCCCGTTTTCGTCGATACTGTGATGGTCAAACACCCTTTGTGTTGTTGTCGCTAGACGGCGGCGACACTAAGCGCGACGACAAGGACGTGCTCCCGCGGCAGAAGTGTTTGGACGCGTTGGCCGCCCTTCGGCACGCCAAGTGGTTCCAGGTACTGCAGCCTATATATAGTTATACCGACATACGTGTGCGCACTCCACACATCACTCGACTAACCCTCGTAGTTCACGAGCCTCACTCTAGATATGATCCGATCTACTGACCCCTAGAGGGAGTGCGCACGTTATCAGTTTAGTCACATGTTTGTTTATTTTCTCACTATCAATATTTAGTACTTACCTTTTATTTTGAGCATCATTCTGATTCGATCTCCCGTAAACATGTGGCTACAAGTGCTCGTCGTGTACCAAGCTGCGTTTCCCCGCACTTGTCTGGCCATCGGGAGCGATGACGGAAACGCAGTTTTTTGTGTGATGTTGACCTGCCACATTTATTGCTCTGGATCCTTGGATGCATAGTTTGCGAGTAAAGTGAAAGCGAGTGGAGCAATAAATAGTGAGTTGTTGTCGGGCCGCGGGCTCCGTCTGACCCCCCTGTGTGCAGGCGCGCGCCGCCAGCCTGCAGTCCTGCGTCATCATCATCCGCGTGCTGCGCGACCTCTGCCGCCGCATTCCCAACTGGACGCCGCTCAACCCCTACGTGAGTCACATTTGTATACATTTGTTCAAAATGAAAAACAAACATCATCACCGCGCGGTGGACATTCGCTCTGATCTTTTTGTATTCGAGATCCTTTGATGAAGAGTGGAAATGGAAACTGATCTAGACTTTGAAGTACTCTTCTTGTCTCTGAGTATTCCTCTCGTTTTCTCTCTCTCTTTGAAACATCTGAATGCTAGACCACTGACCCTTGGAATGACCGACCCCAGTGTCGAGTCACTAGTTCTTTGTGTTTTAATTTCCATGTTATAAAACATTCCTAGATCCACCGAAGTTTCAAGCCCACTACGGCAGCTCCGTAAATTTATCGTTTTTTGTTGTTACAATAACCCGACTATTGACCGTGAAGACCGTGTCTTTGAATCGAATGTGGTAGATGTATAAAATGTTGGGTGCAGGCGATGGAGCTTCTGGTGTCGAGCGTGATGCAGTCAGCGGGCGGCGTGCTGTCGCCGGGCGAAGCACTGCGCCGCACCATGGAGGCGCTGGCCGGCGGCTTGCTGCTCGAGCACGGACCTGGCCTCAGGGACCCCTGCGAGAAGGAACTCGTCGTACGTATACCTTACCTATCCTGATAGCTCTCACAATTAAACATGCTCTATCTATTGTGTACACTTCGCCCAACGGATCTAGGCATTCGTGAAGTTAGCCGTTTGTCTGCGCAGTGAACATACAAAATTATGCTCTGTGCAGACAAACGGCTAATCTAGCTAAAGTTAATGTAGATCCTTCTACATCTAATAGGGATTATGGTCAGTCCGTATCAGGCCTGATACCATGCTATTCTATCATTGTATGTCTTACCTCCCTATCATAGTCTACCCTACTATCATTCTTATTTTACCTACACCTATTTTTGTGAAACTTGAAATCAAGTACTCAACATAATAAAGGTACTGAATCGTTATTTTTCAATTTTAAGTTGTTTTGTGTAAAATTATTGTTTCTCTCAGGATGCTGTGGGTAACATGCCAGCACAAAAACGTGAGGATTTGACTGCTTCCGCGCAACAATTCTTGCGGCAGATTGCATTCAGGCAGATTCACAAGGTACGTCTTGAGTTCTCATGTGAAGCTCAAGCCAACACTAAGAAAGATTTCAAAGTTACAAAATCAGACATATCAGTCTCAGCTACTAGAACATAATTGACGTAGTGTTGTTTGTTTGTTTAGGTGCTGGACATGGAGCCGCTGCCGAAGCTGAAGCACACGGGCGGCAACACGTGGAAGTTCCCGCGCAAGCGCCGGCGCTCCAACGATACCGAGGGCGACCAGCCCAACGGTATAAACACTTTAAATACCTACTTGTATTATCAGACAGGTGGAATGTAAAGAGCGGAAAATTTACGAAAGACTGCTCTTAGCTGGAGTTGGTTTTGTAACCATCATGAATAATGTTCTTGAATTTCTAAATAATTAGAGTGAACGAAGCAAAAGATTTTATAACGATCGTAGCAAGTAGAAATCCGTGATCTCTTCTTACCTCTAAAGGAAAGAGGCATAATTTGTTTGAAAGAAATCAACTTTTTTAAAGATTTCGTGATAATTCTGATATGATGAGACTTGATGACGAGTCGTAGAGACGGCAGCGTGTGTGCGGCGCGTCCCTAGCTCTCGAGTTATTCGACGCTCTGTGATGCGACGCCGCGCGCTACGTCTCTGAGACGATATGGCACTCTGATCTGGTACTAACTAAGCTCTTTATGGTTTGATTTATGCAATTTTCTAATGCTAATGTTTGTTCACAGGAGAGGGGAAAGTGGTTAAGACGGAAGAAAAAATGGACGCTTCAGAGCACGCAGGGGCTAAGAAGTAATCTCTGAAGAATTAATTCACTAACAACCATAGACTACTTTGTTGATAGGTTATTTTTTTTCACACCATAAACATGTTTCCGTTATGATGTGAAAAAAAGAAATAGGTTTAGTTATACTCGGTTTTAGTACACTTTTCATAATCTGACGATATTTTGTATTTGTGCTATGTGTATTCAAATACACGAATTTATTTTCGGTCACATTAAAACTTTCTACTAACACACGGTGATGATCTGTCCAAAACATTACGCGATAGGTAGTCCCGCGGTTTATTGTGTAGTGTGTATCTAGTTAGCGTAGGATCTAATATGAATATTGTAATAGTAAGTACGACAGGGATGTAGCGCCCCATTTGGGTTAGTGAAACTTCTTTGAGTTGACATAGAGACGTAGGTGGGCTTCGTCTGAGCAGTGCGTGCGCGCTGCTGCTTTGTTTCAGTTGTCAGGCGCGTTTGAGGTCGACTATAATTTTAGGTAACAGTATTTGACTTTCTATATTTTGTTCCTTAGTGTAAACGTAAGTGTTTACCTTTGCAGGTGAATTATTTTAATATATGATCTATTTACTTAGTTTTAAGGTGTATATTTTCCATTTATTTACAAGACAAGAATTCACATAGATGTCTTCTTTCCGTGACTGGAACTGAACCTCTAGAATGCCTCGGAGGCGTGGATTCAGATGTGAAATCGTATTATGTTTTGCGCATCGTAAGGTGGAATGGCTAACTAAGGTTGATGATTGAGAGCCCTAGCGCCTAGTATAAAAATTATTATAATCTAACGTTTTTGAATGTTTGAAGAGCACACCAACATTATAAAAAGTGCAACGTTGGATTTATTTATTTATAGGTCAATTGTGACAAACTTATAGATAGTTTTGTAAAAAAATCTAATTCAGGTCTACCAATCTGTAACATTATTTCTGTATTCAACTTCTTTTATATTCTTTGAAAACTGTACTGTGGAGTATGTCAATAAAATAATGACGAAACTATAGAGTTGTTCTTTTATTCATCCATACTAATATTATTAAGGGACTGTACTGAGCCAGTTTCGCCCTGAAGCTGTTTTTACAAATCTATAAACTCAAAATATATAGTAAGTAGGAAATAGCTGAAAACTCGTCAAATTTCTTTAAATTCTCTACTAAAAACCATTATTTAATTTCGTATTTATGTAATTACAACGTAGTATTATTTATGTAATTACGACGTAGTAATGTAACGATTTACTAATCGTAAGTATATTCTATAGTTGTCGTTTATTTTTATTTTTGGTTTACACCAATGAATAGATAATTTATTTTTCGACTTATTCCCCACTTCATCTTAGGATAAATCAATACGTTTTAATTTTTTTACAAAATAAATTGTTGTAAATCCGTGCTAAAAATTAGAAAGATTTGCGACCAAAACGCAACGATAGCGCGATCAAATTTTTCCTGTGTCTCCATCTATTATTACCTAACTACCTACTTTTGACCTGACCCTTCATAGAATCTCTCTTCCTAGTGAATCAAAAATAAAACAAACCCATTTTGGCAGTTTGTATATATTTTAACTATTACAGAATATTTTCTTTACAATATATTTTTGTACAACGATGAAGACAAAAATTCGCATGTGTTCAATAAAATAAAATGCAACACAAGTAAAAAATATTGTCAAAAAGTGACAAAAATATTATAAAAAACCACAAACGATAATAGGCCGTTTAGCGGCGAAACAAAATATTAGTTTTAATATACAACTACTTACATTAGGACATTCCGAAAGCGAAGACTGATACAATTTTCAATACTATCAATGAATATACCTACTTACATAATTCACACACGATTGTGGATTTTGCATTTTATTTATTGAACGCCAGAATTGAGTAACGTAAACATTATGGAATTTCACAACCAGTGCGATTCTCAGTCGAAAGCGTGAAGCGCGCGAAGCGTTTCATCTGCAAGCGAGGTCCAATGCAGGGAAAGTTCATCAAATCCAAGCACAGATTAGGAGAAAACCATCACAAGTTAAGTTCTTTAACATCTCGTTACATCTATTGTACTTATTTTGAAGTCTTTTCCTCAATGCCAAAGTGCCTACACGAGAAATGTTGGTGGTAGTCGTGTGTAGACAGTCTTAAAAAATTGTGTAACAAGATGGGCACTGGGGAAAATCTACTTAGTTTATTACGTTGAGATATCACGCGATATAATATAGTCGTACTTGCGACATTTGGTTTTGCAATCATTGCACCAAGTAGTGGTTTAAAAAACTTTTTTGAATTTGAAATAAACTGCCAATTAACCAATATCGAAATAACCACTACAACAAGGTCATAGAAGGAATATAAATCTGAACAACAACGTATTCAGATATTCTTACATGATTTTCATGTGTCATTCAAATTTTAAACATTGTGATAATTAAAATTCCTTCAAAACAACTTCTCAACTTCAATTACACAATAAGATAAAGAATTTCAGAACTTTATCAATGGGAATATTCTCATGAGAAATTCATTCATTTCTCATGAGAAAATAATTTAAGATCAAGAGCCGCACATAAGCTAACCAAATAGCTGTACCTATTTTATATTGAGTGCGTTCAGAACACAGACGAACTAGCCAGGTTCAGAAGCACCCTCAGCGCCCCCTAGCGAGAGGGGCCCACAGCAGTGCTTTCGTGAACACACCATGTGCTTTGCGTGTTCAATTAAAAGTAATAGTTACAAAGTATTATATAAATGATTGTATGATACAAGCTCTTTAAAATATTTTGATTTCACAAAAATATGTGTAATTGTATTGTCTTAATATTGAAACGGGAGCAATTTGAAGAGTTCCTATAGTTCCTAACCTTAATAAATGAGAAGGCACACATTTGTATTGGAACAGTACACTACTGTCTGTTTACAGACTGATTTAATTTTACGAAAACTATCTTCAACAATAAAATATTCAGTTTGAGGATACATTGTTAGCTAAGGTGCCTTCTATATATCTATTTCGCAAAATAATATATGATATATTTATGAAACGCCTGGACAACAGGGACGCGGACCGGTGGACGTCCGCACTCCTAATCTGACTCGGGGGAAGTCAACGTAAAATGATTTTTTAATTTTTAAGGTTTTTTTTTTGTATATTTTTTTTACTTTTTTTGTTTTTTTTTTTATATTTTTTTGGATTTTTGATTTATATTTTTTGTGTCAGCTTTTTATTTTTTATAACTTTTTCAAAAATTAAACAGTTTTTGAGACACCTTCGTTATCATTAACATCATTATTCTAATCAGTTTTCTTATAAATAACACGTTTTTAAAAATTATTTATTGTACTTTATTAATTCAGCGCGTCGACGTGCCTCTTATGTAAAATCGTTATAAAACTTATACATAATACATAACGCTATATAAAATTGCAATTTTTTTATAATGAAACGTGTGCTGTGTGCTTCATCGGGCAGTTGCCGGGGTTGGTGACGAGTCGACAAACATTCTCAAATAAATTATATTAAACTTAACGATCCTGAAACTAATCTAGCGGCTAGTTATAAACAAACTTAACGAAATAACATCGTACTGGCATCCGTGAAAACATATTAGAATGACGCCACGAAACATATCTAAGTAATGTGTTAAGTATGTACGTTACGACTAACTGTGATCGACTAGAGCAACTAGCATAATTTTCTCCATTGAGCGCGAGTAAGCCAAGTGTCCGCACCCTCACCGCAGCGCAACAAAACTAGGCTGTATAATAATATTATAGCTGATAATTCATGCTATTTCATGCTATGGAATAAAATAATAGGTAACAATAAAAAATAAAATCTTAAGACTTCATTTTAAGTATTGGAGTTGATTTAAGTTAATACTTAATATGTGATAATGTTTATATTTCTGTATTTTAATATTTACTTAAACTTTTACATGCATCAACAATTTACTTTTAGTCAGTCGAGGGATAATTTTTGTTCTATATTTAGAAATTGGCATCAGACTCATAGCATTAGACTATACAAGAATATTTAATAATTATATTTTGTATGTTCATAGATATGCATAGGTCGATTTCGAGTAACTAAGGCATAGACTCCTACCTTATTTATTATTGCTTTCGGGCAGTATCACTAGCAGTAGACCATGTTCATTACAAACAGAACATGGCTACATACTAATCTTTAAGTTTATTTTTACATATTTTATTACAAGGCTATAAGGCATATTCATTACGATAATAGGAACTTTGTGGAAACCAGAACACAACATGGAGTCATTTAGTTGGAATATTATGACAAAAGGATCAGTGGTTGTAATTCTGGTGACCAAAAGGCACCTTACATGTAAGCTATAAAAGGATCATATGCTCTGCAGACTGAGAGTCACAATTTAGAATGAGATCCGACTGTCAGTGAGCAGTGAGCTCGCAGCGACAACTAGAGCACCACTTGGAAGCATACCGTACATTGTCAAGAAAATACACTGAAACTTGCGGACATACAACCTCAAACATATCACCATGTACAGCCAGCAACAACTGTGGCCACAAAATAGGACTATCTACTTATATTTAAGTTCAATCACTTCTGTTACCGCCTGTACATTTAAATAAAAGTTTCAGTATACAACTCTAATATAATTTGATACTCTGTGTACTATTATTTGAGCTGCAAAATTTGCATATTTCGAGCAACAACACTAAATTTAGCACCATCCTCGTTCGGCGCGCCCGCCGGCGCCGGCACTCCGCCCCAAGCGTTACTTCATCATAACCTTTTCTACAATGTATATAATTTTTTTTTTGTCATTTACTCTTTACTCATCACAAAAATACTATTTACAAAAACGAACACGACATTAAAATGAATATTTATGGTTTTTCTTTCAATTTCTTAATATTTACATTAAATAACTTACAAATAAACAATAAATATATTAAAAAGGAACGGACGCACCTTGCGAGTTGCGAGGCCGCCGCTCGCTAGCTCAGTCTCGTGGGCGTGCGACGGCCGGAGATAGCTTAGTGGACTATTTGGTTAACATTTGGTGGAGCTCGGCCCGGCCTGAATATATCTTACAAAAGAAACCACTACAAAGCGATCCTGCGATCCGGCACCGCGATAAACTTGCTCAAAAACCGGCGACCGGCCCGATCGTGACGGCGGACGGACGGCATGGCACTATGGAATGTGAACATATAATTTTCATAGTGGCATTCGTTCTATCCTATCGATGGTATAAATATAATATAATCTGTGCAATAAATAAACATTTCTCGCCTCCGGGAGTCGCCGGGCGCCGGACGAGGGCTCCTTGAGACGCATCCGAACACCTCGCTGATAGAATACCGCGACGTGAGTCTACAGGAGGCGACGTTACGGACGCCAGTGGAACGCAACTCGTGCGTGACGTACGTGACAATATCGGTCGGCGTTGGTTTACAAATTTAACGGTCGCTCTAACCGGCAGATAACCGTGCAAACTAACGCCGACGTGATAGCTGTACCTTTAGTTTGGAGCGTCGTGGTAACACTACATTTCTATGTTTAGGCAGTAACAAATACTGTATTTCATCTTACTTCTAAATCGTAGTAAGAGTTTACAACCTGAAATTCCTAGTTTTTAGTTCGCGTCATTCAGGCTATAACATCATATTTCAGGTTACCACGTCACATTGCAGACAACAACATAATATGGACAATGTCACAAATAGTTACACATTCAACTAAACGTCACATTCCATAATAAAACGTCATATTTCAGGCCATAACGTCACAATATCAACAATGTTACATTCTGGACCACAACGTCACATTCTAGAACATCACAATATCAACAATGTCACGTTGTAGCCCGCAATGTCACGTACATTCTAGACCACAACATTACATTCTAGCCCAAAATGTCACAACATCAACAACGTCACGTTAAAGTCCACAACGTCACAACATCAACGTCGCGTTCCAGGCAGGCAACATCACATTCTAGAGTCTGGACAACGTCACAATATCACCTCACATTAGCCTAATCCATCCCACTCCCGTCGCACTATCACATGGTCCACATCGACAGCCAGGCCACGCCGTCACTGCGCACGCGACGCCGGCCTCACCGCGCGGGCGGCCAGGCGTCCGCCAGGCGCAGGCCGGCCTCACCGCGCGGGCGGCCAGGCGTCTGCCAGGCGCAGGCCGGCCGCCAGGCGCGCGGCGGACGTACGGAACGTGCTCACTATCTTGTCGAACGTCTCCGGGTCGTACACCGAGCGGGCAGTGTTGGTCAGGTCGAACGGCTCTGCAACGATAGATGATGTTTTTATTGAACAGGAATCGTTACATATTTAAGACGGTAATGGTCTCCAAACTAGGTTAGCCTGTATTATGGAGAGATCAATTAGGAAGGAGGTCTTCCTAATTGAACAAATACATAAGCTTAACTCAAAAAACATTCATGTAAGTATACATGTGTGTGAAGTGTAAGTGAATCATCATAAATGCTAATTGTATATGCGCGTGTGTATGTGTCTGTGTGTGTAAACGTGTGTGTGCATGCAGGATCTTGACTACAGTTGTTATGGATTTGTTATTTAAGTTCGTTCTATTTCCACTCCATTTTCAGCGAGTGAATGTGCCTCAGTCCAAGTCTGTCCGTGGAATATAAGTGCTGTATCATCAGTAAAGCTGAAGACTGAGCCGTTATGGAGAGTTATATTGCAGAGGTCATTTATATAGATTAGGAACAGAGTGGGACCAAGAACACTCCCCTGAGGGACACCAAATGACATGGGCAATGATGCTGCTTATGAAAGTGTATTTTGGGAAACACATTAATGATGACCGGGCACTTATATACTTTTGTCTGCCGATGGTGATCACCAACCTGCAGACTTTAGTTTGTGCTGTGATCGTGACAAGGGAAACAAAAAAGATTGAAATACTAAGAAATAAGTTAATTAGAAGTTGATCTGAACATAAACAGGCATCCAATATAGGTAGTATTTAAATTTCAATGAAAGAAAGAATCCCAACGGTCAGGTGGATCACAGCGGATCGGATGATACGGTGCATCGATAGATGGAACACATCCAACCACCACAAAATTGGCAACAAGTAACGAGAAAGGCAGATATTTACACATGCAAATACAAAATTAAACTGAGATAATAGTACATTGTACCACAAGAGAGCAAAATAAGTTTTTGCTGCAAGTGCCGAGTTTGAATCCCGAACAAGCGAAGGATTCTATTATTGCTTCCGCTATTTTTTTCCCCGCAAGTGGCAGGCTTAAGTCCAAAAAGCAGACCATCTCGGCCTACTGATGCAATTCGATTCTCATCGCTTGCAGCATTCTTAATTCAAATCACTTTTCCACATAGTGTGAGCAAAGCAGAGTTTCGCTCACTGTTCTACCGCGGCAAAAGCGCCCTCTTTGAGCTAGTGAGGTGAAAATGTAATAATGACCTTCGACACAGAGCAGTTTCCACTGATGCGGGTCGTTCTTGGCGGCGCGCACGGCGCGGCACTCGGCCACGGGCACGCGCGCGCCCGCGCGCACCGACACCGCCATGCGCGAGTATCTGCAATATGACGCATGTAATAAGGCTGCTTTTCCTGTAACCCCGATATGTTATTAAGTTGGAAGTTCGTATCGGTCAGTAACCTGCTTTGTTTTGACACAATAAGAAGAAATAAGAAGATTGTTCACGCTAGGTACATCTAGGTACATCTCAATAATTCCAGGCACAATAGCATTTTCTGAATGTAGGCTATATAAATCCTAGATTTTTCTCGTCATATCACTAATCATTTCGAACCATGTATGTTTTCAAGATAACGCTTGTGGCTAATGTATTTCAAGCGAGCCTCTAGATTCCTGGGTATCCTAGAAAAGCTACAAAGTTGTATACTCACGGGAAGTCGGCGTAGTACCGCAGCATGTTCAGGAACAGCTCGGCCAGCGTGGCGCGGTTGTGTGCGCCGCCGCCCGCGCCGCCCGCCGCCCCGCCCGCCGCCCCGCCCGCCGCCCCGCCCGCCGCCCCGCCCGCGCCGCGCGGCAGGATGGCGGGGGACGTGCCGCCTGCATGCATACACGTACAAAGTTACTAGCTGACCCGCCGCGAATGTTCAAAACTCTACTTTGCTCACGCTATGTGGAAAAGTGCTTTCAATTAAGAATGCTGCAAGCGATGAGAATCGAATTGCAGTAGGCCGAGATGGTCTGGTTTTCGGACTTAAGCCTTCCACTTGCGGGGCAAAAATAGCGGGAATTGGTTTTCCTTACATCTTGTATCTTTTCGAAGTATAATGATAGCAACCTAGTCTATCTACACAGATATTAATTTATACATTGTATAGGTATACTCACACTGCAGGAAGTGTATGACCATGAGCGTGAGGGAGTACGAGGAGAGCGTGCGCAGGCGCGCGTCGTTGATGTCGTGCGCCTGCGCCCACAGCTTGGTCACCGCCACCAGCGGCCGTACGCGCCAGTCCACTGCACAGAGAGACGTGTGAGTGAACAACGAGGAAATTACTTTTGAAAGAGAATTTAATTTACACGATGGAAGTTTTGGTTCTTTTTGCTAGGCCGATGCCGTTCAGCTGCTGATGACAGTTCGTAAAAAATTGCAATGCGATAAGATATCGTATCGGTTGAAATTCTTCCGTTAGGGAGAGAATCAGGGCCTCTGTCGTGCATGGTTATGGACTGAAAGTAGATGTTGCACCTCAACAAAATTCTAACAAAATTATAGTCTAAAAATCAATTATACAATAGGACCGCTGGGATCACTTTGAATAATCTTAATAGTTAGATGATTTTAAATACGGATGTTGCAAGTTTGTGAGTATAGAGACACGAGTAATACAAGTTATATTGGTTGATATTCCACTTATTAGAACTACGCGCTTCGAAAGTTATTTTATTATGCGCACTGCAAAAATTTGGAATCAGCTTCCAGCGTCTGTATTTCCGCTGAGCTACGACCCTATTGTTTTTAAGAAGAGAGTTAATAGGCACCTTCTGGGTAGGCTCGCTCCATCGTAGACCTCACTCTTGCCTGTGTGTGTAAGTCTGAGGTCACGAGCCGACCCATTCATCATAAAAAAAAATGAATGCTAGTATATGATATGTTACTGACTCCTGGAGAAGCAGTGCAGCAGGTTGGTGTTCCGGAGCCCCACGACGTTGTTACAGTTGAGGTCGACGCGCAGCCCGTGGCGCGCCTCGCGGAACTTCAGGATCGGCACCTTCGCCTGGATCAGCTCGGCGCCTGCACAGATTTATAATGCTGGACATTCTACACACAGCATCACCTGCTTTAGGACACATCCGCCAGATTCCACATTCGTCAGATATTTATTTATTCCACATTCGTTAGATATTTATTTATTCCACATTCGTGTATATAGTAGAAAAAACAGACCCGAGATAAATATTTGCAGATCATACAAACATTTATCCCGCAGCGGGGATCAAACCCGCAACCTTCTGCGTCCAAAGCGGGCTTTCACCCACTGCGCAGACAGAGGTCGCCAAACAAAAAGACATTACTACTTACATTATTTATATACGTTAGCGTCATATACATCGCTTTGTAGGGTCTAGTATTGCTGTACACTTTATTGCTGTCATAATAAAGTTGTAACATGTAAGTGTAATGTGAATCTATCACATGGTTTTTGTACCCTCAGTTTCTACCCAGCTCTGTAGCGGAATAAACGATACTCATTCAAATATGTGTCATCAGTAATTAGCACATAATAGTAAGGACCCGGCAGCTATACTATCGTCTAAACTTTATCGGCCAGATAAGCTGTGTTTCTGCACGATATTTTCTTCAGCGTTAAGAGTTAGCCAGGATAAAAGTCCCTAAAGTCAAAGTCAAAGTCAAATAGCATTTATTCAGTAGGACCGCTGGGATCACTTTGAAACGTCTTAAAACTAGGTGATTCTACCTAAAGAGTACGAGAACGGGTTCCCCCTCCTAGCACGATTTAGAACACATCCGTCAGATTCCACTTTCGTCAGAAGTAGTTTTTTGTATAATTTCAGTTCAGTTTCGTCATGAATGACGGATGTGGATAACTTCTAATGACCCTTTCGTCAGATTTATTTATTTCTGGCGCTTCAGCGGCCGCTGCCGCGGCACACTCGCTTCGCTCGCTCGCCTTGCGCATGGTTTTTTCACTATCCTAACATAACCTAACCAACGACCCATTTGGTTAGGTTAGCCAGAAATGTAGAATAATGGAATCTGACGAAAGAGGAATCATCGTTTCGTCAGAGGTAAAAAAATCTGACGAATGTGGAATAAATAAATAATCTGACGAATGTGGAATCTGGCGGATGTGTCCTAAAGCCCTAGCACGGCCACTCGTCCCCCTAGCTGAGCACTGACCGGGGTCGATAGTGCGCACATAGTCGAGCACGTGGCTGAGGTGCAGCAGCGCATGCGCGCGCGCCTCCAGGTGCGCCGGCGGCCGCACGTACAGGCACAGGTCCATGTCGGACGACTCCAGCCCGAAGCCCGACATCGTGGAGCCCACCACGTACAGGCCGTAGCGGGGGACCAGCGTCTGGAGATACATGGGATGTTAGGCTTGTGATGTATCAACTTTATTTTTATATCAATAGTCTATTCAGGGAAATGTAATGAAGAAACATGTACCCCACTTAGTGGGAAAAGGGCAGGAAAACTATTTGGGAAAATGGACCTTCCCTTAGCTTATCGCATGCAGCTTCTATTGGCGGTCTTTAGCAACAGTCGCGCAAAGCATTCCATTAAGATGACAACAAGAAATTAAGCTATATGCTTGATGACTGTAGTCATCTCAATTTGTTGTACAACAGTTATCGGTTCTCAGAGTGATATGGGAACCACTCCCGCAGTATATTGGTGACAATATTTCATATCAACCTACTGTGATGCTACATTATTGTGTGGACGTTAGTATACCTTAATGGTGATGTAAAGATATCGCCACAAGTTCATCTTTTTCCGAAACGTTTCCTCAGTCTGCTGTGACTTAACGAATTTGTCCCACATCTCTTGCGAAAGGGTGTCATATTTTGAGCCTGAAATAAAGCACAAACATTATGAGGAAATGTTAATAACAGAATGTTGAGGGTAGTGCTGGTTGAAAGAGACTACAGTGACCTCGTTGAGCTTGACTTGATCATTTAGATAAAGGACCACCTAAAAGCAAGCTGTTGTTGCATGAACATTAGTACAATCGCCTAGCTTTTAAAACTATTCAATGTAATCCCAGAAGTCCTACTGAATAAAGAATCTATTTTGACTTTGTTACTTTGTGTTTAATGTGACAGGTTACAAGCCTATCAACACTTAGGAATACTCAATGGTTTTAAAGTAAAGTAAATATTTATTTTGTCAATTGTGGTACAGGTTATTTAGGTATGTAGGTCTAGACGACTTCAAAAAAATAGCAAAAATGGACCCCACTCAGCAGTATGCCTAACCTGCACGAACGCTGGTATTCTGTGGCACCAGAATCCACACTAATATTATAAATGTGAAAGTAACTCTGTCTGTCTGTTTGTTACGCTTTCACGCCCAAAACGCTGAACAGATTAAGCTGAAATTTGGCATAGTTAAAGGTTGTATCCCAGGGAAGGACATAGGCTACATTTTATCCCGAAAAAATGAAAAAATCCCGAGGGACCGCGGGTCACACCGCGGGAGCGCAGCAACAGTATAATATTTTAGTGTTTTCTTTCAAAATTCTACTTTGACTCTATCACTGAAGCTTACCATTGAGCAGGTCATCGGGGGTAAACTTGACTTGGAACGGGTAGGTAGCGTTGAGGTATCTATCGGGCGCTATCCGCCTCTGTGTGCGCACGTCCCGGTAGCCGCGGCGGGCGCGCCACTCGCGAGTGTGTCCCGGGGGCGCGCGCGCTCGCGAGGGACCCTCGCCTGGCACCTCGCCTTCTGAGACAATACATAAAAACTGATTGGAAATGTGCAGTAAGTGTTTCACAAAACGCAATCTTCCTTTTTGCGATTGTTCCTGATTATAATTTTAAGGCTTTTATGACCTACACTAAGCATATCGCCGCAGCACATTATTAGCTACTCCAAACGCAGCAGTTTTCATAGTTTTTCAAATGACGAAGCGTCATTGCTAAGTGTACATTAGAATTAATATTACGTCTTTATTTGAAAAGCTAGAAAAGTCACAATTTTTAACAGTTCCTGCGTGGACTATCTTAATAAAATCAATGAGTCAGGACATGTCTTGATATTCAACATACCTACACAAAATGAAAGATTAGCATATAGTTAGACTGAAACCCTAGGCATGCTAAAACTTCTGTTCTATCTATGTAATGTAATAATTAATAATCCTATTTTGTAGACATACGTAAATGTTGTAAGCCTTACTAAATTATAAAAGAATTTCATGCTATTTGCAAAACCAGAATCTACCAAGAGCACAATCTTTTGAATATTGGCGTGTTTACTTATCTCAGGCGTGGCCAAGGCCAAATCTGTTAGATATTATTTACAAACTTATCTAATATTGGCTTTACAATATTGCGTACTATGCCTATAAAATACAGTCTAAAATAACTAAACAGAACTTAGTCTCAAAGTGAAAATACTTTGAAAGGAACAGAATAAATATTACGTTTTGTTAAGAGATTAATGTGTTTGTAATTTTTAACTAATCTTTACTTTATAATATTTGAAGTAGTTATATGCAACTACTTCAAATATACCTACATGTTTGAACCCAAGCAAAATCAATTAGTCATGACTGTTTCAATAAATTATATTATGTTATTATTAATCATAGCAAGCAACATAATAAGGCTGAAATCTTAGGCACCATGCCTAGAGCTGAATTATGTTAATCGCGAGTTTTAATGTATGCCAGGAATGTATTAGTTAGTACTTAAATATAAGCCTTCGTAAAATGGCTTTCAGATCTAGCAATGGCATGACAAACTATGGGAAGAACATAACATCTCAAATTATTGAGTAATACAATCATGATTCATTGCAATTTTACATAGATATGACTGGCAGGTTTTATTAAGATTATTGTCACTTATCCATGTGATGCAAAACTAGAAAAGGTTTTGTTAAGTGTTTACACGATAACATTTTACATGAAAATCTAATAAATAAATAATGTTGGACTTCAATGTTTACATTAACATTATAAGCCTACATGATTTGCTTGCTGTTTCCATTTGTGAATAAAAAAAATAATTAGGATGATGTATGTCTGACCATTAAATCTTTATTCCTGACTGCAGAAGCTTGAATAACAGTGTATTGAAATTTCAGTTAATAATAATTTTTAAAAAGAATTAGACCCAGTAGGTTGTCATAAGCTTATTGACATTGAGCAAAACTATTATTATGTCTGCTGTAAAAATAATGTAGGTAAGTTGGTGATCTATTCAAATCTACTTGCATTTGATGATTTGGTTCTTAGAGGGTATTTCTAAAATAAATGGTTACCATGTAGAATGCAAAAAATTTAAATCTACCCACAATGGTAAACCTATTAATTATGATAATAGTGAATGATTTATTTACCTATAGATTCGCCCTTTTCTCCAGACTTGTTGGATCCAGAGGCATTGCTGGATTGGCTTGAATCGTCAGATTCATACCCGAAGGCAGAGTCCCCGCTAGCCTTGGGCGTGTGCTGGTGCTCTCGGCGCGGCTGCCAGCGGCGCGGCGTGCCCTGAGCGGACGCCGGCGCTACGCCACCCATGATTTGCAACACCTCGAGTGGATACTGGCGCGGGCGCTCCAGCTGCCCACCCACCATGTAGACCTGCCCCGGCCCGCCGAAGCCGTTACCGCCGTGGTACATCATCGGCGCTCCCTCGGCCATGTCACCCTGATCTGCCGGCGAGGTTATACTTTAGATAGGCCGGCGAGTCACCCAGTTTCCGACACCTCAGTCAGCATACTGACCTGCAACACAGTTGAATCCGACGTAATAAACGGCTATTGCGTCATAGTAGGCGTAGTGATCGGCAGGTGCAGCGTGCGACGTTGGAGACAATTATTTCTTTAGAACTTGGATCCAGAGAAATTTGAGACGTTCGACTTGTAGGACGTCTTCGCGAGCTCGTTCCAATGGCTGCTGGTCGGTAGCGAATTCGATTACGTGTCACTGGCCTTGCACAGTACAGACAGAACGAGCTATAATTATTTCGGCACCGGTAATAATAAACTACCCACGAATTACGGCAAATCTTGTAAAAATCTAATGAAATAGATCCGCCATGACTTTTGAGCAACACTAACGACATCTGACGGCAGTCACTGAAATGTGACACGTGATTTTTCTTCTTTTTTTTCTTACGAATTTTCATGTTCTTTTTTAAGCCAGTGACTTCAAGGAGGATCACGATATTTTAATTTAATTTGCATTACAAAATACATGAAACATCATGAAGTTTTTGAATTAATACATGAAATTAAAATATTACACGATTTTTTTTAGAAAACCGAGATAAACATTATTTTTACAGGCAACTTATGCTGTCACTGTCATTGTGACTGCATTTGTTCCAAGTTTGTTACGATCTAAAGCGTAAGTTTTCTCGTTTGTCCTGGTTTACTTCGTTCAAAAGCCAGGTTTCTCCTTGTCTAACTTGATTTAACAATAGCTATGCCAAGCTATGCATTTTGTTTTACCTATTCAATCAATCATCAATCCGTCCGACTGTTTTGATTGGATTTTGACTGACATTACTGGTGATTGATTGTCAGAATGTGAAGGTTATTTTGTTTGAAGCTAGAAAACATCTGGAAAAATTAGCAAAATTTGCCAATAAAATAAACACAGAAAAGTTTTTCATTCTTAATGTTTCAAAAATGGGTTTTGCAAGACTAATTTACACAGTTCATGAGTCATAAATTTTATTTGGCGAGTGATGACGTTGAACGAAGACTATGTAACCCTAAAAGTGCAAAAAGAAATAAACTTTGTCGTCTCATTGTTTGATTGTAATTATCTTTATCTAAACCCTGCCGTACGCCTCTGATTATGTCACATTTCGGTGATTTTATGGACGGTGTACCCGTTAAGATATCAGAAAAATACAAGCGACCGCCGAAAATCGAGCTACCTTACTCTGTGAACGATTGCAACGTCCGTGCCCAAAATGTGGTCGATGCTGCCAAGTACTGCACTACTTTCGAGACCAACGTTTTGGCTAAACTCAAAGAACTCCGAAGTGCGAAAGAAACGAAGAAAAACGAGCGAAGGCATAGGTTACAGCTGTTGGAGGAAGCAAAGCAGAAGAAGTTGGATGCCATCGCGGTCGCTGAGGATGAGGAGCGCCTCAAGCAGCTCAGCGTGTCGGAGGTGTCCTACCCCAGCACCGAGGAGTTCAGTGCCTTGTCTCCTGATGAGAAAGTTGATAAAAACTGTGATACCCCAACAATTACTGACAATACTGCCGATACAATTACACATGATCACAAATTCACTGTGTGTAATCCTACAGACTCCCAAATGAATATACTGCAGCCTGTCCAAGTCAAATGTAACTATCAAGATAATAATAGTTTAATGGATGACCCTATAACTGACCCATTACATGATCTTAGGCTAAATACTAAAATAAAAACAGCTCCTTACAGTCGTAATGTTGAAACATTGACATTCAAAGACTTTGAAAATGACACATCGAGCCCATTTGATATGGTGGAGCTGAAAACTATCAATGACATGGAATTACTTGCTCAAGTGTTGCAGAACCAATTAGAGACATCAAATAGTTGTAATCAACAACAGACCAATGTCCCAGACATGTATTACTCTGTACCAAACTGTTCATCACAGGCTCATATCGAAGGAGTCACATACATGCCCAATACGTACATAGAACAGCCTGTGCAAGGGCCTAGCATGATGTATACACCCCAACATTACCCAACCAATGGTTACTACATTCCTACTGATACAGAAAACATGTATGCACCAAACTATCAGTACTTTGTCCCCGCTCCGTACCAAACTGTAGATCCATACTACCAGATGCCTACCACATCTGATATTCAAGTGCCTAATGGGTCTACACACATAGCGCAACCTTACTACTGCCAGTATCCTCAAGTGCCTGTCAATTATCACTCTCCAGCCTACAACTTGCCGGTACAGAATCAAGACAACCACACGACATCACAAAATATCGTAAAATCTAGGTCGAGAAGTGTACCTGATATAGTAAGAGAATTGAATGAAGAAATATTATTAGCCAAGCAAAGGTTGAATGAAAGGTCATATAATCCAAGCCCTACACCAAAAAGCATTCCACAAGCTCCCTCCAGCAGTGCAAAGAAAGATGATAGAAGGCATAGAAAGAAATCAGAACAGCTTCCGAACCCGTATGAGAAATTATCTCCAAAATTGCAGGAAATGTGCAAGAAAATACATGGAATGGGTTTCCCGCTAGACAGGGTAGCGAGAGTTTGCACACTAGTTGGGGATAGTGATAAAAAGGTGAGTTTTTAAGATCACTAAAGCACAGAGACAATTATTAATGCCACTTGTAGAGGTCACTCATTAGATGACCCCATTAAACTCCAGCTTGACTAATCAATTATAAATGGCTATGCAAGCTGAGATTAAATCTCAGCATCACTGCTCATACATTGCATCCTACTATATTTTTTCAGTCATTGAGAACAAAATAACTCTATAGGAATTTTAGAAGCAAAAAAAAAAAAATGTATCATATAGAACGGTCAGTATGGGAAAGTCTGAAACTATAACACATACGAAGATCTGTTCTCAGGAACCATGTCATCGATTTTAGTAAAAATGAAAACTGCATTCACACATTGCCAAAAAATCTTACTCAGCTCGGGAATCGAACCCGGACGTTTTGAAAATTCAAACTAACACTATTTCTATTTAGATATTGATTGTGTAGGTCTTAAGCAGTAATAATGTTACTCTGAAACATGATGTCTGAAACTAATAAAACCATTGTTTTAATATATGTATCCTGTATAATCCTGTCTGGGTTTCTTTTAGGTGTGCCTAACAGGTATAACATGTTGCCGTTTCATTTAGAAAAACAAGTTTTTTCCTCAAGCCAGACTAAAGAATAATGTCTCTTATTCTGTTTATTTTCCAGGTGATCGAGGGTCTTCTAATACTGGGCGATCTGATGGACCTCGGCTTTTCCGAAGGGCGAGTGTCAGCCGCGCTCGCTAAGCACGAGTTCAACCGCGACAAGGCTTTGGACGAGCTCGTCTCGTAACACATGCTAAGGCAAGTGAAAGTCATGTGATAATAATGTTTGATACAAAAATGATCCTTAATGTATACTCAATAGAGTAGATATTTACGGGAGCTGTAATGTCTGTATGTTGGTTTGGTCGTGTTACTTATCTGGTTCGATTCCATCCATGGTTGCGAGATTTAGGAAGTGATAGATATAACTTGTTGCTATTGTAAGCTATATTTTAAAGTAAATTTTATTTTTGTCTATTTTGCTGAAACATGAGGTGACTTGGATTATAAGAATGAGGTCATTCTTAAAATATCTATAAATCTGTATTTTGTTACTTTAATCAATTTTGGTTTCTATTACAAAAAACTATTACTAGCTAGAAATTATCGGCATTTATAAATAAGCTGCACATAGTAACCTTGTGATCCATAACATTATTAAAGTAGAAAGTTGGAATCCCAAATTAAACCTTTAAAATACAAAAATGCATTTTGTCAAGTCGTTGAGGACCTATATTAAAAAATGTTTGTAAAAATCTAGTGACCACAATATTGTGATAAAAGAGGTATCAAGTATTGAGGAAGAATATTAAAAGATAAAAATATAATTTATTCATACAAATGTGAGCCATTCCACTTGAAATAAAAATTGATTGTCACTTTAGAAAAAATACTTTGCCATTACAAATTTTGCAAAAAATATTTACAGTGAAGGAATCTTTCACTTCTGGTATACTTTTATGGAATTACTAGATGACGACAAAATAATATTAATGTATTATTTATATAGTCTTCAATAGTACATAGTCTTATTTTCTTCATATACCAAAAACTTTAGCAGCAAAGTGGATACAAAAGTGGGCCATATATTGCAAAAAAAAAGCTTTGTATATTGTTTTTTTTTGATAATGTCATCCTATAACATAACGGAAATAAAGATTATGAAACAGTGTGTTATAATTAGTCCTCATTGATTGATAACGAATATTTTCTTGCCTTGGCTCGTCACGTTATACCTTAATTTATACCTAAAATAACGAAATCATACAGGTCCTTAAATGACTTTTACATGTGTAATTTATAAGAAATATTTGGACTGTCCTATCAACTTAAATTAGCTTAAAGGTCCTATTAACCGCGCCATACAAGTCAGACTCTTAATTAACTAAACATTTAATTTTGGTAAGAAACACTTTTTTTTTAGTTAGCCTATACTGTCCCACTGCTGGGCAAAAGTCTCCCCCGTCATCTTCCACACCTCGCGTTCTTCCGCGATTTTCCCCCAATCCTTCCTAAAGGCGTCTTAAGGAATAAGAAACACTTATTCCCAAAAATCTATTCTGACATCGGTGTCGGAAAAAATTGTCAAAAATGTCTAAAATTATCGGTGGAAATAAAAAAGCTTTCGCCACATGCGGTTAAGAAAAATCAACCTCTGACTTGTATGGCATATTCGCATTTAGCACGTCAAAATTGTAAAATTACAAGTTAAACTTAAAAGTAGCACATAACCCTAAAACAATAACTATGTAGAAGTAGGTATGTTAATATGTAAATAATGTAACGTGCAATTTGTTTATTTAAAGTTTTAAATGATTTTAAGAGATTCACAGACTCAATGTATCAGTACAGATACACAAAAATAGTGGGGATCCATACCATAATATCTTAGAATGAGTATAACATCTTGCAATGCCCTAAGTGATGCGAGTTTGATTCACGAAGCTCAGCATTTATGTGAAAAACATTGGTTGGTAAGGTAGTAAAAATAAGTGTAGGAAGTGTATGTTTCTAAATTCTAAGATATTTCGGCAGAGTCAGTTAGTCACCCTTCGATGAATTGTGAGTAAATGGATACTGGATATTGAAACACTGCAGATTACTAATGTATGATTTAATGAATAATGTACCTCTATAAAAATTCCAAAATTTATTGTCAACCGTAAGAAGCCTAAGCATGACTGCCAAAATGAGCGGATGGGATGAAAAATACAATTCGTAGGTACATAAATTTCGAAAAAAATACTTATACTTATTTTTTCAGTACGTAAGTTTATGGAGTTAGGTATTTGGTTTTAATCGCCTTGTTTTTTTATTGCCTGACAGGAGAAAGTACAACACAGTTATCGGATCAAGGCATTCGTGAAGTTAGCTGTTTGACGCTTTTTTTTCATACTAAATTGTATTGTCTGCTGCGCATAAAAACGTCTGATTTCACGAATACCAAGAACTTCGAGTATCAGCCGTAGTGTGCTAATGTTTGGTGACGTCATAGCTCAGTGTCACCATTGATACTGCGTGTCGCAGTGCATTTTTAGTTTTGCGGGAAAAGTCGCATCTCCTTTTGAATTGGCATTTCTTCATCAATGATCAGTTTAGGAAAAAACAACTACTTACCCTGAATGCACTATTATTCATGAAAATTCTCACTGCTGTTATGAGAATGTAAGTTTACTGTATTTGAGACACATTGTATGATAAAACAAATTGTGGTTTCAGTGTTCCAGTAGGTTACCTATTAGGCATAATCTAGGCACTTAGTGTGTAGGCTCATTATTTTTGTATGTAAACTATTAGGTGTAATATGAAATCTTATTGAAAAGTTTGTTTTAAACTGTTTTTATTTATTAATAGAAGGTTAAATTGTAAGTGAGCTTGCTGGTATTCGGATGTTTTATACATACAGCTTCACACAAACAAATGTATAATATAAAATGTTATTTTCATAACTAGTTTTATTACAATATTTCGAGTCCCGTCCCATTGAGGTAAGGGCTGCCTCCTGACTCTGTGGAATGTATGAGATAATATTAAATGTATTATTTCTGTTAAAGTTCCTAAGTAGTATAATATATTACACTAAACTCCTTGTACAACAATTGTATGTTATGCTCTCGATCGTAAATTACTCCATTTTAATACAAATAACAGTTTGTATGAATCATATATTTTGTTGGTGAGAGATTTACTTAATTTCAATTTCACAACCATTAGTATTTTTGGTCCTAAGTTTTGACCTTGACAAACTCTAGGACTTATACCTATCTAAATTATAAAATTTATTGTGAAGTATTTTTAGTGTGTCGTCTTATTTATAACCGACTTCAAAAAAAGGAGGAGGCTATATGTTTTTTTTTATTATTAGGTTCTCAAAACTGGCCGTCACACTTTGGGGAGTTTTCATTACATTTCTAGAGTTATCTTAGCATAGTGCACGACCTTCTCGATGAGAACACAGCATGCATTTAGATAAAATTATTACTAACTCATGTTCGGCTGTATACGTACGTATGTTTTTTTTAACAGTTGTTGTGACGCACTGTAGTCTGGTTTAACTTGAGTCATTATTTAAATTATTTTGTCTGTGAATTCCGTTTTTGTCGATCCTAAACAAGAATTTAAATTTTATTAGCTACTAAATCTTACTAATATTATAAATGCGAAAGTCTGTGTGTGCACATGTTTGTCTTCGCGTTTCTCCGTGACGACTTAACCGATTGTGATGAAATTTGGAACGTAGATGTTTTAAGTTTTGGAATAGGATATAGGGGTATACAATTTTCGAAATCACCCCTAAGGGTTACACAGGGTGTTAAAGTTTATATGAAAAAAAAATATTCCTTGCTCCGATCCACTCCAAACTCGGTATATGAAACTCGTATTTTTTATTTTTTCAAAACAACCCCTAGGGGTGGTGCAAGGCAGTTTCAAAGTCTGTGTGTGCGAATGTTTGTCCTCGCGTATCTCCGTGACGACATAGCCGATTGTTATGAAATTTGGACTAAGATAGTTTAAGTTGTGGAACAACATATAGGCGTATAACATTTTCGAAAATCAACCCCTTAGGATGTTTACAGGGTGTTAAAGTCTGATTCACTTCAAACACAGTGTAAATAAACTTTAGGTAACACTCCTGCATTTGAATCCTAATAATGCGCAGACTGAAGTCGCGCGGGTCAGCTAGTCATCTATAATTTATCAATATTATTATATAACTTTGCTTGAATTTGTAGCTATATTTAGTGGATGATGCATTAATTTAATTATTGAATTTGCATTTGGTATAGGAAGGAACCCATCTGTCATGCAAATGATGGAACACGTGGATGCAGGCTACATCTGTTCACAATCATAATGCAAGGTTTTAAACCTTACTGCCTTGTAAGACGGGCGTCTTTTCTTATCGTAGGGAGATTCGGTTATCTTGTTCCATTTTTGGTAGCGGGTCAATGCCAACGACTTAACTCGTGCGATTTTGTCTACTGCTCCGTTTAGGTTGACTGCAGTTCATACCACAACTACATCCGCGTTTCTCAATTCATTTAAATGTGCCTATTTAGTAACATTTATCTCGTGGTAAAATTTACGAAAGTCGTAAATGCAAATTAGCGGAAACCCGGCGAACTTGAGCTCAGGATCAAGGGCGTTCGTGTACCCTGTTATCGATGTCAGCAGTCTGCGACGACGCGAAACCCGAGCGTACGCGCCGCAGGTAAAGGAACCGCTTCCGCCGTCTCCAGTTCCCGGAGACACGTAAATAGGTCATCAAATGAAGTTTCCGCGAGCCGCTGACCCACCGGCAGACAATAGGCGACCACCGCATTGTCTATTGTCAACGCAGACGATGAATGGCAATGGGACAAGTTCGCAGCGTGGCACCGGCTACCGCGCCGGCCGCCGCCGACAGGGACGGCGCGCGGCGCGAACCTCTGTGCGCGAGCGAGAGCTCCGAGCCGTGTCCAGTCGCGCAGTAGTTCTGTTCCGTGCTTCTCGGACCTCGATCGATGCAGTCGCTTGCAGGCCGGCGCACGAGTTGAACGCTCCCACGCAAGCCCGATCCGATCAGCGCCGCGCGTAACATGACCGTCTCGCATGTTCACATGCGCCGCGTTCGCTCCGATAACATCTGCGAATCCGATATTCGGCAACGATAACGCGATAGGATAGGGTTCGATTTCGTATCTTGCGACAGTGCGTCGGCGTCGCGCCATGTGATCGCTCCCCGCTGACGGGAGCGAACCGAACAAAAAAGCAGCCCGCTGATGTCTACCCCTCCCGACTACAAAAAAGGGATAAAAAGGCCGTTCCCGGAATGCGCACATGTGGACGCCGGGTAACAGTGGGCGCCTTCGTTGAGCCTTCCTCAGTCGCGTTGCGATGGCTCGGAGGAGCAGGTGGATGCATCTGGTGGCGGGGGTGGTGGCCGGCGTGACGCTGGGCGTGTTCCTGAAGCTGTGTCTGCGGCCGACATCGCGCGCCGGCATCGAAGCGTGCCCGGCCGCGGCGCGATTCGCGGCACCTGTGGACCCGCTCGCCCTCATAGGCCTGCTGCCCAACGAGACTGTGCAGAACTCCAACCGGACTCTGGTGTTCGTGGGAGTGATGACCGCGGAGCAGTACCTCACGACGCGAGCGCGCGCCGTCCACGAGACGTGGAGCGAGGACTTGCCCGGCCGGATCGCGTTCTTCAGCTCGGAGGTGTCGCGCGCGCCGGATCTACCCCTCATCCCGTTGAAGAACGTGGACGACAGCTACCCTCCGCAGAAGAAGTCCTTCATGATGCTACTGTACATGTATGAAAATTACGGGGACAGGTTCGAGTGGTTTATGCGTGCGGACGATGACGTATACGTACGCGGTGATAAGTTGGAGGAGTTTTTGCGTTCAGTGGACAGTAGGAAACCGCAGTTTATAGGTCAGGCAGGGAGAGGGACGACCGCAGAGCGGGACGCGCTAGCATTGGACTACAATGAAAACTTTTGCATGGGTGGTCCGGGAGTGCTGCTGTCGCGGGAGACCCTGCGTAGAGTGGCGCCCCACGTGAAGTACTGCCTCAAGCACCTGTACACCACGCACGAGGACGTGGAGCTCGGACGGTGCGTCGCCAAGTTCGCTGGAGTATCCTGCACTTGGAGCTATGATGTGAGTACCTTACATTTCTAACTGCAATTTAAACATCGTGTAACGCGTTTATCTTTAGCTCAGCCGGTTTGTATACTTTGCGTAGAATTGTCGGTATGGTACATTATAAATATTTTGTTTTTGATACTGCGCAAAAAAGATTACAAACTTGTAGAAGACCACACACTGATATCATTTTTTGTGATATATTTTATGGGATAGATTACTTAGATTTATTTAGGCTGAAACACAGATTAGATTGTAAAAAAAACTAAACTGTTATATATAAAGTATCTATCTATCTAACTCAATGGGACGCGGTAGGCTATTTTTAGGTATTCATGATCTTTTGTGGATATCTCAGATATCCTAATATTGTTTTTTTAAATTTTTTTATTAAAAAAACAATATCCAGAAATCTTCCCAGAACATACACAGAACAAACCCTTAAATAATTGCTTAGTTTGGTAGAAAGAATACCTACGTTCTACATTCTAGCTTAAAGTTCAATAACTTAAACAGCAGTAAGTATCAGTACTAATCAATCTAATCATCGTTTCATTCGCATATCGTATAAGTGAATCACGTACGATACTGTCCCACAGACAGATGCTGTGGGAACAATATGTTGATGATTTTAAAACTGCCAGTTTATTCTGTAACGACACGTGAAGGAGGACACGAATAGGTAACAATCACTTTGTTTCTCGCCACGTACTGTTGGCTAGAGTAATTGCTTGAAAGTTGAGAAACATGTAAAACATCTCTATTTGTTACCTTTTGTATTTTATATCGTTCATTATTGTTTGTGTATAGAAACCCGTTTTGAGTTTCCGTTTTTTCTTCTCAAAAGAAATTCCTCCTAAAAGGCTTCAATGGATTCGTTGTTCCTACGTTTGGGGTCGCGTGGAATTCTTTTTAGCTATATTTTGAGTTTAATTTTAATTGGCACAGTGATTATGATCAAATAAATAAACAGGATATGAAATATGTTTGCTTATTGAATTTATTGTATCACACAACTTAAAGGCTATGTTATTCGGCTGTCGATGATTAATTGATATTTTTTGTGTTAAAGCTATACAATTACGTTTTTGTCCAATCTTCCTATTACGCGAGATGAAAATGTCAAGGCTAGGCTTATGTTCCGCGTCATTATGGTCTTGTGGTAGCGGCCCCGCCTTCCGATCGAATGTCCTGGGTTCGAACCCGGTCGTTCACCAATTTTTCTGTCGAAAAATTAATGTGCACTATGCCAGTACTCTTAAACGGTGAAGGAAAACATTGTGAGGAAACCGGCATGTCGTAGAACCTAAAATGTTCGTGTCAAGCGCACGAAAGAAGCCTCTTTGAGGCGCACTTATAATCCTTTCACCACACTGGTTCGAATGGTGACACGATAAGAAGAAGAAGAATGTTTTTCGTTATGGAATCCGATCATCAATAAAATAAGCGGCAAATTGTATGTAAGACTCGTAAACGATGGTCATAAAAAAATGCGGAAAGAAAAAAAAAACCCCTTTTATTATGTTACTAGCTTCTGCTCGCAGTTTCGCTCGCGTCTTATTAACCTTTTAAATAGCCAAAGCTATTCCAGCCTATTACTAACTACATCTGTTCCAAGTTTAATCCAAATCGGTCCACAGGTTATAGCGTTGATTGAAACACAACCACGCTCACAAACATTCTGATCATACAAACACTGTCCTGCGGCTGGAATCAAACCAGCAACCTTCTGCGAAGCACATATAATCTTGTCGAAAAGAACCAGTGTGAAATTGTACCAGCAGCGTGTAAATATCCAGTGCTTCCTACCGTTGCTGGTCAAGGACCCGGCAAATGACTATCATCTGGATCGTTCTGATATTAATCATGTAATTAGCATTTCTCGTGCGTGTGCGCAATGAGCTGGGATTCAGAGCGGTGGGACCGGTCTTGCAGGGATCCGGTTTTGGGTTTTTTGCAGCTTGTATTTTCGGAATACATAAATGAATGGATAATCCATAAATAGAGACTGCTATCTTTTTAGTATGAAGTTAGATAAAATTGTAATATAATTATTTTTTTAATGCTAATTGGTGATAAAGTTATTGCAACTATGTTGGGTTTTATGGTAAAGTTTGCCAATATAATCATCATGTCAGCCATCCAGTGTCCACTGCTGAACATAGGCCTCCCCCATCGATTTCCACAGCGATCGATCTCGTGCAGCCTGCACCCAACGGCTCCCAGCAACCTTTACCAGATCGTCTTTCCATCTAGTGGGGGGTCGTCCTCCATAAATAATTTGTATTGTATAATATAATTGTAATAATATAATTTGTATTGGACTTTAAATGTCTAAAAAGTGCTCTATAAGAACTCGTACCTTTATTTGCGTCGGTCGATACATCAAAGCAAATATTTATTTTATCAATGTCATTACGGATTTTTATTATTAATTGCGGTTTTATTATTGTTTTTGTTATCACAAGATTCTTAATACATAGTGACGTATAGATTTATGCACATACGTGTTCGATTAACGGATTTGGAAAATCTAACAGGTAAAAAAGTGTTGAAAAAGTGGAAATGCAAAAAGCCGCTGCATAAAATATAACATTTGATATGATCAGTATTATATTAACCCGAGTCTATGGGGACCACTTCACAGTTTTTTAAGGATTGATGCATTCTTTGAACACATGTGATGTGGTTACACTCAGAAAACGCCTCATAGAATATGCTACGCTCTTACTTACACACATACTACGTACATGCCTTTGCCATTTGATTGCCTTTACACGGCGCATAAATTAGGCGAAATTCTGAGCGGGGGAGGTTTATAAATAAAACTCCGTTATCTTAAGAGACAACTGCGTGCCGTGAACTAGTATTCATCTACAAGGTCACCTCGTCCTATGTAGGTAGGAGATACATTATTTTACATCTATTTAGGTACTCCCACTTGGATCTTGATTCAGTTAGGTGACCGACTGGCCACGTCATTTTGCGTTCGTGATTTCCACTACATTTATGGTGGTAAGTAAGATCCCTTTCATCAGATCTTGAATTGACAATGAGATTACCTCAAGAGCACTTCACAAACTGGCAACAATGCTAAAAATGGAATGCTTGAATTTTTTTCAAAATCAGGCCATCAACAAAGTACTTAATGTTTTATATCTCCAATTAAAAAAACTATTTAGTATCAGAAAAGCTATTTGTATCAAAGAGTTGATCAACGAGTATCTATCAGTTGCCAAACGGTTGCGAAGAGTTGATGACCAACACAAAATGCAGGTGAATTTCCATACAAAATTGCTGGTATATGAACGTGTAATTTATTAGGAACCTCGTGTTTTTATCGAGGTAGGAGGAACTAATTTGGGAAATTCCATCGCTTCGGTAGTTTGCGGTCAACTCTGAATGTAAATAAAGAAAGCATTTACTCTTCTGGTAAAATGTGATGGTTTTGGGCACATTTAAGTTTGTTTTCCTGCTCAAGAGTCCAGATGATAAGAGAGTTTACAGTCTGACGTCAGGTAGTTCGAGCTTACTAAGCGCAGTAAATTACGTAATTTTAGCCGACACGAACTATTAGGTACTTACTCTGATATTTTTGAATCAGAAAAAAAAGACTACTTTGTGTAAGTAGGTAGGTAGGTAGGTATAATAATTACTTTGAAATGCGTCGAGCTGAGGAAAGGGCGCAATGGCGCTCATATGGGGAGGCCTATGTCCAGGCAGTGGACTGCTATAGGCTGATGATGATGATGATGATGATGATGAGCGGCTGCTCTTTAAAGGACCTTATCTTTGTATTTTAGGTTCAATATAACAAAATAAAGAACAAGCTTATTCTGTACAATACTACATAAAAACACCAGTGTAGGTACTTACCTACATTTAATGGTTCGCTTTGTCACAAAGATAAAATTATCAGTCTATCTGTAGGTATATTGTACATATTCGTATAGTTCTGTGTTCGTACCTAATCCGCTGACATGAAAATCAATTTAGGCGCATGTCTAGGAGTTCAGTGGCCTGTAGTCTTTAGTAATTAGTTCACGATCAGATGACGCACGTGCCAATGAAATTACAGACAGACATATGATGATCTTGAGGAAAATGCTCTTCTTAATAAAAACAGAACTGAAAACTGCTGTTCAGAAGATTCTCTTCTAAAACTTTTAAAAATAAAAATGCAATAATAGCGACATCTCGACCTCAGCCATAGGACAGCAACGCCATCTAGTAGCCTTCAATTGGAACTTCACTTTAAGTCCCCATACAAAATTCCAACCCTTATTTTACGCCCTTCATGATTAGTTTTGAAAAAAAAAAGTAGCCTATGTCCGTCCCTGGGGCATAATCTTTATCCATGTCATATTTCAGCATCATCTGTGCAGTAGTTTAGGCGTGAAAAGGTAACAAACAGACAGACAGACACATTTTACTACATAATAGATGGCGCCACAGGAAAAATTAGATCGCGCTATCGTTGCGTTTTGGAGAACGTAACATATAAACTCGCTAATCCTCTACTTTTCAGCATTATAATATTAGTATGGATACTTAGGTTATATTGTCTTAGTTTGGTTGACAAAAACGTAGGTTAAAACTTTATTTTTCAGACAACCTAAATAACGTTACCATAATTTACATTAATGACTGTAATTTTTTTTTCAAAATCTGTGAATGCAGCTTTAAATATCTTCAAAAGTTAGGGAAGGTCTTCTAAGAGCGTTTTTCTGTAGCTACAACGGTTAAGATACCTGCCCTCCGTGGCCCATCTCAAAACACCACCCTGTATAGGTATATTATATAGGTAGTTGCATATTTGACTGCACAAGACCGGACAGACCGGCCGGTCCTGTGCAGTCAAAAAATGCAGAAGAAATCTAACTCCGAATGGCGTTCTTCTAATAGAGTTACCAGTTCTTTTAAACCAAAATATTAGAGACTAGCTGGTACCCGCGACTTCGTCAGCAATAAAAACAGAACTGAAAACTGCTGTTAAGAAGCATCTCATCTGATACTTTTAAAAATAAAAATGAAATAATAGCGCCATCTCGACCTCAGCCATAGGACAGCAACGCCACCTAGTGGCCTTCAACTGGAACTTCACTTTAAGTCCCCATACAAAATTTCAACCCTTAATTCACGCCCTACATGATTAGTTTTGAAAAAAAAAAGTTGCCTATGTCCGTTCCTGGGACATAATCTTTATCCATGTCATATTTCAGCATCATCTGTTCAGTGGTTTAGGCGTGAAAAGGTAACAAACAGACAGACAGACAGACACATTTTACTACATAATAGATGGCGCCACAGGAAAAATTAGATCGCGCTATCGTTGCGTTTTGGGGAACATAACATATAAACTCTCTAATCCTCTACTTTTCAGCTTTATAATATTATAGTAAAGTAATTATAGTAATATATAGTAATATAGTAATATAGTAATATTATAGTAATATATAGTAATATATAGTAATAGTAATAGTATATAGTATGGATAAATAGCAGTGGGTGCAACCTGGCCCGAAAGACGGCCTTGTAGTTATTGTTGACTAAACAGGCATGTGTTTAAACATCGTGTTATTTTACGCACGCTGCTCGCTATAATCCGTTGAGATTTCGTCAAAAATATTCTATTCTGTTCATAACAGTAAACACAAGGGAACAGTAATTACAGTCAGCAACAGAAAATGATGAACGAAGCTTTTATAGGATCATATTATCTTTCACTAGAACAAGGAAATCGTCTTTGCTAAGATTTAAAATTCGAAGAATCTAAACACCCACGAAAACTGACCGATTTTGGTAAAACGTTTAGGTAGGTTCGTGTGCTACGGAATGGTTCGTAGGTAGCCATTATTGTCAATCAATATCCGAGCAATAAATCGACCAGGGGGTTTTCATGAATATTCGGATGCTTCTTATTACGAGCTACATTGTATTCAGTCGATAAAATCAAAGTTAAAACACGGTCCTAATCTAGGACCAAATATTCCAAACCGAAAATTTGGCCCTTGAAGTCAGAAATCGTAATAAGAAACATCCGAATATTCATCAAGCAAACGAAAAGAAGAACGGGAATACGGCCCCAGACACGAAGCTAATTCGACCGCTGGTTGGTAAAAATGTTGCTTTCGGATTTCGGAAATTGTTTACCTACTGCGCACCAAATGCTAACTTTGCGAATGCCGAGATCGATCGGCCATAGTAGAACTGGTTGTGCGCAATCTTTATCTATGACGATACAAAACAAGCTGAATGTATTTAAATAAAAAATAATACAAAATTGTGTTCTGCGCAGACAATTGGCTAACTTCACGAATGCCTTCACGAAAGATTCGTTGGGCGAACTGTAGGTACGTAGTGAAGATGTTATAAATTGGTGACCGACTCACAATAAGCTGCGTTAGGATTAAATCACGCAACGCTGATCTGGCGTCGCCGTGAATGTCGACACATTAATCAAACCAAACAAAGTACCTGCCTACCTAATACTTTTCCTTGTAGGTATACCAATGAGTCACCCCAGTCAATGACCTGCTTGGTGTAGTGGCCTTGAGAATTCGATCACCAAGAAACGGTAAAGTGGAACTTGGAATTACTTAAGTAGGTATACAGGAACATAATTGATTCTAGGTACGCGCGTCATTCTTTAAGAACCACGCAAGCAAGACATAGGTGCCTGCATCGGATTCATTCATTACGTTATATATGTAGGTACCTACCTACCTACTAAAGTGCCCAGGAATATATTTCACCAATGATCTATGCGCATATTAGAAATTACTAAGCAAACGCATTAAGAAATTCATTGATGGACGACCAGAACCCACAACATTTGAAAGTCGAAGCTACTATCCTATTTGGTTAACACGTTATTCTTCAAGTAAATAAGGAAGTAAATATTCAAACTTGTAGGTAGTTTACTGTACTTTTCATTGTTACTTACGGTGTTCTAACTATCTCATTTTCTTTAATGCGTGGTGAACAAACTTCTTCTGTGGTCTGGGTTATAGCCGTGAGCATGTTGTTTTATGTCCCTGTGCTGTATGAAAACCTGTTTTACAAGTATTTTTAGTATTTTAAAACTGATACTAAAATACTCTATACCTACCTACCTATACAACTCCCAGAAACCTCTGTCTACTCTCAACGAGATGCCTCCCTGCTTACCGTGAAATTGAGATACCTTTGGTGTTTTCTACGAGCGATAAACGTGGCGATAAAACTCAAAATCATTTACATAAGCTAAAAAAAAGTTCGTTCCAAATGTTGATGTTGACTTATCTACATGTTCCGAAGGCTAAAAGATTCATAAATATAAAATCTCGTCGCTGACTGTACTTACTAAAACTGGTGCTTTTTTAATTCTACCAGATGTAACCCACATGGGTATAAAGCTTTTCAAGTTTTAAAAGTTGCCAAAAAGGTAGCTATTAGGCTGCAGTAGGTAGGTATATTATTTCGGCACCATGTCAAGGGCCCATGTTCATGGGCGTAAACATTTAATTGATTCATCATCATTATCCACAGTGACTTCACCCACTGCTAGGCATAATAAATTGTTTTATAATGTAAATGTGAACAATACAGGAAAATGACACCATTCGTCCAGAATTTCTTGACAGACCCTTCTAAATCGGGATAAACAGGGTGTTAAAAGACTGCTACCGAAAACAGGGGTTTCAATCAGACCATGATTCTGAACATATTTAGCGAAAAAAAATTGCAAAAAAAATTTTTACTTAGCTACGTCATTTTATTTTATTTTCTAGTTATTTACTACTAGTACAACATAATAAGGCCATACCTACCTAATAATTTTATTTTTAAAAGAAAAAAAAAACTATTAAAACTCAAAATCCAGCAATCTACTTGCATACGCAAACAGTAATCTTCAAACGCTGTTTTCTCCGGATATAATGATTTTTTCGGAAAATCCTTTTGGATTTGGTTGTGTGTTGGGATGCTGTACCTACCCCTTTCGGCTTCGGTAGACGTCTTTTTACACCCTGTATATACCTAGAGACGAGGGCCAGAGCTGTTAGTTACATTACACCACCATTGAGGAAGTAATGGAAACATCGTTTTATCTACAATGAAGATATGTTATCAACAGAATAAATAACAGAAGGCTACTCAAAGGTAAGACCGGTAGCGGTATAATCTTTAAATCTAGATTATTGTACCTACGGACCAAGACAACCTACATTGATATCGTTATGTCAAAAGTTGTTCATACCTTGTATACAGGTAGGTATGGTTGTATCCACGATTGTATCGCATTACAGACACGAGCTACTAAAACTTTGGTTCTCAAAAATCGGTGATCGGAACGTCATGTATGATAACCTAACTAACACTATGAAAAAAATAGACATACCTACCTAAAATCGATTATCAGACCAAACAGTCTGATAAAGTAGACACAGTAGTTACCTAAGTAGACACATAAAACCTCGTTTCGTTTTAGAGTCGGTTAAACCACGAATTTCGAGCATTGAACAACCTAAAGATTTTCAAGACCGAAATGACGGTCGCCATTTTACAGAAATATTTTACTAAGTACAATACAAATAACTAAGAAACGCATTTTTGTGCCCCAGTTATAGCTGACCTGGAGTTTGGTTTGGTATGCAGTGAGTCAGTTTACTGTTTATGTTATAATGTACGCAAGTAAAGCAATTTGTAAGCATTAACAGTAATAACTTCCCGCGGTTAGTTTGTATTAAGAAGGTAATTTTTGGAATACCTACCTACAAACTATGACGACCTCTGTGGCGCAGTTGGCGAAGGTCCGCCTGCGACGCAGAAGGTTGCGGGTTCGATCCCCGCCGCGGGACAAATGTTTGTATGACATACAGATTTGTCTCGGGTCTGGGTGTTTCTATGTATAATATGTATGTATACAAACAAAAAGTATATAAGTAGTATATCAGTTATCTGGTTCCCATAGTAGAAGCTTTGCTTAGTTTGGGGCTAGATGATGCTGTGTGAAAATATCCAGCATTATTTATTTATTTATTATTATTATTATTAACTACTAGCTGGTACCCGCGACTTCGTCAGCGATAACATACTTATTAGCAACGCCATCTATTGCATTTAACTGGAACTACCAACTCCCCATACAAACTTTCAACCCTTATTTCACACCCTCCATGATTAATATATAGATTTTTTCTGTCATAAGAACCTTCTCCTGACAATAACAAACACAACAAAAAAAAATTAATGAAATCGGTCCAGGCGTGAGTTATGCGCTTACCAACACATTTTGCGATTCATTTTTATATTATAGAAGATTGTAATTCTACGAAGACTAGTGCTCGAGCACTGGTGAGAGCACTGGTGAGAGCACTGGTGAGAGCACTGGTGAGAGCACTGGTGGTATAGTCAGTAGACTCTAGCTAGTGGAATCGGTCTTGCCTTGCCTACCAATATAAAGTCGAATAGGGTCAAGCTCCAATGAATTATGTGCAATCTTTTATGCCATCATAAAGAAAAACTTCACCAGAGACAAGGAAACGTACTTATGGGACCGGCACTGGCATGTTGTAGTAGTAATTGTTTGAAAACTTTTTCAAGTGCATAAAAGGAGCCTGTTTGAGACTTTCATTTCACCACACTGGTTCTAAATAACGGGGACACGAGAATAAATAAAAATAATATTATGAAACTGCTTACTGCCTTGCACTGGGTATTTACTATTACCTGTGGTGTTATTTTCAATAAGTCTATGTAGGTAGGTATAGGTACCTACTTAAACAAACTTTCCCACATAACTTTAAAGGAACTTCTACTTCTCTAATTGCTAATAAAGACGACCTCTGTGGCGCAGTGGGCGAAGGTCCGCCTGCGACGCAGAAGGTTGCGGGTTCGATCCCCGCCGCGGGACAAATTTTTGTATGACCTACAGATATTTGTTCCGGGTCTGGGTGTTTCTATGTATAATATATATTTACAAACAGAAAGTATATAAGTAGTTTATCAGTCATTCTAGTACCCATAACACAAGCTCTGCTTACTTTGGGGCTAGATGATGCTGTGTGAAAAGTCCAGCATTATTTATTTATTTAATGGACTCCAATTTACAAGAGATAGGTTTTTACAATCCATTGAGGTTTGTAGTACGGAACTTGCTAATTGATTGGCAAACGGTTGGCTTTTCTCGAGCAAGCTTAACCCGGCGTATTACACGTAGCGAGTAGGACGACACAGTAAAATGATAAGTACTAGGCCGAGAGTGTTCGTAGAGCGCTCGGCCCAGCGACTTTTCTTGTACCTACCTACCGAGTAGGTACAATAATAAGTCTCGCTTTAAGGTAGGTACCTACCCATGCAGATGTATAACGCATAGGTACCTGTTCTATTTTTTATTCCCGGAAAAGTGAAGTAGGTTTTCCCAAAAAACCGCAGGTAACATCTATGGGCGAACGCAGTTAGTTAATAAGTAAACTGAATTGAAAATAACTAACTCGACCCTTTGCAAAATACTTGGATACCCACACAAAATACTTGTTCGTTATATTACCTCCGTGGGCTTTATAGGCCACGACCTTGAATCAATGAATAAGTTACGCATGCAGAATTAGTTTGCAGCCGTAAACTCTCGCTACTCGAATGTCTCTTATTAGGGCCAATCATTGGCCCACATCGGTCCCATTGCTTTTAAGAGGCACACGGAGTGAACGTCGAAACAGAGAGTGAGACGTTACCGAAACCTCGTTCAAGTTTTCACTTCACTTGGCACTCCCGGAGTGCCACAATTTTGCGCTGATGAATTGACCAGCAGAAATAAAACGTAAAAATATACACCAGTCCATAAGAACTCTTAACTTGCTCCTAATAAGGTTTACTTTGAATTGAATAAGTTACTTGTTAGAAAGTGCCTTGGAAAGCTGCCTTGACATTAAATAGGAAACTAATAGATTATTGGATGTGCTGTTATTAATTTACGCCCTGCAAACTATTGGAGCTTAGTATAAAATAGAGGAGGTTTTGATGCAGGTCTGCATTTTGTTTATCTGTGAAGGTATGTGGAGGTCTGTATGTAGCATTGTAGTTCCTTAATATATGAACTTTATACATTGTTTAGTGGTTCACACTATGAACCGATCGATCGAGGACCATGAGGCAAGCTGCATCACTTTGTCCTTTTTTATCAACTTCTGAGCAAAGGTTTCCCGGAAATTACTCGTCCCGATGTCGTCTCTCCATCCTCCATCGTTTTCGAGATCGAACTCAACGCTGCCTTCCTTCTAGCATCCATGGCTTGACGATATGTAGCCCAGTTTATCTGGTTTAGGACAACAAACACGAAAGCCTTCCTCCAGTGGTATGCAAAATCAAGCAAAGTGAGTAAAAGATCGTTCAGATCATTAGTAGGTCTCGGTGCTCCTGTTACTATAGGTACCTAGGTTGGTAGGTAGGTACTTATCAAGAAAACCACAAGAGATCACTTCGAGTCGGGTAAAACAAAGAGTATTTGTAGTTTTAGATTCAGTGACCTCTTAAGATGTCTCCTATACTATTGACATAATCAATGCCTATTTGAAGATCGTTTCACGCTTCGTGCGTCTGCGCCACGCCATGTCAATATAATTTAATGATCCATTCTTTATTCAATGACGGCATCGCCAAAGAAAAAGGTTCATAGCATACGGTTTGGAGGAACGGTATTCCTGTTCATGTAGACGATGTTCAGATGTTCACAGATTTCCATTTGCGATCATTCTGCGATCGCCCCCTACACATTGGTACAGAACACAGAGAGAGACATTAGTTCCCATACATAGGTAGACCTACGTATCTACTAAGTTGTAATTTTCTATCATTATTTTTTATGTAAAGTTGACTTTTAATTGTTTAGAATTTCTCACATTTATAGGTCAGGTACTGAAGGCAACGCTGGGCCTTATAGTCACTCGTTTCACAGTTTTATCTAAGTACCTAGATACTAACTCGATAAGACAGGAAGTAGGTAAGTATTTTATTTATCTCGAATACATAGTCCACAGATTCATACATGTGAACTTATAACTTTTGATGTAGAAACGTCTTATATAAGGTGCCTACAAAAGTTAAATGTTCATCCTCATCCACGAGGTTGGTTTCTGTAGGATTAGAATGACCAAGTTCTAGACGAATCTGTAATCCAAGCGATTCTACTAAATAAAGATGACTTTGATATTTCAAGCTCCATCAATGGGTCAAAGCCGTGGTATGAGTCAAATGGCACACGTAAAACTAAAACCTAACTTCAGTTTGTAAATCCCCAAAAGTTGTAGAAGTTGTGCGTTGCGCGATAATTTTTAACAAAACCTTATTCTGGATACTAAAAAGGTCGTACACCCCAAACCGCAGCCTCCTTAACTCCACCCCCTAATTGCACCTAAATACCTTGAAATCGTTTGACGTGAAGTCATTGCACCCAGATACAGGTTCTGAGCAAAATATCTGCATCGCCACATTCCTTACGCTTTGTCGCTTGTCCTAACATTAAATGCACACCAACCATTATATCTATGGAACAAACTTTAGATTGACTATTCACAAAATAGAAGTGTTCTTGCAGACGTGGCAATAACCTACAAGTGATCGTTTTATGATCGACACAAAGTAGCGTAGAATGCCCCGATTGTAGTTATTTAGCCATGACGGAGGCTTTCAGGCGGCCTACAAACTCTATAGGTACACACAGTTGAGAACCAGTGGGGCAATAAACATGGTCCTAGCTGTTAGGTGAACCATCCTTCCAATAAGGTCTTATCCATTAAAGTGTACCTAATAATAATTTGAAAGTACTGTAAGTGACCTGTGATGTGTGACGCAGCAAGTGCTGCGCCACAACGGGTAAGGCGCCACTGAAAACCAGCGCTCCAGCACTCTCGAGCTGTTCGAGCAAATGCTGAGGGGTAGCCGTATTTTCACCCACATTAAATTGTGTAGATTTAAGTACCTATTTTGTAACTGTGTATATGTGGAGAAAATAAAACTTTATTCTATTCTATTCTATTCTATTCTATCCATAGGCTATACTCGTATGCCTTGGATAAGATGGATTTTTCATTTCTGTAACACGAGCTGTAACAAGGAATCATCGTGAGGAAACCCGAAGCTAAATCAGCTCCACACGTATTGACATTGTCTGTCCTGTGGGCGGCTGATTACGCTGAGGATGGTTTAGGTGCTGGGCAAGCCTATTTCATCTCAAACAATGTCCCAGGCACTACAGCGTCCCGTTAGTGTAGGCATGGATTGCCTCCTGACGCTGTCTAAATCATCTAATACCTATATAGATGTAAAAGGCCTACGTTTTTTTATGCCTTTATCAGCTCTTCGTATTTCTGTTTGATAATTCTCGTAAATCGCAGAGCTCACGGCTTCGGCTGATTAGCACCGTTTCCCGCCAAACAGGACAGACAAGATGGCTATTGGCTATGTTAAATAATACTCGACCCAAAGTCCCTTAAAATGTGGTGGACATCTTATTATGGCCGTAATTTCAACAGTAAGTAGGTAATTGTACCTAGAATCGCCAGGTTTTTTATAGAGCTGTCCCAGGCGAGAATCCAGGATGACGATCCCAGGAAATACTGTCAAGCGGAAACTGTCCAGAGACGAAAGTATACCAACCCTCATTACTTCCGGCGGGTCAAAAACCTACCTACACCTTTCAAATAGCAATTTTCTGTTTTACCTATTGCATACGTACCTACCTACGTAATATTATGGCGGCTAAAATGTTGTACCTAGACCTACCTACCTAAGAAAGATTCCATAAGTTAAGTGTTGACCGTGGAAAGTCTAGGCTTTAAAATCAATAGGCACCTTCTGGGTAGGCTCGCTCCATCGTAGACTCACTCTTGCCAGTGTAAGTTTCGAGGTCAAGAGCCGACCCATTCATCATTAAAAAAAAAACAATAGCTAATGACAATTGTCTTTGTTGATGTGATCCTACAGTAGGTATGTTTTCTTGAGTCCTACTCGCGCTTGGCCGATTGTATGTAGGTAAGCTCCCATCTTTACAAACTTCTGTAATACCAGAATCTGTAATTTTGGTGTTCCGCGAAATTGCTTCCCCGCAGTTATATGATTCGACGGGACGCAATCAACTTTTTTTTGGGTCAATGTCCTTTAGAATAAGTGGCTTTTGTTGAAAGTTCGACCTTCAGAGTTCATCTTCATGTCTCGCAGCTTTCAATGCAATAAGTTTATGGCTGGTAGGCCTATACACTGTAGGTACTTACTGCAATCTTTATTCTCATCATATTATACTAATTTGAGGGTTATTAGACTTGATAGGTTAGGTTAGGAGTAGGTATACCTACGTTCTACTTAATAATCACACTTTCGATTTTGAATATCGGATAGTATTTCGCAAGACTGTGGGTCAATGACCCCGTGGTATTAGATTGGGGGAATTGCTTCGCCTTCACAATTCACTCAGTGACCGCTACTCTAGGGAATTGTTCCATCCATACCAGTTTCAAGCTATCTTTTTTTTTATCAGGTAGGTAACCTACTTAATAAGTTTTTTTAGTTAGTTACAATCAAAATTTAATTTGATTAGGTACCTATGTAATTTGAATTTAGATTTTTTTTCAGAATTCAATTTATTGTATTATGTTGTACATTGTCATTAATATACCTACTTACATAAGTATACAATCAAGGCTCTGACACTGGACAGACGGACAGACCACGACAGACGGACAGCGGAGACTTGTATTAGGGTTCCGTTTTCACCCTTCGGGTACGGAGCCCTAAAAGTTGAACTTTATTAAATAAAAATATCAGGTTGATATTTAGGTACCTAGGTACGTACCTGCCTACTATGAATATCATTTTGATCTATCTACCTACCTTTATTTTCAATTATTCAGATGGCATTTTTCAGACCTACCTAATAATCTAGGTCTCTAGACAATAGACGTAAAACATATTTATTGTTATCTCAAAAGTATTTATTTACTACGTGTTTTGATAACGCTCACTGATATATCAATGTTATTGCAAAATTTTGGCTACAAAAATTTAATTTAATCGAAATAAGCGAATAAGTATTTTTTCGCAAAATCCTTTTGGATTTGGTTGTGTGTTGGGGTGCTGTACCTACCCCTTTCGGCTTCGGTAGACGTCTTTTTACACCCTGTATAGTCCTCCTCATTGATTTCGACGGCGACGCTGATTATAATAATTAAGTAAGTACCTATTCATCATCATCATCATCCACAGCCTGACTTCACCCACTGCTGGGTATATGCCTCCTTAAGCTTGTGCCATCCACCACGATCCTGCGCTAATCTGACCCATTGACGGCCCAAAGTACCTATTACCTAGTGTTATTTACAATTTCTTAATAATAGACAGGCATGTTATTAAACTAAGTATTTTTAAAGCTTTAGGTAGTTAATTTATAAAAATTAAAAACTATGATTGTTTAAAAACTCACACAAAACGCTCACCTTACCTATGCATCTAATGGACCACTAGCTTAACTTTTTTGCCATACAATCAGATCGTTCCCAAATTACTGTAAGAAAGTAGATTTGGTACTAGTTACCTACCAATTATATTACACTAGCTGCGCTCCCGCTGTGTAACCCGCGGTCCCTCGGGATTTTTTCGGTATAAAAAGTAGCCTATGTCCTTCCCTGGGATACAACATTTATCCATGCCAACAACATTTTTTCAGCCTAATTTGTTCAGTGGTTTGGGCGTGAAAAGGTAACAAACAGACAGACAGACCGACATACAGAGTTACTTTCACATTTATAATATTAGTATGGATATCTTAGCTTTTAGCCTTTTTGGTGACGAGACTCAACAAACGCTACTTTTGAGGGTTTCGTACCCAAGGGGTAAAACAGGACCCTATTACAATGACGCCGCTCGCCTGAAAACCCGTGATAGTTAGACAGTTGAAATTTTCACAAATGATGTAGGTAGGTCCCTATTTTTTTGCCGCTATAACAACAAACACAAAAAACAGGATAAAGGGGCTCCCAAATGTGATTTTTTGCCGTTATTATAGATATTATTGTACGGAACCAGTGGCGTAGCTACCGGAGGGCTACACGGTGCAGTGCACCGGAGCCCCCAAGCCCAAAGGGCCCTCAGACTCTGAGACAGAGGAAACTTAAGTAAGTAACTACAATTAGCCCAGAAAATGAAAGTTTTTACAAAAAGAAACTCAAAACGCGTTTACGTTTTGCCACACCCTTCATATTTTGACTTGATAAAACCTAAACCGTTCAGTTAGGGCCCTTGGCTACCTAGCTACGCCACTGTACGGACACACTTGTAGTTTTTTTATCCAATTGGCCAATTCATTTGCGTATCACGCGAACACATTGATGTGACTGGAGTTGGTACCGTTATTGGCCGCAAAAACGGTTCCATTGCAAATCTGGTACCTAATGAGTTTTCAAAACTGTAGCAAGCACACAGCGCACATAGCGGTTTGGAGTGGGCAAGTAGGTATGTAGGTACTTAATTAAATACCTACCTAAAGAAACCTAGTTGTCAGTCAGATGCGCTATCTAATGATCGTTTTAACGATCTTTGAGATGGATCCGTTTTTTTTATTAACTAAAACCTACAATTGTATTTTGTAATTTTATCGAACTTGGCTTCCGGCTCCAATAATATTCTTCCTTATGTACGAGTATAATTAATATCGGCGTTGACAAAGCGTTTGTTCGACCATATCTATGACCGATTCATTAATGTCTAATCTATCACATGTTTACCTAAAAGTACATATTAGAACCACAGAATTAGTTTTAATCTATTTTTGCTTTGATCTTCGATATAATGCTATGTACCTGCGTCATCTTTGTTTTTCTTTCGTTTTCCTGTTACACATAGGTACATTAGAAAACATCAAATGCACGAGACCGCCTCTTCTGATTAGAACTACTTTATCGTGCACATAATTAATATTTATTAATAATGTGAATTAATACTTAGTTATAACTTATCTCCTCTTTGAAGTAAACATCAATCACAGTCTGGATCTAGATAACCCCTTTGATTGGGATCAAGTAAGTAGGTATAGACCCAGACCATGTATAGATAACTTGCTTATCAAGGTAAATTGCACTATTTTGATTTGACGTTATTTTTACAAATTATGATAAATAAATGAGCATAGGTAATACCTACTTAAATTTACACTACCAAGGATTTATTTTTTAAAAAGTAGTACTTATTAAAAAAATCCTGGAGAACCGCTAGGATTCTCTCTGTGAGCTCTTCTTCTCAGTGTGAGCCGTCCCTAAATGTCCTCGCAAGTCGCACTGCTGCCGTACCATCTGTTCCTCTCTGTATTCTGTGGCCGTACGCACTGTTTTTTTTATTCCTTCTTTATATGAAATCTCATTTCCTTAAAAGCGTGTATGAAATAGTATGAAAAGCTCTTCCGCGCCGAACGCGCCGCATTTTAATCTAGAAAAATGCTGCTGACGTCATTAAATGCGGAAATATGTGGGAGGACCTATTTCATTACATATCTACGATAATAATCTACACTAATGAGGTAATTATCTCATCTGTGTACCTAGTAGGTACGAGGCCTACATTATAAAAATAATTATCAGCTAACATTCTAATATCCTTTTAATTTGATAAGCCGAACAAACGTGATATGCTTATCGATTTTATAATAAAATATTAAGTGTTTCATTAAAATATCGATTTAGATTACAAAATAACATCATCATTGGCAGCTCAAATAATAGCCCACTGCTGGACTTAAGTCTCCTCCCACAAATGCCACTCTAATCGGCCCTGCGCTGATCCCATCCAGGTCTTTCCGTCAATGGCCTTTATGTCATCCACTCACAGCTGCTGGACAAAGGACAAATCTAATCTGGCCCTTACGTGTACCTACAGTTCGCCCAAGGGATCTAGGCATTCGTGAAGTTAGCCGTTTGTCTGCGCAGTGACCGCTTTTTCATACAAAATTGTGTTCAGCGCAGACATACGGCTAACTTCACGAATGCCTAGATCCGTTAGAAGAACTGTACCTATGTAAATTCCTCTCAATCAAAGGTGAAGGATGTTGAGATGGAGGAAGCTGGGACGGATACCGTCAGATTCGCCAAGATTGACGTATCCTTGCGTGCGAGGGGGCAAGTGGCCACTTCCTCCGATTGTTCTCTGCAATCCATTAAGTGTTATAGGTAGATAGGTACGTTCATCATGGCCTTTGGTAATCGACAATCGATACTGGACAATCGGTAAACCATGTAAAAAGGATATTTGTGACCATGCGAGAATGAGGTGAGGCGTTAAATTATCTGTAACACAATTTTACTAAGTATAAGAATATTAGGTACCTACTTTGGGCTAGTGTTGGTGATAGGTATTATACCTATTAATGTATTTGGTGATCATAGCTGGGCTCAGATCATTTTATCACTGCAAGCTTCTTCTGAGTCGGCATCTTCATTGCTGAAGGTCGTGTCTAGTGTGGATTGTTGATCACTCGATGCATCATACTTTTCCATTTCTCACTGTCCTCGGCGGCCTTTAGGTATAGCTTCAGTTTTTTGACTGCTGTCTGTCCAACGGTGAGCATTTCGAGCATTGCAAGCTAAATGTGTTTTAATTTTTAATCGACTTCAAAAAAGGAAAATGTTGCTATAGCTACATCCACTTTCGATACTCTTAGATGAAATTGGTTATGAAAATTGACACACGGATTGCGGTCAAGCAATTTGAAAGTCCCCTGCGTCTCGGTGCAGTTATCCCAACTATCTCGGCCCACGCATTTCGACTTGAAAACATTTGACATAAATGTACGGAACAAAGTTTTAGAGTAAGTGCATACTTAGTAAACCAATAGGAGCTATTTAGTCCTAGATAGGTAACTGTCTAAGAAAAAGTTAAGTAGGTACACTGCGCCCAGTGGATCTAGGCATTCGTGGAGTTAGCCGTTTGTCTGCGCAGAACACAATTTTGTATGAAAAAGCGTTCACTGCGCAGATAAACGGCTAACTTCACGAATGCCTAGATCCTTTGGGCGAAGTGTACCTACCTGCTTACGTTATCAAGTAAAGTTTGATCTAGGCAGCTCATTTTTTGCAACTTACATCAAACTTTTTTATCACCGCTGTGCCTACAGTTATTCCGTCCCTAAAAGGTAGGTAGGTAAATGTTTGAGTCAAAGTAAATATTCCAGTATTTCTAAGAGCGATATTTTATCAATCAGATTAAAGAATTTGGCAACACGATACCCTGACATAGCGGCAGATAAGATTACTGTGCGTGCAAGGATGTGTGTAAAATTACAAGAATGAAGATGGAAAATGAAAAAAAAAAAAAGCAGATATATCTATCTAGGTGAATGCTATTGAATTGAAACATTATCAAGATATTTTTTTCTATAAGATCAAATATTTGATTTGCTATGTGTTATGTAAGTTCTGTAACTTAGACATATTTTTTACCTAGTTAAATACCTAGTAGGTACCTACCAAATAAAGGGTGTGGCAAAATTTTACAACATTAAGGGCAGCTACTTTTTCTCTTGTAAGTAATTAGAAGGTTTTGTTCTAAAAATGTTGGTCCCTCGCAACCGAATCCGCATGCGGAAGCAAGTTTGTAACTAGGTAAAGCTAAGTAACTAAGAAAAAAGACCCAACATCATTTCGCTTTGTTTATTGAAAATTGCATTGTTATTTCTCAAAGATCCCTGAAGAGATGCAAAACCATATTCGAAGAAAAACAATAAGAAATAATTCTTGTGATTTAATCACACTCGGACACTGGATAAAACTGCATTCAAACGGAATAATTACCTACCTACCTACACAGACACATTGTGATTTTTATAAGTACCTACCTATAATGTTCATTGGGGTCATGTCCCCTGTGACCCCCCGGTCACACCCCCGGGCCCCAAAATTGAAAAATCTTCTAAAAAGGAGACTGTTCAAAAGCGGTCTATGAACCAATAGCGATACTTTAATGGTATTTGTGTAGGGATGCCTGATTTACATATTTGTGCAAAGGGGCATCAAAATCTGACCCTTTAGTTTTGAGATATACAGGGTGGATTTTTAATCATTATAGTTACAGGAAAACGTTTTTAGGAGACCATGCATAACTTTTTGAGGTATTCTAAACTGCACTAACTCATTTTGGAAAAGGTGTACAGTCAGCGAAAAAAGTGCTGACCATAAGCGGTCTTTGAACCAATAGCGATACTGTAATAGTATTTTTGTAGAAATACCTCAACTATATCCATATGCAAAGGGGCATTAAAATCTGACCCTACAGTTTTGAGATATACAGGTTGGAATTTCGAGACTAGCTCATAGGTCAGGTACCTTAACCGTTCTAGTTACAGGAAAACGTTCCTAGGAGACCATCCATAACTTTTTGAGATATTCTAAACTGCATTCACACATTTTGGAAAAAATGTACAGTCAGCGAAAAAAGTACTGACCATAAGCGGAATTTGAACCAATAGCAATACTGTAATAGTATTTCTGTATAGATACTTCAACTTCATCCATATGCAAAGGGGCATCAAAATCTGACCCGGCAGTTTTGAGATATACCGGGTGGAATTTCGAGACTAGCTCATAGGTCAGGTACCTTAACCGTTCTAGTTACAGGAAAACGTTCCTAGGAGACCATCCATAACTTTTTGAGATATTTAAAACTGCATTTACACATTTTGGAAAAACAGTACAGTCAGCGAAACAAATGCTATAATCCCAAAAAAATGTTTCAAAGATTTAGGACGTGGTTTTTTAACCAATTTTTATGTCCCTTTGCATATGGATAAAGTTGAAGTATTTCTACAGAAATACCATTACAGTATCGCTATTGGTTTAAAGACCGCTTTTGGTTAGCACTTTTTTCGCTGACTGTACACTTTTTCCTAAATAAGTTAGTGCAGTTTAGAATACCTCAAAAAGTTATGCATGGTCTTCTAAAAACGTTTTCCTGTAACTATCATGATTAAAAATCCAGCCTGTATATCTCAACTCTGCAGGGTCAGATTTTGATGCCCCTTTGCACAAACATGTAGATGAGGCATCCCTACACAAATACCATTACAGTATCGCTATTGGTTCAAAGACCGCTTTTGGTCAGCACTTTTTTCGCTGACTGTACACTTTTTCCTAAATGAGTTAGTGCAGTTTAGAATACCTCAAAAAGTTATGCATGTTCTTCTAAAAACGTTTTCCTGTAACTATAATGATTAAAAATCCAGCCTGTATATCTCAACTCTGCAGGGTCAGATTTTGATGCCCCTTTGCACAAATATGTAGATGAGGCATCCCTACACAAATACCATTACAGTATCGCTATTGGTTCAAAGACCGCTTTTGGTCAGCACTTTTTCCGCTGACTGTACACTTTTTCCTAAATGAGTTAGTGCAGTTTAGAATACCTCAAAAAGTTGTGCATGGTCTTCTAAAAACGTTTTCCTGTAACTATAATGATTAAAAATCCAGCCTGTATATCTCAACTCTGCAGGGTCAGATTTTCATGCCCCTTTGCACAAATATGTTGGTAAGGCATCCCTACACAAATACCATTACAGTATCGCTATTGGTTCAAAAACCACGTCCTAAATCTTTGAAACATTTTTGTGGGATTTTAGCATTTGTTTCGCTGACTGTACTGTTTTTCCAAAATGTGTAAATGCAGTTTTGAATATCTCAAAAAGTTATAAATAGCCTCCTACAAATGTTTTCTTGTAACTAGAACGGTTAAGGTACCTGACCTATGAGCTAGTCTCGAAATTCCACCCTGTATATCTCAAAACTGCCAGGTCCGATTTTGATGCCCTTTTGCATATGGATAAAGTTGAAGTATCAATACAGAAATACTATTACAGTATTGCTATTGGTTCAAAATCCGCTTATGGTCAGCACTTTTTTCGCTGACTGTACATTTTTTCCAAAATATGTGTATGCAGTTTAGAATATCTCAAAAAGTTATGGATGGTCTCCTAGGAACGTTTTCCTGTAACTACAACGGTTAAGGTACCTGACCTATGAGCTAGTCTCGAAATTCCAACCTGTATATCTCAAAACTGTAGGGTCAGATTTTAATGCCCCTTTGCATATGGATATAGTTGAGGTATTTCTACAGAAATACCATTACAGTATCGCTATTGGTTTAAAGACCGCTTATGGTCAGCACTTTTTTCGCTGACTGTAAACTTTTTCCAAAGTGAGTTAGTGCAGTTTAGAATACCTCAAAAAGTTATGCATGGTCTCCTAAAAACGTTTTCCTGTAACTATAATGATTGAAAATCCACCCTGTATATCTCAACTCTGCAGGGTCAGATTTTGATGCCCCTTTGCACAAATATGTGTATGAGGCATCACTACACAAATACCTTTACAGTATCGCTATTGGTTCATAGACCACGTCCCATACAACTTTGAACAGTCTTGTTTACAAAATATAAGTAAAAAGGAAATAAAATTGATTAGTGACCCCCTCCAAAATTTCAGTCTGCGACCGCGCATGTTTACACGGAATTTCAACGATTGCATATTTTTATGTGTAAACGATGCTAAAAGTGCGACGGACTCTCGGACACAAAATTAGTCAAGAGGTTAGCAAAACGTGCCAAAAATCGCATCTTGTAAATGCTCCGCTATCGAGAACTCGATGCAGAGTCTTGGAGTCGTGGAGCAAGAAGTGTCCACGTTATACCTTCTTTTATATGTATATATAGATGGTCGCTGAATTGTTACCTCATTATAGCTTACCATACAGATTACATGTCATGCGCAGGAATTTATGTTTCGTTTTATTGTGAAGGAACTTATGTCGGCGCCGCCGGCGGCTGCGCTTGACATTTAAAAACATCCGTTGTTAGTAGGTACTTCTAATATAACTATGCCAAATGATTTACACGTTAGCATTCTGTACACGATCGGGGAGATCTAGTGTCCGTAGTAGGTAGTAGGAGTTTGAATAGCGTTCCACGTCATCATAGATAATAGCAAAAAATATTTGAATGCTTTTCATACCTTTGTTAATCCGAGATTAAATTAATCCTAGACTGTGCTAGGATTAATTAGGTACCAAGACACGTCGTCATGTCATTATCAGTATTTTTACTCATGAAAATTTCCTACTTATTTAAAACTAGCTGCGCTCCCGCGGTGTGACCCGCGGTTCCTTTGGGATTTTTCCATTTTTTCGGGATAAAAAGTAGCCTATGTCCTTCCCTGGGATACAACCTTTAACTATGCCAAATTTCAGCTTAATCTGTTCAGCGGTTTGGGCGTGAAAGCGTAACAAACAGACAGACAGACAGACAGACAGTGTCACTTTCACATTTATAATATTAGTATAGTATGGATTAGGTACTTACCTGCGGGTAAATTATCGACTAAACTATTTGATTGGAAAATAATACTCCTTATTCTTGTTTAATTGAAGTTAATTTAAGTACCTACTTACACTTAATTCTATTGGTTCTAATCTGACTCAAAACTTCATAGGAAAAATTTAAACTTTCTAGGCCGCCTGTTTCTGAAGAAATTAAGAAATAAGAAAAAAATATTGATAATCTGTGTTGCACACACAATTATAAATTATTAAATAGAGTATCAACAATTTGCCCATCGTGGGCGTACAATATTAAGCACCTACCTACAGGGTGTTTAATTTTACGGCATTGAGGGCAACTACCCTACTTCATAAGATTTTATGGGTAGGTATGGTATAGTACCTACCTACTGATAAGTTTTTTTTGTCAGACAAGAAAATGGTAGTTGTAAAAAAAACACGTTTGTCTCAATTACTTGTGGGAACCACGAATAGGTACTTTTCCCAAAGTAACATTCGAAATAAAATCGAATGCTCTTGCGCAAACACAAATCTACCTACAAAATATCCAAATATTTCAAGTACCTACCTACTTGTGTAGAACCTTTGTTTACGGTTTTTATCTTCGTTGACTTCTTGATTACCTTAGTCTTTCTTAAACTTTCGCGATCACAATTCATCTTTAGAGATATATTGATTACCTTTAACTATGCAAAAATACTCCGCAATGTGGAAGAGGAATGAAGTAGTTTTTACTCAAAATTCTGTAGTGTAGTACCTAGGTATTATACATAGATTTTCGATTAAATACTGTAGTATTATACATAGATTTTCAATCTCCGGTGTAGGTAATTGCGTTGAGCAAATAACAGTAGGAAAGCAATAGTTAGAATGAGACGTGAATAGCTGGTACATGTAGTCATGCGATATCATTGGTAGGATCCAATTAAGTATACGAATTCAATCTCCGAAAACCCAGGCCACAGTTTTTAGTTAGATCTTCAACCTCTTCCAGCGTCCGGTCAATGCACTCGGTAGGTACATCCTTTATTTCGTCCACTTGTCCAAATTATAACTCAATCAGCCCATTTCTTAGTATTTCAGATGTAGATTTCAAGTTACATGTGGAGACTAGCAATTTTATTTAGTTATTTTATTGGCTAAGCAGATGATTGGATTGTAAAGCTCAAGACACACTTGGCTCGGTAGCGAAAGAAAATAAAATGTAAATCAATTTGTATCTTTTGAATTTCTTGTAAGGAAATAAACAAGGGTTTATTATTAGGTACCTATAAGACGTGTAGATCGAAGCACACATAAAATAATCAAATTCGCACGTCTTCTTGGCTATTGATCTAGTCTTAGTTCCGCGTTACCACCTGTAGTGTTTTAGTCCTCCAGACCAGTTGAACGGCCTTCATAGCGACATTCTAGCTAGCGGTAGACCTGATCATAAACTCTAGGACTTTATTTACATTGCCTGGGTGGTCCATTCGATGTATTAATTTTATTTAAGTTGGGAAACAAATATACGGAAATGCATAGATGGAACATAATAATCAAAATCCAAAGAAGTTTCCAAATTATGCTAAAACTTTTAGCGCCCTACTAATAAACGAGGTGTAAAGTTATTCCTCGGAATAAAATAGGAATAACCATACATTTCGACAGTTTTCACTCAGGAATAACTTTATACCACGTTTATTAATAAGGCCGCTAATACTTAAATGAGCAAAACGCATCAATCACTTAATCTAAAAACGGTTCTAGAGGTGAATCACGCAATCGCCAACAGTTTTACGAATTTGCGTTAGGTGAACCAAGTCGCTAGCGAAAGCTAGCTGAACGCTAGCTATTCTGATTACTTTTATGAAAAAAAAATATTAAATCATTCAGAACAAAATACGTAGAAAATTTATTGCTACACAATAATAATAAATAATATAAATAATAATAATCTGTCTACTAGTTTCATTTTTGTCGCACAGATCAACAAATCTCGATAGTGATGCAATCTTCAGATACAATTATTGATCCCAGTCTTCGGCTAATTAATTCAAGCCGGCATTCATCTATTCGTAACAGTAAGTAATTCGAAGATGCTTTTGTCTCGGAGCAATTTGCACACAATGGTGTCGTAAAAACGGGTCTCGCCATACTGTGTCAGTGTGTCGACCACGCCAGACGAGGAGATAGATCTCGTAGAGCCACTGTAATCGGACCTATCCTACTTTTGTAGTACCTGTTCAACCAGTCCTTGGATGTAACTGTCAATACCACAGACCTAAAAAAAATATGGCTACGTACGAGTAGGTAATATTATAGTTACCTACTGCAAGAACTAGATGATCATAGAAATCCAGGTAAAAGCCTAGAGTCGTACGTAGATTTCTTTAAATACCTACGTGGTAAATAAATAAATAATGCTGGACATTTTTCACACAGCATCATCTAGCCCCAAACTAAGCAAAGCTTGTACTATGGGAACCAGATAACTGATATACTACTTGTATACTTTTTGTTTGTAAATACATACATATTATACATAGAAACACCCAGACCCGAGACAAATATCTGTAGGTCATACAAACATTTGTCCCGCGGCGGGGATCGAACCCGCATCCTTCTGCGTCGCAGGCGGACCTTCGCCCACTGCGCCACAGAGGTCGTCAAATACTACTACTACTACTAACCTATGACCAGTCAAAGTCAACATTTTATTTTAAGTTTTTTTTTATCTTTTTTTAGTGACCTAGATTTATGCTATCTAGCATATGTTGAATGTTTTTCCAGTTGTTTTATGAACTGCTACAACTTTAACCACTGACGTGCTCGTGACGTGTACAAACGTCTACACGTGTAGGTGCAATGTTTATTATTGTAATAGTTTTCGCGCAGGTATTTCGGCATTTTGTTGAGTTACTCCAATTTACAAGCTCTGGTGGTTTTATTATGCTCTACAATTAGATATGTTCTACTCATTTCATTTGAAACCAAAAATCAGCTGGGCGAGGTAAGTTACTACATCAATACATTGTGTGAAAAAAAAACTATTGACGCACACAGCTTTAAAAAAAAAGAATGCGAGTGTCGTGGAACCTCCGTGAACACTCGGTTAGAACGAAGTTTCAACATTGAAAGGCATTTATTTTGTCATATAAATTATTCACAATTATTAAAATCCTAGTACTAACAGTGTAACAATCTATGGAATGGACTGTTTTGCGTCTGCGTACTTCGCACTGTGACGTTTTGACCTATGTATATGTCTTGACGGTTTTATTTTCTAGCCTCCATCCTCAATACCGTCTGAAAAGGAACTTCGTTCCAAAACTTTAAATATCTATTTGTTTGAATATGACGTAGGTAGGTACTCCTAGGTAATGGATGGCTTATCCAATTTGAATGCCTAGGTATTGATTTTTTGTTACACAAAATAACTAAAAGGACTTTAGTCTCGGTACGCATTTGAAACCTCAGATAAAATGCTAGTTACGAAATGATTAGGTACAATTGCTTTGACCAAGGTTTTCCCGTTGTCAATGTGCATTGACATTCGAGCTCAAAGATCATTGCCGAAGAGTCTGCGAATCTCTATTGTATTATCTCAATGACTGTTTATATTACTTTACAAACATGCTAATTACCTTCAAAACATTTGAAATGTTTGTATTAAACGGTTGAATGCCTTGCTTGGCCTTCTCATTTGATTTTGGTCGACATTGTAGGTGTAAGATAAATAAATGATTACCTAAATGTAAGTTATTGCGTATAAGCACAAATCATATGTATAAGCAAAGACAATCCATACTTCGAGTAATTCCCAATTCGTACCACTAAAACTTGTACCAGGTGGTACCAGTTGGGAAATTGAAAAATATGATTATTTTTGTTCCCAACTCGTACCACTTTTCTATTTTTGTTGAATTCATTCGTTTAGTACGCTCAGCTCAATAATTAGTCTTAGTCCTGATATGTTTTTTCGGTAAAATCTAAGACAACTGTTAACAATAGGGTTTGCTTTTAACTTAGTAACATTGCAGGTGGCATGTCAAACATATAATTTATAACCCTTCTGCTTAAATTTCGGTTCAACCATTTGGTCTTGCATCAACAGGAGTATTTGCAATGCTATTTTAGTGTTGACTTGTTTGAACACAATTCAAAAAGAAGAAAAAATAATTAAATTAATAATTTTTTTTTATATATTATTAAAATTAAATTTTGCGTCAAGCCGTTCTATCAATTGTACACGCTGCATATTGATGTAGGTAGTACAAAAAATCCTATATATATATACTACATACTATAATATTATAAATGTGAAAGTAACTCTGTCTGTCTGTCTGTTTATTACGCTTTCACGCCCAAACCGCTGAACAGATTAAGCTGAAATTTGGCATAGTTAAAGGTTGTATCCCAGGAAAGGACATAGGCTACCTTTTATCCCGAAAAAATCCCGGGGGATCGCGGGTCACACCGCGGGAGCGCAGCTAGTACGAGTATAAACATATAAGTAAGTGATGAGGAGACCTAACTGAGTAGGTAGACCGCCTGACAGCCTTCATAGCTTGCCGACTTTATAGCTGGGACCGCTAGTGGTTATACACGATTTTTCGGTCCGAGGGCTTAAGGCGGCCTAAATTTCTTCACCAGAGTTGGCTACTAACTTACTTAGGTTACTTTAGAATGAATACAAAATCATGTTAATGTTAGTGAAGTTGTTCAACTCGTGTTTACTCATTTACAATTGCGGAACATTCAGATTGCTATTTCTAGCGTAGCTGAGGTACTGCTACATTACTAGCTCAAGGCCTGTTAATTAATGAGCTTTGGTTTAGTCTAGTTATATAAAAACCCGTGAGGTTTATTTTAAGCCAGAAATAGAGTCAAGCGGAAGTTCAGGAATCCTTTCATTACACCTGCTTAAATATAAAAAATAGTGAAGCGAAAAGAATATTTGAATGTGCTTCTGATCTTTGACTCCCTTAGATTAGACATCAAAGTATCTGGAGTAACTTGGACAGAGATACACCTTGAGGATACACGAATGCCTAGATCCGTTGGAAAAACTGTACTTTGCAGTCGTTCGTTACCTTGTTTCCTCTCTTTGCTATCTTCTGATGAACACCTTCTAATTCCAGATGCAGACGATCTTGCACCACAACAGCAGCGGCGCAGCGGCGTACACCGGCCAGCTGAAGAAGCGCGAGGTGCATCGTGCCATCACGCTCCACCCCGTGAAAGACCACCGCCAGATGTACAGAATGCATTCATACTTCAAGGTGAGACATCTTCCTGTCCTTGTTTCACATTATTTGAGACAACATGTGTCTTCCCCACTTATATCAGCCGTCATTTCTTAAAGACGTGGTAGTAACATTAGTTCCATTAGGTACAGTCAGCAACGAAAGTTGATTAACACAAATACTTTTTAAAACGCCATTTCTCTTCGATTTCTAAAAAAAAAACTTTTCTTGAGAAATTATGTTGGACTTAGTCCTAATCTTCAGAATTTGACAAAATGTTGGCCATGATGTTACGAATTTCGGAAAGACTCTTATATGAGAAACATCAAATGTTATTCGAATTTCGTTGCTGACAGTACTTAGTTTCCTCAATCTCTCAGATTCGAGTTCTTTATGGCGGTAGTCAGAGGCATGTCCAAAAACATTATTTTTGGCATACGCTCATATTTTGCTTGCAGATGTTAGTAGGTATTACATACGTGACAGGCTATTTAACGCTCGTGTTAATAAGGTAAGCACAAATTTTCCAATACCAAGATTACGTCTTGGTATAAAGTAAACAATTCATTATATCTAGAAAATACTTGTTTACTTCATTGCATGCCCTGCATCTGCTTTCATCGCTCAAAATGGCCTAATTACAAGCGCTGAATAAGGCATTATTTCCTTGTACGGGTACACGTGTTAGTAATGTGTGCTTCGTGGTATTGACAATAATAGATTCTGCGTAAATTGTCGTGTATACTCAGATTTATTACGTTGTAAAGGCTGCAGATTTTATTCATAGCGAGCGTGTTGATTGGACTAATTTTGGGGTATTGGCACGGCTTTTGCCACGGAAATGTGTAATTTTTCAAGAGAAAGCCTCCAGCTTTATACAAGGATTTTGGGATCCATTTTTGGAATTGGTCTCTTTTGAATGAGGTCTTGTATATATCAACAAAGTGGCAATCATGCAACGGAGCAGTTCCTTTATATTTTTACTGATTTTGTTTTGTAAAAATGAATTAATTCTAGTCAGTAGGTATAACCAATAGATCTTGAGGTTGAAGGTTAACAAACAATTCGTCACAGAGTGGTTCATGGTTGACTAAACACCGTGTAGTGATTCGTGGTTAACTAATTTTATGGTCATGTCTATAAATTTCAATTTAGATATCTAGGTTTTAATTTATAAAATATAAAAAATGGCAAATTGTTGTTGAACCCTTTCAACAACCATTTGCCATATTTTTGATCCAGATAGCCATCCCTATTGCCTGTAAAAAAGTGGGAAGGCAGAATAATAATGATGAACCTATTCCTAAAATGATGTTGCTGTCAAAAGGGTAGGCCAGCACTGCCGATCTAATAATACATGCATCATTTATGGTCTTCTTGTAAACAATAAACTGACGGCAACACATAACCCACCAGGGCTTTACTTTGATCTTTCCTTCTTAGAAACAGCTGATTAATTTTAGTTACGGCATTTAGAAGGTGCACGATCGAAATAATTGTGAGCCAAGGTGATTGCGTAAAAAGTGTTTGGAAAATACAAAGTATTGGTGAGGTCAATCAATTGATAGACATGGGTAGTATAAAATTAATTAGCTACCTATTGAATTGTACAAGTATTTGTGTAGGCGACATCATCTCAAAGTAAAACAAGTCGTCATTTGTAAAACATTGTGTTACCTACTCAGATTTGAAAAAAAAATAACTAGGTGGGGTTCCAAAGGTTCTTTAAATTGAAAATTGCCAGTACTCCAAACAATGAATGAAAATATAGTGCGGAAGCCGGTATGTCGTAGGACCTAAAAAGTTCGAAAACATGTGTCAAGTGCACGAAAGTAGCCTCATTGAAGGGCAATAAAAAATATTTTACCTTACCTACTATTTTGAAAGAACTAGTGAAGAGAAAGGAAGAGGAATTGGAAATTATCTCAGAAGTCCCAGTGCCCTATAATAATTTGTAGGTATTTATGCGATAGTATGTGATAATGTCACATTGGCTTACTGAATGCAATGCGTTCATTTACCTCGTATTATCTTGTTTACATCCGAGCATTACCGACGCGAATACCGATTATGATTCGGAGAGATGAGGACTTTTACTATTAGTGTCAATCTCCATCTTGCTTTTTGCCTAACTTCTAAAAATATAGAATGTGAAGTACCTACTTACATGTTGAGATCCTGCTTCTCAACTTGGTTCTTTGTTTCCAACTACACTGACTATATCGACCAAGGGATACCAACGGGCTGATACGCATGCTGGTCACTGAACGCTTGACCATTCCGTCTACCTTCCATAGTCTTCTTGCAAAATGTATCAAATAACCTTATTTTATTTCATCAATTCCAGAACCTCCACATCCAAGAGCTTCGAGAACAGTCCCTGGACTTGCACCGAGACATCGCGATGTCTCTCCGAGAGCTGGGCGTGCCTCCGGAGAAAGCTGAGGAGTACGAGCTGCCTGGGGGTGTTCCACTGTTCCCAGCCAAGCTTGGGGACCCGGAGTACTTAGGAAATAATACTATATTAGGTAAGATAATAAGGTAGACCACGTAGCAACATTGTCTAGTCGTCGAGGCAAGATAATATTGAGAATATTGTCCAAAAACCTTTTTTACGCGATCTCGCCCCGGTGATTTTAAAGAATGAATGAAAAACTATTTTTTGTAAGAAACAAAGCTGCGCCCATAGTGAACTACGAAATGTAGTTTCACTAGTATCCAGCCTCGATTTTGTTTGCTTTGTATCAACTCTATATTAGATCTAAGTTCCATCTCAATCAGCCTAGTGACAAAGAACATCAACGAGTTTAGGCACAAATTCTGTTTCCTACCGTTTGAAATTGGACGCTTCAAACATCTCCTGACTCGAATCCCCTTTCTGATTCCAGGTGCACCAATAGACTTCAAGCGCTTTAAAGGAAAGACTCTAGAGGAGGAAATTCCATTCGATTTCATCAGCAAGTCCATCTACTCCGTCAGTCACTCAAACCCAAAAAGGAGGATTGAAGGTCCGCTGAAAGAGGCTCTTGATGACGTCATTCGAGAGGTAAGACTTAATTTCTGGTATTTTTGGCTGGCGTATTAACGCTTTCTCTGGCATTGTCGATTTAGTAATGGTCTTGAATGTATATATATTATATATATATTATGAATATATATATTACATGTAAAGAATGATTATTGCCGTAAAATGTGGGAATGACTACTCCGTTAGACATCGTCAAAGAATCTTGAGGGACACAATCTGAGATAATTTCAGTGCCTTAGGATATAGTCGTAATCCTGTTTCTGTTTTTTGTCAGTGTCCTCGGAAGACGCACCCCTTCATGAATGTAATATCATGGATATTACATGGGCTAGGTGCTCATTTTCACGGAAAACTAAAGTTTTTCCGAGGGACCGTGGTGCACAGCTAGTATACAGTGATCGAGTCTCTTTGAGACGCACTTAAAATCCTTTCACCCCATTCGTATGAAGGAACTAGAGACACGATAAGAAGATGAATACAAACCAAATAAAGGCAACCAACGCAATGTAGGCAAAAGCTTATTCTCATCATCAATCATCCTTCCAGGTGATGGAGATCATCAACGCTCCATCCCGCCAGCGCGGGCGAGTCATCGACTTCAACGAGCTGCTGTACGGCTACGTGCGCCTACAGCCGCTGCATGGCGTGGATTATGTGCTGGACCTGCTGCTCAAGTACCGCCGGTATAGGGGGAGGAAGATGACGGCAGCTGTCAGAAGGCACGCGTACTTGCAGCAGTCTTTCACTGGTATGATTTGATTAGTGTATAACGAATTAAAGATAGTATGACTCAGAGCTACACACGGGATCCTTGATTGACGATTCGTCAAAATACAAGAATCGTCCTTGTTTATGCAAGAGCCAGACCGCCAGCATGTTGGTAGGACGATATTGTCAGTGTTGTTGAACGTATGGAACGATAAGTAAAAATAAATAATGGGCTCAACGGGATGATGATGGATAGATGATAGAAACGATGATGATGTTTTCGTCTAGTCTATCGTGTAGCCTTCCAAAACATTTAGCTTCATGAATACGATTCAAAGCTTAAATATTTTACGTTCATCATTACAGGCATTGAAATAAGAGAGCTGCCGATGGGTGATCCCGCCCCTTATGAAGATCCAGATATCCTAGAAAACATGGATGCAAACTTGATGAAAGTCTCACCCAACGACTACGAGGACTTTGACGAGGCCAGCCAGCAGCAGAACAGCTTCCTGGACTTCAGCAAACTGAACGTCAGGGAGGCGCTGGAGTCCGGGTTTATGAAGCTTCAGAATCTACCTAAAGTCCTGAAATGGAACGAGGCGCCGTTCGAACAATATCCCATCTATGATCGACGAATACACTTCATCCTGCCCCTGGCAGGCAGACAGGAGATATTCGGAAGGTTCATGAAGAACTATGAGGATGTAGTGCTAAAGAGCGACGAGGCTGTGACATTGATAGTCGTACTTTATTTAGATAGTAAAAATCCTTTAGATTACCAAAATGCGGAGTCACTTATCACTTATTATAAAGAAGAGTATGGTAAAGATATCAGAATCGTCCATATGGGTACCACAGCCTTCTCCCGAGGAGCTGCCTTGACTGAAGGCTTAAAACAATGCGAGAAGGAAGATCTAGTCTTCTTCATCGATGTAGACATGATGTTCAACTACTATACTCTCAGAAGGGTGAGAATAAACACTATAAAATACAATCAAGTCTACTTCCCAATAGTCTTCAGTGAATACAATCCTGAAGTGGTCAACGGTCCTGAGTTTAACCGATTTGTTGATGACCCAGAACCTCAACCTGAACCAGAAGCGGATAAAATTGAGGAAACAGCTGAAACACCAAAAACAGATTGGGAACTTACCAACTTGAAGTATAGTAAAGAAATCAACGATGATAATGGATATTTCAGACTATATGGCTTCGGTATCCTCAGTATATACAAGTGCGACTTCGAAAGAATCGGGGGATTCGATTTGAACATCAAAGGCTGGGGTTTCGAGGACGTGCAACTATTTGAGACACTTATAAAGTCAAATTTAACTGTATATAGGATAGCAGATGATAGTTTAGTGCACAAATTCCACTCAGTGGACTGTGATAAGAACTTAGAGAAGAGTCAGTTGACGATGTGCTTGGGGACTAAAGCTTCTACCTATGGAAGTGAAAAGCACATGACTTACTACATGTTGAATCACCCTGAGGTGCTCTGGCCGGATAATGAAAAAGGTGCTAGCTAGTACACAGCTATATAGTGTATGTTTCACAGACATATTGCGCTCTACCCGAGACTCAATCTTTGTATGCTCGAAAACTGCATTTATTATTAAACAAAGAGAAGTGGGCGTTGCGCAAATATTCTAGGTAAATGTTGCAAATGCTCTATGGCTGAACTTTATTGAAATGTTGTGAATGCTTGCTACTTCATTTGTTTTTATTATGTAGGTAGGTATAGCGGATTTAATTTCATTCCCTTCTGTATTATTATTTGTTTTAATTTATATAATATAATCTTTAATTTAAATAGGTGCTCTTATTTTAAACAATGACATAAACAAATTAAGTAATGAAGATTTTTGTATAAAACTTGAACTAGCTTTCTGAAGCATTTATGAAGTAATGTAGGTGTAATATAGGTCAATAAGTAGGTTTGGAACGTTCCTAAATGTTACAGAATAAGTTTATATTAAGTTATATTTCAGACCATCAAAATGGGTAAATTCATTGTAAATATGATATTTCACAAACTATATAATAAAGTCCTTAATTATGTTTTATTTGATTGACAAAGAATTATCTAAGTCCGTTGTAACAAAATGCAAAATACTCTTTATTTTTTGGTTGTGAAATATACAAGGTTAATATAATTGTACACAAAATATCCAGGCGGTACCACTTAATGGCCATATTACTTATTTGGTGTTAAGATTGAGGATATAAGTAATTTTATTTTATTTGTTTCAACTAATGAAACTTGAACTAGAAGTCTTGTCGCCAATTCAAAAATTTAAAAGTGATTTTTACAAAATAACTTAGCAATAAAATGTTGTTGTATAGGTATATTACCTATGGGGTGTATTAGGACCATCCTCATCAAACGATTGACATCGATTGTGTTTAGCTCAGTGATAGTCATTATTTACAGCTCATACAATACATCATAACATCGTGAGGAAACCCGCAGCTTAGTCAGCTCCACACGTATTGACGTTGTCTTTCCTGTGGACCAGGCTGATTACGCTGAGAAGGATGGTTTAGGTGCTGGTATTTTATCTCAAACAATGTCCCACTACACTTGCACTACAGCGTCCCGTTAAGTGTAGGCATGGATGGCCTCCTGACGCTGTATAAATCATCTAATGTAAAGGCCAAGTTTTTAAGTTTTTACGGCTCATGGTCCGAATGAGTTGTTTTACTTTTCAAAAGTTCTTTTAGTACACCCAAGAATACGAAGCTAGTTAAAACCACTGGCTTTTTTATCTATTTTATTCTATGATTGAATTGGTGTTTGACATAAAAATTTGTATTTTATCTTCGAGCATTGCTCATGGCTCTTCGGCATAATAAATAAAGTATTTTTGTATTGTACATAAGTTGTAAATTATACCATGTGCTCACTAAGTGCCAAGTTAGTTGTAAGTAGGTATGCAAGGTGTTGATATTATAAGGCAATGTGATTCGAAGTGATTAATGAAAAAGGAATTAGTAAATATATTTTTGTGAAATTTTACCTTTATATTATTTTATTTGATGATATGATTTACAGACAGTATTCAATTAGATGTCAATATTATTAAACATACCTAACAGAAGTGTTATTACCCCCTCAAAGTTCCTTTTCCTTATCCTATCTCTATGTTAAAAACGTAAAAACATAAACGGGTTCACGACTGTATCCCAAGGTGCGGTAGACATGCTCTCAGATCTTTTAATGTTACTTATTCCAGATCCTTTGAAGATGTCTAATGGGGGTAGTCAGAGGCATGTGCAAACACATAATATTTGATACATGCCCACATCTTGCAGAAGTTAGTATTAGTCATAATAGTGACAGGTTGCAAGCCCATCGCCGCCTATAAAAACACTCGTTTCCTCACGATGTTTTCCTTCGCCGTTTATCTCTACGGTAGAATAGACTAAAAAGACATTTGAGACTTGGAGTTTTATCGCAGTTGTAGAGTGTAATTTTCTCAATGTCGGTGCTCTATTCTACAATACCTACCAAAGCTAAGTGGTTAGCAAGGCTGGGCAGAAACGGCCACACAAACTTCTTGTTTTGTAGTATGTGAAAGAATGTATACCTATGCAAGTTGTTACAAACTACATGGTACTTATTGTCAAATGAACTTTGTGAAATATAACAATGTAGGTATTGCGTATTACTTTGTCTATTTCTGCATTCCTACATTGTTTCCCAAAGTGAAACCTAGCTTCACAGGCAAGTGGCATCTCGATGATAGATAGCGTCATCACACGTCCAGTTGCGCACGCGCAGCCGTTGCGACAGATGTCATCATTGTGCGTGAGAAACTGAGAATTACTGCAAATGTAATGTCACCTGATTTCTTATATACGAAATATAGATCGCAATATAATAAAGGTACCTATTCCACCGCTTCATAATATCCTTTCAATATACCTATACAGAATATACATATACAGAACGGGAATACCTATACAGTTGATACTAAAAGTAGGTAAAAAAGTGAGTTAGTGGTCTCTGTGTCTTTCTCTCTTAGTGGTCTCTGACGATGGAGTTTGAGCCGCCTCAAAACATTGACGACTTTAAAGCCAGAACTGATAGTTTCGCGCTTGCAGGTACTTTAAGTTTCAAGAAAGTGTTGTATGAGTGCAATGTTGAAAGGTTAATTAAGTACTAATCATACAAAAGCACTCATCTTAATTACAATCATTAATTCATTAGAAATACAAATTTCGCAAGTCCGATGGCATAGACCCTTTCACCCGTAATCCATAATCATGGAAAAAATCTAATATACAGTCATTGCGAGAGAGCAATTATTTCACCATTTCATTTTACATGGCTCGCTGGCAATAACTCGGCTTTGAGAGCTTCATTGTGAGCCGGCAAACGATGTGGCGCAATGTAATGCATCGCCGATTAGACGTGGGACCGCTGTTTTGTAATCAGCACCATCAGTGTGGCTATGAAGCTGCGATTGTGATGATGCGCACCAGGAATGAAGTCCTTTCAGAGTGGAGCTAGCATTTTTGTGTAAAGACAAATTGCAATACTTAGCTTTTTCGTTAGTTCTGCCTGCATAACTCTAGTTCAAGCTTTCAGAGTGGGCAGGAACACTGTGCCATGATTGGCTCATTGAAATCCTTTACGGAACTCGAATACCTGATAATCTTACTAAGCTGAAACTTTACCAATGTTATGGCTCTGGAAAAACAGAAAAAAGTCCTAATAATAATCAAAGAGGTAACTATCTCAAAGGGTCGCGCGCGTTTATGTCTTTAGTATAGAATGTAGCTGTAAAGGCCTGTAGTCGAAGGTGACATAATATGAAAAGTTATGTCGGTGAAAAGTCCATAGGTGAATGAGTCTATCGGTGAAACGGAACATGGACGAATCGGTCATCGGAGAACGGTTGCGGAATCAGAAAATCTTTATGGCTTGATACACATTTTCGATACAGAAGACATAAACGCGCGCAACCCATTGAAATAGTTACTTTTTTAATTTATCATTAGTACATACTTTAAAATTTAAAGTTTGAATTGCTATGGCACAATTGCCTTTGTCGGTTCCGGCTATTTATTTGTTTTCACTTTAGACAATCGTTATAAATAAAACCGAACATGGATTGATATTAGATTATATATAATATCCTTCCGAATTAGGCATGTGTGTTCGGAACAACAACCAAAAACAACATGGTTCTTACTCATTTTCCATCTTAATTTCGCCATCTCAGTCAGTACTCACTTAGCAATGAGTGCCGTAGCAAAACATTAAACAGACGCTTGTTTTCTAGCCCCACACGCGTCTGAAGAGCAGACTGCAGTGTGTACAAAGCTAAACACAGAGCTTCCTCACTTCACATCGAGATCGAGAGTCGTGACGTCACGAGTGTCACAACACCACATAACATTAGCCATTAGCAGCCGTTTTGATGAATAGCTGTAGACGTCTTTTAAAGCCAAAATGCATAGAAAACGGAAGCGGTACGGTGCGATGACCTAAAGGCTAACATCACGAATGCCTAGATCCATCCAGAAATATTTTGAACGTAAGTGTACCTACTCTCATCTTAGTCCTTGCTTATAAGCTTGCCTTATAAGGAGGGTTTCCAATTGATGACGCTGACTGTACCATCAAAGCTAGCACGTCACCTGCCCCCACTGAAGTGCTCTCCAAAGAAGAACGCAGCACGATTCCTCACCATGTAGGGCATCTAGTAAAATAGGTCTTACGCCCTTTCACGTCTCCGCCGCGAAACCAGGATACGCGGAATGGGTTTCGCCACGATCAAGTGTAGAAGGACAAGCGTAACTGTGGCAGCGTAACGTCACGCGAGCATAACAGATAGTACAGAAGGCTCTCTTCTCGAAAACAATAAATAAATAGCGACTCTTGCTGCGACGCAACAAAGTTTAATTCAGCTTGCATAAGTGCTAAGGCCCCTGAGATCGTTGACAGATATGTGCGAAAACAACGCGAAACCGCGAAAAAAGAACGAGGTGTGAATGGCATTTGATTTCCTTGCGGTGAGCTGTTGGGGATGTAATGTAAGTAGGTACATTTTGCGTTCCATCAGGCTCTGCATGGGCTTATATATATAATGATAATTTTGAATATTCAGACTTCACCATTTCAATTCAATTTCAATTCAATTTATTCAATAACAATTTCACAATTGTGTCTGAAAGTTATACAAAATGAAATAAATAGTATAAAATAAAATATATAAAAGCACTTAACTAAGTCTAATATTATAAAATTCCTTCTTAAATAATAAACATATTAAATCTAATCAATTTCAATGACATCCCTACATAAATATTCATCAAGCCCAAGACATAAATAAAAGTATTACGGTTACACTCAATAGATTTTAACACCTATTGAGGTACTTCTCACTTTGGTGAATGTAAAGATGATCGATGGGGTATTTATTACCCAACTAATAATATATTATTTGACACTCAACCAAGATGGTTCTACACTTTCATATTCATTGCATAACGGTCAAGAGGTGAATATTTTCCAGCGTTTTTATCTGAATTGACATCTTAACAGTATGCTTATGAAATAATATTAATAAGTGTTCTGTAAACAAAAGTAATGGAGGGTCGAGTTTTGAAAGCGTGATTTGAAGTGCTTATAGATTAAGAACAGAGTGTTCTAAAGCTAAATGACCAGTATGACATTTTTGACGATCGTGTGTATAGACTGGCCCATGGCCATATATACCTACTAACCTATGTAGGTTAGTTAACCTTTCTTGCTCAAAACGTTTGGTTTTTAGGTTTTTGTTTTTCCCCTCTAGAGTTTAGTGGATAGGAGACATTAGTGGTTGGTTGGGTACCTATGTAGTTAATTTTAATTTTTGATGTAGAGTTCTGATATTTCTGGAATGTGAGTCCTTGGCTTTGACTGAATGGTTTGCTTTATATTACAAGAAGTCCTAAATAGAAAAATACTAAAATAGAAAGGATGAATATTGGCATCTGCCTCGAGAAAGAGGCAGGTAGAAGGAGGAGTTGAACACAGGTTGTACGGTGTCAAAATGTATTTATTTTTTTGTAAAAAACATAAAAAACGTAATAATTAAATTAAGCTAAAACTATAGTAAACTTTATACAATTCATGAGTCGAGCCAGCAGCTAGCCACTTCACCTTTCAACCCTGCCGTCCAACTGCCAGAGCTGACAGTTTTGACAGGAGCGGGGCGCCGGCGCCTGGCTAGCTGCGGGGGACCACCCGTGTGCGTGCATAGTCGCAAGCCTCGGCCGCAGCGCGAGCGGCGGCGGGCCGGCGCCACCTACATTGTACGTGGCCACCAACCGATACTGAACAGACATTCGGCCGCGCTCGTGGTGTTGCGAGCGCCGCCGAATAACAGACCTGCTGCATCACAGATAATAAGTACTTGATTTTTCATCGGTGATGCAGCTTTTCGTTAGAATGGAATTAGTAGGGGGCTCCGTAGCTGCCGGATGGGGCACGGGCGGGGGCGCCGTACGAGGAGGACGGGCCGGAGGGGTAGCCGCCGCCGGAGGAGCTGGTCTGCTCGTACTGGGCGACCTGGATGGCCTGACGCACTCCCTCGAGATGGAGACCGACGACGCGGGCGGACGGCACTCCGTAAGAGGTTGATGGGGCTCCGTAGGACGATGAGGGCGCGCCGTAGGAAGATGAGATTCCACCGCTGCCTCCGTGTCCGCCTCCGTGTCCACCTCCGAATCCGGATCCACTGTTAGACTCTTCCTTCAGGAGGATCTGTCTGACTTGTTCCAGGAGCTGGGCATCTACGTTCTGGCCCTCTGAGGTCTGGTAGCCGGAGGAGACGGCCTGGTAGCCGCCGCCGCCGCTGAGTCCACCGCTGAATCCGCCGCTGAAGCCGCCGCCGCCGTGCCCGCCCGAGGGTCGGTTGTAGTTGTAGCCGGATGGGGGCTCGGCGCTGGCGCACGCGACCAACGCAAGGGCTATGCACTGTAACAAACAAAAAGTTTCATTATGGAGCTGTCATCATGTTTTAGTTAGAACACAAGCGCCTGATGGGGTAGTAAAGTAACATACCTACACAAACATATCTGAACCGGTGGACAAAAGAGCAACTAACGAATTTTACTGTAAAATTTAATTTTCGGTCACACCAAATGCGATACTAGCGCCTCTATTACCGGTTCAGATAAGTTTTTTCCTCTGTAAACTATTGTTCAGGCAATCTTGAAATCTTAAGTTTGTAAAAAAGTGAAATTTATTATGATCTCACGAAGTCGTGGTGCAGCCTACGTAATTAACACAACTATGAGGAAGAAAAACTATCTGATGGTTTCTCTAGTGCCAAATGTATCCTAGATGCTCTCTTTCATGATTCACCACGTAACAAAATATTAATGTCTAACAAGTACTGGCAGAGCATAACAAAAAAGAAAAAGTTTGAAATTAGAACATGCCATCATTTGCCCGTAGAATAAGAACACAATAGAATAGACTTGATTCAAGTGAAAGTCACAGGTCAAAGGTAGAGTCGTAATAAAGGCAGTGTTACATCAGCGGACGGTATGATGCTAGTGGGAACGTGATCTTTGACTTATCATTACGCGGGATACACAAGTACTTAGGTACATCTTCGGGCGTAGGTAAGTTATGAGCTGCTGGTATTGGCTGGCTAGGACCTAAGACATAAGATTACAAAACTTTTGTTTCACATATTGCTTTACCTACTGTAATGTATACACATTTGATTAAAACCAGTTTAACGATGTAAATATTTAATACATATAAGGAACCGAACCGACTGTTCTTGAACCGAATTTGAAGTAATCTTCGTAAAATTCGGTTCGGTGAATAGTATCGGAGCTTAATATCATAAATCTCGAAGACGACATTGAGTTTGTTACATAACCGCGGAAGTGGCGCCATCGCCATGGAGCCATGCTCGCGGAAGTGACATTATGAGCTTGCAACTTTGAACTCTCTCCTTTAGATTCAGTCTTTGTAAGCTGTCAATTTCTAATTATTTATAAATGTTATATTTTTGTACTAAATTGTACTGAAACAACTATAAAACTGTACTCTTTATAATATTCCTATTTTAAGTCTACGTTATTAGCAAAATAAGCTTTTTTGTCCCATACTTGGCGAAAACTGATTTTGTTAAGACTCACTATTTCGGTTAAGAAGATGAAAATATATTAACCAATACTCGCTATTGTAACAAAAGCCTCTAATTCACTTTCATCTCAATGGTGTTAAGCAGCTTAATGTCCCGGCACGCGATGGTTCAATTATACTATATTAAGCGCTCAATAGTAATTAACAGCATACATAATTACAAGTTATATAAACATGAGAGCAATAAGGTTCAAATTCCTTTGGTGCCATCTTCACAAAGCATAAACTAAAAAAGCTTCTTGAATAAAACTTTTTCACTCGCATCTGCTTGTAAACATTTTATTGAAGACAATAAACAGTTTAGTACTGAATTATCTTTGACATTGTATTATTTCCCGTTCTCACAGTGACTTTTATCTTTTAACCAAAATAATTTGCAACTAACCTAATCTAGATGATAGAAAATGTACCCACTCTGGGTACATTTTCTTGATATTTTTTTACAGCTAGCACGCGTTGGTAGGTACTAAAGTGGAAAAGCTTCCAATTCAAATTATGTTCAGGTAAGTGATGTGTCGATTGTTACGACTTTACGACCGGTGGTGTCGTTGTCGTTTTACAGCTGTTTTAGGTTTCTGGCATTGTTAATATATTCAGTAGTTTTACTCACAGAAAGCCGCATAACAAGCTGTGGCTTTGACAGAAAGAGAGTTTCTGCACTAAACGCAAGGTCAAATTTGTAACAATCTGCATTCTGTTCTATTCAAAGTCTTTTGTATAACGTTGGTGAAATGATTCTTGTTCCATTTTTAATTTTTTTATGCATGCGGCCAGCGTTGCATTTTTTTCTAAACGAATTCGAAAATCGAACCACGTGCGTGTTTTCAAAAGATACGACAGTCGTGCTTGGAATAGTGTTGCACCACAGAGTTGTGGTGAGCGCATATCGATGAATCACTGATCATCACCCGATGACCGCATTCGGATCACATGCCGCTGCAAATGGGCATGTAGAGTGGCAGATGTATGTAGACACCAATTATTTTAATCCCTAAACGGTGTTTTGACTTCTTTACGGTTAAGGTTGTGTGTCTTGAATGTCTTGTAGGTTTATATTTTTTATACTTACTTATAGTTTATCAGGCCAAAAAAACACTTAAAGATAGAGTTATATTGATGTTTTACTGTGTATTTAAAATTAAATCTAAATTAACTATCTGGGTCTAGATTTAGAAAGTAAACTTTCTACGATAGCTTAATTCGCCAGCATGCTCATTTTAATAATTTTAATTTATTTAAATTATAACGTTCTTCTAGGGAAACTTAACTGCGATTTGATTTGCATAAAAAAACAAAAATAGAATTTATAAGTTTTAGATAATCTACAAAAGATTGAATTCGTACAGTTATTTATTAAATATCAGATTTTTTCTCTCAAAAATCGTCTTAGAAGACTTGGAAGGTATTTTTTTACTCAAAAATGACAGAGTTTGCTTGTATATTTACCTAAATAAACGCAGTCATGCTCATAACGACCAGACATGGTAAATATTGGCTTATTTGCTATCAAATAACTTTACCGACACATTAATTTTATTACTTTTACCTTACTTACTGTTTGCTACTGTAAAGCGGCTATATTTTTGTAATGTCTGATGAGGTTATTGCGAACTCTGCCCTCCCGTACCTACCTATCATTGCACAAGCAAAAGGGCAAGGAGCGTAACGGACCTGCAATGCCTAGACATCTCGCTTGTATCTTATTACTAATATTATAATGTTGCTTAATCATTTCGTAATTACAAAACGCTGTTTTATCTTACAACGATTACCTAGTAAGTACCTACCTAGATTTAGAAATTTAGAGAATTTCGAATAATAATTTTGCCGGTTTTATTTTATAACATAACATTTTAGTAGGTATCTACATACGATTTGGCACATGAGAAAATCAAAAAAATCTGCTAATCATGAGAAAAAGTTTAAGCTTTGCGATACACGCACGCGTGAGAAAGTTTACATTGACTTTACAATGCACTGTTAAAAGATAACAATGTTGATTTCAATCTGTCAATTTGACAACTGAGAAAAAAATGTGAATTATTTCGATTGCAGTCTTAGAAGACGCTATTTGTGTGCTATTTTATTTAATTTCTAAAGAGTGGTAAATTCAAGTAAAATGTATCTTTTATTTTTGATGATCAGAGTTAGTGGTTTTGGGAATATAAATTAAGTAGTTTCAAAGAAGAACAAAGTATTTGTGTTAATAAATAAATGTGCTTGTCTCGCACACGGCAATTTAAAAGTGAGTTTATCGCGCATTGCAATCGACATCGGTTTCGGATCGTGCAGCACCTTTCGTGAATTCAAATTATGCTTTTACGCCTCATTTGTTACCGATAACTTTGACACAAATCCACTACCGAAGCACAATCCAAATCCGTTATCGACATCGATGTTCTGAAATCAACACTAGTGCACCACGGGATAACATCGACACTGAATCGTCCAGCACTAATCCACCAATCCCGATGCACTATTTTGATTTCGGAACGTCACAAGCACTTGTCACTTTTTAATTTTTCACTGGCACGGCACTTCCACTGGACTTACCGCTGCAAAGGCTTTCATGATGCTTAGTGATGGGTCACTTCGGTACGTAGTGAGTTAATGTGATGTGTTTGGATGCCGAGTTCGATATATACTAAAGAGTGGGCAAGGTGGGGCGGAGAAAGGATAGGTTAGTTGTGTAAGCTAGGGAGATCCATACGAAGAGGAAGTTTTGTCTAATTGGAGGGCATCATGCGATTTTTCGGTTTTTAGTTGATTGATCCGTGATGGGCGGCGAGGTCGCCATGACAAGGGGTTTTGACATGGCCAATGGCTATTGAAAGCCGAGAGCCACTCCACATAATGCAATAACGATATCTATTGAAAATATCTATCGTCATAGTTTACCTTCATGATACAAGCAATATTACTTGCGTCTATTATATATACACAGATGATTAGGACTTGTTGAGGTAAAATAGCTTTGATTTTATGGGTTTTAACTCATTAAGCCTTTAATTGTAGGTACCTACTCGTATTTTAAAACTTTTGTTGTGCAATGTTGAATTCCATCTATTTTCATTGTCGCTCAAGGCCATGATACTTACCTAGAGCTGCGACATTTGTAAACCAAATTACACTTCTTCTTCTTCTTCTTATCGTGTCACCAGTTTTTTTGAACCAGTGTGGTGAGCTCCTTTCGTGCACTTGACACATGTTTTCGAACTTTTTAGGTTCTACGACATGCCGGTTTCCTCACGATGTTTTCCTTCACCGTTTGGGAGCAGTGGCATAGTGCACATACATTTTTCGGCAGAAAAACTCATTGGTGCACGACACGGATTGAACCCACGACCTTACGATCGGAAGGTGGGGCTACTACCACTAGACAATCAGCACTTAACATGTCACATGCGTAAATTCATGCAAGTCTCAAAACTCCATCGGATTGTGAACATCTCTAAAGCGTCAGATTGATCAGCAACCTATGCCTCTTGACCTGATTCTAGGTGCTGGTTTATACGCAGGTTTTTTCTAGGACCTAGACTTCGGCACGTAGAGCTCATGTTATTGCGCAATAGTTTTTCACTAACACCAAAACCAGTAACGGAAAATTTGGAAGGATTTATGGATGTTAGTCACGCTGAAATAGCTAAACAAATCTGGATGAGACTTGGAATACATGCCTTGAATACCTACTATATAGAATTTTTAAGCCTATTCCATCTCAAACAATGTCTCAGGCACTACAGCGTCCCGTTTAGTGTAGGATTGCCTCCTGACGCTGTATAAATAATTTAATATAGATGTCAAGGTTTAAGGCCTAAGACTTTTTAAAATGATGACTCTATGCAAGCGAAGCTGTAGACATAAGTTATTACATACAAAGAAAACACAAATCCAAAGAAAAGATGATTCTAAAATTTGTCTGCGGCGGAAATCGAAGCTACAACCTATTGCATCACCAGAAATATGAGTTGAAATCCACAAAGATGGCATAAAGATTATTAGACTATCTTGATTTTCGAACGTATAAAACTACAAATCTTAGACTGAGTTATGGGTAACGCAATGCCTTCCTATGAGTCTAGCAAAGAGTTGCATGTATCTACAAATGCTATTTTTCAACCGACTTCAAAAAAGGAGGAGGTTCTCAATTCGTTCTCATTCGTTTTTATCTTGTAACGCGATTGTTCCGCCATTTGTTGACCGATTTGCAAAATTATTTTCATGTTTGAAAGGGAATACTCCAGAAGTGGTCCCATATAAATTTTATTCCTGAGGGATCGATAGTTTTCCCGTAAAACTCTAAACACCTTCCCTCCTAGCCATGCCACAAATAGAAATCGAATCGACAGCTTGACGCCCTGAGTTACACCGCGTTTCGAGTCAAACATTGAAGTCGGTTTTCTTTTTAGTATTAAAACGTAATTATATTTATACTAACTGGTACCCGCGACTTCGTCAGCAAAATAACATACTTAATAAAAACAGAACTGAAAACTGCTGTTCAGAAGATTCTCTTCTGATACTTTTAAAAATAAAAATGCAATAATAGCGCCATCTCGACCTCAGCCATAGGACAGCAACGCCATCTAGTGGCCTTCAACTGGAACTTCACTTTAAGTCCCCATACAAAATTTCAACCCTTATCTCACGCCCTTCATGATTAGTTTTGAAAAAAAAAAGTAGCCTATATCCGTCCCTGGGACATAATCTATATCCATGTCATATTTCAGCATCATCTGTTCAGTGGTTTAGGCGTGAAAAGGTAACAAACAGACAGACAGACAGACACATTTTTCTACATAATAGATGGCGCCACAGGAAAAATTAGATCGCGCTATCGTTGCGTTTTGGGAAACGTAACATATAAACTCGCTAATCCTCTACTTTTTAGCTTTATAATATTAGTATGGAAGAGCAATAGCAGACACCCTTCTACGGCTTCTATTCACTTAATATTATATTGAAGCTTAGGAATACGCCTAAGACACCATTAAATAGATTACAACTCGTAATAAAATAATATAAAATTGTTTAAGAGTAAAATAATGCTGGACATTTAGCCATGGGTAACTCAGTTAAAAATCGTGATCTGTAGGTTTAAGGTATTTTTGAATCATGATGTATACCTGAATCACAACTCAACAGCTCCAACAGTCCTAAAGTTTCTTTAGTTTATTATTCCAAAATATTTTTCTAGTTGTAAGGGATGGTGTACGGCATCCCTTATATTTGTTTATGGTTTATATAGTTTTTAGCCCTATCGAGAATGGTAATAATTGCTGTTTTAGTCTGTGGTCTCCGACATCTCTCGTCTATGGTTGTAATGACAAAGACAGTTCAAGTCAAGCTTTGGTCTTATTTTAATAAACATTAAATTACATTGGCCAGTTCATAAATTACGTTAACATATATTACTACCATTTAATAAAAAAATAGCCTGATGTTATTATAATAAACGCTCATTAACGCTTTGCACTAAGATAAATAAAACGGAAGTTGTATTGCAACTTCCGTTTTATTTATTTCGTTTGCCCGGAAGCTACACACAGCGCCATGCAGCACGATAGATGGACGCGGCAGCAGTCGTAAACTCAAACCTGAGTTTCAATAATAGACCTTATTCCTAGGAGTTAAAATCGAAATTACTAATTGATATTGGTCAGTTCTTCAGTCAAATACGTACGTCGTACTTCAGATCAATCAGTCAAACTCAGCTTTTCGATTAAAGACCTTAACAGTATTGAAATAAAACATAATATAGGTATCGGAGCTTTTGGACTGATGGAGAAGGATGGATTTGATCTGTTAGGGTCTGTTTACGTCATTTTTTCGAATAAAGACTTTAACGCCATTGAAATAAAACACATTTTAATATTGCATGATCTTGAGTTTCGTTAGACTTTAATGACTTTTTGGTTCTGAGCATCGGAAAGACGTAGACGGATTCGATGTACAGGTACTGTTTACGTTACAGATCGGTTTTTTGAATAAAGACTTTATCATCATTGGAATAAGAAACAATATATTATTGAATTGTCTAGAGTTTTCTTTTACTTGTACGACTTTTTGGTTCGGAGCATTGATTGACATGATGGAGAAGGACGGATTTGATGTATATTATCAGTTTGTCACAGCTTCGCTTTTCAAATAGAGACTTTAGCGCTATTGTAATAAACCACAATACAATATTGACTTGCCTTGGATTGGGACGGAATTGGATCTGTTGAGCCGAAATATTTTGCCAAGACTTGAAAGACGTATACCGATTTCGGTTGAGCTGCGAGTTATGAGTACATATCCATCCTTCTACCCACGGCTATGGACATTTCAAACAGCATCATCCTATTTAAGTAGAAATAAGTCGTTATTTATAATATTAGTAATTATAAGTGTAGGTAGGTAAGTACTTAAAGCTGTTTAGCTGTAGTGAGCGCTCATATTTATATTCAGTTGTCATTACGTCCCTTTATCAAATCACTATTTTAGTGCATAGATTTAATCACGATCTGGAGATACTAATTTAGATCTTTAGTTATCTGCGTTTAGTTATCAAGTTGAAGTGGGACTGGGCAGGACAAATGAGCCGGATGCACAGTGAAAAATGGGCCAACAACCTGGCAACCTGAAGAGAGACAACGCTGACGGCCAAGGAAGCGCTGGAGAGACGACCTAAACTCCTTTGATAGGGTGGTGGAACTTATCAAAGGAAAATATGGTTGGAAAGAATTGGGGGAGACATTTGCCCAGCAGTGAGACAGTCTAGGTTGAATAAAAAAAAAGTTATCTGAGAAAGTATATTGTTGAAGTAGCAACACACAATTAATTATTAAGTAGGTCCGTGGGGTTCTGGAGCCCTTCGGGTTTTCAAAATTCTTTCAGGGCGTCTGGTCGAAGCGACGCGTGATCCGAGAGCTGGCACATTTTTGGCTCAAAGGATCAGCATTGCCATCCAGCGTGGTAATGACGCCAGTGTTTTGGGCACGCTTCCGACTGACAGTGACCTGGATCAGTTGAGCTATCTATAGATCGTTTCTAACGATCCTTAGATAGCTTGACTAATCCTGTTGTATTTTGTAAATATATGTAAATATGTAGTAGCTTAGTTCCTGTAAATAAACCAAAATAGCAACACACATATTGTATAACTGGCTTGGTATGTGAATGTTCGGATTAGAGGCGAGAGGTGCAAGATCGATTCTCGTGGCAGGCCAATTTTTTGCAGATATTTTGTTCTAGGTCTAGCTGTAGTATCGTAGAACTAGTTTTTGATACCCATGACACAAGGAATCCTAGGGATCATACGAAGTGGCCGCTTAGGCCCGCAGGACTATGTTTGTGTTAAGATAGTCAAGTTCCGTTAACAATTTGAAAATATGGTGACAGCAAGCATATCTGATGATGGCAACAGGAGCTGTTCAATGGAACTCCTCAGTGAATAACATTCAAATATCCGTGTTTGGGCTCATATGAATCAGCTCACGGTAACCCATTAATAGCTTGTACTTACCTACTGATTTGTTTTGTTTTAACTAAGTGTAACTCAAATACTTAGTTAATTAGGGGCAGTGCCGGCATTGCTGATATAGCGGATTCCCAAAGACAAATTTTAGCCTGAAGCTGAGCTAAATTAGTTCTACATTTATTGGCTACATTGAGCACTGGTAGTCTAGTAGTAATGGCCCCGCCTTCCGATTGCAAGGTCGTGGGTTCAATCCCCGGTCGTGATCCAATGAGTTTTTCTGCCGAAATATGTATGTGCACTATACCAGTACTCTCAAACGGTTAAGGAAAACATCGTGAGGGAACCGGCATGTCGTAGAACCTACAAAGTTCGAAAACATGTATCAAGTGCACGAAAGGAGCCTCTTTGAGGCGCACTTATAATCCATTCAACACTCTAGTTCGAAAGAACTAGTGACACGACAAGAAGAAGAAGGGACGTTTGTCTAATATTGTTTACTTTCTTAAATCACCATGATTATGTTACTCGCTTATTACTCAATAACTATAATTAAAGTCATCGTTTTTAGGATCTATGTAAGTAATGGACCTTTGTGAGAGAAAATAAACGAATTATTTATTTATTTATATTTAATAGCATGTAGTCTTCACCTATAAGTGTAGAGACACTCAGAGAGAATAGTTGTTATAGTTCCCATACTTTAAGCTTAATTTAAAGTATGGGAACTATTACTCTGTGTTGGTGTTCCTCAGGTAACAGAAGTAATGATGGAATCGGAAGTCGGCTTGAACTGATTGATGATTTACGAGAGCCCGTTTTCCTCCATTTTGTAAAAGTTATGTGTGGAAGTTTGTGTGTTTATTGATTTGTTATGCATAAAAATTAAACATTGCTTGAATTGATAGAATAATGCTTTGTATTCACATACCTACGTGTATAGATCTAGGTATACCTAGGTGCATAGCTTTCTATTCTGTTTTTTTATGATAAATAGCTGCGCTTGCGATGTTACCCGCGGTCTCTCGAGATTTTTGTCTAATAAATAATACTTAATTCATTTCGTTCAGCCATTTCTAAATATAAATAAATAAATAAGAACTTTATTGAGGACACAGTGTTACATGAAGTAATTACATGCTAAGTTTCGACACTATTTTCCTACAATCGGCGGTCTTATCGCTCAAGGCGATTTCTTCCAGAATATCTTTCCATTAATCCATGCATATTTCTAGAAATGCTAGTACTCACTTAGCGGGGATATTTTTTTATGCTTATCTAAATAAGTGATCTAAAAACATTTCATAGGAAAGTACACAACATAAAACATTTTTGAAAAAAAAAAATTGAACCGACTTCACAGAACACAAACAGAAGAACCTTCTACACACAAAAAAGAGAAAAATAAGAATATAATTTGAAGTCGGTGCCAACTATTCATTTACATCTAAGAAATTCAAAAGAACTTGGGTGCAACATTGTATCCTGGTACGCTATCGCTCGATTTCTTTTTTTGATAGGTACCTAATCGTATTCACTTGGCACCGACTTCAAATTATATTCTTATTTTTCTCTTTTTAGTGTGTAGAAGGTTCTTCTGTTTGTGTTCTGTGAAGTCAGTTCAATTTTTTTTTTCAAAAATGTTTTATTTTTCACTTTTTAGTGTAAGTAAATAAATACTGTGTAAATAAAAGTGTATGTGTAAATAATATAGTAAGCTACGAGTACATTAAGACTTTGCTTATCGTAGCTTAAGTAGGAAAGGATAAGAGAAGTCATGGGCAGACCTACTAAAGGACACACCGGAGTTCAGCAAGGGGGAAAAGTATCAATCCATAAGGAAAAGAAAATATTTTGGACTACCTCGGGTGTAATACCCTTTCAAACTATTTAATGTTTGACTCAGATTGTGAGTCAGGGTGTGTTGTGTAATGAGAATGAGGTTTTTTGAATGTTACGGGAAAACTGTCAATCCCTCAGGAAAAAAAATATATGGCGCCACCTTGAGAGTGTGTCCTTTACACTTTCTAACAAAAAAAATTTTGGAAATCGGTCCACAATTTTCTTAAAGTTCAGTGATTGTTTTAGTTTTACGGGAAAACTATTAATCCCTCGGGAAAAAAAAATATATGGCGCCACCTTGAGAGTAATACCTCTTTCTAACAAAAAAAAATTTTGGAAATCGGGCCACAATTTTCTTAAAGTTCAGTGATTGTTTTAGTTTTACGGGAAAACTATTAATCCCTCAGGAATAAAATTTATATGGGACCACTATAAGAATATACCCTTTCAAACAAAAAAAAATTTTGGAAATCGGTCCACAACTGACGGAAATATCGGTGAACATACATAAAAAAAAAAAAAAAAAAAAAAACATACATACAGCCGAACATATAACCTCCTCCTTTTTTTGAAGTCGGTTAAAAAGTGAGCCCGCGTGCGTGTGTTGCTAGTGTGTTGTGTGTGCTACGCAAACAGTCTGTGAAAATTAGCACCTTACATTGTTTGTGCAAGCTGTTTAATTACTGGGTTTCCCTTTATTTTCACATTTTAAATCAAGTAGAATAAATATAAGTAGCAAAGGTCATCAAGGTCATCAAGGTCAAAAATCAGTTTCAAATCGGCTGAATATATTTTTAAAACAAGAGCCACATTATCTTAGACGTAAACTTCATTCACCTGAGTTTATTCACATAGCTCATCGACTCGTGGTCCCACTGGGATTGTACCACTATTACTCATGGTCCCACTATCCCTGAAATCATGGGTTCGTGGTTCCACTGCTTAGTGGGACTACCAGTCATAGTTAAAATCGTAGGTTCGTGGCCCCACTGCATCACAACTAACAGACCTATAGCATAGCATGCGAGGAGCGAAGCGACATAGGTACCGGAGAATAGATATGGATTAGAGTGGAAGAAAAAGTGGAAACAAATCCCTCAGTTTTTTTTTGATGTGGGGATTTGATTAGTAGATCAGAGTGGAATAGGGCAAAATGACAGTAATGACGAGTGTGGATAATAATTCTGGAATGCTAGAAATGCTGAAAACACACAGCATCATGTAGCCCCAAACTAAGCAAAGCTTGTACTATGGGAACCAGATAACTGATATACTACTTGTATATCGGATATAACGGTATACGGGATAAACGGAGTCAGTAGGAGTGGATTCAGTGGACTTTAACTTCCATGATCATATAAAATCAGATAAAGTGTTATTAAAAGTTGGAGAGATGGTTCCGTTGTCACTAATCAGTCTCGAAACCCCAAAAATCTGAATCAACGAAGTAGGTAATATACATGTTTTCGTGAATGTGCAATGTGCGAAGTAACTTTTACTTTCTATTTACGTCTATTACAGTTAATTATGGATTTTAATAAAATCCATAAAACAACTTTGAAGTATTTTGAAAAAATGGTTTGGAGAAAGGATTCTCTTGTCATCATCATCATTATCCGTAGCTTTTTTCATCCCACTGCTGGGCAAAGGCCTCTTCACTTGTACCAACCTTCCTACGCCAGTCTGACCCCTGTACGACCTGCTGTTCTCTTTATGTCGTCAACCCATCTAGCTGCTGAAGCGCTCGTGGTCGTGCTTGCATAATCGTTCTTGATAGATCGTCGAAGTTAAGCAACGTTCAAAACGGTCTATAAGTGGATGGGTGACCGTCAGTGGCATTTTCATCTGAGCGCTTTCCGTGCTTCGGAGGGCACGTTAAATTGTTGGTCCCGGCTATCCCGTTAAGCTATGACGGAGGCCTTAAGGCGGCCTAAAAACTCCGTCACCAGAGTTGGCCACTGACTCATACGAACTTACTCACTTTTTTATCTAGCTGCCGGACGGCCCACTCGTTCGTATTCTACTTTGACGAGCCTCAACTTGTCCCATTTCAATTCTTTATGACGTCCACAACAGTCTCACTGAAGCTGAGCTATTTAGATTGATCAAAAGAGGTATGTCCTAAACGGTGTTTGAATGAATGAATGAATAAGCACTTTATTGTACACCCATTAATAACAAAACACCACATAAATAAAACACGTTCAAAATTAGTACAATGGGCGGCTTATCGATGAAAGCAATTTCTTCCAGGCAACCTTTGGATAGAAAATAAACCAAAGAAGCATACAAAAAGGACGGTAGTGCACAGAAGTTTCATTTGATATGGTTCTTCAACGTTGTCGCTAAGGAATTGAAGTAGAATACCCAACTCAGTTATTAATACGAGTAAGCCGGCAGAAACTGGATGCGTCGAGCTGAGGACAGGGCGCAATGGCGCGCACTAGGGGAGGCCTATGTCCAGCAGTGGACTGCCATAGGCTGATGATGATGATGATGATGATGATGAGGTTTTAGGTGATCAAATTGGTGCTAACTTTAAACTACAATATTGTTGATCGAAGGGTCCTTTATATCTAAATAAATCTGTTTTGACTAAAATGAAATGTGTTATCTCGCTAACTATTTTTTACATACCTACCTAATTTAAAATGAAAACGGCGACAGTGATTAATGTACTGATACGTACTGGTGGTAAACTAATGTATAGACAGCTTTAGAAATAGTAACTAACCATAAAATATATTTTTTAATGAAGATTTTTTAAATAAATTAGTTACTTATAAACAACTTTTTGATAACAAATTAAAAGCGGAAAGTAGGTACCCGCTGCTCCGGTGTTCACTATGACCGCCTCCTAGTGATGAACCAAAACTACCCACTATGAGTGCAACTTTTTTCTCTTTTTTCGTTTCTGTTTTTATTTTTTATTTTTAATTCTTGGCTAATAGGTACCGATCTATGTTTGGCAACTACTTACCCACAGTTCTTGAAAATGTTATTAAGTTAAATACTCTATTACCTACTATTTAAGCTACGCTAAACAGCATAAAAATTATACTATATTTAAGTATTTATCTGTAAGCGAATTGTAAATTCTTTTGAGAAATAAACATCTTAACCGTAACCGTAATTAGTAAAAGTTCAAGACGCAAAAAAATCTTGTGTTCGTAGTATCAATTAAAACGTTCATTAACTTTTATTGCTGACTGTACATGCGCCTACGCAGAGAGTTTTGTTGCTTTCTGTAATTAACTTTGACGTTGTCGTGAGTGAGCTAATCATAGTTTATTTATTTAAAGGCAGAAATTAATTTTCGATTAGGTTATCTTAACCTTCAACCATTTCAAAGTTTATATAGGTATCCATACATAATTATGTACGAGTATATACCTACAGTACTACCACAAATATCCGCGCCTCGGCAATATGTTGAGATTCGTCTAGTTTCTGAAACTTGTGCGATGATTGAATCCAGCGATTGGATAACCCATTCATTACTGTTAACCGCTTCAAAGGGTTACCGATAGAAGCGGTTGACCCAATCATTTCGCTTACCGAAATGAAAAACAGAAATAATAACAGTAATCGAAATGAAGCGGTTAACAGAAACGTTTGGTTTTTTATATCGGTATTTTTTGACGTCAATGACGTAACTTGAATTTTACTACTTATTTGAATTTTAAACTACACACTAAAAAGAGAAAAATAAGAATATAATTTGAAGTCGGTGCCAACTATTCATTTACATCTAAGAAATTCAAAAGAACTTGGGTGCAAAATTGTATCCTGGTACGCTATCGCTCGATTTATTTTTTTGATAGGTACCTAATCGTATTCACTTGGCACCGACTTCAAATTATATTCTTATTTTTCTCTTTTTAGTGTATAGAAGGTTCTTCTGTTTGTGTTCTGTGAAGTCGGTTCAATTTTTTTTTCAAAAATTTATATTTTTCACTTTTTAGTGTAAGTAAATAAATACTGTGTAAATAAAAGTGTATGTGTAAATAATATAGTAAGCTACGAGTACATTAAGACTTTGCTTATCGTAGCTTAAGTAGGAAAGGATAAGAAAAGTCATGGGCAGACCTACTAAAGGACAGACCGGAGTTCAGCAAGGGGGAAAACTATCAATCCATAAGGAAAAGAAAATATTTTGGACTACCTCGGGTGTAATACCCTTTCAAACAATTTAATGTTTGACTCAGATTGTGAGTCAGGGTGTGTTGTGTAGTGAGAATGAGGTTTTTTTAATGTTACGGGAAAACTGTCAATCCCTCAGGAAAAAAAAATATATGGCGCCACCTTGAGAGTATACCTCTTTTTAACAAAAAAAAAATTTTGGAAATCGGTCCACAATTTTCTTAAAGTTCAGTGATTGTTTTAGTTTTACGGGAAAACTATTAATCCCTCAGGAAAAAAAAATATGTGGCGCCACCTTGAGAGTATACCTCTTTCTAACAAAAAAAAAATTTTGGAAATCGGGCCACAATTTTCTTAAAGTTCAGTGATTGTTTTAGTTTTACGGGAAAACTATTAATCCCTCAGGAATAAAATTTATATGGGACCACTATAAGAGTATACCCTTTCAAACAAAAAAAAAATTTTGGAAATCGGTCCACAACTGATGGAAATATCGGTGAACATACATAAAAAAAAAAAAAAAAAAAAAACATACATACAGCCGAACATATAACCTCCTCCTTTTTTTGAAGTCGGTTAATGAAAATAAATGTCATGATTACGTTTACTCGCAATACCCGCCGAAAATGCGCCCATTTGAATCTTATGATAAAAACCCTTATCATGTTGGTTAGTGTTTAACATAAATGTATCGGTTAACCAGTATTCAATTCGGTTAATAACAGATTCATTTCGGTTGTTAATCTTAACCAGCATATCCTTGGAATTAACCAATGATTGTAGTATTTGGGTGCTTATTCCCTTTTCCTTCGATCTTCGTACGTATCTCAAGGAATGGCAGAATAGAGGGGTTCTGATTGGTTGTATATTCGTATCGTACATACGAAGATTGCCGAGGTGCACAGTATTTGTGGTACTACTGTACCTACTTATTACGCAAATCTTAGGGTCAAGAGCGTAGTCTTGTCCTCAAATGTATCTTAAATGAAAGTAGGCTTTACCTTATTTATTAATTTTAATTTATGACTAAGCTTACTTATAAACTACTAGCTGCGCTCCCGCGGTGTGACCCGCGGTCCCTCGGGATTTTTGAATTTTTTCGGGATAAAAAGTAGCCTATCCTTCCCTGGGATACAACCTTTGACTATGCCAAATTTCAGCTTAATCTGTTCAGCGGTTTGGGCATGAAAACGTAACAAACAGACAGACAGACAGAGTTACTTTCACATTTATAATAATTTTTATTCTTTTAGTTAACCTGTTGTGTCCCACTGCTGGGCAAAGGTCAATAATATTATTTATTTATTTATTTATTTTTAGCCCGTATTGTCCCACTGCAGGGCAAAGGCCTCCCTCCTCATTTTCCAGTCTTTTCTGTCTTTAGCTATAGCTGACCAGTCTGGTAGATGCATATCCAAATCGTCCCGCCATCTCCGTGGTGGTCTGCCGCGCGGACGTCTTCCGTCGGGCACCCATTCAGTGACGGTTTTTGCCCATAAGTCGTCAGACATGCGGCAGACATGGCCTGCCCAGTCCCACTTTAGTTGGGAAGACTTTTTGGTGACACTGACTACCTTAGTGCGTTCGCGTATTGCTGAATTTCTGATCCTGTCGATCAGCCGAACCCCTAGAAGACTGCGTTCCATAGCACGCTGGCAAACCTCGAGTTTGGACTTTTGCTGAAGTGTCAAAGACCAAGTTTGCGCTCCGTATGTGAGGATTGGGAGAATACATGTGTCCATGAGTCTGCGTTTGAGGCAGAGCGGAAGATCGCCTTTCATCAGGTGTTTCATCGACCAATAGTTCCTCCAGGCATTTTCAATTCGACGGGCGACTTCTTTATCTTGTCGCGCCTGGAAGGAAACTATTTGGCCGAGATACACATACTCATGGACATACTCGATCTCAATCCCCTCGACGTGTAGTCTCCGCCGTGCGCTGTTGGTCATGAGCTTGGTCTGACCATACTAATATCAATAATATTAGTATGGATAATAATTATTTATATTATTTCAGCGTAGTTTGCTCAAGATAGCGTAGCTCAAATGTTACCTATGATAAGTTGAAAAAAAAAATAAAAAAAAAATAGATGAATGATAGAAAACATCGTGAGGAAACCGGCATGTCGTAGAACCTTAAAAAAGGGCGCAAGGCGAGCCTTTGAGGCTTTGAGGCCTGAGGCCTATAATCTTTTCACCACACAGCGTTTCTACTCTACTCGCCCGCTACGAACAGTCGGAGATAATATATTCGTGATAACATATCCTACAAGTTAATTTGTGTGATTAAAACATGGTGGTTCTCGTATTTGTTTACATGCATTACACAATTTCTGCATTCTTATGCAAAGTGAAATTGCAAAACCTTTATTAATTCTGTATATTTAAATATTAATCGTCTATTAGTGTTCATATTGTTTAAATAAATAAATAATGCTGGACTTTTCACACAGCATCATCTAGCCCCAAAGTAAGCAGAGCTTGTGTTATGGGTACTAGATGACTGATATACTACTTATATACTTTTTGTTTGTTAATACATACATATTATACATAGAAACACCCCGACCCGAGACAAATATTTGTAGATCATACAAACATTTGTCCCGCCACGGGGATCGAACCCGCAACCTTTTGCATCGCAGGCGGGCCTTCACCCACTGCGCTACAGAGGTCGGTGTTTAAATTAAGTTTCTTCTTATTAATAGATTCTGGGAGAAGTTAGCTCTAAAATATTAACCCTTCTGACCCGGTACCACTGACCATACCCCCAAGTGATAGGGTGGGTAGGTAATTATTTTTCCCTGCGATACGTCACAGCCATTGATAGTACAACTCAATGATCATGATAGAATTAAAAGACATACAATGTGTTTCATAACAAGTTAGAATCTAAGTCTTGATTTTGTAGGTACTGTTATGTAACTATTTATATAACAAAATATAGCTAATACTCATAATTTTTAACTTTTAAGATGTTCACAGACCCAAACTTCCAGAATAAACTGTTTTGGGTCGCCTCCACCGACCCATTTTATTGTAGGTACACTTTGTTTTCCATTACAGAACATTTTGCAGTACCTAGGCAGCTGCTTGAAATCATACACTTTACTCTCCGGTCTGCCAAGCAGTCAGTTTACTTAAAGATCATTACCAGATTAAATTATAATTTCGCATAAATTCACAGAGGTTATGTTACTAAACAACAAAATATTGCGATCTAATACAAGTAGCCAGATGCTATCAATAGCTATAGGCCCCACTTACACTTAGTATAACTTTAACCTAGAATTAAATACATCTTCAAAACGGATTTAAAAAGCTTTCCAAGTTTTGTTTGTGGATAAATACATAGTATATATGGATAGTACAATCTTTAAATCAAGAGTAAATAGGTTCCTTCTACGAAAGCATGCTCCATCTTAGACCTGACTACTGCTTAACATCAGGCAGAGGGAGGTCAAATGCTGACCTATTTAATAAAAAAAAAATAAAAAAAAATATGAAGCCATTTTATACAGTGTCATCACAGGCAATTCAACTTCGTCGACGGACATGACACTCAAAGCGCAGAGCCGTGCGAACCGAATAAATACCTACTTAAAATGCGAATTACTTACATAGATTCCACTTTCTTCAAATCATGGCTTGAACGGGTCAGTCTATGTTACTTACTAGACCACTTGACCGAATTAATTTTCTTTTCTAAATGTTATAAAAAGAAGCATCATCACTTGCGTGACAATCATTAATTTTATAGCCCATTATCAAATTTCAAACTACTTGAATATTCAGAGTGATTATAATTATTGTAATGTCTGTATGTTTTAAGTTACATATTTTAACTTTCATCATCATCATCAGCCAATGGAAGTTCACTGCTGGACATAGACCTCCCCTAGTGCGCGCCATTGCACCCTGTCCTCAGCTCGAGGCATCCAGCTTCTGCCGGCAGCCTTTCGCAGATCGTCACTCCACCTGGCCGGAGGGCGTCCTACACTACGTTTGCCAAGTCGCGGTCTCCACTCAAGAACTCGTTTACCCCAACGGTTATCGGTTCTTCGGCAGATATGGCCAGCCCACTGCCACTTCAGCTTGCTGATTCTCTGAGTTAAAAGAAGCAGCATAGAACCAAAGTTGTCGACAACTTTGGTTCTATGCTGCTTCTTTTAACTTTCAGATCTTGTTATTTGTTTAATTGTAAATACGAGTACGTTGCATATTCTTTGCTTGAGCATGACTTGGCGTAGGTGTTCCCAAATTTTAATCAATAGGTCACCTGTTCTATACACCAATATTAAGTAATTCGGCTTTTATCTGTTTGCTTACCATGGCCATTCTATCTATTAAAATGACATTTGATTTTAGGAGATTATGAGTTTTATCGTGATTGTAGAAAAGACGCTTATCCAAAGTCTATTTTCTTCTTACTCTATTCTACCGTAGTCTTCGATGCATATTTTTAGATTTTCGTTTTCAAAAATGAGCTTTCGTTATTCTTTGACATGTCATTGAATATCATTGCGTAAGAGAACATTAGAGCGGTAAGTAATTCTATTTTATTTGATCATGTAATTTGCAGATTACGGTGCAACATTCAACATTTAGACGAAATGCATTATTGAGGTAATATTGACGTTAGGAAATGTTACTATGTTATATGATTCGAGTCATGTTTCACCATTGTTATAACCGGGGGTTAGTTTTAACCTAGGATTAGGTAATATTTATGACCTGTTACTTTGCATGTGCCTTTATTTTTCAGATATTAGCATTTTCACGTGACAAAAGCTTACCGCCTATTGGAATAGGTAAGTAGGTATTTGTATTTCTGAAAATATCAGCGCAGCATCCAGACCGAAGCTATGACGGATCAAAAATACGATGAAACGCTTCGAAAACAGGGTGGTAGGAAATGATGCAGCCTCACTTCTGATTTATCTTGGCACTGCAATCGATCCATTTCATGGGATTTCATTCAAAGTTGGTTTCTGGAGGACTTAATGTTTTATCATTTGCAAGACAACACCATACATTTCATCATCTTACCTTCCGCCTCAGGGTCGGGAATTTTTCGTAGATTCAGATTCACGACACGACGTGTGCCGAAACGATGCAGTGCGTGAATCTATAATGTAGAAAATTGACATTGACCGTTCGCCACACCTAGTTTGAATAACATTTTAGAATAATTTAAATGTTTATTACGATTCTGTTGTATATTTTGATAAATAGTTAGCAGTCGTGTATGGAAACTTTTGTAGGAAACTAAATTATTCGTAAATTATATAATAAAAAAAATTACGATTTTACCCTGAGATTTGTCTCAGGGTTGTTTCATTTGATAAAATAATCATTTTGAAAACACTTTTTACTTTGGTTAAGCCATGACGGAGGCCTTCAGGCGGCCTAAAAACTCCGTCACCAGAGTTGGCCACTGACTCATTCGAACTTACTTACTTACTTACTTTACTTTGGTGCTCTAGTCCATGCTGCAATTGAGATTCTGCGGAAGTTATCAGAACTAACGAAAAAGCTGTGAGTATAAAGTAACTAAAAGTAGTATGCACACGTAGTTATGTCTACGTGTGAAGATTCACACGTAGACATAACTACGTGTGCTCACTTTCGTAGCGCGGACTCTACATCTGACTACCTGATATCAGCCATCTTTCAGCGAATTGTTCCTTTTGAGAACACCTACCTAATATATACCAAACCTATCCCTAATAAAATATATTTTTCTTTTTCCACGAAATAAAACAATATTAAAAAAGGTACAATAAAATCAAATGACATCTTATTCAACCTTTGATTTAGCTGCAAGCGCAATGACTGTTCTCAGTTATGAGCGCTGGTTCTCAGTTTCACTGGTTAAGAGCCTTTCCACAAACGACGATGTAGGTAATAAATGGTACATACTATTTGCATTCAATGACTCAACCGATGGTCAGAGGTCACCCCTCTATTACTATACGATCAGTAGGCTTGTTAGCGCCTATTCGAGTATTAACGGTCTATGTTTTATAGCCGCTATAAAATTACTAAGTTTCATTGAAAACTTTTATTACTTTTAATTTTAATAACCGGTACAATGACAGGATTACCTACGACTGTATCAACAGCACGGTAGACATTCTCTCCGATCTAGTGATGCTATATCCTTTTGGGATAATTGGTAGATGGATAGGTAAGATCATGGAAACCATTAAATATTCTAACTAGTGAAACTTGCAACTTGTCACGCACGAAATGTTTACTGAAAAATGTTGGCATGTGCCAAATGTGTATATGGACGTGCCTCTGACTACCGCCTTAATCTTCAAATTACTGAAGATCTGCAGATTGCTTCGCAATATTATCGAGACGGACGCTTAAAAGAACAGTTAATTGCAGAGGAATCTATGAAACCAACCGCAGGTTTCGTAACCGTCTCTCACCAGCGGTCAAAGTTGAACCACGCCTAAATCACACGACATAGCGGGGAAATAGAATTATGAGAAATAGAGAAGGGGATCAAATAGACTTTTCTCCGTCTATTTCTTGTCTCGTCCGCTCTTTCGAAACAGCAGTGTGGTGGTGTGCCTTCGGTCACTTACTTTTTCTAAGACAGTAAACACAAACTCAAGTGTTAGTAGGTATTTTTTTGGAGCGAAGTTTCTTTTCGGACGGTATCGAATGGGGGCCAGACGAAAAAAAGTGTTAGATTTTTGCGTCACGACGTATATGTCAAAACGTCACAGTGCGAAGTACGCAGCCGCGTAGCAGATCACAGTTTGTTACATTGTTAGTACGGAAGAGCGTTTCTAGGATTAAGTAGGTACCTTAATAATTTATTTGACAAATGTCTAAGTAGAAACTTCGTTCTAACCGAGAGACACTCACGTACTTTTTTTTTCTAACACACACAGTAACACAATCTCAAGTGTAAGTATTTATTTTTCGATATGAAGAATCGATGGTGCGCGTTGAAGTCTTTCGTATGAAGCAATCATGTAATTTTTTTGTAGACATGTAGGTACCTACTTACTTGCTTCGTTATCGTATACTATGTTTAGTTTAGCTGATGTATGATTGAGTTTTTATTATTACTTAGTGCTTGATTGACTTATTATTCCAGAGGCCATGCCTCTGACTAACCCCTTAGACAAGTTCAAAGGATCTTTAGCACCTACATAAAAAGATCTGAGAGAATGTCTACCGCGCCTTGAGGCTACGGTTGTGACCCTGTCCTGTTCTAGATTGATTGGTTTAGTGAAATAGCTTGATTCTAAAATATAATTTGTAAACGCTCCAAGCTTATTACTTAATTCTATTTATCACAAATCATAGAGTGCCTGACGAAATGTATGAAATAATGCAAGCACTTTTTAACCAACTTTGACCTCAAACTCTAATAAATACTTGCTTAAACCGGTCTTAGAAGTAGGGTAGGCATAGGCAAGTAATTAGCAATTTTGTATAAATTATTAAGTTTTTTATAAATTTGTACAAGCAAGTAAAAGAGAAATTGCAAAGGAGGACTAATATTAACTCTTAGCTCTCTTCCAATGTTTAATTCCAATGTTTTATCAATTACTTGGTTTTTTATCCAACAACAATTTATTTATTTTTATTTAACAATAAAAAGAAAAGGGCTTTGTCGCTGAGCGACTTTACCGCCCAATCAGTAACATCTTAGCTTAGTCTTCTTCTTGGTTTCTTCTTCTTCTTCTTTTTATTCCTTCTTCTTCTTTTCACTTTGACTTCACTTCAAATCTTTCTTCAAATAATTATTATATGTCACGTCAATATGAGTCAATTGAAAAAACACGGCTTGTCCTTTCAAAACTCCAATGGAAATCTTTCGTCAAATGAGGAATCTTCTTGAATACTCCCCCATTCCATTTGCCAAAGCTCCTGTTGCGTATCCAAAGCTTCATTAGTAAAATGCCACCGAAATTACATAATAAAACCTAGTAAAACACGAGAAAACTAAATAAAATAGTAGAGCCAAGCCAGAGTCTAGCTCCTTCAAAAATGGCGAAAGAAGTCCTCCAACAACAATAAACTCCAATCACCCGACGTCACACGCTGTCATTGTCATCGGCTTCTCTAGTCGAGTTGCCGACCAAAGCGTATGGTTGCCAGCACTAATAATTAAAAATGGGAAAGTTTGTTGGTAAGATTGTGTCTCATTAATCCTTCACGCTGATACAGTTGAATAGATTAGGATGTTTGGATGAAAGTTATGAAGGTAGCTCATAAAACACTCGTGGTTCTTGATAGATCGTCGGTTCTAAACGGCCAGTAAGTGGATGGGTGACCGCCCGTGGCATTATCCACTGAGCGCTTCCGTGCTTCGGAGGGCACGTTAAATTGTCGGTGAAGGCTATTTAAGTCGTTAAGCCATGACGGAGGCCTAAGAACTCCGTCACCAGAGTTGGCCACTGCCTCGTAGGAACTTTCTTTACCTTGAATTTACACTTAGTCTGGTTTTTATACCGAAGAAGTAAAGTATTTCCGAGGGACCGTCCCTCTCTTCTCTTTGTTCTTCGGTACTTGTCCGCAGTTTTACTCGCGGTCCCGGAGTAAAACTGCGGACATTATATTTAAGGTCAATAAGAATCATTGTGGCCTTCTTACACCGTTCCTTTCCAATATAAGAATGTACATGTATGAATGGTACATTTATGTGCAAATACTTTAACTCTCAGTTTAGTTCTCATGAGAGCATCTATTGCTCGGTTGCTCAAAAGTCTATGTGGCGTAATTACAGATTTTATTTATCTTCGTATTTGTATGTATGTATAAATATTGCAACAGATATACTGCTTGGTTTTCATACTTGGATACAACAGAAAACTATTTAAGTAGGTAGGTTCTATAATCAGTGGCGTAGCTAGGTAGCCAAGGGCCCTGGTGCAAAATAAACTGGAGCCCTAACTGAACGGTTTAGGTTTTATCAAGTCAAAATATGCAGGGTGTGGCAAAATGTAAGCGTATTTTTTTTTTAAACTTAAGATTTGATTCATCATTTTCTGGGTAACTATTTCAAAAATCTATTAATGCAGTAGTTTTTATTTTCTAAATAATACCTATAGTTTCCTAAGATCAAAACCTTCCGGACTGTCGGGGCTCAGAGTCCGAGGGCCCCTTGAGCTTGGGGGCCCCGGTGCACTGCACCGCCTAGCCATTCGGTAGCTACGCCACTGCCTATAATTGTTTTAATTGTTTGTGCTAGCTATGGCTTTATTTTCCCGTTTTTTCGAACAAAGACGATGACAGCTAATAAATTACTTATTTTGATCTCGGCCACAAAAGGTCACTCATCATCTAAAGCGAAGAAAAATCGCTTACGTAACATAAAAATGTATTCAAATTGACATACTATAATGTTAGGTCACAACTAGTGTTGGCACATGACCGGAAAAGGAACAAAAAGGCCGGAAAATTCTTATAAAAAATAATCAGAAGAGCCCAAACACAAATGTTGTTTCATTTACTGCCATGATTTTTATCAATTTTACTGTCGGTAAGTACAATTATAATTTAAAGGTCATCGCACAATTAGCCGCACCGTACGCGCAGCACGGTGTGGCTTAAGCTTCAGTGAAAGACATCTGCAGCGTAGGTAACCAATCACACGGTCGACGGATCTAGGCATCTGGTGACGGGTCCGGTTCATTCTCCCCCAGTCCCGTTTTCATCCAATTTAAATAAAGTTGATATCAATTGTTTTTTGAAAGTCGTTTGACATGTAGGTACTTACAGTGGCGCTTTTTCATACGAAGTTGTCTATTGCGCACTGAAACGGCTATCTTTACGAATGGGTTAAAGTTCAAACCATTTGTGAATATAGCCGTTTCAATGGTTTAAACTTTAAACCCATTGGCCGTAGATTCTTTAGAACATTTGACCCCACTCTATTCGCATCACCTGATGTAACTTTGCAAGAAGTAATGGCTATCGCCATTATCTCTGATTCTCTATAACGGTATCTATATTCACAAAAAATTGTGCACTTCATATTTCATTATTTCAAAGAATTAATTAGCTTTCAAGATTCTATATACCTAATTCTATGAAGAACCACTAATGACCATTTTTTTATTAGTAGGTAACTATCGCTGTTGGGTAAAAATAAAATCTTTATTGGACTCGTACATGGCTTACATCCAACGGGACGCTGGCTGTGGCGCTTGGGACATTATTTGCGATGAAATAGGCTTGTAGCACCCAAACCTCTCAGCAAGAAAGATGGTCAATGGTCATGATACGTGTGGAGCTTAAAGTGTTTTCTTCATGGCGTTTTTCTTCATCATGAAACTTGTGTAGGTACCTAAATGTATGGAAATTTTACGAAACTAAAAAGGCCGAACGCTACCTTCTAATACCCACTTCCAATAAGCCACCTAGTGGGATGTAATCTCACAGGTCATATAAGTAACCATAATTAAATACAAACGTATTTGCTTTGAATGGCTTGTAGTTCAAAACTTGTGAGGTTTTATATGTTTTTAATGTTTTTAAACGCTCATAGATATTCTATTTCGCAAAGTCTGTCTAGGTATGTTTCACATGTAAAATTAAATTCTTAGGTAGTCATTGAGCATGTATTCAGTGTGTATGAGGTAGGCAACCATCAGTGATTGAAATTCTCTAATGCCGTAATAGTTTCGCATAAGGTTTAATTTTTTAAATAAGCAGTTGTGTGACGTTACTTTACTACAGATAGACTATTAGTCTTACAATCTTCTTCACAAGGGCTTATTTTCGTTAGTATCATGGCTAATGGATGCCAAGAATCGTCTTTGGTGGACGCTATCTTCCTGTTATCGATCTAAATCTTTTGGACAATTACCACACGAATCAAATGCCAGTGTGTGGCCAAAGCCAGGTACCAAAATGACCACAAACCCTATCTTATGTTAACTTTGCCATACTATAGCCAAAGATGTGTCAAGAAGAGGCGCCATATTCCAATAAAGCGAGTCTTACGGCAATAGCAATAGCATTTCGTTTTGCAAAACATTACATTTTACAAGTTTATAAATAAACCGTCGAGCACAGTTGTTTGTATAAAGCACTATAAATTGAGATGGGTTCCCATAAGGTGTTATAGGTTGGCATCACCTGTGACCCCACTTTCCAGAGACCTGACCAGTCTAGTGATGAGCCAATCATCGTGAACTGAGATAGCGCCTTGACAAATCGTTATAAAACCCACTCCATCACAACATAGGTAGTGCTAGGCACCAAAACTACCACAACACACCGTAGTAGTAGCGTAACCTTACAGTAGGTATATGTTTACTCTTGCGGCCTTATTAATAAACGTGGTGTAAAGTTACGCCGGGTGTAGCTTAGGAGTAACCATACAATTTTTGGAGTTTAAGCCCGGAGTAACTTTGCACCAGGGCCTTGAAGTTTAGATGCTGTAGGTATCTAGTAAATTGTGTAAAGGCCTAAGTTTTTCCTTCAAGTAGTTAATTAATAAGTATATCACAGAGCACTGTAACTATATTAAGTGTAACCTTCTGTTCACGTTTTGATAGAGTTATTATAATACACTCTAGAATTCAATAGAATATTCGGTGAACGTTTATCCCATTATTTTGTACTTATGTTTACAAAAAGAAGTTTAGTTTACCATTCATGTGGTAACCATAACATACTTATGTTTACAAAAAGAAGTTTAGTTTACCATTCATGTGGTAACCATAACACAAGCTCTGCTTATTTTTTTTGGGCCCAATGATGCTGTAGATATGAGATGTCCATCATTAATATATACCTATTTATTTAGTACGTATTTACTATACCTCTGTGGCGCAGTGGGCGAAGGCCTGCCTGCGACGCAGAAGGTTGCGGGTTCGATCCCCGCCGCGGCACAAATGTTTGTATGACCTAGGTACAGATATTTGTCCCGGGTCTGGGTGTTTCTATATGTACCTATGTATTTACAAACAAATAGTATATACGTAGTTTATCAGTCATTCCCATAACACAAGCTCTGCTTACTTTGGGGCTAGATGATGCTGTGTGAAAAGTCCAGAGTTATTTATATATATATACAGGGTGTAAAAAGACGTCTACTGAAGCCGAAAGGGGTAGGTACAGCATCCCAAAACACAACCAAATCCAAAAGGATTTTCCGAAAAAATCATTATATCCGGAGAAAACAGCGTTTGAAGATCACTGTTTGCGTATGTACTGGGCGCGTTTTAATACGTTGATTGCTGGATTTTGAGTTTTAATTGTTTGTTTCTTTTATAAATTAAATTATTAGGTAGGTATGTTCTTATTATGTTGTAGTAGTAGCAAAAAACTAGAAAATAAAATAAAATGACGTAGCTAAGTAAAAATTTTTTTTTGAGTTTTTTTTCGATAAATATGTTCAGAATCATGGTCTGATTGCAATCCCTCAGTTTTCGGTAGCAGTCTTTTTACACCCTGTATAAACTCTAGGTTATTCAGTAGTTGATATATTATCTTTACGGTAGTTAGGTACCAACCAGCAGTGGTTTTCTCTGTCCATCACAACAGAAGCACTTTAGCACGTGCTGTAAATATTTAGAGATACGAGGAAACACAGTCACTGCCACTTTCCACTTGACCGCAGAATCCTTATGCAGCTGTTCAAGTCACTAACTTTGAGCGAAGTAATATTGATCTGTGATAAACATAGGTTTTATGTTCGCGTTTGTTATAAAATTATAAAGACCGTGTAGTCGTAGTGGATAACAACGAGCATCTAATAATGTAACGAGTTCAGAAGATATGAAGATTTAAAAGCATCAATGTTTTTGGCGGAAACTATAAAATCGACAAGCATTGACCGACGCAAATCTTCATCGTGTTGATCAGTCTGATACGAACGCTTTCATTTCAAACTTGCACCAGGCACGTCCATTTGCGCAAGCCACACGGAAGCCAGGAAAGTGACGTAATACTTTGCTTTGCGATGCGCACAATATCAGCACTGCACGAATCATTAGCAGCCAATTATTTGCATTTACAAATTGCCTATATTCACATGTTCACATAAAAAAAAAGGTATTTCCTCTCACTTTTATTACTGAGACAGAAATATCTACAAGCAACTCCCAATATATAATTTATTCCATCTCGGTGATTTGCGTAGAACTCGCCTGATGCTAAAATGCTAGCAACGCTGGTATCGATTGCTCGTGATGTTTTTAACCGACTTAAAAAAAAGAAGGAGTTTCTATGTTCGGCTGTATGTATGTTTTTTTTCTTTTGACGAACTTACCGCAGTTTCGTGCCACTAGTTCTTTCGGAATTAACAGGATGGTTTGTTAATTCCGACCAAGTCTGAAACCACGAGAGTTAGAAAAAAGTGTAAGGAGACATTCCCTCGATTTATAAAAAAACATTCGAACCGAATGATTTTTAAAAAAAGAAGACATTTATTATTGAACCCATGGATTTTGGGTCGATTTCTGCCAAAAGTAATAGATTTAACAAAAAACTTGCAGTAGTAAGTAGGTAAGTTCGTATGAGTCAGTGGTCAACTCTGGTGACGGAGTTTTTAGGCCGTCTTAAAGCCTCCGTCATGGCTTAACGACTTAAAAAGCTGAGACCGACAATTAAACGTGCCCTCTGAAGCACGGAAGAGCTCAGATGAAAATGCCACTGGCGCCCATCCACTTAGGTACAGACCGTTTCGAGCGTTGCTTAACTTCCACGATCAATCAAGAACGACCAGGAGCTTTTCTCAAAAAACCATCCTCTACTTTTATGTGTAGTGTAGCCAGTATGAATTTATATTGATTAACATATTATTAAGTACCTATAGCATTGTACGCAAAGGTCTTTTCAAATGACGGCCTATTCAAGGGGCGTGACGTGTGACGTGGCTCAAATTTCAAGGAATATTGCTACCGTACTGAATACTGCTCTTCCTAATTCTTGTTTAGTTATTAACACAAATAGCACCGATTCGCTAAGCGAAAAGGAATAAATGGTATAAAATTAGGTACTCTATAGTCCTGCCTGACCATACTCATAGTCCTGACCCCACAAACTACCTATGAGTAACATGGTAGGCAGAAGTACTAATGATGCCAACCTTATTATTTTTTATTAGGTACTTATTATAATATACTTAAACCTGCACTTGAACTTAGGTAGTAGGTAAACAAGCAAAGTGCGTGGAATTGATCGACCAAGGTCAGTAACTTGGTTAGCATTGAATAGGTGTTATTGTAAGTGAAGATACGACAAGGTCGAAACATTATATTATGTATTTTATGACTCTAGCTTCCGCTCGTGGCTAAGTTCACGGTGTAAAACTAGCGCCAATATTCCCAAATTACAACATACACACGTCAGTCGTAGACTTCCCTTATGTTGTTAGACAGAATTATATATTATTTATATAAATTGTATGCATCTTTCTAATTATGTATTTATTAGTTTGTAAGTTTAAATATAAAACCTATTCTTTCTATGGTCATGCCCCTATATATTTATCGATTTGTCCATTTATCCATCCACAGGTTGTATATCATTGTTATATTTTTTTGTATATTTTTGTTTTACTTTTTATGTAGTGTGCAGTAAAGTATTTTCTATTATTGTTTTTATTTTCTGTTATTTATTTTGTGTCATACTCAAATCATTGTGTTCACGTATGTCATCTTTGTGTACCTATATCTATCTACTTTATTTTTAGTTTGTTGTGTAGTTATGTGTGATTCGAGAACTTAGTGTCTAGTCAAACTTATTTCAGTTTAAAGACACTTCCTTCCTGAATATGTTTTGACTGTTTCGGAATAAAAATATCTTCTATCTATCTATCTACACAAATTATATATTAAGTTAGTTTATAATTTACCAGTCGACCGCAAAAACTGTCGTACTCTCATCTAGCTTATAAGCAACTGCGGCAACTCAATTGACACAATGTTCGAAAGAGGCTAGCTACCCACAACACAGGTTCTCCTAGGGTGGGAGCTAGCGCACTCGCAAATTTGTACCCGCAATAACCAATTTATTTTATTTCTTTTTATTACTAAACTAAGTCTTTTGTTACTACTTATTTTGATTATATAAACAAGAATTAATATTAGTTAGTAAGTTAAAACTTCTCTAAGGTATGATTTGTAGCTATAGTTAAGCACTCAAGATTGTTACACCTGAATAAATAAATTAATATCTCAATCCGTTCAGTCGCTTGGGTACATTTAATATATAAAATTCTCGTGTCACAGTTTTCGTTGCCATACTCCTCCGAAACGGCTTGACCGATTTTGATGAAATTTTTTGTGCTTATCCGGTATCTATGAGAATCGGCCAACATCTATTTTTCATCCCCCTAAATGTTAGGGGTAGTCCACCCCTAAATTTATTTTTTATTTTTTAGACAAAATTTTTAATTTCTATTTTTTTATGATACAACATACAAAAATACATACAATCCTCAATTTTCACCCTTCTACGATCAACCCTTATTTTTTAATAGCGATATAATGGAAAAACAACGTTTGCCGCGGGTCAGCTAGTTGACTTATAAAGGTCAAACAAACTAACTTAAGAAATGTTTATTTCAATGACTTATAGTTATTAATAGAGTGGAAAGTTATGCTCGTGTTAGGGAGCCTACCACCTATCACCTGGCCCATGCACGGGCGTAAAATTTTTGGCGAAAAGACAGTAACCCTACTGTCTTTTTGCCAAAAATTTTACGCCCTACATAACAAAATCCGATCTTCTGGCAACGCTGCCTCGAAGTCACCTCAAGAGAGTCTTGGCTTTTGACGACGAAGCATTCTGTGAGCAAACATAGGCTGGTTTTTATGCATCATCGCTTTGCTTGCATCGTAAAGTAGACTTGCGTTACTGACGTTTTGTTTCACTGCACTCTTTCATCATTCAACGCAAGGTTAATCAGGGTTATAATATACATAACTACTTCATTCTATACACATGCGTTTACGACAGTATAATAAAATAACTTGTCCAAAATACTTTCTTTAATAACTTTGTATAGAATTATCCCAATCTTCAAACTTTGTTACTCTCACCAGCCGTTTTGAATGTTCCCAGAGTCTCTGACCCAGCTTCGTGTCATTTGCATACCACGAACTGTAGAACGCTTTGCATTCTTTGAAGTGCATACCACTATGGCCTTCCACTTTTGGATCTGTTGCTAAAAACACTGGCACGGTCGCAACACGGTTCAAAGGTCTTCCAAAAGTCAGCAGCGCGGTGTTCAGAACAGTTTTCACCAGCTCATTATCGAAGTTCCGGAAGAATTCAGACTTTCCCAAACCAGGGTCCATGCTGTACACGCTAACTCCCGTCCCTCTGATTCGTCTGTCCATTTCTACTGAGAAAATTACTTCAGCTAATTTCGCATTGCAGTAGTATCCAAAGCTAGAGTATCTGCCGACTTTATTCCAGGTATCAAACTCTACATTGCCAAGAATAAGGCCCAGAGATGATACATTGACGACCCGGCTTGGAGCTGATGATTTAAGCAACGGGAAGAGTAGGTAAGTCAGTAGAAACATACCGTAGTAGTTTACTTGCATCATAGTATGAAGGTTGTCTGGTGTCAACTTGTCCGCAAGCCCTATAGCTCCGATATTGTTGATCAGGATATCAACTCTTGGTTCAGTTTGAACTGTTACATCGACGAAGCTGCGAACTGAGGATAAGGACTCGAAGTCCATCTGTCTCGTCAAAACATCCCCACGTCCACTTCGCAAGATCTCTTTTTTGGCGTTCTCAAGCTTTGCTGCATTTCTGCTAGCGATGATTACTTTAGCTCCGCGTTTTGCCAGATTTTTGGCCACTTCCAAGCCAGTTCCGGAAGTAGCTCCTGTCACGATGGCTACTTTTCCGTCAAGTTGTACATCATTGTCACACTCACTGAATTCGTCTTTCAACATGGCAAATGTGGTTAGCACGGAAGGTATGTGATGACTGACTGCCTACACTTCTAATAGCAATTAGGTGGTAGGCCTAACAAGGTGAACGACTATTGAGCAAGGACTATTAGTAGTGCGGAAGTTTTTAAACCACCTGAAGACTGTAATGGCATAGCTTAACAGCAGATCTGACAATTTAAAGTGCCCTCTGAAACATAGGGCGCCCAGTCAGTAGTTCAGGATTTCCGTGTTATAATTGCCAATAGAACCTACCTAATAGCGCAAGAGCGCTAAACATTGTAACTTAGTTAGACAATCTATCGAAAGCGACCAAGAAAGCTTTAACACGAGTGCTCCGAGCATACGCATTTAGACATCGTGATTATGTAGGTACCTATGTGGAACAAAACAAAAAAAATATATATTTAACCAATTACCATGCGGTGATGCCCGCAGTCCCTCGGGAGTAAGTACCCAACTTCACATTTCTTTAAGCTAAAATGAACGCCGGAAGAAAGTGGAGGGTGTGTGTTTGCACATGGCTATAGGGTACAAATGGCTCAAACACACTCCACTTTCATCCAGCGTTCATTTCATACAAATTTTCAGCCGATTTACCGCAATAAGCAGCAAACATCCATCCATTAAAACTTTCGCATGTTAATTTCGGCGTATTCCACTTATTCAGATTAGTGAACTTTTTGTTCATTATTCCCCGCTGAGCCGATGTGAACTCGTATTGGGGATTAGTGAACTAAATAGTTTTATAATTACCTAATGGTGGTATACCTAAGGTGGATTACAAAGCGTAGTCTGAAGCTCTTGTTCGAGGAGTTTTCATCTTAATCTCCAAGTTTATTGTTGATAAGTAATGTCCTGTAAAATTGCTTAAAAAGAAAATAATACTAGCTGCAAATCAGTACTGGTGAGTCATTATCCAACATTGGTCTGCCAAGTCGAGCGTTAGCAAAGTCAGTAGGTGAACTTTTCCCTAAACTACAGCATTATACAACCATTTCCTAAATAATGTCTAAGCAAAGAATAGAGTGGAAAAAGCCTTGTGAATCATGGCGTGTGAGTAAGGGTTTTCTAGCACAAAAGGTAACATGCCTAATCCTTATGTAAAAACAAATATCTGCATGTTAGTACCTATGTATGTAGTAGTTAGTGGACATTTATCAAATATTACGTTTTTGGACATGCCTCTGACTACCCCCCTTAGACATATTCAAAGGATCTGGAATAAGTAACATAAAAAGATCTGAGAGAATGTCTACTGCACCTTGGGGATACAGTCGTGAACCTGTTTACGTTTTTTGTTTTTAGTATGTATGTAAGAGCGATACTTGAGAACGCCTTGTCCGATTTCCCAGATTTTTTTGATGTTTATTACTCGTCCTATAGAAATCGTGCGCTCCCAAGGCTCTATTCAATGCCAAGTTCCCATAGAGCTTCTTTAAAAATAAGACTAGTATTTATGCAAAACAATTAGCTCATAAAGTTTTGCATTAGTAGGTACTAGTAGTAGTAGGTACCTACCTGAGTAGTTCATTATAGTTAAAGTAAATCATCTTTAAAGATACAATAATGATGATGATTGTAATGTGGGTGATAGGCGTGCGAGTAAGTTCGCGAACTTGTAGCTCGACGACCTTTTTCGCTGGTGTGTCACCCAAAGTACGCGTTACTTTCGTTGGCGATCCGACAAGTTTGAAATTTTGCTCGAAACCCGCCTTCGCTCGTCCGTATGTAGGTAGCACTGCGAGCCTGAAATTCTGAAATATTTATGGAAATCTTCCTTCTCTTCACGTAACTCTCTTACTTAATTAACATGTGATAAACGCTCTCTTTTCGTAAGCCAGTTCTTTACCCACACTTTTCCACTTCGTCTTTTTATATAGTTTTTAGAGCTTCTTCTGTCGACGACATCGCAATACAGAGTGAGTAAGCTTCACGTGTGTCACCGACGTCGAGCCGAGTAAGTTCGCGATCTTAAAAGATGCGTACTTTAAGTTTGTACGTCTATCACCCACTTAACATATTAAGCGTTGGCGCAGATTACCTATGGAAACTTGTTTTAGGCGGTTCAACGACCTGCCAAAATACAGCTATAATTTTACAACATTGGACTTGATTTTTTTAATTAATCGTGAGGAAACCCGCAGCTTAGTCAGATTCACACGTAGGTACTGATGATTCCTTTCTTTTGGTTAATTCTATACTAAAGCGGCCTTCATAATAATCAACAGAAAAGCCATTAGGTAAGTAAGTAGGTACATACCTATAGTTTTATCTTAGTAGTAGTGGGGTAGTAGTTTATTTTTTAAATTATCATGGTTATCAACACCTTTAACGGGATATTTACCATGATTTCATGTTTTTGGAGTTTCCAGAACTTCGGCGCAGTTTCATACAACATTGAATCATGGTAAATATCCCGTTATTAGTATTTATAGTAGATTTTTTTTTTGAGGTTTATTTTTACATCATTAGGGCAGGAGATTGCAAACCTCAGATCATTATGTCTTCATGTTCTCCCAATCTTCTTCTTTCGAGATTTTCACTAATTTCTTAGACTCATCCCAAAGCCGCTTCGTCAGCTGCTCATCACCAGCCAGCCAATGTCCCCACCACGGATTGCAAAACTTATAATGCTTTCCACTCACACCCTTCAACTCTTCAGCTGCAGCAAGATATGCAATCTGCTTACCGACGTCCTCTTTTCTCTGTCCGATTATATCAACAAAGAACTGAGTCGCATTTCTAAGAACACTGTCAATGTTTTCTAATAGATTTGTATCACGGACAATAAATGGATCATAGCTGATTGATGTAACTCCACTGCCTTCCAAGCGTCTGCCCAGTTCAGCTGTGTACAACACCATGGCTAGTTTGGAGTTCGCCAGTGATGAGACTAAGTTGTATCTGCCGATATCGTTCCAATGATCGAAGTCTATTTGCCCGATATACATTGACCCTGCTGAACCGTTGATGATGCGACTGGGTGCTGATGATTTTAAAAGTGGCAGCAATAGAAATGTTAGTAGGAAACTACCGAAAAAGTTCACCTGCATTGTCAAATTCAGGTCGTCTGATGTGAGTCTATCGGGTAATGCCACCGCTCCAGCATTGTTTATCAAAATATCCAGTCTTGATTCACTTGCGATTTCACTAGTAAACTGTCTCACAGAGCTTAACGATCCCAGATCTAGGGTTTTGTAAGAGATCTTTGGGTTTCCAGATTCGGATTCGATGAAATCTCGTGCAATCTTCAATTTTGTTTCGTTTCGGCTGGCGATGATAACCTTGGCACCACGTTTAGCTAATTCCTTAGCTGCTTCCAGTCCCATGCCTGAGCTTCCTCCAGTCACGATCGCGACTTTGTCGTTTAACTTTGCATTTGTATCACACATGGTTCTACATCAGACTCCGTTAGTGGACTGTATGCAGGACATTTTAATCCTTGCTGTATAAAATTCTTTGTTATTAATAGCATCAAGGCAAAAAGGTTCAGTTGAGTCACATTTTAACATCCGCGTCATGATTATGGTAAGAAATTACGTGGATTGAACGAGAATCAACTTTTTATGATAATTGGTGGCAAACTCGAACATACAAAATAAGAAGTACCTAAGTAATTTAAATATTTAGATACCTATGTATTGTTTTGGAAATAGATTCTTACTCGTACTGTACATTTTAAGGGCAAAAAGAAGCTTGGTATTGTCGCTCCAAAATGTAGGTACCTACTCTACTTCAAGAACGTAGATTGTGTGCTGCCTCCACGCATTGATCAGCTTATAATCTAAACCTAAAAGACATTATAAAATTATATTCAACATCAATTCAAATTGTAGTATTCGTATTAGTACTTATATTAAAAAGTCCATGCCTCTAATCATCCATAACTTACAGTTATCGTCGCTTTGGGTTATTGATAGCAGCAGATATTAATTACCACAACAATTTAAAAATAAATTGACCCTGTATCAATTTCCTATTATCATTATGTTTGGTGAATGGCAAGGAAGGGCCAACCCATTCGACCTGCTTTTCATGATCACTTTGCATTTTACTGTTGTAGGTAGGTACTTTTACCAAGTAGGTACCTATAGTCACTGCTTGGCCGCAGCAATTCCGAAAGTGTACTATAAAAACGAATTTATTGACATTACTCATTATAATTTAACGTGCTTACCATACCTACAATATGCATTTCATTATTTATCAAGAGGTTTATCAGGAATCTGAATTTATAAACAATTTTCTGAGTCTCAGTTAATTTGTTTACATGTTTAAAATTCATTTAAAGTTTTTCTTATATAAATAAATAATGCTGGATATTTCACACAGCATCATCTAGCTCCAAACTAAGCAAAACTTGTGCTGTGGGAACCAGATATCTGAACAAAAAATATGTAAGTAGTAAATACTACTTATATATTTTTTATTTGTAAATACATACATATTATACATAGAAACACCCAGACCCGAGATAAATACCTATTTGCAGATCATACAAACATTTATCCCACGCCGGGGATCGAACCCGCAACCTTCTGCGTCCCAAGCGGGCTTTCACCCACTGCGCCACAAAGGTCGTCAAAGTTATGCTAATGTCCTTGTCATAATTATCTACACTAATATTATAAAGAGGAAACATTTGTTTGTTTGTTTGTTTAAATTGAATAGGCTCCGAAACTACTGGACCGATTTGAAAAATTCTTTCACCATTAGAATCCTACATTATCTGTGATGAACATAGGCTATAAATTATTTTCAAAAAAATTAGAGATCCTTATGAAAATTGCAATAATGTAACCAAAGGTGTAAACATTTTGAACATAAAATTCTTCATATCGCGTGCGCTGCGAAAACTATTGATGATAGAACAAAAAAATGTTCTACAATATTAAAGAACGTATCAATATCTACAAAAAAGTCAGCGATAGCATATGTCCAACTATTGTGGTTGTGTCAGAATAACAACTTTTATAATTTAAAAAGTGAATAAAAATGACGACCAAAAGCAGACAACGTTATTCTTATTTTGGTATTTATTCTTATCCAAATAAATTCCTTCTGTCGCATGTCTGACGACTTGTGGGCAAAGACCACGACTGAATGGGTGCCCAACGCAAGACGTCCACGCGGCAGACCACCACGGAGATGGCGGGACGAGTTAGATGTGCATCTTCCAGACTGGCCCACTGCAGCCATGGATAGGAAAAACTGGAAAAAAGGGAGGGAGGCCTTTGCCCTGCAGTGGGACAATACAGGCTAAAATAAATAAATAAATAAATAATAAATAAATTCCTTCGTAGTAAAGGCTGTTTCAGTACCCGTTGATTACTTTTTGAATGATTGAAATTGGACATTTTATTCAAAAGTTATCATGAGTTTAAAAATGTAAGATACATCGCGACCACAGAATAAATATCAGTTAGTACCGTAGGACAAGTGTCTGGGATTTTTAACACAGGTAACGGGATATTAACCATGATTAATACCATAGATACTATTGATCATGGCGTATGCAACTGCGCCGAAATATCGGGAAACTCAAAAAACATTAAATCATGGTAAATATCCCGTTAACTGTGTTAAAAATGTTGAAAACCATGATAGTTTAAAAACTGTCTGGGAACTATGGAATGAATGGAAGGGAGTGGTAATATATCAATGAAATATATATGGGAGGTAGGGGAGCATTGGGCAGTAGAGAGGTTTGGACACCCCCGTGTCATGTCGGCCATAAACCATGATGCCTATCGTCAAATCGGAATTTGATCAGTTAGAATTGACCATGTATGGGGGTGGATTGGCATGACTAATGGTGGATTGGCATGATGGTGTACTGCCCAATACTCCCTTACCTACCTTAGACCTTACCTACATATTAACCTCTAAACTTTAAAGGATCATACATCCCGCTCCGGGATCGCCATGTTGTTATTAAATTTTTGTTAAATACCTATAATAAACCCGTGCGAAGCCGGGGCGGACAGCTAGTGATTTATAATACTCGTATCTTCGAAAGCAACGATCGAGATCGTTGTTCGAAAGTAATAAAAACAAAATGAGACTTACTTCTACACGTTTTATAGAATTAGGATTATTATTATTCTAAGCACTAAGTACTTATTTAGTTTTGCTACTTAAAAATTCAATGAACCAATCTTGTTAAGTTATTTTTTTTTATATTTCATTTTTTCTGGAGTACCTAAAAACGAACGGGACCATTATTCTCTTTCGACATGTTTCTTCCATCTGATTAATTAGTCTTCAGACTCGAATGCTGTGCTTGGGTATCGGCCAGGGCTGCCATCTGAGTAGGCCCTGAGCCTCCCAATCTTCATCAGGTGTTATCTTCACAGCCTTCTTCGCTTCATTCCAAAGCCTCCTTCTCAATTTCAGGTCATCAGACTGAAAATGATTCGACCATCTCAAACAGAACTTAAAGTGGGCTCCACTAACCTTTGCCAATTCAGGAGCAGCTGCATAGTATGCTATCTGCTGCCCAACCTCCTTCTTCGGACGACCCATCAAATCTAATAGCAGTAACGACGCCTCCGTCATTTCTCTGTTTAGGTAGCCCAATATATCTGTGTCCTTAACAAAGAACGGGTCAAAACTGTTGGCGGTGACTCCAGTGCCTTTCAACCTCTGATCCCACTCCACGGTGACGAGAGCCGCGGCTAGCTTAGCGTTGCCCGATGCTAGGAGAACACCGTTTACTCCAATATCATTCCAATGATCAAAGTCTATCTTCCCGAAATACATGGAGATGGCCGAGCTGTTGATTATACGACTTGGTGCAGATGCCTTTAGCATGGGCAGCAGTAAGTATGTGAGGAGAAACGGACCAAAGAAGTTGACTTGCATCATTCTAGTCAAACCATCTTCGGTCAACTCGTCCGGCAACCCTACACCACCAGCGTTGTTGATCAGCATATCCAACCTGCCCTCTCCTCCCATGTCATGGGCGAAACGTCTCACTGATGCTAGAGATTCAAGATCCAGAACTTTGAAGTCTACATTTGGGTTTCCAGTTTCAGCTTGGATGTTATCGCGGGCGATGGCAAGTTTGGTAGCGTTTCTGCTAGCTATGATGACCCTGGCTCCACGGTATGCGAGGTCTATTGCAGTTTCTAGTCCCATCCCTGAACCCCCGCCCGTAATGACGGCGACTTTGCCTTGTAACCTTACGTTGGTTGAACACATATCGAAAGGGACCTCTTGGTCCAGAGTCAGAACGTACACTGATGTTATTATTGAAGTCTAATTGAAGATGGCTAGCTTTTTCTTTTTTTGCTTCAAGAAAAATAAATTGCCGAGTACTAAGGGTTCGCGCTTCAATTCATATGGAACCAGTTTTAGGTTTATGTCATTATGAATTTGTATTCCAAAACAGTGATTACCTAGTCGTTTCCATTGTCCATTGTCCCAATTCTTTTACATAAATCTGGCTGTGATGATGAATTAGGATAGGTATTAGGTATGACTAAAAAATTAAAATCGTGGATGGGAGTTAGAAGCACCCAGGTCTGACTTTGACGTATTATATAGGTATACATTGGAAATCCTAGATTGGATTTAGAAATTCTGATTTCTCGTATATACAGACTTTGTTTTTAAGGTGTTAATCTCACACTTGGTTCATATTCGATTTGAAAATGCATCGAAAACCGGGGCAACGGTAGTGGTTTGTCCTTGCTCTTGGCATTTCGAAAAACTGTTCGGTAAGTTCATTGCCTCTACAGAGCGGTTAAAGGCCTACTTATTTATGATACTGATACGAAGTAGCTGCATAGCACTATTTTATTTGCTTTACTTATGATAACTCTCTGTTTAAATATTGCTACTAAAGTGAAATAAATTAAAACTACCAAAGTAAGAACCTGCTTACCTGCGTTTGTATCTTATACGCTCATACAACTCATAAATTTTATGAATATTTATCAAGATTTTGATGCTCCAGTACCATACTACGAACAGGCTACAAGGCTTCAAGCCTATTTAGAAACAATGTATGAATTAGCTTTTTACATTCAGGAGTCCGTTGACCTCCCAGTCCTCCTCAGGGCTGATCTTCACGATTCTCTTAGTCTCCTCCCAGAGCCGCCTTCTCAACTTCAAGTCTTGAGCCTCCCAATGATGCGGCCATCTTTGGCAGAACATAAAATGAGCTCCACTAACATTTTCGAACTCTGGCGCTGAAGCGTAATAAGCCATCTGTACACCAACCTCCTTTCTCGGACGACCAAATATATCTAGAAATAAATTTGCTGCGGGTTGCCAACTCTTTGGATAATTTCTTGCAATATCCGTTTGCTTTACAAACCATGGATCATAGCTATTCACAGTCACCCCCGTTTGCCTGACTCGGCGATCCCATTCAAGCGTGATCATCGCTTCAGCTAGCTTTGAATTCCCTGATGCAGTGATGTAATCGTACCGGCCAATATCATTCCAGTGGTCGAAGTCTATGTTACCGAAGTACATGGTGACTGCGGAACTGTTGATGATGCGACTTGGTGCTGATGCCTTGAGTAATGGGAACAGGAGGTAGGTGAGGAGGAATGCGCTGAAGAAATTGACTTGCATCATTAGTGTAAGACCGTCTTCTGTGAGTTTGTCCGGCATCGCGAAACCACCAGCGTTGTTCAATAGGATATCAAGTCGTTCTTCGTTCGCGATTTCACTAGTAAACTGTCTAACTGATTGAAAAGACGCGAAATCTACTATTCTGTAGTCGACATTTCTGTTTCCAGTTACGATTCTGATGTGGTCTCTGGCGTGTTGAAGTTTGGTTTCGTTTCTGCTGGCTATAATGACTCTGGCTCCGCGTTTTGCCAGATCCTTGGCAGCTTCTAGCCCCATTCCTGAACTGCCACCGGTCACGATGGCCACTTTGCCCGACAACTTGGCATTCGATTTACACTTGCCAAAGGGATTGGTGTTCCCGAACATTGTAGGTATGGCAAAGAATGTCAGATTACCATTCTGGACCATGTCGGAGGATAAACTGGATGGAAATGATGTTGTGTAATACCGGAAAGTTTTTATATTTTTGTACATATCTGTTTTAGAGAATTTTTAAGAGGCTGATTTTATTTGAATAAAAATCTGATTAATTCCGCTCAAATATATGCCTAATCTATTAACTTTCGGCATAAACCTTTTTCAAAGGTCATCAATCAAGTTAGAGTTAAATCGGCTTTCCTTTTCAGTAACACACCCTAAGGTATGTAACTATGTAAGTTCTGTTACAATCACACCTTCAACTAATGGACAGATTTGGATGAAATTAGAAATAGATGAAGGTTGTGTGTGTGGAATCGCACAGAGGCTAGTAAAAGGTGGGTACCTCCGCTATCGAAGCTTCGGGCGGACACTAGTAATAAGTAGGTATAACATAAGTGTTTCAAAAATAAATTTATGAAGATGAAAACTTCGCCTTAAGAGGTTCTAATTTTATTATTTACCCGCAATCGGTTATGGGACATATAAACTGGTATGTATCTATTTATAATTCAAGGTCTTTTTTGGATATTCTTTAAATGCTCTCTACATTTCCAGTCATTCCACGCCGGCGCCGTCCAAATGTACCTACGGAAAAACTGATAGGTACTGTTCTGATTCAATCAAATCAACTGCCAAATATGACGATCTCTACCGCAGTGGGCGAAGGTCCGCCTGCGACGCAGGAGGTTGCGGGTTCGATCCCCGCTGCGGGACAAATGTTTGTATGACCTACATATATCTGTCTCGGGTCTGGGTGTTTCTATGTATACCTAATATGAATGTATTTATAAACAAAAAAGTATATAATCAGCCATCTAGTACACATAACACAAGCTCTGCTTACTTTAGGGTTAGATGATGCTGTGTGAAAAAGCATTATTTATTAGCGTCATATACACATATTTCTGGAAAATGCGAAAAGACCAGTACATTTGTAGGTATTTGAACTTGCCTCTGACCAAAATACAAGTACCTACTTATCAAAATATTATACAATGTATGACAAGAACGCGATTTAATTTGAATCTTGCAACTAAGGAGAAAATTTAGGACCTAAAATATATTTGGACGTGCCTCTAACTACCCCCTAAGTAATTTCAAAGTATCTTGAATATACAAAAGATTCGAGAGAATGTCTCCCGCACAACATTGTGATGATGTTTGTTTCTTGATCACGGCCATGGGATCTATTTCAAAATATCTCTGAATTCTATCAGTTAGGTATATTATACAAACCGCAAAGTGCGAGTCGGACTCGCGTACGAAGGGTTCCGTACCATTATCTATAAAAACGGTAAACAAAATCACGTTTGTTCTATGTGAGCCCCCTTAAAAAAAATAATTAAATATTTATTTTATTCTGTTTTTCAGGTATTATATCGGCAACAGAAATACATCATCTGTGAAAATTTCAACTGTCTAACTATCACGAATCATGAGATACCTACAGCCTGCTGACAGACGGACGGACAGACGGCGAAGTCTTAGTACCTACCTAATAGGGTCCCGTTTTACACTTTGGGTACGGAACCCTAAAAAAGCAAGAGAAGAAGATTAGATTAGAGAGAACCCATTACATTTTTAATAAAAGTTTAATATTTAATAAAAGTTTAATATAAAATAATACATCATTTCACTCCTCGAATGATATCAGCCGCCTTCTCGGCCATAGCGATCAGCACGGAGTTGGGAAAGAGTGATACAGGAGTAGGCAGCACACTAGCGTCCATTATACGAAGGCCAGCTACTGATTTTACTCTGCAAAAAAAATGCTAGACTGTGAAGAAACTAAGAAAGTACATGTTTGTACGTGTTAGCGGAATGTAGTGACGATTTGTAGGTTTTTATATGTATGTGTGTTTATGTAGTATCTAAACAAACGTATGGCTGTCGGAGTAATTTTAGTCGTCACTAGTTCTTTCGAACCCTGTGTCGTGCAAGTTGAAATGCGACTCAAAGCCTTTCCTTCTTTTGTGTTTTTGAACTTTTTAAGTTCTACGTCATGCCGATCTCTCGATGTTTTCTTTCACCGTTTTAGAGTACCTACCTAGCTAAGCTACCTACTAGCATAGTGCACATATTTTTTTGGACAGACAACTCATTGATGCTCGATTGGATTCGAACCCACGACCTATCGGAAGGCGGGGCCGCTACAGCTAGATCACTAGTGCTCTCCACTAAGTTGTCACTGACCTGAGAAGATCGTCACTAACCTGAGTAGATCGTCACTGATCTGAGTAAATCGTCACTGACCTGAGTAGATCGTCAACGACCCTCCCCCCCGCGCAGCTTCCCCCCGCGTGGTGTCCCGTCACAGCCACCTCTCTGATGATACACTCTAGATACGCATCGGGTGGGCTTTTGATAACATTGGACATTGGTGATGGAATGGATGCTTTTTGCTTACGGCTGGAATAGAATTGGTTTGATTTTTAGTGGCGGTGTATTTACGTGGAAATACTTCACATTTTCAAGATACAAAAATGGCAGTAAATGATAAGTTTTTTATAATTATTTCATAAAATTGGGATAATTACGTAGGAGACATAGTAGGACAAATAATTTGAAATGGAAAATCATCAGTGTTGAATGAGCTTTCATAACTAATATCATACAAATTTGTTCAGCACTTTCAGTGTATCATCATCATCATCATCCACAGCCTGACTTCACCCACTGCTGGGTATAGACCTCCCTAGCTTGTGCCATCCATACGGGCAACGAACATCCATGCTTCCAAAATTTCGCATTCCAATTTAAAATGTTTAGTTTCAGTAATTGCCTCTTACATACAAGCAAGTTCAAGTTTTTTATTATGCGCACTGCAAAAATTTGGAATCAGCCTCCAGCGTCTGTATTTCCGCTGAGCTACGACCCTATTGTTTTTAAGAAGAGAGTTAATAGGCACCTTCTGGGTTAGCTCGAACCATCGTAGACCTCACTCTTGCCTTTGTAAGTTTCGAGGTCAAGAGCCGACCCATTCATCATTAACTCTTAAATAATTCGAGTAGACAATTGTTCGATTGGTAAAACGAAATAATTGTAGTTCGATAATTTATCATTCACTTACAATCGTCGCACCCTCTTTATGCCCTTCTGTTCTTCAGCGGAGTAGTTCCAGAATGTCAGGCATCGCTCCGGTCGCGGCCAGTGGACCTTGGCTCCGATGTCTTGGAACGCCTTTGTAGATACCAGCTTTTCCGCACGGCGGATTGCTATGAGAAAATGAAGTGAAGTAGAGGGTGATGGGCGAAGCTAGTATGAATAAGCGAGAGATATAACTTTCATTGCATTCTCAAAAACATGGTAGAGAATAAAACATTGTTTCAAATATTACTTAAGGTTGCCGAAGGCATATTTATAAGTATTGATATGTGCCGTCGTGTTGACCGAGTGGGGCTCCGACGATCAAGGGTTCGATTCCCGACTACACATCAATGGATTTTTTATTTAGGAACGCGTTTCTGACAAATAAGGCGCATTTTAAATACACTGTGATTTTATACTATGCTATCGGGCTAAGTATAAAAAAGCACAGGTTACATAGAGAGCCATGACGGAGGCCTTAAGGCGGCCTAAAAACTCCGTCACCAGAGTTGGCCGTTAACTCATACGAACTTACAGTTCACCCAACGAATCTAGGCATTCGTGAAGTTAGCCGTTGGTCTGCGCAGTGAACACTTTTTCATACAAAATTGTGTTCTGCGCAGACAAACGGCTAACTTCACGAATGCCTAGATCCGTTGGGCGAACTGTACTTACAGGTTATACATGGGCGAGATTGGGTCAGGAATGACAATAGCAGAAGCAAAAAGCGACGAAAACCTTGTTCAATGAAAAAGGCTGTTAATAATGAGTATTTCACCCACCTTTGATCATACAAGTGACGTCACGTCTGTCCCGTAAGTAGTTGAAGTTGACAAGCGGTTGCGTCACAGTGCGCGCGTCGGTGAGTGTGACGTCACCGCGGCTGCGCGGGTGCAGGCAACCACAGAGCCACATGAAGCCTTCTTTGGAAGACACGTTGTGGAAGGCGTATGTATCTCGGAACACCTACATATATAGTTGCATAGTTTTTAAGATATCAAAATAAATTCTGCAAAAGATTCGGGGACAAGATTTGCATGTTTTACATCTGTAAAACACGTCTCGGAGGTTTATTCTCAACGACCCCACTAGCCTCCCCACTAGTGGGGTAGTTGGGAATAAAAAGTCCCAACGACCCCACTGCTCAAGTCCACACTAACCTCCTCAGGATGCTTCCGGATCTGCATGGCGATTCATACTTCACCGGAACGCATCCGTGACGAAACCGCGTGATAGCTCAGTTGGTTGGTAAGATCGTTTCCACGGATGGACAAAATCATGTCAAAGTCCGAAGGTTTAATTTCTAAGATGCATTTTTTACCTTAGGTTTATAGTTAGACAGTTCTCGTAGCAGCCTTTCGCTGGCAGTGCCCATAGAAAACAGCACCAGTGAAGAGTTTCCATGGTATTCTATTCCAGCCACGGGTGGGAAGGACAGCAACCCTGCAGTAATAAATATTTCAGCTGGTAGGCTCAAAACTGGCTTTACGCTTGAGAAATCAAAGTCAAAAGTATTAGGACCGCTTGGATCACATCTGATTACCTCCAGAAGACCAGAAGTATTCCCACGCAGTATACACACTGAACACTTTGGCCAGGGTGACGCTGATGGGTTTGCTGACGCTCACGTAGACCGGCATATTCATGTGGTCATGTAGATTCTGGCCCACGGCTTCGTTTATCACGACTGGTTTCACTTTTAGCCTTGGATAACAAACAAAGAGAATATTGGAGTGGTGCCTTGGCTATCAATCCGTCGTGGACTTGAAACCCAGGTGCGAAAACCAGCTAGTGTTATAACAGCTAACAAGATAACCACTCATCTTGTGACCGAATTAAGTATTTATGTTATGACTGGCATTATTGAATTCGGATCATGTTCCTGTATACTTACACTCACTCTGCACACCGAGTCGGTCACTAGCTCATATGAATTACCTACTCACTTCTCAACAACCTTCCTGGGCCCTATCCCCGAAGCCATCAGAACCTGCGGAGTCTTGATAGCCCCAGCTGCCAGCACAATCTCCTTGTTCACGAAGATATTGTCCAGCTGGCGATGGTTCTGCAGAATGTATAGCGAAGACGCTATGTTCTTCTCGAACCGAATCTAAAAGACACCAGGGCCTTGATTAATAATACTTACAGCGGAATGCATTCGGTTCGGAATCGACCGACAGCAACCAATCACAGTGCAAGAAACGTCAAATTCGGATCAATTCCTGCTGTATTATGAATCAAGGGCCAGAAGGGAAGTTTTGCAGGCGGGATTGATATTTTAACGTGCTCTGGACTTTAGAGATGGCGTTTGGTTTCGAAGGTTTGAATTTTGGAAGTAGGTATTTAAAGGGTAAGGCCCTTACTAATAAACTTGACATAAAGTTATGTCATGCATAAACTAAAAATTTGTATGGTTATTCATAGGTTATGCGTGACATAACTTTATGTCAAGTTTATTAGTAGTATTTTGTTTACAAAAAATATCGAGCAGGTGAATAAAACTATCGTAAGGAAACCAGTTAGTATTCTAATAGACGAAAAGGCTTGTACCCTGAGAATGGAACATTAAAATTAGCAAAGTGTTGACATCTGCCCAAATCTATGACTTACGGAAACTGCCTGAGTCTTTAACAAAATATGAAGATTCTTTCTTCCCAACGCCGGCTTTAGATACCCATCATAGCTAGAATGCCTTGCACCATCGTTTACGGTCGCGGTAGCTCGAAGGAATATAGACTGATCATCTTGGAGCGAGGAAGATGCATGTTTGAAGGCAGCCAATAGTTCACTGTTCTCACCGAGTTTGAGTTTCATTGGGGCCTGGAATTGTAAGGCATTCTTGTACTTTGAAGGCATTATGTTTTCTTAATCACATTGCAGCACATTTGGGGTCGTATTATCTCTTCTAGTCTACCTAAGATAGTAGAGCACTTTTTTACTGTTGTTTTATGCAATGAGTTGGTAAGGGAACTAGGTACTACCTAGATAAACCTGCCTACGCACGCAAAAGGTAGTATATAAATGTCGATTTGCGTCTCATTTCGAAGAAGCTTTTAGGTACCTACCTACGCATACATACTTAATGTAGGTTTGCTTTTGGTAAAACAAAATGTATGTTGTTTGAAACTGGTTTTATTACTTACATGAAAATAACAATTTTATTAAAATACAAGCAGGCCAAAGTCAAAAAAGGTTTTATTTATTTAGTAGGTTGTATGACGATCTGTCCCTATCTCCCTATTCCTCTTTGGAGTGCACTTAAAATCCTTTTACCATGCTGGTTCAAAAGAACTAGTGACACACCAGAAGAACTATCTATTTCTCAAGTTTTAAAGTCTTACGACTATTATTTTCTTCTTTTAAATCTCGCTTTAATACCAAGCCAAGCTTTAACGTGAGGAAGTAAAATATTTCAACAATGCTTAAAAACGAAAAGCCCAGAAAAACACCGAGCAAACCACCAATGTTGGCCAGGAAATCTGTCAGACCGAACAGTTCTGAACGGCGCATGGATAAGAATTGCGGTTTCTTAAAGTATAATTCTACCTTGGAAAACCTAAGGCTTTCCGGTACTATAAATGTGGATTCGTAGCCTGGGACTGTCATACTCAATAACCTTTCTAGCTTTATCATATTATATTCTGTTTTGAGAACCTCTGCGTCGTATTCTACGCTCTTACAGAGGGGTAGGCAGCGGCAGCCTTCCTTTTCTCCCAAGCGCAACTCTCTCTGAACCATCGTCTCATGCGCTTCCAGCATGCATTCCGTCATGCTATGTCCACAAATCTGGCTGCTGTTGTCATGGACCATGTAAAAACCTACGCATTGACACGAATCGAACGTGTAGTTCGATAAGCACTCCGCACGGCAGTTCCTTATTGTGTAAATTTGGAAGTATCGCAGATACCGTTCTCCTGGGAAGTAACATTGGCGGGTTTCCGGCGGGTATCCAGCCAGGGTATCCGAAGTGTTCAGCACGTGTACGCTGACAGCCAACGACGTCACATGGTCGTCCAACGCCGCGTAGTAGTACATCGAAGTCTGGGCGATGTCGGCGGGGTGATGGAGGTAAATTCTGTAGCCCGAGTTTGCACCATTGCAGATTCCATCAACATCCGTACTATGACTAGACAGCACTACAGAAAAGTCAGGGGTAGCACCGTTTTCGTTCCCACGCTTTGGAAACGGATCATCGTCTGAGTAGTAGCCCCTCTCCATGGACCACCCTCGACTTGGTTTACTCCTGCTGGAATAATTGTACTCGTGCTGTACTGTGTCACGAAACATTTCGTCGGCAGCAAGACCGTTCATATTGAAGCACATTCCCTCAGCTGTGTATACTGTCTCAAACAAGTCCTGGCAGTAAACGTATTTATTGCGCCAGCTACAAGTGTAGAATACGTCCCGAGCGCTCGGTGCCACCTCTGTGATATGATCGATCATGGAAGAATTGGTTAAAACAGAATAAGGACTGGAAGGTCCATAAGCATATAGAGGATATCCACATATTGTTGAGACATCTTCGAACATATCGAGACCATCGTAGTTCCTTCTTCCATTATAATGATTTGCGTATATTTCTCGATGACTCATGTAGTTGTAAACACGGGCTTTGCTTTTGATTTGAGGACAGATTGTGACGGACGGGAAAGGCATATTGCTGACTGGGACGAGTTTTTCGCTGACGGTGACGATGACTGGGCTAGTCCTCCATTTCACGTAAACGTTGTTGATGAGGAAGGAACAGAGGACGATGCTGGTGATGAAGGTGGCTACCCAGAACAGTTTCTCTGCCACCGTGATACCTTTCTCCGCAATGTACCTGAGCCCGTGCAGAGTAGAATGCGTGGCGTAGTCCAAAAACAGATCTACAATGAGATGCTTCTGTCGTTTACGTCTCTGATGTTTGAGGTGTACGTCGCCGTACATATACGCTATCTTTTCTAACTCTCTTTTCATTGTAGCGTCCTCCTGATAGACGAGAATGAACTGAACTGAACGTAATTCTTGCGTTCGTGTTCGTTGGTTCAGGACAATTAGGTTAAGTAGTGTTATAGACTGACAAGTTGCATGTTAAGTATTATAAAAATAAAAGCTCTAGAGACTCATAGCATCGTAGGTATCTGTATTCTGTGCTCATAGTAACTACCTATTAATTCTTATTAGGTAGTTAGCTCTATAGGCGTGTTATGACTAATGATTCCCAGCTGTTGTTTTTCAAACAAACTGTACAAAACACGCCTTAGTTTATTACTATAGGCGTGTTTATTTAAAGTAGCAGCTTATTAGTTTTTTTAATTATATAGGTAGGTTACCTACCTACTTACATACATCATGCCTGTTAGCTGCCCACAAGAGATTAACCGAAAAAACTTCAACATAATAGGTACTGCTGTTGCCACCAGCAACAATAATACGAACAGTGAGAAACAAAAAATATAAAACAAAACTTTATCGTGGTAGCCGAAATCTTACCTTGGCTCCTGGACAGTCTCCATCGATCGGACAGTGGTCAGAATCAAACTCACTCCTCACAGTTCCGAATGCTCTCACAAAGTAGCCCTTCAAGTCTTCATACGACCAGCCCTTGAAGCCAAGGCGGCTCCAGCGGAAGTCTGAGGGGAGACCAAAGCCGTGGAGGAGGAAGTTGATCTGTCCAGAACCACCTAGGCCCTTGCCTCGGGGTATGAACTGGGTCTGGAAATTAATGAGGGATCAAAATTTTGCAGAATCAGTGGCACGATTATTATGGGATGTATGGATGTCTTGTTTAAATCATCATCTATTGGTGGCATCTCACACAGCGCCGTATTATACTCCACACTTCCAACAGGCTTAGACCGACCCTAAACTGCAACGGGAACCAACCAGACATAGCTGATGCGATACTTGCCAGAAATTGAGAGTAAATCGTAGACTTACCTGATTAAACATCCCAAATGACGAGTACTTCTGCCGAGTAGTCTTCACAGCCCAGTCGTTGGGCCCCTGCTGTGCCGCGGTGGCTGTCAGTGGGACCCTGGTGAAGTAGCCCATGTGGTCTCCTGCTTCAATCAGCAGGACTGTGTTCATAGGGTCTTCAGAGAGACGGGCGGCAAGAACGCAGCCCGACGTTCCAGCACCCACTGGAAATCAGCTAAGGAATCAGCTTTAGACAGATTAAAATACTTTTTATCTCTCTGGTGGTCAATTGGGCGTACAAAAAATGGACAGTACCTATTTATTTAGGTACTCAAGACAACACACAAAGACACGATGAAGTTGATAAGCCCCTGTGATTTTCATAAGAAAAGCAGGGTTGTAAAAAAGACACATTGCCTATTGCTGTAATAGTTTTAAAAGGCGTTATGTCTTAGCTTCAAACACATACCAGTTTCAACCATAGTTTACCAAAGGCGTCAAGCAGAGATTTGTTCAAAGCCTTAAAAACCCATAATGTACTCACCAACAATATAGTCATAGCTCTTCAGCGGCCTAACAACAAAGCTTGTATAAATAGTCACATACTTTTGATATGCTATGTAAGACACACACGCTACCAAAGCAGCGAAAATAGTTGAAAAAAATGCCATCACTTCCGTAAGGGACTTCAGAGTGTTTCCTGATTTCTGTAATGTTTCAATTGATATACGAGACACAGACCTGTAATAGGATTATGCAGGGGTGAACAACTTACGGTGTCGTGTCGTTGCAATAGGCTTTAAATACTTTTAAATAAACAATACCTATGAGAAGTTATATGAACAATAAAGTTCCCAATTTAATACCAATCTAAGTTATATTTTGAGAGGGAGATTCATTGCCTAGTATGCTTTCATTCAAATCCCACTGAATGATAAGTTAAAATACCTGCATAAATTAATTTTCTGAGCAGTGGGACATAATAGGTAAAAAAAAAATAAGTATGAACTTTGCTTAGTGTGTATCTATAAAATAAAGGTTTATAGCTTGATAGATTTTAACAAAATGTTTGCAATCCCTGCTAACATAAGAGGATTAGAGTGTATCTATGGCCTGAGAATCAATACTTTCTTTATATTATGTCACATGCAATATGTAGGTACCTATGAAATATAGGAACTCCATATAATGAAGAAACTTCAAAGGGATGTTTTTGGTTCAAGGTTTACATAATTATAGTACTTAGCTGAACACTTTCAAAGAATTTAGGAGTCAAGGAAAAGGATTTGGAATGGTTAAGGTTTTAAATCAATAAACAAACTGTTTTAGTCTTAAATTTACTACACTCAGAAACTTAATCTTATTCCTTACATTGGTACCAACTTTCAATGTTATTTTATGAATAAACTGTCAATCAAAACTATATACTCAATAAGTATTGAAAATAACATTCATTTTCTTTGAGTAAGAGCGGTTATGCGCTACATTCGATGTGAACTCAGTCCAGAGTAGTCATAGAACTATTTCTATGGTAGTTTACGCACTAGATCCGGCTTCCGTCATCCATAAATCTATAGATCCGTATTTTCACGGAAACGGATCAGACTCGGATCGGGCGTAATGCGAAACCGCTCTAAGAGTCAAATGAATTTTATCAAATAAAGAGACTTTCATACAATGCTTTTAAAACTTTTGCGAGTTGTATTAGATTTTATAATATTAGCACACTGACATCACTTACACTCAACATTGTTAATATAGATACCAATGCATCAATTCAATAAAATAAATAAATAATGCTGGACTTTTCACTCAGCATCATCTAGCCCCAAAGTAAGCAGAGCTTGTGTTATGGGTACTAGATGACTGATATACTACTTATATACTTTTTTTTTGTAAATACATACATATTATAAACACCATAACAAACACAATATCTGTAGATCATACACACATTTGTCCCGTGGTGGGGATCGAACCCGCAACCTTCTGCGTTGTAGGCGGAACTTCGCCCAATGCGCTACAGAGATTGTCAAATCAATTTTGATACTTATCTGAAGGTACTAACAACAGTTACAAAGCACTGCCATTAACACAAGACTTGAAAGCTGAGTAAGTATTCCCGTGTGTTAATATTAAAATAACATGTCAAACAAACTGTTGTGATCTTACCAACTTATATTTTACAATTCAATATCACCACCATCCTCGATCATCTCCCCAACAGCTGGCACCATAACCGGTGCCTCAATAGTTGTCTTCCTACCCTTGGCATCAATGACCTGGATGGTTTCCGGCTCAACCTCCATCTCTGTGTCCTCTTCCATCTGCCGCTGCTTCAGACCAGCTGCTGGTGATCTGGAAGGTGTCAAGTTGTAAAAGGATAAGCTAAAATTGTACCATGGGCATGTCTAAATATGAATTCAGACAGGCTGGGAATGAAATACTGTATGACATAGCTACTGTGCTTATACGCCATTTACATTATAGGCACAGGAACGCAGTTCTAGCTCAATAACTAAATAGAGGAACATGGAAAGATAATAAGATTTGAAAGAAAAAATATTAGGACAATGGTACTTCGAGATGCTTGTTGTTTTTAAGAAGAGAGTTAATAGGCACTATCTGCGTAGGCTCGCTCCATCGTAGACCTCATTCTTACATGTGTAAGTTTCGAGGTCACGAGCCAACCCATATATCATAAAAAAAATGCTTCATAATAGAACAATAAACTAAAGTTCACTAAAGTTGTTGATGTTTACTAAGGTTGTAAATTACCTGATCAATGAGATATCTCTCTGCACCTCCCGAACATCTCTCTGCCACTCAACTTCCCGACCCTTCCTCAATCTCTGCATGATGTGGTTATTGGACCTTCTCTGTCTGATCTCCTCGACCCTCTTCATGGCCTCTATGGTCTTATTCCACAGATCTCTGCTGTATTTGACTGGCACATTCCTCCTCTTTTCAAACTCAAATGCAGGGTCAATAGCCAATTCCTTGCCTGCAGTTTTGCGGTAAGCTTTGGTCCATTTGGTTTTACGCGGGTTCTTCTTCTTTTTGAACGCAGCGTGGCATTTTGAACGGCAAAATCTAAAAATCTAAGGACATCATGGGTTAGTGACACAACTTTGTGAAATAAACCAAAACTTAGAGAATGCCACTTCAACATAACTTACTTTACAGTCGTTTCTGACGAACTGGATCCCGTGTCCAGGATATATCCTGGACGAGCAGAAATAACAAGTTTCTATACGCATTTTAGCGCAAAACACGTGCTGCTATGTTTAGACAGACACGTCAAAAGAATGAATGAAATGAAGTAAACAAAACAATGATGATGGCAAACGTCATGCTTCTAGTGACATTGACATAATGCTTGATTTATGACAGTAGCAACAAAGCCAAAACTTGGTACTGGCAGTCTGGCATTCAATGATTGCAGTTACTTAATTAAGAGTTAAATGAAATTTTGAGATCTATTTGTTTATTTGAAAATTTTAAAAATCATTATTACTACCATTTTCGGGATTAAGAAGAAATTAAGCGTTTGGTCCGCCATCTATTAAGGTGTAAACTTAAATTTTGTTTGCCACACCACACTATCGTCGTTTGACACTAGATGGCGAAAGTAGTTATGTCTAAAAACATAGATTTAGCATGGTACCTTTTTGGTACTCCTATATATATGTCTAAAAAGTTTAAAACGAACGCCCACCCTGGCAGGAGGTGGTGTGGTTGTGGTTGACGTGGTAGTTTTTGGGCCCAGTAGAAAGCCTTGACGTTAGGTGTTTTTGTACAGAGTACACTCAAAACAAACACGCGCTTTAACTAAAAGGTCAAGGAAATCATTGAAAACCAGGTAACATAAGAAAAATACGTCTACAAAAAGTGCTAAGTACATATCCTCATACTATCTATGGTCTGGGCCCATACCTAGAGCATTTTGAATGACGAAAAACGATCTCGTTTCAGTTTCTGTTGCTGGTAATCAACAGTCAACACCGGTGGTCGCTGCGGGTTTTTCTCCTCAAAGTTCCTAATAGCTGGTGGTCCCAATGACATTCGTGATTAGCGTGAAAACTGCCTGATTGGCGGTGGTCGTGATCATCTCCGCAAATTATGATAATTAGAAGCCTGCGCTGAATTCTTATCGCTAACATTAGCTAAATACAAGATAACAGAATAACTAGGCAGGTAGTACGATTCGCCCAACGGATCTAGCCATTCGATCATTATAAAAAAAAAAAAAAAGTTAGCCGTTTGTCTGCGCAGAACACAATTTTGTCACAGACAAACGGCTAACTTCACGAATGCCTAGATACGTTGGGCGAACTGTAGGACGAACTGTAGGACATAATACTTACTATCTAACTGCATTGCCTGTAGTTAGTACTTAACTAACTAACTGTTACCTGCAGACGCTCAAGGGATCTAGGCATTCGTGAATTTAGCTTTTTTTAAATTCAAATTCAAATTCAAAACGTTTATTGCTTCATGTTAGTAAATAGATCTTAAAATAAAATTGTGTTTCATAACATGAGCCCCGCTGGGGCACTGCAACATTTGGTACTTATTTTAGGTATTTCTAACTTACAATCTAACTTAACTAACAGGTAAGATCATCCATCATACACAGCGTGATTTAGCCCAATGCTGGGCCTTCCTTTGTCAGTCATCACATCAAACACGATCCTGTGCTAGTCAACCACATTTTAAGTCAAAGTCAAAAAAATCGGTCAAAAAGCATTTATTCAGTAGTAGATATATGATTTGAGGTTGTAGGTACCTACCTACCTACCTACGAACGCTGGAATCACCTAGGTACCTACTAGGAATAGTCTTACCTTAGGTCTAGGTACTTATTCCAGTTCCTATTTTAACAGGCACTCATTGGCAAAATGTCGGCTAACGACCAAAGTGGCCTAAGCTCTCACACACGTTAGAGCGACAAAATGTGAAATACCAACGCAACGTTTCCATTGCAAATTCGACCTCTATGGAATGCATTTTTGTCAATTCCCACCAGAGTGCAAGCCACACAGCTTTTAGCAAACGGCTGAGGAAGTCATACCTACCACGTTCCTAACTTCCTAGTAGGTAGTTTGTTGCCAGTTGCCCCAAAACACTACAAGTAGGTAATTGTAAAAGTTTTCCGTCAGCGTATTAAGATTTACTTAGGTAAGTCCTACCTACTATCATCTGTTAGGTCGCCACACCAAAATGCCCTAACATCTTCATCCTAGACGTGAACCAACGTCGTCCTTGGTTCTTCAGGCCTAAAAACTTAGGCACAGACCACCATTCCGAACTTTTAAGATCTAACTTCCATATTTATTATTCTAAAGTTCCATCCCAGCTGCTCTACCTAAACTACAAAATAACACCTCATTGGCAATTCCCGCGACACCTAACATCGTGCGTTTTTTCTCCGCCGCCATACCTCACGTATGGAGTCGATGGACAGCTCGCGGTGATAAATGAGGTGACACGGCTATCGCGACGTGCCCCTCATGCTGATTGGATGAGCTTTGCATGTCTGAAAGAAATATTAGTTGACAGGATTCGACCTTCGAAGGTTGACAGGATTCGAAAAAAAAATATGCAGTAGGAATTTGGCCTTCTGCTTGTCTGTCCGGCTCAGCTCAAAAAGCTTTAGTAGGTAGGTAGGTAGGTACTATTTTATATTTATGATCTGGATTAGGTATCCTTCTACGATCCAAGAACTTAGTTAGTGTCATCTCGCTGCAGGACTCGACGTGACGATTTATTAGGGTAAGAAAATGATGCAATTTTTCGCATTTTGTCTCTGATACTTATCACCATGTCTGATTCAGATTATCTGTTAGTATATTATATTTAAGTACCTAGATGTGCACATGCATGCATGCCGAGGTGTCATAGTGTCAAGTCCTAATGAAGTCGTCGGCACGCGATGACATTTAGCTCATAATCGCGGCCGTCCAGCCAGCCAGATAACACAACCAGACATCTACACCTACTCTGATAGCTTTAGACTGAGCATGGCTTAGACATTGGAGGTTCGAAAACCTTTGGTTATTCAGCATCACTTTAAATACAGCTTGAGAAAAATAAAAAGGCATCTAGTTCGTCAATGACTGTAGCAACAAATAATTTACTTTATCTACACCATCTCCACTGCCTATATTATATTAGTCTATGAATGGGACCGCGAATACAATGCACATCGTGGGTAGATACGAGATTGCTTTTTGAATGATTGCCGGCGCTTACAACATGCCTGAAATAATAGTTTGATTAACAGAGATAATTTAATTAATTATTTGTACGTGCATTTACCAACTTCATGTCCTTTGTTGAGAGCCATTTTCCTTAGATTTCAGGGAGTAGTTAACTTGTATGAATATTAAGCTATTGCATATCTTCTATCGCGGGCTTTGATCGTGGAGGCCGAATCCAGGAATTCCGTAACGAAGATAACCTAACACCCCCCACTCCGACCGGCAGTAAAATTCTATGCAATAGCTTTATCGCGGCAGTCTCAGTGTTTTTTTTTTTTCAGTATTCCCGTTGTCCACTACAAACCGACACTCAAACCGACCCTACAAACCGTAAGCATGTGGATTATTGTGGATGTTTAAATTGTCAGTGTTACAATAAATAATTTAACTGTCGCGTTTACTCTTAGTAGTTTTTGATGGTGCGTTCTTATGGAGAAGGTTTAGGTATCGGTGTAGTATCACGTTAGGTCAATCGATGGTCTTTGTTGATCTGCTAGCCACATAGACCATCGACTGCTGGATAAGAGAATTTTAAGCCGCGGATCGTTCTCAGTGGTGAGAAACTGTGGAGCCCTACCCAGCAGGGGCTGTTACAGGCTGATGATGCTGACTTTGCACAAGTTAGAAGTACCTAGGTACCGACGCAATTCTACGTGAGTATTATGTCAATCTAAGATTTGCAGTCTACGATGCCCTACTAGGCAAACAGCATGGCAAAGGTTAGCTATGTAGATTTAAATCTGTTATTACACTGTAAAGGAGTTGTTGTTCATGGAATTATGTTGGTACTTAGGTATTCATATTTTGTCACATGAAGCTTTCTTACTTCTTACCTTCGATCATATATCTCGATCGAAGCTTCTTACTCAATAATAAACTCGGAACGAAAAATTATGACATTCAAGATTTTTTCTGCAGAAGTCGAGCTAAAACAAGGCGGTGGATCATCTCAGAGCTAAAAGAATTAAAGAAGCCAGTGTTTTTTATATAAAGGTACTTATTTATACTAGGGCACAAGGTGTTCACATTTCATAAAGAAAGATTGACACTAAACGTATACGTATTTAATCCAAGTGAAGATGCTTCAAATCCCGCTATTTAGCGTCTCTACTTAACTAGGATCCAAGGTTTACAGCTAGGTCCATTTGTAGTGATTACCTATAGTCATGTCTAATCAGCTCCATAGTTAACACAGACATTGTCTTTTATTAGACAGCGGCGGATACCAGGCGAGCATAATGCACGTAGAGCAAGTTGCAACGGGAAATTATACTCTCATAGAAAACTGAGGAAATCCTGTATTTGAAACATAAAATCGACTCTAGGCAACTGGCGCAGATTGAACAATGTAATTTTTGAGGTTTTTAACACTTTGAGTGCCGTGCCGTTTACGCTTATGACGTAGGTATGTACACGCTACAGGCGGTCTTGCAAGAGGGTTTGGTTTATAATCAAAAGCTTTTTAAAGATTAATCTAGTGGGGGTAGCCAGGGGAGGGGCACGTTGCACTTGACGCAAGTGCGCTTAAGTTTGTTCAGTCTGTGGAAAGTCTGAAATATAGAGCGTACACTACCTTGACAGCGTTTGAAGCAGTTAGGTACCAGGCGAGCATAATGTAATAGGAAGCTGCTACGTATTTAGTGATTCCACTGTAACTGATTGCCAGCGATTTCTATGCGTAATGCGATGTTGCGGGCGCATTTCGTTGCGCTTTCAATATTGCTTAAGTGGGCGGACACATCCTACGGCAAATAGCATCTAATGAAGGACATCTTGTTTAGAAAAATAATTATCGACATTAGAATCGAAATGTACTAGCATCTAATTATTTCTACCGCACAGACACTTCTTTTCCTAATCCCCAATTTCAACGAAAGGAGTTGTGATGCGCTTTTATAATATTTTCACGACACCCAGAACTAGGTAAGTGACCCGACAAGAAGAAGGGAGGTACCTACCTACATAATATCATGTATCGCTGTTGGTTCCCGAAATAGTAATTAAATAAATAGGTAGGTAACTCGTATCTTATTGCTTCTTCCAATTTTTTCAATGAACCATACCTAGTCTTATTTCATTTCGAAAGTTTTATGACTCTTTTGAGAAGTGGGGTGAAAAAGGGTGTAAAATCGGGTTGCAATTTTTTTGAATAAAAACTGTCAATGGGATACGGGATTCATCATCTTCTTGCCCTTTTCCCACATTATGTGGGGTTGGCATAACATGTGTTCTTCTTCCATTCTCCTCTATCAGCCTTCATCTCAACACTCACTCCTTTCTTACTCAATCATCCTTCACACAATCCATCCATCTTTTCTTTGGCCTACCTCTACTCTTAAATCCATCACCATTTTTACAATTGGCATACCAAATGGGATGCGGGATTGTTGTTAGTTATTAAAAAACTGACCTTAAACCATGACATCAGACTATCTTAAAAACATCAAGTTAATAAATTATAAACACCATTGTTAGAAACAATCGATGAATCTTATTGTTACATCTATTGTTAATTAATAACAACTTCTTATTTACTTTTCTTACGACAACTGTAATGTAGAATAACCTACTTGAAGTTCAGTAACTAACGCCTGTATGTAGATCATAATAAACTTAGGTACCTACCTACTACGAGAATAAGTCTGATTCTTGTTTTGTAAGTACCAAGTATTTCAACGTTTAGGATGAAAAATTTCGTGTAATTTTTTTTTTATGATCAATGAGTTGGCCTTTGACCTCAAACAAAAAAAAAGTTTTTTTTAGTAAAAGAGACAATTATCTAAGGGACACTTTTTGGAATATAATGTATAAATGGAAGCGCTCGTGGTCGTGCTTGCTTAGTCGTTCTTGATAGATCGTCGAAGTTAAGCAACGTTCGAAACGGTCTGTAAGTGGATGGATGACCGCCAGTGGCATTTACATCTGAGCGCTTCCGTGCTTCGGAGGGAACGTTAAATTATCGGTCCCGGCTATTTAAGTCGTTAAGCCATGACGGAGGCCTTAAGGCGGCCTAAAAACTCCGTCACCAGAGTTGGCCACTGACTCATACGAACTTACTAAGTCTTCGATATTTTACTGCGTTCACCGTCAGTCAACCAGTCTATATTATGAACATGCGCCGGCGCCGACTGACCAAGCACGCGTAAGCTCTACACAATTTGTGATTAACACGCTCCATTTGTGCTACTTGAACAACCGCCAATAGAACCCACTTTAGGAAATGTAGCTGTTTTGCACTCAACACACTACTAGTGAACCGTGTTGGCTGATGCTTGACTTCCTAAAGTCATGGCACAGGTCATCGGTTTGATTTGAATCCGATGATCTTTGGTTTTGGAATTATGCGCGTTTATGTAGAGCTCCGGTTGATACAATTATTTTGCGAAACGAAAAATGATGGACAAGCTACTTTTTTTACTACTAGACAAGGTCAGAAAGCTTTTTATATAGAAAGACCGCTAGGAACACGCATGGTCCTACAATTCAAGGTTTTTCATGGTTCTTTCAGTCTGTCGCAAGGCAATACCCAGGTACCATGAAGAACGCACACAAGCACTTAAAAAAATATATTGTGACAGTCTTGCAAAAGCTTTACATCTTCTACATTACGCTACTTTACCTTTGACATTCATAAAGACATTCATAAAGGTGCATTACACGATGCTATTTCAACCCATACGATATCGTATCGCACGGCAATTTTCCACGTGTAAACGCTCATCGTATGCGATTTGTCATAGATAGCGCGACGCTCGTCGGCACGATCAATGGGCGGGGCTTAGTAAATCGTACGAAAAATTGCATCGTGTAAATGCACCTTTAAGAACAGAAACCCTCCCGGCTCCAGCGCCTACCCACGGATCAAAAACCACTAACAGAGCAGCAAGAATGGAATGTTCTTCTCTTCTAGATTTTTCTAAGTACGTTTCCAGTCACTTTTGTCGCTCACTGCACAGGTTTTTCCATCTGGCCAGTATTTTATCACGATTACATCAAAATAAACGATTATTCTAAAATTAAAACTGTTTCAACATGCTAAATCAAGATCGGTTTATCCCGTGAAGCTGACCTATAAACCACAACTTTCTCCATTACCTACCTGCTAGAGTCGGGAAATGCAGGAAGCCGGAAAACTATGTTGTAACCTGATCTACCGAATTCTAACCCTTTTTGTATGGAAATTACAGCGAGTTTGTATTTCTGAGGTTTTACTTATTGTGGATAGATGTTTTGTGACCTTCTATGTGATGAGACTAGGTTGGTCGAGGGGTATAACTTGACTCTGGATCCTTATATCAGAAGCTCGAATCCCGGTCGTGCAACAATGGATTTTTGGAACGAAGTTCCTTTTTGGACGGTATCGAGGATGGGGCTAGAAGAAAAATAGCGTTCGATTTTACCATCACGACACATACATAGGTCAAAACGTCACAGTGCATCGCAAAGCACTCCACAGATTGTAACATTGTTAGTACAGAAGAGCGTTTCTAGGATTTTAATATTTGACTAACACCAGCAACCTTAGCGTTTCATACTTCATTGCACTTTGAGTACCTACCTACATTAGTTTTAAACAACTCCGGCTTTAATCGCACGAAGGCACAACCCTAATCATTTTAATACTCGTAATTGAATAGGTTTCTTTAGCTGTGAATGGGATGTTTAATTTATCGACGAAATCTGTACAAAACATGTAAACGAGTGGTAAGCTATCTAATATCTATCCAAGAAAGATTATGTAAAGCGACACCGAAACTACCGATTGACAGCTGACATCGATTCGAAAATGGAATGTGTTATTCGATACTGAATAGGTTGATTTTGTGACATTTTTGACGCTGCATAAGTTCTTATTCTACATAGATAGATGATCTGTGGAGTTTGAATAAAAATGTTCTTGATTTGAATAAACCAAGAAGATTTTAAGCTTCTTGGAATAAACAAAGGTTGACATCTTTAGAGATATATTTTATAACAGGATTTTATCGCGTATTACCTTTATTATTTCCCGACGTTTCGGCTGTATTGCAACAACCGTGCATGGTCGCGGGTGAACTGGAGGTAGGTCAGCGGAGCCGACGAAAAGTGGCGGTAGTTATATAGAACTACCCTCCACTAATCTTCAGAAATAAGATTAGCCGCACGTCCACCACGGCACACTACACTAACAGTATCTTCACACCTAAAAGTCACATTACGACGCGCCTTGCACCTACTAATCACGGAATTCCACGCAGTTGGGAGCTTGAAACCATCCTCACGATTGAAATTTGGGTACTTCTTGATTTCAATTGCCTCACAAATCATTCGCTTGTAATATTGTCTTTCGTTGGCAAGAATCTTCGGATCATGAAGCTCAATCCAGTGATTAGGCCCTAAAGATGAATTGTGATCGCGAAAGTTTAAGAAAGACAAAGGTTGACAGCCTAGTTTCTGGTTGCCGTTTGGTTGATTAGAAAACTAACTTGGTTCCTCAACTTACAGACCAACTTGACCTTGCTGGGTACCTTCGTATGGCATTATATAGTTCCGTCCGTCAACAAAAGTCAATTAAATTACACACCCACTTAATAATTTCCAGGTCAATTTCGTATGAACCTGAAAATTGATAATTTATTTGCAAGTAAACATAACACAATTTGGCGCGATACAATTTCACTCGCAATTTTTGCATATAAATCTTTTGTGCAATACAAAACCAATAATACCCCTACATTTCAATAGCCTTTATGGTATTGTAAATAAGGTTGTTTTTCCGGTGTTTGCGATATATTTTTAGTTGTAATGTTATAATCGGTTAACGCCATACAAGCTTACGCCTCCGGGTGACGCGTGACTTTTGACTTCTTTTGTCTTTCATCTGTGGTCCGTGTTATAGCGGTTTAATAAATCAGGGACATAAAGGTGTGGCTGGAGTTTGACAATGTCCAGGAAAAAAACAAAAGCTTAGGCACTGAGCTTTTAATAAAAAAAAGAATGTATATAAGTACTTAGGTAGGTACTTATACAAAATTGTGTTTAGGTTGTTATTGTAACGAAGATATTTTGTGTTTTTGTTGTCATCGGAAGTTCTAATCGCTATTCAAGATCGCATTTCTGCTCGACGGAACTGTTAGTATGTAAAACTTAAAGCTGCTTATTACAAAAACGTTAAACCTTAGTTGAACCCCATCTTGACACATGTCAAAACAAAACTGTTACCACAAAAAAGCGTTCTATGTACGAGTATTTAAAGATCGTTTTTCTATGGACAGTTTTTTAGTTAGTCTTAGTCTAAACTCGGTTCATTTTCTTGTAATAAGCCCCTTTATTCTAGACTAGAAGATGGTCTAAACCGAAACATAGAACTTCAACATCGCAATGCAGTTCGCAATCAATGTCAGTAGGTACGAGACGTCAGATAAATATTTACTTTCCATCTTTCCGGTCATGTTTACGAAACTAGAAACACGGACCGCTGAACTCATTACCCTCCTTTAGATTTATCGAAGTCGGGTAGGCTTAGATGTAAAACCTATTGTAATGATAATTTTTAATTTTTAAAGTGTTAAACCACACTTAGGTATTTCATCCATACTAATATTATAAATCTGAAAGTAACTCTGTCTGTCTGTCTGTTTGTTACAATTTCACGCCCAAACCGCTGAACAGATTAAGCTGAAATTTGGCATAGTTAAAGGTTGTATCCCAGGGAAGGACGTAGGTTACTTTTTATCCCGAAACAATTTAAAAATCCCGAGGGACCGCGGGTCACACCGCGGGAGCGCAGCTAGTTGGAAATAAAAAGTCTTATCAACATTTTCGATAACTAAAAAAAATTTATCGACTCTAAGAAGCATGCATCTTTAAAACTAGAATCCAGTTCTCGCAACATTGAATTTAATTTGTAAAATAATTATACAGGGTGCATGGTACAGTCAGACCATTAAATATCGGCAATTAGGGACAAGCACATTCAATAAGTGGGAGATCGCAGCTTCTTGCTTGAATGCAGTTGTTTGGGACTGGACTGGCGTGCTTTGGTATGTAGCTGGCATAGTTTGTACATTCGCGTAGTACTGAGTTGAGACTTGATATTTTTTTTTTGCTTATAGTATGTCTTTTACGTGTGGTATGCAATAAAAAAATATCTATCTAATTATCTTTTTTGTTGGTTCTGACATAATTATTGTTGCACTATTCATTAATTTTGTGTAACGTGGGTTTTTTTGTGATGAATGTGATTTACTATAGTTCAATATCTTTATTTTATCGGATGATTGGACTATCTATATAACTATATATCTATAACTATTTTGTTGAAATTGATGAATTGGAATTTAATTTAATGTTTATGTTATGTTGCACAAACCGTGGTCAAAATACCTTCATTAATTTGGTAAGTATACAGGTACCTACATAACTACAGTTCTCGTAATCTTAGTTCATATTCAAAGGCACGTCATATTTCTTAATAATAATTGAGTTATTATAAAACGTATATTTTTCTAAACTTGAATATAAATGTTCCTACTTATAGAATATTATGAACGAAGTTTATGAAATTTGATAGGGGAGATCTACTGATTGGCTTTTTATTTGAAAGATATATCAACTACCTTACCTACTATTGATTATTAATTGGAATAGAATATCCTAACAGTTAAATCATCATTTTCTTAGAATCCGAGCATTGTAGCTGTTTTACCTGTCTCCATAATTAACTTGTTATGAAAATTAATTTTCTTTGGTAAGGTACTTACCTAAAGAACTGCAAAATTTTGTAAGAATTTTTGTTACCTACTTGAAGTAATTGGAAATAATTACAAATAAATTACTTACTTAGTAGGTACTAAGTAATAAAGCTTAGACCACAAAATGTGGAAGACGTCGAAAAAAGCTTATGCAAACTAAAAAAAACCAATTCTTTTTTTGTATGCATCATTTAGATGAAACTTCTTTTATTATTGATTGCTCGCTACATACCATGTGGTCGCCGGGCCTTTCCTTGTGTCGCACAGTTTCTTGCATACTAAATAGGCATAACTATTACATAAATCTCGATAAACGTTCTTATTTATTGTATGTTAAGATATGTAGGTACAATCACCGACAATGAAACTAAGTAACTTAGACCCGGTGACCGTCGCAATTACTAAGACATTTAGCGTGCGGTGAGCGTTTACACGGGAAAAATTGGCATGCCATGCTAAAACGTACGTGCTCAGACCGTGTCGTGTAAATGCCCTAATATAAAAATCGAAGCTAACTACTTTTGTAGAAAGAAAAAAAGTACCTACCACATAAGTACCTATCTAATGTCTGTATTTTTAACTTTTTGTACACCGCCGTTTTTCTGTGTTACTTTTTCAGTCCATCCAAAGGTTGTTTGGAAGAGATCGCTTTTAGCGATAAGGCCGCTCATTATACCTACTTACTTGTATTTCCTGTAATGTGTCTTTTATGTACAATAAAGTGTTTTTCTATTCTATTCTATAATGTAATATAAAAATAGGTACTTAATATTTTTCATTGTTATTTTTGAGGGTAACTAATAGGTATTAAGTACTTTGTATTGCGTAGGTAAGTACTTAGGTATACCTCCTACATTTTTCAACACAACAGTCGAAATGCTAAGAAAGACTTCAAGTAATATTTTTAGAAAAGTATCTATAAGTATGGCTATAAAGTAAAATATGTTTATATTTTAGTATGGCTGACTGTACTAATAAACTTGGGACTTGAATGAGTGGATCCACGAGTGGATCTAAACAAGAAACTCGTAAATTTTGATGATTTGTACAATCACTTTGAATTTGATAGATTCATGAATGAATATTCTATCCGACATAGTCCAGAATAAGTGAGATTAGGTTGCGGTGAATGATGATTATTATTATTTAGTTTTGATTAATTAGAAAATACTTACTTAATTTATCTTATTTTATTCCAGAATAGGTATTTATAACCTACCTATGCTAATAATTATTGTTTTATTATTAATAGATTCAACAATAATTAGAGGATAAGCTACATGAGCCAAGTAAAGGAGAAGGTAGCTGTCATGTCGTATAAAGAGGTCAAGGAAGCAGCCCTGGAAAGAGATACATGGAGAGGGACTCATCAGTTGTGCCGACAAGGAGTAAATCCTTAAATAAGAAGAAGAAGAAGATTCAACAATTATTTCCCTTCAGAGTCAAAACATCAGAGAAACAATTAACGAGTTAATTTATAAACTAAGAAATAAAACAAACATAAACGTTTTCATTAATTAGAAAATACTTAATTTATCTTATTCTATTCCCGTATTTATGTATACCTACGCTAAATTATGTAATATTATAAGATTCAACATTATTTCCCTTTATTACAATCACCAGACAGACTTTACCCATTTAGTCAAAACATCAGAGAAACAATCAACGTGTTAAAATTAAATTCATTTAAGTATTCAAAACGTGGCCAAAAGCAAAAAGAAAGCAAAAAGAACGCGGATCGCCCGTCAAAATGCCACGCGGGCGTCCGAAATAACGCAAAAGTACCGCAAAAACGTTTAACAAGTATCAAAGAAAACCGCGAAGTGGCGTCAATCTTGCAGATTTTCAGTAAAAATAAAAAAATAAAATACCGAGGTGGTTATTCTGTCCCGTGGCTCGCTCAGTGCGAGAATCGGTCGCGAGCGACGCGCGCGCTATCACCTATCACCAGCCGAACCACTAGTTCCATTTTCAAAAACATTTTTTTCTGTTCCATATTCAAAAACATTTTTATTTTCCTTGTTTACACTTTGCCAGTCTTGTCAGTGAGTGAGTGTTAGTGAAGTGTTGTGTCTGTGTAGTGACTTGTTTTTCTTTGAACAGAGTTCCTACAATTTCACAAGGCATGGGCAATTTTGAGGTAAGTGAATATTTTAAAAACATAAATTATGTTCATAGATAATTTACTTATTTTTTTTAAATCTTAAGTTTGTAATCTATTTAGCTTATAAAATCTCTACAATTTTAAATCAAACTACTTCATAAGAATTTAAGAAAACTCTAGGAATTTTTAAAACTTGAACGAACTCTACATAAGTCTTCATTGATTTTGATACTTTGTTGTTTGACACGTGGTCTGTCCTTTGCTAAGGTTAAAATTGTTCATAACAAATACAATTGATAGATGACCATGAGTATGAAAGGAGTCATTGCTGAGGTGACGGATTCAAAGAGGAAAATTTCGAACCCATGACAATTTAATATGTGAAAATTTATGTGCACTATGCCAGTACTCTCAAACGGTGAAGGAAAACATCGTGAGGAAACCGGCATGTCGTAGAACCTACAAAGTTCGAAAACATGTGTCAAGTGCACGAAAGGCCTCTTTGAGGCGCACTTATAGTCCTTTCACCACACTGGTTACACGACAAGCAGAAGTAACATAATTAGATTTAACATTACCGACTATCCAGATTCTTTTGATTGGAGCCGACTCGCACTTGGCTGTTTTTTTAAAAGCTGTAATTAACCATATTTATGGTTATGATAATTATGATTGCTAATTAACTTTCATCACTAGGTGTGTCCTAGAGAGTTATGTACGAAACATAAGACTTATTAAACTCGGAGATAGTAAAATAGTGAAATTATGGAAAAAGTCAACTATTTCCTTGAAATAAGGTTGAAAGTCGCATCGCATTTTTACATTTTCTACTGCGTCTCCACACGAACATTTGAATAGTCCATCTTTAGAGACTTTGATGTCTTGAAGTAGGTACCTACATCAGCATGTTTTCTTGTGATTTTAATAAGTTTTGAGGCTTATTTTGTGAAACTCATTATAAAGAGTCATGTCGACCAATGCCGTACCATAACCACCAAATAAGATTAGCAAAATATTATTTCCTAAACGTAATATATATAGAGATAAAACTCAGAATCGACTAAACTCCAAATGTATTTCTCTATTCTAGATGGAGTGGTCATGGTAAGCATCAGACTGATCATGGGTTGAATTCGCCGTGTGAGCTATCGTGGATCTTTTATTTGGTTTGTCACAAAGGTTGGGGTTTCAAAAACTACGAGTCCATGCTACTACACCAATGATTGCGTTTTAGCTGTGATCAGCTATTCACCATGCCAACGAATACTGGTATGTCCTAACATCCTGTAGGTATGCCCTACGAGTATTCCACTCTAATCCACTAATCAAATCCATTAAGAGATTAGTTTCCACTTTTTCTTCCACTTTAATCCATCAATGGTTTTGTTTCCACTTTGAGTTCCACTCTGATCTATCAATGGTTTTGTTTCCACTTTGAGTTCCACTCTGATCCATCAATGGTTTTGTTTCCACTTTGAGTTCCACTCTGATCTATCAATGGTTTTGTTTCCACTTTGAGTTCCACTCTGATCCATCAATGGTTTTGTTTCCACTTTGAGTTCCACTCTGATCCATCAATGGTTTTGTTTCCACTTTGAGTTCCACTCTGATCCATCAATGGTTTTGGTGGAGTTTGAGCCTGCACGCCTTTTGCAAAGGGGTTACCTATGACGCTGATTGTACAATTGTACATCGTGATGCGTAGAGAGTAGGAAAACAAATTACTAATGGCATAAATTATTATAATGCACTAAAACAGCATTAGTGAGACTGTAAATAAATCTATGTAACTTTATTTGTGGTATGTTGTGGAAGAAGGTCTCACTTTTAGTTTAATTTTTTCGAATCAATGAAGGATTTTGATTGCGACAAAACGAGGCTTTTCGTGCACTAATACATATTTTTTTACTTGCTTTGTTTGAGAGCACTGGCACAGTGCATATACATTTTTGGACAGAGATTAATTGGTGCACGAAATAATTTGAGCCCATGATTCCACCAGATTCGAATCCACGCACGACCTAAGAATCAGAAGACCTCATCCACTACTTAGACCACCCTTAGCTTCAGAAGGTGGAGCAGCTAATCTGTCTGTATTCGTATCCAAGATCATACTCAGTGCACAAATCTTTAACGAATGAAATCTGATATCATGATCATGGGACAAAGACCTAATCCATCGAGTAGTGAATCTGCCGAAATACTACGAATCTGTCCAATCCAGAATCTGTCCTATATCGATCAAAGGAGACGTGCTCTTATGTATATAAATGATCCAACTACTTTAAAAAAGTATCTTCAGGAGAGTGAAATCGGACCCAACCGACTGCGGAAGCAAGTCCTCCCAGACCCATTGTGACTGCGGGGTCCCTATCCAAACGATGTCCCACCTTATCAATTGCCCTTTGTGCCCTACCACCTGCACAAGGACGCTACAGACGCTGGAGTGATGGTAGCGGGGTTCTACTCAACACACATCTAAATATCGATGTAGGTATCATTGACACGAAAGAAGAAGAAGAAGAAGTGAAATTGGAAACGGCAACGGTTGGGGTTTGTGGCGATTGTATACATACATACATTACATTTTATTAACCAGCACGAAAACACTACGATTGTGTTATGTTTGGCAAGCTGTGTAATGTTTTACAGTTCGGACAATTTAGCCTAAGTGGTAACATAATCTACTTCTTCATTTCGTGTCTTATGTAGGTACTTTCATACAAATGTGGTGAAAGGGTTTTAAGAGCACCCCAAGGAGACTCTTTTCTTGCACTTGACACAGATATCTAACACATATTTTCAGATAATAGGATACATTTTTGGAACGAAGTTCCTTTTCGGACGGTATCGAGGATGGAGGCTAGAAAAAAAAGCGTTCCATTTTACCGTCACGACACATACATAAGTCAAAACGTCACAGTGCGAAGTGCGCAGACGCGAAAGAAACAGTCCATAGATTATTGCATTGTTAGTCCGGAAGAGCGTTTCTAGGATTTTAATTTTGACAATAACTTATTTGACAAATGCCAAAAGTCAAAGTTGAAACTTCGTTCCAACCGAGTGTTCCACGGAGGTTCCACGACACTCACGTACTTTTTTTGTTACTTCTATTAGATACTTATTGAAGATAATAATCTAAGAACGTCTACTACTTGCCGCATAATTATAATAAGGTAACGTGTATTACTCCTTGTAAACAACTCGATAAGCTTAGCAAAGAAACAAAGCTAGTTTAATGTGAGGCTAAATATTGACTCTTTTCACTAACCAACACTTTGCAAGTGCCTGCTGTATCTAGATAGCCCTAGACTGTATAGCCGGGGGAAAATGCTAATGAAAGTAGCGTTAAAGTAAAACAGTAAAAAAAAAGTAATAAAAAGTAGCGTTAGGTTAAAATAAGTTATTTTTTTTTCTTCAAAATAAATCTAAAAACCATGCGCTTATTTTAACATGCTTCAAGAATTATAAGTATTAGACCCCTCGCTTCATATTATCCGATCCGATATCGGTATCGGACGCCGCCGATACGATGGCAAGGCAACTAGATAGTACGATATGCGATATCGGATCGGACAAGGTGAAAGACAGAACTTATTTGATACATTTTGCCTACTTGCCTCCGATATCGTATCGGCGTCCGATACCGATATCGGTATCGAATGCCGATCGGAATGTCTGCAGTCGAGCCCTAGCAGCAAAACCAAACTATCGGCCGAATGTCCACGTGGCTCTTAACATGAAGTGAACGGTTTCTAACGTTTTAATGAGAATTTATTGTGACATGAGTCCATTCTTTCTGGTGCCACCTAGAACGAGGTGCGAAATGTTAAATGGGAATGAATGGTAACAACTTGCCTGGCGCCGCTTTCATGCTAGCCAAAACAGTCTTCCTTTTTTGATGAAACCAGCCTGATGCAGGCGGCGGATGGACTGGAACCTGTCACAGAAGGAATGCCGTTCTGTAAATGTGGGCATAGGTAAGTATTCAATTTAGCCGTACCTCTGACCTTTGATCGTTCCTTAGGCGTGTCGCTAACAGAAACGAAAGTTGAGGCAGGAACATGGCGCAGGCGCGAATCTCGTTGAAAAATGTAAAAATCAAACAAAAGTCAAGAGTCGAGGCGCGGGCAAGGCGCGCGTCCCTTCCATGACTCCTAATCACCTGTCTCTACTCATCTTTTGAAGATGACATGTTGAATGAATGAGAGAAGACATACACGCCGCCGCCTCGACGCTTAGCTTAGCACACGTCAATTTCGCCCGCGCCTCGTCGCCGCCTCGACACCACCCCGACTTTGCTGTTAGCTACCTGCCTTAGACTACAAATGCATTAAAAAAACTGATACTTTAAACCTTCTGCTAGTGATACCGCGGCACGTTTCTAGTTAACCCATACCAAGATACACGCTACAATCTTATTTCGATTCTCCTTTTCAGCTCAGACGTTCGTTTACTTAGGAGCAATGTCTACGATGCACTCTGACTCATCTACTTACGCTATTTTTGTTCTCAAACATGAGGAAGCAATTCAATTCTAAAAACTTTTGTCTAATCCCTAGGGATTACTTCTGTGGGGGTCTGATGTCTACTAACTATTAAATACACTTGTATTAAGCCTTATCTTCTAAAGTATAAGGATGTTTTTTCTCTGAGTAAAGAATTATTGGTTTTTGTAGTGTATTGACATTTTGGTAAAAATAAGGAGTTTTGCTTGGTGACAAAACGTTTGATATTTTTGGATGTCTAGACCTATAAATCAGTAACTGAAAGTATTTATTTAAATATTAAGCTCGCTACTTCACTCGGGCTTAGAGAAAGGTCTATCTGAAATATAATATAATATATAATATAATAATATTATAAAGAGGAAAGATTTGTTTGTTTGTATTGAATAGGCTCCGAAACTACTGAACCGATTTGTAAAATTCTTTCACCATTAGTATCCTACATTATCCGTGATGAACATAGGCTTTACTTTATCCCGGGAAAGTGAAGTTTTCCCGAGGGAGCGCGGAACACCGCGACGGACAGCTAGTCTGAAATATAATAAGAAGTATAGTAATTTGAAAATGGTGCAGTAGGTATTTAGGAAGATGACACTAAAATAATGAGATGTTCATATGCATAGATTGCATAGATCTGAAAATCAGAGAAAATTTAGACAACTTTGGAACCAAACCAAGTTTTACGATCCTCAAAACCCGGTATACGTTTCTCTGAAAAGAGAAACTGCTTGAAAGCATTCCAGTTTCGATATCAAAGTATTTTGAGGTTCAAAGTTAAGGAGCCATAAGGCTTTGTTGCTCCTCAATAAATCAGCGAAACGAGGAAATTGTCGGATTTTACGTTCGAATCACAAATCTGTAATCTATGAGCTTTCTATTGCAGAGACGAAACCAGGGGGAAACGTCTTCGGACTCTTGAGTTTATGTCAAAAGTCAAAGTCAAAAATAATTTATTCAGGGTCCTACTTATCACTAGAAGTATTTAAACTAGGTGATTCGAATGTTTCTTACTACGATTTCTGACTTCAAAGGTCAATTTTTCGGTTTGTTTTTAGGTTAGGACCGTGTTTTAACGTTGATCTTATCGACAGAATACAATGAAGCTCGCAATAAGAAGTATCAGAATATTCATCAAACGAACGAAATAACAAAAGTTTTTTTTCTTTCGCGACCAATATCGTGAAGATTATGATTTTGTTTTTTTTTTCTATCTATCAAGATTTATTTGTACTATTAATAAATATTTACACGATCAATAATCATAAAAATACATAATTTAACTAAACTTGCCGCCAGTGTTTTGGGCACGCTTCCGACTGACAGTGACCTGGATCAGTTGAGCTATCTATAGATCGTTTCTAACGATCCTTAGATAGTTTGACTAATCCTGTTATATTTTGTAAATATATTATGTAAATATGTATTAGGTAGCTTAGTTTCTGTAAATAAAGTTCTCTTATATACTAAACTAAAGATAAAAAACAGTGTTCAAATCACCGATTTGAATTTGTCTATTTGAATAATTTGCTAAACTCGTTGGTGTTATGTACGAGTTCAATTCTTGTGCCAGGACATGATTGCATGTTCTATTTCTCTCTATAAATCGACTCTCGTTTTTTTCGCTACCAGTTAAAATATGTGACGTGATTTTATATGTGTTTTGTATTTTATAACAAGAAATAAAACCAGGAAAACAAGAAAACAAAAGAAAGTTCGAATCATTTGTTCAGAATACTGTAACATGGTTTCTCATTTCTTCATATTTTATGACTAAGCGTTTTGTAGTTAGGCCACTCAGGGGCAAACTTAACATTTAGGGGCAACAGATAAAAAGAAGTTGTTAGAGATTAGGGTCAAAAAGGTGCAACAATAAATAACCTACATTCTTTGCAAGAGAATAAGTAAGGAGTCTAAAGAATTTCGAAATGGGGGTAATATTTTATTGGTCTGGATTTTGTAGAAACGAGAAAAGATTAAGAGATACAAATGTAGGAGCTTTAATTAAGGTTTGAAAATGATTACCCCTGAGTTGACGCCATTTTTAAAGATGTGTCGACCATATCATGCTTCTAGCAAATAAACGATTTCATTTCACATAATCTAAACTTAATAGGGCTTATTACAAGAAAATGAGCCGAGTTTAGACCAAGTCTAACTAAAAAACTGTCCCTAGAAAAACGATCTTTAAATACTCGTACATAGAACGCTTTTTTGTGGCAACAGTTTTGTTTTGACATGTGTCAACATGGGGTTCAACCAAGGTTTTACGTTTTTATAATAAGCAAAAATGCATCTTGTTTTAGCTGTATTTTGGAAATCTTAATTTCGTAGGATGAATCATCAGCCAACTTGCTAAAAATCAAAGATCTATCAAAAGCACTACTTGACAACTCTATTATTTGTTTTACAAACCTAAAATCGAGATTATTCATTCTACTTAAATAGTGATTTACCACTCTAATCACTGTCATACTGAGCTGTCATTTGTACGTTTATTGGTTTTTTTATTGAGTAATAAACAATGTTAATGACAGCTCCTGGAATATAATTAGGTAGCGGAAAATAGTTAAAAATACCCCTTTCTCCCATTGCCCCAAAGCTACAATCACACTTACACATAAAATAGTTCCACCGCTGTTCACTAACTTTATTACAATAGGACATTAAATTTGCGCCAGCTTTTAGTATTAAAGTAAGCATTTTATGAATGCGCTTGGCTGGATTCTGCTTGTAGTTGTGGCATTGACCCAACCGTGTTCGCTTCTTAATTTTTACTAGTCTGTGCCACAATATGTTGTGACACATAAGTCATTTCCCGAGTGGCGCTTGTTTTTATGTGTGATGATAAAATGCAAAAGCTTTGTAATAACACAAGGGTAATTAAAACTTAGGCCTTTTAGATGGCAAATGTTATTTGATCTATAGGGTCTTTCATTTTATACTAACATCATTCAGGAGGTTCAAAAATTAATTAAAAAATATTGATGTAATGTTTTTTTTTGTTTTGTTATAAAAATCCCGAGAAAATCGATAAAGACTATCCTTTCAGTTGATTGTTGCTTCTTGTATAACTTAGCCCATTTCTGATGTAGCTGCGCTGCGATTGGTCGAACGTCTGTTCTCCTTGAAAATCACTATGCAACAATTCAAAAAAATCAATAAATTATAAATTTTGAAGTGAAAACTTAAATGGGTTTGGGAAATAAATTGATACGGTCAAACGTCTATTTACAACCCAAAAATGAGGCCCTGTCAGTTTGTGTAGTTTAAAATGAAAGACCCTATATACAAGCGCCAGGAAGCAACCTATGCCTAACGGGACGCTCCAGTGACTAGGACATGCTCATGAACCATCCTTTCAACTATTTCAGCTTTACTAGCACAAGTGCCATAGAGACAATCTTAGTCGATTTGTTATTATATTTGAGAAAATCAACTAATATTTCTTATAATAATAAAATATTGAAGGAGCAATGCAAGTTCATTGAGCACCTTTTGGCATTCCTCACTAGAGATGGCTGTCACGTATCGATTTTCCTGCTAAATTACGACGACATCTTCCGCCACCGTTTACATAAAACTCGATAAAATTCCTCCACGCTAGTGCTGTCCCACGCGTCGATTAATCACCGCCTGTCGATAGATTAATGTAATTGACACTTCGTTCGCGAGTCGATAAACCAACAATATAGTGGATGGACGCGTTTTTAACAAGACGCTTCATGTTATATTCAACGATCGATGGAAGGATGTTCGTAATCACGAGTTGAGCATAACCTGCATATATTTTGTAGGGTTGTCAATATTCATTGTTTTATCTGATTTGTTTTTGGCGTTTTTATTAATATTTTTGTAATTGAAAAGCTCAATGCTTCGAGTGAGTGATTTTTTAGGTAAAACTAGGTACTTAATAACAAAATTGAGGCGACGTGTGACATAAGAAGGTAGCTTCTTTAAAATAAACGAAAATACTAAGTATTGTTTTTAATATGTCTATAACTAACCCAATTTTCACATATTTTGAAATCATAACCTAGGAACCTTCATTATCATGAAACGGTTATATTGTTATAAGGTATATAATTTGCTCAGTGAAGTTACTATTATGGATCTTGCTGAAACGCAATCAGTTACATCCTCATTAGCTAGTTATAACGCTTTGATAAATAACATTTGAATTGATGGGAATTCAAAATTAACTTGTTTTAATCTCCTTGATGTGTCAAGATAATATTGACACGTAAAAATTTTATATTAGCTAATTCCATTGACGTCAAAACGGTAACATTACATGAAATGTCTAATCACTTTACTCATAACCCAACACCGTTATCGCTATCTATGGTATTCTTCACTTCTGGTCTCATATAACTTTAACGACAGACGTTTTTTTATTAAATCGCTTAAAGAGACTAGATTTACGCTCACTTTTATTATTTTATCATTGGAGAGGTGATAAGTTAATTGGTTTCTACATATCCGGATAAAAGCAGAACGGTGATTTAGAAAATTAAATGTCAATCATACTTTATTTTATTAGTTTCCCGATAAATCGATAATTTTTACGGTGCTTTCACATCACTAGATTATCATATTTATTACCTACATACTTTATGTGAAGGCTATGTTTTTCTTACAACAAATCAAATGACCTTACAATCATTAGTAATCACAATCGATAGTAAAAGCTTTTGAATTTTTTAACCGACTTCAAAAAAAGGAGGAGGTTATATGTTCGGCTGTATGTATGTTTTTTTTTTTTTTTTTTTTTTTTTTTATGTATGTTCACCGATATTTCCGTCAGTTGTGGACCGATTTCCAAAATTTTTTTTTTGTTTGAAAGGGTATACTCTTATAGTGGTCCCATATAAATTTTATTCCTGAGGGATTAATAGTTTTCCCGTAAAACTAAACCAATCACTGAACTTTTAGAAAATTGTGGCCCGATTTCCAAAATTTTTTTTTGGTTAGAAAGAGGTATACTCTCAAGGTGGCGCCATATATTTTTTTTTCCTGAGGGATTAATAGTTTTCCCGTAAAACTAAAACAATCACTGAACTTTAAGAAAATTGTGGACCGATTTCCAAAATTTTTTTTGTTAGAAAGTGTAAAGGACACACTCTCAAGGTGGCGCCATATATTTTTTTTCCTGAGGGATTGACAGTTTTCCCGTAACATTCAAAAAACCTCATTCTCACTACACAACACACCCTGACTCACAATCTGAGTCAAACATTAAATAGTTTGAAAGGGTATTACACCCGAGGTAGTTCAAAATATTTTCTTTTCCTTATGGATTGATAGTTTTCCCCCTTGCTGAACTCTGGTGTGTCCTTTAGTAGGTCTGCCCATGACTTCTCTTATCCTTTCCTACTTAAGCTACGATAAGCAAAGTCTTAATGTACTCGTAGCTTACTATATTATTTACACATACACTTTTATTTACACAGTATTTATTTACTTACACTAAAAAGAGAAAAATAAAACATTTTTGAAAAAAAAATTGAACCGACTTCACAGAACACAAACAGAAGAACCTTCTACGCACTAAAAAGAGAAAAATAAGAATACAATTTGAAGTCGGTGCCAAGTGAATACGATTAAGTACCTATCAAAAAAAGAAATCGAGCGATAGCGTACCAGGATACAATTTTGCACCCAAGTTCTTTTGAATTTCTTAGATGTAAATGAATAGTTGGCACCGACTTCAAATTATATTCTTATTTTTCTCTTTTTAGTGCGTAGAAGGTTCTTCTGTTTGTGTTCTGTGAAGTCGGTTCAATTTTTTTTTCAAAAATGTTTTATATTCTGTTTCTTTATGCAACAAATTTTCTAATCAGTTGCAAGTTTCAACCAATTTTCCAGATAGCGATCGTCGATGAATATAGAAGACGGACGGAGTATAAACACTCCTGAATTATGTTATTTTTGCAATAAAATATATTTTTTGACGTGACAACGTCTTATAATTCGATAGAGCCGGCTGCACGCACGAAAAAACATGACGTCATGCGGCGTTACCTCGCTCTGAGGCGTTCCATGTAAGGCTTGAAGTGCAAGCGAGAGCGCGGAACGAGCGACAAAGAAGCACAATCGGCCTTTGCGTTGTCACGTTCTACTATCGTCAGTAAACCGACTTTACAGACAACCAATTTTTTCAGACATGAACCTCCGTGATTATACTTAACAATTTAGGTACGTAATCTGATCATGATTATCATTATCATCTTCCTGCCCTTTTCCCACGTTATGTAATCTGATATAATATTTAAAAGGTATAGCTATATCTAAGTACTTAGCTATAGCTCTAGACATTCTGCTATGTCATTTGAATGAAGTATTTATGTTTTTAATCAAAAATATAAATAAAAAATACTAATTTTCGACAGCCCTGGTGAAATATTAAAATCGTCGTCAAACATTATCGCGGCATAATTGCGGTGGTGTCGGGCTTGGCCCGTCTGTTCGCGAGTTCATTTTACTGAACCTTTATCGACGTGCTAAATAACTTTTACTCTAGATAACGAGTTGGTGCATAGCGATTGCATTTCTTTTTAATGTTTGTTTCAATATAAAAAATCAAGCTACAAAGGATTTAACTGGTTCACCAGAACTTGAACACTTGCACAACACCAAACACTTCTTACATTTGTTTAGTTATACATTCCTTTATCTCTGAAAAACTATATTTTATTATGACTAATAACTATATATAATAATATTCACTATGATTGAAGGTTTTTTTTTATGATGAATGGGTCGGCTCTTGACCTCAAACTTACACAGGCAAGAGTGAGATCTACGATGGAGCGAGCTTACCCAGAAGGTGCCTATTAACTCTCTTCTTAAAAACAATAGGGTCGTAGCTCAGCGGAAATACAGACGCTGGAAGCTGATTCTAAATTTTTGCAGTGCGCATAATAAAATAACTATAACTAGGTTAGATTTAAAAGTGTTGATAACCATGATAGCTAAAGAGTTACCTACCTACAACTCTGAAAAAATATTTCTCTTAGCTCCAACTCGCTTGCACTCTTGCCCTACCCAATCTCAAGGTAATTGTACAGTACTGGAATTGGAGGGTGCAGCCGACAGTTTGTTTTCCTCCATATCGCTTACATGTTCACAAATTACGCACCGTGTTATAAGCTTCAATAAATAATAGGTCAGCACTCAGCTGTTCGCATTTTTGGCCGTTTTTACTCAATCAGCTCACTCCTTTCACAAACATATCAAAATTCAGACAGTCCAGCCAATTGATTTGGAACTGCTATTTCCTAATGAATTTGAATCAATTTCCTTACAGAATTTGAATACTTGAACCAAGTATTCCATTCCTAATACAAAAGGCCTGAAGCCTTTTATTTAGAAGCATTGTTGATCCATGTGATCATAATGGTCCTATTTAATAGATACTTTTTGACTTGACTTCTGAGTAAGAAAACTTGAAAGCTAAGATGAAAGTATAGGATAATGGAAGAGAGAAACTCGTTGTGGTGACACTTAATGGAGATTATGACTTCAGGCCTTTTAATGATCTATTCTAGGTTTATTATCATCACCTACTTCGAGGGGTCGGTATACTTACTCTAAATACCCGTCAACCTTATAGTAAAAAGTTTTTTACTTTATCCCAAAGTAATAAATAACCAAAAGCCAGAAACCAGAAAGAGACCAGAATATTATGATTACTCTACAAGTTATTGACCCCAAACAGTAGTCGGTCTACCGCAGGTCCCATACTTTACCATGACGAAATCTCTTCAATCCATTATGGTCACATTTCAGTTTAAAACTGAAGTAATAGCATTATTGGCTCCATAATTCCTATTACGTCGTTAACCCTTTGTTTTACAAAACAAAAGATCATTAACATACTCCTGTTGAGTGCTTAAATGAACATTAAAAAGAAAGAGGAAAAATCAAAACAGATTTGACAGAAACTAACCGTTGAAACCACGAGACATCACTCCACCAATTAAGATGTATCAACTCTCGGAACTAAAAACAACCAGCTGAATCTGAGCCGTAAAATAACTGTGCACCTGTGGTATTGTAGGTCAAGATGCGCTGGATCGTCGTGACGGTTGGCAGGACGCCAAGGTAAAGACCATCTTAACAAAAAAATGTCATCCGATTGGATCTGCAAATAATCTATAACGGGACAGTCGTGTAGTGTCTGAGAATTAATATTGTTCTAAACCAGATTAAACTCGAACAGCAATTTGCGTAGGTTTGCGTGATTCTGCGATTTCTGAACATTTTGTCAACTCCTCTATAACTTTTACATGTCACTGGCTCACTTTATTTTCTTGCTTGCAAAAGGTTGCCCCCTTTTTTAACGTAAAAGTTGATAGAAAACCAAAGGTATACTCGTAATACGAAAGAATGACACAATATTATAAAAAAAAAGAATTACACATACAATAGAATACAATGAAAAAAATACAATGTGATCGTATAATTAGAATATTTTAAGCACTCAATTAAGAATGAGTCAAATAAAATATTGCGATCATTGATTGGCAAAGTTTCAGGATGACTAAAGTGGCGACAGGTGAAAAGAAAAAGCTTTTAGCTAACTGTCTTAGCAAAATCATGTGAGGAACAAAATAAATAATTGTAGATAATCAATTGCGGTAACATTAATATCTATATTTAGAGTTGGCGGATATATACGGATCATCATCATGACTATTAAATTGGACGACCTCTGTGGCGCAGTGGGCGAAGGTCCGCCTGCGACGCAGAAGGTTGCGGGTTTCATCCCCGCTGCGGGACAAATGTTTGTATGACCTACAGATATTTGTCCCGGGTCTGGATGTTTTTGTTAATATGTATGTATTAACAAACAAAAAGTATATAAGTAGTTTGTTAGGAATAGCGAAGTAACGTGAGCTGTGCCTATGTAGATGTACGTATGTTTAGTAAGTAATTAGCTATAGTCAGTCGCAACCTATGCACCGCGTTGTCACCTGCTTATATTGTTATTGCACTAATTTCGTTTAATAAACTGTTAATTAACGTCCGAAACCTGCGTTATTACTCAAGATCCTACAGGTTATGGGCCCAGGTGGTGAAATAACAGTGATTTTGTGCTAAATTGACTGGATTTGCAGTGAAATAAGTAAAATCAAAACTTTGCGTAAACAAGTGCGTAAGCCGGTCTAATGGCGAGTTCTATGTTATCTCTGCGTACGGACACGTGCACTCGTTAATGCGCCGGGACATTCCATTGTGTTTTTATAACGTAAAAGGTTATAATTGTGTTTATTTGGAGTTGAAGAAACTTCATAATGGCTGCTTCTATAAAAATTGATCCTCTAACTGGCGATAACTACGATACATGGAAGATTCAAATGCGAGCTATTTTGAAGAAAAATGACTTGTGGGAATATGTAACGGGAACATTGCCTCAGCCAGGGCGTTCGGATCCGAAGTATGCGGAATGGATTAAAAATGATGGAAAGGCCGAATCGGACATTTTGTTGGCCGTCAGTCCCAGCGAGTTGGTTGCATTGGACGGTTTGGAAACTTCAAAAGCAATATGGGATAAGTTGAAGTCTTTGTACCAGTCAAGCGGGCCTGCAAGGAAAGCCTCATTGTTGAAGAAACTTGTATTAACACGTATGCAGGAAGCAGATGACTTAAAGAAACACATCGCGGATTTTTTCGATGCAGTGAAAAAGCTCAAAGAAATCGGTTTGGTCGTGATTGATGAACTTCTGGCTATATTATTGCTTTATAGTTTGCCGGATTCCTTCGCTATGTTTCGCACGGCAATGGAATCGCGAGATGATTTACCTTCAACAGATATTTTGAAAGTGAAGATCCTCGAAGATTTTGATGGCAGAAAATCAGCAGTGGACCAGGGAGCTATGTTCGTCAAGCGCACCAACACAAATGCCAACCAGAAGAAGAACTCTAATGAGAATCAAGGCTACAATAAGAATAAAATTGAATGTTATCGTTGTGGTCGTCGTGGGCATTTGGCGAGAGAGTGTAAGTCAAAGAACTTCAATAAAAACAAGCAGAGCGCAAAACAATCAGAACGAGATAGTGATTCGAAGACGACGATGTTGATGAGCACCACCGAAGAGGTGATGTTTGGTGACGAGAGAAACCCTATTTGGTGTATCGACAGTGGATGCACGGGACATATGTGTAATGAAAGGCACATGATTCAGGGTTTTACGCGACTGGACTCCGAGCTGAATTTGGCTAATAGTGAGCGCACACATATCACCGGAGCAGGAAAGGTCAGCATTTCAGTTGATACAGGCAGCGAAGAGCGCCGCATAGACATTGAAAAGGTATTTTATGTCTCAGACTTACGAACCAACTTATTATCAGTAGCGAAAATCACAGATCGCGGGTTCGAGGTTCATTTCAAGAAAAATGGTGCCTTTGTGATTGATGAGAAAAATAAGATTCACTTACGAGCAGATCGTGTTGGTAATCTGTACCATGTTCGAATGAGTGAGAACTGTGCTAATAATGCTGAGGTGAAGAAACCTATAGATATGTGGCACGAGCGACTTGGGCACTTAAATGAGCGCGACTTGAAGTCAATGTCCAAGAGTGGCTTAGTACATGGGCTGACATTCAAAGATGATGAAAAATTATCTGAGTGTGAAATCTGCATAAGTGAGAAACAAACCTGCACACCGTTTCCTAAAGGTAGTGCAGAGCGCACGAGTCAGCTACTAGAAATAGTACATAGTGATGTATGTGGCCCTATGAGACAGCAGTCTTTTGGCGGGAAAAAGTATTTTGTCACTTTTATCGACGATAAATCTCGATGGTGTGAAGTATACTTCATAGCAAATAAAAGTGATGTCCTGCGAGTATTCAAAGAATACAAGGCCTATGTGGAGAAGTTCACTGGAAAGAAAATAAAGAATTTACAATCTGATAACGGCCGTGAGTATGTAAATAATGATTTCGATGATTTCTTGAAGAAAGAAGGGATTCAAAGAAGATTGACAGCGCCTTACACACCCCAACAAAACGGTGTTTCTGAGCGTAAGAATAGAACTTTAATCGAAATGGCGAGGTGCATGATGCGTCAGGCGGGCAGCCCACCGGCGTTTTGGGCGGAAGCAGTTCATACTGCGAATTATATCAGGAATCGTTGCCCAACTACTGCCTTGAATGGTGAAATACCATTTACATTATGGAAAGGAAAGAAGCCTACTGTAATCTTCATGCAAATATTCGGATCGAAAGCCTACTACAAAGATAAAAGTTCCCAGAAGGGGAAATTTGATTCAAGTTCTGAGCTGGGAATATTCATGGGATATGATGTCCAGTCTAAAGCCTATAGAATACATAATCCTAAGACAAAGAAAATCATTGTAACTCGTGATGTGAAATTCATGAATGAGACGGCGTTCAGACATGAGTATAAAGAAATACTTGAAGAAGAAGACATGGATGGAGAGATTATTGTTGATCTTAACGCGCCTAGTGGAAGGTGTGAAGAACAGAGAAAACCTCCATTGAAAGCTAAAAGAGAAGGAGAAAGGACAAGAAAGTCACTTGAAAGCGTCTACGAACCTGATGAAGAAAGAAATAGAGGAGTTACTTTGAGAAAAAGAACAGCGACAGTTTCATGGGAGAGATTAATTGAACCTTCGAAGAGAGGGCGAGGAAGACTAGTTCGCACTGGAAAAACGCGACAAGAGTATAGGAACGAATATAGACCTATTAATGAAATAATACCAACGGATACTGAACCGGAATCAGAAGATGAAGAATCAGATGATCAGCTAATGGCAGGAATTGCTACTATAGAACCAATGAAATGGAGTGAAATTGAAAAGACGAACGACGTGAATGAATGGAGAGGTGCCCTAGAAAACGAGTTTATGGCACAGATTAAAAATGGCACGTGGGAAATAGTATCTCGACCATCGAATCGAAAAGTAATTGGAAACAGATTCGTTTTTAGTACCAAAACTACAGGAAAGAAGGTACGCTTGGTTGCGAAAGGATGCTCTCAACGGCCAGGGGAGGATTTTCATGAGACCTCGTCTCCAGTCGTGAGATCGTCATCAATAAGACTCATAGCTGCAGTATCGGCAGAGTTAGGGCTAGAGATGTATCAAATGGACGTCGTGACAGCTTACCTAAATGGTTCATTGGAAGAAGAAGTATACATGGAAGTACCCGAACAGCTACGCGAAGTTATTGACAGAATACTCGCAAACCAAAAGATTGGAACAGAACAGAAAATAATTAAAGATAAGAAAATTATCGAAACAGCTAAACGCTGGAACAAAGTACTGAGTGAATGTGATAATAGTGTGTGTTTGTTGAAGAAGAGTCTGTATGGTTTGCGTCAGTCTGGATTGCAGTGGCATAAGGAGCTGGTGAGGAAGTTGAAGAGTGTTGGCTTCGAGGCAACTCCCCAGGATCCATGTGTGTTTGTAGCACGAAAAGGTGAGCGAATGATGATAATTGCGATTTATGTTGATGATTTAATTTTAGCTACAAATGATGATGATTGGTTGTGTGATGTGAAGAAGCAATTATCTAACGCGTTTGAGATGAAAGATATGGGTAAAATTAATCATTGTTTGGGTATTGAATTTACTCGTGATGAAGAAGACCGAGTGTACTTAAATCAAAGTGTTTATGTGTGTAAAATTCTTGAGCGCTTTGGTATGAGTGAATGTAAACCTACAATGACTCCGATTGATATGAATGTAAAGTTAGAAAAACCTAAATGTGTGAAAAATGATGTGATGAGTCAGTATCCTTATCAGAGTTTAATAGGTGCTCTGATGTATCTAGCCGTAACAACGAGACCCGATATCTCGTACGCTGTTAACTATTTAAGCCAATTTAATACTAACTATGATGTTGAACATTGGAAAGCGGCGAAGCGTGTATTGAGATACGTAAAGGGAACGTCAGACTATGGTTTGGTGTATGAAAGGACTGATTTACCTTTGTTTGGTGTGGTTGACGCAGACTGGGGTTCGAATGCGATTGATCGTAAATCTTATTCTGGTTTTGCGTTTATATTAGCGGGTGCCCCAATCAGCTGGGAAGCACGTAAACAACGTAGTATAGCGTTATCGAGTACGGAAGCCGAGTACATGGCCATTTCTGAAGCTACTAAAGAAGCCATGTATTTGCGTGATGTGTTGGATAATGTTGGGATGGAATGCGAGTGTGTGACATTATTCAACGATAATCAGGGTGCGATAAAGCTTGCTGAAAGCAGGAATTATCACTCACGAACTAAACACATCGACGTGAGGCACCACTTCGTTCGAGATATGTGCGAGCAAGGTGTTATAAATCTGAAATACTTATGTACAGAGAGAATGCCTGCAGATGTTTTGACCAAGGGTTTGAGTGGTACAAAGCATAAAGAATGCATGCATAATTTAGGTATGTTGTGTGAGTGACCCTATGTAAGTATGAACAGATTCGCTCACGACTTCGAGGGGAGGTGTTAGGAATAGCGAAGTAACGTGAGCTGTGCCTATGTAGATGTACGTATGTTTAGTAAGTAATTAGCTATAGTCAGTCGCAACCTATGCACCGCGTTGTCACCTGCTTATATTGTTATTGCACTAATTTCGTTTAATAAACTGTTAATTAACGTCCGAAACCTGCGTTATTACTCAAGATCCTACATAGTTTATCAGTCATTCTAGTACCCATAACACAAGCTCTGCTTACTTTGGGGCTAGATCATGCTATGTGAAAAGTCCAGTGTTATTTATTTATTTATTCAGCGTGTTTTGGGGACGCATCTCTGGATCAGTTGAACTATCTAGGGTAGGTCGATTTACAATGATCCGCTGATTTAAACGTATTTGTATCTAACCTAAAACCGATGTTTCATATAGGGGACGAAGCGCTCGTGGTCGTGCTTGCTTAGTCGTTCTTGATAGATCGTCGAAGTCAAGCAACGTTCGAAACGGTCTGTAAGTTAATGGGTGATGGATGGGTGGTGGGCCAGTGGCATTTTCATCTGAGCGCTTCCGTGCTTCGGAGGGCGCGTTAAATTGTCGGTCCCGGCTATATAAGTCGTTAAGCCATGACGGAGGCTTTAAGGCGGCCTAAAAACTCCGTCACCAGAGTTGGCCACTGACTCACCACGCCTGTTGCAACACAGGCGAAACGTCGGGAATTAAAATAAAATAGGTACGCGTAAGAATTAGGGATTCAGTTATTTGAAGCTCTCTGATTTTTAAAGATATTCAAATGAAGAATGAATACTTATCACAAAGACTGAATAGTTTGATAAAATAAACACTGAATATTAAACATTTTTAAAAGCAATTATGACTTAATTTGTAAGCTGATATCCTTAAAACAAAATTTAACTTATGTTTGCATATTTTGATATCGTGATTGAGAAATAAAGACCGAAATTATAATTCGTAAGTTAATAGATGAAGGTAACGTGCCGACAATTCAACAAAAATATTTTTCGATTCGTAGTCCAGAAGCTTCGAATATTTAAGATTTTACGAGCAAAATAAATTGAGCATTGAATGTAGTAATGATATTTTTATTGGTTTGATTCTTGCGTAACGAAATGCTTTTAATAACTTGATATTTAGTAGTTTGACATTTTTAAACTTCGATCAAGAATTATTATAGACTAGCTGATGAAGATTATTATAGACGAAGTCGCGCGGGCGCAATTTTTTAATTTTTTTCTGTCATAAGGACCTCCTGACAAACACATCAACAAAAAATTTAGTCAAATCGGTCCAGCCGATCACGCGTGATGGCGTGACCAAGGGTTATTGGGATTCATTTTTATACAGAGATTAGAGATTTATTTTTTTATTAGATATAGAGATTTATAATAGCGCAGCAAAACCTTCTCGGTAAATAACAGCTCAGAGACGTTATTTTGTTTAGCATTTGACGTTTTTCGTGATGAATGATCGTAATCGTGAAGTATAAGATAATGTTTTGAGGATTTGTGACTTTACTTTTACTTTGTACTTCGTGTAGGTAAAGGGTGTAGTTCGGCTTAACTTAAAACTTTTTTGTCACGCGGACAGAATTTAGCTTTGATTTAGTACGTCACGTCTATAATATCTATTGTATTCTCGATCGAAGTTTTTAAATGACAGAATAAAACTAAGGCGTTGTCTATTGCATATTACTAAACTACTGATCTGTATCGAAGCAAATGTGAAACAGAAACTTTACCAAACAAACACGACGAGACACTACGAAATATCAAACCCTTATTGTTTTTGACGTAAGGGTCAAATACGGTTTTAGTTGTGTAAATAAAGTTAAGTTAAGCAAAGGGATTCCTTAAGCTTAAACTCCATATAATTTTTATTTAGCTTTTTGTAAAATAGTTCAAGTCGTACCAACAGTAGCCATGTAGAGGCTTTAAAAATACTGCCTCGACCTGCAGAAAGTAATCTAGCGGTTTATGCAAATTTACTACTACACACTTACTAGCCTTCTATGTCTACTTAATCTTGTAGCTAGTTCTAGCTTAATAAAGCCAGCGAGCCCTGGAATATGAATTGCAGTGATCAGTAGGTCTCAACAAATGAAACATGTTTATTTATACGTAAATTTAAGCAACCACAAGTCAAATTTGACACGATTGGCCGATTCGCAGATAGAGATCTCGGGTGGCAACTCCATAACACTAAATTGGAATATTTATCAGCATTTAAATTGATAATTATCGTAAATGGAGACGTGGTCAAGATATCTGAGTGGCTGGTAGCGAATCGTTCTCTAGCGTTTTTCTTGTTTTCTTTTGATTATTTCCGAAAGCATTTGACAGGTTTCAATCGAAACAAAAAAAAAGATCTATTGACTAAGTAAGTAGGTCAATCGTTTAAAATTGAGTTTTTTTTTTAAATTGTCTTCTAAAGCTGATGAGTTCGTGTAGCCGTTATTGAAACGAAGTTCCTTTTCGGACGGTATCGAAGAACCGTTACTTCTGTCACGTCACGAAATCGTCACAGTGCGAAGTGCGCAGCCGCGAACAGTCCATATATTGTTACATTGTTAGTAAGGAAGAGCGTTTGATTTGAATTTGAAATTCCCAGTAAGTATAGAAAAGTACTTTGCTTCGTTCCAACTGAGTGTTCCACGACACTCACATACTTTTTTTATAGATCGAAGTACCATGATAAATATACACCCAGGAATAAATATCTATCGATCACGCAAACATTCGCTGCAAGAATCGAACTCGCACCACTTGCGTCACAGCTGAGATCTCACCAACACTGAGATTGTCAAGTGCGGTTACCTAGCCTATGTTATAGCCCAATCAGAGTTTAATAAGTTCCATAGTGTAATCTGTGTGTCATCTTAATCATAATTTAACATAATTTTCTTTTTTTCTTCAATCATAATTTACTCTAGGTTACACTGAAACTATTTGTTTCGATAGATTTAAGATAAGATAACGAAACCATGTCGGAAATAGTCTAGTCAAATTGGTATTTTCGTTTCCGATGGCACCCACACAAGATGCGACAAATACCTGACAATCAAATAAATCTAATAGTTTATTCTCAGCGTCCCGTAATTAGGTGAAAGTTCGGTTAATATATCGAATTTACGGATTATACACGATTCCGGTTCATGTTATTTGAATGGGATTCTTTAAAGTATTTTTACTAATGTGACCAGCTACTCACACGTTCAATAAAAGCTTTGAAAAAAATAATAGAAATACGTACGCTGGCCCAGGCATTTTAAAAAAGCTTTTTATTCAGTAGGCCATTAGGATCACCATTATCATAGTCATAAGAGCTAAATGATTCTCCTGTTCTTTCACGGTCTTAAAATTGCAACAAGGTGTGCATTTGTGCAATGCGTGTGGTATTGCCTTAGCCCCTTTTATGAGTTATACACGAGAATAAAGTGAGACTGAAGGCGTCACAGTAAGATTATTTTGGGAACTCCTTTTCTACTTATAGCTCAAATGACAATACCTCGGTGAACCGATACATCGATGTTGTAAAACAACACCGGAAAGAATACCTCGTTACAATCGATTGTAGCGGATTTGTTTCATAACAATGGTAGCTGCAAGATGTGCTTTATGTAAAGGTGAAGGCACATTGCAATAAAGCTGCGTGCGGCATTGTACGCACCGCACGCGACGCATTCAAAATTCCTCGTTTGACGTCACATGTCATAAAAGCTCGCACATTTCAACCTCATTGTACTTGAATGATCTTTAGTTCAGTATCCCATTTATCTCGCCTTTGATAGCCGTGATCCTGTTAGTGTTTACAAAATGAAAGTAAAACCAATTTCACAAGCAATATGTAATTAACATTAATTCTACGAGAGATAGTCTTTATTAGGAGTTAGCATTATGGCGAAGATTAAGCGTATTACCTAAACAGGTATCTAGTAATTGATTCAATTAACATGTAAAGGTGGTTGGTCAAAGATTAGTACGTTTGAAGAGAAGTCTTGGAAGTCCCAGTGGAAAGTATTTCAATTTTTCATTTGAAGATCATTCTTCTTATTCGTGTCTTCAGTTCTTTCGAACCAGTGTGTGGTGATTGAAGATCATGGGCACTATAAAAGAACGACCTATATATTTCGCACTGCAAGCATTACCTATACGGCGTCATCAGCATCAAGGATGGTCGCACAGTTCAGCCGAGCGAACTGTCAATTCAATAGAGAAAATGCTGCTGGCGTCAGAAGCGAGACGCATTTTCTGACGTCATCATCATTTTTTGTATATAAAAATTACTGCGGTGCGTACGGCGCGGATGAGTGTGCGATCAGGTTTAGATAGCTACCTACCGCATGAAATAACTACGACGCGTTCAGTTAAAATGCGACGCGTTCAGCGCGGGTGGATAGTGCGAGCTTTCATACAATTTCATACAAAGAATTAAAAATTCTGAGCGTACGGCGCAGAAATATATGCAAATGCGCTGACAAATGAGCCTTTCCCATAATCACTAATATCAATGAGGTCAACTTTTCCACTGATTGATCACCTACATTATCCTATCTGTGATAGCCAATTACCTAATCTATGGTAAGATTTCTAGATAACTAACCGGCTTACTAATTACTTGTTTATTAGTTGGTTGACAGGCGATCGGAGAAGTTTGTTAGTGATTCTGTATCGAGAAATTAATTACGAAATTATAACTTGCATAACCTATGCTTTTTGCCCCCAATTATTCATTATTTATAAAAGACGCCTTCCTCCTGTAGATTTAGGCCTTGGACGACAGGCGCGGATCCACTATAGTGGGCACTAAGGGCATGCCCACAACCTTAATTGACCGAGCAAGCGAGCGATGCGTCTCAGTTTCGATATCGGACAAAAAATGCTTTTGTCCGTCTGTCAGTTCTCGCAAGATCGTATTTTTCAACCGATTTAACCAAAATTGGCACAAGAGTTCCTTAAATTAGTAATAAAATACTAGTGTTCACCCCACGATTTTGCCCACTTGAAAGTACGAGTAGGTACGTAGGTATACACTGTACAAAATCTTGGTAGGGGCGTCATCTTTTTATAATATACATCTCATTTGTTGGAATGCAGTACATATAGATCATGAGGGAGTTCATGTTTCATGTTTTCATGGGTTGGATTGGAACAAGATAGTTCTATCTCTAATGTTTGTATGACGAAACAATGCGCAGACGACGTCGCGCTCGGGTCCATTAGTATCAGTATAAAATAAAAACGAAATGACGTCAACCTATCGCTCTAACAAATGAATGAGCACAGTAACTGATCATTATAAGCATAATTTTGCCTCCTGATTAAATCATCTAGTATAGGTATGTCTAAGCATCACATTTGCGTAACCTTACAGTGATTCTTCAAAACATCCATATTTATAAACGCGTAGGATCACCACATTATACCTAAACAAGCAATAAAACAGACCATTAATAATGTTAATCAATCATGTGTCCACCAATCACAAAAAACAGTGTCATGCGCTTACCAACGCCATAATTTTTGCTGAGTTGAACCAAACCGATTGGTCAGGGTAGAAGTCACGTTGGATGACCAGCCAATAACTTGACAGCTGTTGTAACTGTGTGGGACTACATGACTTGATTAATATCAAGCTAGACTGACGCGATAGCGCCAGTAGCAAGACGTCTCTTGACGTTAACTTGTTGAATAAAGATGCATACTCTGCCTGCGTAAAAACAGGGTCAAGGTAACCCGAAGGTTCCTGTTGGAAAATTGCTTCTTGTTAATTCCAACAGATGACAAAATTCCGGTGTTCCTAATATTTTTTCTACTCAACCGTTTGACGGTTGATATAATTTTATACATAGATTTAGCATGGTACCTCTTTGGTACTATATATATGATTTTATACGTGTCCTGGAGAAGGTCAAGGGTTCATTCTTAGGTAGGTTCTTTTCAAGATCTTTTTCGATCAAAAGCAAACTATGTCTGCCTTACCTACATTTCTTATACTTACGTTGCTCATTTATGCAGCGTTCTGAAACTTGAACCCTCAGTTTAGCCTGTGGTTTAGCGTCGGTTTGAACGCAGCTTGTTATAAAGGTAGGGCCACCGTGTGGGGGAAACGATACGATTCCAATGCATGGTGCGTGTGCTACCGACCTAACCGGCTGGGGCAGGAAATACTTAGTTGCAAGAAGACCAAGACAGGTTCAAATTTTGAGGCTTTTATCGTAAACATCAAGAGAAAAACGTTGAAACTGAAAGGTTCAAACAAAAGTATTGTCAAAGTCAAAGTCAAAGTCAAAAAGCATTTATTCAGTAGGACCGCTGGGATCACTTTGAATTGTACTCAATAAGCTCATGTAAGTTTTGCACGTATCTCGTCTAACTTCTGTTTGATCGCAACATAGTATATGAACGTAACTTTTTTTTAAACTTTTGTAGGGTTTAACAAAATAAAAAAAATGACATTACAAATATTCACAATACTCGCAGTTCTGCGTTTTCAGAAGAATTACCTATAGAAAAAATGATCATCATCAACTATTGGCAATAATATTGTGTGTCATGTCACCCGCAGTTCCAACATTGACAGCATTTCCAAGCACCTGCTCGTAAATGCCACGGGATTCCAAAAGCTAGTTTAATTAATTTGCATCTGGTTTGACTAGCGGCTTCTAGGTGAAAGCATGATGCGTGTTCTCTTAATTATTGGATGTCGTCACGGAATGTCATCGATTTAAGAAACATTGACACTATAAAGATCGATTCAGAGTTGAATAATATATCAGTTTCGTTCGCCTGAAGTGGTGTTAAAACTAAGCCCTTAACCGTGTTTGTTGCCCTCGTTCTTTACGGTATTGGTTTCGTAGTAACTGGAGTAGGATCTCCTAGCTCGAAATCCTTAATGATCCTATATGATGAATAATGCTGGACATTTTCACACAGCATCATCTAGCCCCAAACTAAGCAAAGCTTGTACTATAGGAACCAGATAACTGATATACTACTTATACAGGGTGTAAAAAGACTGCTACCTAAAACTGAGGGATTGCAATCAGACCATGATTCTGAACATATTTATCGAAAAAAAACACAAAAAAAATTTTTGACTTAGCTACGTCATTTTATTTTATTTTCTAGTTTTTTGCTACTAGTATAACATAATAAGACCATACCTACCTAATCATTTCATTTATAAAAGAAAAAAACAATTAAAACTCAAAATCCAGCAATCTACGTATAAAAACGCGCCCAGTACATACGCAAACAGTGATCTTCAAACGCTGTTTTCTCCGGATATAATGATTTTTTCGGAAAATCCTTTTGGATTTGGTTGTGTGTTGGGATGCTGTACCTACCCCTTTCGGCTTCGGTAGACGTCTTTTTACACCCTGTATACTTTTTGTTTGTAAATACTTACATTTATACATAGAAACAAAACAATTGCAGATCATACAAACATTTATCCCGCGGCGAGGATTGAACCTGCAACCTTCTGCACTTCTTCACTTCTTCACTGCGCCACAGAGGTCTTCAATAGACAGAATAAAATGCTTTATGAGTTGACTACGCTGTAGGTATCCACATTTTTCATGCTCGTCACTCTACTCAAAGTTCAACAAAGTTTTTCAATCTTTTTATCTCCATTTACATAACTACAAAACATCCTTTACAAATAAACTTTGCAAAACACAAAGCCACACAATATTCCTACAACTGTTTCCTCAAATGCTCATTAAAACCTGTTCAACCCATTGACTATGTCCTATCTCTTTCATTTTAATGAGAGAGAGCGAGGTGGAGCATGCAGGCTTGAACACTTCATGTATGAATGAAAGTAAAAAGAAATATTAGGATTTCAAAGCAGTTTTGTGATAATGAGCACTAGTCAACGTTTATTTTGCAAAGGAAAGTGTAAAACGGCAACACAGAATCATAAAAACCCCATCACAGACATTTTGTAGATCAAATTCTGTTTTTTTTTAATGATGAATGGGTCGGCTCTTGACCTCGAAACTTACACAGGCAAGAGTGAGGTCGACGATGCAGCGAGCTTACCCAGAAGGTGCCTATTAACTCTCTTCTTAAAAACAACAGGGTCGTAGCTCAGCGGAAATACAGTTCACTAGTCAGTTCACTAGTAGTTCAGTGTTTCACTAGTTTTTAAGTGTTGTAGGGTATTGTAATTCCTTTCCTCCCTTCCTATGAAACAACAATAGAACGTATCGAAGTTCTCTTCTAAACTTGCCCCCTTTTTGAGAAGATATTTTTTTTGCTGGCCAAAACAAGGCAGAATCATTAGGTTGAAGGTGCTTTTACCTAATAAATTTTAAATGGTACCTATTTTGTAACTGTGTGGGTATATGTGGAGAAAATAAAACTTTATTCTATTCTATTCTATTCTTTTATTTCACATCTCAAAAAAAAATTACACACGTATTACTTCTGATTTGTTTCTCATCGTGTCTCACTATCGGCATAATGGTCTCCCCTTGATAGAGCCCTGTTGGTCGAATGAGGGTTGTGCCTCGACTTTCAATCCGAAGGTCGTGGGTTCAAATCCCGGCCGTGCATCAATGGATTTTTCGTTTCGTAAAATTTATATGCGCTTTAACACGAGCTCTTTACGGTGAAGGAAAACATCATGAGGAAACCCGCAGCTTAGTCAGCTCCACACGTATTCACATCTTTTCTGTGGGCCAGGCTGATTAAGAGGGATGGTTTAGGTGCTGGACAAGCCATCTCAAACAATGTTCCAAGCACTACAGCGTCCCGTTAAGTGTAGGCATGGATCGCCTCCTGACGCTGTATAAATCATCTAATATGAAAGGCCTAAGTTTTTTTTTATATCTCAACATGCGGTCTTGTGCCATTTGAACCCCTTCTACAAAACTTGTGCTAGTCTATCATTTTAAGTCCATTTCGCTAATTAAAGTTGATTCGTACGTGAAATACGAGAAGGCGATTGTGTAGCGCCACGGGCCGGAACATCACTACTAATTAATGAAAAGGAGCAAAAGAAAACTCACTTAAAAGCAAATAAAACACTTTTATTGGTCCCAGGCTTGAGAATATGAGAACATGCTGTAAGTTTAAACTTCTAAATAGATTTTTAAGGTTTTTTACTTCACAAAAATAAAATAAAAAAAAACACTCATAGGATCATTATTCAAATATGTCGAAACAATAACTTGTCGAACTTTGTTTTTCCGAAGTTAGCGACTGACGGGTCGAAATAGCCAACTGTCGAAATTCAGTGGGACACTCATTGTGTTTGGTCGTTCAACAATAGTTCATGGCATGATATATATTATCTAAGGGAATACTTGCTTATAAAATATCTTAGAGATGTCCTAATACAAAAGAATTATCTAAGAAAATATCTACCATGCCCTGTGGATCATAACAATAATAGTATACCTACTGTCATCCATGATTTCGTTATTGTCTTTCAGCCACGTAACTCTACTATTTTTAAAACACTTAAAAACCAATTAAACTCATAAATCTATTTTTATCAGCATTTAAGATAAGATAAGATAAGATAATGTTTATTTGCACAAAATATGTCTACATAGTTCTTAGAAGTAGGTACTTATATAAGGAATTAAATAAATAGAGCAATGACAGTTAATAAGGAACTTTACCCTCCGCGCTAGTATTTAATGTAATACATGTCAATATCATAAAATTATGTAACACCATAAAATGGTTTAAAGCGGCAACCAATAAATATGTGGAAAACATTGAATATGGCGATATATGATCGCGTGTTAATATACCACAAATCACCTCCCACTAAACTTACCTACACCAACGATAATTCAGGAGCTTAATAGCAGTTTTAATATTGAATACTGTTTGCTAGTAGCATACTTGACGACCTCTGTGGCGCAGTGGGCGAAGGTCTGCCTGCGACGCAGAAGGTTGCGGGTTCAATCCCCGCCGCGGGACAAATGTTTGTATGACCTACAGGTATTTGTTTCAGGTCTGGGTGTTTCTATGTATAATATGTATGTATTTACAAACGAAAAGTATATAAGTAGTATATCAGTTATCTGGTTCCCATAATACAAGCTTTGCTTAGTTTGGGGCTAGTTGATGCTGTGTGAAAATGTCCAGCATTATTATTATTATTATTATGTTTGTCAAAGTTTAACATCACGGAACTATAGAGTCCCGGACCTTTGATAGGCATGCATGGGGCCGAAGCCAACACACAGAGGCCTTTTTGACACTGTTGATCTTGTGTGATGGAGACACATACCGGCTACTATCCCTTCAACACTATAAAAATGCATTCAGGAACAGTCTCCGGTTTGTGCAGAACTATTGAGGATATGGAAAACTAATTACCGGGCTATGGTTTGGGATGGTAGTGGACTGGGTACTGGGGAAACTATGGGAACTATGACACCCGCCGAAACAATGTTAACGAACATGTAAAAATGGCGGGTGGAGACTCGCCAACTCACTACTGGGCCCCCCTAAAACAGTCGCTCGTGCGACAAGGGGGCAACAGGACGTGAGCGGCTGGAAGGTGGTAAGGTGCTACCGGACTTTAAACGACGATCACGAGCTCCCAGAGGGTCCAGCTTCACGTGCCCACTCGCCATCTTACGTAACACCCCTCAGCCTCCGAGCAATGCTCTAGCGACTCCACTCCGTCCGGCCAGTGAAGGCAACACGGAGGTGAGGGACCTACTCCTCGTCAGTGTTCACTCCGTCCGGCCAGTGAAGGCAAGCGGAGGTGAGGAACGGTGACCTCCCTCGGGAGCACTCGGGTACGCGGGGTCGCTACTCCCCGACACCTCGCCTCAAAGGTGCCCTGCGACCTTATTATTATTATTATACTTAAGGAGGTATTATACGTTATCAGTGTCTATCAGGTACCTACTTACTTAGTTCAAAATAACAGTCCCGGGCTCGACAAAAACACGACCGAAGTTGCGATTGTTGGCTTCAAAGGTCAATTTTTCGGTTTAGAATAAGTAATTCTGTGCACTACCGTCCTTTTTGTGTGCTTCTTTGGTTTATTTTCCAGCCAAAGGTTGCCTGAAAGAAATCGCTTTCAGCGGTAAGGCCGCCCATTGTACTAATTTCGAACGTGTTTTATATGTTGTGTTTTGTTATTAATTGGTGTACAATAAAGTGTTCATTCATTCAGTACTTGGTCCTAGAAAGACTGAGTTCATTTTCTGATCTATCAATCAAATAAATTCGTAGGAGACGTTCAGCCAAAATACCGGATTTACCCATCACTTTGGAGCATGTCCTGATTTTATACTAGAATTCTCTGCGTCGTAGGTATCGGAGAATAGCATGGTAATATGGTCAGCGACGCCAGCACTAAGCAAATGCGACTCTAATTTAATCTTGTTATGATGAAATAAATACAAGAATTTTAAGTATCTAAGTAGCATATCGAACGATCTTGTTATTTATTGGTTTCACACAAAATTACTTGTCTAATGCCGAAATTACACTTATAATGAGGTTAATATTGATTTACGGACATTTTGTGAGGTTTAACCTTTAATTCACATGGCGTATTGACTAATTTGATGAATTTGTTAGGTCCTGTCTTAGGAAACATGTTTCCAATGATTAGATTGTAGGCTACCTGAAAAAAGTCACATTGGAAGCACTTTTCAGTTTTCCCCAAATTTTTCCAAAAAAATCCAATGTTTCAACCATTATTCAATTTCAATCACGCCGTATCAAATCAATACAGCTGTTTATCGCCGCGTAGCAGAACGCACGTACTGCGACTTGTTTGCTCAAAAATGATAATGCACGAACATCAACTACTCGTAATCCGCCGCTAGTAACGCGCTTACAATTAGTGTATCATTTTATTTAGAAAGAAGATTGTGTTTTTCGTATAGTAGTAGACAAATTAATGTATCACATGAAAAACAGAACAATATATTGCTGGAATCTTGGTTCTAGCTGTAAAAATTCGGTGCATCGTACCCTTGGCACTAGTTTCTGAAACCAACAAACAAATGCGTCTTAAAACGTTTTCAAGGCCCGTTTCTTCCGAGTCGATCTACAGTTTTGAAGTTTTAAAACTGGTGCTGTATTGTGTGGGTTGGCACAAATCCGAGGTGGCCGATCTTTACGAGCGCATTAGAGAGTCTGGTACTCCAGACGGTCACACCACCGCTCAGACAGGCATACAGTATTATGTATATATCGGGAAAGTCATCAGACTTAGATTATGAACTGGCTAGCTTCGTGTTATGAAAAAGTGCTGTGAAAATGAGGAGGCCTATTAATACTGCTTATCAGAAGGTGGATGAAAGCTTTATCCATAAAGTATGTAAGATATCCTCAAGATTCTTAGCAGATGCTTAAGATTAATATATCTATTAACCTGAAAAGGAAAAAATAGGATTATTTCGAGTTTGTCAAGACTATGTTATCAGATATAATATCTTGAGTAGGAAATTATTAACCTCTACGAGCTTAGTCTAAATGAAGCTTCTAACTAATATACCTACGGAAGATTACGTCAACAACATCTATTTTTACTTTTTTTTACTGAGTTAGAAAGTTTATTGTTAAAATTACAGGAAACACTTAAATTAAATAATCATAAAAATACATAAGTACATAATTAATATAAACTAAAGATAAAAAAAAACAGTGTTTACACCGACCGACTACTACTACTTTTTACTAATTAGTCGAAGAAATCTAAAATATAAATCACCAAGGATTATCCCAATAAACTAGCATTGACTCACTAATAAAATAATACTATTATGATGTATTATGAATTTATTTCCTCCTCAGTCTAGACTGGCATAAAATATGTTCTATTTACATTCGTTTTTTTTTAAATAAATTCACATACTACTACATACTTAGTAAAACACGATAAACTGAATGATTAAGTTTATGATTCTATATTTTACGTAAAATATCATCCACATCGACTATATTTTTAATATTTCAAGACTTTGAGTTTTCAATATTGATTGTTTTGAATTATTATTTTTTCAGGAATAACTTTCACCCACTTATTTCAGCAACGTTTACCTACGTCTCTGACTACTCCCTAGGTCATACTCTAAGCTTAAAAGTGTGAATAAGGCAAAAGCTGCGTCTTAGGATTCGCAAGTTGAAATGTGTGATCTCTGACTACACCAACAGGAAAGAGGTAAGATTTTTTGTATGTTTGTATTGACAACTTCTGTAGCGCAGTGGGTAAAAGCTCGCTTGAGACGCAGAAGGTTGCGGGATCGATCCCCGCTGCGGGATAAATGTTTGTATGATCTGCAAATCTTTATCTCGGGTCTGGGTGTTTCTATACATTGTATTTAAAAACAAAAAGTATATAGTAAGTAGTATATCACTTACCCTGGTTCCCATTTAAGCTTTGCTTAGTTTGGGGCTAGATGACGCTACATATGTGTAATGTCTAGCATTATTGTAGTACGAGTATGTATATGTTTCTAAACTATTTTTGTATTAACAACTTCTGTAGCGCAGTGGCCGAAAGCCCGGCTGCGACGCAGAAGGTTGCGGGTTCAATCCCCGCCGCGGGACAAGTGTTTGTATGATCTACAAGTATTTGTCTCGGGTCTGGGTGTTTCTATGTATAATATGTATGTATTTACGAACAAAAAGTATATAAGTAGTATATCAGTCATGTAGTGCCCATAACACAAGCTCTGCTTACTTTGGGGCTAGATTATGCTGTGTGAAAAGTCCAGCATTATTTATTATTTATTTATTTATTTATTATTTTGATATGAGAGAATGCCTGTGCCTTGGGGATACATTCGGTTCTGGTGCCGTACCATGACCTACAATTCAGTCAAAGTCAAAGTCATAAGGATTTATTCAGTAGGACCGCTGGGATCACTTTGAAACGTCTTAAAACTAGGTGATTCTACTCCTGTTCCTTCGCGATCAATACCGTGAAGAACCAGGGCAACAAACACGGTTTGGGGCCGAGCTTTTTTTAGTTGATTTTGGGTGCTATCCAGTTTAAGCAGTTTAGGCGTGAAGATTTAAGCAGAAAATTGTTTTACTTGTACTTAAGTATTATATTAAGTATTATATTATAGCATAGCTCTCTATGGATGCGAAACTTGGACTCTGACACAGCGGGATAGAGAGAGGTTGGAGGCTTTTGAAATGTGGTGCTGGAGAAGGATGGAGAGGATTAGCTGGACGGAGAAGGTTACCAACGAGGAAGTGCTGAGAAGAGTTGAGGAGAAAAGGGTTTTGATGAACACCATTCAAAATCGAAGAGGAAAAATGATTGGACATCTTATACGACATGACAGCTTTATCAAGAACATCATAGAAGGAAAAGTGGAAGGAAGACGAGGAAGAGGAAGGCCTAGAATAAATTTCATGAGTCAGATAAAGGAGAAGATCGCTGTCATGTCGTATAAAGAAGTAAAGGAGACCGCATTGGAAAGGGAGAGGTGGAGGAAGTTGCATCATTGCACCGACAAGAGCTGAGCTCTTAAATTTGATGATGATGAAGTATTATATTGCGAAATGATTCAGTTTTTACGACAAGTCTAGTAAATTTTATTATAAGTAACTTTTATTATCATATTTCATGGTACCTACGTTATAGCGAAGCAGTTCAGTTTAGGATCTAAACTGGATCGCTATAAGAGCTCATAGTAGGGCCCCTATTTTACGCTTATAATTCTTCTTATTTCATTTGCAGTTCATTTAAATTGCTTTCAATACGGAGGCTGGTTAGATAAAGATCCAGAAATATCTTTGTCGGCAACGGAACGTCGCCATAGTTTTCCTACTATTTGGCAACGTACGACAATACATTACGATTTGATGACCTCTGACTGCATGTCTCGCTATTTTTGTGTGCATTTTGTTTTTAATCAAAGTTTTGTGTGGTCTGTGTTTTGTCTATTATATATATTTTTCTCTGCAGTGAGACATAACTATTAAGAAATAGTGCCGGTATTTGCACAGTCTTCTAAAAACTTAGGTACATCTTTCAAAATGCATTATTCTAGTCGTGTCTTTCGAATCAGTGCGATGAAAAGATTATGCCCTCGCCCGGGCCCCTGCGGTCCATCTATCACAATATATACCTGCTTCACGAAGATTTGCTGAGCATTGCTGCTGGCTGAAACATCTGCCCAAACATAGTGAAGCGCGTACGATGCTTTGCTGCCCGCTTCCAGTAAACTTCGTCTCGTAGTGTTGTTTTCGTGCTGGTTAATAAAATGTATGTATGTATTATAAGTGCGCCTCAAATAGGCTCCTTTCGTGTACTAAATAAATCTGTCTATAAATAGTTACCCAACTTATATTTATCGTGGTGTCGTGATTTCAAACAGTTATTAAAAACGCCGCAATATATTTCTCGTACCGTTAAATCCTTTAAGCTTGAAAAATCTTATCAGAATAATATTAATTACGGGAATACATAAGGCGACATTATTTTCGAGTTTATTTTTAAAAGCAGACGGCTCTGAAAGTATAACACGCATAAATAACATTCAGTCGCGAATAAAGAAGGATTTAGCGACTAATTGAAATAAACTGCGGTCGGATCTGACTTCTACACAATTAATTGAAAATGTGTAGTAATACTAAAATAACAAGTCTAAATAAAAAAAACTAAACAGATTTTCCTGAATCATAGACACTCAATCAAGTCACCTTGACTTGATCGAGGTCGTGTATCCTGTACTTAGGTACTAATATAAATTACGTTTTTATACTAAAAAGAAAACCGACTTCAATGTTTGACTCGAAACGCGGTGTGACTCAGGGCGTCAAGCTGTCGATTCGATTTCCATTTGTGACATGGCTAGGAGGGAAGGTGTTTAGAGTTTTACGGGGAAACTATATCAATCCCTCAGGAATAAAATTTATATGGGACCATCTCTGGAGTATACCCTTTCAAACATGAAAAGAATTTTGCAAATCGGTCAACAAATGGCGGAGCAATCGCGTAACAAGATAAAAAAAAAAAAATACAGACGACTTGAGAACCTCCTCCTTTTTTGAAGTCGGTTGAAAATGAAAATCTCCGATTTTAAAATTTGAATTTTACCTAACTCTAGTCAGGACTAGGTATTTTTAATTTAGTTCAATTATAAAACTGCACTATAATAAGCACAACAGAGCTTTAGCTCTCTGAAGTTAGGTGCAATAGACGATTGCGCAGGTTTGGTAGAGTAAGCGAGATAGCACGATTTTAGGCGTCATCAAAAATGGGTTCTGCGCAGCTACTTCAGAGAGCTAAAGAACGATTGTGCGTATTTTATATCATTTTTTACTACACTCTTAATGCAAAAATCAAAACAATATTTTGACAATATCAGCCGGAAAATCGTCAGACATGCATGATACATCGTCGTTGTAATTAGGACCTAAGAATGTAAGTGGTTGAAACAAATACAGAGTACCTAATAAATATTATTTGAAAGACAAATATTATTTGTTTTGTCTGTATGAAAATATGGTTGTGTCAAAATAATTATTTTTGGTTTATAAGACGCTGTTTACACGATGCCATTCTGACATACCATTCTTGCCTTTTACTTTCTTAAACTCATTGGAGTAAAAGCTATTATTCTAAGGCAACAGAAGTGTCATTTGCACGATCCAAGTCTTTTTTTTCAACATTGTTCAACAAAATCTGAGTCGATAATTAGTTGATATTAATAATATATAGCTTAAATAAAAATATGAATATTTTCTATTATTTGGTAATAATAACTTGATTCTAGTTTTGATGTCATCTTTGTTTTTCGATATTTTCATCTTCATACATCGTAAAGTTATTTCCACACAATGTTTACACAATTCTATGAACATGGCAAATAAACAATTCGAATAACTAATTACACAATAACTAATCCCAACTGCTGTCCGGTACATAGTTTGTATTAAATTAAAATGATTAACAATGATAGAGCTTGGTTTATAAAGTTTAATTTAATTGAAATTCATTTAATGGAATTCAAAGGATGCTAAAACCAAAGATAGGTTCGTGATTCCATCAAATATCTTTAGATAATACTAATTCTTATGATATTTTTTTGACGGATATTGTTCCAGTTTCTATATCTGAATCAAATTGAAATTTATTTTAAAACTCTTAAATTGAAATCTTATACAAAAGAAACAGAAAATGTTTTAATTTATTTACTTTATAAAAAACTGACTTCATTTTTTTATGCACAGTACTACGATAAAATAGTATGAGTTAAACAGACCAACTGTTGTATGTACCCTTCAAAATGACAAATTGAAACTGTTGTATTCTATCTGTCCGGTTGTCACATTTGTTCTGATATCTATGTGACAGATAATTGTGGTTTTGCATAAATATGTTAATAATATTAATATATCTAAGTACTACTAATACCGTGGATAAAGAGATACTAAAATAAAGATCAGTATATTACGGGGGAATATCCACATTTTTCTTGAATGGTACTAAAAATACAAAGTTGTGTCACTTGTACCATCAATGGTACAAATCAATGGTACTACTGACACTTAGTCTACTTACAGGCTACAGATACTAATCTAAGGAACAGGAGCAGAATCACTTGATCCTATAAGTGATTTCAGAGATCCTACTTGAGTGAAATTCAATAATATTTTTTTATGGAAGAGGGGTAAACGAGCAAGTGGCACACCTGATGGTAAGTGATTACAACTGCCCACAGACAACCGTAGCATCAAGAATCACTGCAGATGCGTTGCCGGCCTTTGAGGTAGGAATAGGCTCTTTTCTTGAAGGCGCCTAAGTCGTATCGGTCTGGAAATACCGCTGGCGACAGCTGATTCCATATGTCTGTTGTGCGAGGCAGGAATTGGCGAAAAACCGCATAGTTGTGGACTGCCATCCATCCACATAATGTGGATGGTATAAGTATTGCAGTTTTTGCATACGATGGCGGCGATATTTATTTTATTTGAACATTAAAATTGAAGCAACTTAGTCAAACGATATTCCAACTGAAAAATTCTAGTAAACCACATACCTAAAAGACAGTAGATAGTACAGTTTGTAAAAAAACACGTGTACAAAAAGCTATTAATAAATAATGAATCAAGTCAACACGGGTGCCGGGTAACACAAACGTGTAAAAGTCCGTGGAAGTCAATTCTTCTTTTTGATGTAGAATAATATAAACAGATAAGACAGTTGATAAGTTGTCTTAAAAAGTATACTTGTAGGTAAACATTTTCACGACAGCAAATTCACATAGAAACTGGCCATTTAAAACTACAGTATTCGAAACTATATATAGCAAAATTATTCGTTTTTTTTAAACCAGATAGGTACATTATTAACCCCTCAAATAAAGCAGTTTGAACTGTGTAACTCATGCAAAGAAGTAACCAGTTGGTGACGCTGACTGTACATATATATTTCGACGACCTCTGTAGCGCAGTTGGCGGAGGCCCGCCTGCGACGCAAAAGGTTGCGGGTTCGATCCCCGCGGCGGGACCAATGTTTGTATGATCTACAAATATTTGTCTCGGGTCTGGGTGTTTCTATGTATAATATGTATATATTTACAAACAAAAAAGTATATATTAAGTAGTATATCAGTCATCTAGTACCCATATCACAAGCTCTGTTTACTTTGGGGCTAGATGATGCTGTCTGAAAAGTCCAGCATTATTTATTAAAAAAATAAAATAACCAACTAAACTTAGATCTTCTAACAAAATTAAATGTTTTATCTGAACCAACCAGTTGAAGATCGTCTGAAACTGTCTAACTAAATTGCTGAAGACGGTTTCATCTGTCTCTTCATCTCTGGTTAAATACCAAACAGACTTACCGGATCCGAACATATTTCAATCAGCGTCCGTATTTACCCTATTTCGAGCCATCTATTCTCGACTATCTGATGCTCCTATTTAGGCGTTTGTTTTCATATTGGGAAACTGCTGATCGGTTACAGATTACTGGTTTGTTTAAAACGCGAGTTTATATGGAAATGTTTGGACTGGCCGGTACCTGTTCTTTCACTTTGTGTGTGAGTTTGTTTCGGGGATCGAGATTTGAATCTTTTTCTTTACTTTTTTTTTAACCCTACAACTGTGTCACTAGCTTGATTGGTTTCGGTAATTTAAGTATATTTTTCTACTAAATAAATAAATGAATAATGCTGGTTTCACGATAAGAAAATATCTGTAATGTTAGCTTAAGTTGTAAATAAATAAATGACTAAAATGACTAAATGACGCAGCATCATCTAGCCCCAAACTAAGCAAAGCTTGTAGGTACTATGGGAACCAGATAACTGATATACAACTTATATTGGTACTTTTTTTTTGTGTAGGTACATACATATTATACATAGAAACACCCAGACCCGAGATAAATATTTGCAAATCATACAAACATTTATCCAGCGGCGGGGATCGAACCCGCAACTTTCTACGTCCCAAGCGGGCTTCCACCCATTGCACCACAGAGGTCGTCTATACTTTACTTTACTATGATTCTAATTTGCCTCAGAAATATCTGAAGAATTTCAATAAAAACAAACAACTGTAGCTTAAAACTGTTGTATTGCTCTAAGACTCAATTGACCTTAAGCTTGAGGTCAGATCAGAATTATAATTCAAAACTGCAGTTTACGAGGTATTAAGATTTAAGTCCGGGAATAAGTTTTGATATAGTGCAGCGCCATGCTACACAATTTATTGGAGTTATAAATCTTTGAAGATAGTTAACTGTAGACTCCATAAAGTCAGCAAAATCATTATACTTTACTACTGAAAAATAGCATCTTTGTAACATGTATTTCTTATTCTACTTCACTTCACTTCACTTCACTTCACTTTACTTTAAAAATATAGGTATCGAATTGATATTTAACGAACATCAAGTCAAAGTTAATAACGTATTCATTAAATTCAGAACAATCTTAAAAGTGTCCAAGGAACTAAATGATTTCAAACGTGTTCATAGCGATCGAGACTTTGATAGTAATTGTCAGGATTATATAAGATGCCGTTCACACGATACCATTCTGGCATATCATTCTTGCCACTTGCCACAGAATATTAGCTCTTGCTGAGTTAGAAAAAGTAAGAGGCAATAATAGTATGCTAGAATGGCATTGTGTAAACGGCGTCTTTGAACAGAGAAAGCTAATAGTTAACATAATACGATACGAGTTGGAATGAAGGTATGAATGAAGACACAGTACAATTGACTAAAATAGTAAACTTTGAGTAGTGCCACCTCAGAGTTTCTATTGAATATCGCAAAGACATCATTATTTTGCAGATCTCTGTATAAATAGTGCTCAACACACATAATCTAAGTACTCGAGTGCATAAGAATGGGAATTTTAGACTAGGGTTGTCTATACGGAGCGATCAATCATTTTCACCAAAAATCCTATTTTTCAACCGACTTCAAAAAAGGAGGAGGTTCTCAATGTGTCTCAATGAGTATGTTTTTTTTTTTTTTGTATCTTATTACGCGATTGTTCCGCCATTTGTTGACCGATTTGCAAAATTATTTTCATGTTTGAAAGGGTATACTCCAGAGGTGGTCCCATATAAATTTTATTCCTGAGGGATTGATAGTTTCCCCGTAAAACTCTGAACACCTTCCCTCCTAGCCATGTCACAAATAGAAATCGAATCGACAGCTTGACGCCCTGAGTCACACCGCGTTTCGAGTCAAACATTGAAGTCGGTTTTCTTTTTAGTATAAAAACGTAATTTGGTACCTATTATTATTATTTTTAGTAATTATTTTCCTTATTGTACACCTGTAATGGTAGCATTGAGATCTTAGTAAGTAAGTAATATTTGTTATCACCCTATGTTCCACAATAAATGACTGACGACCTCTGTGGCGCAGTGGGTGAAAGCCCGCTTGGGCCGCAGAAGGTTGCGGGTTCGATCCCCGCCGCGGGATAAATGTTTGTATGATCTGCAAATATTTATCTAGGGTCTGGGTGTTTCTATGTATAATATGTATTTATTTACAAACAAAAAAAGTATATAAGTAGTATATCAGTTGTTTAGTTTGGGGCTAGATGATGCTGTGTGAAAAATGTCCAGCATTATTTATTTATTTAAATAAATTATGAATCCAAAATGGTCATTAAATCTCACAAACTTACGTACTTACTAAGTATACTTACCAAAAATCGTAATTTTCTGCTGCACAAATGGTTGGGTGTATCAGTGTATCTGTTACAAGAGTGCATATTATCTAATTCCAACAATAAATTTAGCAGAGCTTACCAAATCCTAGCAAAGGTCTAATATTATAAAAACAAACTGAGATTATTTTATACTTAAACTGATTATGTTTTCTATTCATATGAGATATTTGCACGAAAGTTTATCAAATCAAAATTAGTGAAAAGTGGTTTCATACTTTGAAGTAGCAAGGTTTTTGCTTTGTTTGCTCTTGAGCACACATAGTTAAGTATCAAACATGAAAATGATCCCAGTATTCCTCTTGAAATGTTTGGACAAGCATGACTGGCGATGCAAATAGATGAAGCATCCCTACGGCAGTAAAATCATATTGACTAAGGAGCTGGCAACCCTACTGGCCACCCACAATAGCAATATCGAGCGTTAGCTAAATCCGAGCACTTTATAAGCAAAACGAGATGGGAATTTCTGAGTGAGTGCATATTGCTGCTATTTCGAATGACCACTCGGCTTAGTATCCTTATTATAGTACCAGACCTACCTATAACCTTAGGGTCGGTACTGTCAGCTATAAAATTGTATGACCTTTTAAAAAACCATCTGACGAAAACAGGAAATAGATAAGTAATAAATGTTATATCAACAGCCGTAATTTTCTTTCCTGTTTTCTTAATATTACCAATTTTGTCATAGTCCCTCAGTTCCTTTTTTATTTTGACCTTTATTTGATCTCCGTCGTAATCATGTTTCCGTAAAACGATTATTACACTGAAATTCTAGGTACTTTAGGTATTCGTAACTTTCACCTTCGTAGGAGTCGGCGTGGGAAAATCTATTTAAATCCCAAAACGACCCAGAAACACAAAATATATCGAAGCTTGGCCTCAGAGTGCAACCATTACCGTACATTTTCCCCAAGACCATTATCGGGCATAAAAATTTATATCTCTATTATCACGTCAAATTAACTGAATAAATGATTCAAATTACAGTTAAAAACCTGTAGAACTATTTTTTGTTGGACAGACAGACCCATTTTAGTATATAACAGCGATGTATATAACAGTATAAATATCGTAAGATAAATCTGTTCGGATAGAGTTGTACTTTACTATATTTATGTACGACTGCGTAAAGTGTGATGAGACGGAACGAGTCAGTCGTTTTCCGACTTTCTCAATGAACCTTATCATTTTGCTTACTAATTAAAATTTGTGCTCGTATATTTGTAACTTCTATAAGGATATCCTATGTACCTTCTAAGACTAGGGTTTGATAAATTATCTTGATTAAAAATATATAAGAAAAAACACAGCAAACAGCTCAGTAATTGCAAAAAAACCTAGTTCAAAACACCAACTGCAAGTAAAAAGCCCAAAAATCTTCGAATTATACTTTTAAAAACGAGTTTTTGATAATTCCTGAATCAGCTGGTTCTTGGTGAATGATCGTAATCCTACTCGGCTCTGTTTAAAGCAACGAAAAATAAAGCTTTATCTTGTAGCCTTTACGTTTTGTGTTTAGAATTCTGTAACGCTTATACGTGTCCGTTACGCAATTTGGTTCATTCATGTTTCACGATACTTTTGGGTTAATGATCAGTTTGGTTATTTAAGATAACGTTTCATCATGCATGAACTTTACATCTCGTCTCTGTTTTTCCAATATTTTGATACAAGGAGTTCAAGGCGGTATTCGCGGAAATCGGAGTTAAATCATCTTGCTCTTCTGAATGAGTGAAATGGTCTTCATAGTCTTTATCTTATATAACTTTTCTGAGAAGAATTATTTCGTTCCATGTCACTCTATTTTACAACAATTTTAACGAATATGGTTCATTGTAAGAGGTTTCATTGATTTATGTTTCTGGAGCTCTATCCGGTTCTAAGAATTTTATAGAAAAGGTTCTCAAATGTTTAAAGCAAGATAATATGATAAGATAAGATAAGATAAGATAGAGAATAATAAGATAAGATGCAATAATGAATGCCAGGAAAGCTTCGGGTATAGTATTATTACATACGTTCTAATAATTCAATGGGCCTTGCTAAAGTGATTTACAGAGAAATATACAAGAATAGTCACGGACAGAACTTAGTAAGCAAAAAGTTACCTACTTATTTGACCTATAGGCACATGAATAACAATTACCGAAGGTAGAACACACACAAATCTTATAAAGAGACAATCAAGAAGTGATAATTTTCTTACAACATCCATTGCGTAAGACAAACACACAAACAGAGATTACTAAAATAAACATTAATACGTCGGCGCATGACTTTCGTGAGTTCACATTGATTAAGAACTTTGAGGGTCAATTTTCACATGTGAAAATAATTATGCATTATTTAGAAAATAATGTACACAATCGTTTTAGCATGCCTTTATATATGAAAGAGTAAACAAAGCGAAAAGCTGTGTCAGTATAAGGTCAAAATAAGACACCCTATATTGTCCTTCAACATCAATAGGTATCAAGTATAATGCATTCAGTTAATTTAAAGCTTTTTTTTTCAGTTGGTTAAACAATACTGAACTCAATGAAGTGTGTAATAAGATTCGATTGAAAATATTTCTAGAACAGTAAAATATGAAATTTATTATCTTAAAAGTGTAAAGGGACATTCATGCCTCTAGAATTTAATGAAAAACGATTCATACAATTTGATATGCTGACTCAGATATAAGAACTTAGATTACAGTGAGGCAACTAAAGATCGTGCAAAGATCCTTACATCAGATTCTACTGCATTTTGTATAGTTCTCAAAATGTTATAGGTATGTAGCAGATTACTGTATAAATAAATATAGCTGTTCATTTCTATATGACGCAAAATCGCTTACGGAAAGCAATATCTCATACGATAATCCTCCTGACAGACCAAGAGTCAAGTCCAAGCGCGCAATCCCGATCTAAATCTTTTGAATCTAATACTGGATGCGTTGCCAACACGTGAAACAGTATTTGGATAAACAAGTACGAATTTGTATAAATCTAAGCATTCAACTATGCCAAAGTATGTCTGGAAGAAATCGCTTCTAAGCGATAAGACCGCCCATTGTACATTATCTCGTTAGGTTTTACTAGTTAATACATAAGTTATTGTAATTATTGTGTACAATAAAGCGTTTTTCATTCATTCATTCATTCATTCATTCATTCATTCATTCATTCATTCATTCATACGTGTAAGCTCTGTTTGTAGATAAATAAAGGTATGCAAAATGTAAATATTGCTTATAGTATAGAATGATATTAGATATTTCTCTCTGGTCTAGGAACATATACTTTGATGTAGCGTAGAATCTTAGAAAGATTTGGATTTTATTTTTGATATCTACCTACCCGAACAACGGTAAAGGCAAACAAGAAAAGAAAAACACAGATAGTTTTTAAAACTAAATGATTTTTTATCAACAAATTCACAACGTTTATGTAAATCAATATATTTTTAGTTAATCGGACCGTTGTTTCACAATTTCACAAAGCATTAGGCTTCTATTATAAAACATCTGTCCTTTCTGATAAGAGGTGTCCATTTCGTCTAGACACAACAATGAACCGCTCACCTATTAACCTGGTGAACTGTGTCGATATGGACAATGTAATCCAACAATCTTTATTAGAGTAGCCGATGAAATGGTGAAATCCAATTGCGAGAAAATTACTGATAAGTTGAGCAAGCCATGTAAAGCGGTGAATAAGGTGCTTAAAATTGTGAAGTTAGTTTTGAAAATTAACACTTACTTTTAAGTTAAATTATACCAACAAAAGCGATCTTTTAATGGTTTAATTAGTAAATGATTTGATAATAATAGTATGGAGAATCAAATTTTAAGATAAATGGTAGCACTGGGAAAGTTTGCGAGTAATAGTATTGATTTAAAAAAGAGATGGACAGAGGACATATTGTTTTGAAAAGGGATCCATTTAATGAACAAATTACAGGAATGAGTGGAAGAAAGCATGTGCCCAGTTAAATATGTAGTGTGGGATAACAACGTGATCAAATTGTGATAACTTACGTTGCAACATCAGCTTTGTTCGTTCTTAAAAGTCAATTCATTATGATAGTTTATAGAAGTTGTTAGTCATATCATAATTCTGGCACTGATCAGTGATCATTATTATACCAGTTATTTTCTTATTTTAGAGACCAATATTTAATAATATTAATATCTACATCAATAAACAAGGATTTACATAATCCTTATTTTGAATCAAGCAAATTGTGGGCGACTGTATACTTATGTATTTATTTGGCACCGTTCGGTAACTTCACGAATTTAGAGGAATCTATGTCTTATTTTAAAGGCAATAGATGCGACAGCCATTACAAACTCTGTGGTAAATTAAGACTAGATAATCCTTCAAAATATTGTCAGTAAAGTTGCTTATGTTAAGGTAGCACAGTTAAGTTCCAGTCTTGCAAGTGGCGGAAGTAGCTAGGATAGTCTCAGCAGAACACGCGATCTTTGACCTTAAAACGTAGGCCTTTACATTCATCTATATTAGATGATTTATACAGCGTCAGGAGGCAACCTATGCCTACACTTAACGGGACGCGGTAGTGCCTGGGACATTGTTTGAGATGGAATAGGCTTGCTCAGCACCTAAACCATTCTCTCAGCTTAATCAGCCTGGCCCACAGGAAAGACGACGTCAATACGTGTGGAGCTGACTAAGCTGCAGGTTTCCTTCACTGTTATGAGCTCGTGATAAAGCGCATATCAATTTTTCGAAACGAAAAATCCAGTGATGCAAGGCCGGGATTCGAACGCACGACCTTCAGATTGAAAGTCGAGGCACATTCGACCAACACGGCTCTTTTTTGACCTTATACTAGCAGGTATTATGACGGTATCCATTTAAACAGAAATCGTCGTGGCTTATGCAATATGGGCCCTAGTTGTCGATGTCGATCATACGATGTTTGCACTACTCGACTAAATTCTAATTTATGTTCGTAAGCAATGAGAACTGGAACAAAATTGCTCTTTGGATTGCAAGACAACTTTGTAAAAGGTTGTGGCGTGGGTGTATGAACAGAACATTATCTAGTCTCTTGATTATGTTATTACAGGTATTGAATTGGCATTATAAGCTCGTTTTAAACCTAGGTGGGCTGAACATGGCAAGGCTTTCGATTTTTATAACTTGATTTAATTTTTTTTTTAAATAAGTTATATTATAGTATTGTAAAACAAGTTTGTAAGGGTAATTGGGGTATTTGAAATATTTTTTTCTCTTCAATATACAGTTTAGTTAGACTGTGGTTTGAATAAGTCAAGCTCGAAGGTTAAAATGCTGCATTTCACTATAGGTACTATTCTAATTGGTATCGATATATTCAGCTCGCAACGTACGTGTAAAATCGATTCACGTCCGAAATCGATTTGCCAAACACTGATCGCCATCCCGTTGTTACAAGTGACACAGAATGACGAATGTAAAAAGGAAAGGCACGGATTAAATCGATGTTTAATATGCTATTTGTATGTTTGGTCTCGTTCCAAAACGAGCCAATACTTTGTGGATGCACCATTTTGATCCAACAAAGTCTGCTCGCGTATATCAACCGACATTTCAAACCTAGAAAGTTCTTGCAAAACACGACCTTACCTCCTTGTTATAAGAGGTGCAAAAGGCAAACTAAAAGGCAAATTTAAATTTGTAGTGACCGGAGGTGGCGCCAAAGACTAGTAAGACTTCCAGCATACATTCCTTGACACTTAGACGATTATTACACGAACAAATGGTGTTTATGACAGAATGACAGACGTGTAGAAGTGCATAATGTGCGTTGTCGTAAAACCGCCAAGCGTGAAGGTGATAAATCGTTTAACATCTTTCCTGGACGCCGAGTTTGACTTTGTTGTTTGTAACCCTTAAGAGGATGTGACATTGCTGACCCTTGAACAAGTGGAATCGCACGTTTTATTATCAGTTTTGCTTTTATTTTCCCATGCTATTGAACATCTTTGTGGTCAAATTTGGTTATAAAACTTGATAGCTAAGATAACCCTGTCTAAAGCCTTCTATTCTAATGCATAAAGCCGTTTCTACAGCACATGGTATGATGGTATAGGCAGCTAAATTGTATGACTAAACAAATGGATTGTCCGGAAAGTAGGTAAACTGGATGTTAATCTGTGAAATATATTCAAGGGCCTCACACCTATGCACCAGAAGGTACGTAAATTGACAAAATGTTGTCATTTATATCCATAACGAGCATTGCATGCACCAAGCATTTAAGTACTACGAATGTGTAATGCATGATAATTTCTCAAATAAACCGTAAAATTTAAATTTTCAAACAGCCTAACATTAAAACTTAAATTATTTTTTTCAAATGTAATAATTTTATTTTTATTTTTTTATTTATTTTTTCAAATGTAATAAAATGAATTCACTGAGTTACATCAATTTTTTTACGGTAATTATATAAAACTACGTTGTAAGTTTAGATCAAAATGGGTTTAAAAAGATCCTTCTCTAATCTTAGAGAGCAAACCATCACTTAAGAAACTTTGTCATGCCTTGAGTGTGAGTAGGTACACTCAACGTCGTGAGTTCATGAACCATTAAAGGTTTTGGAATTGTTATTTATGGAAAACGTATTCTATAACCAACATTTTGACTTATATTTGCTTATAGCAAACAGTTTTGCTTTGCTTGATAAATTTTTTGAGTTACAGGTGAAATCATTCAGGTCTTGGTAACAAAATGGTATAATTCTTCGTACAATAAACAAAACATACAAACCCTCAAACCATGATGCCAACACCCGCACGCGAACCATAAATTCCTAAATTTTTTATTGATGACTATGTTACTGACTGTACCAGGAGACCATCAGTCAGCAAGAACTTGACGTCTCCAAGTCGGTGGTCCAATATTTGCGGGGCAATCGACGCAGCTCGTCGCATACTTATTGATTATCGATATTCGATAAATCGTACGTCTAGACGGTGCCCGCCGACTCCGCTTTCAATCGTTTGCGCGTGTACAGAATGCCATATGCATCCAAATGCAGTTTTTATTTTTGAATGCAAAACAATGAAAAGCCTGTTGGTATGTTCAAGGTATCTACTGTGCATATCAGGGACAAAGTTGTGTTCCATCAGAAACACAAAATACTAGAGATTAAAACAATGAATGTTCGAGATTGTTATTGATAAAACACCAGTCACATTAGAGAATAGTTTTGAAAAATTCCCCTGTGTGTGAATTCCTAAGTAGCATCTAGCACAGCAGCTTTGTACTTCCTTGCCTTCTTTTCGGAGTCATCTAGATGGGTCCCAACAAGTTTTAGATAGACACTAAACTTTTCTTTTTGTAAACTACCTTTGAAGTTACCTAACCAAAACTATAAAATGAATCTCAGAGGCACTAAAAATCGAGTTATGTCTTCTCAACTTAATATTTCTTTTATCTTTCAGATAATCTCTATACTCATATCTTTCCTATAATAATTAAATAATGCTATGCAAACATGCTTTGCATATTAATCAATCATGCAATCGACATAAGCGTTACAGCTTATAATTCTATTAACTATTTTATATGCAACTAGCTGCGCTCCCGCGGTGTGACCCGCGGTCCTTTGGGATTTTTTAATTTTTTCGGGATAAAAGGTAGCCTATGTCCTTCCCTGGGATACAATTTACTATGCCAAATTTCAGCTTAATCTGTTCAGCGGTTTGGGCGTGAAAGCGTAACAAACAGACAGACAGACAGAGTTACTTTCACATTTATAATATTAGTATGGATAGTATGGATTTATTTCTAGACTAGATAAACGTTCGGATTTATTTTCTTGATTTTTAAGCTCATAACATTTTCTTAGACTCAAAAACTTGTACAGAACAGAACTCATCACTGAAAAACAAACATTTTAATCTATTGGATCTGTGTTGTCTGTCAGTCAGACAAATCAAATACTCATTTCCTGTAGTGGATTACATTTAGATAAAATTTTAATGAATTTATTACTTAGTTAAGTTAAATTTACAACTTCCATTTAATCTTTAAGTTTGTTGTGGGAATTCAACTTTGAAACTAACTTGTACTTAATTGCACACAGTATTTTATATCTGTTTCTAGTACTACTGGTACTTAGTCTAGGCTGTTATTTAATTATACTTAATTGATTTATATCTTTTTGCACTAATAAAGTTTTCGACGACATCTGTAGCTCAGTGGGCGAAGGTCCGCTTGCGACGCAGAAGGTTGCGGGTTCCGCCGCGGGACAAATGTTTGTATGATCTGCAAATATTTGTCTCGGGTCTGGGTGTTTCTGCATATGCATATTAATTACTAGCTGACCCGCGCAACTTCGTCTGCGCATTATTAGGATTCAAGTGCAGGAGTGTTACCTAAAGTTTATTTACACTGTGTTTGAAGTGAATAAAAAGGAATCAAATTTTCCATACTAACTTTAACACCCTGTAAAACATCCATATGGGTTGATTTTTTTTAATTAGATAAGCATATATTCAAGTAAAAAAGCTAAAGCATCTACGTTCCAAATTTCATTACAATCGGTTAAGTCGTCACGTCTATGAAACTGCCTATTTTAATTTCCAAAACGCTAAATGATCTGTATTCTTGATCTCGCAACGCTACCTAGTTGTGAAAATGAAAAATATAGATGGCGTTGCTAGCGTTGCTAATCAACGCCAAGGAAAAATATTTTATTTTCTAGCTGGTACCCGCGATTTCGTCAGTAAAATAACATAAGTTGAAAACCTATAAAAATTATCGAAAAGTCTAAGCAAAAATCTCCAATAGCTTTCAAAACTCAAAATGATCGTATCTCGACCTCCGCTATAGTAGAAACGCCACCTAGGAGAAAAAAAGTAAAAAGCAGTTTTGACCTCGGTGATATAGATGGCGTTCGAACCAAAGCCTAAGAAAAAGTATTTTAATATACCAAAAAAATCTTAATTTCGTATGTATTGATGAGTGGAAATATACATGTTACATGTTTTTAATTAATTTAAAAATCATTTATCCTGCAAAATGAGAAAAAAAACAAAAAAATCTGCAATGCAAAAACAGAGCAAAAAGTGGCGGTCACCTATCATCTTTATGACCTCGCCCAGCGTCGCTCAACTTTTTTCCCCATACAAACTTGCAACCCTTATTTTCACGCCCCCTTATAAATATTTAAAGAAAAAAGTAGCCTATGTCCGTCCCTGGGGTATAATCTTTATCCATGCCAAATTTCAGCTTAATCTGTTTAGCGGTTTGGGCGTGAAAGCGTAACAAACAGACAGACAGACAGACAGACAGACAGACAGAGTTACTTTCAGATTTATAATATTAGTATGGATGTATTTATAAACAAAAAGTATATAAGTAGTATATCAGACATCTAGTACCCATAACAGAAACTTTGCTTAGTTTGGGGCTAGATGACGCTGTGTGAAATGTCCAGCATTATTTATTTATTTATTTATTTGCAGATCTGGTGTAAGCTGAAATGGAGGATAGAATACTAGGTACGTAGACTTCGATCACAAGTACGTGTATTTTTTAGGATGACATTTATCTGTATATATAATATATAAAAATGAATCCCTATATCCCTTGGTCACGCCATCACATGTGAACGGTTGGACCGATTTCACTATTTCTTTTTTTGTTGTGTTGTTATTTTCAGAAGGTTCTTCAAAACTTTAAAAAATTGCGCGGAAAAATGAATCATGCGCAGACGAAGTCGCGCGGGTCAGCTAGTAACGTATAAAAAACTAGGCGTTATAAACTTTTCCTACTGACGTATTTTTTATTTTTAAGATCAAAACCGTTTATAAAACTAAATCATTGACCCGAACAGATTGGTCATATATCACAATAATCCTAACTACACATTGATAAACTGCTACTTTGATGTTGCTCTCAACTTGTGAACGATGCTAAAACACAAATAATCATCGGATTATTACGAAGTTCAATTCATTAAAAGTAGACTGACTTTTATTGCTCACATAAATTATCAGTGGAGTAGGTGCTTACCTAGTTTTGATAGTTGTGTAGACTATGTTTCGTCACGTCGCATCGTCGTGGTCTGTCCAGAAAATGATGTCTGTTAGTTCGCATCAAAAATTTTGCGATTAGCTCATATATCATTTTCTTTCTGGAAAACAATGGTAATTATTTATTTTGTAATTCTTACATTAAAAACTAAAAACAACTGGTTATTTACAATCATTAAACCAATCAAAGAAATCAGTAGACCATGAAATTACAGGCCATTTAATAAGTGCCCTAATGTATAATCTTTTTGCCATTGTCATGCCTTATTTGTTGCCGATATGGGTATTGTATCTCACTACTGTTATAAAAAACCAGCCAAGTGCGAGTCGGACTCGAAAGGACACGAAGGATTCTGTTCCATCTCTATATATAAAAATGAATCCCTATATCCCTTGGTCACGCCATCACGCGTGAACGGCTGGACCGATTTTACTATTATTTTTTATTGTGTTTGTTATTGTCAGGAGAAGGTTCTTATGACAGAAAAAAATTAAAAAATTGCGCGGAAAAAATGAATCATGCGCAGAAGAAGTCGCGCGGGGGCAGCTAGTTATCTATAAAAAACAATCACGTTTCTTGTATAGCCCCCTTAAATATTTACTTATTTTATTCTGTTTTTTAGTATTTGTAAATTATCTGTGAAAATGTCAACTGTCTAACTATCACGGTTCATGTATTCAGCCTGGTGACAGACGGACGGACAGCGGAGTCTTAGTAATAGGGTTCCGTAATACTGATGTTTACGCCTATACGGCTGATCGAACCTGGTGAAAAAGCTGGAGTAGCACATGGGCTAAATTGTGTTTCGGAAAATTTACAGTTCTCCGGGGATAAATTTGTTTCTGATTTGAGCTAGGGATGCTAGATCGACATGATTTTGCATAGTTATGGTTTACCGGAAAAAACACAGTTCCTATGGGATACTTCGACCAAACGTGTCTAAAAATACACGTATGACATCCGGTTTATAATAATTTATGTGACACTAGCTGCGCTCCCGCGGTGTGATTTTTTCATTTTTTCGGGATAAAAGATAGCCTATGTCCTTCCCTGGGATACAACCTTTAACTATGCCAAATTCCAGCTTAATCTGTTCAGCGGTTTGGGCGTAAAAGCGTAACAAACAGACAGACAGACAGATAGATAGACAGACAGACAGAGTTACTTTCAGATTTATAATATTAGTATGGATTTGCTATAGTGTGATCTAAAGCGAAATGATCTCAAATACCGTCTTATCACATCACCAGGGTTCGTCCCCTCTACCGTCTTAGCGTGATGTAACCTCCCAGATGTCCATTCAGTATATCTTTCTCATCAGAGTCTACTTACCATAAATCTCAGACTAGTCGACTACTCGGTTTCACGGCACATCCAAACAGTGGTTTATGATGTCAAACACTAAATGAGTAGGGTGTCTTTCAATACTTTACAGTCAGGGTACGCATTTTTTTTGCAATTATTTTTCATAGTATCTAGCACCCATGTTAATTTTGAAGCCATTTTAAATGTGCATTGGAATGTGTATGATTTCTGCTGGATGTTTATCTTTTAACCGTTTGGCTAAATTTTGTAAGAAATTAGGTATAAGCCCTAGAGACATTTTTTTTTTAATTTTGGTCGAGATGTATTGCATACTCTCTTTTATTTCAAACGTTTTGGTAATCGATGACAAGTTTTATGATTATTTAAAAAAACTGAACTTGGTAACTATAGTATTTTTCACGTACGATCATATCCCTCACACATAGAACTTTTACGTTTTACGCTGTACAACAATTAAACATTTTGAGCTAAATTAAATCTAGTGATAATACAAAAAGATGCAGCTTCAAAATATTTGATTTTTTTTATAAATTAACATCAAAGAGCACGGAGACACAGAACCGTTCCTATGTGACTTTGTGTAATATTTTTTATAATATCAGAAAATACACTAATCACCTGTGTAAATTGTAAAGCTACTTAAAGAAAGAAAAAAAGATTGTAAAATACGTGATAAATAATGACCGTAAAGTAAAAAACTCATGGACACCCTACGCCTATTTAATAGCAACATTCTTTCAGCCATTCCTGTCCACCACACTTCAATAGCTTGTCTGAAAAACATTCATAAAATCTCGTCAAACACCACCGCCATTTAAAGCACAAATATAATCTTTATCTCAGTCATTATAAGGTTCATAGTTCTTTTAAAAGTTTAGTTCCAAGAATGGTGTCAAAGGATCAGTGGAACTATTTGTCTTGCCTTTATTCCCACTCTGATGGCAACTGATGGACACAAATGTCTATCGAATGGCTTTATTTTTAGATTATTGCTTTTGTTCGATACGGACTGTGACAAAGAATCCAATTTTGGTATTTCCGAAAATAGGAGTGATCTTGTTAAGTTTATTTGCTCTATATGGTTAGAGCATTAAAAAACCTTAGCTACTGCAAATTTTTGCATTGTGTTTTTAGTTCGTACATGCTAACATGACCAAAAAAAGTCTTTAACACCACGAGTTTATTACTTTTTTTCGTAGAGAGGAAATGTGATTTTTTTCGTGGAGATGAAAACTTACAGATAAGTTAGGTAAGTTTAGTTTTCTAATTTCGCTTTAAAAGCTACGCTAAAGTACTAAAATTAAGATGAGACGAAATAACATTGTGAAGTTTAATTATGCGCAGAAATGTGCGCAGGATATTTAAATTATAACAATAAACTTTCTTTTGTTATTTCTCATTTCAAAAGCTTCGGCTCAGTAAGCAAATACATGTCAAAAATAAATAAAAAAATGTCTTAATATCATCTCATTGAGTAAGTAAATTCTCTTTCCGATGATTATCAGTAATTTATACCCCACTCATCAAAATCGATACAGCACGTGGATAGAACGTGAAATAAGTTAAATAACTGCTACATTTAAATTAAATTCGTGGGCGTTAAGGTACTTAAAGAATAAAATTAATTTATAAAACACTTTAAATCGTCAACATAAATAAGATCATTATGTGATGAGAAAAATGTCACAGCTTATTGGGTTTGCAGCTGACTCAGTTACTTTTTTCAAAAACTTATTGTTGAGAAAAAAAGTCCCACGAAATATCACGTTATCAATATTGAAAATAATGAAACCTAGTAGTAGGTACCTAGTTTTGTAGAAGTACCCTAGTTTTCTAAATCGATTAATGAAAATGTTCATATTTTTTTTTTAATACTACTTACAACTAATTGTTTTTCCACTAGTTTCCATGAGTGTAGGTACTATTTTTGTCGCAAAAACTAAAAGTGTCTCTTCATCAACAAATAAATAGGAATAGGAAACATAAAATAAGATGTTTCCTCACGATTTCCTCACCTTGTTTGTTTAAATAAATAAAAAACAAATTATTAAATTGATAATTATGTAATAGTGTTACACGCCTATGAGAGGGACTGACGAGGACACTAAATCGCAGTGACTGGCGAAAATGGGGGAGGCCTTTGCCCAACAATGGGCGAATAGTAGTACCTAGTGGTAGTAATAGAATTAGATTTTTTCTGTTGAAAATCGCGAGGCTTTTCTCATTGTCTCTCTCTCAATTAATAAGTCTTTCGTGACACGTGGTGCCTAGCAAATAGCTGTTTAAACCACCAGCCTTATTTAAACCATCAGCCTTTGACGACCTCTGTGGCGCAGTGGGCGAAGGTCCGCCTGCGACGCAGAAGGTTGCGGGTTCGATCCCCGCCGCGGGACAAATGTTTGTAGGACCTACAGATATTTGTCTCGGGTCTGGGTGTTTCTATGTATAATATGTATGTATTTACAAAACAAAAAGTATATAAGTAGTATATCAGTTATCTGGTTCCCATAGTACAAGCTTTGCTAAGTTTGGGGCTAGATGATGCTGTGTGAAAATGTCCAGCATTATTTATTTATTTATTGTCTGACTTGAAATCCATTCCCAGTTGTCATCCCAAAAGCGCTCCACTAATCACTCAAAACTCAAAAACGAAAATGTCAATTGAAGTCCAGGCTATGTTTCAAATGTCCATTGCCAGTTTAGTTACACAATAAGGCCCCTTGTCGGTGAATCTGGCTCATTCAGCCGGAATAATGATGACACTTTAATTAGTAATTTCTAATGAGCTTCAACCGGTCTTGTATCATTGCTAAATGCCAGGTCATATCCATAACAATTCCATTGAGGAAGCTACAGGGTGTCCAATAAACGCAAACGAATAAAACTATATTAAGAACGAGCACTCTTAAACACAGGGGGGTTTGTTTTTCCTTCAATCAAAGGTCTTAAATGTTTCTAAATGAAACTTCTAATAAAAAACAACTTATATTTTTAGAGGTGAATAAAAAGCTTAGTGATTTCGAAAATCATTCGCTCACATTGTACACTCAGCGTCATTAACTAGTAGCCACTTTGCACGAGACACGCAATCTGCCTTAATAGGATAGGTTACCTACTAGTTGACGCTGGCTGATAGTACCTGGGGGGTTATTCGCGTTCATTTTTTCATTCGTTCGATGAATATTCGGATGCTTCTTGTATTCAGTCGATAAGTCGACTGAATACAATGTAGCTCGTAGTAAGAAGCATCCGAATATTCATATAACGAACGAAAAAACGAACGCGAATAACCCCAACGATAAAACACGGTCCTAACCATATATTCCAAACCGAAAAATTGGCCCTTGAAGTCGGAAATCGTAGTAAGAAACATCCGAATATTCATATAACGAACGAAAATAAGAACGCGAATACGGCCCCTGTATGTTCACCGTTAAACATCGATCAGATCGATGTACCAACGAGTATAACAAGTTCAGTTACTGTTTTATAGTCTGGTATAATGACGTGCTAATGGCGCTTTAATGAAATGTGTTTATTCAATTTCCTTGCAACTATATTTTATTGATATCCTTGACAAAACTTATATAAACATCTTTATTATATGATTTATTTAGCATTTTGTTTATATAGGGTCTTTCATTTTACACTAACTTAATTCAGGAATTGGGTTAAAAAATATATATTTATGTAATGATTTTTTTTTTGTTCGTTTTTTCTTTTTTGAACACATGTTGTGCCGACCCCACATAATGTGGGAAAAGGGAAAGATGATGATGTCTTTTTTTTGTTTTGTTATGAAAATCCCGAGAAAATCGATAAAGACTATCCTTTCAGTTTATAGTTGCTTCTTGTATAACTCTGGTCATTCGTGATGTAGCTGCGCAGCGATTGGTGGAGCGTCTGTTCTCCTTGAAAATCGTTATGCAACAATTTTAAAAAATCAATAAATTATAAATTTTGAAGTGAAAACTTAAATTGGCTTAGGAATTAAATTGATACGGTCAAACGTTTATTAACAACCCCAAAATGAGGCCCTGTCAGTTTGTGTAGTTTAAAATGAAAGATCCTATATGCATAGGTTGCCTCCTGACGCTGTTTTTATTTAGTATAGATATAAATTCTATATTATTTTTTTAGCATCAGAAGGGAAAATGTATGGCTTGCCCAACGCCTAAATCTTATTTCACTATTGGTGAATACGACCAGTCGTGTGAAGCGAAGCTGAGGGTTTTCTTATTATAATATTCTTTCACCCTATACAATATTAATCTAATTTATGAACCAGAACGATGACAATACTACTGAAGATTTTTGCATAATTCGGTGATTTTAATTTAAATTGTATTAAAAATCAGTGTCTTATGAATAAAATCTTGATTATGATGTCATATACATTATAGATATAATATATTAGACTCTTATGAGCTGATCTAGCCGAGAGTATAGATTAGGTGCTGGTAGAGCCATCGGATCGTAACTTGATCTGACAATGTCTACCATGCTTTGTGGTTCAGTCAGTTCCAAAAAAATATTCCAAAAGTTATTTTATACTTCAAATTAAATTAATTTTAACTTCAACAATCAGCTCAACTGGTTACCCAAATATTTAAGGCTGGATTATACGCACCGAGTCTATCTAGGGTGAGACAGTGATATTGACCGAGTGCTCGGTACAGTGATCTCGGCCGAGTGCTTGATACATGCAGACACATCACCAAGTGCTCGGCAAAATTGTGATATCTACTAGGTCGAGAAAGTTGTGCGGCTTGTGCGGTTTTTGAGCGTTCGATGAGCACGCACCCTGTGATGTGTCAACGCGTACCGAGCACTCGGCCGAGCACTGTTTTGCCCATCTACTCGGTACGTGTAATACCGCCATTATCCCAAAAACTAGTCGATTCTCTCAGAAGCAACAGTTTTGATGATAATTCCGAGGCTTCCCGCTGTCTAATTAACTGCAATCTATTTTACTTCCAAAATAACGATCTACAGTTTAATATTACTATTTTAATTCAATAATATAAAGTCGAGAAGTAACTGTAGTGTTAATAAAGAAACCTTCGCACGTGTTTGGTAATTATATTTTTTTGATTCTTGATAAAGTTATTTTGAATTCAGTTTAAGTGTAAAAATGTAGTTATTTAGCTACAATGCCATATTTCTTTAAATTGGCCAGTGCCAACTTAAAGCAAAAAAAAAACCATGTATGTCGTCCTTTACCAGTGTAAGCATACTTTGACTTTGATTTCTCAAAATGGAGTTACAAAAATGAACCACTGGAAACTACTAAGAAAGTATAGTTATCGAAACTGATGAATTTTTTTTGATGGATAGTAAACAATACAACATAGATAACATCATTAAATATTATGACAGACAGTAGTAATTGGTTGTCAGATATACAACGTCTCATAAAATAGTTTTATATTCATTATAATTAATTTAAATTCACATTTTTCCATCACGATCTTATTAAAATGATAATAATAAAAGACAAAGACTATACAGTTAGAAAGCAAATAAATATGTATTTAAAAACAAGGCTTTGATTTATAAAAACTATCTTAAATCTCAGAGACGACCACCCATGTTGCAAAATAACAAACTCGGACATAGTGTTTAAACAATGGATAAATAAGAAATTTATGTAAATCACATGTTTCATAACTGAGCAAATAAACAATGATATATACAAAATACGACGATCGATGAAGTAATATCGATATCATCATCAAAATGAGGGAGATCAGGCCTTTGACAATCAAAGCACGTATTGTGTAGATGCCACCTTATTTTATTATCAGAGTTTATGAAAATTATCTGATCAAAAGTACCCTTGACCAGCGAGATTATATGAAAATAAATGTCACAAAAATGTGCGTCAGAATCATAGCAAGTGCTGTGGTCTAGTCTACCCCTAAGGGAAAAATTTACAACATTGTAAATAGATTTTTCATTTGGTATTCTTATTCCGCCAACTCTTTCAAATCACGGCAAACTTTGATGTTTAGTAGACAATGGCCCTCAATAAATTCCAAGCGTATCCTTAGAATAAATAACAGTTACTACGCAGAATACAGATAAACCAGTACATTCACAAATATCCTTCCCGGTTGTTGCATACTCGTAAATTACCCAAAATAATCGCTGCCAATTGAGTTATCAGGATTCTTTGGCTTCTCAACAAAACAATATCAACTTTAACGCCTGCATCGCTTAGCTCAAAATCACTTGCAAGTAAATATGCAAAAAAAAGTTCTATATCATTAACAGGAGTAGCATCTTTAATCAGTGTTTTGTAAATTTCAGTTTTATGTGGTAGATTATAGAGTCGTTATTTGCCTGCGGTTGCTATTCTAATAAGTTTGTTGAATCGCCGAGGCGGTCTCACACATCGTGGTCGGTTCCGATGTCTGTGATCATAAATTGTGGGGGCTAATAGTCGAGCAGGGTGCCTCAGGGTAGGCAGGAGTGAACGAACTTTCCAAAATACATTTCGCTTACTTCTTTTTCGTTTTCGAACGCTTTCTTTGAAGTTATTTTTCTTTTGAGACAGGTACGAATTTAAGTTGTATTAATTTTAGAGTGAGGAAGTGCTTTAAATGCAAATTTTGTAAATTTTTAACCAATATTCATTGAAAGTGTTTAATTAGATAAATAAGATAAAATTTGTTTTTTCTCTTCTTACAATAAATACCTATTTAATTTTATACATTGGTAGTATTTGGATTTAGATCTAAGAACTTATAATAAAACCTTCTAGTTTACGCAATCGATTACATAATATCTGTCAAACATTATTATTATCATTATTATTATTATTATTATTTATTTATCTAAACATAAAAGAAAAGGGCTTTGTCGCTGAGCGACTATACCGCCCAATCGGTAACATCTTAGGTCAGTCTTCTTTCTTCATCTTCTCTATCACTTCACTTCTTGGTTTCTTCTGGTTTTACTTCACTCCCCGGCTTCTTCTTCTCTTTATTCCTTCTTCCTCTTCATCTTTTTATTAATGGCAACTAACTGTAAACTCTCAAATATGTATTATGTCACGTCAATTTGGTTTTGAAAAAACATGGCGACTTGTTATTTCAAAACTCCAACGAAAATCTTTCGTCAAATGAGAAATTAACTTGAATACTCCCCCATTCCATTTACCAAATCTCCTGTTACGTAATCCAAGGCTTCATTAGTAAAATGCCACCGAAATTACATAATAAACCTAGTAAAACACGAGAAAAGTAAATAAAATAGCAGAGCCACAAGCTCCTTCAAAAATGGCGAAAGAACTCCTGTCAAACATCAATCGTCCTACATACTTTTTACAAATTACTGTCAAATAAATTAGTCAAAAGTGTGTCGGGTCATTGGCTTCCAATATCTAAATCTAATTTGTTTGTATGAATGTTTTTACTTATCTCGCTCATAAAATAGTCGTAAAATACTCCTACAAGTAAAGCCGCGGCACTCTGTTGATGTTTATCTACGCTTATTATAAAATAATTAAAACTTTATTTATTACTGATTGATTTGAGTTTAATTTGGCAGGCGTGTCGATTGGCAAAATGATGATGCTATTTATTACAGAAAACTAGTCATTTAAACACACGCGCGAACGAAAACATGTTTTTCAACTGGTTAGCGCTACAAGAATTTTGCAATAAAGATATAAATTTATAGTCAAATGCACAATATTAACATAACCAAAAATCTTAGTCACGAAATTAAATGTTAATTAAGTAAGCGACAAAAATTATTCAAACTGTTTATAACTGTCTATTAGATAACCAGCGACTAATTATACAGAAATGCATTAAAACGTCATAAAGCATGCGCGGGCGCACACACGTTTCCCACAGTAAACGTCAAAAGTTACTAACACGCTGTAAATTACAACAATGACACCTTTTATTGTACAAAACTGGACAACTTGAAAGAAGACGGTTCTTCAAACGCCTGGTTCTTGACAAGTGTGAACTCTATCTTTTGGTAGTTCAGAAGCTTCGTTTACGATGTTTTTACAAGCTTTTGGACTAGCGAGAGTATATCTTTTTGATTGGGGGTTCAATTTTCACGAATAGATTAAGTATAATGTGTTTTGAAAAAGAAATTTTTTTTATCGCATGAGGGCTTAAAATCTGGCTTAGTTTTATGCGATCTCTTTTATGATTGTATGATTGTAATTCAGACGAAGTTTGTCTACTGAGAAACCACTGATATACAAATCATTTGAAGCAGTAAACAATATTTGCAAATGCAGAATTGAGCATGTACTGTCAACTGGTTTACAACGTGCCCGGGGCCGAGTGGCAGCTTTATCGTGATCCACATGCATACGAATCTGTGTTTTACTTTGATAAACCGGCTATTTCCTTGTTCAAACATTTTCCTACACGCTGTGAAATAACATACTTAACATTAAAGTGTTTTTATTTTATGGTTTGGTTCTTGAAATTGAATTGTTGCAACTCTATGGGCTTGGTTATGAAACTAAGGTTACCCGTCTATGTAAGTCCCTATATTATTCATCAAAAATAAGTTTATGCCCAATGATATTTTAAAAATATTATCGTTGATCAGCACGGTTTTTTTAACCGACTGTCAAAGGAAGGGTTATGTTTTACATTATCTAGTAGGTAATATTGACTTACTAGCTGCGCTCCCGCGGTGTGACCTTCGGTCCCTCGGGATTTTTTCATTTTTTCGGGATAAAAGGTATCCAATGTCCTTCCCTGGGATACAACCTTTAACTATGCCAAATTTCAGCTTAATCTGTTCATCGGTTTGGGCGTGAAAGCGTAACAAACAGACATACAGAGTTACTTTCACATTTATAATATTAGTATGGATTAAGTTTCTGAGATACAGATCTGAAACTGAAGTCTCAAGTTTAATTTTTGAAAATATTATAGAGTATTTTACAGAAACTGCAGTCAAGAATTTCCAATACCAATTCTGTCTTGTAGGGCATACTAGACTAAATTGATATTTATACGGTAGCTTAGTGGAGCTACGGTACTTTTACGCAGAGCCTGGTGTCAGCTTTAGCTATAAATATGAATGTTTATGTCATAATGTTGGTTTCATGTGTGAGACGGAAATCAAGTAGTAACGCAAGAATTCAGATTTTCTCTCTAATAAAAATTTAAACATGATTGTTCCTTGGATATTGGTAGACATTACGAGTATCTCAGACACTAATTAGTAATTTGTCTCTAGATGATGTCTAAAAGTTACAGTCTATAACATGTTGGATCGAAATTAATTTATTTACAGAAACTAAGCTACTACACATTTAACATATATTTACAAAATACAACAGAATTAGTCAAGCTATCTAAGGATCGTTAGAAACGATCTATAGATAGCTCAACAGATCCAGGTCGCTGTCAGCCGGAAGCGTGCCCAAAACACTGGCGGCATTACCACGCTGGATGGCAATGCTGATCCTTTGAGCCAAAAATGTGCCAGCTCTAGGATCACGCGTCGCTTCGACCAGACGCCCTGAAAGAACTTTGAAAACACGAAGGGCTCCAGAATCCCATGGACCGAAATACTTATAATTTCAAATAGTAGTGAGTTAAAAATAGTTTTATCATTTGAATGCTCGTTAGTAAAAAAAGATGACGATAAAGAATTGATTACAATTTGGTAGTCCTTTACTAAGCTCATAAACGAACCCACAACCTAATATAATCTACGATAACCTACAAATTACCGACCTATTGAAAATTATCCCGACCATTCATAATCCAACCCATCAAGCAACACCGGCCAGGATAATATCCTCATAAATCCCTCGCACAATTCAAAAATAACTATCTAAATCAAAATAAAATCAGCGGAACATAAACCCACGCCTACACCCTGTCTATTATGCATTAAAATCGTAAAGTTGTCACACCGAAAGTACACGGTAAGACAAGAAACCATAAAGAAATCGTATATCCTAACGAGGAGTGAGGATGCACTTTTAGAAGGGACAAGCTTGTTGGTAATATTATGAAGTAAACAACTTTCAAACCTGTCATTTCTATTTAAAATTCCCATAAACTAGCAACTAAGCATTGCTTTGGAAATAAAGTGACTTGCAGTTTTAATCCAGCACCATTTAGCTCCAAACTTGTAATAGTTTTTGGAACAAGGTTCCTTTTCGAACGGTATCGAGGATGAGGGCTAAAAGAAAAATTTTACCGTCACGACATATCGCTGTCTCCGGGGAATAAGAGGATAACTGCAAAAACACAATTTTACAGGAGCATCAAAAACATTTCGTTGATAACTTCAAAAATTGTGCAAAAGTTTAAAAAATGACAAAAAAAGGCAAAGTTGAAACTTCGTTCCAACCGAGTGTTCCACGACACTCAAGTACTTTTTTTTTTATAAAATTGCTACATGAGATCGCACTCAGGCATAAAGTTCATCTTTCATTGTTTGTCCTCGCTAGGTTACGAATCTTAAGATCTACAGCAAAAATATAGATAAGCTTCTAACTTAGCAAGGTCGTGGTGTCAAAAGTTCCACAAACATTTAAACTTGTGAAATAGATATAAATCTAACAAATGGGTTATCCTGACTGCAATGAATATGTATCAGTGAGTCACAAAGTTCCCGCTACCGGTTAGGTGTACCGCAAGGCACAACGCTTGCCCACGCGTTGTTTCTACTATACAACCTTGATTCACTTACAACGAGCTAATAGATCACTGCGAAGGAGGACGCCTGTTCGTGGTGTGTGGCCCGAGGCCTGTAATTATTAAGTTGTAAAACAGTCTGTGATTTTACTACGCTGTAAATCGGACAAGATCATTTGACCGCAGATAGTAAATTCAGGTATCTGTCAAGTTCATTGTGCGGACGACAATGAACGGGGTAACACGCACGTAGCTTAACTCATTCTAACATTCAAGTACTGTGTGGTCGTTCGCTATCTGTGTTCATAGTTGTAATAAGCTTTAATTTACAAATTGAATTACAATTTTGACTCTTATTATGCTTGCTGTGATTAGAATCTAAATATTCATACTCAAGCATAATGTTAAGATTAAATTCCATTTCATTTCAAAATGATGTTTACTTAACAATATTTGTGTAACTTTGTCAAAGCATGTAAATTCACATTATTCCTAACGTTCGAACATTTACTGAGAAATAATTTCTCCGAGCTTATCGCTGTGGAGAATTATGCCGTGCTGTAAAATTAACATGATAATATTTAGGACTGGTCTGACAAAGGCACAGCTGCCGTCTCTTGACTTATGTAGCTTCACCTATCCGAGCTATCCGAATGCTCTACTCCGGTCAACTGTCAACTAAAGCCAGTAAAATACACAATATTTCAACTGTTGGGATCGATGGTTCCAAATAAATTCTATTTTTTTTTATAATAATATAAATGATTATATCGATACGTGATACGTGTGGCACTCGGAGACTGCCGCGGTAAAGCTATTGCATAGCATTTTTTATCAACTTATGCAATTATAATTATTTATTTATTTTATTTATGCAGTATTTTTTTTCCTTTGTTTTTTTTCTTTGATATTAATTCAAGTTACACTTTTAGAGCGTGGTGACCGATAAGAAAACAATTTTTTTCATGCGCAGTAACGCCGATACAACCAATGCCACCTAGAGGCGAGTTGCTGAACTAAAGAGACAAGCGTGATATTTCAAAATAGTTTTCTAATGCCATTGAAATACGGTTGAGTTTCGGTCGGAGTGGGGGGTGTTAGGTGTTATTTTCATTACTGAATTTCTGGATTCGGTCTCCACGCTCAGACCCGCGATAGAAGCTATGCAATAGCTTAAAATGCATTACTTCAACGCTAGTAAACAGATACATCCCACGCACTATGTCGCGGCGTTTTTATCACATTAGAATATTGTGGGTTGGTAGTGGTGTAGGAATCAAACTTCACAGTTACATCTTATTACGATCCTCCTTGTACTTATAATATAAACATAAGTTGGTACTTTAAAATAATAAATTCATTATAATTTCATTATCCCAGCGATCTTCACTACGAGCTATGTCCATCGCCAGAGTTGGCTACTCACTCATACGAACTTACTACAAGCTATCAACAGAGATACAAATTCCTGCTGCCATCGGTCCTGTAACTCCACAATTTTACAGTGCTTTGGTGGATCTAGGACCTTCAGTCTATCTAAATGGCCCTTTAGTTTTACAGCCTCGGCGATATCCTATCTCCGCCCTGGCTCTGAGTGACTCGCGTCAGTGAGAGTCGTAAATTTAATATGCAATTTTCGTTTTCAGTATTTCCTAATGGTGCTGTTAATCATTTGCTCGTTCCTCTTGAGAAATTGTTTCGATTTTAAATATGTTTCTGTGTTATCTCTTTTATTTGTTGTCTTGTCATGACTTTTTTATTTTCGTGCCATTAGCTCTTTCGAAACCAATGTTAAACATGCAGTTGAGACTCTTTCACATAGAGAAGAGCAAGAAATCAAAGCCGAACGGAAACAGAAAGACCATAGAATCTTGGGTACATTGGAAGTAAACGCAACTGTATTTGATTCAGACCATAAATAGGTTTTCCATGATATATATCCGGATTACGTCAAGCAAATAAAGTGATCTCAATCACAAAACCGGAAGCTTTCGGAACAAACGCCGAGATTGACAATGCGAAAGTAAAGAGAAATCTGAAGGACAATGCTTATTTGGATTAGGGCCATATGATCAAAATGAACTGCTTAGAATATCACTTTAATATTAAATATCTTTGCTGGCCAAAAGGTATACCTTGACTTTCGTTCCGAGAAGCTAGAGTTTCTTCGTATACAGTGACGGGATCAAAAAGGAGCTCTTGTGTTTTTGTTTTCAGTGTGAACACGTCATCCACCTATCTATTCATCCATCCAAATTTTCATAGTTACTCGCATTATTAAACTATATTAAAGTATAGTCTATACATTTATTTACAGAAAGTACAGAAAATAAGCTACTACAACGACTTATACTTAATATTTATTGCCACCATCATGGGTCAAGGATAGATTTAATTATTACCATCTAGAAACTAGATCAAAATTCACGCATATATTGTTGATAGGAGCTTAAACTGTAACAAGTATGATATTAATCTAAGTAATCGAGTTTATATATTAAGTTTTAAATTTGGATAATACAGTGTTTATATTACCTCCGTTTGAGTCATCTGGGGGTCCCAACGTTTTGTCTATGTGGGTGTGTATTGTCCATTATCACCCACACGTTTAGTTATTCCGACTATGCACTTTATCTGTTTGCGTTCCTAAATAGAGACATTAATGTGTAGATGGAATTTGAAATGCATATCTTTGATAAAAATGAATATCGTTGCCGTGAATTTTGATTTGGATATTGTGGATAATCCTATAAATATATTTTACAAAGAGAACTACTTACATCATGGTAATTATATTGTTTTTTTATACAATTTGTTAGTTATTGTCTGTGTGGGTTGAACATAATTATGTGATTGGTTCAAAATCGTCGAGTACGAATGGAGTAACAAAGAAGAAAGGTTTTACTTAGGGAACCTAACAATAATGTAAGGCATGAAAAAACAGTCAGTGATCCCACGTTATTTAAAGGTATCTTGCAAATGTAAAACAATGAATATAATTTTTATTTTTTATATTTTATACCGGTGCTATAATGAGCTTATCAAAAAACTAAGGGTTCCGTGGCCGAATGATAAGGCACTCCGGCTCCGGTCGTCCCGTCGGAATCGAAAATTTTGAAAAGACTTTTCATTTTACTTACTTACATAAATAATAATTATAATAACTTAAAGGAAAGCATATAGAACGTTTCTCTATATCTAGGTACCTATTAGATATAGAGAAAGTGTGAATTTTATCTATGTTTTTAGGTAAGAATGGCGAATGGTAGCTTTAAAAATAACTAAAACAAATTCATATCACATTTTACAACTAAATCGAACTCAAGAAGCCAATAAAAACTGTGTCGCCGAGACCATCAGTACAATGCCCGAATTAGCATTTTACAACTTATTAAAAAGCTGTAAACTTTTTGTTGGCTATCCTTGTAAGGATATAGCTCAACGTAAAGTAGCAGTTACATCGGTGACTTGAGACGAGAATATTTTGTAGGCAAATGGTCGGTACAAAGACCCAAATAGTTTTGTACGAGTATAGACAGCGAAGAGTGACCGTAGGTACAGCGAGTTTCACCTTTTTACCCGAACTAAGAATATTCTATCGAAATTATTCGAATTTAAAAAATCATCACACTGATATCTAAATCGACAATATTTTTACGTGAGAAATATAAAATAAATAAATAATGAAGAGCTAATAATTTAATTTAATTATTACGGTTATTACCAATTAAATTAATTAAATACATAAACATTTAATTAATTATTATTAAAATGTTTATTATTTCAATGTTTTAATTTATTTAATAAAAACATTTAATTTTGTAACGAGCTGTAGTATTTACAGGGACGATTTTCAACTGATACAATTTTAGCACCGCACGGCAATTTTTTACGTGTAAATTTCTGGCATTTTAGTAGAGTCTGGCAAATGAAAGTAGACCCTGAAAAAAAGGCGGCAAATTCAAAAATATGAGCGTGACAACCCATTAATTAATAACTTTAAATAATATACTTAATATAATTATTATATTTTGTACTAGAAAATAATAACCAAGTATCAAGTTGTGTTCTTCCAAATGTCCTTATGGGGTTACACGCTAATATTTTTTGAATTTGCGCGATTTTTCAGGGTCTACTTTCATTTGCCAGACTCTAGATTAGATACCCGATACAATATATTTTTGTAAGCTATTGTAACTCTTTGTAGGGTTAAGCTCGCCTTTGTACATGTCCTTTTTTATGTTATTATCCTGTGTGTGTATATTTGTACAATAAAGAATTAAGAATTAAGAATCACCTGTTGCCGTTGTCTTGACTTCTATACTGAATCAAACTGTAGGAGCTGTCTTATCTTATTCAGTGTTTTACAACCCATATTAAGATTACTGTTTTGGCTATCAAAGATTTCAAGGTCTACTCGTAGAATCGTAAACCTACATTATGCCTCTCCTACACCTAGGTACATTTAAACTTTTTTTGATCTATTTTCGTATGCGTACACTACTCGTAACTTAATTTTAGTTATTTACGTAAACAGGTTCACGACTGTATCCCCAAGGTGCGGTAGACATTCTCTCAGATCTTTTTATGTTACTTATTCCAGATACTTTGAAGAGTCTATCTAAGGGGGGTAGTATTTTAAATTTTATATCTAATACATTTTCCCTTGAAAAGGTAATTAAAAAGGATTACCGTCTGCCCCCACCAACTGCCCCCACGCGGTGGCAGACGGTAACACTTATGGCTATCCACGCTCGCGGGGGTGGTTGGCCCATAATAATTCCTGTCTGCCACTACGTCTTAACCTAAGTACTTCATTTAAGATTAAAAAAAATGATAAAAGAAGTTTAATAAGTAGGTAAGTATGTTTTTTTTGGGTATCTTTAAACTGAAATTTAAAAAGGTGAGGGCCAGTGTGCATCGTTCAATGATTACCTATAAAACCTATTATGTTATGAACCTATTGTAACTGTTGTATATGATGTGGAGAAAATAAAACCTTATTTTATTATTTATTTATTTATGAGTGTTTTATTTCATCAGTTATAATATTTATGTTTCTGTGTGTAATTCCCTTGTTGCAGAAGCGACTGCTATTTTATGGCTAGTCCAATAAAAAGTAGGATTGTTTTTATCGAGACGACAAAGTTTCCATTATGGAGATCACAGCAACTTTATGTCTCTATTCGCCAAATCCTATAATAAAATGTATGATTATTAGCTAGACATTTATATTTTATTTATTATTAGTTATAGTTTTAGAAAATATATAAATTATGGCTAGTATTAACGGAGATTTATCGCTTAACCTCTCTATCATTTTTGTACCTATTTGACAGGAATTATTTTAGTCGTGTTTATGTCTATGTGAAAGATATTTAGGGTATTTACTTACTCAGTAGGTTATATAGAAATCACTAGATTCAACTCAAGTCACAATCGTTCTTTAGCTCTCTGAAGTAGCTGCGCAGAACATTTTTGATGACGCCTAAAATCGTGCTATCTCGCTTACTCTATTAAACCTGCGCAATCGTCTATTGCACCTAACTTCAGAGAGCTAAAGATCCGTTGTGCTTAGTATACTATCACGACTTATACTACCTTCATGAAGGGCAACACACACGGCTTGGAGCCTAGATTTATTTCTGATGTGATGACCCATGAATGTTAGTACTTACTACAAAATGTTGTGATTGTGACGTCACCAACTAGTAACCCTCCAGATAGACAGTTTGTTCTTGCGTGTCTCGTACGTTGTGGTTACCAGTTGTTGACGCTGACTGTACTTTATGACCCTTATTAATAAACGTGGTGTAAAGTTACGCCAGGTTTAAACTCCAAAAATTGTATGTATGGTTACTCCTAAGTTACACCTGGCGTAACTACACCCCGTTTATAAATAAGGGCCTATAAGTATAGGATATATAAAAAAAAACTTCTTTTCGGAAGCAGTAGTAAACAAAAATACTTCATTGCCTTGATTAGAACGGCTAGTAAAATATACTTTACAATTTACTGGCCAATCTGCGTTGCCTCATCATTCTGATAGTAAAATATTTTGTTATGAAGTTATTATGCATCACATCTTGTCAAATAATTTGTTTTTACTACCGACAGAAGATATAGCAGTTGGCGCTAACGTAATGGCGATACGAACATTGTAGTTTCACTTAATCATTACATTTCCACTGCTGGTTAGATGAAGTACCCAACATGACTCAGGCATTTTCATTCTAGGTGCATTTTAAACTTTAGCATGTACAAAATGAGAACGTGCATTTTTGTAAAATATGGGTCTCTTTAATACACCATTAAAAAGCTGTGGGAATTCAACAACATAAACTTCTTCTTCCGTATCACCAGTAATTTCGAACCAGTGTGGTGAAAGGATTACTTATAATTATTATAAGACAACTTAAACTAGAAAATCAACACATCTATGAACAAGAATATCAGAGTGAAACAGACCCAAACAATAGGATGGAGTGGGAGATTTTTATCGAGCATCTAGTTAGTAGCCGCGAATTTGATGAACAATTTATTTGTAAATGTGTATAAAACAACAGAATTTTATGTAACCATAAATTTTGTCATAAATGTTACAATGAATTTTATCAGTTCCATCATAAACTATTTGTTTTATGATTTGACGTTAACACCAATGGGTGTTGATTTTATACTCTAGCGAAACTAGTAATAACAAAGAGATGTGCATATGACAGCGATATCGCTATAAGCCAGGGGTTCTCAACCTGAGACCAATGAGGAGTAAACTTATTTTTATGAGCCTCACTTTATTTTCTAGCTCCCAACTGGAGCTTGAGTTATGTTTGAGAGGATGAATGTATCCCTCAACCAAAATAAAAGTAGGCTCATTCTAACCGTGTTTGTTACCACGGTAGAAATGTGAATGAGAGCTTAGAGTCAAAACACAATTATAGAGCTGGTAGCGCAGTAGAAATGTAGTCTAGGGTACCGTGGATTATATAACTGCGAACTATCATCATCATTGGCCTCCTTATCCATCTATTACAGATGATTTAGCTTATGCTAAGTAATTATATCTTTGGACTCTACTTCAGTGACATATTCATATAATCTTGGATTTTTAAAAGATTAGAGAGAATGCATACCTTGTCTTGACGTAGGTACGGTACGAACAACGGATCTTTAGCTCTCTGAACTTAGGTCCACTATACGATTGCGCAGGTTTTGTAGAGTAGGCGAGATAGGACGATGCAACAAACTAAGCGAGTGAGCGAGGCAGCTATACAAAGCTGTCTTCGTCTTTTAGAGAGAGCTAAAGATCGGTTGTCCGTACACTGTACAGTTGTGGTCATGTTTAGTTTCGCTAGGATACCTGAAAATGCCCAGTAAATGTTGGGATAAGTTGCTCCTTCTCGGAATGTCTATACATTTATAGATAGCCATAAAAAATTGCATCTCTAGGTGTTGACTTTACAACCAAGATTTTAATTTTGCGGTGTTTGGATCTTAATAATCATTATTTTGAAATATAAACAGTCCTTATCCTCTGTGATCATGATATAAAATGGTTGTATGAGTACTTGAGTAGGTATGAGCTGTTTATGAATAGAGAATCAGTTTTAATAGACACGTCTAGGTTTAGCTCCGATAAGATGGACACTAGTGCCCGACTTTTACAGCATAACTGCATAGTGGGGCAATTCTGCCTCACAGGTTTTGCTGCCCAAATTATTCTTAAACACCATTTACATGATACTGGCAAACCATTCTTGCCACTTGCTTTCTCAAAAACGGAGCAAGAGCTAATATTCTGTTGCAAGAGATATGCCAGAATGGTATCGTGTAAATGGCTTTTATCCTATTAAGTATTAAGACACTGTTTCAATACCAATACCTACCTCTTGGTCGTACCCACTCACAAGTTATGTAAATCGGAGAGGTCCGTGTACGTCATGGGTCCTGTATATAATAGGCTACCAGACAATCCGCGTAGATGCAACCTCCAAGACGGCCTTTAAATCGAGGCTACGCAAGTGGCTCCTCGAAAAGTCGTTTTACTCTGTAGAAGAGTTTTACGAACTGCCAAATGCCAATTCGATAATAATGTTTAAATTTTAAATCAATAACTAAAATGCTGTGAATCAGTAATTAATTATTATTAATATAGTTTTTTTTTATCTAACTGAATTTATTATGATATTGACATTGTTATTTAAGAAATATGTATGTACCTTAGATATTTACCTTCATTATCTATAAACACCCACAAGTATAATTCTCACTACCTTTATCTATTTAATTGTATACTTACTTACTTATTATATGTACAATATTATTTGTATATTATTATTTATTTATAATATGTATATTTAATATCGTCTAAGTATCTTGTTATATTTTTTATTTCAGAATTTATTTTTAGTTAAGTCACTACCTTTTTTTTGAAGCTAAATGTAGTCACACCGAGACGTAATTCTTACTCTGTAAATCGTCAGCTTGGCCCTCACGATACAGGCTCAGCATAGTGTGAGGTCCGTCGTTAACACATAAGAATTTTGTTGTCAGCATTATGTAGGTACATTTTTCCTAACGTCTATCAATTTGTTATCCTCAATGTCTATGTGTTGCTTGAAATAAATATTTTTTACTTTTTTTACTCTATTTTTTTACCTACTTACCCTGGGACTTGACCTATAACGTGTCGTTATCAATAAAGATATTGTATTGTATTGTAATAGAATGCTCAGTATAAAGTGCTCGCTGTGTAGCTCGCTAGGTTCTTGAAAGATCTTCGAAGTGCTGTCAGTTGACCGCACAGAACACTGCTTAGGTACTGTGCGGTCAACTGAGCGTTTCCGTGCTTCGGAGGGCACGTTAAATTGTAGATGGCTATAAAGTGGTTGAGCCATGACGGAGGATGTCCCGTTGCATTGAAAAGGCTGCATCCAGATTGTAAACACGTGAATAGAGTGACTAAGAATAAACCAGTGACTTTGTTCTTGTTGTATTGATTTTGTTCTTATAGAATCACCGTGTCGAATCCCACACGTAAATGTTGGTTTGTATCGCCTTATTATCTATCCGTCGGTTGATTAATTGATCCATGGTTAATTACTAATTAGCTTTAATTGCGTCGTTATCCGCTTCGTCAGGGCTTTGTTCGTCGACTTTATTGGTACCGAAATATCTTTTATTCTTATCGCCAATTATTTGTGGCCATTAAAATAATCTAGACGATAGAAGAGTAGAACTTAGACATCTTAGACCTCACTAATGCTTAACATGAGGCAGAGGGAGGTCAAATGCTGACCTATTTAATAAAAAAAAATCATAGCATCTTTAGTTAAATCATGCAGTGAACGGATTTTTTTTTTCATATTTATTTAACTTTACACAATATACTACGAGTAAAGTCAGTGATTCTTCCTATAGATTTAAGTATTTGATTTGAAGTTTTAATTTTGGAAATAGATATGTCCTTTGAAACTAAGCGATGTAGGGCCGTGGATAAAAATCGATCTTCGGATCGAAAGGCTCCCACTCAGCTAATACAGCAAAACTTTGTGCCGTATTTCGAATATTCTGTCATGTTTCCAGCTGTCTTTGACAGCTACCCATCAGTAAAGTTAGGTTATGTCTCCGTCATGTTGAGCAAACAAGACTGAATCAGAACCAACAATGTCAACTTTCACATCGACCCACTGAACTTGGCAATAAGTTTAGTCGAACAATTCAAAACACCATCGATTGTGGTATTACATTCTTTGAATGAAAGCACTTGAGTTAGTTAGAGCTTGTTAATGCATAGGATTTGACCAAAGGACTCGCAGCCATGGCTTTTAGATTGATGTTCTCTCATGACGGTTGTTTGAGTATCGGTCGTTTATCAATGAATTTTTTTCTGTGGGAATTTAGCCGTATTTTTAACCGACTTGAAGTGACAAGAAGGGCCTCAAATACAAAATGTATGTTATTTTATAGGCTTTAAATAGTAAAGCTTCAAATCTCAAATGCAAAATTGCAAAAATCAATGTTTTAGAATATAATATAATATAAATGAATATAATGAATACCCTAAGACATCTTCATAGGATCTGGAATAAGTAACATAATAAGATCTGAGAGAATGTCTACCGCACCTTGGGGATACAGTCGTGAACTTGTTTTTTTTTTTTATAATAGAATATTTTTTATTTGACACGCACAAACAACACAGAACGGAACTTTAAAATAATACAAATAACATAAATAGTTTTCATAATTTTCATGAAAATATTAATCATAGACTGCAATTTAAACCAAAATAATGCATTGCTTTGACTATAAAGACCACCAATAGAGCAACAATGTGAGTAAATCTTCACTTAATTTAAAGTAATTAATCAGACGGTCATAAACGTTTAATTATAAGGACATTGTCATTTATAACTCTTCCGTTTCAACTCTAACTTGTAAGTTTTCACTTCTTAAAAAACATTAACCGTAAAATTACGTCCTAAGTATTGCACAAGGACGACCTCTGTGGCGCAGTGGGCGAAGGTCCGCCTGCGACGTCCGCCTACGACGCAGAAGGTTGCGGGTTCGATCCCCGCCGCGGGACAAATGTTTGTATGACCTACAGATATTTGTCTCTCTGGTGTTTCTATGTATAATATGTATGTATTTACAAACAAAAATCTGGTTCCCATAGTACAAGCTTTGCTTAGTTTGGGTCTAGATGATGCTGTGTGAAAAATGTCCAGCGTTATTTATTTATTTAGTTATATGTTTTTCAATCCATTTGATTTGATCAAAAAAAGTTGGTTTTTCACTATCGTCACTTTGTTCATGCCTCTGCGCTTATCTGATTGGTTGGATAATTACACTGTGATGGAAATTAAATAGGTCTATGATAGGTGATATCTATGACTTTGTAAGAAATGATAGCATACACAAACGAGTTTGAACCCTATTCAGAGTATTTCAGTACAAAATGCCGAACGTGTGATCTACTTTGACATATAGTTATTTTAACTTGATCCTGTATTTTTGCATTCAGTTTTTTTGTGTGCAGCTGTCATTTATTCACATGGCTGCTGGGCTGTCAAGAAAAAATCCGTGACAACCAACCGGAACGAGGGTTCCGGTTTGTAGTCATGGATTTTCTTTTTGCATCCAGTTCTTTAGAATGCAGCTACGACGTCATGCATCCACGTAGCTGCTGGACTGTCAAGAGCCCTTGTTCCGGTTTTGGTGCTACGGACGCAATAAAACGATCACAGGCTCTCAAGAATGCATTTTAACCGGACGGTATAAATTTTGTTTGCATAATCGTTTTGAAAATGCAAATGGCGCTAACATCACTGAGTTATAGCCCAAATGGGTTACTGGATTTATACAAAATAGTTTATATTAATTGAGGAGCGGTTCTAAAAGCCACTTAAACTGCTGAGCCGATGACAGCTGATAGATACTGCGCAATGGTGCAAGTAGCAATGTTAAAAGATTGTATGGAAGTTAGGGTTTTAGATGAAATATTAGTGAATAGTATTTGTATATTAGTAGTATTAGTGGAAGTTCTACTAGTAGAAATAAAATAGGATCACAGGCTATTCACCAGGTGTGAAATCATTTCAGCATCTTTTTCTGTTTACGTTAATTTCGGGACTCCAGACCATAGTTTGTGGAGCTTAAATAAAACTCATTTGTATGTGCTATGTGCGTGGTTTGTTTAAGATCATATCAATATGTAGTTTAAAGATAGGTTGGCATACTCAAACATTATTAATATATAAATAAATAAATAACGCTGGACTTTTCACACAGCATCATCTAGCCCCAAAGTAAGCAGAGCTTGTGTTATGGGTACTAGAATGACTGATAAACTACTTATATACTTTTTTTGTTTGTAAATACATACATATTATACATAGAAACACCCAGACCCGGGACAAATATCTATAGGTCATACATCATTTGTCCCGCGGCGGGGATCTAACCAGCAACCTTCTGCGTTGCAGGCGGACCCTAGCCCACTGCGTCACAGAGGTCGTCTTATAGTACATTATGGTACTAGTGTGTAATATTGGTGATTACCGCCGAGGCAAATAATTGATACCCGAGCCATCGGCGAGGGTCTTAATATAGCCGAGGAAGGTAATCATCAATACACACGTGTATCATACGACGTTTTTCAACACACTTGTGAATAAAATAACAATAAAAACTAATTTCAAACAGTGAAAACGAGTTGTGAAAAATGTTTCGCTATTGCGGGAAAAATGAATCAGTTTTCCTATGCGCGCGCATTGCGATCGGCCACAGACTATATTTCCGCGCCGCGCATAGGGTTTGCGCCTATTCTGCCACGTACAAAATGGGGAATTTAAAGTTTTCTTTTATTACAGAGAAAACAAAAGTTATATTTGAGTGAAAGTTTTATTTATTAAACACGTACGACTTAAAATTATCTATTTAAATAAGAAGTTGCATAAAATGAGCAAGCAATAGGAACATTAATTTATTTGTTCTGTTGAAAACGATCTTTTTTCTGAATAAAAACTTTTTTAAGAACAAAGCAACTCAATCAATAAAATTAAAAAAAAATTCTATTACTCACTAGTGAGTTATAGTAATGAAAAAGTCACAGTTTGATTATGGGTGTCATTATGTGCCTAATTGCGGTGACCATAAAGCCACTTTATGAGCAAGTGTGTTGAAAAATATATTATATTATATATATTATGGTTAGAGGTTCTATCGGTTTCACTGTCTAGATAAGATTTTCTCAGTTCAAAGATTGATGTGTATTTAATTTATTATTTACTTAACTGAGGTTCAGTTGTCGTTAAATGACTAAACTAATGAAGTCTGCCCGCCAACAAACAAAGAGGTTAGCACTAGTTTATTATCCACGTAGTCGCTGACGTGAAAAAATCTAATGATGTTGCAACCAATGAATCTTTATGAAAAAAAAAATAGAGAAGGATCTATGGGAGTGGTATATGATGTGTATGATAAATTATCTGCTGGAGTTCAATCAATTACCATCAGGTGTGCCACTGGCTCGTTTGCCCCCTCTTCCATAAAAAAAAAATCGATTCTTAGAACAGGAAGTTAGAAGGTACTAAGCCCTCTTACGCACTAGCGGTTGAACAGCGGGGCGGCTAGCCGCTTTTCAAGTTTTAATATGCAACCGCTTGTAAAAACTTTAGCTAGCCCGCGGTTCAACCGCTAGTGAGTAAGGGGGCTATTACAACTTGGATTTCTATGCATCAGTAGACAAAATGCCGGTCCCAGCTGTATGATGTGAAGCCTTGACAGTCATCAAAGCTAATTCATACGAATACTAAGGTAACTCTGAGCTTGTCAAGGACCATAGCAAGTTGGAAATTGGAAAGAGGCAAAAAAACTTAGGCCCTTATATCTTTAATAGATGATTTATACAGCGTCAGGAGGCAACTTATGCCTACACTTAACGGGACGCTGCAGTGCTTGGGACATTGTTTGAGATGGAATAGGCTTGCCGAGTACCTAAACCATCCTCTCAGCTTAATCAGCCTGGTGCACAGGAAAGACAACGTCAATACGTGTGGAGCTGACTAAGCTGCGGGTTTCCTCACGATGTTTTCCTTCACCGTTAAGAGCTCGTGTTAAAACGCATATAACTTTAACGAAACGAAAAATCCATTTGCCATTGATGCATGGCCGGGATTCGAAGCCACGACCTTCGGATTGAAAGTCAACCCCATTCGACCAACACGGCTCCTGAGGATCAAAGAGGCAAGGAAAATATTAATAAGATGAATTTTTGGAATACATTTTCAAATCTTCGATGATACATTAAATTGCGGTTCCGAGATGTTTAAACTGATGCTTAGAGTCACGTACATGATGTCTTGGGGCGCGACACGTTCGTTTTGTGTCTAGTTTATTCCGGGACGGATCGCAACGGTTGTCCACGCCCGGTTTAAGCAATTTGTTTGTTAATGCTGTTTACGGTTAACGATAGTCTACTAAATTATCATTTTAGATGTCATTATGAAACAAAACGCAGTCGTAATCTTGGGTCTTTGTTTTGTGATACCACAATCAGATTTTATTCGCCCCTGACCCTGTTTGGTCATATGGTCGTGGTTTCAGAGACGAATCAATTTATTGATAAAATTGTTTGTCCTGTGATACCGCGATCACGGGACTATCCAAGACACGAATGCACGATGGAATCTTGCAGAAATGGGCATGCAGGTTGTTAACTAATCAGTCTTAGTGGTTTTTCACGATGTTTTTCTTCATTGATGTACAGCAAGGGTTTGAAATCAGGGTAGTATTCCGCTCTAACATTTCTAATGTTAATATCTAGTCGTGTCGTATCAATTAAACCATCTTTATTATCCTCTTTGATACATTCACTGATAGGTCTACCTTTTGTTTCTATCCTCTATTTCGTCTTATGCAATCTTGTGTAATGGACTCTGACAAGCCCTGATTCACTATTCTGTGCAATGTGCATTATGAGTCCGTTTAGAATGGTTTATGAGAAAATTTCGCTTGAACTGATCCCGTGTGTGCGTTACCTAGTGGAAAATTACAAGCGTTAGGTACTCGTTGAAAAATCGTTTACCTTTGTTTCGACAATCATTAGTCATTTATCTAACTCAGCATAATAATATGTTGGATGTGAAAAACCAGCGCTAGTTGCAACCCAATAAGGCTAGGATTACAACTTTGATGTTAAAAAACGTGTCCAACTTATCTTGTGAGAATTAAGTGACATAATCTAACAGTGCTTACTTCTCTTCAAATAGGCCTTCGGTTGGCTATCTCGTCACTAAAATCATTGCTTACCACTACTACCAGTTCATAATAACCCCCGACCAAACTCAAGTGCGAAGTCTCGAGTGATAGATATTAATCGATACTATTTATCTCGATTATTCGCAGAAGCTCTCGAGTCGTCGAGGTCGTTATACTAATGTTTTGACATTAGATTCTGATGCTGGGAGTAGGTAGACTATCTTGTGAATACATCTAGGGCTGGTATCTGTATTCTGTGGCCTGGTTGGAGATTGCTTTACCTACTCTGACTTTTGATATGGCAATTTTGAAATTTTTCCGTGGTACCACCGGTAGTACGGTCAACGACAGAAGTTCATGAACATTTGATGTATTTGAAGTTCTTCGAAGTTCATAGGGTTTTAGATAAAACTTCACCTTATATTGGATGTTTTGCCTTGCACCATTACTATTATGAAAAAAAATAGGCAATTTTCCCAAAAATAATGATGAAAATGAAGCTTTAAAATCTCCAATTGTTCATGAACTTCTGTCGCTGTACCACGGGAAAGTGATCTACTGATACCTACTGATATTAAATACGAAATGATTATCGACATTTGACGGCTATAAGCACAGAATAGAGATATGTAGCTATAGTCACTAAAGGTAGTAATTATATTGTATGTATGGTAGAATTCCGTAAGAATTACAAGCACCGTTTGTAATGAATATGTTGTTAATCAATGTTTATCACACCTCAATCTAATAACTTTAGCAACTAGCCATCTTAATATTCATTTCATTCAAGTTATGGCCCCTGTCTGCATCGGCAAGTTAATTATTCTAGAATTAAATAGGCAACAGTGACAATTCTTGACCCTAGAATTGATCATCGGGATGTATTAGAATTTAGACCTTTTACATCTATATTAGATGATTTATACAGCGTCAGGAAGAAACCTATGCCTACACTTAACGGGACGCTGTAGTGCTTGGGATATTGTTTGAGATGGAATAGGCTTGCCCAGCACCTAAACCGTCCTCTCAGCTAAATCAGCCGCCCACAGGAAAGACGACGTCAATACGTGTGGAGCTGACTAAGCTGCGGGTTTCCTCACGATGTTTTCCTTCACCGTTAAGAGCTCGTGTTATAGCGCATATAAACTTTACGAAACGAAAAATCCATTGATGCATGGCCGGGATTTGAATGTCTAGGCACAACCCCATTCGACCAACATAGCTCATCAGGATGTATTAGAAACGTGAACAATAATCCGCTAAGAGGCGCCGCACCGTAAGTAAAAACAGCTCCGTATCTATAAGTAGGCTCATTCCTTTTTGCAACCAAAGGAGTATGTTCATTGTTCACCATCTTCAGCATTACCCATCGTCCGACTTACCTCAATACTGGAAAAAGGGCTCTCTTCTTTGCTTGTCTCTGCTTGTCTAGTCCATCTACAACCCACTCCTTTGGTTTGAATATCTACCAATTTGGCTTAAACATCTGCCGAGCGATGTTTCGATGGCCATTTACTAGGCCCTATTAAGCCCCCTTACGCACTATCAGCGGTTGACCCGCGGGGCGGCTAACCGCGCGGCTAGGATTCTAGTTCAACTTTGAAAAGCGGCTCGCCTCGCGGCTAGCCGCCCCGCGGTTCAACCGCTAGTGCGTGGCTTAGAGAACTTGGAAATACATAGTTGAACTATGAGGCTCTACTAAAGAGTATATTGTAGGACTGTAAGACAAAGTTACTAAGATTTTGCTCACCAAACTATGGATAAACGTGGTTTATTCGTTTAATTTAACCGTAAAATTTGCAATTACAAGCTGGTAGCAACAGACAATCGAACGCGGCAGGTGGCATTTGCCGTAAACGACCTCATACTATGACCTTACTTGAAAGATAATCTGGAGACACACCATTGAGTACAATGCAAAACAAATGACAATAGTGAACAACCACAACCTGTCACTTGGGAATATTAGAATACTGGACAACCTTGGTAGTATGGTGGCGTGCTGGGATGTGACGCAAGTTGTTCAATTTTCGTAACTGAATGAATGAAAATACTTTATTGCAAACCTTAAATAATTAAAAATACTTAAAACAAAAACAAAACAATAAAGTAAAAATGTACAATGGGCGGCCTTATCGCTAAGAAGCGATCTTTTCCAGTGCTTGGCATGATCTGTAGAGACTACCACAAGGTGTTGTCCACAAAATATGTTCATCGACTTCCTCAAAGACCTAACTTTACTAGGTATCTTTTATTCCCTAAAAAGATAAAAGGGAATATTTTATCAGGTTTTATGGATACAGTGATCATATTTTTTCGAAATATTTCATTATCTTATAAGTAAGACTAGCTGATCTGCGGCAAACGCTGTTTTGCCAATATCGCTATTAAAAATTACTGGTAGAAAAATGTTACTACAGTTTATCTGAGTTTTTAACTGACGACCTAAGCATTTTTGATAGGAATTGATAATTACGAGAATGTGTGATTAAATAATATATAATCACACATTCTGATATATAATAATTTGCATGCCGACGATAAAGTAAGAAAGTGTTGGAACTTTCCTTATTATATTTAAGACCAATATTGTACATACTTTCTGGCAAATAAATGATTTGATTTGATTCGTCATTCGGCCATACCGTGTGTCTTCTAATGGTACCATTTACTCTGTCCTTTGGTAGTCGATAACGCCACTTAGCGAATTTAGGAGCTGCTGCTTCTAACACCTTGAAACTAGACTTGGTTACTGCCGCACTCAGAATCATCAATTGACACAATAAGTGAGGATTTAATGAGGATGTACAATAAAGTTAGATGTATGTGAATCGCTAGTTCGGTTATGTTTCCCTACAACTTATTTAAATCTTCACGATGACACTTAGTCTTAGTCAACGTAAAACATTATTGAAAGTTTACCACGAAGGTTTTCTTCTTTATACTTAGAGCTTGTACCTGATATCAATTTTCCAAAGCAAAAATATAATGAAACTTCGTTTGGAAAAAATCACGTCCTTCGGAACGCAAGTTAGATCAACACCTTCGCATGACGCTATTCAGCCACTTCAAAACTTATTTATTTTTGGTTTCAATTACGAGTGACATCTTTGAGTCCGGCTGCTAGCTTTGTTATCGTCTATCGCAACACTAAGTTTACTGCGAAGCTGCGCCCGCGCATTGCAAGATATTGTACAGATTGTGAGCTGATAGATCGATGCTAATGTCGGAGTTGAATTCTACGGTGCTACATTGTACCTTTTTGAAGTGTTGATTCTGAAAGCTTTTTGGTGTAAGATTTCTAGGAATAATATTTGTACTTTTATAATGTTACAGAAGATTTATAAAAAAGGTGTTAGGCAGCAAAATAATTTTTCAGTATTTTATTTAGTTGTAATGAGTGTTTTAGATTACGTGCTGTAAAGTTTACCCTACCTCATATTATTATGAAGTTATTATTATTATGACTATTATGTCAGTGGCCAACTCTGGTGACGGAGTTTTTAGGCCGCCTTAAGGCCTCTGCCATGGCTTAACGACTTAAATCATAGATTTAGCATGGTACCTTTTTGGTACGTACTATATATGACTTAAATAGCCGGGACTGACAATTTAACGTGCCCTCCGAAGCACGGAAGCGCTCAGATGAAAATACCACTTGCGGTCACCCATCCACTTACAGACCGTTTCGAATCAAGAACGACTAAGCAAGCCCGACCATGAGCGCTTCATTGACAAACAAGTTCAGTTCTGATCCAACATTACTAAGTAACCTTTATCTACAGAAAATTCATAAGATTAATAAATAATATCTATATCTAGACAATCCTAAACAAAACACCGTACAACAATCTTTGTAGCACTCCGAGCCCTTGATACAAACAAAGTCAACATGGAACCCATCCAAATTACAAGCTTACTGAAAATTTATTGCCAATAACTTCATGCTATACTAGATCAACCAACTCAACACAGGCTTAGCTGACTTCAAGACTTTATTGCCTGTAAAATGTGTAATGCTCTCGACCTTTGAGATTAGGAGATCTGGATGCCGTCCAACGTAGGTGTTATGATTGCTACAAAATTAAAGAGCAACAAAACTTTGGTTTCCTAAAACACAGTAACTGTGATTTCCCGGCCGCAATATTATCTGAACGTATCTAAAGAGGCAGACCACCAGCCCGTTGGTCAAATGATTTTATTGTCAATGCTGTCGGGAATCACTGGATGTCACTCGCAAGAGAGAGAGAGAGTAAGAATGGCGTTATATAGAGGAGGCTCATACACAACAGTGGGTATGGGCGCTGAGATGATCTATAGTTTATATATATAACGTAAACGTAAAACAGGTTCACGACTGTATCCCCAAGGTGCGGTAGACATTCTTTCAGATCTTTTTATGTTACTTATTCCAGATCCTTTGAAGATGTCTAAGGGGGGTAGTCAGAGGCATGTCCAAACACATATTTGATACATGCCCACATCTTGCAGAAGTTAGTATTCCATACGTGACAGGTTGCAAGCCCATCGCCGCTTATAAGAACACTAACCGGTTTCCTCATGATGTTTTCCTTCACCGTTTAGAGCACGTGTTAAAGCGCATATAAATTTTACGAAACGCAAAATCCATTGATGCACGGCTGGGATTCGAACCCACAATGTTCGGATTGAAAGTCAAGGTACAACCCCATTCGGCCAACACGGCTCTTTATATATAACTATATATATAAACCATATGGCAAGTGACAGAAATCCCAGATAATATTGACACAACAGAAAGCAGCCCTTGATGGATAATTCAAGACACGACGGCTAAATAATTCACGCATCCTCATTTCCAATAAAATTATGATCTTAATATTACGGTGACCGCTCTGTAAAAACCTAGTAAGCTCATGTAAAAAGACTCAAAGGATGATTTTATGTCTATGCTTTAGGGATCTGTCTTAACTAAGTATTAATTATTTTATTTTATAGCTTTACGTATTTATAAAGGGTAATAACGCTTTCTTTGACGGAGTAAAGTTACAAAATGTTACAGTTCCACATAATATTCAAAACCCAAGTAAACCTCACCCCGCCAATCAACGAAACGTTTGTATGAGACGCGACGCAGAAGATGCAAGTTCGAGTCCTGCGACGGAACAAAATATGTTTGCATGATTTTATGATATTTGGTGTCAAAAACGAAACTCCAATCGTATTTTTATGAAAATCTGTAAAATTTTATTTTCACTGACAATTATAGCCTGTAACTTATCAAATGGGACATAACTGAGAAATAACGAGCATTAAACTGACAATGCTCAATAAATGTCCATATTACCCACAAAACAGTCGACGTGTTGTGTCATAACAAGATTATACGAAGCCAGTCAATGAATAAACATTTTATAAGAAATACGAGTAGACGGATCTAAACTTGTGACTTTTAGCGCATAGACAAAGCTATTATGTCAATCATTTTGAGTCGTCCGATTTTTGGGTTCAGTTTGACTTCTAGCGATTTTAAAACTGATAAAGTGATAAATGTTAGCGATTGGAAGCCGAAGTCTCAGCGAGAGAACATGATTTTCAGAATTCAGATTTGTGCAAGCTCGTTGCGCTCTCAACTTGGCGGGTGTAGCGCGTTCTTGGATCAAATTAAATCAAATATACAATTTTTTTTTCTCTCACAAACAAAATTGAAATTAAAATAAATAGCACAAGAATCTAAAAAATAAATAGGTAAGTACATTAACAAATCCAAAAAGGTTGTAGATATAAAAACCTGTTTTGTGAGAGACTGGTGCTTGAAATAGGTAGGTATAGACAAAACCTGTGCTACAAGTCACCAGTGCCATACTCAACTGATTTTTTTTTTGGATAATTCCTCGCGATAGTGGACTGGAATATACTATAAACATTTTCTTAGATTTAAAAAGCTTTCTGATATCATTAAAGATGAAAACAATAATGATAAAAAATTCAAAAATATTTTAAAAAAATACCTAATCGAAAACTGTTTCTACTCATTGCAGGAATTTTTAGCGGACTCCTAAAAATATCTGGGAATGAATAGCCATACTTTTTAGAATTTTTGTAATAGGTCATGCACCATTAATAGGCATTATGTAATTTGTTAAAAAATTGGGAATAAGTTTTGTAAGTTTTTTGTACAATAATAAAGCGCCCCTAGCAAAATATTGCTGTGCCCTAACAGGGTTTATGTTTGAAACAATGTATCCATATTACACTAACACCTCACTAACAACATAAGTGCATTAAATATTTCTATTTCTATTTCTCTCACACTAGAGCTACACCCTAGAGTTATGATGGTGTGACGAACATCGCGTGCGCAGTATAATTTTGGCTAAATGATCCAAATTGCCATCATTTGCGAAATCATTTCGACAGCGGCTTTCGCTTTTTGAATGTCGTTCTCCGATAATTGGCATGACATATTAAAAACATTAGGTTTAAAACGAAACAATTATTTAGTCGAATGCATGTTTTCCTAGTTTCATAGTAGCGACGATCACTGTGCCTGACTTACAAATAATAGATACGAAGGTCATGGGATGAAATCCCGAGTTTTCCGAGGGATTTTTTATTTAGATTTGAATGGATTTTATAGTACAACACCAGTCAAACTGTTTTCATCAAAATCACGAGCACATCTAAACTAACTACTTATTCAAAGTTTATTTGGATAAGTAGTTGTTGTCTATTCCATTTCCATTACAATGTCTACTTATAAAAAAAACTTCACTAATAAAAGCGTCCGAATCCGTACGCAGAAGTTAGTTGAAAGCCAAAGCTCTTTTTGATAAAGCTATGCGTACACAAAGATCAAATCACCCTCAGTCTCTGACATAATCACGTACACATTAAGCCGCGTGCACACACGGCGGCACGTACAAATCTATTTTTACTTACATTTGAAAAACCTTTTGATAATGTGTTCGGTGGTTTCTTTGATCTGGCTCGGTGGCCGAATAACTCAGGTATTTGCGTACAGTCAGCTGCAAATGATAAAATATAACAAAATACCTAAGTAGCTGTATTTCCAAGGCTCGGTAGGTATTTATAGCCTATATCATCAAGTCATTCAAGATTTTGATACGAGATATATTATGAACCCTAGACCGTCGCATCCATGGTGACGCTCTCTAACTAACTGAGCTATTGGGCAATCGACTCGATGCCGATGGTTGACATTGGAGTGGGATTATACTTTTACAGGGTTGTTTCATAAGTTTGACGATGTTTTTTTTTTGCTTAGTATATTATAGGTTTTCCAGCATAAAGCGCCTTTTCTTTCTTCTTTCTTAAGATTCAAAAAAATCTGTTAAGCTTTTTGATTAAGTATGTTGGGGTTTTCACATTTTGTTCTTCACCGTTTTTTTTCTGACTGTACGCTATTGAGCAATCGATGTGTTTTGTGACAAATCACCGAACAGATCGAAGGGAATGTTTTTGTGATTACCGCCCTGATTGGAATGCCGGCTTTGTGCCCGGAAATGGACGAAACAAAGATCTTTTCTTACATTTTGTTAGAAGGATGATCAAAGTATGAACATTTTTATTCATACGTTGATCAAAGAAGTAGAATAACTTTTATTTTATGTTACAATTGCAAGATCTATTCATTATAATTGTACCTTTATTAAATGTATACATACAAAAATATGTGGTGACATATTTTTTCAGCGTTGCAGCAACATATAGCGACAAAAATTTATGAAAATCAGAAACCAACGTAAGATTCAATGGTCGAGTAAATTTCTGAGATTTTTGGTCCATTAATGGCACTTATATTTTTTTACTCCTGTAAATAAAAAGTACCATTTAAGGCTCTATTCCTTCAACATTATTCTGTTAATGTTAAATTCCAGCCATGTCTCGTTAATTTGGCTAATATATATGGACCTTGTTGGAATTTGATGAATTTAAGTGTCCAGATCGCTTTTGTGGAATTATTATTCCATTGCGAAGTAGAGCTTTTGTAACCCATGTACATTGTACAGCTGGCCCAAAAATTTATGAACATCAATTTCAAAACTCTCAAAAATAACATTTGAATGTTATTTAATAATAATATAGTGTACTTCAAGGTGGTTCGACTAATTTCTCAAGTGAAGAGGTGGATTTGGCACACATTGTATGAAAGGATAGTATTTTGATGCAATTCAACTTTGGATCGAAAGTCAAGGTTCAAAAAACTCTATCTACTATCTTCTATATATAAAATGAATCCCTCTATCCCTTGGTCACGCCATCACGCGTGAACGGCTGGACCGATTTCACAATTTTTTTTGTTGTGTTTGTTATTGTCAGGAGAAGGTTCTTATGACAGAAAAAAATTAAAAAATTGCGCGGAAAAAAATGAATCCCTAATATCCCTATATCCCTTGGTCACGCCATCATCAATAATGCGCAGACGAAGTCGCGCGGTTCAGCTTGTTTTTAAATAATTATACACAGTATAAACTAGAAACATTACTAAAAACATTAATTAACTAGAACATTACAAGTTCGTGTAAGTTAGTGGAAAATTACCACTAAACTGCAACTATTCATTTCTGATCCCAAACTGTTGCTGCGATGCTCAGAAGATCAACCTTTGGATCCTATTCATCACTACACTCATTTGGCAAGATATTGAACTGGATACAGCATTGTGAATGGATTTAAAGTTATCTCAACATGGATTACCTAGAATATTTGAATGACTATGACGTATTCGTACCAAACAATGAATTGCAATATTACTTCTGTTTATCGATTTGTTTGCATTGTACGAACTAACTTGCAAACAAACCATCAACCAACTAATTCCAAGTCAGTTTGAGAATTTTGAGTAAGTATATCACAATTGACGACCTTTGTGGCGCAGTGAGCGAAGGCCCGCCTGCGATGCAAAAGGTTGCGGGTTCGATCCCCGCCGCGGGACCAATGTTTGTATGATCTACAAATATTTGTCTCGGGTCTGGGTGTTTCTATGTATAATATGTATGTATTTAAAAACAAAAAGTATATGAGTAGTATATCAGTCATCTAGTACCCATAACACAAGCTCTGCTTACTTTGGGGCTAGATGATGCTGTGTGAAAAGTCCAGCATCATTTATTTATTTATTTATAACTTGTAAACAAACCATCAACCAACTAATTCCAAGTCAGTTTGAGGATTTTAAGTTAGATCACAATTTTCACTATAAGTATTTTTTTGAAGCGCTCGTGGTCGTGCTTGCTTAGTCGTTCTTGATAGATCGTCGAAGTCAAGCAACGTTCAAAACGGTAAGTGGATGGGTGACCGCCAGTGGCATTTTCATCTGAGCGCTTCCGTGCTTCGGAGGGCACGTAAATTGTCGGTCCCGGCTAATTAAGTCGTTAAGCCATGACGAAGGCCTTAAGGCGGCCTAAAATCACCGTCACCAGAGTTGGCCACTGACTCATACGAACTTACTATAAATATTGATGGAAAATTGACCATTATGTTTACAAATAGTACTTCAATAGGTATCTACTAAAATGTACTTTGAAAAACGTACGCGCCGCAGTCATGTTTCTATACAATAATTACGTTTTTATACTAAAAAGAAAACCGACTTCAATGTTTGACTCGAAACGCGGTGTGACTCAGGGCGTCAAGCTGTCGATTCGATTTCTATTTGTGACATGGAAAGGAAGGTGTTTAGAGTTTTACGGGGAAACTATCAATCCTTCAGGAATAAAATTTATATGGGACCACGTCTGGTGTATACCCTTTCAAACATGAAAAGAATTTTGCAAATCGGTCAACAAATGGCGGAACAATCGCGTAACAAGATAAAAAAAAAAAAAAAAAAACATACAGACGAATTGAGAACCTCCTCTTTTTTTGAAGTCGGTTGAAAAATTCTGATGACGTCAGAAAATGCGGCTGACTTCTGACGTCTCAGCGTTTCTTCTATTGAATTGACAGTTCGTCTCAGCGTTTCTTCTATTGAATTGACAGTTCGTCTCAGCGTTTCTTCTATTGAATTGACAGTTCGGCGCGGATAGGTCTGCGACCCTTACACCCTCAAATTTTTTGTTTCATAGACCTATCTCGCTGACTGTACAGTACGAAGCGTTTAGTATTGGTCGATATAGTTATTTTATTTAAACCATGACCGTGCCGTTGACCTTCCCAGTTGTTTTGAAAACAAATTAATTGTTTGAATCGTTCTCAGCAAAATCACTCGGTTTCACTCTAAAACCATCCACAAATAATAACTAACTCTTGAAGTGGGTGGCAACTGGCAACACAACAATGTACGGGTTATTTGTGTGTTTAAATCATAATATATTATTTAAGGGCCAGAGTAGCAAGCAAGATAAAACAATAAATAATTATACTGGACATTTTTCACACAGCATCATCTAGCCCCAAACTAAGCAAAGCTGATATTAGATAACTGTTATACTACATACAGGGTGTAAAAAGACTGCTACCGAAAACTGAGGCGTTGCAATCAGACCATGATTCTAAATATATTTAGCGAAAAAAAAACGCCAAAAAAATTTTTTACTAAGCTACGGTATTTTATGTCATTTTCGGTTATTTATTACTAGGACAACATAATAAGACGATACCTACCTGATAATTTACTTAATAAAAGAAAAAAACAATTAAAACTCAAAATCCAGCAATCTACGTAAAACAACGCGCCTAGTACATACGCAAACAGTAATCTTCAAACTCTGTTTTCTCCGGATATAATGAATTTTTCGGAAAATCCTTTTGAATTTAGTTGTGTGTTGGGATGCTGTACCTGCCCCTTTCGGCTTCGGTAGACGTCTTTTTACACCCTGTATATACTTTTTGTTTGTAAATACATACATTTTACAATTATTCATTTTACAATTTTACAATTTACTCGCACACACACATACACACACACACTCGCACACACACACACACACACACACACACACACACACATACCTACACAAACACACACAAACAAAATATACACTTTCTTTCTTATACACGAGAGATTTTAAATAGTAACTAATTGCATAAAATTTGATAAAATATCAAGTACTTACTCGCTTTTTTCTTATTAATCTTTGTTAGAACTAGATCATTGTTTTGTTTGTTAATTCGCATTTCATTTAGGTGAAAATGTAAACTACCTAACATACCTACAATAGTTTTTGTTTCTTTCTTTCACTATAAAATAGGTATTAAGTTACAAATATTAATATGGATATGCAAGAGCGGAACAATCTGGCACAAGTACTTTGTACTTAAAAGAAGGTTCCAACCCTGGTTGAAATTGTAACCCTTGGTTAATGAAATAAACTATTTTTGATTTTTTTTTTGATACATATTATACATAGAAACACCCAGACCCGAGACAAATATCTGTAGGTCATACAAACATTTGTCCCGCGTCGGGGATCGAACCCGCAACCTTCTGCGTCGCAGGCGGACCTTCGCCCACTACGCCACAGAGGTCGTCAAGATATCGAAATTGAACTAGGAAATAAAAAAAAAACCGTATTATATAATATAAATTTTTTCACAAAATAAACCATAAGATTCATCAGAAAAACTCTATTTTCAGATTATGTTTGGATCTACTGAGATTATTTTACCAATTCGTGTTTACAATTTAAATGTCAATCTTTACAGGTAGGTTAAGAGTAATTTGGATAAAAATAAATGTCGCACTTTCAGGTATTCTACGCCTTAAGTTAATATTTCAATAACTTTGTTGTTGCTGAGGAGAAATGTAATAGGAGTTACTGTACATAAACGTACATACATAGATCGGTGAGATGGACTTATTTGGTAATACGTAAAGAAATACATAGGTATTAAAATAATACAACAATTGAGAAAATGAATTCTTATCAAAATTAGCGATTCCGACGGGATTCGAACTCGCGACGATCAGTCGATCCCTCCTCAAGCCGGAGTGCCTTGAACCGCTCGGCTACAGAACCACTAACGACGCATTCGAAATTAATTTTCTCAATGAAATATCTAAGTGTGGTAAGTAAAGTAAGTAACTATAAAAATTACAATTATAATACAACAATTACTTTTTTCACAGATATTTCAAATAATAAATTATGTTTAAAGACGTGACACTACAGTGACACTAGGCTATCTAGGCTATCTTGGTATGGACACGTTATAAAATAAATAAATAAATAATAATGCTGGACATTTTCACACAGCATCATCTAGCCCCAAACTAAGCAAAGCTTGTATTATGGAAACCAGATAACTGATATACTACTAATATACTTTTTGTTTGTAAATACATACATATTATACATAGAAACACCCAGACCCGAGACAAATATCTGTAGGTCATACAAACATTTGTCCCGTGGCGGGGATCGAACCCGCAACCTTCTGCGTCGCAGGCGGGCCTTCGCCCACTGCGCCACAGAGGTCGTCAATTATGTCGGTATTTGGTCGGTTATGAGGAGGGATGAAAACCTGAAGTGTGGCTGGGTATGCAAGAAGAGGAAGGCCGAAGAAGAAGTGGTTGGATTGTGTGAGAGAGGATATGAATGTAAAAGGAGTGGATGCAAAATTGACGAGTGATAGGAGTGAGTGGAAGAAGAAGACATGTTGTGCCGACCCCACTTAGCGACCTTATCCCAAGGTCAGGGAGATGATGACGTGACACTACAGTGTAGCAAAAGACTGGTAAGAAAATAAGTACTTATTCGTTTTTGGTTTATAATAGGTATTTGATTATTACAAAACTGACTCTTAATTCAACATTTTTTTAACTTATATCTTACCGCATCATAAAACTAGGCCTCAAGCAAATAATCTGTCTAAATACTTCCAAAAAACTATTTCAAACAAATATGTCAACAGTTCATTAGCAAAAATAAACTTGTAACGCGATTCAAAATATTATTTTAAAATACAGCAAATATACAATCACTTAAAAAACGCTAATAATACTGTTGACATTATTGTACACTTACCGACAAACGTACATTATATTGAATTTTAAGGAAATTAACTTTATTATTTTTGTCAAACAAAATGACTACCTACAATTTAAATTTTTGCAACGGCCTCTTAGATGTTTTAACCTGAATATTTTATATACATTTCTCTATTCTCTATGTTGCTTCAAGTTTATGAAAGAGCTTTTCGCGTAAAAATGCCAAACAACTGGCCACCTAAAATTGTTGCCATCAACAAAATTTTATTTTGTGATGCAAATTTTTTGAGATGCAATTTAAAAATCTTTAAATCAATCGCTAGTTAAAAAAAAGAAAAATTTATGTTACAGACAGTACACGTCAGACAAACATTCACATCACGTCTGCAACTTACACTTTGTTTTCACAAAACTCTTCAACGCGTCAATCAGTCAGGTTTTATGTATGGAATTGTAAAGAATTATGTTGTAGAAAGCAAAAATGGATTTCTTTGAAGCATACAAAGAGTTCGGTCTACTTTAAAAAAGTATGCTTTGTTGCGAAGCGTGTAAATATTCAATAAGAATAATTTTGCGGCAATTTAATAAAATTAAATGGTTTTGATTTCTCTTAAGTTTATAAATATCGCAATAACATAATTATCATAGAGGGTCTTAAAATACCTAAATATGATTGTGTTTTATGAAAGCTCGCTCATAATTTCACCAAGAAACCAAAAGCACAGAATTTACTTTTCTTTTGTAGAAGGTTTCGCTCTTAGGAATTTATAAGCTTATTTTAAAGTAAACAACCTCATTTTAAATGTTCAGCGCACAGTCATAAAGATACTTAACGTACAGACAGAAGTATTCTAACTTAGAGATATACAAATATAGAGTCGTTGTAATTTAAATAAGCAGGAGTGAACTCTGCAAAGCACACACTTGGAGAAAAGTGTTCCAACTGAACAAAAAACAATTAGAATTTTTATTTTATTTTAGAATACCTAGGATGTCTAGTTATCTTTATTAGTTTTTCCAACTTTCACAAAATAAACCTTACTATTTATTGTAATCGTAAAATAACATTATAGCAACCAATTTCTGGAAACATTGGTGACACTTTATTGGTGTGATTGACGATATCAATTCAACGTGGAACGCGCAGAGAATAAATACTTTTGTAATCAGTCAAGAAAACCCGCCTGCGACGCAACAGGTTGCGGGTTCGATCCCCGTCGCGGGGCAAATTTTTGTATGATCTACAAAATTAATATTTGTCTTGGGTCAGGGTTTTGGGTATAAGTATGTATTTACAAACAAAAAGTATGTAAGTATCAGTCATGTAGTACCCATAACACAAGCTCCGCTTACTTTGGGGCTAGATGATGCTGTGTGAAAAGTTCAGCATGATTCATTTATTGGAACGAAGTTCCTTTTCGGACGGTATCGGAAGGGGTCTAGACGAAAAAAAGTGTTGATTTTTGCGTCACGACACATGTATACCTATGTCAAAACATCACAGTCCGTAGGTACGTACGCAGTCCGTACATTGTTAGTACGGAAGAGCGTTTCTAGGATTTTAATATTTGACAATCCTTAATTGACAAAATGCCAAATATCAAAGTTGAAACTTCGTTCCAACCGAGTGTTCCACGACACCCACGTACTTTTTTTATATAAGTTCAATTGTAAACAGTGAAGTGTGAACGTGTCCATAATAAATGTATGATGCGCGATATTGTTGGGCTATGAACTATAATGCTATAAGCTATTATGTATATTATAGCGTAGTCTGAAGCCGGCTTTTTATAAAACGTCGAAGTGAAGTAACTGTGCGGTCACAAAGTAGATGGGTGACCTCTAGTGTTATTATCTATCAATGCTTCCGTGCTTCAGAGGTTAAACTGTCAGTCTCGGCTTAAGTCGTTAAGCCACGACGGAAGCCTTGAAGCAGTATCAAAACTCCGTCACCAAAGTCGGCAACTAACTCAAGCTTGTACGTACTTACTGGTGGAAAAGCAGCCTTGTCGTTTACCAGTAATGAGTGATCAAGCTATAAGGAAACTAGTTACCTTGTCAGCACATAATTAACCGTAAAGATTTCAGACTTCACCACATTATGCGAAAACTGTTTTGAAACTTGAGGAGCACACACAAAATGGGGGTTCCCTAGCGAATAAGTTCTAACTGACGTCACTGTTCTGTAAAGAAGTGATGTCCCAATTATAAACTCAAGCGATATCGATGAATGTTTATTAACACGTTCAACGCCAAGAGAAAAATTTAAGGTGGTTCGGTGCCCTTGGCGCACTTGTTTCTGTCAACTTTACAGAGCTGTTATGGATCTTCACTGAAAGGACCGAAAAATTGTCGTTCCCATCCAGCTATTAGCAGCTTTTAGACGCACAATCTTTCGCGAGTGATTCCGCGAGGGAAAGCCTGCACGCAATCGCGAGTGATAATTTTGATGCTACGCGTTCTTTCACGCGCGATTACTCGTTAGTGCTTGTCAAAACGCTATCGTGCGGGAAAGCCTGTACGCGCAATCGCGAGTGAAAATTTTTTTGAGGCTTGAAGCTACGCGTTCTATCCCACGCAATTGGCTGTATCCCTCGCGATGTAATATATATATTATGTCGTTAAGCTATGATGACCGACAGCCTAAAAACTCCGTTATCAGTGTATCAATAATATTGAATACTTTTCTGATGCTGATAAAGCTAAAAGTTCATCAGAGAACAGAACGGGCAGCTAACTTATAAAAAACCGCTTTACTCTTTTTGATTGCACCGAGAGCCAAAATAATGGAGCTTTTGTATCAGCTCGATAAATTCGTCACATTACTGACAGACCAGCTATTAGATGTTATTTATCACTGAATAGCGATGTCGTCAAACTGACAGCCTGACTATGTTACTTATTACATTGTGTGGGAAATGGGGTACAAGCTTACTGTTCTGGTGGTATTAATAAGATAAGAAAAGATAAGATAATTTATTTCATAAAAAATCAACTGTCTGTGTGTGTTGTGTGAATGTAATTACAGTTATGGTTACAGTTTTCATAAAAATACAACTTATAAATTAATATAAGAGAAATAATTTTTAGATTTAAATAACTTTTAGATTGCGTAGTGTGCCTTTATTTATTAACAATAAATAATAAGTTTATTCGTTAACATTAATCATTTTTGAAATAATTTATTGTATTCTTTAACCCAATGTTGCCAATTTTTAACTCCTTCTAATAGTGTTCATTATGGGGTACTTTACCAGACCCTCTTTTAGGCCTTGACTAATTAATCAGAATAAAATAAATTGCATATTAAATAACCATACTACCTACTGAACTCATAACAATAAAATAAACAATATACTATTAAATGACAGACAGACAGGAAAAGAAAAGCAAAGCATTATTGTAGTAGAAAACAGCTGCACAACTTCATTCAAACAAACGAGAATTACGTAAGTAGGTACCTTTATTATAAGCTTTTTGAGACGTAGACTACATTATTTATTTATTTGCTACACACACACGTACAAACAGGATATAGGATATAGATATCTACAATGTATGTGCTACAGCAGCAAAAGAGCTACGAGTAGCACTAGAAAAAAAAATTGGTTGTCTGTAAAGTCGTTTAAAGTCGGTCGGTTTACTGACAAAAGTTGAACGTGACAACGCAAAGGCCGATTGTGCTTCTTTGTCGCTCGTTCCGCGCTCTCGCTTGAACTTGCGCAAGCCTTACATGGAACGCCTCAGAGCGAGGTAACGCCGCATGACGTCATGTTTTTTCGTGCGTGCAGCCGGCTCTATCGAATTATAAGACGTAGTCACGACAAAAATCCCAACTTAGCTGCTATCGTCATGTCCCACTAGCAAAGTATTATGGTAGGTCTACTTTTGTTTGTTAGATGAATCATTTATTATCAAATTTTCATGTCATGATAATTAATATGTAGTGGTTTGAAAGTGAAAAAATAATTTATTTACAGAAACTAAGCTACTACATATTTACATATATTTACAAAATACAACAGGATTAGTGAAGCTATCTAAGGATCGTTAGAAACGATCTATAGATAGCTCAACTGATCCAGGTCACTGTTAGTCGGAAGCGTGCCCAAAACACTGGCGGCATTACCACGCTGGATGGCAATGCTGATCCTTTGGGCCAAAAATGTGCCAGCTCTCGGATCACGCGTCGCTTCGACCAAACGCCCTGAAAGAATTTTGAAAACCCGAAGGGCTCCAGAACCCCACTTGGTCTTAACCCCAAATGGTTCAAATATATAAACTCTATCAAGATTTATATAAGTGAAAATTAAAAAAAAAAAAAAAATTAATAAAAAAAATAAAAAATAAATGATAATATATTGTTATTGCCAAGTGAAAATGAATTCAGGTTTATAAATATCAGATATAAACATCGTCTGGAGCGGAAAGTGTTATCAACACAGCATTACTTTTCGAATGAGCTACGTTGACCAGCTCTGGTTATGTCATTCTAGCGTCCAGACACGTGTATCTTTGATCAATTTCTTTCAAAATTCAAGTATTCTCTGAAGGAATGCTATAATTGTTTTGATCAAGCTGTTTGTTGTACGCTATGTATGACAAACAAAAACCCGCAAATAATTTGCCTGTAAACACTCGAATCGATAAACGTTCTTATTTCACTTAAGTAAGGTGGATATTGCAATGAGTGCATGTAAAGATGCTCTCGGGATAACAATAATTCTCTCACTCACCTACCGGCACTCAAAACAATGACTCTGAGTGACACCTCGACTTGCACTTAAAGTTCCATTTACAAAACCAGAATATTATGTTTTAACTTGACTTTATCCTGGAAATATATACTTATTCCAGGTTTTGAATAATTATCGAAACCTGGAAATATGTATTCCAGGTTTTGAACGATTCATCGAAATGATTAATTTGGTAAACCTCAAAAGAAAATCAAGAGGAATTTTTACAGCACCAAAGATTTTTAATGTTGTGATGTTATTTATCAACAATCCAACATTAAAAAACTTGAACTACTTACGTAGTATTTTTTTTTTGTCCTATTTAGATTTTTTTCTCTAAGTCAACTTCGTTTGCATAGAAATCCTTTAAGCCTACCAATGAACCATAACATCATACTAATAATTTGACGCATACAAAACTACCTAAACTAAAGGATCGCTCACAATGATGTTTGAGTGACATCCACGATATTGCAATAACACGAAGAGACTTTTCACGGTTTATGCTTCTCCATAAAGATACTGCTCGTCCTATTAGTAATGACTCATTAGTTCAGAAAATGCATTTGAATTTTGTATTATGGCAATATTTGTTTTCGCAAAATACACGGTGAATCTTGAAAAAATATGAAATCAATGGATGTGAAAAAATTTATGGTATCATTTTAGTACCGATGGCTAAAAACATCATCATCACTTGAGTAAGAACATCGATAAATTTTCCTTGTTAATGAAGAATGTCACATACCTATTATATTTTCCTCGTTTGCATAAATTATGATTGTGACAAGAGGCCTTATATTTTATAACCTGGAAAGTACCTACTTATGCAAAAGTAGTATTGAAAGATTTCAGCTTTACACACGGAAACTAGTAAAACCGCCGTAAAGCCAATGATTTCCCATTATCGCCCAAGTTCAGGCTGTGCGAAATGCAAAGCTTTGCCAAGTTCAAGCGAACACGCGCACCGGAACCAAGCCAGTGATCGACAAACGCGCGCCAAGCGAACACGCATAATCTAATGATTTATCGACACTGTCCCCGCACTAAGATTTGAAAAATATTGACAGTTCCAATATTATTTGTTCTAAATTTAAATATTGATCTTTTGTTTTTTTTTTTACTCCAAACTTTTGACAGTGAATTAGATTTGAATTTGGAAAGTGATTTTTTTTTGTGAAATTTGGTGATATTCTGTGATATTGGAATGGAGTGTTGCAGTGAAAACTATGGTTAGTTATTGTGCAAGCCTGGAAAACATTGATCGTAAGTACTTTAAAAAATACTGCGGTTAAAAAAATATCGTAAACTCTACCATAGAAATGTATCTACAGCGCTTAACCTACTTGCCTCAGTCCTGACTTTGGTATCTACTACCATTCCAGTTTTATTTAGGTCATAGTCAAATCTTTGAATAATAACAGAGCATTTAGATTATTACGAACCACAAAGTTATTCAAACCTATGAAAAAAAAACGGCTTTTATCATGAAAACCTGTAAAAAGCACTTATGAAAAATGTGGTCCAGTTTTCATACCCCGTGAAAAATGCACCTGCAAAATCAGGCTAGTAAGCATTGCTATTCCAAACACTATCCGTCTTATAACAAGAAAATGAACCAAGTTTAGACTAAGACTAACTAAAAAGTGTCGTTAGAAAAACGATATTTAAATACTCGTACAAAGAACGCTTTTTTGTGGTAAAAGTATTGTTTTGACATGTGTCAACCAACATGGGGTTCACCTAAGGTTTAACGTTTATATAATAAGAACACTATTTTTTACAATTAATTAATCCTTGAAATAGAATAAACATTTATTTGACACAAACACACACAAGAAAGCACTATTTAAATAAATTATGATGAAAAACCAACAATAGAAAACAAAAAGTAGGTAGGAAACATCAGACATAAGAATTAGAACATTTTGAAAACAATCCAAAATTAACAAAGATGAGTCTACCTACACTACTTACCTTAAATAAAAATAACTTAGCCTAAAGCCAAGTTCAATCAGTTTTACGACTGCGGTTAAATTAACTTGAACTAGGGCTGTTGACGTTTTTAAGATACTAAAATTTATATTAAGTTCTCTAAATTGAGTTAATTGAGTTAGTTTTTTGATAACTACCTATTATTTACGGCGGTAAGGTAATCTATACATAAGCTAACTTATTGACTGTACCTAAATTTAGATTGACTTTTTTGATACCATGAACAAATATTTAAATACCTCAGTTCCAAATAAGTTTTTTTTTTTTTTGTTAGCCTATACTGTCCCACTGCTGGGCAAAGGCCTCCCCCGTCACCTTCCACACCTCGCGGTTTTTCGCGATTTTCCCCCAATCCTTCCTAAAGGCATCCAGGTCATCGCGCCAGCGCTTTTTAGGCCTGCCTCGGAGTCGCCTGCCATCCACCGGGATCCAACCAGTAGTAACACATCAAAAACATCATAATTTTCACGACTCTAATCGAGTCTCTAATTTCCTCCAGGATACTGGACTATTTTTGATAATCTTAAATCCTCCAAAGCACATTTCATCTATGTCCGTTCAATAGTTATTGCGCGCAAAGTCAAAGTCAAAGTCAAAAAGCATTCATTCAGTAGGACCGCTGGGATCACTTTGAAACGTCTTAAAACTAGGTGATTCTACTCCTGTTCCTTCGCGACCAATACCGTGAAGAACCAGGGCAACAAACACGGTTTGGGGCCTAGCTTTTAGGTGATCCATCTTAGATCTAAACTTAGGCTAATTTTTTAACTAACTTAGTTGTAAAATTAAAAATAAGGAGGAACAAACATTAGGTAGGTACCTACATACCGACAAACCTTCACAGTTATTAGTTGTTTATATTATTTTCAAATGGCAACCCTAGCCAGTTTATTTATCTAAGCACTAAGTTGAGTTGTACTACATGTGGACATCTCATGTCACTTCGTTTATTGCGTTCTATGCTCTTCAAATCTTACTGTAAATGTTGTGCATGCCTGTAATGGGTATACATGCTATACAATTACTTTTAAAATGTTTAATTTAAAATGTGAGCTATGTATGCTGTTGGCATTGCCTAATAAATAAATATTATATAATTACGTTTTTATACTAAAAAGAAAACCGACTTCAATGTTTGACTCGAAACGCGGTGTGACTCAGGGCGTCAAGCTGTCGATTCGATTTCTATTTGTGACATGGCTAGGAGGGAAGGTGTTTAGAGTTTTACGGGGAAACTATCAATCCCTCAGGAATAAAATGTATATGGGACCACCTCTGGAGTATACCCTTTCAAACATAAAAATAATTTTGCAAAAAGGTCAACAAATGGCGGAACAATCGCGTAACAAGATACAAAAAAAACAAAACATACAGACGAATTGAGAACCTCCTCCTTTTTTGAAGTCGGTTGAAAATAAAGCTTAAGGTGGTAGTTCAATAGGAGTGCGTTTAGAAGTGCTGGTTTGCTTTAAAGTCATAAAGTAAGTTCGTATGATTTGGCCAACTCTGGTGACGGAGTTTTTAGGCCGCCTTAAGGCGTCCGTCATGGCTTAACGACTTAAATAGCCGGGACCGACAATTTGACGTGCCCTCCGAAGCACTGAAGCGCTCAGATAAAATGCCACTGGCGGTCACCCATCCACTTACAGACCGTTTCGAATGTTGCTTAACTTTGACGTTCTATAAAGTACGACTAAGCAAGCACGACCACGAGCGCTTGAAGTCTTGAAGTCATGAAATATTATCTCTCGGATTTCAAAATCTTTGATGTTCTTTTTGAAGATTTTTGAAGATATCAAAGAAGCTAGAAAAGAACTTGACTAAATATATTTTTGGAACATGCCCATATTTTGTTGAAGTTAGCATTCCACGTGGAACAGATTGCAAGTCCATCGCCACCCGCATTTTTTATATAACTTACAGAAAAAATCTTACATAAAAACTGTGTCAAAACTAGTAATAGGTATATCTAATATGCCGGTGAGTATTGTCGAGGGCCCTCTCAGGGGAAAGAATAGCTAGCATAGAAGATAATAGCATCCAAAAATGCAAAAAAAATATTAAAAATCTAAAAAATCCAGTTTCTCGAAAAATAAAAACTGTTTTAATTTTTTTAATGCAGTTCTTAATTTTATCATAATCGAGCCCGTGACCTCTAACAACATTTTCCCATAACTATAGCCGTTTAGATTTTCCCCTCAGTGGGCCCTTAACAAAACTCACCCTGTATTTACTTTGTTTACAGCTAAATGATTGAATGAATTTAATTATACTCACATAGTGGAACATGGACAGGCAGGGATAATGATAATAAAAACTCCTGAAACTTGAATGAATTACAAAACTGGGGCCGTATTCCCGTTCTTATTTTCGTTCGTTTGATGAATATTCGGATGTTTCTTACTACGATTTCCAACTTCAAGGGCCAATTTTTCTGTTTGAAATATTTAGTCCTAAGCTAGGACCGTGTTTTAACGGTGATCATAACGACTGAATACAATGTAGCTCGTAGTAAGAAACATCCGAATATTCATCAAACGAACGAAAAAACGAACGCGAATAACCCCCTGGTAAAGTACAAATTCTTGGGAATACGACGTACAACAACAGCACATAAATCTATAAATCCATCGGTCGTAACCATGTGCCTCAAATCCTATATATAGTCGATAAACTTGTCGATTTAGAAAATCACGACTAGAACCAGGTATAGAAAATATTCTCTACAATCCTCAAGCACACTGGACTTCACTGGAGTTCTTGAATGTTATCCAAAATATTTAAGGCCTCATGAGAATGTATTCCATCATTGTTAAATTGTTAAAAAATCACATAAAAACGGAGTATTCCCGATGTCCCCACTGAGTTGGGCCCCGCTATTTTAATAAAACTTTAAAATTTTGTTCCCGTCGCCCCACCAGCATTGTCGGTGGGGATATCGGGAATAATATAATATTATTTACTTTAAGTGACGTTGGACTCACCATCACTTTGGATTCTAAAGGATAATGCCCGTACCCCGTACCACAGGCCCAAAACTGTATTTGTTGTTGCTTTAGTTCTTCACAGTATGGTCGCGTAAAGGGAAAGAATCACGGTTTATGTGATCCTCATAAAATACTTCAAATCTTTAACATATAATAAATAAATAAATAATGCTGGACTTTTCACACAGCATCATCTAGACCCAAAGTAAGCAGAGCTTGTGTTATGGGTACTAGAATGACTGATAAACTACTTATATACTTTTTGTTTGTAAATACATACATATTATACATAGAAACACCCAGACCCGGGACAAATATCTGTAGGTCATACAAACATTTGTCCCGCGGCGGGGATCGAACCCGCAACCTTCTGCGTCGCAGGCGTACCTTCACCCACTGCGCCACAGAGGTCGTCAAAAAATATAAAATACAATTCACTGTGTAAATGTAACTGCTTAGTAACATATGTTTGAACACAACTGTTCGTATCGATACATTGACTAGTCTTGTTATTCTGGTTTTAGATTCACATGAGTGTTCTAAAACGTACTCAATCTCATACATTACGATGTATTATACTTACATTACACAAAATAGTCACAAAATGTTTACATTGGTCAAAATATCTATCTTTATTAGTACACAACAGCCTGGATACCAGGCATTCGTGAAGTTAAATGTTACGCTAAGCTTAAAACCGCACTTGCATATTGTACAATTAGCTTGGTTACGTGCTTTTTGACGTGACGTCGTTTGACGTCTTATAATTCGATAGAGCCGGCTGCACGCACGAAAAACATGACGTCATGAGGCGTTACCTCGCTCTGGGGCGTTCCATGTAAGGCTTGCGCAAGTTCAAGCGAGAGCGCGGAACGAGCGACAAAGAAGCACAATCGGCCTTTGCGTTGTCACGTTCAACTTTTGTCAGTAAACCGACTTTACAGACAACCATTTTTTAAAAATAACATAGAAAGTAGAGTATTTCCACTGGAAATCTATTTAAAACAAAAGTCGAAAAACCAGATAACTGATAAGTAAAGTACGTGACCTAAAAAGAGGACGTGGCAAGTCAGCCAATTCTGGTGAATGAGTTTTCAGGTCGCCTGAAGACCTCCATCATGTCTTACAACAAATATGTGTAATAAGTTCCTACATAATGGTGGTCGCAGATTATCCGCGCCGAACTGTCAATTCAATAGAAACGCTGAGACGTCAGAAGCCAGCCGCATTTTCTGACGTCGTCAGCATTTTTTGTATACAAAAATGACTGCCGCGCGTACGGCGCGGCCAAATGTGCGATCAGGTTAAGAGCGTTATGTAGCTTGAATCTATAATAGCGTGAGAAAACGATAATAACAAAGACTACTGAAATAAAAAAAAGATTTATGATACCCTAAAAATACTCCCTACATTAACTAAACGTACAAATCTCTCGTTACGGATACACAATGAAGATAATTCTTTCAATGTTTTTAAATTTATTTCGAGTGCGCCCCAAACAGAGATAGACGAATTCAAGAGCAGGGCGCGAGTGAATCCAAGGTGCGCAAGCGCAGTCGCTGTGATGACGTGTTGATAGCCTGATGTTTGGTACGAGTTATGAGCACTAAACGATTAAAGAACCAAGAATAATGACGGATTCATGAGATTTCAAAATAAACAATTGTTAGATTTTTTATTGATTGGGTTAGAGTTTGACACTCTCTGCCGAGGTTAATTATTATATGAACAAAAAAAGAAAAAGGCTTTGTCGCTGAGCGACTATACCGCCCAATCAGTAACATCTAAGCTCAGTCTTCTCCTTCTTCTCTCTCACTTCACTTCTTGGTTTCTTCTGGTTTCAATGAAGGACGATAAACAAAACGTTCCATTTAAAAAGCAAAAAAGGTTGAACATTAACTTTTATATATTTTTTTTTTCGCTAAATATGTTTAGAATCATGCTCTGATTGCAACCCCTCAGTTTTCGGTAGTAGTCTTTTTACACCCTGTATAATAAATCAAAAACGGTTGTTCGTTAAATGACTGAGGCCGCGCAATTCTTTTTTTAAATTTAATTGACCTATTAAGAACTAAATAGCTACACCAAATGCGTTTCAGATCTGTAAGATTGTAAAGAAATCTATTTTACTCCTAAGACGTTTCAAATATTGCTGCAGACAATTTTATTTCCATTAAAAAAAAACAGAAAAATAGATTTACTTTTATGCCACCCAGAATTCGATCTATTCAAAATAGTGTACACCAGTCACTGAGCCAGTGACTTTTAAAAGTACCTTATTGTACAATTCACATCAATTTAATGTCTGGTGTCAGCATGGCAATCAATATACATGATGTATTGGCATTTAGGTTACTGATAAGAGAAATAAAAACCTATTGCTCCAATAGTGCACATGTGCTGTCTAGACATATAGTTAGTGCTGATAAAAATGAATGGGAATCATTGTATTGCAGATAATTATTCAAAATTTAAATGTGGCCTCAGAAAAAACGATATTTAATGGTTTAAAAGCTGTGAATATGAAAAAATATGTAGCTATCTAGAATCAAATTATGAAAAAAATATGGTGTACCTACTAAATAACGCTCAACGAATCTGGTGTACCTCGAGGTAGCTCTGGTACCATGTTGTATTTAGACATAACACTATCAAAGTGAACAATAAAAATGGATTAATACTATAGAAAAAAACTTGTTTAAAAAAAATCTTATGACTTGGACCAAACTGTATGGGAAAAGTTTGGTGTTAGCGTTCTTTGACAAATAGGAAGCATTTACACAACATTAAATGTAATGTAGACATGGTTTACGTCTTGTCGATGGATTTCATTATAAATCTATACGTTATGTATCAATTTAGATGATAATACTCGTAGCTGTATGTATTCTGTTATTTAAAGTACATATAAAGTTAATACGAAGATACCTATGTAGGGTCTTTCATTTTAAACTACACAAACTTTCAAAGCCTCATTTTTGGGTTGTAAATAGACGTTTGGCCGTATCAATTTAATTCCTAAACCTACCTAACCCATTTAAGTTTTCACTTCAAAATTTATAATTTATTGATTTTTTAGCATTGTTGCATAATTTTCAAGGAGAACACACGTTCCACCAATCGCAGTGCAGCTACATCACGAATGGGCAAAGTTATACAAGAAGCAACAATTAATTGCAAGGATAGTCTTTATCGATTTTCTCGGGATTTTCATAACAAAACCAAAAAAATCATTACATATATATTTTTTTAATTTATTTTTTGAACCCAATTCCTAAAATAAGTTATTATTAAATGAAACACCCTATATTTTAGCACTGCAGAATTATGTTAACATACTGAATAAGGTATTGCCATGACTAATAAATACCTACGTAGGGAGGCAGAAATTGATTATGGTGCAAAAAAAGCTCCAGTAAAAGCTAGCTCGAAAGGTGATTTATTTATATATTTATGGAAAACTAATAGAACATAAAAACACAATAAAAAAGAAAGTTGTTAGTAACAGAAGGCTATTTATAAGTTTTCATAGATAGAACTAGTGTGAGCAAATATTGAGCACAACTAAAAATTGGTGCAAGCTAGCAAAAAAAAAAAAACAAAATAGAAAAATATTTGTTTTACAGAGGTATTATACACACATTCCTTCTAACAAGGTTAGGAACTAGTACAACAATGCTTAGGTAACCTTATTAAAAAACTGGGAAGTCATCAAGCTCCTTATTCCTGTAATGCTACAGTTGAATAAGTCAAGTAAGTTAGCATAATCATTATTGTAGCTATCGTACACACGCCAAAGATAAGAATTGCAAATTGGTTCTTCCGGGTTATTTATAAAATAAACAAATTAATTATTCAGAAAAAGTAGTTTGAACAAGCTGCAAGCGTAAGCCCAAAGTTTAAACTAAACATTTGTACAACGTTTCTCAAAAGAATTTCAGTGAAAGTCATGCATCGTTGGAACATAATTGTGCAGCACAACTTGTCACATCGGCTGATAAACTTCCAACAAAGTACTCACTTATTTAATAGAAGTAATGATAGAACTTATATTTTTAGTTGACCTGTACACGAAGGTACATCCTGGTGTGTATTTGCGCGGGAAAATGGAAAGTCTTACTCCAGAAAGGGGTGTGATAACATGCGATAACAGTCAGGAAGTAATAAAAGTAAGTAAACCGACTGCTAAGGAAAGTACAATGGTGTGGCATGTACTGTCAGCGACAGAAGTGGATGAACATTTGATGGTTTTGAATCTCTATCTTTAGAGCTCGTAGGATTGTAGCTAAAACATTAGCTTATATTGGATGCTTTACTTTGTAACTTTACTATTTGTGAAAAAAATCTCAATTTTCCTAAAATTCATGATGAAAATGAAGCTGACTGTACCTAAGTTATAGTAAAAAAAAAAAAAATACCTGTTACTTTTCTATCACGTGTCTAATACCTTCAAAGGATTTGGAGTAACTAAGGCTGAGAGAATATCTACCAACCCTTTTTTTTTATATGCTAAAAAGAGATAGCTTCAGAGTGCAGGAAGGTAACTTTTGCTCTGCAGTGGGACTTATAAAAAGCATGCAATTACCAAAATACTTTCTTCTTAACTAATCAAAAAAAGATGTTCAGTTCATAGCAGTGAACGTACTGACTGTGAATTTCAAAGTTTATAATAATTATGATTAGACTATGAAAATAATAGAAATGCCGTCAAAATGCGCAGTTTATATTCAGTAATTGTGAAACAACGTGGGACACAACGAAATGTCTAATTAGAAACGTGTAGATACCTCTAAAGGTATACGTCCACTGTATCACATAGATAAACGTGAACTTTTAAATACTCCTGATCAAGGCACTTATCCTATTAAGAAGTTGTAAGTATACTCGTAACAAACTCTGTTACGCATATGAAAATACAGGAAAACCAACTTATATGCGAAAGATGAAAGAAAAAATATAAACAATTTCATAAATTCAAAACAATTTTATCCTCTAAGCACGGTAGACGTTGTCTCGGATAAAGTCAGTCAAAACCTTTTGAAAATAGGCACAGACACTCAAATTTACCCGCATTTTATTAAAAAAGTTGCAACGCTAGAGTGGGCGCCAGCATCTACCGAACAACCATACACATTAATACTAACGAAGTAACGATTCCCTTTTTCACACCACGCAGCCTCTCTAATGTCCGTAATAACGTTGGACGTGGCAATTAACCTGTGATGTCACAAACAGTAAACGATTGTGTCATCATAAATCTTGCTTATTAACTTTCGCTTCGAATAAAAGGTATCGGAACAACTCTAGATGATACTTTCGATTCGACTTGATGGGTGAAGATAGTAAAATTGAAAGTTTTTGTCCTGTAAGGAAATTAGGATCAAGATCACTTGGCGCATTAGATTCGGCATTTCAAAATTTAAAGCATTCAAGATCATATGGGGTAAATCGGTCTTGCTGCCACTTGTAAACACTTGTATACAGGCTTAGCCTAGTGCGGGGTTCGATGTATATTATTTATAATAAATGTAATTTTATGTAATATGTTTTTATGAATAAATTGAATAATTGAAATACATTTTATTTAGAATTTAAACCTGTTGGGCTTTTTGAAAATCCTCCTTAGTTTGTCAGTTTTAGAGGTATGTACACGGTTCAGACATCGCCGCTGACCCTGGTGAGTGGTTGGTGACAAATAACTTAAGTATCTTAGCTCCTTGGATTCAAATAATATGGATACACTTCGGACATTGCAGTGTTGTAACTGCGCCGCGTGACATTTTGTAATATTTTAATCACAGCTGCTCTTAAATCACTGAGCTTTGGATTATTTATTACGAGTTCTGAAAACCGAGTTTATTTGTGACTATTTTAGATTTGGCGGAAGTGCAATGCAAGTTCATTAACATCTTTATGATTCAGGAGTAGGTGAGAAATCAAATCTGGAATGTCGAGTGAAACATTCATTTGGCAACGAGACCATAAATTTAAAGCAGCAGGCATAAGGGTTTTATGAAGTTCCCAGCCGTCACCCTGCAGCTGGGTTAGTCCCACTCAATGCGTCTCTATCTGTACTCTTTGAGGCGCACTTCAAATCCTTTCACCACACTGGTTCGAAAAAACTGGTGATATGATAAGAAGAAGAAGAAGAGTCTTTATTGTAATCTTAATTTTAACTTCATACATTGAGTCCCAAGCAATGCGACCACATTTTAAATCGACCAATATAAAGTTACAAGTATTTCCTTCCCAGTGAATGCCACGAGCAGCAGGTACAGTTAACGCAGAAAGACTATGCTTGCATGGCACCAAATTTTAAAGCTGGCATGCTATTCTAGGCAACAACCTACATCCAGCTATTCTAAGTTTCAATAAAATCGGTCCACCGGGTAAGGCGTGATTGAAGTAGAAACATCTACACGTAGTCAAAAAAAAATCAACTTGTAGTATTAAATACTATTAATAGTTGGACCAACACATCAAGTTTTGCTGCGCAAAAGTTGACCTTCGAAACGAAAATCTAACTCCTAAAAAATGGTGCCTTTGTGACAAAATAACTTGTTTCCCTTTTTTGGACCTATGTAAAGCGTTTGACACTGTGACTCTGAAAAAAAGTAGTATCCCATTCCCGAGACTGTTGTAAAAAAACTTACCTTCAACCTTTGGCCGGGACAATAATACGTTTTTGTTTTCACTCGGTTCCTTGTATTGTTTACTTAGTAACAGGCTAGGCGTGCCGCAGGGCACTGAGAAAGCTCCCATTCTTTATTTGCATGCTTCTGATATTTTGTTTTTTTTTAGATTTGCGATAAAATGGGTCATCATCATCATTGCAGCTCGGTATCATTCACTTCTGGATATTAGACCTCTTTTCGTTAATCCCAGCCTTTGTATGTTAGTCTCTATCAAATCAACGATAAAAATGATTGGTTCTTGCAGTGGCCTCGTAACAAACCTCTTTCCTATTATTCGACGGATTTTTATAAGTTCTAAATGTTGTGCAGTTTTCGACTAGAACTTTCTACCGCTAGTTTTGTAAGTGAAACTACTTATTTTTCGTTAAAACGGCTGAACGAATTGAAGAGACATATCTTAAACTTAAAGCGTAAGTATGAGCAGATGCAGCCAATATTTTAAAAACTTCATTCTAATCTTGTCTTTTATCAACACAAGATTCCACACTAATTTGTCAAACACTTTGTCACTTCTCACGTTCTTAATTATAAGGTTGTTAGGCTTTCCCGACCCAAGACTGTTTCTCGATATCTGTGCCTATCAATTAGCAAGAACATCAATATTCAAATTATCTTATCAGACGATACATCAGAAGTCGAATCCGTTCCACAATTCTTATAACTTAATTGATATAAAACGATCAGATTTATTATAATTACACGTTCCAAAATGTGGCAATAGTCTTATGAACCAGTCGCGTTGAATATTATACCTAAATACTTGCAAGAAGTTGAAATGTGTGTGACTTAGGTAAGTATACTAATAAGCACAACGAATCTTTAGCTCTCTGAAGTTAGATGTAATAGACGATTGTGCAAGTTTGGTAGAGTAAGCGAAATAGAACGATTTTAGGCGTCATCAAAAAGGGGCTCTGCGCAGCTACTTCAGAGAGCTAAAGAACAATTGTGCGTATTGTACTGGTTTTAAAAAACTATATGAAGAAGAAGACTACTAGGTCTTTAAACAAAGCTTATACCTCTATTTACCTATTTTGTCTATCATTGAATCATAGTATCTGTGAACAAAAGGGCTGTGGCGTTATCGCAACTAATTCGAAGGCGCCAACAAGTTTTTTTCTAAAACCAATGGACAATAGACTGCAATCGGTTTAAGCAAAAGTAACAAAGAGTTAACCTTCCGAGAAAGAATATTGTGGCCGAGACCATCTCTTCTCGGAAACACGTGTGTGACCGACACAGCTCAATGGCAGTTGTTTGTAGAAATGGTTGGGCAATTGTATTAGTTACTGGTAAGGTGAAAATTGTGCCAAGTTCATTGTCTAGACTAAACTGTTAAGTTTGTATAAGTTAATGGCCTCTGGTGACGGAGTTTTTAGGCTAACAAAGACTCATTTATAGCCAGCACCAACATCCCTCTGAACTAACAGCTGGGGTCACTTAGTACATACAAACTACATAAAATCACGCCTTTTTCCCGAAGGGGTAGGCAGAGACCACGGATCTCCACTTGCTACGATCCTGACACACAACTTTCGCCTCATTCACTCTCATTTCATTTTCCATACATCGGTCTAGGGTACTTTTGACCTGGCCCTTCTCCAAAATGTCGCCAATTTGATCCAAGAAGGTTCGTCTCGGCCTTACTTTTCCACCTGTTCCATACACACTCGTCTCATAAACTTGTTTTGTCAAACGACTGTCATCCATCCTCTGTAAATGCCCAAACCATCTTAACAATATAACTTTAAAAATAAATTATATTCTATTCTAACATACCTTTCTCGATCCTCAACCCGGTGTATTTCTTTTTCAACCTACAGGTTGAACCCAAAAATATTTTATTTCTGTTTCACATCAAAATATATCGTCGTTTCAACCCGCTACAAAATGTATTAAAATATTTTTCCGTTTCAACCCATAAAATATTTCTGTTTCATACCACATCTAAAATAATAGATTTGTACAGTCGAACTAATACGTTAGTAGATGTAGGTAAGTATTTTATATGAGTATGTTATGGTAGATTTAGTTTCATACCAGGTTCAACAACATACATCTTCACTGCATCTTCACTTAGTACCTAAAGTCTTATAAAGTGATTCTACTCCAGTTGCTTCGCGGCTATCTTTGGTGAACCAGGGCAATAAAGACGTGAACTACGATTGTCTAGTTTAAAAAAAGTTCTTACTAAACTTGTATAAAAGTCCTTCACAAAAAGAAAGTAATGCTTAAGTGGTTCTAATTCAAAACAAGTAATTATTACCGATAGCCTTAATTACAACACTTTGAAGTTATTGAGTACAATGATCAATTTGGAAAATGTTGACTCTAACTTACCCGAGTTATTTAAAAAGGTGAAACTTGGTATCTAAGTATAAACAGTGATACAAAAGAAAATAAGCACTTTCTTTTAAAAGAGTCAACTAATGAACCGGGATAAAAAGTTTAAATAATTACGTTTCTAATGTTTTTGACAACACATTAGAAACGTAACTTACCATACTTCGCGTTAGGAACCTACTATCTAATCAAATGTAGCTGTTGTAGTTGTTTGTCTTAATGCCTCTATGGCTTAGCGGTTTAATAACTGGAATCGACAATTTAAAAGGATCTTTATTGCAGACGAGGTCCATATGTTACATGTCATTTACAAAATGAAATAAAATAATAAAACAATTAAAAAAAACACTAAAGTTATAAACCTACCGAATGGGTGATACTTACCCACTTCTTATAAGTCGTTGTTAACATAAAGCGATCGGCCAGACTTTTTATTATTGTGTTGCTACACATGTAAACTCTGGACATAAAGGAAGCAATTTAATGTGCCTTTGCGTTTACAATGCCAGTAGGCAGTCACCCATCCACTTACAGACAAGTCAGAACGTTGCTTAACTTCGTCGATCTATCAAGGACGAATAAGCAAGTTAATATTATACTCAAAACATGATACCATACGCTGATAATGTATTACTATTTAAATGAATATTGGGAGCAAAATAACTAGTGCCCCTCCCAAGCCCATTACGAATTCGTATTTTGTTAACATTGATTTACTATACTAGTCAATCAATCAATCAATCAAGTATTTATTTCAGGAAACTTAAAATACAGTAGGTTATAATTTGTACTACAGCTAAAGAGTAAAACTACATTGTTGTAATTATTAGCTTAGGTATAGGTATAGCGTAGGTAATTTTACATATTTTTAGTGTACTTTAAACCTGTATCTGTATTATACAATTAAAACGTTGAACCTTGCTCTTACTAAGTTAGAAACTTGTATTAAGACGCAAGGGTCTCTGCTTCAGCTCATATTATACTGTTATAGGTAGTTGTATAATGTAAATATTTTTTGGCGATACCAAGTACTTTTGTCCAATAATGCAACGGGCAGCTAAGTTTAAAAGTTACAAAATTAAAGTTTCAAAAGGTTACCAAATGTATCTTAATCTAATGAGTCTAAATCTAATGAATCCTTCTAACTACAAACTCGTTTATTTATTGGTTGAGCTTGTGTGTAGGTGTGATTAAGTAGGTATGTGATTGTGTAATATATTGTAGAGCATTGTAGAGTTGTGTGTAATGTGTGTTTTAGTGTTTTTAGAGTGTGTGTGCGTTTGTGAGTATGTGTGTGGGTGGGTGTGTGTGTGTGCATTCCGTGTGTCATCAAGTTTCGATGTGTAACAATGCTTCCGTTTGTGTGTAGTCTAATCCAGAAAAGTATTTTTTTAATATCCTTTTACATTCCATTAGTGATTTTTGATGTATTGAAAGAGTTTTATTAATTTTATTGTAGAGATATGCTGCTAAGAAATGAAAATGTTTTTGAGCAAATGATGTTTTGCATTTTACTACTTTGTGTATTTTGTCTGTTCTTCTTTTAGTTTTATATTTAGCTTCTGGGATCCTATGCTGTTGAAGAATTACTTTTAGTATGAAGAGCTGTCTTACAGATAGGACGTCGCAGTCGCAGTAGAGTTGTTTTGTAGGGTACAGAAAGGGTCGTGAAAAGGCCACTTTTAAAACAGCTCTTTGTGCCCTTTCGAGTGTGATTAGGTGGGTTTTTGAAGCTCCACCCCATGCAATCATACAGTAAGTTAATATTGATTGGCATAGCGCAAAGTAGGTGTTTTTAAGTTGTTTATTATTTGCTGCATGTTTAATATTTTTGAAAATAGCAATTAGTTTTCTGATTCTGGAGGTAATTAGATTAATATGTGGTGCATATGATAGTTTTTGATCAATAATGATACCCAGATATTTAATACTGTTGCTAGTTTCAATTTTTGGACAAATGCACATAGAGCGGGAACTGATTTTTTGGAGGCAAAGTGCAGTATGAGCTTTTATACAATGGGTAGAGTTTGGGAGTCCACTTTGTTTTAATGTAAATGATAGGTATTTAGTTTTAGCAGGGTTAAGAGTTAACACGTTTTGGTAGAGACTTGAAGATACTAAGTCAAAAATAGACTTGCACTAGTATTCCAGCTTATTATTTACTTCTACAGCTTCTAGAAAATTCAATGATATAACGGCACGTTTACATTATTCCCTGTATCCCTTGGTCACGCCATCACGCGTGAACGGCTGGACCGATTTCACTAATTTTTGTTGTGTTTGTTATTGTCAGAAGGTTCGTATGACAGAAAAAAATTTAAAAAATTGCGCGAAAAAAATGAATCATGCGCAGACGAAGTTGCGCGGGTCAGTTAGTAAATAAATAAATAATGTTGCAGGAAACTCACATTTTTACCTAAAGTAAGCAGAGCTGGTACTAAGGGGTCTAGATATAACTGATAGAATACTTAGATAGGTAAGTACTGTTTACAAAATGCTAAGTATTTTTATACTAACGAAATTTTAGATGGGCAATTTTAATTTTGACATTCCTCTTTATTTTAATTTGCTTTAATTTAAAATAACTTTATTTTAACATTTGACCTTACATAATAATTTATCTTATTTCATTTTATCTTACAGAAAAAGCTCATACCCGAGACAAATAATTAAAAGATATTATGAATCAATCAATGCGTGTCAGACTCGCTCTTGGTAGACTGTTTCCATTCCCTAAAAACTGAATAGCTACACAAAATGCTAAACCTAGTCTACGATTGTATCTGCAATATTTATTTGACGCCATTATTCGATAATGTTAATTGAATGGTATTTATGGGCGGCTGTTCTACATTATTTGGGTTGGATTACAAGGAAGTTTAACTTCATCAAAGTGTCGGATTAATCTACAGTATAATAAAAAAATAAGTCCTAACTTATAAATGTTCATATTAATGATAAAAACATCTGAAAATTTCACAGCTTTTTTTTATGATGAATGGGTCGGCTCTTGACCTGAAACTTACACAGGCAAGAGTAAGCTTTTAAAGAAAGCAGAGCGGGAAATAATAAAATAGGTCATGGTTTATACAAAAGCGTAAGAGAATGTCTACCGCGCCTTGGAGATAGGGTACGGTCGCTATCCTGTTGTTTGGAAGAAGCTGCCTTATAAATTTTAACGCATTATGTGAGAAAGTAGTATTTCAAAAATCTCTACATAAGAAATATTTTTTATTAGACCGCTCGCTTGTCTAATTTCTCTCACTTCATAAAGAAAATTCTACTTAATGCAATGACAGATGGACAGACAAATCGTGGAATACAATTATAGTAGATTGTAATTCCCACGACCGCACACGCAGTGTATAAATCAAATAAATTAACTTTATTCGAAATTTGACTTTAAGACAAATAGGTTACGGTGGGAAATAGTTTGAATTTCTCTGGAATCCGAAATAGCTAATGAAAGATCATCTATATGTATTAGAACAGAATAGATAAGTTTACATGCGCGCATCGACCGAAATCTAATGAAATGTATGTGTTTTATTTGCAAAGTATTTCTTTTTTTAATGCAATAGTTTGGTTTTTGATACAGATACGAAAAAAATAGATATATGAACAAATACCTTTTTAAGATAGGTAGTTTCTGATGTTTGTTGCTATTTCTTTTTTTTTTAATGATGAATGGGTCGGCTCTTGACCTCGAAACTTACACAGGCAAGAGTGAGGTCTACGATGGAGCGAGCCTACCCAGAAGGTGCCTATTAACTCATTATTTCATTTAGGTCTGCACTCTCCTACTGCTGGGCAAGCAGATATCAAGATATAATCATCATCATTTCAGCCTGGTATCACCCACTGCTGGGTCCTTTTGCAAGGTATATAATAAAGCAATATCTTTTACCTACATACTTACATAATTAAATTCTAGATTAAATAAATCACCAAATAACTAATAGGTACATTATCTTTTCTAGCCTCGTTTTTACACTTGCACTAAATGACTTAATTTTTTAGTTACACTTTAGTTTAGTTGAATTGTACACCTATATCGGATATCGGAATAATGCGTAATTTTGATCCTTTTTTTTATCCAGAATCCAAGTCTATAATGAGGTCGTATAAAGAGGTCGAGGAAGCAGCCCTGGAAAGAGATACCTATAGAGGGATTCGTCAGTTGTGCCGACAAGGAGTAAATTCTTAAATAAAAAGAAGAATCCAAAAATCGCTGGCGCCATTTAAAGTGTCACTGTCACCCCAATCACCCAGCAATTGATGACTCTGTCAACAAACCAAGAGACATCTGGTGCTTAAGGGGGCTCGTGTAAAAGATCTTGTACAAAAAGTCAATGGGACTTTTTGTCGCTGTCCTGGCGCTTGGACATGATCCAGTTGAAACTTCGACATAATCCAGTTGAAACACGAGTTTTTATGAGTGTAAGCAAAAAAGCCGTTCTGATCGAATGGGGTTGAACCTCGACTTTCAATCCGAAGGTCGTGGGTTCGAATCCCAGCCGTGCATCAATGGATTTTTCGTTTCGTAAAATTTATATGCGCTTTAACACGAGCTCTTAACGGTGAAGGAAAATATCGTGAGGAAACCCGCAGCTTAGTCAGCTCCACACGTATTGACGTCGTCTTTCCTGTGGGCGGCTGATTAAGCTGTGAGGATGGTTTAGGTGCTGGGCAAGCTTATTCCATCTCAAACAATGTCTAAGGCACTACAGCGTCCCGTTAAATGTAGGCATAGGTTGCCTTGCCTCCTGACGCTGTATATCATCTATTAAAGATTTAAAGGCCTAAGTAAGCAAAAGTATAACTTTTTTGATAGCACAGTATGACAACTTACTCGATGTATTTTTTCATATAATGATGGACGATTGCACGCGTCACACACTTGGTCAGTTCGTTTTACTTGGTCAGTTGGTCAATTCGTTTTATAGAGCCAGGTTGGCCGAGTGCTTTTATGTCACAGGGTACAAATCACTGCATAGTGAATTTTGTATTGAAAAGTTGAATAGTGTAGTGTAGAATAGTGCTCTAAAAAAATCTTGCCTCAATATTTCATAGAATACCTATTTAAAAGTTTAAAGAGAAAACTATTTAGCAAGCCAATAAATATTATTTATTAAAGCAATTAACGATCCTTAGATAGCTTGACTAATCCTGTTGTATTTTGTAAATATATGTAAATATGTAGTAGCTTAGTTTCTGTAAATAAATTTTATAAATAAAGCAATTTTATTTAAGCAATGTTTATGATATTTTTTTTATATTTTCCTATCTATTCTCTTTAATTAGATAAGAAATCATAGTAAAATCAGAACAAAGAAATTTTAAATGTTTTTACTTTTTAGACTTTACTTACCAAAATTCCCAGTATTTTAAATGACAGTTACATGACACTGACATGTTGTGATCAAAGGGACAGTTGGTGACGAGAAAGTTGCAAAAAATCCTGAGTCATGAAATCAAACTCGTATGACTTGTGATTATTGTTGATTCCATTGTTACAGGATTAGACTGAGATCATGTTTCTGGTGAACTTATTGCGATTGAATGCAGATTTGTCATTTTATTTTATAAGCAAATCCGAACTCACTCAAAACGTCCACACGAAATAAATAATAATTAATAATAAATAATTAAAAATAAACTTTATTTAAGACATTTGTCCATCCATACTATCCATACTATCCATACTTCCATACTATACTATACTATAATATTATAAATGTGAAAGTAACTCTGTCTGTCTGTCTATCTGTCTGTCTGTCTGTTTGTTGCGCTTTCATGCCCAAACCGCTGAACAGATTAAGCTGAAATTTGCCATAGTTAAAGGTTGTATCCCAGGGAAGGACATAGGCTACTTTTTATCCCGAAAAAATGAAAAAATCCCGAGGGACCTTGGGTCACACCGCGGGAGTAAAAAAAATGTGCATGCTAATTTAAATATGAAAGCCTCCTTGCGAGAGCACCATTCCTCTATGACATTCTTGGCTATAGCCATGGCAAGTAGTAAAAACAGATAAATAAAAAAAAATATATATATATAAATTAAATATATTAAGTATATAAACAGTTAACCTACTGCAAAATACAGTTGAATCCAACACAATCTCTGCTAATTGATTGTTTACATAATTCGACTCGAGTGTTCTTACAACTCAATGAACAATATTATGATTCTTTGTACTCATTCTACGAGTAAGTATTGCTTTTCAATTTAATCTGTCAATATTGTCAGTCTTATCATCATCATCATTCACCCTTAAATAAATAAATAAAATAAATAATGCTGGGACATTTCACACAGCATTATCCCCAAACTAAGCAGAGCTTGTCTTATGGGAACCAGATAACTGATATACTACATATACATTTGTGCTTGTAAATACATACATATTATAAGTACATAGAACCTTAAGGCCTTATAGCGGCCTAAAGACTCCGTCACCAGAGTTGGCCACTTGGACACACCCATACGACCCTTACTGACGTGCTTTATTCGCCTGAATTTAGCGTCTTATCAAGAGCGTTTTTAAACTGTCCAACTTAGAACCATCCATGTGTCATTACTTTATGATCCCCAAGTGTTTTATGTTCGTTTGACAGCATTTTGACAGGAATTGAGTCCATCAGTCTTTGTTGATTATTATTATTATTTATTCACAAAAAAAAAAGGGCTTTGTCGCTGAGCAACTATATCGCCCAATCGGTAATAAACATCATCTAGGTCTAGGTCTTCATCATAATAGGTCTTCATATTCTTTATGGTTAAGAGCCAAAGCGCCGCTGTAATGGTCGGTTGAGTTCAAAATGTAATTATTTCAAGTCGACGGTATTTTACAAGTCCATTTTTGTGTTGTCACTTTGTATTGTTATTGGGCTGATTGTCACTAACAATGTAGAAAAGCCGTGTAGGCCGAATGAGGTTGCACCTCGACTTTCAATCCGAAGGTTATGTGTTCGAATACCGGCCGTGCATCAATGGATTTTGCGTTTCGTAAAATTTACATGCGCTTTAACACGTGCACTAAACGGTGAAGGAAAACATCGTGAGGAAACCAGTTAGTGTTCTTATAGGCGGCGATGGGCTTGCAGCCTGTCACGTATGGAATACTAACTTCTGCAAGATGTGGGCATGTATCAAATATGTGTTTGGACATGCCTCTGACTACCCCCCTTAGACATCTTCAAAAGGTCGGGAATAAGTAACATAAAAAGATCTGAGAGAATGTCTACCGCACCTTGGGGATACAGTCGTGAACCTGTTTACGTTTACGTATGTAGTAGTCTATATATTAGGATTGTTAGTCAGTTTTTTTACTATAATTATTTTAGAACAATCAGGTAATGGTAATTGAACATGAGTCTTAGCTCAAGCATTGATCTTTTCGCGTTTCTCTACTAGAATTAAAAAACGCTTAAGCACGGTTTCTGAGTAATTCTGGATCTTAGAATCTAAAACCACAGCTGCTGCCGAACCATAAATTGTCCACAAATAGTCAGATATCGATTCATAGTCAAAATCTTGTTTTTCTTGTCAAGGCACTTGGCAACATTTCTCGCTATTTCAATAACTTTCAAGAGCCGTCTCAAGGACTCTTCGAGGCGCCATATCAGAACCTTGGGAATCACCACGGTACCACCTTTAATCTCTACCACCGTCCTTATCCCATTGCAATAAAGCTTAGTTTTGAAAGACACTTGTTGCATACTTAGCGATCATCTTAGCGACAAGTTTCGCTCGATTTATTTTCATTACCTCGACTTTATTTCATAAGGGCTAAGATTGAAAATTACTAGTTTAACATGTTCAATTTATGCATCGGAATAAGTACTTAATTGCAAATGGTTGGCGCTTGATATACAAAAGTGTTTGTATTTATTGTGTAGAATGTGGCTTATCATTTTAAGTGTTTGCAATGTCAACACGCAAGATAAAAGTCACATTGTCATAATCACTATGAACATCAAAGGTCTAAGCAAATATTATGTACCTAATTAAGTAATCCAATTAGATTTTGAATTTTTTTGAATTAACCTGAACACAAGTTACGTAGGTAGTTGTTTTTCAAAACGTCGTTATTTCATTTATGGACTTACGAGTAGCTGTAGGTACCCCAGATAAAATCCATACTTCCATATCCATACTAATATTATAAATGTGAAAGTAACTCTGTCTGTCTGTCTATCTGTCTGTCTGTCTGTCTGTCCGTCTGTCTGTCTGTCTGTTTGTTACGCTTTCACGCCTAAACCGCTGAACAGATTAAGCTGAAATTTGGCATAGTTAAAGTTTGTATCCCAGGGAAGGACATAGGCTACTTTTTATCCCGAAAAAATTAAAAAAATCCCGAGGGACCGCGGGTTACACCGCGGGAGCGCAGCTAGTATACTATACGCTGTACTTACCTAATGTAATAGAGCAAAGTTATATATCACTTGGCGTATCCTAATATACACTTACTCGTATATTTGTTTCCATGTTATAATACAGGGTCTTTCATTTTAAAGTACACAAACTGACAAGGCCTCATTTTTGGGTTGTAAATAGACGTTTGAGCATATCAATTTCATTCCTAACCCGATTTACGGATTTCACTTCAAAATAAATCATTGCTTGATTTTTTTTAAATACTGTAATTGAAATTAGTATGCGATTATTTTAAAGACGTGATTTACAGTGCACTACGTTGATAAAAGTAAATACAGCGTTCAAAGTCACGGGTAGCAGCTAGTTTAACTAATAAAATATTTTGAGACCTAAATGGTATCTTTGGTTATTTTGCAATAATATCCTAATTCGATACCTGCTCCAGTTCATTAATACGAGTATAAACTTGTGTCGTTAATAAATTCTTAGTGTTATTTAAATGACTGGAAATTGAATAGCCATTTGTATGGAATACAATGTTACTAATTACCGTTTATTAATAGAATTGCTTGGGTTAAAATCTATTTAGTAAAATTATTCTTCTTAGCCGACTTCGGCTACAGCTACAGGGCTTGGCTAAAGGCATGATTACACGAAGCGAGTAGAGACGAAACAATCATTCTTAGATTTAGATTGATTACTAAAACGTTCTCAGCAGTGTTTTTGCTCCAATTATGTTTTTTTTAAGTTAAATAGGTCAGCATTTGACCTCCCTCTGCCTGATGTTAAGCAGTAGTGAGGTCTAAGATGGAGCATGCTTTCCTAGAAGGAACCTATTTACTCTAGATTTAAAGACCCCTATATTGATCAGTATTAGTCGCGAAAGAAGAGATTGGAATGAATGAATGAACAATTTATTGTACATAATTTAATAACAAAACACCACATAAATAAAGCACAGTCGAAATCAGTACAATGGGCGGCCTTATCGCTGAAAGCGAGTTCTTCCAATTCTTTTTTTGGAATCAGTTTTACATACGTTTAATTTGACCAAACTGATCCTACAAAAACAAATAAACCATCTTTATCTTTATCTCTACAGATTACATTATTTTTTATCTAGTCATTCAGAGAATCTTCATTTAGGTAAAAGGAGTCACAGTATCAATCTTTTCACTTTCACTGTTAATCAACAAAAAAGTACGTGACTGTCGTGGAACACTCGGTTGGAACGAAGTTTCAACTTTGACATCTCTCTGGCATTTGTCAAATAAATAATTGTCAATAAGGTATCCTAGATACGCTCTTCCGTCCTAACAATGTAACAAGCTATGGACTGTTTCGCGGATGCGCACTTTGCACTGTGACGATTTGACATATACATGTGTCGTGGCGCAAAAATCGAAAATTTTTTGCTTCTAGCCCCATCCGATACCGTCCAAAAAGGAACTTCGTTCTAAAACCAGTTTCCAAAGAAATGCATTTAGATTCCATCACTACAATTTGGGTACCAATTGCAGTATTCATCAAAGTAATATTTTCTGGAGCCGCGTTGAAAACCAATTTCGATAGACTTTACATTCTTCTATGTGTCTATGAAAGATAGCTCATTTTGAAGTGGTGGATAGAAGAATTTGCGTGGGTGTACCGCGTGTTTTCTTTGAGTTTCCTTCTCATTATGCGTTTGTATACTTTCAATAGGCACTTCATTCGTGATAAATGCTTGCTCAATACAAACCTTGGACTCAGGATGCCGGTAAACGGACTTCATGTATGCAGTGCATTTAGATCTACCGTTTCGTATAGCAGTCAGGCTAAAAAAATCTTAAGATTGTTTTAATAGATTATCGCAAGTGATTTACATGTTATGCCGACCCATTGATTTACATGTTATGGATAAGGGCAGGCCAATGATAATGATGATGATTGCAAGTAATTTACCTGTATAATCGTAGTTAATAGTGTTAGTACCGTTGGAGGTGGTGAAGGTCGTGCTTGAGGGGCAGACAAAGTGTTAATTAAGTACAATATTTTTGATTAATCTTTTTGATGTAAATACACCGATTACTCTTAATAAATTCGAAACCATTATTACATTAAATAAAACTTCATAATAACTAGGTGTTATTGCTATAAACAATTACGGTATTGGTCGCGAAGGAACCGGAGTAGAATCACCTAGTTTTAAGACGTTTGAAAGTGATCCCAGCGGTCCTACTGAATAAATGCTTTTTGACTTTTTAATTAGGATATTGGACTTCATAATGACTGCATTTTATTCCGCGCAGTCCGTCAGCACAACGCCTATCTAATGGGAAAGCATTTGTTTACTGCTCTCTACGATGTTTCTATTGTGCGTGTATAAAGATACTATTGAACTGCTAAATAGCATTTATCGTTCCAAATTGGACACTTAAAGCGTATGGTCTTGGTTATTCAGATTATACATAAATTATTTTAGCTACTAAACTTCACGACTGTCAAAGAGTCAATCAATGGCCTCATACATTTCGTTTGGGAGGTCCGGCACTTACGTAGATGGCTTGTAAGGCCGATACGGGAGCGACAGCTACGACCGCAAAGTTGACAAAAGTGTGTTGAAGTTGAAGATGAAGGAAGGGCGGCGCGTTGGTCGCGCTTGTGAGCCAGGGAGGCAAACCAGGTGTTGTCGTGAACGATAACACCATCTGCAATGATTTTCCTCCAGCTATCTCTATCTTCTGACTTGCTTTCCCAGTTTTTAGGGTCAATATTGAATATTTGCATATCCCGTTGTGCGGTGTCTTTAAATCGTAGCATGGGACATCCGACTGTCAAAGAGTAGGTCTACAGCAATGTTAGATTGATTTTCGTTAAAAACTTTTGTTTTTAAACTAGATGGCGACAGATTAGAAGCCATTTACACGATACCATTCTTGCCTCTTGCTACAGAATATTAGCTCTTGCTCCGTTAAGTTTATGTAAGCAAGAGCCAAGAATGGTATGCCAGAATGGTAACGCGTGAATGAATTTTGAATCGCCATATCATTGCGTTTCAAAAAGTCGTTTTTTAAATGAATTACAAGAAAAGTTGAAAGTTTTCCTTATTAGTAGGATACTTAATTATTATATTAACTCAACAATTTTAGCAGTTCCAATTTATGTTGGTAAAAGTTCTTTGCTAGACCCTCGAACTGTAGAAAATTAAAAAAAAAAAGATGGCGACAAGAAAAAATGGCCGTTTTTTCTTGCACTTTAATAAATTTTGAGTGAAAAGTCTTCTAGGACCATAGAGTATCGTATATCATTCGAAAGGTGTACGTTCACACTACGTTGACAAATACAGATAATAGTGCATCGAACCGGCAGATTGCTCCGGTTATTTTTTTTTTTTTTTTTGTAAAATTCCTATACCAATATTGGGTCAAGACAGATCACGAAACGTCCGCGATACCAAAGTTGGGATATAAACAGCGCGACCGGCTAGAAAGGGTACTAGATATCAACATAAGAATTCAAGCGGCCTCATTACAAAATTGATTAGAGTTAGATCGGGGTGGCGGATTGGAATGGCCCCACCTTGCTTGATCCAGTACCACATAAATTATATTAGAACTGTTTCAAAATTCACTATTAAAAAATAAAATGCTAAAGTTTAATAATTAACTAAAATAACATAAAGTAAAAGCATGATAATTATTAATATGTTGGACCTGTATTGGTAGAATAAATAATATGTATTAGTAATATAAATAAATTTTTACTTATATGTAAATATGTAGTAGCTTAGTGTCTGTAAATAACTAATGATCAATTGTAGAATAATAAAATCGCTCTTTAATACTTGTATAGAGTATTTTATGTAAATAGGTTGTTATTGTTCATAGACCTAAGAATAAGAAGAAATAAGGTTGTTATGTATTATGTTTATGGTAAAAAGAACTAGATGGCGCGGTTAAATTAGTACCATTCCTAGATCGCGCTATCGTTGCGTTTTGCCGTTTGTAAGCCTTAGGTTTTCTATGAAATATATTAGGCTTGCTTCTACCAGCAGTCTTTTATTCTTGCACACCAATTTGGTTTGGATCTGTTCAATACTTCCTTTTGGGCTAGTTCCAGTGTGCCTATAGAAACCTTAGAACCTAACTCTAACTTAAACTCAAAACTTTTGTTTTTATTATTTAATAACATAATTGTTTTAATAATTAATGGAGTGAACAGCTCTTCATTAATATTTCTGAAACCTTTCAAATTCTTAAATCAAACCTTTTATATTTATAGGTATTTAATCACACACACATAAACACACACACACACACACACACACATAAACCCACACACACAAACACACACACACACACATTTTCTCTCATCTTTATTATGCGTTAAATTATTATTAGATAAAGCCTTAAAACTCCGTCATATTTGGCTACTTATACAAACTTAGGTAGGTACTTAGGTACTTAGATTTAGTAAATTCTTTTTGCAAATAAACCGCAGGTATATCAGTCACACTGAAGTGACACAGCTAAGTACAACCTATTGGTTAATCAATTACCGTTCCTTGTTCATGAATCATGAGGCGGTAATTGTTTGTCAACGGGCAAAGGTGCTATCTATTCATTTGTCAACGCGCATTCATAGAACAATACTTAGGAATATAGATATTCTAGTAGACATTCCATTACAATACTTCTGACCTATAAAGCGTATAGACATGGCCCGGAGAAAACTTCTGCGACGCAGAGGGTAGCGAGTTTTATTTCCGTCGCGTGACTTTTTCTCGAATCTGAGTGTTTTCTGTATACTCATCGTATTATTTAAAGATATTGTTAAAAAAAGTATTTATAAGTGTATCATCTTTAGATATATATTTTGTAACAGGATTTTATCGCGTATTATCTTTATTATTTCCCGACGTTTCGGCTGTATTGCAACAACCGTGGTCGCGGGCGAACTGGAGGTAGGTCAGCGGAGCCGACGAAAAGTGGCGGTAGTTATTTAGAACTACCCTCCACTAATCTTCAGAAATAAGATCGGCCGCACGTCCACCACGGCACACTACACTAATAGTATCTTCACACCGAAAACCTCCAGTTCGCCCGCGACCACGGTTGTTGCAATACAGCCGAAACGTCGGGAAATAATAAAGATAATACGCGATAAAATCCTGTTACAAAATATATCTCTAAAGATGAATTGTGATCGCGAAAGTTTAAGAAAGACTATTATAAGTGTATCAGTCATATAATGGCTCCCATAACACAAGCTCTGCCTTATTTGGGGCTAGATGATGCGTAGGATAGTCAGAAAGTCTAGCATTATTTATTTTTAGAAGATGTTCTACTAAACTGTGAAATGGAGTTTCCACAATGCTTCATGACCGAATAAATATCTTAAGTTACAAGCCAGTTAATCCACGGTTGGATCCAACATGATGATGACGATGAAGTCACGAATATCCTCGATCGTTTAATGACGGTCACAGAATATTACGCGCTTTGCTTTAATATCCAACTATCAGGTGTAAGATAACGTTCGACGTAAAATACGACAATCGATTAGACCCTTTGACACGCCTCAAGGACATTATCCGTTTAGATCTGATTCTGATTAAGTAAGTGTTATCATAACTCCTTCTTGTATTTAACACAATTATGTACAAACTAGCGACCCGCCTCGGCTTCACACGGGTGCAAAATAAAAACTTAGGCCTTTACATCTATATTAGATGATTTAGGCGGCGTCAGGAGGCAAACTATGCCTACACTTAACGGGACGTTGTAGTGCCTGGGACATTGTTTGAGATGGAATAAGCTTGGCCAGCACCTAAACCATCCTCTCAGCTTAATCAGCCGCCCACAGGAAAGACGACGTCAATACGTGTGGAGCTGACTAAGCTGCGGATTTCCTCACGATGTTTTCCTTCACCGTTATGAGCTCGTGTTAAAGCGCATATACATTCTTCGAAACAAAAAAATCAGTGATGCACGGCCGGGATTCGAACCCACGACCGGATTGAAAGTCGAGGTACAACCCCATTCGACCCACACGGGTGCAATGCTGATACTAAATGCATGTATTATACATATAAACCTTCCTCTTGAATCACTCTATCCACTAAAAGAATTGCATCAAAATCCGTTGCGTGTATGTTTTTGCGTGTAAGGGGTTTAATAATTATTAAGTACAATAAAGAGTTTTTCATTCATTCATTCAAAACGCAATGATCATATTTTTGTAGATAAGGCAAGAACGCAAATGACAAAAAATTATATAAACAAGTAGATAAATCACAAAACGTCAAAATGGCTTAAAAAACCTTTTTTTTTTTGCTTCATACCTATAAAACAGGTCTACCGGTTCAAAGTATCAGCACCGACTACCAGCTTTCTAAACAAATGTTTATTTAATTTTCAATGAAACTAAGAATCGAGTCATGATTTCATCTACAAGATAATTTATTGGTCTCAGTCCCGCTTATCGATAAATGTAGAGATCATTTTACAATTCACTGACACTTTTAAATGATGGCCATTACAAATTTGCATTTTGCGTGAAGGAAACAAAAGGTTTGACCTACATTTCTAGCCCTTTTCAATGTTTTAGAAATAGTTTAAAAATTTACACATTTTGCCATACATAGACTCACGCTGAGACCATTACATAGATATGTTTTTATTCTATGAATATATTCACACCTTTTTGTGAAACCTTTATTTTATTTTATTTTATCTGACGACCTCGGTGGCGCAGTGGGTGAAAGATCGCTTGGGACGCAGAAGGTTGCGGGTTCGATCCCCGCCGCAGGATAAAAGTTTGTATGATCTGCAGATATTTATCTCTGGTCTGGGTGTTTCTATGTATAATATGTATGTATTTACAAACAGAGTATATAAGTAGTATATCAGTTATCTGGTTCCCATAGTACAAGCTTTGCTTAGTTTGGGGCTAGATGATGCTGTGTGAAAAAAGTCCAGCATTATTTCTTTATTTATTCCTTCATGAATTTTCTCTTGTATTCACACAACAGACATCGAAATAGACCAAGCCTCGCCGTAGAAAGTCCGTATCAAATACAATATGCAACAGAAATATCGATTCATAGTTTTATAGTCCTAATCTCATATTTATGACCACAATAGTTATGACCAAATGACCAGGTTTACCCCAATAAGGTCACTTTCGCTTGAGTCAGCGCGGAAGGCTCGAAAGGTTATCGATAGTCGATAGCAGTTACGCGCTCTATTGCGGAATATCGACATTATCGATAGTGTAATCTCGATACGACATGTCCCAGCACTATCGCTGAAGGAAGTGAAATAAAACAGTTGTCTTTACACATACACATTTTAACGCGCGACCGGAGCACACGCGTGTTTTTTTTTACTTGTTTAGATTTAGACCTCGTTTTTTTTAACTCATTTTATTTCTTAAATTTTTTCATAGTTATTGGATCTCGCATACAATAATTATCATCCTTAGCCACAAAACCATATCTTGTAATCAAATAAGACACTCTTTTTATAAAAAATCTTAATTAAATGCGCCTTTATTGGCAAATACCTTGATTGATAAAGCGCGTGTGTCTAAAGGCCACTAACTAATGGTAATGTAAGGTTCGAACCATAATTAAGACCAATAATGAAATATGCGGTCAACACTATGAATATCAAAAGGTTTTACAATTTCAACATTTTACGAAACGTGAAATGGTTACTTACAAACGTAAGTAACCATTTCACGTAAGGCACATTAGGCATAGGTTATACATGATATACAGGGTGTAAAAAGACTGCTACCGAAAACTGAGGGATTGCAATCAGACCATGATTCTGAACATATTTATCGAAAAAAGAAACTCAAAAAAATTTTTGACTTAGCTATGTAATTTTATTTTATTTCTTAGTTTTTTGCTACTAGTACAACATAATAAGACCATACCTACCTAATCATTTCATTTATAAAAGAAAAAAACAATTAAAACTCAAAATCCAGCAATCTACGTATAAAAACGCGCCCAGTACATACGCAAACAGTAATCTTCAAACGCTGTTTTCTCCGGATATAATGATTTTTTCAGAAAATCCTTTTGGATTTGGTTGTGTTTTGGGATGCTGTACTTACCCCTTTCGGCTTCGGTAGACGTCTTTTTACACCCTGTATAGACATACACATGACGACCTCTGTGGCGCAGTGGGTGAAAGCCCGCTTGGGACGCAGAAGGTTGCGGACCTACAAATATTTATCTCGTGTCTGGGTGTTTCTATGTATAATATGTATGTATTTACAAACAAAAAGTATATAAGTAGTATATCAGTTATCTGGTTCCCATAGTACAAGCTTTGCTTAGTTTGGGGCTAGATGATGCTGTGTGAAATGTCCAGCATTATTTATTATTATTATTTACACCCTGTATAACCTATGCCTAATAAACCTAATATACATACAGTTCACTGTTGGGATTTTAGCCTTTTCAACATTATCTTTTTATTATAAAAAAAAAACACTTATCTCCATAGAATCTAATGAGAATCATATGGAGTTCTGAGTGAGTATCTATCGCTTTAATCAGTCGCCTCTACTTTAGTCCACTTATAGTAACACTAAAAGTTAAGTCCCTAATTCCCAGAGCACTTGAGAATTCTTAGAATAATTTCGGCTCGCTTAGCTCGCCATAACAAACCTAACACCTTATTATTAGACTGATTAAATCACTGATGTGTAAGGTTACTAGACTTCCGAGTTATATCGTTACTAGCTGCGCTCCCGCGGTGTGACCCGCGGTCCCTCGGGATTTTTTCATTTTTTCGGGATAAAAGGTAGCCTATGTCCTTCCCTAGGATACAACCTTTAACTATGCCAAATTTCAGCTTAATCTGTTCAGCGGTTTGGGCGTGAAAGCGTAACAAACAGACAGACAGACAGACAGACAGAGTTACTTTCACATTTATAATATTAGTATGGATTCTCTACCAACCCAGCAGTTTCCAGAAATTCGGTTATAAATAGTTTTAAACCTTTTTACATCTAAGTTCGCGCATAAAACTGAACCAGTTCACTTCTCACACCCTTGCTAATAGGCAACGGAAGCTTCAAGGAATTTCGTACAATAAAATGTACCTGGTATTGTTCTGGTTGAAACAGAGGCCGAAAGGTTCAGTTTCTTGGCACAGTTTTTGACAGGGATGTTACGGATGTGTAATTTCGGATATGGATACGGATATTTACAAATTATTATACCGGATTCGGATACGGATACGGATGTTAAATTATTTCGGATTATCCGGATAGTTTCGGATAATTTCGGTTTCGGATATTAAGCGGGCCACGATACTGTCCTGACGTGATGACCCTGACAAGTTACATTGTGGCACTGACATTGTGAACATCAAGTTTGGAGACTGCCTATATCCGAAATTATTCGAAACTTTTATATCGGATTCGGATACGGATACGGATATTTTTTTATTTCGGATATCCGGTAGTTTCGGATACGGATAAATAAATAAATAATGCTGGACATTTCCCACACAGCATCATCTAGCCCCAAACTAAGCAAAGCTTGTACTATGGGAACCAGATAACTGTTATACTACTTATATACTTTTTGTTTGTAAATACATACTTATTATACATAGAAACACCCAGACCCGAGACAAATATCTGTAGGTCATACAAACATTTGTCCCGCGGCGGGGATCGAACCCGCAACCTTCTGCATCGCAGGCGGACCTTCGCCTGCGATGCAGAAGGATATATAATATATAAGGATATCCCTAACATCCCTGGTTTTTGATATACAGGGTGTAAAAAGACCGAAGCCGAAAGGGGTAGGTACAGCATCCCTACACACAACTAGATCCAAGGATTATCCGAAAAAATCATTATGTCCGGAGAAAACAGCGTTAGAAGATTACTGTTTGCGTATGTACTGGGCGCGTTGTTTTACGTAGGTTGCTGGATTTTGAGTTTTAACTGTTTTTTTCTTTTATCAATGAAATTATTAGGTAGGTATGGTCTTATTATGTTGTACTAGTAGTAAATAACCGACAATAACATAAAATGACTTAGCTAAGTAAGTTTTTTTTTCGCTAAATATGTTTAGAATCATGGTCTGATTGCAACCCCTCAGTTTTCGGTAAGTAGTAGTCTTTTTACACCCTGTATACTTAAATTCACTGCAATCCTTTCAAAAAGGTTAGTAGTTGACTAGGAATCACGAAGAAAACGCATCCATACTAATATTATAAATGTGAAAGTAACTCTGTCTGTCTGTCTATCTGTCTGTCTGTCTGTCTGTTTGTTACGCTTTCACGCCCAAACCGCTGAACAGATTAAGTTGAAATTTGGCATAGTTAAAGGTTGTATCCCAGGGAAGGACATAGGCTACTTTTTATCCCGAAAAAATGAAAAAATCTCGAAGGACCGCGGGTCACACCGCGGGAGCGCAGCTAGTTCGTTTATAAAAGACTAGCTGCGCTCCCGCAGTGGTACCCGCGGTCCCTCGAGATTTTTTAATTTTTTCGAGATAAAAAGTAGCCTATGTCCATCCCTGGGATACAAACTTTAACTATGCCAAATTTCAGCTTAATCTGTTTAGCGGTTTGGGCGTGAAAGCGTAACAAACAGACAGACAGGCATACAGATAGACAGACAGACAGACAGAGTTACTTTCACATTTATAATATTAGTAGTATGGATAGTATGGATATGGATCGCTGCACTATTTTGAAAAACAAGACGTATTATGCATTATGAAGTTATAGAAAACAGTTGTTGCTAGTGGTTACCCTACCTCATAATTTTTATTGTTGAATATTGTTTGAGAATATAGACCATTTCATTTTATTTTATAGGAATACTAGCGGAACGCCCGCGACTTCGTTCACGTGGTACATATCAACATAGCCCTTATCACTTGAGTAAGCTTAAGCTTTTCATCACATTAACTAAACTGAGTGACTGTGACTGCAAGTTCAACTTTGATGACTGAGTCTGAGTCCTAATCTCACTCTAAATCTGACCCTTAATCTAACCCTTATCTCGCTCTCACTCTTAATGTGACTCACAATCTCACTCTCACATTTTAATCTGCCGCCCCCCCATAAACTCACAAATCCATAAATCCATAAATCCATTAACCCCACTTCCAATCTCACTCCCACTTAAGAAATACCACACATACTTAATCACCGCCAACACCCTGTTTCAGGAATTATTTACAGCCCTCCCTTTCAACCCACCCCCTAAATACAAAAGTTCACCCCACCCCTACGAAATCCTAAAATGCAGCAGAAGAAGAATGTACCCTCCAAGTTTCAAGTTTTTAGGACTTATGGTTCTCATAGCAACTGTTACTCCCTCTTTCACCCCCTTTATAGTGGAGTAAAAAAATATATATATAAAATATTACTCAGTACTCACACATAGCGAGTTTCCAGCGAATCGGACCACGCATTCAAAAACCCCATACAAACATTAACACCCCCTTCTAGGGGTAGTTTTTTTTTTTTTTGAATGCATACATTTTGTAATTACACTAATTAATACTCATACCGAGTTTCAAGCGAATCGGACAACGCATTCGATAAACCCCATACAAACATCAACACCCCCTTCTAGGGGTAGTAGGTAGTTTTGAAGCTTTTTGAATGCAGACTTTCATTAAAACTGTTGAACTATCATAATTCTAAATTTCATGTCTCTAAGTGCCAGGAATATGATTTTATGATTTTTTCCCGTTATTTCCCACTTATCCCACATTATCCCATTTCCCCCCACTTTATCCCGCATCATCCCATTTTTCTCGCTTGATCCCGTTTTTTCCTGCTTTTTCCACGCTTTATCCCGAATTATCCCGCTTTATCCCACATTATCTAGTTTTTTCCCTGCTTTATCCCTCTTTTTCCCAGTTTACCCCGCTTTTCCCGCATTATACAGCTTCTTCCCGCTTTATCCTGCCTTTTCCCTGCTTTATCCCGCTTTTACCTAACTTTATCCTGCATGATCCTGTCTTTTCCCAGTTTATCCCACTTTTTCCCGCTTGATCCTACTTTTCCCCCACATTATCCCTCTTTTTCCCGGTTTATCCCACTTTTTCCTGCTTTTCCCCCACTTTATCCTGATTTTTCCCAGTTTATCCCGCTTTTTTCCCACTTTATCCCGCATTATCCTGCTTTTCCCCAGTTTATTTTGCTTTTCCCCCGCTTTATCCCGGTTTATCCTACCTTTTCCCCACTTTATCCCACATTATCCTGCTTTTCCCCAGTTTATCCCGCTTTTCCCCAGCTTTATCCCGTATTACCCCGCTTTTTCCCAGTTTATCCCCCTATTCTCCCGCATTTTCTTGGTTTATCCCGCTTTTTCCCCGCTTTATCCCACTTTATCCCGCATTATCCTGCTTTTTCCCAGTTTAACCTGCTTTCCCCCCGCTTTATCCCGCATTATCCTGCTTTTTTCCAGTTTATCCCGCTTTTCCCCCGCCTTTTCCGCATTATCCCGCTTTTTCCCGGTTTATCCCGCATTATCCAGCTTTTTTCCTGTTTATCCCGCTTTTCCCCCCGCATTATCCCGCTTTTCCCCCCGCATTATCCCGCATTCTCCCGGTTTATCCCGCTTCATTCCACTTTTTCCCGCTTATCCCTTATACGTTATCCCTTCCCCAAATACCCCACTTCCACTCCCAATGGACTTATGGCTCCCATAGAATCTGTACTGTACTTCCCCTTTTTCACCCCCATTAAAGGGTAGATTTTGAAAAAAAAACATGCAGCTATTTTTTATTACACTACTGCTAAATACTCATACCGAGTTTCGACCAAATTGAACCACGTATTAAAAAATCCTACGCAAACTTTAACACCCCTTTCACCCCAGTTTAGGGGTAGTTATGAAATTATTAGAGTGCGGAATTTTTTTATTTACATTTTTAAATAATCATACAGAGTTTCAAGCAAATCGGACCACGCATTCAAAAAACCCCATACAAACATTAACACCCCCTACATCCCCTTCTAGGGGTAGTTTTGAATTTTTTTGAATGTAGACTTTCATTAAAAGCGTTGAACTATCATAATTCTAAATTTCATGTCTCCAAGTGCCAGGAATACGATTTTTCATACAATCGTTTTTACCCCTTTTCACCCCTTTAGGGGTTGAATTTCAAAAAATCCCTTCTTAGTACACCCCTACGCACCAAGACGGACATACCCTCAAAATTTCAAGTCTCTACGACCAGCGGTTTAGGCTGTACGTTGTCTATCAGTCAGTCAGTCAGGACAAAGATTCTTATAATAATAGATTGTTACCTACTAAACTTTAGTTATGATGATCAAATTACTTTAGTAACAGAGCCAAATAGCAAAACTACGTAATTTAAAGCGTTATATATTATAGTATGGATAAAGCCTTTAGAAAACGAGCCAACCATATTCTGAGCAGCGCAAAATTAGAACATTTATTACACAAACAGCCTGGAAAATCGTATTTAACTGTTAAAATAAGAACCGCTAACTGAATTATGTTATGTTACTCGATGCGTAGATGCCAATGGTACAATAAAAACATAAGGAATTAACTCGACTTAACCCCTTTTTTACTAGAGGCACTGAAATTGTCAGCTATTATTTTTGGTATAACTTAAAGAGTTCACTAGTTTACTGCATAATTACATTTTTTTACATTGAAAAGGCGGAGAGCGCGGGTCAAAAGTCCAGTTGTCTATTTCTAGTTCAAAATTTTGCTAGAAGAATTTTGAAAATCCCAGAATATGCGATAGTTACAATACTGTTGAATATATAAATTTTGGTAATGCCGCCAATGTTTTGGGCACGCTTCCGACTGACAGTGACCTGGATCAGTTGAGTTATCTATAGATCGTTTCTAACGATCCTTAGATAGCTTGACTAATCCTGTTGTATTTTGTAAATATATGTAAATATGTAGTAGCTATGTTTCTGTAAATAAAAAAAAATGGTTTTGTGAGTTTATAAATTGAAACATAATGGACTCGACTGTCTCAAGGAGCACAATAAGCTCGATGTACAAACAAACCTCCATGCAAAATACGTATGTGTTAACAAGAGCAATGTGCCAGTGGTTTCCCACGTTAACACGATCACAGTTGACATGGCGATCCTAGTGTACTCACGACTGTTCAGGACAAAAAAGCTACTTACTAAAACATGGACCTTTACCTACTATTCTTGTTTTTTTATGGATAAAAGTAAATGACTACTAAAATCACATTTCATTTATTTATATCATCAACACCACAAAGTGCTCTTAAGGCTCCAAAATTTGTAAACCCGTTGGCTCGATGAAGTACAAACCCTAGAGTTCTGTATGCCTTTTTACAGATGTTCATCACATGATCTCGGATATGTAGCTCGGCGTCCAGACGAACCCCCAGATCTCTCACCGACTTTACTCATACATAGATTACTGAAATTATCATCATCATCATCATGTCAGCCATCTAGTGTCCACTGCTGAACATAGGCCTCCCCCATCGATTTCCACAGCGATCGATCTTGTGCAGCCTGCACCCAACGGCTCGCAGCAACCTTTACCAGATCGTCTTTCCATCTATTGGGGGGCCGTCCTCTACTGCGGTTTCCGGTGCGAAATCATAACTACTGAAATCATAATCTTTCCTTTATCAAAGTTGGGTAAAGTAAAACTAAATATAAACTGTGCAACACTACGCAATGTTTGAAATAACAATGAACGTATTCTATCATGGTAGACTTAAGACTTCATTATGATAAATATACTATTTTGAACCTACGAGAAACAATCTATCCTGTATATGACTTTGCATATGCAAACATGACTGAGCTCAAAAATAAACAGGAACAGTAAAATTGTGTTTAAATAGTAAAATACGCAATAATCTCCTAAGCTACTTCCATTATTATTTCAACCGTAATGTCAGTTGCTTTGAGACCAAAGTGCACCACACAAAAGATAACCATTGGTTACTTACACATGAATAGCCATTTGAATAAGCTAGAGACAGCAACTACAGCAAGGAATAAAACAGTTATAGAAATGATATTTCCGCACGTATTGATTATGTCTGTCTGTGGATAAAGCCTTTGAAAGCCTTTTTTTTTTTGAAAATTTTAAAATAAGAGAAGTATTTTACCTAAAACTGTAGAGTTTTTGTGATGGAAAAAAAACAGGGCCACAAAATTGTAGTCTTGTTTAGTTTTTTCCTCGAGGGCATGGTATAAATTTTTGGCTATTCTCTCCCATACATTAATAAATAAATAAAAAAGCCTTTTCAACACACTTGCTCATAAAGTGGCTCTATGGTCACCGCAATTATGCACATAATGACACCCATAATCAAACTGTGACTTTTTCATTACTATAACTCACTAGTGAGTAATAGATTTTTTTTTTAATTTTATTGGTTGAGTTGCTTTGTTCTTAAAAAAGTTTTTATTCAGAAAAAAAGATCGTGTTCAATAGAACAAATAAATTAATGTTCCTATTGCTTGCTCATTTCATGCAACTTCTTATTTAAATAGATAATTTTAACTCGTACGTGTTTAATAAATAAAACTTTCACTCAAATATAACTTTTGTTTTCTCTGTAATAAAAGAAAACTTTAAATTCCCCATTTTGTACGTGGCAGAATAGGCCGCAAACCCTATGCGCGGCGCGGAAATATAGTCTGTGGCCGATCGCAATGCGCGCGCATAGGAAAACTGATTCATTTTTGCCGCAATAGCGAAACATTTTTCACAACTCGTTTTCACTGTTGAAAATGAGTTTTTATTGTTGTTTTATTCACAAGTGTGTTGAAAAACGTCGTATGATACACGTGTGTATTGATGATTACCGTCCTCGGTTCTATTAAGAGCCTCGCCTAACATCTCGGCTCTTAAAACAACTCGGCGGTAATCACCAATGTTGCACACTAGTACCATAATGTACTATTATTATTCCATAACTAAAAAACTGAGAAAATAAAAAATGTAATCTAAAATCTAAAAAACGAATTAATCGAGGACCCCTCAAAAGCTTTCCAGTCATCTCTATCTTAAGCTTTTTCGAACCACAGTTTCTTCAATTCTCTCCCATAACGCCTACCTAATGTGTTGGTGCACGTTGCCCTAATGACCGCAGCATCTTATGTAATGTTAATCAGTTGCAGTCCGTAACTCTTGTTCATCGGGATTTGCATTTAAATAGCGCGAACGGAGTGCCACAGCCCTTCAAGTAGCTGGTTTATACAGCTCATTATATACCGCTGGTAAACCACCTAACTGGTCATCATTATTAGTGTCCTTTTGCACGACATAAACTTAGGCCTTTACATCTATATTAGATGATTTATACAGCGTCAGGAGGCAATCCCTGCCTACACTTAATAGGACGCTGTAGTGCCTGGGACATTGTTTGAGATGGAATAGGCTTGCCCAGCACCTAAACCATCCTCTCAGCTTAATCAACCTGGCCCACAGGAAAGACGACGGCAATACGTGTGGAGCTGACTAAGCTGCGGGTTTCCTCACGATGTTTTCCTTCACCGTTAAGAAGCTCGTGTTAAAGCACATATAAATTTTACGAAACGAAAAACGGATGCACGGTCGGGATTTGAACCCACGACCTTCGGATTGAAAGTCGAGGCACAACCCCATTCGACCAACACGGCTTTTTAAAGGTCTACGGGAGACCGTTTGCACGACATAGGTCTCCTTTAAATCTCTCCAGTCGTTCCTATTTTGGGCCACTGTGGACCACCCATCTACTTGTATCTCATGTAGCTAAAACAAACTTTTTTTTTCATCTTATTTCTTATTCTTATTATTTCAGGACAAAATGTTTACATCTGCAGATATACTCATGTTCGATCTGGGTGTTGTGTTACCATGATGCTCATAGATTCTGATACAACCTACCTAGAAAACAGAGATAGAATTATCTGTTTTCCTCTGTCTTATCTTATTCAACAGGACACCGTGGTACCCTGTGGAATTGTGATGCTGTAGGCCATAATTCTCTTGCTTAATTGGTCTGTCAGGAACGACATGATCAATCTGTGTGGAGTAAACTAAACCACGGATTTAATTAAATAATTCATCTAGTTTGATATACTGAAATTCCTTGATTAGACAAACATTTGTTGGTAAATCTTTGTGTTATTTGAGCAAATCTGCTCCACTTGCCACTAATCTACGGCATTGGAATGCATTGTGTTGTGTCAACTTGATTTATAGTTTATCGATTTAAATGCTTGGCGTATACCATATTCTGAATACCTCCATAATCAGGAGACAATAGGGGAAAACCTGGTAAAGACATTAAAACAGAATTGAATATAAGTTTAGCTGTGAAAGATATGCAGTATGACGTTGATCCTGGTTTTCCAAATGTAGATATTACTTACTTAAACAGAAAACTCTTTACTTAACGCGACGCTGTAGTGCCTGGGACATTGTTTGAGCTATATCTAATAGGCTTGACCAGCACCTGAACCATCTTCTCAACTTAATCGCCCTTATCTTATCCACTGAAACGAGAGCATTGTACCACTAAATCTGTCACCTATTTGACTGTAAATAAAATAAAATTGTTAAATACAAAGTCAAAGTCAAAAAGAATTTATTCAGTAAGACCGCTGGGATCACTTTGAAACATCTTAAAACTAGGTGATCCTACTCCTGTTCCTTCGCGACCAATACCGTGAAGAACCAGGGCAACAAACACGGTTTGAGGCCTAGCTTTTTTTAGGTGATCCATCTTAGATCTAAACTTAGGCTAATTTCTTAGCTAACTTAGTTGGAACCTACCAATTGCCTTAATTAAATAAATTATATATAAAAAAAGCTAAGCAAGATAGCAAAGGCATTGTGCGACGATATACCATACGACCACGACAAATTACTATTTATTTCAATATCATCAGCATTGGTAAGCTTATCTAGTGTTTAAATAAGGTACCTAAGTAGTTTAGATGCTTAGGAAATAACACGCCCACGGCATATAATTACCAACTAATTTCGTATCCTAAATTGCATTTTGAACACATTTTATGATAATTAAACTGCCTAGGCAATTCTTTTAATCAATGTCATGCGATAAAATAATTATGCCAAACGTTAATCGTTTGGCATAATTATTTTTCATTATGACATAACACAGGCTCTGCTTACTTTGCAACAGGATAGTGTAAAAAATTAACATTTATTTACAGAAACTAAGCTACTACATATTTACATATATTTACAAAATACAACAGGATTAGTCAAGCTATCTAAGGATCGTTAGAAACGATCTATAGATAGCTCAACTGATCCAGGTCACTGTCAGTCGGAAGCGTGTCCAAAACAGTGGCGGCATTACCACGCTGGATGGCAATGCTGATCCTTTGAGCCAAAAATGTGCCAGCTCTCGGATCACGCGTCGCTTCGACCAGACGCCCTGAAAGAATTTTGAAAACCCGAAGGGCTCCAGAACCAGTGTAAAAATATAAAATATCCATCATTATTTATCTGTCTTCCCTAAAATGTCATCAATTTTATCCAAGCATGAATATCTTTGTCCAAGGCAGTTCCCTGTTCAATACACTCTCCTAATACGCGCTGTTTGGTGGAATGACTCATTTATCTCTTCTACACGTGCAAACTAAATTAAAATAACTCATTGAAAAATCATTTTTGTGAACCTACAAAAAATTACTTTCGGCACTTCACACCAATTATGCGACATGTTGCAAACCTATCGTCGCCTATTCAAATACTAATTTGCTTGTTTTCCTTCACACAATAATCAATTGATGTATTCCGGTAATTATATCCACACAATTGGACTAAATATAAATAAATAAATAATGCTGGACTTTTCACACAGCATCATCTAGCCCCAAAGTAAGCTTGAGCTTGTGGTATGGGTACTAGATGACTGATAAACTACTTATATACTTTTTGTTTGTAAATACATACATATTATATATAGAAACACCCAGACCCGAGACAAATATCTGTAGGTCATACAAACGTTTGTCCCGCGGCGGGGATCGAACCCGCAACCTTCTGCATCGCAGGAGGATCGCATATCTAGAGAATATGAATTCTTATAATCTTTTATGCAAAAACAGCTTCTGTATGTATAATACTATGTTATTTATTACTAATGTAATTGGCTTCGGTGTCTAGACATCTCAATAGATTCATAACATTTGTCATAACATAGTTGTTTATGACAGAATCTGCCCACATGCATAATCTACGCGATTTTGTAATTGGTTTTTCTACGTTTCCACTCGATAGTAGTTTTCAAGGGCCAGAATAACACGCGTAGTAAAATAATGTAAAGCTTAAAACTCATTACAGCAATACTCTTCTTTACCACAACGAGGGCAGCTTAATACCCCATCTTTTGTAGTCACAATATTTTATTCAATCTACCTACTTACAAATAAATGGAATATAAAAATAAATAATTTCAGTTTATACTAGAAAATTAAGTAAGTACATTTATTTACAAAATCTGTGCCGACACTTAGGACACACGACAAATGGTACCAAAATTATCTTTTAGATAACTAAACCACTTCATCTCAACGATTACATCAGAAGACGGAGCCGACTCTCACTTGGCCATACAATTATTCATTCCAAGTTAATTTACTGCCAACATAATCCTCAAACTAACAGATTGTTTCGACAGCTGAATAAATCTACCCATTGAATTACTGATTAGGTTCACCTACAGTTTAACTGAAGATTAATAATTACGTTTTTATACTAAAAAGAAAACCGACTTCAATGTTTGACTCGAAACGCGGTGTGACTCAGGGCGTCAAGCTGTCGATTCGATTTCTACACTGAAAAAAAAATTACTCGTCTAAGTTGCTAAATCCCTTTGTCGTCAATTTTTTGTGCTCACGACGTAGTTTTTTAACTTGGCGTCTTGGTAAAATAATACTGTGCAACAGAGGTTTTTTTGTGGATAGCTTTTTTGTCGGTCCGACAAAGCTTCTTTAGACGTCGCGTCACATTAAATTTTGCTTATGTCACTACGGCAAAGCAAGTTGTCTATACGTCAATGCAAGTTGTCGCTACTACAAATCCGGCTGAAGAATCCGTTAATGGCAAAAATAAACTGTAACGTGTAACTTTAACGTAATGACAAAACGTTTTTTTACAGTTTACTATGACATAAGACTTTTGTCTCTACGACATAAGAGGCACAGAATCCGCTGAAGTGAAAAGGTATGCTTTATTACGCAGACGCATAAACAAAATTAACTCAGCGACTATGTCTTAGGAGGTTGTCACTACAACATAATGAGCTTTATGCTCTGGCTTTATGAAAATGTATTGTGTACTTTAACGCCAGTGCAGAAGTTTTAACGAAGTACGTACGTACCTACCTGCCTACCTACCTAGAGGTAGGTAGGCAGGTAATAAGAGAATTCTCGAACAAAAACTTTTTTTACATGTCAAAATATAAACTCATAAACTACACGTACGTCACGTAAAGTTTTTAAGTAATCTTTAACGGGCGTCACACACGTTAGCTCTAATGTACCTACTTACCTACATAACATTCCTTTCTTTCCCATGCATGTCAAAATAAACATTAGCTGCCACAATAGAAAAGATCCTACTTAAATACAATAGCGGTGCGTCGCAGATGTTTGCTATTCCATTTTACGTAGGCGTTACAAGTAGGTAGGTAGGTAGGTATCAAAGGTTTATTTTGCGTTCACATTAAGTCATTATTTAATTGTTTTGATAATAATCATTATTTTAATGGTCATTATCAAAAGATCAATTTTTAATCTGTAAATGTAAAATGTCTATAATAATATCTTATTTGTGATAGTAAGTATACCTACATATCACCCATCACCGTACCGCCTACGCCTTATCGCTGCTACTGCTCAGTGCTAGTCTTCTATAATATGGATGTACCTACTACAAACAACAAGTAGGTAGGTACCTACCTATTTATTTATTATAGTAAGTATATCAGAGTCATCTAGTACCCATAACACAAGCTCTGCTAACTTTGGGGCTAGATGATGCTGTCTGAAAAGTCCAGCATTAAGTACCTACTTATATTTATTTATTACTATACTAGTGCGGAGCTCATTGTGCGCAGACAATATTGTACACGTCGCGGGCCGGCAATGGATCAGATTAGCGCAGGATCGTGGTGGATATACCCAGCAGTAGGTGAAGTCAGGCTGTGGGTGGGTGATGATGAGCGCGGAGCTCACACCTGCTACACAGCGTCGCCGCCCATGATGCCGGGCAAGAGAAGCGAAGGCGGCGATATTGCGTACCACGCACTCTACAGTACGAATCATGGAGGTAACACCGCCTTCCACCACTTCGGTGTTCTGCCGCCTACGAGTCTTGGTACCAGCTTGCTCTAGCTTCATCCACTGCGCCCTCTGCGAGTCAGAGGGACGCGCGGAGAAGACCATTAGTTATCCGACAATGACTTCGTTGTCCGGTCATTGTCGGACTTAGCAGGGTACACCGGTTCTCTACTGCCGATTCCCCCGGTTCCTCCCCGGGACAAGCAGCTTTGAGTGCACGAGAAGGTTGTCGGGTCGCATTTTTCAACCGATTTTGAACTCGGTACCTACTATTAATTACCTACTTAATGCGAAAGTAAGTTTGTATATAACTAGTAGGTAGGTAGGAGGTACCTACAACAAAGTAGGTAGCGTTCAACCTTAAATTAATATACTCTTCGAAAATTGCCCTTGTGTGTGCTGCATAAGATCTATTTTTAATTGAAATATTGCATAGGAAATAAACTCCGGAATACACTCCGGTGAATAGGTAATGCGAGTCACATCCATACTAATATTATAAATCTGAAAGTAACTCTGTCTGTCTGTCTGTCTGTTTGTTACGCTTTCACGCCCAAACCGCTGAACAGATTAAGCTGAAATTTGGCATGGATAAAGATTATACCCCAGGGACGGACATAGGCTACTTTTTTCTTTAAATATTTAAATATGTAATAAGGGCGTGAAAATAAGGGTTGCAAGTTTGTATGGGGAAAAAAGTTGAGCGACGCTGGGCGAGGTCATAAAGATGATGGGTGACCGCCACTTTTTGCTCTGTTTTTGCATTGCAGATTTTTTTATTTTTTTTTCTCATTTTGCATGATAAATGATTTTTAAATTAATTAAAAACATTTAACATGTATATTTCCACTCATCAATACATACGAAATTAAGATTTTTTTGATATATTAAAATACTTTTTCTTAGGCTTTGGTTAGATCTATATCACGGAGGTCAAAACTGCTTTTTACTTTTTTCTCCTAGGTGGCGTTTCTACTATAGCGGAGGTCGAGATACGATCATTTTGAGTTTTGAAAGCTATTGGAGATTTTTGCTTAGACTTTTCGATAATTTTTATAGGTTTTCAACTTATGTTATTTTACTGACGAAATCGCGGATACATACCAGCTAGAAAATAAAATATTTTTCCTTGGCGTTGATTAGCAACGCAAGCAACGCCATCTATATTTTTCATTTTCACAACTAGGTAGCGTTGCGAGATCAAGAATACAGATCATTTAGCGTTTTGGAAATAAAAATAGGCAGTTTCATAGACGTAAGATTCGAAAAGAAATTTTGTGTTAGTGAATGTTTGTTTTGTTGCCACGTATCTCCGTGACGACTTAACCGATTGTAATGAAATTTGGAACGTAGATGCTTTAGCTTTTTTACTTGAATATAGGCTTATCTAATTTAAAAAAATCAACCCATATAGATGTTTTACAGGGTGTTAAAGTTAGTATGGAAAATTTGATTCCTTAGTCTGATTCACTTCAAACACAGTGTAAATAAACTTTAGGTAACACTCCTGCACTTGAATCCTAATGATGCGCAGACGAAGTTGCGCGGGTCAGCTAGTTCATCATAATTTGATATTGCTCTCAGTTAGGGCTGCCATCCGGGTTTCCCCGGATTTGTCCTAGTTTAGAGGGCGTCCGGGGAGCGTCCGGGCGGGGTTTCATTTTAAGTCCGGGTTAAAAAATTTGAAGTGATTGGCTAAAGACGTAGGTATCGTGCTACTATCGGCAACCTAATACTATCGGCAAGAAAAAGACGTAGGTATCGTGACGATTTATTCTAAAAAAATTTGGCTCGCTCCGCTCGCCAGTGCGGACAAAAAACAAAAAGTACAATCACTTGCAAGATCTGTGTTTGCCTTTTCTGTTTTCTTAATAAGTAGTAGAAGAACTTAGAAGTAGTAATTCTTATTGAAAACAGAAGGTAGGTACCTAATACGTGCTAATTCTATAGTCAAGAACGAGATGAATCGTGTTGATTTTTTCTGAAAAAAAAGGCTCGCTAGGGGGCGCCGCGCCGGCCGTATCTCACACAGGGCGCTGGTAGTGCAAGCTTTTTTTTGCCAATCTAGAAACGGAGACGCTTCGCTCGCTCAGTGAATAATGATAAAATACCTACATAAACCTACTTATGTAAAAATTTTAGTCTGAAAATAAAATAAAACACAAGACATTTTCAGCTGTTTTAGACTAAAATACTGACTATGTTTAAAAAAACCTCATGTCCGGGTTTTGGGCTCTAAAATCCGGGGTATTCACGTGTCTTGTCCTGGTTGCCAAATTTAGAGATGGCAGCCCTAGATTCAACTAGAATAAAGTTTACCTACTATTATCACAAATCACAAAGGCCTCTGTTTATTTGACTGAGGTTTGTTGAGCAAGTTGAGCTAGAGACAAAGGCCTTTGTCATTTTAAAACTGTCTGTTACACACAGTGTTGCCACAGTGGTCAACTCTAGATCTAACGGAGCAAAATTATAGATACCACAGAATTTACTACACATGATATGATGATAATAATTATTTATTATTATTATTAGGAGCCTGTAGCGTCCCACTGCAGGGCAAAGGCCTCCCTTCCCTCTCTTCATTCGTCTCTATTTTGGGCCACCGTGGACCAATCCTTTAAGTGTATGATGAATGATAATAATAATAAATAATGCTGGACATTACACACCACATCATCTAGCCCCAAACTAAGCAAAGCTTGTACAATGGGAACCAGATAACTGATATACCTACTACTTATAGTTTTTTTTTTTGTAAATAATATATCTATACTAATATTATAAAGAGGAACGGTTTGTTTGTTTGTTTGAATTGAATAGGCTCTGAAACTACGGGACCGATTTGAAAAATTAATCCTATGTAAGTAAAAAAAGATTTTAAAATGCATCCCAAAAATTTGCACACTGATGGCAACCCTGGTCGCCGGTCAGCCATCATGCCTCCATTTCATTTCTGTCTGTGGGCCATATCATATCGTTCGAGTTGTGCTTGTGCGTTCCGTCTAGGTAGGTAGGTAAATAATTGTAAGACCTTGTATTGTATTGTAAATATTTGTATTCTTTTTGTTATGGAGGACCTAAAGTCATTTTTAGAAGCTGCCAAATTATCGCATCTGCTCGATTATCTCAGTGGTAAGTAAAACATAATTTACTTGTAGATAAATTGTTGCACAAAACACATGTGCTATCTGAAAGATGTAGGTTAGGTTATCGGCTGTGGTGTGGATTTATAATTTCCAGTAGCGAAGTTTGATTAAGGGTGCTTACCTACCCTGGACCTATTGACTTTGAGGGCCTACTCAATAGCGACGCTACGCAATTAGCGGCCAAATCCATATTCGCCAGTGCTTAGGCGCTCAACGTCGGGATCGGAGCTTACGGATTTATTTTGTCATTCGTATTGAGAAAATGCAAAATGGAAAATCAAATCAGCATTCTCTCAATACAAATGATAATCCGTACCTACACTCAATGGACAAGTACCTCCAACAGATGTGTGCACTGATTAGAAGGCGGCCGGGACTTAGAAAAATTTCGAGATTTTTTTTTATTTTTTATTATTATTTACTTCTCTTATAGATCTCGTAAAAATAAAGCTTTTTTGCCGTATATTTTTTTTTCGTCCGACTTGTAGTTTTTGAGAAAATCGTCGATAAATGTTTCAGTAAGATTTTAATATCTTTAATTTATGGAAAACTATGAGTCTGAGAGAAAAATGGTTTTCAGGAAATATCTTTATTTTTGTTCAAACTTTAAGTAAAAATTGAGAAAAACGTATGTTTATAGAGTAACAAGTATGTTGAAAATTTTTCTGTCTTTGCCTTCAAAATAGTACAATGGTGCCAGCGACTTATAAAATTTTCAAAAGTTTTCTCAATATATATATATATGTATATATTTTTTGCTTCTAGGTCCAAGAGCACATAAAATTAAAAGCTTTTAGCGTTATAAAATATTTTAGTCCGATGCTTTATTTCGTCTAAAATCTAAATTATTTATCCTGATTCTATGAAAAAGTTTGTCTTCTCAGAAAACAATTTTGAACACAATGCCTAGATCCGTTGGAAGAACTTTACAGAACCTTGTCACAACGAATCTTTAGTTCTCTGAAGCATGACTAAACGATTGCGAATGTCAAGATCTTCTAAGGGTCATCAAAATGGGTTCTACGCAGCTACTTGCAGCCAACTTTAGAAAGCCAAAGATCCGTTGTGCTTACTGTTCCCTAAATGCATGCTACCTACTAACATGTGTGTGTGCTTTATCTTGCATTTAACAAATTTTCAGAGCAAGGGATGGAATTAAAATTTTTATTATTAGCCAATGATAATGACCTAAAAGAACTGGTTCCTCGCATGGTAGACAAAATAAAACTGCGGAATGCTATAGAAACATATAGAAAGGTTTGTGCTTACTTTTGTCAGGCTTACATGTATAATATTAAATGGTACTATTATTCCATCGGGGGGGTTAGAAATGAATATGTAAGAAAGCAAAATTGAACAAAATCAAGTATAGGGAACGGCTGAACTCACATTCAAACCACCTGGCTGACAGCTTACAGGATACCTTAACTCTTGGGGATAGTTAGTAAGCTGAGCAGCGAGGTGCTTTGAATGTGAGTTAAGGTCAATTATGCTTGCTTACATAAAAATCATTTTTAACCCCCGATGCAAATATGTGTAACCTATGTTATGTGGGGTGTAAGGAAAACAATACAAAATGCATAAAAGCCATCATCTCAACTTTAGGAAAATATCCAATCCCTGTTTATTATACAATGCATGTAAGGCGGAGGGCAGGTACCTTAACCAAAAAAAAATGGTATAATATGTGTTTCAGGCTGAAATAGAAAGCATCGATGTTTCGACTGTTTCTAACTTTGAAATTATTGGAACTGACATAGAATGCCCTCCATCACCTGCATCAAACGTTACTAATGTGGAAGTTAGCTCACTGAATGTTGTGTCGGTAAGAAGATGGAAATGTTTGAGCTCATTTTAGTACAGTATACTGTCATGGTTACATAATTAGGTAATTATTAATGAATAATAACTGTCTTTTAGGTAACACCTGAGCCAGGTCAGAGTGACTCTAAAACCACCAGTACACCACAGATTGCCAGGGGCCCGAAAATTTTGCCAGTAAGAAAAAAAAATATCAGCTCCCTGCATTTATCCCACTCTATTTAATTTTGGGATTCATAGTTGGAGTCCATTCCCACTTGCTTTAAGGTCATGAGGATCTTTGCTTTACCTAAAGTCAAGTATCATTTATTTAATAGGATACAAAGGATCACTTTGGAAGGAAACATCTTACAAGTTAGGTAAATCTAAGTGCCAGTTCTCTATAATGATGCTTTTCTGTTTCAGGATTTCGTCGAAGAAGAGTGGCAATTTATTCAAGAAATTGGCCCCCTCGAAGACAGAAAGCCACTCAAACAATTGCTTGAACTCACCACCTTTGGAAAAGCCTTACTGGAAAAAGAGGAACCGTTTCTCACTCCCAAAGAGCGAAAAGCTTTGGTGCAGTTAGTTGTGGAACACCAACTCCGTACATTACCAAGCATCAAAGACACTATAAGACAAGAGGTGTGGTCCAGCTGGGCTAAAGAAATCTGCTCTGTATTTAAAAAAGAACATCCGGATATTTATTATGTGCCATATCGAGTAACAGAGCGCCAGGCTTTGCCTGCTTCCGGTCTGCTGCACAACCGGTTAATTACTCATCGCCGCTTTCTTAAGTCGGATTGTAAAAGGGCCAATAGCAGTGGTAACAGCAGCCCTAGCAGTGGGAAATCGGCGGAAAAACGTTTGCGACCTCTTCCTCCTGATTCCTATCATAGTTATGACGACCCAACAGACGCAAGCAATGACATAGAATGGCTTGAAGGTTCTTCATCGCCTTTCGATGTCGTTTTGAGAAAATGGCAATCAACTTTTAAGGTCAGGGAAAAACTTTTAAAAGAGAAGTCCATTGAAGATTATTTCCAGCAGTTTCCTGTCTTGCGTTTGCCGGCTGGTCACCAACTGGTAAGTGAATACTCAATATCTACGTAAATGACTGTATAATCTCTCAAATATAATAAAAATAATGCTGGAATTTTTCACACAGTTTGGTGCTAGATCCCCAAAGTAAGCAGAGCTTGTGTTATGGGTACTAGATGACTGACATATTAATTATGTACTTTTTGTTTGTAAATACATACATATTATTATACATAGAAACACCCAGACCCGAGACAAATATTTGTAGATTATACAAACATTGGTCCCGCCGCTGGGATCGAACCCGCAACCTTTTGCGTAGCAGGCGGGCCTTCGCCCACTGCGCCACAGAGAGAGTCAATGACATGTTTTAATTTAATGTCGTCCATAGAATTACATTCTGTTTAATATGCGTTTAGAGTTGTGTGTTACCATCATTGTTCTCCAAAATGTAAAGAATGTTTTCTTTGTTCTAGTTGGAAAGCGATTTCGATAAAAATTATCCCCTGGGATCAGCAACATTCATTGAACATTTTCCATTGATAAAAAAAAGACTACTAGAGCTACTGGTGAATAAAGGGTCACATATAAGAGCTGAGTCAGCGGTCTCCGAACTACTGGACTTGGCAACTGGTAAGTTCTATTTATTTAATATTTAATTTCGTTAAAGTCGCCAGGACCAGTGGTTTAGGCTGTGCATTGTCAGTTAGTCAGTCAGTCAGTCGGGACTTTTCCTATTTATAATGAGATGGTTGTATTATGTGAAGCCTCTATATCTCATAATATCAGTAGAGGAGGCTATCGCTTTGCAACTTTAGGTTTGATTTTAGATTACACTTGCTACCGCGCGCGGCTTCGCCCGCGTGGTACCAACATTTTGAATAGCCTATATGCTATTCCAGGTCACTATCTACGTCTATTCCAAGTTTCATCTAAATCGGTTCACTGCCTTAGGCGTGATTGAAACACAAATATACAAACATAGTCACACTTTATTATATTAGTAGAAATAGTAGGATAGGATAATGTATTTTATTTTTGCCTGGCCAAAACACGTCTTAAATATACTTTGGTTTATTCTAAACAGAAGGAGAGGAGCAAGGAAGTGTTGCTGCGCTGAGGTGCATTCCGTATTTGGTTAAACAAGTGCCCCCCGTATCAAGAAAGGTTAAAGGAAAACAGTGGAAGCCTGCACGCATTGAAGTGTCACAGGCGTTCATTGGCCATGTTTGTTCACCGGGAGACATTCAAAGGTGCATTGATGATCGCCTGACCTTAGCACGTGATAGAGGTATTACCTTTGGACCATATATAATAGCGGTGGGAACCTCCTGGTCAACTATATATCAATATGAAGTTGTGGTAACGAAAAACGTGAGGTACCAGTTTAGTGATGTAACAACCGCGCTCACCACTGCCTTCAAAATTTATTTTGCTCTTGATATTGAATATGCTGGTGATGCTGCCCTGTGTTGGGTGTTCTTGCAGCGGGCAGTCTATAAAATTGTTACTAAGTTTGATGCCCTCTACGACAAAAGTGTCACCATAAGAGAATTGATTAAAGATTGCGAAAGATTTTAAATTTGTATCGCCTACCAAGTTGGCGTTCTAATAGTACTGGCCATATGTTCAAAGCGACAATTTCATGGGTATAGACCTAAAAAGATGGAGGTAAAATGCGCTTTATGCAAACGAATTTTCAATTCTTTTAGGCGTCTTAAATCTCATATGGACTTCTATCATAACTCAGTAGTGACATATTCTTGTGCAAGTCCAGGGTGCTTCAGGTCTTACAGCTTATTTAATTCGTACCGGCAACACTATCTTTCTACTCATAGGCGTCTCCAAAACCACAGTGATGATGCCATAGAACCTTCTGTCGCTCAAATATCAAACTTATTAATTCAGCAGAATCAGGACATTGATAATGGTCAAGCTAATCATTTGAATTTAGATGTTCAGGACAATAGTTACGCATCACCTACTACTATGAATGTTAAAGAAATCCATACAATATTGGCTAAACTCGGATCAAAACTTTATGCTAACCCTCAAGTGCCACAAACTGTGGTAGATGACGTTTTTGGTACTTTTTCGGAATTATTTCATCATCTAGCGCCAGGCTTACCTTTGGAACAGGCTGAAAACATTAAAAATGTTATAAATTCTTTTGACTCGCTACACAAGAGGTTGAGATATTATGAAGAAATAGGTACATATATTAAACCACAGAAATATATTGTTGGTACCAGGTATGACTTCGTTACAAGAAATGGAAGAAGGGTGTACGAGGGGGTAGAATGTGAAGCACATTTTATTTCCCTTCGTGACGTTTTAAAGCATTTCTTTTCTTTAAGCAATATTTTAAAAGAAACTTTGCAGTATGTTAGTATGTTATCGAACGAGATAAGTGACGTAATTGGGCATTTTATCCAAGGTTCCCTTTGGCAATCGCGTAAAGAGTTACACGGAAATAAGATAGTGTTTCCACTTTTTCTCCAAGTAGACGATTATGAACCACTTAACGCATTAGGAAGTCACAGTTCTATACATAAGATGGGAGCTGCCTACATATCAATACCTTGCTTACCTCCAATGTATGCGTCGCGGTTGTCTAGCATATTTTTGGCCTTACTCTATCATTCATCAGATAGAGTACTATTTGGAAATCGTATTATATTCAATCCATTAATTAGTGAGTTAAACTATCTATCAAGGAACGGAATCGCTTTTGATCTTCCTTATTTTAAAGGAACTATCTATTTTGAATTAGGTCTGATTCTTGGAGATAACTTAGGAATACATAGTATAACAGGTTTTAACGAAAGTTTCTCAAGTAATTTCCCTTGTCGAATGTGTAAAATTCATAAAACAGATATGATACAGCAATTTAATCAAAACGATTCCCTTTTAAGAACTATGACTAACTACAGAGACGATTTAAATGTAAATAACCCTTCTCTAACAGGTATAAAGGAGGAATGTATTTGGCTAAGTGTTGATAATTTCCATCTTTTCAATCAGATGGGATTTGACGTCATGCACGATTGGCCCGAAGGGGTGATGAAGTACATTATGAGTTCACTGCTTGTTGCTCTAATTGATGAATGTCATTTTTTTACTATAGACCTTGTAAATAACAAAATAAGTACTTTTGATTTTGGACCTGACAAAGGCGACGCTCCGGTTACTTTATCAATTGAACATTTACGTAAAAGCAACGTTCGTTTAGCTGCTTCAGAGATGATGACATTTTGCAGATACTTTGGAATAATGTTAGGTGACTTAGTTCCCAGAGATAATAAATATTGGGCTATCTATACCCAGCTAATGCTTGTTCTGGACACTGTAATGTCCGAATCATTTTTCAATAAAAAGTTGCATTACTTTGAATACATGGTAGCAACACTTTGCCAAATGTATACCACCTTATTTAATAGAAATATCACTCCGAAATTCCACAATTTGGTACACTACCCATCTGCAGTATTAAGATTTGGCCCGTTGGCTCATCTATCATCAATGCGATTTGAAGCAAAGCATCGACCTAATAAATTAGCAGCGAAATCTTCAAACAATAGGCGGAATATGACTTTAACAACTGCAAGGAGACATCAGCTCAAATTAAATGATATATTTCTTAGAGAAAACGTAAGTTCCGAATTGTCTCATGGCGTTCAAACTAATGTTGGGGAGACTGAAGGACATGTACTTGCACAAGAATTTGGCTGGAGTGATTTAGGCAAGATTAAAAAAGTATCATGGGCTACAGCATCTTCCGCTCGCTATAAAGAAAGTTCTATTATTGTTAATAAAGTAGAATCAGATAATGTTCACTTTGCACGTATACGCACCTTGTACGTATACGATCGTAAACAATTAGCCTTTAAAGCACAACAATTAGACACTATTGGATTTGATGACCATTATTATGCATACCAAGTTAATGTTCCTGACTATGAGTTAGCAATAATATATATTAAGTATGAGGATCTTCAGCATCGCTCTCCATGTAATTTTGTCGTTATTGGCTATGGTACTCCTCCTGAAAGTTATGTAATTTTGAGGAAACCTCTTTAACAAATAAAATGTATAAAAATAATAAGAAAAGATTTGAGATTCCACTGAAATATTCAGTTGGCGGCGGGGTCACCACCTTTTAATCCGATTAGTCCTTAAGGCTATACCGGGACCTGCCATCGCTAATGCGTAAAGGTGACCCAGGGTTCTTTACCCACCAACGGGGGTAGGTAAAGAGCTCTATAGGGTGGGTCTATAAGATTTTAAGGGGTCCGACTGGTTCCGATACTAATCACATACAAATACAATACAAGGTTTTACAAATACAATACAAGGTTTTACAATAAAATATTATTTACCTACCTAGACTGGTTCCGCTATTCTTCACTGCCTACTAATCGTTTTGTTAAAAGCTAATTTCTATAAAGAAAGTTCTATTATTGTTAATAAAGTAGAATCAGATAATGTTCACTTTGCACGTATACGCACCTTGTACGTATACGATCGTAAACAATTAGCCTTTAAAGCACAACAATTAGACACTATTGGATTTGATGACCATTATTATGCATACCAAGTTAATGTTCCTGACTATGAGTTAGCAATAATATATATTAAGTATGAGGATCTTCAGCATCGCTCTCCATGTTTTTTGTCGTTATTGGCTATGGTACTCCTCCTGAAAGTTATGTAATTTTGAGGAAACCTCTTTAACAAATAAAATGTATAAAAATAATAAGAAAAGATTTGAGATTCCACTGAAATATTCAGTTGGCGGCGGGGTCACCACCTTTTAATCCGATTAGTCCTTAAGGCTATACCGGGACCTGCCATCGCTAATGCGTAAAGGTGACCCAGGGTTCTTTACCCACCAACGGGGGTAGGTAAAGAGCTCTATAGGGTGGGTCTATAAGGTTTCAAGGGGTCCGACTGGTTCCGCTATTCTTTCTTCCTTGTAATGGTTTTGTAAATAATTTTAAATGCTTAATGTCATTGTCAATATTAATGGCTTTAGTTATGGAATAATGTTGATAGGAGTCTGGGGCTTGATTTTGATAAAATTAAGAATTGCATTTAAAAAGATTATTAATATTAATTTATTCAGCAAAAATATATCTTAATTTTATCGAAATTGAACCCGTGACTATTAACAACATTTTTCCATAACTATAGCCGTTTGCATTTTCCCCTCAGAGGGCGCTCGACAAAACTAACTCTGTATACCTCATAGCTAATAGTTGGTTTGTTTGTATGGATGTTACTCTGGTTACAGCTTTTTAATTAATAAAAGTGTTTATTTTAATCTTTTTTTAGTTTAATTGATCTACACTCCTTGGAGTCATCGTGACAGTGGCTAGTGTGGCAACGTTAAGGTGATATGTCTCAAAGGTATGTTTTCTTAAGCGTTTCTTCAAATTATATTATAGCGACATATTCAGGAACCCCTCCCACACAATCGAAATCCTCTGAGGTGGGGTATTCGATGTAAGTAGCTGTCCAATTAACACAGAGAGCTGTTGAGCTCTGTGAGCTTTAAGGAGCCTCCTCCCCTTTTATAGGATAGTTTTATTGTCCCATGATATATCATGATAGTTATATAATGGGCCAATAAAGCTATCATACAAAAGGGCAATAAAGCAATAAAGCTTTGGAGGCTAAAGGAGGCTCCTTAAAGCTCACAGAGCTCAACAGCTTTCTGTGTTAATTGGATAGCTACTTACATCGAATACCTCACCTCAGAGGATTTTGATTGTGTGGGAGGGGTTTCTGAATATGTCGCTTTAATATAATTTGAAGAAACGCTTAAGAAAAATACCTTCTCTGCCACGCATTTTCCTCAACTATTTTATAGCAACAGTATAAGTGACGCCCTCCCCCTCACATACCTATATCTCTCCCAGGTATATGAGGGGGAGGGCGTCACTTATACTGTCGCTATAAAATAGTTGAGGAAAATGCGTGGCAGAGACATATCACCTATCATGTGGGCACAGCAATACACTGTCACTGTGACAACACAACCTAGACGTAGGGACAGCAGAACATTGCCTCTGTGACAATACACTGGTAGACGCAGGGACATTAGTACACTGTCACAGTGACAATTCACTGTAGACGTAGGGACAGCAGTACATTGTCATAATCACAAAGCACAGTAGACATAGGGACAGAAGTACACTGCCACAGTGACAATTTACCGTAGGCATAGGAACAGCCGTACATTGTCATAATGACAAAGCACAGTAAACATAGGGACATCAGTACATTGCCACAGTGACAATTTACCGTAGGCATAGGAACAGCCGTACATTGTCATACTGACAAAGCACAGTAAACATAGGGACATAAGTACATTGTCATAATGACAAAGCACAGTAAACATAGGGACATAAGTACATTGCCACAGTGACAATTTACCGTAGGCATAGGAACAGCCGTACATTGTCATAATGACAAAGCACAGTAAACATAGCGACATAAGTACATTGCCACAGTGACAGCTGTACACTGTCACAGTCACAATTCACCGTAGACATAGGAACAGCAGTACATTGTCATAATCACAAAGCACAGTAGACATAGGAACAGAAGTACACTGCCACAGTGACAATTTACCGTAGGCATAGGAACAGCCGTACATTGTCATAATGACAAAGCACAGTAAACATAGGGACATAAGTACATTGCCACAGTGACAGCTGTACAATGTCACAGTCACAATTCACCGTAGACATATGAACAGAAGTACATTGTCATAATCACAAAGCACAGTAGACATAGGGACAGAAGTACACTGCCACAGTGACAATTTACCGTAGGCATAGGAACAGCCGTACATTGTCATAATGACAAAGCACAGTAAACATAGGGACATAAGTACATTGCCACAGTGACAGCTGTACACTGTCACAGTGACAATTCACCGTAGACATAGGAACAGCAGTACATTGTCATAATGACAAAGCACAGTAGACATAGGGACATAAGTACACTGCCACAGTGACAATTTACCGTGTCAAAAAGACATCGCCTTATAACGCGAAGCCAACGCAACGATGTCGAATTGTTAATATGACATGAACGTAGTGGTATTATGGACTTATCAACTTTGACGTAGGGACAATTTAGCAGAGGCTAATCTACAATGTTTGTGACAGAGTTGCGCATATGTGGCAACAAAAATCCGTCTCTAAGTTCCTTCGTCATTGATCTCTGGATACGACAAAAAAGGCTCAGTCGGAGTGATCAAGTTCCCTAGTAATCTCCTATTTGTTAAGGGATTTTTGTCACCGCGTTAATATTTTTTTTTGAGTGTATTTGTGACATGGCTAGGAGGGAAGGTGTTTAGAGTTTTACGGGGAAACTATCAATCCCTCAGGAATAAAATTTATATTGGACCACCTCTGGAGTATACCCTTTCAAACATGAAAAGAATTTTGCAAATCGGTCAACAAATGGCGGAGCAATCGCGTAACAAGATAAAAAAAAAAAAAAAAAAAACATACAGACGACTTGAGAACCTCCTCCTTTTTTGAAGTCGGTTGAAAACGATTTAACAGATTCTACGAAGTAAGCTTATTCAACGGTTTATTCTAAATATGTATCATAAATTTCAGCTTCATTAAGAGCCTGCAATTACAACAATTACAATTAACCGTTATAGAAAAGAACGAAAACTTTAAGGGTAACATCATTCCATTTCAGGAATTGGTGTTGTTAAAGTATTTTTGAAAAATATATAAAAATGAATCCCTATATCCCTTGGTCACGCCATCACGCGTGAACGGTTGGGCCGATTTCACTAATTTTTTTTGTTGTGTTGGTTATTGTCAGAAGGTTCTTATGACAGAAAGAAATTAACAATTGCGCGGAAAAAATGAATCCCTATATCCCTTGGTCACGCCATCACGCGTGAACGGCTGTCGCGCGGGTCAGCTAGTACTTTATACAAAACCTGCGGCAAGCATTTGTTACATAGTGTGCATTTTGTTTGCTCAGATGCTACTTGTAAATGGGGATATCAATGTTGGCCATTCTCAGTAGATCCAATTTGTGACGCAATTTTTCTAAATAGATTTAATGAGAAAAAAGATTCTTAATGGAACCAATTGGATCTTTATCACTGGATCTACAAAGTCAAAGACAAAGTCAAAAAGCATTTATTCCGCTGGGATCACTTTGAAACGTCTTAAAACTAGGTGATTCTACCCCTGTTCAGAGTACAGAGAGTAAACCTTTTTTTTTTTAGGTTGAGTATCGTGTTCTGTTTCCTCCAAATCATGTTTTGAAACACACACGGTAACAAAATAGCTTTTCTGTGCAAAACTAAGCACTTTAGCATGTAAACTGTATATTGCACGTTTGTAAATGATAGACATAACTTAAAATATAGTAAATGTATGCAAAATTGTACACGAGCATATACATAATTCAAATGCAGAGTGCGATCAAATTGCGCTAAAATTTAATAAGATTATCTTGATATTCGACCTGCGTCGAATTTAAATGGGAAGGATTAGGTTTCGACACAAGACTGTTTCATTGGGTAGTGGGACGAGTGCTAAACTATGTAGTACCACAAATATTGTACGTATACGTAATTTTGGTGTAGATTCCGAACTCACGCACTGTTAAAATGTAATTAGTCTGTTTACATTACTTAACTTACTTATTATCTTAAAATTGACGACAATTTTTTTAGTAAAACCCATTGAAGTTTACATTGTGTGCCTAGCACATAAATAATGATCTTAGTTTATCCATACTACTACTCGTATTATAAAGCTGAAAATTAGAAGATTTGCGAGTTAATATGTTACAAATTATTTTCAATTATATTTATTACATATGTATTTACAAAATACAACAGGATTAGTCAAGCTATCCAAGGATCGTTAGAAACGATCTATAGATAACTCAACTGATCCAGGTCACTGTCAGTCGGAAATTTATACTAAATAAATACCTACATACATACCTAAATTGCGTTGTCTGTCTTTTTCACTCTGCCCTGCATGTTTTATTTATTCCTTTTACACTTGTTGCCCAATCCCGTTAAATTCCAGTAAATCCTGACCTACATTTAAAGGATCACTGGCGCCGTCGTAATTACACAGATTTAAACAAATTGCTCACACGTCATCATCTGTGATTTAGGATCGTAAAACACCTTTACTCTTTAATAGGTCTATTTGGTAAAATAAATATTTCTTTAGAAATAGCACCCGTAACCTTCTAAATGGCTGAGTTGAATTAATGAAAACATTATTTAATGCCTAGGCATAGTTTTTCATAAGGTAAAAAGAGATAATTTATATACTTAAATCTTCTACATAATAATTACATAACGTTACATACTAAATCAGCTTAATAACGATCGTAGTAAAATGCTCGAAAGTTCCAGTTAGTATTGCTTTAACAATCATAATTTCAGTAAATAAATAAATAAACTAAATATATAATGCTGGACATTTTCACATAGCATCATCTAGCCCCAAACTAAGCAAAGCTTGTACTATGGGAACCAGATAACTGATATACTACTTATATACTTTTTGTTTGTAAATACATACATATTATACATAGAAACACGCAGATCCGAGACAAATATCTGTAGGTCATACAAACATTTGTCCCGCGGTGGGGATCGAATCCGCAACCTTCTGCATCGCAGGCGGACCTACGCCCACTAATAAAAAAAAAGGGCTGTAAACTGTGAACCTATCTCCAGCTAGAGGATTGATGATGATGATACAGCAACTATGAAGCTTGCAAAATTTTTCATTTACATTACGCAACATTGAGAGCAACTAACAATATTTCAACATTATGAAGTGGTTTCCCGTCCATTTGTCTGCACCAATCGGTTTATTGCCTCGGATCCTTTGAAGTTTGTTTGTTTGTAGTAAATTTTATTATTACAATGCGTGTAATCGAAAGAATTTAATGTTTGTGAAGTGTGAGAATATTGGCTTTGGATCAAAATGGGAATAGTTGTTTTTTTCATTCAGACCATTCGTTTTAAAAAACTTGGATTTCTAGATTCAAAAAACAAATGAAATAATGACTTGACATTATGGCGCGATACAAATTATGTAGGTACACTACGACCAATGGATCTAGGCATTCCTGAAACTGCCGTTTTTTAGACCTTTTGTCATAAAAAAGCTAGTTTCCAAGAGACACAAGAAGAGACTAAACTGTCTGAACGAACAAAATAATATATTTCAATCACTTTGAATTATCTCTAAATAATTGGCACATAAATTACACAAGTCTAACGACAAAAAGGACTTCAAACCATATTTTTTTCTGATTAATGAGTTGTCCACACCCAATAACCTATTTAACACTCGGAGGGCTATGAGAACTCGAGTTATTATCCTCTTTCCTCTAGAGAGTGTGAAATGACGTAATGAGCCGAAAAGTGACGTATTTTATTGATAGTGTCCTCAGAGGGATGGTTGGTAAAGCTATAGCTAAATATAGCTCTAAAGCTTTAGAGACACGCAGTAGGTGTTTTAAAGTGAACGATTTAAAAAATGATGTAGTTAGTCCTGAAAAAATATAATTATCAAACATTTTTGGAAGTTGATCTTAAAATGTTATTCGCTAATAGCTGAGCTTGTTCATTTTCTTTACGAATATTAAAAGCTGTTGTTCGTAGTTCATAATGTTTCACAGGCGTATTGTTCATACACTAGCAGTTCACCTGTATTTATTCTTCTGAATATTCTATCCAGTTTGTGATACGCGTGACGTATGCGTGTGTATGTGTATTTTATTGGATGGAAAAACGTGGAACCTCAGGAACAAGGGATCGATCTGAGTGTATTTAATTTATCTTATTTATATTAATAAGGAATCGACTAAAGTAAATAGGTTAATTTATGACTGTATAATGAAATGAAATGCCTGAAGCATAAATAGTAGGTAGTCAATAATTAAAATGTATATAATTGGTTTCACATAAAGTCATTTATAAAGTCCCAGTAAATATGGACAGGCCGCTTAGATATTCAGACATTTACGATTTTTCAAGTTTAGCCCAAAACTTCACTTCTTTTGCAATCTCTCAAGAACAAGAAAGTTCCACCTCACTATGTTGAAATTATTAAATCATGGACCATCTACCATCATCTCCAGAAAAGATATACAAAAAAGTAATCCGAATAATGGCCAAGAGACTCACATCGACCACGGGGCAGACCACCAGCCCATTGGTCAGACGACATGGGGGACTGCTGCAGACATTAACACCGTGTTTGTGTTGCAGAAGAGGGCTGTCCGAGCAATTTATAATATGGGTCCCAGAGATTCGCTTAGAAATAAATTTAAAGAAATATTCATAATGACAGTACCCTGTCAGTACATATATGAAAATCTGATGTATATTCGTAAAAATATTAAATCATTTAAAAAAAAAGCGATACTCATGATGTAAACACTAGAAATAGGGATAAACTCGCTGTTCACACGACTAGATTAGATAAAGTAATGAAATCATTTAAAGGGCAATGTGTACGCTTCTATAACAAAGTCCCAAGTGAATTGCAAAACTTATCAATCACTAAATTTAAAAATACAATTAAACGTCATCTCTGCAAAAAAGCCTACTATAAAATATCAGATTATTTGGATGACAAAAAAGCTTGGGACTGAATATGCTCCAACTCGTTTTAACATAATTAAGATAAAAATGTATTAAAATTATATAAAAATTGAAAAGTGACGATTCTAAACAATCCAAAGTGATTTCAATGAATAAACTAATTTTGAGTTTGAGTTTGAACATAGTCGGCGTGGTTGGACGACAATGGATGAGGATAGCACGGAACCGAAAGGAGTGGCGGGTTAGAGAGGAGGCCTACGCCCAGCAGTGGGTATTAATAGGCTATCGATGATGATGATGAATCCGAATAAAAAAAAAGGTTTAATAATATTTATTAAAATAACTTTAGTATATTCTCAAACATAACTAATCCAGAAGCTATGAAGTAACACCAGGAAAATCAGACGTCACTTAAGTGACTCTTAAGAGGGACTTGGTAAGTTTCTTCCCACGTCTTTGCTCGTTTTAACGTAAACATTACAAATGCATTTTACTAATGTTTAGTCTGAAGCATGTTGCATCATCAATAATCAATGGATCAGCTTCAAACACTGTCATCACTCGACTGAAACATTATTTGATTGAGATGTTTGGATTATGTACACAGTTCGCAATAATAGTTGATTTGTACATACAACAGACGATCGAGACGAGAAAGACGATCTGGTAAAGGTTGCTGGGAGCCGTTGGGTGCAGGCTGCACAAGATCGATCGCTGTAGAAATCGACGGGGGAGGCCTATGTTCAGCAGTGGACACGATGGCTGACATGATGATGACATACATGTTATTAAAGTCACAATGGAAATAGGAAAATGGACACTTTCGTTTTTAAAACGAAAGTAACATATTAAAGTCAAAGATGGTTAGATCAACTTCTATAATTATTTGTGTAAAACAAAAAAAATCAACTTCTGTCTGATTGTAACTGTAACCACTCCCACTTTGAACATTTTAGTAGTACCGTAGTATCCAAAGTCAAAGTCAAAGTCAAAAAGCATTTATTCAGTAGGACCGCTGGGATCACTTTGAAATCCACTAGTGTTGCTTATACTTACCTCGAATTTATCCGTTGTCTGTTAAAATGACTATCCTAAAAAAAAAGCGCTCGTGGTCGTGCTTGCTTAGTCGTTCTTGATAGATCGTCGATGTTAAGCAACGTCCGAAACGGTCTGTAAGTGGATAGGTGACCGCCAGTGGCATTTTCATTTGAGCACTTCCGTGCTTCGGAGGGCACGTTAAATTATCGGTCCCGGCTATTTAAGTCGTTAAGCCATGACGGAGGCCTTAAGGCAGCCTAAAAACTCCGTCACCAGAGTTAGCCACTGACTCATACCAACTTACTTACTATCCTAAAAAATAGCTATCCTAATAAAGCGAAGTATCCACTAGCAATAAAAGCAGAAGTTGACTTGCGCAAATGCGCAAGCGACTTCTAACGTGTAAACGCTCGCGCAAGTGGACTTCTGCAAGTTTTAGTGACTTGCTAAACTTGCTGCAAATCGCACTTGTATACGATTGCAGTCAATGGAAACAGTTGTCCATTAGCCGGATCCACACCGAACGATCTAACGCGCTTCGATTGCGCGCAGCAGGAACTTAATACAAACGAGTAGATAATGTTCCTGCCGCGCGCGATCGGAGCGCGTTGGATCGTTCGGTGTGGATCCGGCTATTGACATTTGCAAGAAATTGTGGAAGTTACTTGCCAGTGGACACTGTTTTTGTCCGTGTCAAATGTCAAGTAGGTATAACGCCCGATTTCCCACGTTCAATGATAAATGAACAAACATCTTTCCGACGTCCCGAAACTAATGAACACCAGTTACCAGCAACTAATTAAAAGCTGTGCAATCATAATATCGATTAATATCGCTAATGGCGGCGTAACCAGTAGACAGGTAAATTGAAACTGTGACGACCACTTTGTAGGCTATGAAACCAGCGAAAACGATGCAAAATGTTTAGAAGTTATTTATTTATTAAACATATATTTATTTACAGAAACTAAGCTACAACATATTTACATATATAAGATTTTGCATTTTAAACTAACTTTATTCAGGAATTGGGTTCAACAAATAAATTAAAAAATATTAAGTAATGATTTTTTTTGTTTTGTTATGAAAATCCCGAGAAAATCGATAAAGACTATTCTTTTAATTGCTTGTTGCTTTTTGTATAACTTAGTGCATTCGTGATGTAGCTGCGCTGCGATTGGAGGACGTCTGTTCTCTTTGAAAGTCATTATGCAACATTTCTAAAAAAATCAATAAATGATACATTTTTTTTTTGTGAAAACTTAAATCGGCTTAGGAATTAAATTGACACGTCAAACGTCTATTTACAACCCAAAAATTAGGCCCTGTCAGTTTGTGTAGTTTAAAATGAAAGACCCTATAATGTATTTATAAAATACAACAGGATCAGTCAAGCTATCTAAGGATCGTAAGAAACGATCTATCCATTGATGCACGGCTGGGTTTCGAACCCACGAACTTCAGATTGAAAGTCGAGGCACAACCCCATTCGACCAACACGGCTAAATTATAATAATTGTAATAATCCGTTTCATAGCCTCTACCTAAGATTAAGTAGGTACTATTAATACCCTTTTACTTCAAGTCCTTCACATTCGCATATCGTAAACAATGTTTGTTAATCTAGTTTTGTTCTAAAAACAGCACATAGTTCACTTACATGATATTTTCAACCGACTTCAAAAAAGGAGGTTCTCAATTCGTCTGTATGTTTTGTATCTTGTTACGCGATTGTTCCGTCATTTGTTGACCTTTTTGCAAAATTCTTTTTATGTTTGAAAGGGTATACTCCAGAGGTGGTCCCATATACATTTTATTCCTGAGGGATTGATAGTTTCCCCGTAAAACTCTAAACACCTTCCCTCCTAGCCATGTCACAAATAGAAATCGAATCGACAGCTTGACGCCCTAAGTCACACCGCGTTTCGAGTCAAACATTGAAGTCGGTTTTCTTTTTAGTATTAAAACGTAATTATTATGTAATACTATTTAATATTAATTAATGCTAACACGTAACAGAGCATGCAAACTTAACTAGGTGTGTAGGTACTTACTAAAATTTTAACTCGCTAACAAACTATCAAGCCATCAATGTGAGGTAGGTAGATTGCAAACAGAACAGATAATTTGTTACGATACACTAAGAACTACCCTCATTTACGTTGTTATTGAGCAGGCAAGGTTGTGTTGTTGTAGTCAATGTTTTAGTTAGCAGTCAATATCTTAGCCATTACTATCTCAAGGCAAGGCTCAGGTTTTCTTTTTATTTATATCAGAATACATAGTTTCTGGGATACATTATACTGAATCATCAAGAATTTTGTTTAAAAACCAGAACCCAGGTCAATAGTAGCTCTATAAAATGATATAACCCTCTTATGACTAAAGTCAAAAAACAAAGATTTGTCAGTCATAAGCCACCCATGACGAATTCCAAACACATAGTCATAAAAATGCACCGCAACAATGCATTATTTACCATTAGGTATCGCCAGTGACACGCCAACTAATTACAAACATAAACATTACTCTGACGTAGGTGTAAAAGCGAGGGGCGGTCAGAGTATCTGTTTGATGATACCTCCGAAAAACTAGCTTCTAACTTGTAGCAACAATACTAGAACCAATATTGACCCTTGCGGTAGCCCGGGAGGTTCTCACGGTGTCCTTACGGATTTCTCAATATTTCTCAGGTTATTTCAGAAAAATGGGCGCCTGCCTCTCAATGGGTAGCGCACACAAATTGAGCCCCAAATATTGGGCTGATCATACGTTTAGAGGCGTTGCACACTCTCTCAAAGGCGGTTTTAAAATCACAAAGACGTGGTAATTGAATTGGATGTTTGTGTGATATCTGAGCACTTTTATCCTTGTTTGTGGTATGTTGGATGTTTTGTGGCGATGGAAAAAATACTCGACATTTCTTTGAAGAATTTAACTTTGGAAATAAATTGCTTTTACTTTTATTATTACGAGTTATGTTTAAGCAAATATCTTAAAAGACGTCAGACATTTAAGAGTTTTTTTTTATAAATATTTTTCTATACCTTCTTTTCTTTACTAAGTTTTACATACACTATTTTATGAATTTCAACATTCATTGAATTAACATTTATTTACAGAAACTAAGCTACTACATATTTACATATATTTACAAAATACAACAGGTTTAGTCAAGCTATCTAAGGATCGTTAGAAACGATCTATAGATAGCTCAACTGATCCAGGTCACTGTCAGTCGGAAGCGTGCCCAAAACACTGGCGGTATTACCACGCTGGATGGCAATGCTGATCCTTTGAGCCAAAAATGTGCCAGCCCTCGGATCACGCGTCGCTTCGACCAGACGCCCTGAAAGAATTTTGAAAACCCGAAGGGCTCCAGAACCCCACGGACCTAGGGTCTCAACCCCAAATGGTTCAAATATATAAACCCTATCAAGATTTATATATTTGCGCCTTTTGAGATCCTCAGCCGAATCTGCCGCCGCGCCAGGCCTAACGGAATTCATTGAATCTAGTGAAGTATACACTCTTGTCAATGTCTTGAATTATCATTAATTTGAAGCGTTTGCAGACATTTATACACATTTCATGATGCCGTTTAGATGTTATCAGTTGTATGGTCACGTTTTGGATTCTAATAAAGTGTATAGCCATATTTGGCTCCCTTTCTGTCTATAATGGCCTAATGATATGACAGTTGGCTAGATTTAATGGACCTGTAATAGTCGTGGATTTAGTATTCATAGGGGATATTTTTTTGTTTGTCACGACCGTTTCAATTGTTAAAATATCCGAGATAAGTAGTTTTTTAAAGTGATCCCAGCGGTCCTACTGAATAAATGCTTTTTGACTTTGACTTTGACCCCTATATAGATTATACGAGTAGTAAGTACTTACACTATAAGCTTTATAGTCGTATTCACTTTTGATTTAATTATACTTTAGGAAAGGGCTTAAAAATATGTTCTCGAAAGAAAATAGCTTATAGAACACATTTTCTAATTTCTTCAGGAGAAGGATTGTTAAGTAGGTATACTTTGTGATAGTCAGTTTTTATGGTACTTTTCTTTGTTTCAGATACTTCATCATCACATGACGCCTTAAAGACAACAAAATTACCAAGGTACATATTCCTTCATTGAAGAAAACTTAAAAAAAATTAAAAATGCTGGACTTTTCACACAGCATCAACTAGCCCCAAAGTAAGCAGAGCTTGTGTTATGGGTACTAGATGACTGATATACTTTTTGTTTGTAAAATACATACATAGAAACACCCAGACCCGAGACAAATATTTGTAGATCACACAAAAATTGGTCCCGCGGCGGGGATCGAACCCGCAACCTTCTGCGTCGCAGGCGGGCCTTCGCCAACTGCGCCACAGAGGTCGTCAAAGTTATCATATTTTGCGAAGTATAGATAGAGCTTCAACAAGAAAACATGACTATGAACGTATCCCGGAGTCGCGGTAGACATTCTTTCAGATCTTAGACATTGAAACTTTTCTTTTCATCATCATCATCAATAACCTGTTAATACCCACTGCTGGGCGTAGGCCTCCTCTCTCACCCGCCACTCCTCTCGGTTCCGTGCTATCTTCATCCATTGTCGTCCATCCACGCCGACTATGTCTGACCAACGGGCTGGTGGTCTGCCCCGTAGTCGATGTGCGTCTCTTGGCCACCATTCTGTCACTGCCTTTGTCCACCGGCCATAATCTACGTGTTTTTTTATGATGAATGGGTCGGCTCTTGACCTCGAAACTGACATAATCAAGAATGAGGTCTACGGTCTATTAATTCTAACTCTGATTTTTATAAGTAGGTACTAGGTACTAAAACTGGACCATACTACTTCTGATTGGTTCTTTACTCGACTGTCCTCCAAATGTTTTGACTTTGTCTTCTAAGAAACAGTAATGTCACATCGATGAGTATAAATCTTCATTAAATTTCATTGAACAAGTAATAAATAAGACCGAAAGAGTGTAAAAAGTGTAATAGCTTTTAAGTATCGCAAATTATAAAGCGTCTCACATTAATATCGGCAAATTGGTACAACTCTTCCTTTACCATGGCACTTACAATCTCTAACACAAAAAAGAACTTGTGTAGGAAAAGATCTAAGTAAAGGCCGAGAGTAGGTATACCCTTTAGGCCAACCAAAACTACTTGGTACACCAGAACCCTGGTCAAGTGGTTTTATTGTTAAGTTAGCCTAATGAATCATAATTATCTACAAGTTCATCATCATCATCATCATTATCATCAGCCTTTGTCATCCCACTGCTGGGTATAGGCCTCTCTTCGCTTTTGCCATTCGCTCTATCCTGAGCCAGTCTTGCCCATGTACGACCTGCGGATTTAACGATGTCGTTACCTATAAGTTAAGTGTCATTTTTCTTCTTGTATGTCTTCACCCCCAGACGGCCAAGAAACGTTCTTTCTTGGCGATCCAGATGACGCTATCACTCTCGCCAATGGTGAAGTGATACCGTCATCTAGTGATGATAGATAGGTAGGTAAATTCTCTCCGGCAACAGCCCAAGCCGAGGTTCGTACCTATTAGAGGTGCCCTTGTCGTAGCTTCTCTCTAGGCGTCTCGGCACCTTCAGTGCCCGCCATTGTCCGGTAACACTAAAACGGCCTCATAGGCCATTAGTATTAGGCCCTCCGAAAAAAAAAAAAAAAAAAACTTGTATGTCTTTTACGTGTGCAATAAAGAATTATCTATCTATCTATCTATCTATTATCGTAACTTTTATAATGTTGCCATGATCATGGCGTATGTACCTACCTTTTCCAAAATATCCCGGAAACTAAAAAAAAAAACCCGTTTGTGGTGTATATGAATGAACAATTTAAAACAGGTTTATCATTCTGTCATGTCAATGGGTGTCAGCTAATTAAAAGTGGCAGATCAAATCGATCAATTAAATAAATAAATAAAAATAAATAACGCTGGACTTTTCACACAGCATCATCTAGCCCCAAAGTAAGCAGAGCTTATGTTATGGGTACTAGATGACTGATATACTACTTATATTTATGCTTTTTTGTTTGTAAATACATACATATTATACATAGAAACACCCAGACCTGAGACAAATATTTGTAGATCATACAAACATTGGTCCCGCCGCGGGGATCGAACCCGCAACCTTTTGCGTCGCAGGCGGGCCTTCGCCCACTGCGATACAGAGGTCGTCAATTGAGACAAGTACAGTTCGCCCAACGGATCTAGGCATTCGTGAAGTTAGCCGTTTGTCTGCGCAGTGAACGTTTTTTCATACAAAATTGTGTTCTGCGCATACAAACGACTAACTTCACAAATGCCTAGATTCTTTGGGTGAACTGTACACAGTGCTATTAAGAAAATCTAATTCAATATCGTATCGGTGCCCTAAATGGTTAGAAACGCCTTGTTAGTATAAGCAAATAGGTATAAGTAAGTATTTGACGTTTTGATTCAGAGCAACAGCTGATCTGGGGCCGTATTCGCGTTACGCAAAAGGTTGCGGGTTCGATCCCCGCCGCGGGACAAATGTTTGTATGACTTACAGATATTTGTCTCGGGTCTGGGTGTTTCTATGTATAATATGTATGTATTTACAAACAAAAAGTATATAAGTAGTATATCAGTTATCTGGTTCCCATAGTACAAGCTTTGCTTAGTTTGGGGCTAGATGATGCTGTATGAAAATGTCCAGCATTATTATTATTTTTATCATCCGCCTTCATTCACAGTCCAGCATTTTGTTTTTGTTACCTCGCAGTAGGTAGTAGTTTTAAAACATGTCTACAATACGAAAACAAAACTATAGAAATATAATGTTATGCAGTCGACGAATCCATTAGCACTAAAATACTTATATTAATGACCATTTAACCGACGATTGCTTATGACACCACAGCACTGTCTGTGGTTTATGTTGCACCATCATTGAAGCTATTGCAAAACATGACTTACTACTTTAAGTTAAGAGTTATTTTTTATTTAGTACACTACTTGTCTAGACAGTACTTACAAAGAAGTGGAGGAGTCACAGAAAATTTTGAAACAGAAAGGAAAGTTTATTCTTTATCTTTATTTCTTTGCTGTTTTTTTTGTAACATTAAATTAGTAGTACGTAGTGCCTTCAGTTAACAAATATTAAAGTGATTATAATTATTTCAAGGGATTTAATTGCACATTTTGGTACGATATTGAACAAACTCACCGTTACAACAGTAAATAAAACTCAGTGCAGTTAATTTGATATTATTTGCTAGGCTTCTTTCTTCGTGAGCTGCAAGGAAAGCTAACTTAGCTGCAAACTCTACCTCATTTTAGTCATAATTATGATAGATTTTTATATCTGCTGAATGCTCTAACTATCAAGCTAACGTGTATGTAGGTTTAACAACAAATAAAATAAATAAAACTTTTTTTTTTAAATATAACCTATCTTACATTTTTAATTATTTTTTTAAATCAAAACGATCTCAGGGTGTTATAAACCGCTGTTGAAGTTTATCTTCTGTTCATTTTCTACTGTGACATCCCAGTTGGTTCTAAATTGAGATATAACGAAGAAAGCGGCGACTGTCTTTCATAATGAAACGTGACAAAAACAAAACGGTGACAAATTAACACTTGTCATTGCTGTCATGTCATTTGTCAGGAAAGTGGATGCAGTCTGTTTTGAAGTTGGTCGGATAATGGAGTTATGGTTAACAATATTGATAGATGTAGCTTCGTGACAAAACAGGTTAAAACGTATTAAAATGACAGATAGATGCACACGGTGAAAATATTCATTTTTATAATTATGGAAGCTTTAAATCTAGCTCGTGAAAATAACTAGTATTCTAAAAGGCAGCGATGGGCTTGCAAACTGTCACGTACGGAATGCTAAGTTCAGCAAAATGTAGACAGTGCCAAATATAAATTTGTACATACCTCTACCTCCTTAGACAATTTCAAAAGATCTGAAATACCTACAATAATTTTAAATTAAAACAGTTTTTTATGATATTTTTTTGTAAAGAAAGATGACTAGAAAAGTCCATCATATTTATCGCATTTTGATTTATCATCAATCTGAAGACGATTGTAACAAATGTGCCGTCAGCATTCCCATTGCTAAGGTCAGGAGCGCAATGCACTTGATTGGTGCAAATTGGTGATGCCACAGGTCAGAAGCTTTTGCTATATCTACGTGTTTTCAAAAAATAAGATAAGATTCGTTTATTTGCCAGAACATAGGTAACAATTAGGTCTTATGATACTATGGTTAGCCCAGATACATGCCTATACTAGGCATACAAATATTAATTATTAAGGAAGATGAATGAATAATTTGAATAATTAATTTCTAGTCATGAAAATAAAATGAAAAGACTTATCAAAATTTTTGATTCCGACGGGATTTGAACCCGCAATGATACGACAATCCTAGAGCCGGAGCCGCCTTTTACCAATTCGGCTAGGGAATCCTTGTTCGTCGCAGTCGAAATTTTTGCTAAGCTCATATTCTATCGGTTATAGCACTAAGTGTGGTATAACACTATAAAAATAATAAAAATTATAGTCATAAAATATTTAAAATCATAAGTCAATGTCCCTGTAATATATATAAAATATAAAATAACTGACTGAGTAGATAACATTTCAGAAAAAAAGGAGGTTATATGTTTGGCAGCAAGATTTTTATGTAGGTATGCCCACTGATTTCTCCGTCAACAATAAACTGATTCTCAAAATTCTTATTTTGTACGTGCTTTTGAGCTGGTTCCATATAAATCTTAATTCCGAGGAATTGATATCTTCACCCTTGATTATAATTTTCTATTTAGCCCAACATTAGGAGTTATATATAGTTTTTAAAACGTTATTATTTTTTTATTATCGAGCGAGCGCAGCAAGCTACGTCCAAATCAATCAAAGATTGAAAATATTCCCACGGGACAGCGAGTTAATGAATTTGGTAAATACTAGATTAAATTGCTCTAATCACCCAAATTAATTGTTCAACACCAGCAGCAATTGTTTATGCAAAGCGATGGTGATTAGTAGTGATTGGTGGCCACGCCCGCAATTTGCTTGACGGAAAGGCGTCATTGATATCATTTACGTAGATTTATGAGTGTAATTGCGCCTAGAAGCGAGGAAAGAGTTATCAAGTTTTACGACTCTCCAATGAATAATCAAACGAAACAAAATTGTATCACAAGTATACCCTAAAGACATGTACCTAGATATTTTTAAGAACTGCCATTTAGATTCTTTAGAGCTGAGGTAGTCAGGCAAATGTCCAAATGCATATGCCTACATTTTGCAAAGTTACGTGACAGGTTGCAAGCCTAGGCACTCATAGAACGCCAACTGGTTTCATCACGATTGTTTTCTTAGGTATTCAATAAATTATCATTTTCATAATTTGTAGAGTATTAAAGTCAAAGATAGAGCGGCAATTGCTATCCAACCCCAACAAACTTTTATTTTTTTTTATGGAAGAGGGGGCAAACGAGCCAGTTGCACACCTGATGGTAAGTGATACCACCGCCCACAACTGCAGCATCAAGAAGCACTGCAGATGCGTTGCCGGCCTTTGAGGTAGGAATAGGCTCTTTTCTTGAAGGTGCCTAAGTCGTATCGTTCTGGAAATACCGCTGGCGACAGCTGATTCCATAAGTCTGTTGTGCGAGGCAGGAATTAACTAACTTAATCCCCTAATTCGTATTTTACAACATAAAATTGAAAAAGCAGACGAATAGCACAACCTATTTAGATATTGTGCAATTCCAAACTATACCTATTAACTCTAAATTGTAAATTACAATGCTGCTTATTATAAAAACGTAAAACCTTGGTTGAACCCCATGTTGACACATGTCAAAACAAAACGGTTACCACAAAAAAACGTTCTATGTACGAGTATTTAAAGATTGTTTTTCTAGGGACAGTTTTTTAGTTAGACTTGGTCTAAACTCTGCTCATTTTCTTGTAATAAGCCTTAATGGGTTTTAAATACCTGAAATAAAATAAAAATCAATAAATAAATCCATTCAGTAATTTGTGCGTGAAAGAGATCCATACATCCTCACAATTTTTTACATTTACCTACTAGGTATTAAAGTACAAACGAAGTCGCGGTTATTCCACAATCTTCACCGCACACATCGTGACCTGTCATCACCCTGTCACGTTACACACTTTATTTCACTGCCTGACGCTACGCCAATGAAACGAGTATACCTACGTCTAAAAACTCTGTTCAGAATGACAATACAATTTATCGAGCTTCGAAATAAGTACATATTTTTATTTTTTTATTTTTGTATGGCCACCGGAGTAGCTACGGAGTACACAAGGTAGTCGGTTTTTTTAATTTTTTTTACTTATTTCAATGAAGTAATATTTTTTTACAAATAAACACCATATTTTACTTGATTTTTCAATTTTGTCTAAAATAGATAAATACCAACGTTTCTTTTAATTAGTTTCATTTGTGTCAACGTTTACATTATTCAAGTAATACCTATTACCTAATGCTATAACATTTTTTATTGAAACGAAGTTCCTTTTCGGACAGTATCGAGGATGAAGGCTAGAAAAAAAAAGCGTTCCATTTTACCGTCACGACTGTAAGGTTTATATTTTTGATTTAGATGTAATATTTAAGTTTGCCGGCTTACAGAAATTTATGTAGTTGTGAACCTTAATTAGTCTAAGATGAAATTAAACAATCGTTTCCCTTGTATTACAGTTTATTTGAAACTTACTTCTTATACTTGTATTATATATAAATGTAATTAATTTTACTTTAGATAAGTACCTTGATATGGTTAGAAATGATAATAGCAAGTGATCAACTTCTGTACTATTCTCAAAGGAAACGGAAACAAGAAACAGGGACTTCGTGTTAATGGTTCGCGTGGTGAGATTATCGTTACTTGTAAATTTCTTTAAAATAAACTCAGTCTGAAGGACAAAAGATGACTCGAATCGATGAGACTGGCCCCTGGGAATCCAGCTCCTGTGACCGATGGTCACCGTCGTCAAGATGAAAAGAAGGAATACCTGGACTCGTTGTTACCCAGACAACCGATGCTAACTTCTATGTGTCGATGGGACATCCAAGGGTATCTTCTTCAGCCGGACAGTCTCGACCAGGATGAGCTCTCGATCAACCACAACAAGTTGGAAGAACTGATCATGCAAGTAGATATTCCAGAAGGAAATATCCCAAGTTAATGTATGATTCTAAAGATTAATCTATAAAGATTCCAAAATTCTAATGATCCTAAAATTTTGATTTATAAAAATTTAATTTATAAAAAATTCAATTTATAAAAGATTCCCGCATCTGAAAAAGAACATCTTACGTAAAAATCTATTCAACTTTGTGCGAAGTAGAAAATATGGACAGATGCAATTTTATTATTTACCAGAGGATTCGCGATCCAAACATCTGACGCATAAACCCACACCGCCGCCGAAATTACTCCAAGTTGCTGGAACAACAATGATACGACATGAGGATCATCAAATACCAATCTCATACAAGAAATCTTTATACAAAGCAAATCTTCTTACCTCATGTTGTTTTTTAAATTGAGGATTATTTCAATCCATTAAAGGATGTCTTAGACATCACCTGCTTAGCAGCACGCCTGTTTTTCACAAATAAATCAGAGCCGCCATGACCTCTGCTCATTTCAAGCTCTCAGAAAGGACCCTAGTCAAATGCTTGACAGCTAACCTGACCTCAACGCGTTCCGATACACCTGAATGATGACAGACTAGAATATATCTAAAAATCCAATTTGTTACGAAATTACAAAACTATATTTTTTCAAACCCTATAAAAATCAGGAATTTATTTATGTAATTTACTCCACTACTTTATTCAGACAAAAATATCGATGTAAATCGATCAATATCCGAACGACGTTGTCTTAGTTTCAGAGAGCACCAAAAGATGGCGTTACTAGTTCTGAAATGCAAAGTTTGAATATAATTTTCGTGAATGAAAAATTACAACGTTACAATACCCTCCCCCCTAAGGAAAAGTTTTGAACGTAGAGAGAAACTGCGCTGCCCTCAGCGCACCTTCAAAACGTACACAAAGTAATCGTGAATACAAAGGAAAAAACATCAAAAAAAAAAACCTAGAGTTTTAACAACAACACTTACTAACTAAATATAACAAAAAAAAAAATTCTATCCAGACAACAGTAATTCGAACCAAATAAAAATAACCAACCACCAGGACCTGTCTTCTCCAATTCCAAAATCACCTGCCGTCCGAGCATAAGGAAACCCCATACAATTTCATACATCTCTTTTATGCCTCTTCCATGCATTTCTTTCATTCCTGTAAGCATCAGTTTCTAATTCACTGCCTGCCACCTCCATGCATACAAAACCCTGTAGAGTTATTCCTGTAGAGCCAGTATAACTCAAATTCCCCTAAGTAGACATTGACATGCAATTCTACTCGAAATCTACTTTCTAAGCCTTATACCTATTTATAATCTAAGAATGTGTAAGGCACATCTAGCCATTACAACAAAGTAAATGAGAATGGTCTACTATGAGACACCTCCAAAAAACAATTCGCTAATCCCTAAAGGATGTCGTTGCGACATAAAATGCCTATGTAGGCATATCAAAATGCAGGAAATATTTAATTTCCTAAAACAAAACCAGGAATAGCCCTGTAACAACTTAAACTAACATGCAAAACCCTAACTAAAAACCTAACCAAAAGCCTTGGCATCATTTGTTGAGAAATAATTCTCAACAACACAAGAATTTCTCGTCCTACGGCTGAAAACCCAAACAAAACACGACAAAGAACTGTGAATTTTATACGAATATCATCACAACTTAATATCCTTGATATGCCAAGTGCCAAGATCTTTACCATTATAACCCACTAACTGATACACCAGTGGGGATAAAACTTTCTTTACTATGCACTTTTCATACTTTGGAGCCAATTTGGTAGCTTTAAATTTATCAGCATCGCTCTGTATATACGTTTTCCGCCAAACTTCCTGTCCTTCTGTCAATTTAACCTCCCGTCTTCTTAAATTGTAGTATTTAGCGTTAGTGGCGTGTGCTTTCAGCATATTAGAACGTACTTTCTCGAATATCTCTTTTAGAGTACCAAATTCTCCTGCGTATTCCTCCCTTGGCATTGCGACTTCATATTCACAGTCTGTCTGCTTATAGAATGAACCATTTATTATAGGTTCTCGGCCATGGACTAAAAAGAACGGCGTAAAGCCAGTAGTCTCATTAACAGCGCTGTTCAATGCAAATTGTATCTTAAATAAGTGTAGATCCCAAGTTCTATGGTCATCTTTGACATAAGAAGAAACTGCGGTCATCACTGTTTTATTGTACCGTTCTACAGTGTTTATCTGTGGCGTATATCTCGGTCCATAGTGTACACGAGGTACCTTGTATTTCTCTAATAACCCACGAAATTCTGATCCCGTGAATTGAACCCCATTGTCGGTAATCACGGTTTCCGGAATTCCATGAGCAAGAATTACATAGTTTTCGAACATCTTTGCCACCGCGGCACTTGTAGCACGTCTTAGAGGAAATAACATGGTATACTTCGAAAAACAGCATGTTACTACCAGTAAATGAATATAACCAGAACGAGATCTAGGCAAAGGACCTACTAAGTCTACTGATAACGCTTGAAATGGTCTGTAACATTGTTTGGGCTGTCCCATTAATCCTGGTGTGAGGGTAGTTTTGTGCTTGTATGCAGAACACGTTGCACAGTTCTTTATAAAGTCCGTTACATCTCGGTACATCCCTGGCCAGTAATATCTCAAACTTATTCTGCGATGTGTTTTGAATACACCCAGATGTCCTGAAGTAGGAGGTTCGTGGTTTTCCGTGATGACTGTACCTCGACTAGACTTTGGTACCACCTCTTTCCAGTCAAATTCCTGAGTAAGGGAATATTTGCCTTTACAAAACCTGTATAGCTTGCCGTTGTCTACTTTGTAATTGGGATAGTTTTTCGAAAATGCTGTACATCCCTGTATGACTTTATTATACCACTCATCATCTTCGTTATTTGAAACTGGGATATTTACTGCTTCCACATTCATTAAGCGAGAGAGAGCGTCCGGAACAACATTATCCTTTCCCTTTCTATGTTCAATTTCAAAATTAAATTGAGATAGACGGCATCCCCAACGAGCTAAGCGTCCAGTTGGATTTTCAAGATTCATGAACCACCTTAGTGAAGCATGATCTGTAATAACAGTAAATGGCCTAGTACCTAGATATGGCTCAAACTTTTCTACCGCAAAAACAACAGCTAGTGCTTCCCTTTCGGTTGCACTATAATTTCGTTCGTTTTTATTAAGAGATCTACTAATGTAGGCAATAGGATGGTCATTCCCATCTACTTTCTGGGTTAGCATACCACCTACGCCATAACTTGATGCATCGCAATGAACAGCAAAAGGCTTGTCAAAATCGGGGCATGTTAAAACTGGAGCGGACACTAAACAGTTTTTTAGGGTATTGAACGCTTCCTCTGCTGATGAATTCCAAAGAAATTTTATTTTAGAGCTAGTGAGGGCATTCAAAGGTGCTGCTATGCTGGAAAAGTTTCTAATAAACCTACGGTACCAAGAACATGTACCTAAAAACATTTTAACTTCTTTTGAAGTTTTTGGTACTGGAAACTCCAAGATAGCACGCACTTTGTCTGGATCTGTCCTCAAACCGCACTCATCTACTATGTAACCTAGGTATTTCAAAGATTTCCGGAAGAACTTACTTTTTTCAAAATTTATGGTAAGGTTTGCACTTTCTATGCGTTGGTACAGACGCTTCAACAACAACAAATGCGTTTCAAAGTCCTCTGCTACAATGATAATGTCATCAACGTAGCAAAAAATCATCCCCTTAGTTATATCACTGCAAAAGGGTGTACCAAACAACATGTCCATCAAACGCTGCTGGCGAGCTGGTGCTCCACACAATCCGAATGGCATGACCTTAAATTTATATAAACCTCTACCTGGGACTGTAAAGCTGGTTTTTTCTTGTGACTGCTCATCTAATTTAATTTGCCAAAAACTAGATTTGAAATCTACTGAACTGATGTATTTAGCATTCCTAAGGCTGTCCAATATTTGTGGTATATAAGGGATTGCATAAGCATCACCTTTTGTGACTGAATTTAATTTTCGACAATCCAGACAAAACCGCCATGTTCCATCAGGTTTAGGAACCATAAGGACTGGATTGTTCCAGGGGCTTTCACTAGGCGTGATGACATCAAGCTCCAACATTTTATCCACTTCCTTATGTAATTCCTTAGACTTTTCCGGTGACATAGGATATGGTCTGCATTTTATCGGTAAAGAATCGCCTGTATTTATCGAGTGTTTAATCAGATTTGTCCTACCTAAGCCTTTACTTTCGAAGGAAATACTATGAAACTGCTTTATCATCATTTCTGCTAGTTCTTGTTGTTCAGAAGTTAAATTGTCATAAGCTTGAATAAAGTTAACAGGTTTGTTTACAGAACCGCATGTAATAAAATTCCTAGGTGCCTCTATATATGCAATACTATTGAATATATCTGGCATTAATTTAAAACCCTTCCAGAAGTCAACCCCGAATATTACGTTTGATACGATAGATGGGATGACATAGAATTTAATTACCCTAGTTACTCCTTTAAACGTAATAGGTAACGACATAGTACCTATCGTTACACATGTTGATCCATCAGCAACAGAAACAGTTGATTCACAAGATTGCTCCAGAGAATATCCCAACAACAAGAAACGCTCGTGCGCTCCATTTCCAATAATAGAAATTTCGGCTCCTGAATCCAGTAAACCGCATACAGTTATATCAAGAATGCTCACGTTCAAATATGGCCGTATATCATTTAAGTTAGGCTCAAACAAAACCGAAGTAATGGTGTTGTTTTTGAAATACTCCTTAACTTGAGTTAACCATTTGTCTTCCGAAGGTCCGACCTTACGCTTCGAAATGTTACCACGGTTTGAGCCTATTAGTTTTTTTGATTTTGTGCATTTTTACACTTGGGACATGATTTTACTGTGTACCCTACCTCACCACACTTATAACATAGCGTCCGTTTGTCCTTACAAAATTTAGCACTGTGTGTATCAGCTTTACACTTTAAGCAAAAATATTTCTTGCTATTTGAGGGTAATTGTGTAATTTTCCTCGTCGATGTTGGTTTTGTAACCGCTGCAACAGGCTTTGGTGATTTGCTTTTATACATATATTCTGGATTCAAACTTGGCTGTTTTGGTGGTTCAGCAAACATACTGGATTGCTGGCGTCTTGTTTCAATTTTTCGACATTTTTCCTTTAGATCAGCAACAGTATTAAATTCGTGCAATGCTAGTGGTTCCGAAAATACCGGCCTAATGTTATGTAACAAGATTTCTATTTGTTCTTGCTCTGAAAGTGGTCGTTTTAAACGTGCAAACATTCCCATCACAACTGCAAAATAAATGTGAATAGGTTCATCTTGGCCTTGAGTACGAGAACGAATTTCTCCTAACAATCTATAATCATAATCTGCGGGTGAAAATTCCTCAACCAACAAATCACTCAACTCCTTCCACGAAGAGACTTGACTCTTTATGCCTCTATACCACAAAAGAGTCTGATCAGCGAAAAAACAAAACGCCGACTTAAACAAGACACTATCAACAACATTAAAAGCTGTCGCGCGCTCGTTGACCGTTTCCAAAAACGAATGAACACTGGTACGGCCATCAAATTTAATGTTCCACTTTAGGATGTTTGTATGTTTTGACGAACATTCCGCAACACTTTCCCTAACCTCCTCAGAGGAATGGCTACCCGGAATTTCCCCATCAGGTTTTTTCGAAATGAAGTTTTCCAAAGCTACAAAACAAGATTTCAATTTGACTCTCAAGCTAGACTGTATCTCCTTGTCGACTGCCTCCTTGCACCTAATTCTGTCTAACCGGTACAATAAATGACAATACAAAGCCTTAGAACGGGTCAGCTGATAACGTTCTTTGCTCTTCTTGTAGTTGTCCAAGTTGGTTTGTAGCTCCTTCAACTTATCTGTAATAATGGGCAACTCTACACCTGGTTTAAGATCATCATCAATAATATCCTCGGGGCCAAACTCCTTACACAATGACTTCAATTGTTTTTTCAATTTGGGAACGGTGTCTTCTGGTGTTTCAGTGCGAATAGTGACTTCATAGACTAGTTCGTCGCGCAATAAAGAATGTAAGTATACGTTTTTAATATCCATTTTAATTTTATTTAGTAGAACCGTTCAAAAAAAAAAATATTTTAAATTTTAAAGATTTGAGTTGTTTCCGTTGAGAATTTTACCCTAATTTGTTAAGCCTGAACCTACTTAGTACACTATTATTAACTGTTATAACTTAATATTAAACACAGTATAAATCACACTCAAGATACTTTCAAGTTATTTTAACACTCCATACACAAACTATGTTTGTGATTTTGTAGTTTTAATAAAAGTATCAAACACAAATATTCATATATTTTCCCTAAATTATATTTTAGAGCGTTATTTACTACCTTATTATTATGTAATAAACACCTATATTATATGCTTACACTATTTCAAACACAAAAGCAAAATATTTAGTAAGAAAGTAATATTAAACTTTTCAACTTACTAATATTATACAAAGTATGGAAAACTAGTTATTTGCTAACTATATCTAGCACCAAAACAATGTAGAAAATTGTTTTCTACTTAAATTAGTGACCTAGTTTTCCACTAAACATGAAAGTTAATTTATTTAACTTTCAAACACTAAACAGAGGTTATTGACCTGCTACTGAAATATTCAAAATACTTATTTGTCCCCTGATTGTTTATACTCAACAAGTTAAACCTAACATTATGTATCACTCTTGTAGAATAAACACACTTTGTTTTTAAATTGGTAACAAGTTTAAAGTTTTAAACATAAAAAATGGGGCAAATACACAACAAAACACGATAAACAACATGAGCAACTTTAAAAAACAAATCTAACATAACAAAAGGAAGTGTAAGAGAGGAAAGTCAGCACACAATGGTACTTCTATTATTGGCCTCCCACCCCTAAACTTCCAAGAAAGTAAAGATAATCTCACACTAAGTTGGGCGCCACTGTAAGGTTTGTATTTTTGATTTAGATGTAATATTTAAGTTTGCCGGCTTACAGAAATTTATGTAGTTGTGAACCTTAATTAGTCTAAGATGAAATTAAACAATCGTTTCCCTTGTATTACAGTTTATTTGAAACTTACTTCTTATACTTGTATTATATATAAATGTAATTAATTTTACTTTAGATAAGTACCTTGATATGGTTAGAAATGATAATAGCAAGTGATCAACTTCTGTACTATTCTCAAAGGAAACGGAAACAAGAAACAGGGACTTCGTGTTAATGGTTCGCGTGGTGAGATTATCGTTACTTGTAAATTTCTTTAAAATAAACTCAGTCTGAAGGACAAAAGATGACTCGAATCGATGAGACTGGCCCCTGGGAATCCAGCTCCTGTGACCGATGGTCACCGTCGTCAAGATGAAAAGAAGGAATACCTGGACTCGTTGTTACCCAGACAACCGATGCTAACTTCTATGTGTCGATGGGACATCCAAGGGTATCTTCTTCAGCCGGACAGTCTCGACCAGGATGAGCTCTCGATCAACCACAACAAGTTGGAAGAACTGATCATGCAAGTAGATATTCCAGAAGGAAATATCCCAAGTTAATGTATGATTCTAAAGATTAATCTATAAAGATTCCAAAATTCTAATGATCCTAAAATTTTGATTTATAAAAATTTAATTTATAAAAAATTCAATTTATAAAAGATTCCCGCATCTGAAAAAGAACATCTTACGTAAAAATCTATTCAACTTTGTGCGAAGTAGAAAATATGGACAGATGCAATTTTATTATTTACCAGAGGATTCGCGATCCAAACATCTGACGCATAAACCCACACCGCCGCCGAAATTACTCCAAGTTGCTGGAACAACAATGATACGACATGAGGATCATCAAATACCAATCTCATACAAGAAATCTTTATACAAAGCAAATCTTCTTACCTCATGTTGTTTTTTAAATTGAGGATTATTTCAATCCATTAAAGGATGTCTTAGACATCACCTGCTTAGCAGCACGCCTGTTTTTCACAAATAAATCAGAGCCGCCATGACCTCTGCTCATTTCAAGCTCTCAGAAAGGACCCTAGTCAAATGCTTGACAGCTAACCTGACCTCAACGCGTTCCGATACACCTGAATGATGACAGACTAGAATATATCTAAAAATCCAATTTGTTACGAAATTACAAAACTATATTTTTTCAAACCCTATAAAAATCAGGAATTTATTTATGTAATTTACTCCACTACTTTATTCAGACAAAAATATCGATGTAAATCGATCAATATCCGAACGACGTTGTCTTAGTTTCAGAGAGCACCAAAAGATGGCGTTACTAGTTCTGAAATGCAAAGTTTGAATATAATTTTCGTGAATGAAAAATTACAACGTTACACGACACATACATAGGTCAAAACGTCACAGTGCGAAGTGTGCAGATACGAAACAGTCCATAGATTGTTATTACTAGGATTTTAATACGAGTATTTGACAACAATTTATTTGTCAAAATGCCAAATTTTAATATTGACTTCGCTCCAACCGAATGTTCCACGGAGGTTCCACGACACTCACCTACTTTTATTTTTAGTGGTGATAAAATCTCGCAAGTGTAGATAGCGCTGTCCATTTCTCATAAAAGAAAACAAAAATCCGACATCTTGTAGAGATGCCTAATGCAAAAACATAATAACGAAGTCTACCATAACATTGGAATACTCAACTATAACATTATTAACCGTATTGTCTGGATGTTTCTCTAAAAAGATTTATTCGCAACAACTATTTTTTGCCACCGTATCATATTGTGAATGAAATATTTATGAAGTGATCTTTCAACGCGTAACTCTTACAGCGATTGTCTGGTACGGATTTTTGCTGCTATATAAAGTTTTTTGTGATGAGTTTTTTATGTGAATTACAATGAGCACCAAAAGTTTAAAAACCGTGGAACGCTCTAGGTCATCATTACAAAAAAATTACCTTTTTGATCACAATGCCTACGCAGCGAAACGACTTTGAAGGATTATTAACTCACATTTAAAACACCTACAAAGCAAAATGCCTCAAATTGATATCTCTAACGTGGTTTGCCAAATTTGCAATACGCCTGCATTCTTTCTTGTCTCGGCAGCATAAATCAAAATTAAAAAAATTCGCGTCTCAAAAATTAAAATGAATTAAAAATTAAAAAGAAGAAATCAGTTGATGCGCACTTATTGGCGACAAAAATGACATTTTTAGATTTTTTATTTTTAGAGCATTGTGATTATGGTCAACACAAATGCGCTAGTCGTGTACCAACCTATATTTAACAAATTGTAATAAACTTTCATGCAACAAACTTGAAAAATAGAATAAAACAGCCTAGCTATAAAACAGAGGAGAGAACAAAACGATGGGTTAATGACAGAGAGACAACTGCAATGGAGAGAAAATGTTTGGTGTAAGAGCCGTGTTGGTCGAATGCGGCTGTGCCTCGAATTTCAATCCGAAGGTCGTGGCCTCGAATCCCAGCCGTACATCAATGGATTTTTTTCGAGCTCTTAACGGTGAAGGAAAACATCGTGAGGCTAGTCAGCTTAGTCAGCTCCACACGTATTGACGTCGTCTTTCCTGTAGGCCAGGCTGATTAAGCTGAGAGGACGGTTTAGGTGCTCGGCAAGCCTATTCCATCTCAAACAATGTCCCAGGCACTACAGCATCCCGTTAAGTGTAGGCATGGATTGCCTCCTGACGCTGTATAAATCATCTAAATATATAGTAGTGTAAAAAAAAAAACTAAAGTAGTGTAAATGTACGGTGCTCAGGTGCTCAGACCTGGTCGTTAACCGAAATACAGAAGTCCAAGCTAAAGATTTGCCAAAGAGCAATGGAACGCAGCATTCTCGGCTTTAAGCGGATTGACTGAGTCCGGAATACCACGCTGCGTTCAACGACTGGTATTGCCGACGTAGGGCGCAAAACAGCCAAGTTGAAGTGGGACTGGGCAGGACACGTGAGCCGGATGCACAGCGGAAAATGGGCCAACATTTTAACAACCTGGCAACCTGAAGGGAGACGACGCCGCGGACGGCCAAGAAAGCGCTGGAGAGACGACCTCGACTCCTTTGATAGTGGGTGGGTGGGTGGTGGAACCTATCAAAGGAGAGAGATGGTTGGAAGGAATTGGGGGAGACCTTTGCCCAGCAGTGGGACAGTATAGGTTAAATAAAAATAAAAAAAGTGTAAATGTAGTGTGTGTAGTGCCTATGTTTATTTTGTTGGTGTCAGTCCGTATAGACATTTTGAATTCTGCACTACCCAGTCCCTGAGTCTATAGAGTAGCCACAAATATTCGCTCAGACTACCTTTAAGTACGCACAGCGAAAAAACAAAATGGCCAACTAATAACTCCCATTTAGCGGTGACTACCAAGTAATAGATAGCTATTACTAGACAGTTAAACTGCTCAAGACTTGAAACTTGTTTATGTATGCAAAAAAATATAGCTTCGTCTACAACGCATGCGTGTAGGTACTTACTACACTTTGATGGTAGGATAGCTCGCGAAATAAAGTCTGATGTCTGTATAGCTCTTAAAATAGAGTGTAATTTGGCATAAGTAAACACAAATAAAATGTATTTATTCATATGTATTATATACATTTTACATTGTCATAACAGTAAACACCTAAGCGAAAGTGCAAAGCCTATTTATATAAAAAATCTATTACAATATTTGTAAATCATATTAATCACGTAAAAATTTTTTTTTATGATTACCACAAATGCTGATCTTTAAAGTAATATTTTGTATCGAAAGATTAATATGAAGTAGTGACAATATCGCGAAATCGCACCCAGTTAAAGGGATAATTAGTGTTATTCTTTCTTTGCCATCGGAAAACAAATTGGCGCTATAATTGAGACATCGAACAAGATTCCAATCACACGGAGTCGTTTCAAGTGCACTAATAAGAGATAAAACTTATGTGATAACTAACCTAGTAGGCATGTCGTATATTGGTTGTACGTAGAAAAGAGTATGAAATATTTTATGGAACCGATTACAGTATCACAAAATCTAAATTTGACTAAGGTATTAGGTGTATCTAATGTGATTTTTCGATAAAATAAAAGGGGGACTTTTGGCTATTCTAAAATGGGGAGTCTGTAGACATGAGTCTATAAAAAAAACTTGTTCACGACTGTATTCCCAAGGTGCGGTAGACATTCTCTCAGATCTTTTTATGTTACTTATTCCAGATCCTTTGAAGATGTCTAAGGTAATATTAATTATAATATTAAATTGATACCTACATGCCCACATCTTGCAAAAGTTAGTATTCCAAACGTGACAGGTTGCAAGCTGCAAGCCCATCGCCACCTATAGGAACACTAACTGGTTTCCTCACGATGTTTTCCTTCACCGTTTATTTAGTAAATTATTTATTAGTATGAGTCTATAGATTTTCGAATTTTTTATTCTATATTTATATACTTACATCTGACAACCCTACCCTTTTATGACTGTTACAGTCAGACAGATAAATGTTATCGAATTAATCGATTACGCCCATAATTCTCAGATCGATTAGGGAGGATAAATCTTAATACTGGTGATTGTCGGACTCGTAATTCTTCATTGGTCCTTCAGAAAACAAAGAGTTGCTTCATTGGCTGCTAATTGCTGTTACAAGAGTGTAAAAATGTTCCGTGAATTGAGATTTACAGGCTTGTCAAATCAATAAAGATTAATGCACCACCATCATCCCTACCCCTTTTTTTGAAAAAAGGTTCACCTCTTTAATAGCTTGCTTAGTTTAATAGATCGTCAAAGTGAAGCAAGGTTCTGGGGGTTATTCCTTTTTCCGTTCATTTTTTCATTCGTTCGATGAATATTCGGATGCTTCTTACTAAGAGCTACATTGTATTCAGTCGATAAGATCAATGTTAAAACACGGTCCTAACCTAGGACCAAATATTCCAAACCGAAAAATTGGCCCTTGAAGTCAGAACGAAAAAAGAAAAAAAGGAACGCAAATACGGTCCCTGTGCAGTCAAAGAAATAGACGGGTAACCGCTAGTGGCATTATCAACTGAGCGCTTCCGTGATTCAGAGGGCGCGTTATACAAACCCGGCTAAGCCATGACGGAGGCCTTGCTTAAACTCTGACACCAGAGTTAGCCACTAATATAAACGAACTTAGGTACTTTTCTTGTGTAAAAAGCTTGTGTTGCTTAGTCGTTCTTAATAGATCCTGCAAATGCTGGCGATAGTCTAAGCGCTTCCGTATTGGTACACTAAATACTAATTTTCAGTTTTTATGGATTAGATGATCCTATTTTCATCATCATCATCATGTCAGCCATCTAGTGTCCACTGCTGAACATAGGCCTCCCCCATTGATTTCCACAGCGATCGATCTTGTGCAGCCTGCACCCAACGGCTCCCAGCAACCTCTACCAGATCGTCTTTCCATCTAGTGGGGGCCGTCCTCTACTGTGGTTTCCGGTGCGTGGCCTCCACTCGAGAACTTTTCTGCCCCAATGGCCGTCAGTTCTACGAGCTTTGTTCAGTCCTATTTTAAATGCAGGTAAAACTTAGAGCTTATAAATAGCATTATAATCAGTTAACCCTTCCTTGGACAACCGTTGCGAGTGCCTCGCCCGATGTACCTACAAGCCGGTCAGAGTTACTGCTACAGGTGAACTAGTGTACACTTGGCTGCACAAGTGCTTTAGAATTATGTGGAATTATATAAAACAAGATCTCGTCTTTATCAAGTAAAGGCTGACGAATATAATATGTCAAAATAAAAGAGAGAGGATCACGACTTGATAAGAATATGCCTCTCATGATCCTTTGAATATGAAATGGTTTTAAGTAAGTTTGTTACAATACAATTACCTACATGAAACGTCACGGGGTAAAACTGTCTGCAAAGATCTGGATTCAATAATATAACATTGATTTTCAAGATTTTTTATTTAATGATACCGAAGCAATGTTTTGCAATTCCAGTTTTTGATAAATACAATTTATTTACAGAAACCATAAACCGTGAAATAGCTTGTGTCTTTCACTGTACAAGCTAGTGATTTATGGGCTCGACTGTACCGACATTCAAATCAACTGCAAAGTTGTTGCTCTAGTTTCCTTGAAGATTTGGTTTGGTATTTCGCTCCTAGGTACTTACATACCTACTGCAATTAAATTGTAGACCTACAAGTATTTGAAAGCTATTTAAACTAACACTAGTGTAAGTTACAGTTTTTCATTAAATAAAACCCTTAAAAAGTTATAAAGAGACCACATACCTAAGTCCACATACTGACACACATTCGGAGATATTAGCCATGATCTACAGATTAAAAAATAAAAAAGTGTGGAGTCTCAATTTGCGTTCAGAACATTTTTCGCTTGCTACTCTCTGATTGGTTATAATAATTATAAACCCGTGTTTAAAAAAAACAATAACTTTTTTAATTTAACTAAAAACACAACCTAATTTGATCGTGCATAAAAACTGCTATTTGTTACCCATGTTATTTAGCATCATAACTTTAGTTACTTTGGTACAAGCAAGTACCTTAAGTACTTACTTTTCTTATGCAGTAGTGAATGACTGTGACGGAGTTTATAGTAAAAAAGGTAGGTCTCTTTGGCCATAAAAATGCAAAAACCGCAAGAACCACCATGGTGGCAGCAATTACAGATTTTACGGGTTCATTCATACGCAGGAAATAAAATAAATTTGATTGCATATTTCTCCATTTTCAAGGGAACTGAAGCGAAACTAGAGATTTAATTTTGAGAAAATAGTAAATAAGTTATAAAAGTTCTGAGTTTTTTTTATATTACATATATTTTATTTATTTGCCTAATAATAATGGCTTTTTATTTTTTATTTTTTTATCGTATTAATAACGTTTTGTTCCATAGAATAAGTAACAGATTAATTCAATCAATTATCATAAAAATCTATAAAAAGTAGGTAATCGAAAGTTTTATAATAAGAAGCTTTTCAAAATCACCTTAACGACAACATAACCACAAAATTGCGGTAGTCAATGGCTATTTTATCTGTATAAAATGAATTCTTAGCAATTGATTTAATTTTACCTGTAAAATATATTCAAAAATTCCAAATATTCAAGTGTTGACACCTTGTAACGGTGAAAAAAAATTGTTTCTCTCACCTGTTATTATATTGAATTTATCGCTTAAATTTACAAAAATGCTTGATGTAAAGGACAGTTGTGTGCACAAGTGCTTGATACATTTTTTTTTTCACATCAAATATATTTTTATTTGGAACAAAAACACATGCGAGTTAAAATACAATAGGGAAACGTTGACTACTGCAAAAGTTAGGAAACTGAGTAGCAGAGTCAGCGCTCTCCTCCAGACAAGAGAGGGATCAAGTTCCAACTTAACCGAGGAAGTTATTACAAACTTAAACTAATTACTAAACATCATTGTCATCGTGGCCGAATAGATTTCCTTTTAGGATGTACCCACTCTCGACTTTACATTTCGAATCTCAATTGAACAACCTTCAATTGAGTTTGAGTTTGTACCATTCATGTGCTCGCTTGAAGGAAAACATCGTGTGGAACCCCATAGATTAATATGGAGCCAGAAAGTATGTACTTCCTGTGGATAAGACCAATTAAGCTGAGAGGATGTTTCAGCTGCTGGACAAGCCATTTTTCTTCAACGTATTGATCACGAAAGAACAGGAGTAATAAAAAAACCTACTTTTAAATACGCATTGCAGGTGACTGTACATCAATCACTCACCAAAATAAGGCGCGTAATTAATGCGCGTGCATAATTTCGCTTTCACACTCGCGCCCTTATTACAGTGATCTAAAGATACTGTATAGTGTGCAGTATCTTTTCATTTAATAGAGTCTATGCTGGTCTACTAACCAAAACCCATTGGCTTTGGTTAGTAGACGTTTCAGACGTGCATCATTATGCACGTCTGAAATGGATAAACTATATTAGCATGTTTCATACATAAGACTTCTTCGCGGCTCTATCTATCTATCTATCGTGTCACCACTCACCAGTTCTTCTTAACCAATGTGGTAAAAGGACTTAAGCGCGCCTTTCGTGCACTGAGCGTTCCTGTAAAATGTTAAAAAGTTAGTGTGTATTACCTACTGTGTTATTCCTTTGGGGTGTCGAAAATGCTGATTCAAATATTTTTATTTTTAAAATGTCGCGTCCAATTTTTGCGCCCATGCGCCATTATTATCATATTTTCATAACTAAACTGTATCAATTTATTTATTTCGAATCGAATTTGTAAGTAATCGATGCGGTTCGGCATGATAAATAAGCAATTTAAATATTAAATTGGTTACTACATGCGCCTAACTAGTTTGACTCTACGAATTCAGTTTGAGAAATCATTAATTTTGATCTTTAATAAAATCTATGTAAGCACAAATTGAAAATTCTTATACTTACAATAGATAGATACCATTTTATTGGAACTAAGTTCCTTTTGGGATGGTATCGGATGGGGGCAGGACGAAAAAAAGTGCTCTATTTTTGCGTCACGACACATGTATATGTCAAATTGTCACAGTGGGAATTGTGTAGCCGCGACACAGTCCATAGATTGTTACATTGTTAGTACGGAAGAGCGTTTCTAGTAAATTTTTTTCTAATACATAATTGATAATTCATTTATTATATTAAGTTGAAATTCCCAGTATAGTTCTTTGCTTCGTTCCAACCATGTGTTCCACGACACTCACGTACTTTTTTAAATTAAATTTCATCCATTTATTCTCTGTTCCTTGTATCTTCTGTGTTTAGTAGTAGGTAATATTTCGTGGCCACCCATTACACATGCTTACCCTTACAAGTTTTTGGTCAAAATAAATTGTAATTCATTATTTATTCTTACGATCTCTGGTAGTTATAATTTTTTGGGGTAGTAGGTGGAATTCCCGCAAACTATGGCAAAGTGGGAGTACTCGCTTCGCTAAGGTTTGCCCAACTGGCACACTTACCTTAGGGCCTTTCGGCCGACAGATATAGTCGGATAGTTCTATATAGGATATATGTGGCCAGAAACTTTGCATGCGCGATTCAGACTTTCTATACTTTTTGCAACATTTGTATGGGGATCCGCTTATTTGTGATTCCAGCGCCATCTAGTGGTACAGCTCCGAAGTACGTCGCTGAAGTTCAGCTTGTAGTTCAGGCGATGGTAGATAGAGGTTGCCACAAATTTATTTAATTGAGCTACTAAATAAACTGCGAGAATATGTACTAGGTAAACTACACAAGCAATCCATACAAAATGAATCGTCGAACATCGCTACTGAGCACATCTAACCTTCTCGTACTAATTTAGGTCTGAACTAATATGGCGCGGTTGTAAAGATATTCAAATAAGGCATTATTTGATCGATATGACATTTAAACGGTTGCATTTGTCAATACATCGGTATATTGTCGCTGTTGAATGATTTAGTACGTTTAAGTTAGTCATTGTATCTTCCATCTCTCACAAAACAGGTTTTTTTATATCTAAAATCTTTTTGGACTTTTTTTGTATTTATTTTTTAGATTTTTTAATGTTTAGGTATTTATTTTAATGTAAAGGACAATGCCCATTTTTGTATGGGGAGCCGTACCAGCTTGCGTCAAAGCCGACTAACGTTAAAAAGTCTTGATTTTGTTTATCTTTTCGTTACCAATAAACATTTAGAAAATGTTATATTTTCAATCATGGTAAATATCCCGTTAATAGTGTTAATAATTTTGAAAATATTCACCCGCGTTTTTGAAATAGATAGTAAGTACAAAATTTATGGCGAAAGTTTTTGACGATTTTGGTCATTTTTAGTACTTAAAGCATAAATGGTCCCCACATAGTCTTTTGATCCCTACATACAAACAGAATCGGTTGGCATAATTTTTTTTTTTCGTTGACTGAATCTTTTTCCAAAATCTGTAAATGCAGTTCAAAAAGTTAGGGAAGGTCTCTTAATAACGTTTTCCTGTATCTACAACGGTTAAGGTTTCAAAAATCCACCCTGTATATGTATTTTTCAGCCGACTTCAAAAAAGGTTATCTTCTTTTTTTTTTTTTTTTTTTGTAGTATCTTGTTACGCGATTGTTCCGCCATTTGTTGACCGATTTGCAAATTTCTTTTCATGTTTGAAAGGGTACTCCAGAGGTGGTCCCATATACATTTTATTCCTGAGGGATTGATAGTTTCCCCGTAAAACTCTAAACACCTTCCCTCCTAGCCATGTCACAAATAGAAATCGAATCGACAGCTTGACGCCCTGAGTCACACCGCGTTTCGAGTCAAACATTGAAGTCGGTTTTCTTTTTAGTATAAAAACGTAATTATTCAAGGTGCAGTTCAGAAAATGATTATTTTTATCAGTAAATTATAGACAAAAACAAAAAACTATTAGTTTAATATATCCAACGCAACGTGGTACAGGGTACAGGCCATTGTCCTTTTGTTCTCTTAGGCTGTATTTCCACCTGCATGAAAACCGGGAAAGAAATGTTTGTAAATTGAATAGTGCTCTGGATGAAAATTGAATGTCTTTAGACAAATTATTCGTCGTTGTATCAGATATTTTATTAATATTAATTAATCACAAAAAGGTGTCCCAAGTAACCGAGGTGTGCCTCCAGACACGATATAATCTATTAAACAAACTTATAATTGCAATGATACTCAATTTATAGTTTATCGACAGATCACGGCGCCAAATAATAACTTAAGTACGATGTCCACTGAAAGAGTTTTATGAGTCTTCAAGATTTTCAAATTGAATTTCAAAACCTCGGCACTTGAATTCACGTCTTTGCCAATCCGTAGCGACGTTCTGCCCAAGTTCATTTGCAATTGACACTATAGTAGCTATTTTCTACATAACAATGGCAGACTTATCTCTTTCAGGCAATTTTTGGATTTTTGGAAGTCGAAATGACAGCTAAGATCTACAATGATCTTATTGAATAATGATTATTGACTTAGTCGATTGCGTGCTTTGCTCAACCTAGCACGAATAATGATAGAACGTTTTCCAATTCAATGATAATATTAATTGATATTTTAATAAATGATCGGGCCGTGTCATTCTTCCGCTACCTTACTTGATAGCGGAAAACTAGGACAGAGACTTGTTTACAAACTAGTAAAAATGTAATAATTTCAAAGGTTTTCGAGTTAAGGCTGCTATTTTGGTATTGTACTTTTCGAGCCGAGTACGGAGTGGCGAATTTGGCAGTGCGTATGAAATTTAATTAATTTATTTGTCAGAAGAATGGTTACCTATATAAATATTTTAAATTTATAATGTCACATTCTCCGTATCAATCCGGTATACAAATCTTTAGTAAATACATAAATGGAATCAGAAAAAATAATTACCTTTCTTTTTATTTTTTGACGACCTCTGTGGTGCAGTGGGCGAAGGTCCGCCTGCGACGCAGAAGATTGCGGGTTCGATCCCCGCCGCGGGACAAAAGTTTGTATGACCTACAGATATTTGTTTCGGGTCTGGGTGTTTCTATGTATAATATGTATGTATTTACAAACAAAAAGTATATAAGTAGTATATCAGTTATCTGGTTCCCATAGTACAAGCTTTGCTTAGTTTGGGGCTAGATGATGCTGTGCGAAAATATCCAGCATTATTATTATTATTTATTTATTACTTACTATGAAAAATGCAGACTCAAACCCTCGATGATACTTCACATTTTTGGGATAAAAAGCCAATGTGCTATTTCATTCTATCACTGTGCGGAATTTTATCCAAATAGTTAGCGTAAAAGGAATCGCATATACCTAATAATTATTACCTAGTAATTATGCAGATCGTGTACCTATAGGTTACTCTTGGTGAGTAAGAAATGCGTTTCCGTTACTCCAATACAAGAATGCTAATGTAATTAAGGTTAAGTTATACCGAGTACTAAAATTTTCTAATGAACTATGTTAGAATTAATTCAGAGATTTAATTACCAAGTAAGTAAATAACTGGACCAGTTGATCTTACCGAAGGTTTGTTAAAAACGATCTACAGATCGCTCAACTGATACATATAAAAGCAAAAACTTTTTTTACAGAACTAAAAGAGCATTTTCACGGAAGAATTTCAACCCATACGACGATCCTTAGATAGCTTGACTAATCCTGTTGTATTTTGTAAATATATGTAAATTTAGTAGCTTAGTTGCTGTAAATAATTCTTTCCTATATTTCAAACATCCATATCTTACACGTGTCAAAAATCTAGTTTATTCTATACAGACCAACCAAGTTTCGGCAGACACCAGCGAGCACCGGAGTCCCTTAAGCGGTTAAGGGTCAAAACGATCAGGAAAGCCACGGGCAAGGACGGTGCTTGGTGGTAACCCGATAGATCTGGAGCATTCTGGCGATCCCGATTGATGTTTCATTCGCAGACTTCGGAATCTGTAGAACTGGTTCAGCTTTTGTTATTTTGCACCAGATGACACCTGATGAACTGAGAGCTTGTTATTTCTCTATTAATTCGTTGCACTAGTACTGATCACGCTTACAAGCCAACCAGTGATTTTACGAGCTCGTTGTATGACAGGTATTGGCTTAGACGCAAACTTTTCTTGCAATAAAGTTGACAAACATTTGCTGATGCGATAATTTAGCAAAAATCATTGCTAAATCGTAGTTACCGCTATTTCTAGCTTTGTTTTGTATGTTAATCGTGTGACAATGAAATTATTATTCTCTTATGCAAAGATGAATTTGATAACTCCGTCGGTCTTACTAAACTGGATATGTTGGGTTATTACAACTCACTTAAAAACAACTTTTTTCTATTGAGTGCTTACGATTAAGTGCTTACTTACCTACAAATCTTTATGTAGGGTTATTCTGTAGTGAGATTCTTATATCTATTCTAAACATCTTCTAAAAAAAAATTTGAAGATGTAATGCCTAATGCCGCCTCTATCCACTCGCACTCCACCGGTAATCTCATCCGGAAGCGATTATAGATCGTGCGCTCTTTGATAGATCATATGCCGTGACAAGTCCTCTGCGACCTTAACCCTGTGATCGAGACGGTCTATAAAAAAAACACCTTATATTTTAAATATACTTCTTAAAATTTAAGGGTTCCCCCCTTATCGATACAACTGATGCATCCTTCTCAATGTTTTCCCCAGGATATCCTCTTTGACCTGTTTAAACGACATGATGCGCGATGGCGATGGTCTGATCAGATTTCAGAACACCTTGATATAAAAAAAAAAAAAAAATGCTGGACTTTTTCACACAGCATCATCTAGCCCCAAAGTAAGCAGAGCTTGTGTTATGGGTACTAGAATGACTGATAAACTACTTATATACTTTTGTTTGTAAATACATACATATTATACATAGAAACACCCAGACCCGGGACAAATATATGAAGTCATACAAACATTTGACCCGCGGCGGGGATCGAACCTGCAACCTTCTGCGTCGCAGGCGGACCTTCGCCCACTGCGCCACAGAGGTCGTCAAAATGATATGGCCGTCATCTCCGCTCTACATCAAGCCGAAGACCGTGGCAGATGGAGAAACCATAAATAATCTGATACTTGCACGGAGGCACGATCCTCAACTGTGGGGCAACGACTGAGGAGGAGGAAACGACATGACAGAGCAACCTATGACCGGTGTTAAAAATTGCAATCTGTATGATAATCTAAATATCTCTACTAAATAAAATCGCCAAGCTTAAGGGATGAAAACTATGTTACCAAAAGAATTATGAACATGAGTGTGGGGGGCTGAAGAAGAAGTGGTTGAATTGTGTCAGAGAGGATATGAATGTGAAGGGAGTGGATGCGCAGTTGACGAGTGATAGGAATGAGTGGAGGAAAAATACATGTTGTGCCGAAGGGCAAAAGAATGATGATGATGATGATGAAAACCGCCAAGTTTACTCTAGTTTCCTGAGATCTTGGGATCAATCAACCTGTTTAAAAGCATTGAAACTAAATCGAAGTTGTTTTGTTTAGAATCCAGTATTGAAATTTTCTGATTGTGTGCCGTGATTTCAAACAACAAGACCTTTAGAGCAATTACTTGTATTCAGGATTGTTTTTTGTCTAAATACCAGTCTTGTTCTAGATACCAATGCGACTCCTAGGTATTAATCATTTATAACTATCTGACTAACGAAGAACAGACTAATATTTTGGTGTAAATAGATACTTATAACATAATATATTCAGGTCAGCAACATACTTTCTTCTACCACCTTACTTTATTTGCCGTCAATCAACATAAATTATTATGATCTTCCCCATATCTTTCACATTTCCATCTTCTCTTTAGTCTCTTCATTCATTAACATCTTGTTATCACTATCATTCCGGTTCTTTCTATCATGGTTCGAATAGCTAAAAATTATTCGAACCATGCTGGTCCACCGTGTGGTTGTTTCCTCGCGATTTTTCACTCCACCATTATTGTTTTTACGGAGCGCTAGTCAACATCGTCGGAAACAGGCGCGGTAGACTTTTTTTTTGCTAAGGCCCCAGATCATACGCTGTTTATCATCTAGAGAAGCATAGATAGTTAAAGCTAAATAAATGAATAAAAAAAGTCCTGTTTTTAATAAAATCCGGCTCACAAGACAACACTATCAAAGGAATGTGTCACGACGCTTGTTCGAGATTATGGTGGCTACGCTCCGCTGATAACCGTGTCTTTCCGATATGCTTCTGTTTCATTTGCAATGCTAATTTGACTGAGATTTGCTGTTCCACCTGCCAATCGGACAATGTTGTCATGGATAATAGACGGAAACTAACTAAGAGTTGTTTTATCCGGAGAATAAGCCTAGCGCCTCTATCTCTGGAGAATGTTACCATAAAAATGATTTAGAGTGATTGTGACCTACCTGCTTACCATGACTGCCCATCTCTACAGTAGATTAAAATAACATCTACTTATTCTTATGTAAATACATAGTGATCATGGTTTATCAAGCAGCCTGGATCACTTAGCTGTCTATAGATTATCCACAACCATTAATAGGTAATCTTAAAAAATCTTTTGATGAAATATTCAAAAGTAAGAATTTATTTTTTATTTATAAGTAGGTATTGTGGAGAAAGGGAAAGGTCAAAAATAATCTTGACCCAATATTATTATTACCCAATTTGTACTAGCCTCTCGAATTTCTCAAAAGATATTGCCGATTTTACGCAATAAACTTCTACATTGACAGTTACATGACAGTAATGACAGAGTATAGATGTGACAGCCCTGTTGCATAAAGGGGGGTGGTCTATTGGACGAGTGAAACCACTGCTACCTACGCTACGTGAGTTGAACCAATAAACTTGATAGGAACGTACTTGAAATCTGTGCCAGTTCATAGAACTGTTTTTTTTTCGTTCATACCAATTACAAAAATACTTTTTTACAAATTCTAGCTTATGTTTGACACGTGAGTTCACTTCATCATGATTAGAACATTTCCGCGCAGCTACTCAAAGCGACGCATCAAACGATATTAGGAGTTTTAAATGCCAATCTAAACCATTGGCTCTCCTTTCACCAATAAATCACCCGTTGGATCGCCGGCTCGCCAATAGATCACCCCTGTAAGAGCAGTAGCACACAGAATTCATTGATAACGCGCCTTTGACATAAGATCGGTATACACGCGACATGATAGGGGAGTGGTTATATTCTGATGCAGTGAGTTACGCACTGACTTGATTCACGCGACGATTTCTACGATTTCTAGCGATAAAGGTGTTTGGTGGGTTCTTTATCACTTGAAATTTACATATTCCAGATAAAATAATAAGTTTCCTCACATCGAAAACGGGGCAGGCCGTTGATAACTATTTTTTTAGCTCAAAGTTTTCCGACGTTTAAAATCCGATCATAAAACATGAAACTGACTAACGTCACCCTGCGTGACGCGGACTCAAATAAAAACGTCCTAATTAGGACGTTTTCACGTCTTCATATTCTAGGCACTAGTAGGTATATCTCTATTTTTTATATCATTTCCTACTGTATGTACAGAAGGCGCTTGTTTCAATATCCGCTGCACTAATTAAGCTGCCAGATTAGCATGGACTAGCCTAAGGCCTCGATTATAGAGACGCGGGCTGTAAGTGGCGTAGAATGCGTTTACTCAGAAGCAATTTGACACGCGTAGTTTGTTTGACATTCGGCGTTATTTGCGGACCTTGCTGATGGCATCGACGCGTCCAACGCGGCGTTTATCGCGGCGGCGATTGCGGCGACCCACGGCTCGACTGCGCCCTAAGCGTCGCTGGTGGCCGAACCATCTGCTAACCTAAAAAAATATAAGAAATCGCACAAAGCAGATAAGTCGCCGTAAACATAGGAGACCAAATCGACTTTTTTAATAAAAAAAAAGCTGCGCTGCACCACCAATCTTCACGCCTTGACTCTTAATAAACGTCACGTCACCCTACATTGTTATGACGCGGGGCGTTGCAGGCGTCGCCTCTGTAAACCGTAAAAACGTTTTTACGTTTGGACGTCCAACGCGGCGCAAATCGTCACGACACACGTGACGCGCGCCGCCCTGCGTCTCCGTGAACGAGGCTTAAGGATAATATATTTATTATTTGCCCTTACAGTCATACAGGCTTTGAAGGAAACTAATCAAATTATTACGAGCATGAAATAATAGCTAACTGGGCTAGCTAGGTTCTGATTATAACTAACAAGGTGTATTCAAATTAGATTTTAATAACTTAATCTACTTCACTACGTAGAAAATTACAAGCGTATAGATTTTTTACAAGACAAGTATCAATTTCAATCTTCATTAATGTGATTACATACACAAAAACACAGGTCAAACTGTGTCAAACAAACAGGATGCTGTGTGAAAATGTCCAGCATTATTTAAAAAAAAAAAAAAAAACTCGAACATCCCTGATGAACACTTCCTAAAAGTAAAAATGCTGAAAAGTAGAACAAAAGCAAATTTTTGAAGGGGGCCGAAATTCCGGGTCCGACTATGACATAAATCAGGGGGGTAATCGCGTTAGTTTTTTCGTTCGTTTGATGAATATTCGGATGCTTCTTACTACGTGTTACATTGTATTCAGTCGTTAAGATCAACGTTAAAACACGGTCCTAACCTAGGACCAAATATTCCAAACCGAAAATTTGGCCCTTGAAGTCAGAAATCGTAGTAAGAAACATCCGAATATTCATCAATGAACAAAAGTAAGAACGGGAATACGGCCCCAGAGCTTGTAATATAACTTGGCGCCTTATATTAAAATTAGCTTGATGTTTATACACCTTTAAACCAAATAACTATGTAAGTATATTATATAGGTATACTTATTATAAGCCAGGTTGCACAAATCGGCTTATGTTAAGTCGCGGCTCTTTCAATTAGTTATCACTTGATTGATTTGTTATCAACTGGTAACTTAGAAGTAAGTAAACGAGTCTGTTAACACCTACCTACATTACAATATATACAGGGTGTAAAAAGACGTCTACCGAAGCCGAAAGGGGTAGGTACAGCATCCCAACACACAACTAAATCCAAAAGGATTTTCCGAAAAAAACATTATATCCGGAGAAAACAGCGTTTGAAGATTACTGTTTGCGTATGTACTGGGCGCGTTGTTTTACATAGATTGCTGGATTTTGAGTTTTAATCGTTTTTTTCTTTTATAAATCCAATTATTAGGTAGGTACAGTCTTATTATGTTGTACTAGTAGTAAATAACTAGAAAATAAAATTAAATGACGTAGCTAAGTAAAAAAAAATTTTGCGTTTTTTTTTCGCTAAATATGTTCAGAATCATGGTCTGAATGAAACCCCTCACTTAGAATAAAGATTCTAAGTTACAATTTACAATGTAGGTAGGTGTTAAAGGATTTGTTTGACCACTCAATCTATGTCGGATAAGTAACTAAGCTGATTTTAGATAACTTTACAAAGTTTACGAATACTACAAGGAGAAACAGGATCACGACTGTAGACTATGGGCACGGTAGACATTCTCTTAGATCAAATCACTCAAGATTCTTTGAAGATGTTTTTTTTTTATTGATTTATAACAATAACATTGTCTTAACAGTAGGGACACCAAAGCGACAATGGAATTACAAACAACATAAATTACGAAGTGCATAAGCTATTGATAGCACTTAGGGCTCGCGTGAATGGTGCTTTGCTGAGGAGGTTAGTGCTTGCGTTCGGGATCATCAGCAGCCGAGGCCGCCGCCGCGCGCCCACATGCTTATACCTCTGAGCAAACGCACAATATACATTATTAAAAATAACTCCCGCCTCACTTCCAATTTATTGTAACCTACCATGCCTAGAACAAATAGCGTAGGGTACATTAATGGATAAAAAGGATACACTCCGTATAATTTTAAATATAAAAACCTAGTAAATTTATTTTGTATTTTTTTCTAACATACTTATGTACTTTTCCTCATGAGGACTCCATAGAAATCATAGCCCCGGACTCTAGCCTGCTTCTCACAAGAGCATTAAAAGAACCGTTAAACTGTTTCAATATATTTACTTTGGTAAGAACATGAGTGGATAAGATTGGATGTTGGAGGTCATCAAAAACTAGTGGATATCTATTACTTCCTAATTAGATTCGATGTTGGAAACTACCGCCGCAACTTGTTGGTAGTACCAACAACAAATCGACGACCTTTCGAATGAACTTCATACCCCTCCGGACTTTGGTTCTTTGTATCCCAAAGTATCGTTGCGTTTACTGACTTAGTCATAGAAGTTTGCCTTTTTATTTTAGACTAGCTGCGCTCCCGCGGTGTGACCCGCGGTGCCTCGGGATTTTTTCATTTTTTCGGGATAATAAGTAGCCTATGTCCTTTCCTGGGATACAACCTTTAACCATGCCAAATTTCAGCTTAATCTGTTCAGCGGTTTGGGCGTGAAAGCGTAACAAACAAACAGACAGACAGACAGAGTTACTTTCACATTTATAATATTAGTATAGTAGTATAGTATTAGTATGGATGATCTCGGTATCTCATTACAAATGTTGCCTAAGATTATTCAAAGAAGTAATGTGTCGTGAAATGATTAGTTGCATACACTTCAAGTAATTTCTCAGGTAATTTAGTAATTAATGGTTTGTTGAAACACTGAGATGAAATTACCCAGTAGATATTTGGGTCAGAGTTATTTAAATTATAATTAACGCATATAAATTAATTATAATTTAATATGATTACTTATTTATACAAATATAATTATTTTTATAACATTGAACTCAAAAAAAGTTTCATCATCTTACATCCTATTAATTTATTTAATGTGCCCACTGCATGGCAAAAGCATCCCCTTGTTTTTCCCCAGTTTGATTCACATTACCCCAAAACAAGGATAGTATTGGGGCACTGTGAACCAATCCTTTTTATTAATTTTTCGGATACATATTAAAACAAACAGTCCTAAATCACTTATGTCATAAAAATGAGTTACAACCACATCTGTTCTCAACGCAGTATTTTATATTCACAAATTAATTAACCACCAAATAAATCAATTCTCGCATTAGACGATCAAGACGATATTAAGTTACATTGATAATTAATTACATAAAATCATACATTTATTTGCTTTACTTGATCTTAAGTGTAAAGTATTTAAAAATATCAAATAAATCTAATTTGATTTGATTTATTTTAAATGAATGGTCGAATCTACTTTAAATTCTATTTACAGTTTCCTGACTAAGTATTTTGAGAACCGGCATCATAAAAAATATTATTCAGTTCTCTTAAAAATATTTTTTTGTACGCCGACGTCCATTTTCTACTAATTTCTGTCCTATCCATACATAGGTTACCAGGAAGAGATCGCTTTTAGCGATAAGGTCACTCATTGTTACACATTTTGTTATCAAGGTTTTTTTATTGTTCTTTTTAACCGACTTCAAAAAAAGGAGGAGGTTATATGTTCGGCTGTATGTATGTTTTTTTTTTTTTATGTATGTTCACCGATATTTCCGTCAGTTGTGGACCGATTTCCAAAATTTTTTTTTTGTTTGAAAGGGTATACTCTTATAGTGGTCCCATATAAATTTTATTCCTGAGGGATTAATAGTTTTCCCATAAAACTAAAACAATCACTGAACTTTAAGAAAATTGTGGCCCGATTTCCAAAATTTTTTTTTTGTTAGAAAGAGGTATACTCTCAAGGTGGCGCCATATATTTTTTTTTCCTGAGGGATTAATAGTTTTCCCGTAAAACTAAAACAATCACTGAACTTTAAGAAAATTGTGGACCGATTTCCAAAATTTTTTTTGTTAGAAAGTGTAAAGGACACACTCTCAAGGTGGCGCCATATATTTTTTTTCCTGAGGGATTGACAGTTTTCCCGTAACATTCAAAAAACCTCATTCTCACTACACAACACACCCTGACTCACAATCTGAGTCAAACATTAAATAGTTTGAAAGGGTATTACACCCGAGGTAGTCCAAAATATTTTCTTTTCCTTATGGATTGATAGTTTTCCCCCTTGCTGAACTCCGGTGTGTCGTTTAGTAGGTCTGCCCATGACTTCTCTTATCCTTTCCTACTTAAGCTACGATAAGCAAAGTCTTAATGTACTCGTAGCTTACTATATTATTTACACATACACTTTTATTTACACAGTATTTATTTACTTACACTAAAAAGTGAAAAATAAAACATTTTTGAAAAAAAAAATTGAACCGACTTCACAGAACACAAACAGAAGAACCTTCTACACACTAAAAAGAGAAAAATAAGAATATAATTTGAAGTCGGTGCCAAGTGAATACGATTAAGTACCTATCAAAAAAAAAATCGAGCGATAGCGTACCAGGATACAATTTTGCACCCAAGTTCTTTTGAATTTCTTAGATGTAAATGAATAGTTGGCACCGACTTCAAATTATATTCTTATTTTTCTCTTTTTAGTGTGTAGAAGGTTCTTCTGTTTGTGTTCTGTGAAGTCGGTTCAATTTTTTTTTTCAAAAATGTTTTTGTTACTTTTTTTGGTGTACAATAAAGTTATAATCTATCTATCTATCTATCTAAAAATATTAATTGTGCGTCCATGTTGAACATAGTTAACCGATAGTCTAATACGTACCAATACGTACCATATAAAGTTGCATTTACTCATCATACCAACACTAAACTAACCTAACCAACACTAAAAAAAAAGTAGTTCAAAAACTTTACGCGACGTTATTTCCCTCTTGGCTATTTTTAACCGACTTCAAAAAAAGGAGGAGGTTATATGTTCGGCTGTATGTATGTTTTTTTTTTTTTATGTATGTTCACCGATATTTCTGTCAGTTGTGGACCGATTTCCAAAATTTTTTTTTTGTTTGAAAGGGTATACTCTCATTGTGGTCCCATATAAATTTTATTCCTGAGGGATTAATAGTTTTCCCGTAAAACTAAAACAATCACTGAACTTTAAGAAAATTGTGGCCCGATTTCCAAATTTTTTTTTTGTTAGAAAGAGGTATACTCTCAAGGTGGCGCCATATATTTTTTTTTCCTGAGGGATTAATAGTTTTCCCGTAAAACTAAAACAATCACTGAACTTTAAGAAAATTGTGGACCGATTTCCAAAATTTTTTTTTGTTAGAAAGAGTGTAAAGGACACACTCTCAAGTTGGCGCCATATTATTATATTTTATTTTCCTGAGGGATTGACAGTTTTCCCGTAACATTCAAAAAACCTCATTCTCACTACACAACACACCCTGACTCACAATCTGAGTCAAACATTAAATAGTTTGAAAGGGAAAAAAAAAACACCCGAGGTAGTCCAAAATATTTTCTTTTTGATAGTTTTCCCCCTTGATGAACTCCGGTGTGTCCTTTAGTAGGTCTGCCCATGACTTCTCTTATCCTTTCCTACTTAAGCTACGATAAGCAAAGTCTTAATGTACTCGTAGCTTACTATATTATTTACACATACACTTTTATTTACACAGTATTTATTTACTTACACAAAAAAGTGAAAAATAAAATTTTTTGAAAAAAATATTGAACCGACTTCACAGAACACAAACAGAAGAACCTTCTACACACTAAAAAGAGAAAAATAAGAATATAATTTGAAGTCGGTGCCAAGTGAATACGATTAGGTACCTATAAAAAAAAGAAATCGAGCGATAGCGTACCAGGATACAATTTCGCACCCAAGTTCTTTTGAATTTCTTAGATGTAAATGAATAGTTGGCACCGACTTCAAATTATATTCTTATTTTTCTCTTTTTAGTGTGTAGAAGGTTCTTCTGTTTGTGTTCTGTGAAGTCGGTTCAATATTTTTTTCAAAAATTTTTATGTGAACTAAGCAGGAACTAATTTTCCTTGTACGGGATCATACTTTTCTGAAAACTGAAAATTTGGTCGGCGGCGAGGCGGCCAGTCGACCGGCGACCCGCAAAGCACACTTTCGTGCCGCTTTGCTACTTGAAATTTTCACCGAGGATTGTAGTGATTCGGGTACCGGATGTCATTTACCTTATCATCATCATAATATCAAAAAATTATAGGCTGAGTCATTAAAAAAATATTTGAAAAAATATTATTAAATTATCAGACGCGTCACTTATCGTGGCTAACATTTGTAACTGATGAGTGTGCGCTAACTCAAATCGAAAATTAATTATGGAGATCGCTCAAAAATAAGAAACAAACCAAAATGGGACCACGCTTATTTTTTCGTGTCGATTGATTGATTTTTTTTAGTTTTTCCAGTAACTGGCCTTTTATCCCTAGCCCACCCAGTCAGGTAGTCCGATAACAAATTCGATGTTCCGGCATAACGATGAACATCAAAACGCATTCGCGACGAAACCCTTCCGTAGAACGTTTCCTGCACTGCGAGTTTACCTTCGGTTAAACAGCGGAACGGTTTCGTCGCGGATGCGTTCCGCTGAAATATGAATCAGTATGCTAGTCTTAATTAAGCTTTAGCTGGGAACAGATGGGCATTGGGCATTCTAGAAAGCATGCCATGGTGTGTAAAAGGATAGATATTCTCTTAGATAAGACCTAATAAGAAGATACAATTCTTTAACCACTCTGGTTTCAAAGAACTTAGTGACAGCCAATTCAAGTGTGGCGCCACCAGGCGCGATAGTGCTGTACAGTCAGCCATAAAAGTTCACGAACATTTGTTATTTTTTAATCCACTAGGTATATATTTTTTGGAGCTTATAGAATTGTAGTTTATCTTTTTGCTTTAGATCTATTTGTAAAAAATATTAAATTTCCCCGCTTGACACGATGAAAATGTAAACTTTAAAGTCCCCAATTGCCCATGAACTTTTATCGCTAGTCTTTCTTAAAATTTCGCGATCACAATTCATCTTTAGAGATATATTTTATAACAGTTTTATAACAGTTCGCCCGCGACCACGGTTGTTGCAATACAGCCGAAACGTCGGGAAATAATAAAGGTAATACGCGATAAAATCCTGTTATAAAATATATCTCTAAAGATGAACTTTTATCGCTGCCTGTACAAAAATGATATCAGCACTTTTGGAGGTGTGGGGGCGCCAATGACGGTAGATAGGATTATGTTAATAGAGATTGCAAGCGAAATTTATCGATAAAACGACTATAATCATCTATCTAAGGAATTCGATCTTATCGATAATTTTGTTATGACATCATTATCCTTTTGCTTTTTTTATGAATTTATGACACATTGATAATTGCAAGAATGTTTCTCCTCAGACTAGGTACTTGTTCAATTTGATATCAATGCATTTTATGACTCCATTTTATATTATTATTTAGCAGGGATCGGAATATTCTAAATACATTTTTTATTTGGTAGCACTATTTTCTTATTGGTCAATGTCTGCCCAATGAGATAATTGTATACAGGGAAAAACATCCCCATAGGGTATAAATACACACCACATGGTTGCTTCTGATTTGCTACTCAGTGTTTGGCTGGTAAGGGGTGTGTTTTACGCAAAAGACATGATATCCGCCATTTTCTTTTATCATGCGCACATCGAATCTCTATTGTATGACATGACATGAATACTTATCTAAAACTTGACATTGGCAGAATTATATTGTTAATACAGTTAGTTGCCATTAATAAAAAGACGAAGAAGAACGAAATCTTCTATATATAAAAATGAATCCCTATAACCCTTGGTCACGCCATCACGCGTGAACGGCTGGACCGATTTCACTAAATTTTTTTGTTGTGTTTGTTATTGTCAGGAGAAGGTTCTTATGACAGAAAAGTAATTGATAAAATATTGGAATTAAACATTGGAAGAAAACTAAGAGTTAATACATTCTAGTTTTACAATTGTTTTGAAATATAGGAAGCTATTGAGCAACAGAGTTGTGGAATATTTAAGGCTAATTACTTTGTGATGGTATTTATTTGCTGGATAACAACATAACTCTAGGACCACTTGCTGCGTATGAGTTGTATTGTAGTTGACCCACTTACTTATACAGGGTGGTTGATTTTGGTAAACTAGCTTGAACAATCTTGTTGCCTTATGCCACTAAAGAGATCGACACAATAATGTTAATATCATCATCTCACAACTGTTTTACTTTCACACGACGATGGTCGCAGTGAGGTATTCAAATAAATACTCTAACTTAATTTAGTTTAAAGCAATATTTCACTCAAAAGTATTGTGTAAAGAAAAAAGTGCTGTATTAGAGATATAGTTCTGTGGCGCAGTGGGTGAAAGCCCGCTTGGGACGCAGAAGGTTGCGGGTTCGATCGGGATAAATGTTTGTATGATCCAAATATTTATCTCTGGTCTGGGTGTTTCTATGTATAATATTTATGTATTTAGAAACAAAAAAGTTCATAAGTGTAGTATATCAGTTATCTGGTTCCCATAGTACAAGCTTTGCTTAGTTTGGGGCTAGATGATGCTATGTGAAAATGTAATAAAATTTATTTATTTATTTGTGATTCCGTTTTGTTTCTTGTGTGAAAAACAAATCAGCCTGTATGTAAACTAAGGATAAGCACAAAGATAGTCGAAACATAGGCTTGGTATCATGGCCTATTTATAAAATTGTTTATCCGTAATTAAATAAGATTTTGTGACATTAAACGTTTCATATGAAGGCAGTTGAAACATTTTAGTGAAGATAATAATATGAGCTTCGTACTTCATAAGTATTTCAAAGGAAACTGAAGCAATTCACTGTTGTTGTTAGAGAGTTGAAGTCACTTAGAGACTCGTAAGTAAGCTATTCATTTAATTGTTCAACTGCAAAAGAAAATTTCAATCTTTACCCCTATTTTCGGACCTATGTGAAGGTCGCACGATCCATCCGCGCCGAACGCGCCGAACTGTCAATTCAATAGAGAAAATGCTGAGATGTCAGAAGCTAGAAGTCCCTTTCACAAAAGAAGTCTTATTAAAAATTCTCATAGGTTTTTTGTAAGTTTCACAAAATTCCGCGTGCCACCTTTTGTGATAACCACTCTAGCTGCATTTTCTGACGTAATCAGGTTTTTTTGTATAGAAAAATGACTGCGGCGAGTACGGCGCGGGCTAATGTGCGATCAGCTTAAGAAAGCAACTCCTTAAATAATAATAATTCTTCTTGCCACCACCCAGTATTTGAATTGCATATTATTTCATTTGCAGAATTTTCACCCACTTCACATACTTATCCGTAGTAACGCACTACCAATGGGCGATGTAGAAATGTTTTTTTTTTTCAGGAGGGAGATGCCGTCGCGACGGTGGTAGAGGCTAGAAGGGCGGCCGGATGCGGCCCGCGCGCGCCCTTCCGTCCGCCGCCGTCACATAGCCCAGCGCTGCTACTATGCGCATGGCACGCGCCCTGCCCACTCTGCTCGCGGTAAGTACGCCACTTTCTCCCTCTCTCCGACGTGAGTACGCCACTCTCTCAACCACTCCGTCGCCGTCACATAGCCTAGTGTTGCTCCTATGCTTATTGCTCATAACACGCCCCCAGCCTTCTTTACTCGCGGTAAGTACGCCACTCTCTCAGTCACTTGCCCAGCGCTGCTACTAAGAGCATAGCATGACGGCGGTTGAAGACTGACGTACTTACCGCGAGTACAGGTTCACTGTGAGTATGTGTACGCCACTGTCTCAGTGGCATGGTACGCGTCCTGCCCACCCACAATGCTCACTTTAGCAGCTAATCATAACGATTGTTTCTTAGCTCGTTTAAAGTTCAACTTGTTTTTACTTGAGACTGTTAGTTACACTTAAAGATTTGATTGTAAATGTACGTCGGTACATTCCTTTAAAACTCATTATCGGCAGTTAAAAGCTACTTAGTGGAGAGTATCACTGTCCAGTGAGTTATCACTGGAGGCCGGTGTTCTTGGAAGGCGTGATTGAGCTTGTTACGATAAGACTAAATGCTGGAGTTGGTGCAGGTACGGGAAGCGATAATAAGGCTCTTTGTTACAGCTGTTTTAATAGATCAGAAAAAAACCATTCTCATTATTTTGCCTTTATAACCAACCTGCTGCGCTCCCGCGGTGTGACCCGCGGTCCCTTGGGATTTTTTAAATTTTCGGGATAAAAAGTAGCCTATGTCCTTCCCTGAGATACAACCTTTAACTATGCCAAATTTCAGCTTAATCTGTTCAGCGGTTTGGGCGTGAAAGCGTAACAAACAGATAGACAGACAGAGTTACTTTCACATTTATAATATTATAGTATGGATAATATGGATAATAATGAGCTTAGAAGATTATCCAGATGAATTGATATCGATATCAATTTTTTCAACACACTTGCTCATAAAGTGGCTCTATGGTCACCGCAATTAGGCACATAATGACACCCATAATCAAACTGTGACTTTTTCATTACTATAACTCACTAGTGAGTAATAGATTTTTTTTTTAATTTTATTGGTTGAGTTGCTTTGTTCTTAAAAAAGTTTTTATTCAGAAAAAAGATCGTGTTCAATAGAACAAATAAATTAATGTTCCTATTGCTTGCTCATTTCATGCAACTTCTTATTTAAATAGATAATTTTAACTCGTACGTGTTTAATAAATAAAACTTTCACTCAAATATAACTTTTGTTTTCCCTGTAATAAAAGAAAACTTTAAATTCCCCATTTTGTACGTGGCAGAATAGGCCGCAAACCCTATGCGTGGCGCGGAATTATTGTCTGTGGCCGATCGCAATGCGCGCGCATAGGAAAACTGATTCATTTTTCCCGCAATAGCGAAACATTTTTCACAACTCGTTTTCACTGTTGAAAATGAGTTTTTATTGTTGTTTTATTCACAAGTGTGTTGAAAAACGTCGTATGATACACGTGTGTATTGATGATTACCGTCCTCGGTTCTATTAAGAGCCTCGCCTAACGGCTCGGCTCTTAAAACAACTCGGCGGTAATCACCAATGTTACACACTAGTACCATAATGTACTATTAATACTTACTTCCAACAAGAAAATTCTTCGCAGTCATGTTTTTGTTTTTGAGTTGAGGTCTTGATAGACATTTACCTACTATATAAATAAAATAAGTACTAAATAATTTATAAATAATTATTCAACTCATTAAGCAGTCTCTTCTAACATGTTACTTGGGCGCCAGTTTATTATGGTAGGTTCTTATGCTCAATGTAACATTCTGATGTCTTGATGCAAGAATAATATAAATTACTAGCTGACCCGCGGCAAACTTTGTTTTTCCATTATATCGCTATTAAAAAATAAGGGTTGATCGTAGAAGGGTGAAAATTGAGGATTGTATGTATTTTTGTATGTTGTATCATAAAAAAATAGAAATTAAAAATGTTGTCTAAAAAATAAAAAATAAAATTTAGGGGTGGACTACCCCTAACATTTAGGGGGATGAAAAATAGATGTTGGCCGATTCTCATAGATACCGGATATGCACAAAAAATTTCATCAAAATCGGTCAAGCCGTTTCGGAGGAGTATGGCAACGAAAACTGTGACACGAGAATTTTATATAAGTATTAGATTTACTCTTACTTCTAATTACAAATACAAAATACATATATTTATGAGGTTTCGAAAACATATACATTGTTTTTGTAACATAATTTAACACAAGTTGTATGTTTAGCGTAGCTTAATATAATGATTAGGTACCTACTATTCAATTAAATTATGTAGGTTCACTAGCCCCCACACTAGGATACCCTGTGTCGTGGACTTATTTATACAGAAAATTAAATATAATTTGTATTGTACCTATACCTTTTTTTTTTTTTTTTTATAGATGAACACCAAATTTATTAACAGAAACTAAGCTACTACATATTTACATATATTTACAAAATACAACAGGATTAGTCAAGCTATCTAAGGATCGTTAGAAACGATCTATAGATAACTCAACTGATCCAGGTCACTGTCAGTCGGAAGCGTGCCCAAAACACTGGCGGCATTACCACGCACCTATACCTAATGTTAAGTAGGTACTTTTATATAAATTTAATAAATATCTTATTCAATTACTTTTACCAGTAGGAATACATGGAAAAAGAACCCTACATCTAACAAAAACTTCAACATTATGTAATAGGCATAGCAACGGATATTATACTTGCGATTTACGATGCTTTTGATTTAGATGCAATTTCTTATTTACATCCTAGTAAGCGTCGAGTAGGCAGGTTTATAGATATTTATTTTTTTATCAGGCGTCAGTCGCAATGAAATGAGCGAAAACCCGATAGTATTTCAATAAGCAGTCTTGAATAGCTGAGTCTTATTACATAGCTGTCTCGTGGCAGTATGGCACAAGCCGCCCGTTGCGCTAGTCGTCTCTGAAAAAAATACAAAACGCGCGCGTTCGCAATTCAAAATGATTGATCTCTATCACCATCGAACGCAATAATTAGAATTTGAAAATCGAATGTTACCTTTTTATGATAATTCTCACCAAGTAGTTTTATTGTGAAATTAACATGAAGTGGACAAGAACCTATGAAGTGTCATAATTTTTTCAAGTGGATTCTGTGTTAACCTTAAATTTTATGTATGATTTATTCAAATCCTTGGACAAAACTATTTTTGCTGATAGCAATTAATATGGTAAGTGACAAAATTAATTAATTAATGTAAGTATATTGTAGGTACGAGTACATACTTTCAAACAAATCACATACTTTTCCGCAAGTTATGAAAATGGTTTTTGATATTTTTAGATTTTTTTTTAGTTTAGAGATGTAATTACCTACTGATTTTTATTCAGAAATCAAGCGATCATCAAAATAATATTTTTTTGATTAGTTACCTACAAAAAAATTAAATAAATTATATCATTATTAAACTTACGGCCTTACTTTCCTTTACTTACTTTTTTTAAGTGTGTTATAAACCTGAGTGTTAACTGTCAAAATGTATAGTTATTCCTTTATTCCGAGGAATAACTTTACACCACGTTTATTAGTAAGGCCATTAAAATTTATATAATTTTTTGTTTGTTTGAAAAGCTAAATTTTTTACAAATTTACTATACCTCGCTGAGAAAGTACGAGTGTGATAACGAGTGCATTGTGAGCAACAAGTAGGTTTTACTGAAATATTGAGCTTAGAAATGTAATTACTATGTAGAGAGTAGTAGAGAGTCTCTAGCTATTCTAAGCTTTTCCGGAAATACGGTGTTTCATTGTGTAATGTAACTTTAGACTATGTTGCAAGTGTATTGCTTATCTAAATAAGCAATTATAATTTACCTGATAGGGGTCTTATTATTTACTATTATGGCCTTTATTAATAAACGTGGTGTAAAGTTACACCAGGTGTAACTTAGGAGTAACCATACAATTTTTGGAGTTTAAACCTAGCGTAACTTTATACCACGTTTTTTAATAAGGGCCAGTGTCTACACAACGTAAAGTCAGCAACAAAATTTACAGAAATAAGATTCTGATGTTTCACAACTCTGAAGTATCAAAAAACCGAAACATGAAGACCAAAATTTTGAAAAATATTTAAATATTTAGCTGTGCCCAAAATATCTCAGGCACAGTTTGTTTTTTATGGAAACCGAAATATTGTAATTTAAAGAGTCACTGAAAATAACGGAACTGTAGGTAGGTGTACCTAGGTATAAAATAACAGGCAGTTGATATCTCAGAAAGCATTTTCATCAAATAATAAATAATAATAATAAATAATGCTGGACTTTACACTCAGCATCATCTAGCCCCAAAGTAAGCTTGAGCTTGTAGATGACTGATAAACTACTTATATACTTTTTGTTTGTAAATACATATATATTATACATAGAAACACCCAGACCCGAGACAAATATCTGTAGGTCATACAAACATTTGTCCCGCGGCGGGGATCGAACCCGCAACCTTCTGCATCGCAGGCGGACCTTCGCCCACTGCGCCACAGAGGTCGTCAAAAAGTTAAAATGATTCACGTATAGGAACGTACCCGTAAAACGTAAACAAACGTACAGGTTCACGACTCTATCCCCAAGGTGCGGTAGACATTCTCTCAGATTTTTTTTTTCTAGGAACATATCTCTATAGAACTTTTACGTTTCACGCTGTAGAACAATAAAACATTTTTAAATAAGTACATAAATGAAATCTAGTGATAATAATTATAAAATACAACCTTTTGGATTTTGTCTATTTCCACATTAATATTTTCAGAAATTAACATAGAAGAGCCTTGTCACGGAACCGTTCCAGGTTGTATCACGTTCGATTCCCGGTTACATCTCAATTTGACCACTCAGTGTGTGTTCCATGTTGACTTTGTTCAATATTATTGTTCCCGTGTAGGAAGTACAGAAAGAGCACGTACCAACGAAAGCACTTTCTCAAAATAATTCATGTGCTGTTAAGAATTTCCGTATCGAATGACCTAAGGTCATTGTATCGATTTAATCTACATTGTTTCAGCCACCATTTCATCGATAATCGAATTGAGTCATTATATTCGATTAATTGCCGTGTTTGATAAACGGTGCTAGGTTTTGTTCCATTTCAAATCAAGTTATTATCTAAGTAAGTATTTGTTAGTTTTCTGGATTCCGGTATTAGGCAAAGGGACCCAGTTATTTATAAATAAATAAATAAATAATGCTAGAAATTTTCACACAGCATCATCTAGCCCCAAACTAAGCAAAGCTTGTACTTGTATTATTATCAATTTATGCAAAATCTCTCGTGGTCGTTCTTGATAGATCGTCGAAGTTAAGCAACGTTCGAAACGGTCTGTAAGTGGATGGGTGACCGCCATTGGCATTTTCATCTGAGCGCTTCCGTGCTTCGTTGGGCACGTTAAATTGTCGGTCCCGGCTATTTAAGTCAGCCATTCGTCACCAGAGTTGGCCTCTGACTCATACGAACTTACTTAGGTAATATTAAATTATGCATTCTCTTTAAATTAAATAAAAATAACATGATGCTTTCAAGGAGCATCCGTGCTTTAGATAATATTTGTTTGAATTTAGTTTGAATAAAATAGAAATCGCAAAAAAAATCATAAACATGAGACATCTTCCGACCTCGGATGATTATAAAAAAAAAATGTTAATATGTTCCCAGGACGCACGTCACACATGCTGTGAGGCAGGGAACGCGTTAAATAACTATTGGTTATTAAGTTAGCCAGTTTAAATGGAAGTTCTACCGGAAGATATAAAATCTTGAATCTTTAAAATAGCAGTGCTTAATTATATTAACTTAAAGCCATTTCAAACCCCATTATTTTTAAAAGCCTTGAAATTAAAAATATATTAAATTTAAAGCAACCAATTTGCAGTAGATAAAATCATTTTAAAAATTTTAGACTCTATGCTCAAGGTAATAAGTCTGTTTTGAATTGGGTATAATTAATTAGGTCATTTTGAACTTTATGTCCATAGGACTAGGCATCATAGTTTGTTTGTTTATCGATTGATAATTTTGATTTTATAGCGTGTTTATCGACTATTAACACGCAGACGATTTGATTTGTTTAAAATCCATCACATATCAGCTAATGGTACAAATTAACTGTGTTATTTATATGGGAAAGTGAAAGTTTAATAAATACCTATCACTTTTGATAAAAAAAGGCTTGAAAAGGTAGATTCTGTAATGTTTTCATAAAAAAAGTCAAAAAGATTTTTTTGTACTTAAATGCTTCCAAAAATTTGCAATCATGGGTGTTCATGCGGACTGCAGTTTTCATTGTTCTTTTGTTATTCTGTGTACTTTGTTCTGAAAAAAATATTTTGAATTTTGAAATAATATCTTTAAATCTATTATATTATATATTCTCTTTAAATCTATTCAAGATCTTTTGGGTATATTTATTCATAGAAATAAAGATATCTGAGCGCGATCATATTTTTTAAAGGTAAAATGCATACGAATTTTCGGCTGCAATTCGAACTCACAACTTTCTGATCGATAGTCAAGACTAGTCCAACACGAGTATAAACTTGACATTGACATTATCAACAGTAAATTGGCATGAGAAGATCACGATGATTTGCATTAGTTCACACTTGGTTCACACCAGTTTTCACTAGAACTGTTTCCATACGGTAGCCGACCTCTTTGTCGAGCGAAATCAGAGATTGTTGGTGTAACGGAACTTTTCTAAACAAGAACTTATTCGAAACTGCTTATGAAGAAGAAGAAGGTTCGGTTAAAAAACGATTGTTGCTTAGATTTAAAAGTGGAACTCATAAATTTTTTTTTAAGAATTCTGTTTCCTCAATTTCAATCCTTCTTTCACTGAGTTCCTCTCCATCCAAAGGTTGCCTGGAAAAAACGCTTATTAGCGATAAGGCCGCCCATTGTACATTGTCATTATTTGTTATACTTAATTATTTTGTTTCATAGTTTAAGGTGTACAATAAAGAGTTCTCATTCATTCATTCTGTTTCGATTTTAAAATTGGAACACAACTCAAGCAGCAACTCAATCAAACTTATAGCTACTCAAGCTACATTTTATACATCAGCGTGAAGCGTCGTATGAAGTCAATTGACTCATTTTTGAGTATTATTGACTCCATAAAGTATTAAAAATATAATTCGATTATACAATCAGCTTATTTCAATCTCATTCTAAGCTAAACAAACATGCATTTACAAACAATACTAGTAATTTGCGCGCGCTCTGTCAAACAACATAATTAATGGCCACACAACAATAGCGTTTCATACAAATTGCAACAAGAACACGTGTAGCTCATAAACATAACCGCCAATTATGTATTTTATTTACATAATCCTATTTAAACTTTTACATACCTGGATATTGTTACCACAGTTTGATTAGAAAGTCAGTTAAAGTCTCTATTAATTAATGTCTTATCATGGGGTTTTGCCTCGACTTTCAATCCGAAGGTCATGGGTTCAAATCCCGGCCATGCATCAATGGATTTCTCGTTTCGTAAAATTTATATGCGCTTTAACACGAGCTCTTAACGGTGAAGGAAAACATCGTGAGGAAACCCGCAGCTTAGTCAACTCCACACGTATTGACGTCGTCTTTCCTGTGGGCGGTTGATTAAGCTGAGAGGATGGTTTAGGTGCTGGGCAAACCTATTCCATCTCAAACAATGTCTCAGGCACTACAGCGTCCCGTTAAGTGTAGGCTTTGATTGCCTCCTGACGCTGTATAAATCATCTAATAAAGATGTAAAGGCCTAAGTTTTTTTTCATCTGACTAAATCATATTAACTCTTAGCTTTCTTCCAATGTTTTATTCCAATATTTTATCAATTACTTCGTTATATTTCAACAACAACAAACTTCAATCACCCGACCGCCGCCGGAATTCACGTCACACGCTGTCATTGTCATCAGCTTCTCTCGTCGAGTTGCCATCTAAAAAGTATGGTTGCCAGCAATCATACTTTTAAATAAGTTCGTTATTCGCTTCAATCTTTTAAAAGTTGAGATTCCATCCCACAACCCACTAGACCTACACGACTCTTTGTACTTATTATGCACCTACCTACTGCACAGTGGCGTAGCTACTGAAGGGCTAGGCGGTGCAGTGCACCGGGGCCCCAAGCTCAAGAGGTCCTCGGACTCTGAGTGCCAAAAGTGTGGAAGGTTTTGTTCCTAGGAAACTATAGGTATGATTATTTTGAAAATAAAAACAACTGCATTATTATATTTTTGAAATAGTTACCCAGAAAATGACGAATCAAATCGTAAGTTTTTACAAAAAAATCAAATACGTTTTCATTTTGCCACACCCTGCATATTTTGACTTGACAACACCCAAACCGTTCAGTTATGGCCCCGGTTTATTTTGCACCAGGGCCCTTGGCTACCTAGCTACGCCACTGCTACTGCAATATCTCTTTAGTTTTTTTGGTAGGCTACTTTTAACAGCAATAAATCGCAAAGCATTTGAATATCAGCAGAGCATTTTAGTAATGCTTTAGATAAAAGCTAAAAGCCGTACAGCAAAAGAGATAAAATTTTGAGCCACGAAGATTTATAACCAGAACCGTTGATATTTTTATTCATATCAAGAAAACTCTCATCATTCTTAGCTCCAAACAGTAAAGGAATTGTGAGGAATCCAGGTGATTATAGGCTTGCTACCTGTCACATAGGTAACAAAGGTGCATTTACACGATAGCATTTTTCGTATGATTTGCTAAATCCCGCCCATTGAACGTACCGACGAGCGTCGCGCTAACTAAAGATGCATTTACACGATGTGATTTCAACCTATTCGATATGCTTAGTTTCTTTCGTCTTTCCTGTGGGCCAGGCTGATTAAGCTGAGAGGATGGTTTAGGTGCTGGGCAAGCCTATTCCATCTCAAACAATGTCCCCGGCACTACAGCGTCTAAAGCCGCTGCGTCAGCGTCACTGTAGGCATAGGTTGCCTCCTGACGCTGTATAAATCATCTAATATAGATGTAAGGGCCTAAGTTATTTAGTTTCTGTAAATAAACTTTTTTAAGAATGTTGGTATAATTTCACTGTCAAATAAGTTTGTATTGCTGACGTAAGTATGAGTGTGCAATAAGTGTTCACTGTAAAAAAAGTTGATAAAACCCTATTTCAAAACAGTGTAGAGTATTGCTTTAAATAAGCAGAATAATGGTTTCATAAATAGAATAGAATACAACTTTATTGTACACCATAAAAATAACACAAATAAAAAACAAACATGCAAAAATATAGTACAATGGGCGACCTTAAAGTTGGTTTGATATTTTTGATCTCTTTTGCCGTAATACTGACACCAAGATGTTTTAACCAAAAACAACTAAGAAGCACGCGTAGGTTTTTTATAAAATTTAAAAAAAAACAAACGACGTCGCAAGAACGAAGTTTTAATAAAGCTTAAGTTCTGAGGTAGTCCTGATCCCCATATATAATCAGAATGTTTGACGTTAATTATTCACGGTGGGATTTGGATCAAATAGTCTCAAGTTTGCAAAGACGTTAATGCCTGTCAAAATAATAATTAGTTTTTGCCTGTAGGTTTGCTTGCCCTGTTTGAGTACCTTAGTAAATTGTTTTTGCAAGTCTTCTGATTAATCGTATAGTAGAGTAAGCTAATTGTTTTTGTAGGTTTGATTTGTTTTAGTAAAATAGATGTCTATACTAAGCACAACGGATCTTTAGCTCTCTGAAGTTAGGTGCAATAGACGATTGCGTTTGGTAGAGTAAGCGAGATGCACGATTTTAGGCGTCATCAAAAATGGGTTCTGCGCAGCTACTTCAGAGAGCTAAAGAACGATTGTGCGTATTAGGTTTGTTGAACTTAGCTTTATATTTTTTGAAACCTACGCGGCAGTGCAGTTGGTCTGTGGATGATGATAACTTTAACTCTTGAATCGCCGGTTGCATTAAAACAAGTGACAGATTTTCGATTTGTCATTTTGTTTCTTTGGAGTTAATTGCCATTTATAAAAAGACTAGCTGACCCCAGCTACAGCCGTTCACGCGTGATGGCGTGACCAAGGGATATAGGGATTCATTTTTTCCGCGCAATTTTTTATTTTTTTTCTGTCATAAGAACCTTCTCTGGACAATAACAAACACAACAAAAAAATTTAGTGAAATCGGTCCAGCCGTTCACGCGTGATGGCGTGACCAAGGGATATAGAGATTCATTTTTATATATAGAGATGAAGCATTATTTTGATTTTATTTTCGTTTACTGGTCATATCTTTTTAAATAACTTAAAGATGTCCCATTTGCAGTCTATTAACGATAAAACAAACCTCATAAAGTTATCCATAAGCCTACAAAGGCACCGCTTAACAAGTCACAGTTGTCATATAAATCACTATAGTATAGAGATTGGGTATATAAATCAAAATCAATGTTAATACCGAGATTGGTGGCGGTTTAAATCAGGTCGTCTCATGTTTGAACGTGATAGTTGAGCAGGTACGGTCGGCAAGATGAAATTCTAATATTTTTTAAACTTGATAATAATATGGACATAATTATATGCAGGAACAATTTTGGCAACGTGGCAGAGACTCTCAAACTCAAACTCAAAATTAGTTTATTCATTGAAATCACTTTGGATTGTTTAGAATCGTCACTTTTCAATTTGTATATAATTATTATACATTTTTATCTTAATTATGTTAAAACGAGTTGGAGCATATTCAGTCCCAAGCTTTTTTGTCATCCGAATAATCTGATATTTTATAGTAGGCTTTTTTGCAGAGATGACGTTTAATTGTATTTTTAAATTTAGTGATTGATAAGTTTTGCAATTCACTTGGGACTTTGTTATAGAAGCGTACACATTGCCCTTTAAATGATTTCATTACTTTATCTAATCTAGTCGTGGGAACAGCGAGTTTATCCTTATTTCTAGTGTTTATTACATCATGAGTATCGCTTTTTTTCTTAAACTTTAAGAGAGCTTTGAAACCCTGAAATCTCTTTTAGCTTACTAATTTACGTTTACTGCTTACAGATATTTTTATGAAATGTAGATTGTAGAATGATCTAAGATACCTACCTATAATTAAGACTATTTGACTACGAGTATAATAGAAAGTGGTCCCTACTCTTGATTGCCAACAATGTGAGTTTTTGGCATCAATAATCCGGAAAACAGATTTCAAAGAAATAATATGTGTCAGAAATTTTGTCATCACATCAGATTGAAGTTAATATCTATATCGTATTTCTTAGTTTGTGACATAACATTTTAGTTTTTAAAACAGGTTTATTTGCATCAAATCAATGATCAGTTTGATCAACATTTTGTAGGTTAAAAATCGCTTGTTTTATGGATTTAGTTAATAAGTGATCAATGCTTACAAGACATACCTTGACTTGTAGGTACCAACCAAAATATTATTAAGTACTTATGTTGTAATAAAATATTATACTTTTTCGAAAAAAAACTATTACTTTTCGTCTCTACTATTAAATATTTTTAGCTGCTTCAATATTTTTTTTGGTCTTTGTATAACGCGCATCGTCATTTTAATAATTACGTTTTAATACTAAAAACAAAACCGACTTCAATGTTTGACTCGAAACGCGGTGTGACTCAGGGCGTCAAGCTGTCGATTCGATTTCTATTTGTGACATGGCTAGGAGGGAAGGTGTTTAGAGTTTTACGGGGAAACTGTCAAACCCTCAGGAATAAAATTTATATGGGACCACCTCTGGAGTATACCCTTTCAAACATAAAAAGAATTTTGCAAATCGGTCAACAAATGGCGGAACAATCGCGTAAGAAGATAAAAAAAAAACATACAGACGACTTGAGAACCTCCTCCTTTTTTGAATGATCCTATAAGGGTTCCGTTTTTTCCTTTTGAGGTACGGAACCCTAAAAACGCTTATTTGTCCCACTGCAATAGAATCTAACACCACTATCATAGCCTAAACCCAACAAATATCTAGCCTGGCCTCAAAACACATGTTTTCCACACCGTTTTCGTTCATTCATGTTGACTATTTACATATTTGTAGGAACAGGTCCCATCCCAAATCAAAGGGGTCCGTGCTAGGGCAATATTTGACAAGCTACGCTCAAACAAAATTATGTTTAATTTTATATTTATGTAGTGAGGACACCTTGGGTTCGATTTCCTGTTTGGTTTCGATAAGGGCTTGCGTCAATATGTTGGACATTCCGACAAAACAAGCTAACCTATGTTTTCTGTTACGGCTAATTTATGAACCTCAAACAACGCTTTCATACATATATACATAAAATCACGCCTCTTTCCCTATGTGGTAGGCAGAGACCACGGATCTCCACTTGCTACGATCGTGACACACAACATTTGTCTCATTCACTCTCATTACATTCTTCATACATTGATTTAAGTATTTTAGTATTTTTATACATTTTTAAAAATACATTGGAGAAGGGCAAGGTCAAAAGTACCCTAAACCGGCGAGCATCTATGAAGAACAACGCTTTCTTCTAAATAAAAGCTTTCATCTCTACAAAATAGAGTCCAAATTTTATTTTTAACTATAAACTATTCCAGAGCTTTATAATTAGATTTTTTTTTACAAAAGCTAACCCTAAAAACCACCCTAAAAATTGTACCAAAATGCAGTATTTTTTTCTATGTGATAAAATAATGTCCCTTCTCTGCCCCTCTTAGGTTACAGTTGGGAAATAAAAGTTGAATCTGTCCCCGTTTTGCAACGGAAAAAAAGCCGTGTTGGTCGAATGGGGTTGTTTTTCGACTTTTCGAATCTGAAGACGTGGGTTTGAATCCCGGCCGTGCGTCAATGGATTTTGGTTTCGTAAAATTTATATGCGCTGTAACACGAGCTGTTAACGATGAAGGAAAACATCGTGAGGAAACCCGCAGCTTAGTAAGCTCCACACGTATTGACGTTGTCTTACTAAGCTGAGAGGACGGTTTAGGTGCTGGGCAAGCCTATTCCATCTCAAACAATGTCCCAGGCACTACAGCGTCCCTGACGCTGTATAAATCATCTAGTAAAGTAAAGGCCTAAGTTTTTTTTTTTTGCAACGGACTAAACATTCCCATAATAATATAGTAGATTTGATTAGTGGATCAGAGTGGATAGGGCATAATTTTAGTATTGAACAATAAGGATATCTATCAATAGTTTGTCGTGAATTTTGTCAAGCACTTTGGCTCCACCTGTCATCATCACGCCTGGCCACGTGTCCTGCCCAACTCCATTTGAGCCCCAATATTCGCTTGCTGACATCTTGGACTTTTGTCTGCTTACGAATTTCGGTATTGGGGACTCGATATAAAAGTGTGATGCCGAGCATGGCACGCTCCATGAGTGTATCCCATCTGGCCCGGTGACTTCCTCCATGGCTCTCTGTGCTTACTGAGTGGTGGCCTAGAAATGGAAAAAGGAGTGTCGGTCTTCCACCTACAAGATGGGTCGACGACATCGTTAAATCCGTAGGTGGTACATGGGCAAGACTGGCTCAGGATAGAGGCGAATGGCAAAAGCGAAGAGAGGCCTATACCCAACAGTGGGATGACAAAGCCTGATGATGATTTGTCATAATGTTATTGATAAAAATAAATCCCAAATTGTTCTAAAATTAGAAACAGCTTAACTGTATCAACAATAATCTATTTAAAATCACTTTACCGTGTCGTGAGTCAGTTTGTTGGTATTATATCTTTATTGCGCCTTATACATTTAATGTATCATTATTGATAAAATAATAAATTCCAGTCTAGCAAAGATATATGCAATATTGAAAGCACGCATTGGTGTTAAAATTTAAAATATAGATCTGATTATTGATATAAAATATTTTACGAAAAACATCTTTATTAGGTAATATTATTATACAATGTCAGGAGGTAGTGTAGTCCCAATACCTATACAATATAGATACATGTATATAATATATACAGGGTGTAAAAAGACGTCTACCGAAGCCAAAAGGGGTAGGTACAGCATCCCAACACACAACCAAACCCAAAAGGATTTTCCGAAAAAATCGTTATATCCGGAGAAAACAGCGTTTGAAGATTACTGTTTGCGTAAATGGGCGCGTTGTTTTACGTAAATTGCTAGATTTTGAATTTTAATTGTTTTTTTTATTTTGCACCGCTTGCGCATGGTTGTAATATGTTTAGAATCATGGTCCGACTGCAATCCCTCAGTTTTCCGTAGTAGTCTTTTTACACCCTGTATAGAGGGATCTAAAGTATGTAATGACTGTAGGTGTTATTTATTACATTATTTATTAATTTATTTCCGTGTTACATATCTCAATTGGAATTAATTATCAGAAATCAATCAATGACTTATTATTTCAAACATATACATAACAAATACAATTACGATTAAAAATATTGAATATGCATTTCTAAAGCAAATTAAGTTATTATATCTGGAATCTTGTGAACTATAAGGCACTTATTAATAAACGTAGTGTAAAGTTACGCCGGGTGTAACTTAGGAGTAATCTTACAATTTGCGGAGTTAAACCCCGGCGTAACTTTACACCACGTTTATTAATAAGGACCTAAGAGAAGTAATTGAAATATAATCTTACTAACATAAATTATTTTAGTAACACACACCTTTGCATTTCTGGATGGTATATCTAGATGTAGGTAACCTATGCTTAGACCCAACGGAATATTGTAGTGCCTAAGACATTATAGACATGAAGTACTACTTATGTTTTTTCATGTTTCTAGCATCTAATCCATTCAAATTAATCGACCTTAGCCACAGGAAAAACTGTTTGCAAAACAGGGTGCGCGTTGAAGTCTTTTTTATGTATAGTCCTCCTCATCGATTTCGACGACGGCGACCCTGACTATAATAATTTGTTATAATAATGTACTTAATTTACAATTTTCTTATTTATTATATTGCAAAACTATTTACAACTAAATCTAATTTACTTATTTACAATTAAATTGTTTGTTTTCTAACGTGAGCCCTAATATGACTCGCTAGACCGAACTTTGTTTTAAATACTCTGTCGCAAGAGATGCAAAAAAGTTGTCCTTGTGAATTATAGGTATAGGCATAGGAGGGCTTGGGTCTTGTTTTCTGGATTTGGCGTTTTAGGTCAAGTGAGTTAAGCCGATTTTCCTCGAAGGTCTTAATATTTTTATAGATGGTAGAGCGCCATGAAGACCTGTTAGTAGCGAGCTCCTCCCAACCCGTCGGGTTTATAGCACATGCGTTTAGGTGTCTTTTGAACACGTCTTTGTAGCGCAGATGCTGACCGCCGTGCTTCCGTTTACCCTCTGCCATCTCAGAGTAAAAGACGGCTTTGGGTAACCGGCGATCATCCATGCGAAAGACGTGTCCACACCACCTGAGCTGACGTTGCATGAGAAGAGCTTCCATGCCGTACATTCCGGAGCGACGCAGAACCTCAGTATTAGGCACGCGGTCCTGCCATTTGATCTTAAGGATGGATCTGAGACATCTGAGGTGGTATGTGTCGAGTTTTTTAATGTCTTTTTTGTAGAGACACCATGTCTCTGCGCCATATAAAAGGACAGGCAAGATTAACGCCTTGTAGACGCTAATCTTCGTCGCTAGCTTGAGATCATGGGACTTCCAGACACGATCAACGAGTCGTCCGAAATTGGCAGCAGCGTTGGCGATGCGCGATGGTATCTCCGAGGCTAGGGTGTTATCGTGCCGGATATTGCTACCTAGATATTTAAAGTGTGTCACCTCCTCTAGTGGTTTCCCATCCAGATTCAGTGTAGCATCATTAGCTTCACAACCCCGGGGTGGCTGTTTAAGAATTTGGGTCTTAGTAGCGCTAATAACCAGGCCGAACCTTTGACATGACAGATGTAGTGCATCAATATAGCTTTGGAGTTGCGCCATATTGTTGGACATGAGGCATACGTCATCCGCATACAGTACCTCCAGTACAGAGATCTGCTGCACTTTGGATTTCGCTTTAAATCTTGAGATGTCAAACACACCTTTGTCAGTCCGGACGCTAAGCTGGATTCGATCACTACAACATTGCAGCGCATCTCTCATCACAACTGCAAAGTAAATGGCAAAGAGTGTAGGTGCCATCACACAACCTTGCTTTACTCCACTTGTGATTTGGATCTCCTCAGAGAGTTCGTTTTCATGTTGAACCTGCGCTTTCATACCAACATGAAATTGGCGAATAAGGTTGACGAACTTCTTTGGGTATCCAGATTTTTGGAGAACAAGCCAAAGGGCCTCGCGTGGAACTCTATCAAATGCCTTCTCAAGATCGACAAAGCACATGTAGAGTGGCCATTGATGTTCGAGGCTTTTCTCCTGGAGCTGCCTTACGACACTTATTGCATCGATGGTACCTCTACTGGGACGGAAGCCACATTGACTTTCAGGTAGGTACATCTCCGCTAACTCACTAAGGCGGGTGTTAATAATGTGTGCGAGGATCTTACCGGCACTAGCAAGGAGCGATATACCACGATAAGAGCTGCAATCGGAGACATCTCCCTTCCCTTTGTACAGCTTACAAATCACCGCATCCCGCCAGTCCCTTGGAACTACTTCACTAACCCACACTCTTTCGACCAGATGGTACAGTCTTCTTATGATGTTTTTCCCGCTATATTTGTATACTTCGGCGGGAAGTTGGTCCATACCAGGTGTTTTCAAGTTTTTGAGACGTTTAACTGCCTTCACGAACTCTTCAAATGATGGTGGGTCATCTAAGGATTGGCAAACTGGTAGCTCTTCAAGCGAGTTCACGTAGGACATATCAACGCTGAGCGCGCCGGGATTGAGGACATCATTGAAATGCTCCGCCCAGCGCATTAGTACGTCGGATTTGTTCGTAACTCGGTGCTGTCTGTCCCTTGAGTACATGGGTGCGGTTTTTCTTACACGCGGACCAAATATCGCTTGTATGCCTTCAAAGAATCTACCAGTTTGGTGAGTATCAGCGCAGTGCTGTAATTCAGCAGCTTTCTCCTTCCACCATTTATCCTTCAGTTCGCGAATCTTCGATCTTAATTTTTGTTGAGCATCTTTTTTATTGCATGCATCCGCGGTTTTTGAGTTCAGTTCACGCCTGTGTGCTTCAACTAGAGTCTTGATCTCCTTATCTGACGAGTCGAACCAATCTTGGTTCTTCTTTTTAGTTCTTCCTATAGTATCGAGAGCACTTCGGTGAAGGTGTTTAGCGAACGATCTCCAATCTTCATCCACGGATAAAGAGTCAGTATTTGGAGCACTGTCAGTAAATATGGTATCCAGCGTGTTTCCAAGTTCTGGTGAGGTAATTAACCTTGAGAAGGCTAATTTAGGTGGAATTTTGTGGGGTGCTCGTCGTGGTGCTTTAAGCTCTAAGAGCATCTTTGATCGTATGAGACGGTGGTCAGTCCAGCCCATGGCTCCGCGCATTGCTCTTGTTATGAGAACATCACGCAGATCTTTACGGCGAACAATGACGTAGTCTAGGAGATGCCAGTGCTTGGATCTAGGGTGCATCCACGAGGTCTTATATTTATCAGGCAGTCGAAAAAATGTGTTTGTGATGCAAAGATTGAATTCAGCACACAACGACAAGAGGCGTAATCCATTGTCGTTACAGTTACCGACGCCATGCTTACCGAGGACACCATTCCAGAGGTCATGTTCGGTGCCAACACGAGCATTGAAATCCCCCAACAAGATGATTTTATCATGTTTTGGGATACATTCAAGGATGTGGCGCAGATGTTGATAAAATACTTCCTTATCTTCATCCAGCGAGGGCAGGGTAGGAGCGTATGCGCTTATAAGATGGACATATTTGTTGTTGGAAATCGGCAGGCGTAGAGTCATGAGGCGGTCATTGACACCCTTAGGTAAATCACTCAGATCTCTAACCAGGCTATTGCGTATAGCAAAGCCTACGCCATTTCCCGCCCGTTCACCGGCAGGACGTCCACTCCAGTAGTATGTGTAGCCGCCAAGTTGCTCACATATTTCTCCACTGTCACTCAAATGAGTCTCACTAATTGCGGCTATGTCGATTTTGTATCGGGCCAACTCTCTTGCAATGAGAGCAGTTTTTCTCTCTGGACATAAGTTCAGGTCATTATCTAACAAAGTTCGGACGTTCCATGTGGCAATGCTTAGTCGTTTTAGTTTAAAGGTAGATCGGTTATTTTTCTGTGTCTTGTGACCGCGTTGACGATGTCTAGACGCCCGCGGTTTGGCATCCAGATGATGAGTGAGACGGACTATTTTTAGGCCACCTTTTCTAGGCCCCTCCTCTGTGCAGAGGAAAGCAGAGCGATCCTAAATAGGGCTGCTTTGTCGCCAGTCGTGCTGCCGAACCCCGAGTCCCGCCTACATTGACTCCGGGAGCGACCACTCTCTCCTGACCGCCTACGTGCAGGATGTTAACTAAGGGCTCGGCACATCGTTGCCTTAACCCCACTGCCAACACCCCATCGCCGCAGGACTTTTTAAGTTCGGATCCGGTATGAGTTAATAGCCAAGGTCATCTGCGCGTGAAGTTATTTTAAGTGAACAAGCGGGTGCGCTGGTGCAAGTCCACTCTCTCGTCCCACCCTCTGTGGTCCAATGGTCCGGAGAACCGGTACGATCGGCAGAGATTGGGATGCAGCGTAAGAGGCCGTGAACCACTACATGAATCCTGGTAAACGCCCTTGAGGTTCTTCGCATTACCTTCTTTGCAGCGATGGTCAGGAGAAAGTGCCATAACGATGCGGGTTTGATCGGGGATTTTCCGATAGCTACTATACAGAGATGTTAGTATATGCAGCCCCCTTCCCTAGGTTTAGCCCACTGACGTGGTTAACCGGAGTGTGGCCGCTGTGACTACAGCTTCTTGGAGCCACTAGGGAAGAGATTATGGAGGTTAAATAGCACGGAACACTCCATTACACATTTATGTATAACTAGCTGGTACCCGCAACTTCATCAGCGAAATAACATACTTATTAGCAACGCCATCTATTGCATTTAACTGGAACTACCAACTCCCCATACAAACTTACAACCCTTATTTCACGCCCTCCATGATTAACATATAGATTTTTTTCTGTCATAAGAACCTTCTCCTGACAATAACAAACACAACAAAAAAAATTTAATGAAATCGGTCCAGCCGTTCACGCGTGATGCCGTGACCAAGGGAAATAGGGATTCATTTTTATATAAGTATAGAGATTACGCTATAAAACAACACATACTTCAATGTTTGACTCAGGACGTCTTGAGGATAAAGTTTACGAGAAAATTATCAATCCCTCAGGAATAAAATATACTACCTTGAATTTTGGAAATCGGTTCACAATTGACGGAGATATCGGTGAACATACAAAAAAAACATACAGCCAGAACATAAATTATTAAGTACTTACCTCCTTTTACCTATTGTAACTGTTGTATATGATGTGGAGAAAATAAAACTTTATTCTATTCTATTCTATTATATAATTTTTTTGAAGTCTGTTAAAAACTAAGGCCCTTACTACGTGATTTAAAGTTATTCCTGAGTGTAAACTGTCAAAATGTATGGTTATTTTTAGTTTATTCCGAGGAATAACTTCACACCACGTTTATTAGTCAATAGATCAGTTCTGTGTCAGTGGTCAGTTATTAGATTAATACATCTATAATCTGTCTATCTAATCAGCCCACATCCCACTGCTTGAGTAAGCCTCCTCATTTTCACGCTACTTTTTTCGATAAAATAATAAGTACAAAAATAAAACTGTAAATAAATATTTACAGTCAAAAGCTAGCGTTCCGTATGATTCAGGATTGATAGATGTGGGTCGATCGGTGACGAGGAGTGATACATGCCACAACATTTGGATTCATAATTGTTTCTACCACTGCAAGTCGAGAGTAAAGGTGCATTTACACGATGCGGTTTCAACCCATACGATATCGTATCCCATATTTTTCAAGTAAAGCTCATGCAATTTGTCATAGTTAGCGTGACGCTCGTTGGCACGTTCCATGGGCGGGGCTTAGCAAATCGTACGAAAAATTGCATCGTGTAAATTCTTAACTTTTTATTTGAAAAACTATACAACAATCGATGTTTCCTGATTTTACCTGAAAAATGATATCTCATCAGTACCGTGTTCCCTGCCACTTTCTGCGACATCGAAAGGCACCATGAAGACATCCTTCACCGTATAATCACGGGCATTAAACGTGCTAAGGGGCTTAACTTCTTAAAATAGAATAAAGTCGACAACATGATGCAATAACTAAGTATATTTACGCTTCAGGTTCCTTGTCCCAGTGCACCCAACAAACAAACCTCACCGTAAACCAAAGCAATTCAAGTTTTGTTGCGCTTGGTGTCGATCGAGTTCACATAGTAGCAACAGTCGTAACTCAAGCTGATTGTTTTGTCTGTTTGTCAGCTTGTTTTATAAACTGGCTGAGCCGATCTAACCGATACTTGCCATAACACGGTAGTGTAGGAAATAGAACTTTGGTATTTTTAATGGATGATGTGTTGTGTAATTTGATGGGAAAATAAAACTGTCAAACTTCGAAAGAATGATAGAAGGTTTGCTTGTCCCCAGGTGCTGTGTGGCGCAGTGGCGGACGCGGGCGACGTGATCGGGAACGTGAGCCGCGTGCGTCGTACGCCGCAGCCTCACTTCTCACACCGCGTCTTGTAAGTACCCAGTATTGTATTCCAGTTCTTGCCAAGCATCTACCTTAGACCTAGTTTTCCTCAAGTGTGATGAAGGGCTCTCTTCTCAAGGTGTTTTTTCAAAGCATTTCTACAAGGTGTCATGTTTTTCCTTAGAAAATATTTTTTCGACCGTCTACTTTGTTTCAGTTCTTCTTACTGTAACACTTACTATTACCTAGTCAGGGCCTTGATTCATAATACAGCGTTTGAAAACAACCGACAGCAACCAATCACAGTGCAAGAAACGTAAAATTCGGATCAATTCCTGCACTATGATTGGTCGCTGTTGGTCGATTCCGAACCGAATGCATTCCGCTGTATTATGAATCAAGGGCCAGGTCATATACACTGGATAATTTAAGCAGTATGGGCCTTAAGTAGTAAGTGTAAAATTTTTCCTGTTCCAGAACTGACGAGGAGCTAGACATGCCCGCGTCGTGGAAACGCTCACACTGGCGTGAGATGCAGACCATCATGCGACGCGAGGGGGGCAGTCGAGAGGTCCAGTGCTGCCCCTCCGTGCTTGAGATGGTCACCATGAAGGGGGGCCGGACCCCCACTGGCCTCTACGTAGAGCTGTATGAAGATGGGGAGAACCAGCAGAGCCTATACGAGGTCTCGTGCGCACCAGGCGTCGCTGACAGACCCTGTCGCTTCGTCGACGCTCGCCTGTACAACGAATCACGCTGCATACAGAAGTATTCGTACTCCTACGCGCTGGTCCGCCATCTCCCATCAGCCGCGACAGAGTCGCCTCCACACCGAGCAGAAGGACACTTCTCAGTGCCCGGATCCAACGGCTGGTCCATGGACTACGTCAGAGTGCGCGCAGGCTGCGAGTGCCAGATAAAACCACCAAAAAGCGTCCGCCGGCGGCACAAAAAAAAGCGAAACAGACGCATAATCGAAGACGATGAGACCTGATAGTGTGTGAAGTGATAACAGTGAACCGAATAGCGATAGAACCTGCGAGATGTCGCGAGTCTCAGTTACCGATACGCGATCGGTGTATCATGTATTTATTTTACGCTTTGTAGTTCAGTCAGTGTCGATCGGTGCCTTATTAGTGCCTTATATTTATATATTGCTAATTTTAGAGAGTTAAATGCTTTGATGTGGACGGTATGACAAAAGGATAGTGGTGTGTCTGTCGACGCCTCGCTGCGCCGCGACGAATGTCCGTCAGACACTAGAAAGCAATAAAGCATAGTATTGTTACTACGTGCCTTTGGGTTTATGCTTTGTACGTGCTAATGAGACATCAATTATGTGAATTGATTTTAGATTTATCACCAGACAGAACAATTACATATCCTATGCAAAAATAAAAGTTTAATTTTACATGGTCTGTACAATTCGATCCACTGATTGAAAAAAATGCTCTCTTCTGAAAAAATATTTATTCAAAGTTAACATGTAATCGTTATTTTTGTTAATGTAACAGTACTTACTTCTAGATATAAGTTTTTCGAGTCAAAGATCTGTATTATTTTCTATTTTGTAATACTTTTATTGTATTTTATTTTAGTCGTTTAAGTAATCATTTTAATCTTAAAATACTGTTTAATACGAGGTATTCCGGATGCAGTATGGATTTTTGGGACCTTGCACACTTTACGAAATACATTATCCATTACAATTTCCTATAGCACGGATATTTTCAAAGACAAAGAAATACTTAGTTATTTTTTAAAACAGGTTTGATTTATATATTACTACCTACGTCCAAGTGCGCAAAGTCTCTTAGTTGTAGGTAAAATTGCTTCCACTATATCGATTGTAAATATATAACACAATAGTATTTTGGACTGAGATTATAATTAATTTTGCATTTAGATACGTAATTTCATTATAATTATTTGAATCACCTTAGCGACATCTATCGTTCAAACTATTTTTATAAATTCAAAGTGCACTTTTTTATGTGACGAGTTTTTAATAAATAGTGTTTAACAAATAGGTGTCACTAAGTTGCTAACTGTGAAATAAAGTGCCATCAATAAAAATAATCATACAGATACCTTTACTTATATAATTTAACAATCTTAATGTACAAAGCTGAAGTATTCAATGACAACCAACGCACAGCCATATATTAGAAACAATACATTTGAGCATACAACTATTGCAATAAGATTGTTTGAGCGTGGTAGATAATAAATCAGATCTTTTCATCATTTGATGTCTGTCAGAGGATTGGTTAAGTGCTATTTGGTCAGAGACGTGTCCTAAAAGGATACGTAACGCAAAAAAACATTGAAACTAACCCAATGCCAACTGAGCTGCAATAAGGCTTAGTATTATTGAGCTGGTAGTAATAAATTACCAGCCCCCTTAGCATGGCAATTGTCTAGGTACCGGAGAATATGTAATATTAAAAATAATGAGGGGGCAGAAGTGGTAATATTAAAAAAAATGTTGGCAAACCAGCGAGACTTTTAATTTGGCGAATTTTTCGATTTTGTACAAAAATGTGCGTCTAAAGTAATGCTCCATAGTTTATTGAATTTCCGAATGTCAATGATGCACATATTTTCAGCACCGTGATACGCGGTACTTTGATAAAACAAATTGAAGACTACTATAATGTCAAGAATCAAATGCACACTATTCTAGATATACGAGTAGTACTGTGGCAGGTCCCCTTCGAACTATGATTCCTAAAATAATGCATGGGAACACGAAGTTTGTAAGTATGACAGCGCTGACATAGTGTCAAGGCTTTTTGTTACTTATTATAATAAATAACATCTACAATCTTATGATAAATTCTTATATTATTTGAAATTTCTAATCTAAAAAGTTTACAATATATTTATTATAATGAACCACCGCTGATACTTTTACGATATTTTTAAGTGACGTCACAATAAAATAAAATGGTTGTTAAATTACAATAAACATCACAGTAATATGTAGGTATTGTGAAGTATGTATTCTATGTTATTTTATTGTTGAAAAAGCAAAACAAAATGAAATAAAATAAAAATCTGATATAGCAAAAAACAATTGTTTTATTGTCACCTAGAAAATGATGCAGATATAATAAAAAAAATATAATTAGTTCGCGTAATATTATTATTTATGTAAGTAGGTTTAAACTTACCTACAATATGGTAGTCCATTAACTAATTAATTAAAAGTAAGTACATACAGTACAACTTATTTTGGTATAAATAAATGCATAATTATCTGCTTTGTCTAAGCTGCGTCGTGGTCTGGAAAAATAATTATTAATTTTCATAAATTGAAATGGTCAAGAATTTATACTTCTGGGTTTCTAGAAGTTGCTACCCTGTAACGTGTTGACGACCTCTGTGGCGCAGTGGGCGAAGGTCCGCCTGCAACGCAGAAGGTTGCGGGTTCGATCCCCGCCGCGGGACAAATGTTTGTATGACCTATAGATATTTCTCTCGGGTCTGTGTGTTTCTATGTATAATATGTATGTATTTACAAACAAAAGGTATATAAGTAGTATATCAGTCATCTAGGACTCACAACACAAGCTCTGCTTCCTTTGAGGCTAGATGATGCTGTGTGAAAAGTCCAGCGTTATTTATTTATTTTTTTTACCCACTTGCAACTAAAAAAATTGTCTTAGTAGGTACCTAAAATATCTAAATAACTAGGTTTTAGACAAAAAATATCCTGTTTTACGTTTTTAATTGACAAATTACCTAAATACGACTTGTAATTAATACTTTTATTAAATTATATATTTCCAAATCAAGCCAAAAACGTTTTATTTTATCTGACCAGCTTACCCAAAAATTTCGTAGTAAGGAACATAAGCGCGAAGCCAACGCCTACAGATACGAATTGAGCAATTCCTGCGCTGCGTTTCCTCTCGTGCCAACGTGCCCTCTCGCGCGGTAGCACTTCGCTAACTGTGACATACATCAGTGTACCGGCTGCCAGCGCCTGTGGAAAATATTAGCAATTTTAACTGCTTGCTTCAACTTTTTATCAGGCTCAACTGTGATTACTCTCAACTCGTGTCTGTCCCCAATGTTGGTGTAAGACTGCTTTACTAATCTGTTAGATGGTGCATGACTGACCTGCATGATAGGCACTGCCGTTGAGTCCTGGAAGGAGCGGATCATGTCCAAACCCATACCAGCTGCAATCCCAGCTACCGATCTGAAATATTTTTTGAAATATTAGTTCATGTTATGAACGTTGACTATTATTACAAGAACATTATTATATTATATTATATTATATTATATTATATTATATTATATTATATTATATTATATTATATACGGTGCACGGTACGGTACATAAACGGTGACGGAAAACATCGTGAGGAAACCAGTTAGTGTTCTTATAGGCGGCGATGGGCTTGCAACCTGTCACGTATGGAATACTATAACTTCTGCAAGATGTAGGCACGTATGAAATATGTATTTGAACATGCCTCTGACTACTACCCTTACACATCTTTAAAGGATCTGGAATAAGTAACATAATAAGATCTGAGAGAATGTCTACTGCGCCTTGGGGATACAGTCGCGAACCTGTTTTACGTTTTTTTACTTACTATCATACATAATAAACACAGGAACTACTAGGAATAGGTCTTTTTCCACAAAAATAATAAAACAGGCTGAACGGGCAAAGATCTCTACACAATTTTCCACAGTCCTCTGTTTTGGTGATCTTACACCACTCCTTATCAAACCTCGGCTGGCCTCGTCATCGCCTTCCGAGGAGTGGTAGTGTTCCCCACCCTTGTCGGGATGCTTTCATGATGATTTTCATAATATAAAACAAATATCAGTTACCCTCCACTGAAGAGCAAGATGCAAATGATGTGTATGCACACGCGGCCAGGGAAGGAGTCGCACAGCTCCGCACCGAGGCAGAAGCCCACCACGTACTTGTGCGAGCTGACTGCAGCTAGGAGAAGCAGGACCTGCAGAACACCGAAATGTATTTAGAACAACTGACGGGATCTGTGTGTGATCAAACTGTTCATCCGTTTGGGAAACGGTAGTTCGTATCTCCCAAACGGATGTAGATAGATAGATAGAAAATACTTTATTGCACACCACATAAAAAGTAAAACAAAAACATACAAAAAACTTAACTATGATATACAATCGGCGGTCTTATCGCTAAAAAGCGATCTCTACCAGACAGTATGTACAGATGTACAGTTTGTTAAAACCTTGATGAAGTCAAGCCATGATTCAATAAAATATGTCTATCCATTAAAAATTCTATTATTTGTAGTTTTAAATTTACACTTTTTTACTAAAACTAAGTGAAAATCATGTTAGCCAAAAGTGTGGAGTACGAGTAAGACAGGGCACGCAACTAGAGGAAGGCCGAAGAAGTGGTTGGATTATATGAGAGATGACGTGGACAGGAGTGGATAACAGTTGAGTGGAGGAAGAAGACAGGAATATAGTAACGAATCATATTACTATTAATCCTATCTTATACTTTGGATGCGTTTTCCTGAAACGTTTTGTACGGACAACGTGATTACAAAATAAAGATGCGCGTCTTTGTAAACAAAAGCATAATAATTAATATGTACCAATTGACACAATTTTAATATCGCACTGGAACGTGACTGATTTAAATTACCGGCACATATTTCACACCTAAAACATTATCAGACACCTTTCGACCTTCATTATTTCGTAAGTGATAAGACAGTGTTCGGAATGGAAGCAAAATTCTCCAATTGATGTAATCGTAATAAATGCCCTCTTTTTTTAAGATTGATCATATCAATGGACAAAATCAAAAGAAAGCTAGGCTCTAAAACTTGCTTATCCTGGTTCTTCACGGTATTGGTAGCGAAGGAACAGGAGTAGAATAACTTAGTTTTATGACTGTTAAAGTGAGTACTCCCCCATTCCATTTGCCAAATCTCCTGTTACGTATCCCAGGCTTCATTAGTAAAATGCCACCGAAATTACATAATAAAACCTAGTAAAACACGAGAAAACTAAATAAAATAGCAGAGCCACTAGCTCCTTCAAAAATGGCGAAAGAAGTCCCTTCCCAGATGATGTATTTCTTTTGCTGTAACAACCCATACTAAAAACAGATTAAAATAAATATTTAAGGTGGCTCCCATATAACAAACGTGTTTTTGGCGTTTTTATAGATAAGTAGATAAGTAGACTATAGAACCCTTCGTGCGCGAGTGCGACTGGCACTTGGCCGGTTTTTTATTCTATTTTATTCGTAGTTTTATCAGTACAACAAACAAACATAGATATTAGTTTCTTCAATGGTAGATAGGCACTTCAAGTTTGATTGCATGGTCACATGTATGTGTGTAATGATAATGCTATCTCTATTTATCAGTTCTTTGATTATCTAAATTACAGAAATAATACAATAACCAGACAATGCATGTCGACTAATTAGGTTAATTATAAAATAAGGTTGTAGGCCGCCTAAAGACCTCCTTTGTGTATTCTAAAAAAACTGGCCAAGTGCGAGTCGGACTTGCGCACGAAGGGTTCCGTACCATTATCTATAAAAATGGCAAAAAATCACGTTTGTTGTATAGGAGCCCCCTTAAATATTTATTTTATTCTGTTTTTTAGTATTTTTTATTACAGCGGCAACAGAATTTCAACTGTCAACTATCACGGTTCATGAGATTCAGCCTGGTGACAAACGGACAGACAGACAAACAGACGGACGGCGAAGTTGTGGCGGCTAGCCACAGGTAGCAAATTGGCTGACGCGTATATTTCGTACGGCGCGTCGTCAGTCGGTCCTCCCCTCTTGCTAGGTCCAGTCATGTAGTTGCTTATATCGTGGAAAAATATAAATGAGTATCCGGTTATGAATGTTATCATTTGTGCCATCTCCCATCATCTTCTCATACATAAAGTAGGAACAGCATCTAATCACCCCTACAAAGTCTTAGTAAATAGGGTCCCGTTTTACCCTTTGGGTACGGAATCCTAAAAATGAGGATCTGGACTGTATCTCCAAGGCACAGACATTCTTTCACATTTATAGTCAGTTTAAATCCATTGATCCATTGAATTTGACAACCTCTGTGGCGCAGCGGGCGAAGGTCTGCCTGCGACGCAAAAGGTTGCGGGTTCGATCCCCGTCGCGGGACAAATGTTTGTATGACCTACAGGTATATGTCTCGGGTCTAGGTGTTTCTATGTATAATAATTGTATGTATTTACAAACGAAAAGTATATAAGTAGTATATCAGTCATCGTACAAGCTTTGCTTAGTTTGGGGCTAGATGATGCTGTGTGAAAATGTCCAGCATTATTTTATTTATTATTTATTTATTGAAGATGTCTAAGGAAGTACCTAGTCTGAGCCAAATATATGCTACATTTCAAAGTTAGCAAGATTTTCGAGCGCCTCAAAGGCACAGAATACTGATAGTCAAAGAGATCTTCTATGAATGAACTTAAGGCTGTGTCCCCAGTAGGCAAACTGTTAGCGGCCGACTGAAAAAAGAGCAAGAAAAAAAGAAGCGGCAAACTGCGTACAGTGATCGCAAAACTAGCAAACTGTGGACACTCCATTTCAAATATATGGAAGGGCGTACTAAATCGATACGCCGCAAACTCAGTCGGCCGCTAACAGTTCGCCTACTGGGGACACAGCCTAAGCAAATAAAAAATAAGTGGATTCACGTTACCTCCGAAGATGATGTCTGCAGACCAATAGCCAGTCCTTCCAGCACACTATGCACAAACAAAGCGCACAAAAGCCCCACTATCCCCGACGCAGTCTTGTTACAAGGCGCCGTGTGACTGACATGACACATCCGGGGATTCCCCGAGTCTCCACAGCAACGTTCCCTCATCTCCCCATCCTGACCCCTCAGCAAACTTCTCTGCTCATTGGACCCGTACGTTCTCACATCATGACTCTGACGCTGACTCCCGTAGAAAAGATGCACCAGCTCATCAACAAAATAAACAATGAAGAAACCAACGCAGAGTAAGAGCTCTGTATTTTCTGGGAGTTTCTCTCTGGCTTCGGGAAGCATGTGGATCAGAGAAGTGGAGAGAAGCACGCCACCTCCGAAGCAGAGTAAGCAGGATATCAAGAGAGGGTGCTTCTGTCGGGTGGCTGGGGTGACGCAAGCTGGGAGCATTCCTGTTATAAAACTCCCAATGCCTAAAGAGAGCATTGAAATCAGCTTTGCTTCAGACACGTCCATTTTGTAGCTGTTTCTCTGTTCAGTCTGTTCCCAGGATGTAGTTATCTGAGTATTTCACCCGTATCTACGTGTTTAATTCACATTTGAATTGAATTCTATAATATCTGATTCACCATTCCGGTCGTGTATTGTTCAAAGACAATTTTGTTTAATAATATCCCGACACTGTTTTGAAAGGAGGGTAGATTAAGTATTTTTAAACAAAACTATCACTGTCTCAAAGATGATATTCAGTTTAAAATTAAAGTCCTTATCTGAATTCTTATCATTGTTTTGTTTACATTTGTTATCAATAAAACTCAAATTTAAACAGACACAACCGTACGCTCTCACATAAGCGTCGAAATGAATTGAATCATACAGTGGGCTTTTATGACACATTTATTATCAATGATATTGTAGCTAGGTACAAAGTACAATAAACCGCCGTATTTCAGTGTAGTTAGAGTTCAATTTATAAAAAAAATATGTTTCCTACCATAATCGTCGCATAAGTTGAGCCATTTTAAAATGAGCCATCGATTTAATTGTTGCGTAAAAAAGATTGACTGGATCCAAGGTCTTTATTTTCTGGCGGACTTTTAATCAATACTAACAAAAAATGCTGTCATTTTTGGATAGTGAAACTGGTTCAAAATGTCTTTTCCCACTGGGAAGTTTTTTGTATTAGGTAGTATTTAGAGGTTTCGCAGGGACTACAACATTTCGTATTGTCTGTCGTTCGATCCTCTGTAGGTATCTTCAACCGATAAAGGTGGGCAAAAATAATGAACTGACCTTGCAGAGTTTATTTTTTTATTCATTAACTTGTCTGACTCAAGATTTATTAAAAGCTACTGCGCAGTTTCACAACAGATACTGGACCAAACAAACACATTATAAAATGAGCTAGGCTTGTATGAATAATGTAAAGTGAATGAGAAGAAAGCTGACAAGTGTGTGTTACCCCGGCGCCAGAGCTTGCTTCAAATGTTTGAACACATATTTGAACACATGTGTGGCACGATACTTTGACTACAAACTCTCGTGCTACACTGTGTTCAAACATTTGTTCAAATATTTGTTCAAACATTTAAAGCAAGTCTGGTGCCGACTTTAATATTTGTCCTTCTGCTGTAAGCGCAGCTTCATCTGTAAAGGAAATAAAAGACCATTATGGATTGCACAAACAAATCTATACAGAATGCCTATACCCAGCAGTATTCAGTAGAAGAAGAAGAAAAACCATAGAAAGGAAGCTCGTAGTAAGTTCGTATGAGTTAGTGGCCAACTCTGATAACGGAACTTTTAGGCCTCCGTTATGGCTTAACGACTTAGCCGGAACTCATAATATGATGAGCCCTCCGAAGCACGGAAGCGCTCAATTGATAATACCACTAGCGATCACCGATAATACCACGAGCGATAGAACAAAATCTTGATATATCGTTGAACTTAAACCACGTTTACTAAGATCGTAGTGGTTTATCAGTCATGTAGATCCCATAACACATGCTTAGACCTGCTTACATTATAGTTAGCTAGATGCTTTGTAAAATGTTCAGCATTATTTATTTCACATTTCATATAGACTACAAACTATTGACAAATGTTACTATGATATAAATGAATTTCTAAAAACGTAAACAGGTTCACGACTGTATCCCCAAGGTGCGGTAGATATTCTCTCAGATCTCTTTTTTATGTTACTTACTCCAGATCCTTTGAATATGTCTAATGGGGGTAGTCAGAGGCTTGTCCAAACATTATTTGATACATGCCCACATCTTGCAGAAGTTAGTATTCCATACGTGACAGGTTGCAAGCCAATCGCCGCCTATAAGAACACTAACTGGTTTCCTCACGATGTTTTCCTTCACCGTTTAGAGCACGTGTTAAAGGGCATATAAATTTTTCGGAACGCAAAATCCATTGATGCACGGCCGGGATTCGAACCCACAACCTTCGGATTGAAAGTTGAGGTACAACCCCATTCGGCCAACACGGCTTTTTGAATTTCTAGATGACAAATTTTAATTTTGACACGCCTCTATTAAATTAATTTGAACACCGATATGTTTCGGTAAAGCATATTGTTACATTATTTAAAACTTTTGATCTTGCATGCAAATGTAACCTTTTGAGCAAATAAATTATCTATATCTTTAATTTATCTTTATCTACGTATTGAAAGTGGGCATACCATACCACTAGGCAACACGGCTTATCGTCTGTTTATAGATGTCACTCTTCGTCAGTGACTGGGCCATCCTCGCCATCGGTGGTGGGCGCTGATGTTGGTATGGAAGAAGTAGGCTCACTCTGCCCATCGGCTTCAGTGTGATCATCTAACAAACAAAAATCAAGTAGGTAAAAATGTACGTTTTTTTTTTAACTGAAAAGCTAAGTTTTTACCTAGTTAGTCAACTTACAAATAAAACTTATCTTATTGTGTCTCTTCCTGGGGTGGTGCTGCTAAAACCACTGTGTTGAGACTGGAACGTGCTCAAAGAGTCGTTCTAAAAGTTATGACAAGGAAACCAGCTCTGTTTCCCACACGGGAGCTTTATTCATTTTGCTCAGTTCTCACTGTACGTCAAATATTCATTGCTCAAACCATCCTTCGGAAACACAGGCTCCTGCACTATGACCCAAATGTATACTCCAAACGTAGATCGGACAAAATTTGTAAAACGATATCACACCGAACAACTGCAGCTAGTCGCCACTTCTACGTATTGAGCTCTATTTTATACAACAGAATAAATAAAATACTAACTATTTACCCTTTACCTTACCATAAATGTAAAATAAAGTTACTCAATTGGCTTCTTAGTTTAAACTATGATGATTCCGAGGCTCTCCTCAAGGTTGCTGAATAACCCACCTAACTCACACACACACACACACACACACACACTCATAATCAACACGCTTATACACACACTTACACTCACATACACTCCACACACACGCGCTTCAAACAAACATGCACACAAACGCACACACACACACACACACATTCACACACACATTTCAAAAACATAACTTGATATTTAGTAAGTTTTCCTTTTGTTATCTAGTTATTTTACTACTTTTAATCAAATAGTTAACTTAGATCATTCGTTTCTTTGGATGGAACTAGTATAAGTCCGGATGGGGGCGTTGGTGCCTGCGACACAGTTTTACAAAAAACTTCTGCAGGTATCATCGTTTCCACTGTATACATAAGCCACTGTTACTGTTCCTGAATAAACTTGATTTGATTTGATTTGATTTAACTTTCGTACTTTCATTGAAAATTACTCAAATGAAATTGTATGTTGTGTAAAGTATTTTAGGTAAGTAATTATTATACATTCATTTTATAGCCTACAGAGCCCTAGGTTTTATTTTTAGGACTTCAAATGATTTTTCTAAAAACAAAACACTATGATTTTTGTGAACATCAAATTGAACGAATACAAATGAAATTTCTTTCCTCAACTATCGCGCTAGAAATTATCTACGAGTACATGGCTATGAGACAGCATGTAGGAAATATCATCTCCTACCCTTAGCTATTCGTCGCGAGATTGCCGGCATCACTTACCTGAGCAAAATAGTGTCTGGTCAGGTTGATTGTCCCGAGTTGCTCAGTAGGCTTCGGTTCTATGTTCCTAACAGATCCCGCAGGAATATTTCTACTTTCAGTCTTGAAATAGCATCTACTAATTACCGTTGCAATTCATAACTTTGGCGTGTGTGCAATGCTACAATAATGTTTATGCTAGGTTACTTAACTTATTCAACTTTAGTATTACAGAAATAAGGCGCTTGATGAGTTCCCAGTTTTTTAATTAGGTTACCTAAGTTGCTATTTAAATTAAGTTGTTGTACTAGCTCTTAACCCTTGTTAGAAGGAATGTGTGTATATTACTTCTGTAAAACGATTTTTTTTCTTTGTTGATTCATATAGTTCTGTGATTCATAGCTAGCTTGCACCAATTTTTCTTTGTGCTCAATTTGCTTACACTAGTTCTATCTGTGAAAACTTATTATTAGCCTTCTGTTACTAACAACTCTCCTGTTTAATATGTTTTTATGTGCTGTTAGTTTTCCATAAATAAATACATAAAACTTACCAACGAAATCCTTTACTGCATGGCACGCACTTGGTAAGTATATTAAATTCTGACAAAATGGATCTAAACCATAATAACTATCTTTATGCAGTTAGTTACATCCTTGCTTATTGTGCATTATTTTTGTAATTTGTGTGCAATAAAGTATTTAAATAAATAAATAGGCATCGGAAGATCTGACCCACCTGGTATATCTTCAGGAACTTCTTGTGGTACGTCAGCGTCCGCAGCAGCTTCAACCACCTCTTCTGGCACATCCGCTGGTACATCTTCTGGCACATCTGCTGGCACGTCTTCTGGCACTGCATCTGGCACTTCATCTGCAAAGACCTCTGGTGGCACCTGGAACAAACCTTGAAGACTTGTAGGTATGGTGTTTGTAGACAAACAGATATCGAGAAAGGTGTTTCAGCATTAACTCGCGCTTTCGTAGAACACAGTAGAATAAATTCTTTTAAATATTTATCTGAAGATTTTAAAATGCATCCCGAAAATTGCACTCATGAGAAGCTTGAACCCGCGACAGACCGTGGTAACGCTCTTTCCAAATGAGCCAATGGGCAGTCGACGCGATGCTTGGTGAGCGTACTTATATGCAGCGATTTGCTGTATTCTAATTGTTCCTACTGACTAAATACTTTTTGACCTTGGCTGACCTCAGCAAAAGAGATCCTGTGCAGCGATGTATGCTCAGATGCGGGTGGCTGGCTCGGCGGCGGCTCGCTCGGCGGCAGCTGGCTTGGCAAGCGGCTCTGACGAGACGTAGCTTCTGCAACATCATAAGAAGTTATAGATTTTTTAGAGTTATCAAATTTTATTATGAAAATGGTCGGCTATTGAGTACGTACGGGGGGTACGGGGTCTCAATAGCCCCGTACTGACTAAGCGAGCAGCCTCGCGAGGCAGCCACGCGATGCAAATCCTCGGTCGGTCAAGACGTGGCTTGCCCGCGGCAATCGCATATAAACCGCTATTTTGTAACTACCAAAAAAAATTTAATGACAGTTGCAGCAGATGTAGAAAATGATAATGACATGGTCAGTTTTTTTTAATTTAAGTATCACAAAGTTATCAAGGATTGTAGTCAACCAAAACCGAACAAAATTATATCAAAACTGTACAAATAAGTACTACAGACAACAATCGCGTACGGACTCTCATTTAAACTATGCTCTCGCATCATCCCCAGTCAGCAAAACCGTAGTAGCTATCATGTCGGACTCGTCTCGTCTGCTTTTAGGTCATAATTATTTTTTTTTTTCAGTTTTGATTACATAAATGTGATCAGAAACAGACACCGAGACCATGTTTAAAATGTTTTTGGTAATTAAAAAATAGGGGTGTAGGTATAACGCGTCACTTTCTCCGGTACCTACCTTTCAAATTTATCAATTATCTATGCGAAATTTTTCCATGCTAAATAAAAACTATAAAATAAATAAATAAATAATGCTGGACATTTTGCTCAGCATCATCTAGCCCCAAACTAAGCAAAGCTTGTACATACTATGGGAACCAGATAACTGATATACTACTTATAATACTTTTTGTTTGTTAATACGTATATATTATCCATAGAAACCTTCTGCGTCTCAAGCGGGCTTTCACCCACCGCGCCACAGAGGTCGTCAATAAATGGGATCGGAATGATGAATTAGTAACCTTCTTGTTTGGTCCCTATTACTATCCTGTTCTTTATGATCTCCACATCATCAGGATGGACTTTGGACTGCGAGTGGTCTGACTTAGCAAACGTTGCCACACGACTCTGGACCCTGCAGACGATAAAATAAGGTTCAATTTCCGGTCTGTCCATGTTAAAAGTTATGAGTTTATAACGAGGATTAAGTTACGGGAGATTCTGAGAAAAGCTAAAAACAACATTTTCAATTACCTATTAATGTTATGCCATGAAGGCAGGTTAAAACTCCGTCACGTCACCAATGTTTTCCTCTGACTCATCACGTTACTTTTACTTTCAAATTATATTAAAGCATTTTAGCAACACTACGTAAAAAAACAAACGTAGTGTAGGACGCCCTCCGGCCAGGAGGAGTGACGATCTGCGAAAGGCTGCCGGCAGAAGCTGGATGCGTCGAGCTGAGGACAGGGCGCAATGGCGCGCACTAGGGGAGGCCTATGTCCAGCAGTGTACTGCCATAGGCTGATGATGATGATGATGATTTTAGCAACGCCATCTAGCTACATGGTACAAACTAATATTACAATTAATAAACTCAATAGATTTAACACTAGCCTGTGAGAACGCTGCTCGACTTCCTGATCTACATGAGTGATGGTCTTATTGGGGTCGTACTGCAGGCCAAGTTTCTTGCCAACGTGCTTGTCGAACATTCCTCCTACGTCATCTTCACGAACCTTTATGTCCTGGAACAATTATAGTAACCAATCAATAGCCTGCTCCGTGTAAGGTTCTTGGTACCGCCCTTCTACCATGAAGTGCAATTGCAAAATTTCAGATCAAAACAGTGGGTGATTCGAATTGAAACACATTAGTTATGGGACCTGCAAAACAAATTTTACGCAAAATCTTAACATGTTACGTCATAAAAAAACCACTAGATACGTGTAGACTTTCTTAAGATGTGGACCAAAAAGGTGAAGAGTTAGGCGATATTCAATACCACCTCCTGTGGATTAAGTTGGTAAAGCAAGGGATTGCTCAGGTAGAGACTTGACTTCAGTCACTTTCTTCTAGAACTGACATAATATTCATATAATAGGTACGCCTGAGAGCACAAGAAAAGGAAAATGAAACAAAAGGGTGCTCACAATAATAGGTCCCAGGTCGATCTCCCTTGAGCCAGCTATATCCAGCGGTGGGCCAGGCAGCTCCACTTTGGGACCCGTCTTCTTATGCTTCGGCTTCAAATGACGCAGCACGTTGCGACGCACGTGGTAGCCTCTGTAGGCCGCCTGGGAACGTCAAAAGAATAGCTCCTTTAGCTATAATTCTTTTATGCTAAACTGAGTTAGACCTTTTATTAATATTTTGAGGGCTAATATAACTTGGCTAATATTGCAAATACCTGTATTTTTTGCGTAGCTCTGGTCAGTTCAGTGAAGGATGGTTTTGTCCGCTTGTATAGCTCCAAGGTGTGCTGAGCTGCAATCTCCCAAGGCTCATCGGGGTGTACTTTCAGATTCTGATCCAAGTAAAATAGTTTGAAAACTAAATAGAAAAGCGACTGAAATGTGGATTGTTGACTAGGCAAGGCAGTTTTTTAAGTTTTACTAAAAAAAGTATCAATGAAATTAAAATGAATCCCTCAGGAATAAAATTTATAAGGGACTTGCTGGAATTAGTTGTCATAATCTATTCATTTATCATCAGTAAAAGCGTTCCCTAAAGCGTTGATGACCGGACTAGTTCCACAGCAGGACAAAGCCTCCCTATACCTTGTCTATTTTATACGTTTGTGCCAATCAAATCAGACGCAAATTTTATCCTAAAATGATGAAAAAATCTATGATATACCTTTTCCATCATCTTCTTCCTATACCAGTAGTCACGGTTAGCATTTCTGGCGACCTGACACACCTTTGCAGACATATCCTCATCCAACGCCATCCTGGTGAGGATCTTCTTAATAATTTGAGTCTCCTTCACTTTTTCTATAAACATTTTTTTTTTTTTCAACCTATCGTGTCCCACTGCTGGGCAAAGGTCTCCTCATTTAGCTTCTAACATAATTATACAGGTTATTTGTAAAACGCCGGTAACCTCTCAGGACTGTATTACTATCATCATAAACAACAACTTTTGTTCAATGACTTTTAAAAATTCATAATTTTTCATCATATTTCCATACAAAAATAAAAATATTTAAATTGAACGCTCTAGATGTTACGAAGTCTATGCGAAGCAAAAGAAAGCGATAGTACAATAGCGAGGGGAGCGGGATTAGGGCAGCGGGGGCGCTTGAAATTGGCCTAATTAATACAGAGTTGAAATGTGTGGTTTGTTTTTGGTAAGGAAATGTATTATGTTTTGTAAAAAAGTCATAGAACAAAAGTTGTTGTTATGATAGTAATACAGTCCTGAGAGGTTACCGGTGTTTTACAAATAACCCTGTAGGTATGCCTAAAGAATGGGAGGATGATTGAGTATTACCGAAATTGTTCGAATGTTTTCCATTTCATGTTGAAAAAACTTCGTACGGGCATTTGGTAATACCGTCCTATATTTAGCTTATCTAGGCGTATTATTTTGTCTTTGCCTAGGCCTTTACATCTTGTCAGGAGGGAAGCTATGGGATTCAATGGGACGCTGCGCTATAGTGCCTGAGGCATTTTGCGATGGAATAGGCTTGCCCAGCACCTAAACCATCTTCTCAGCTTAATTGGCCTTGTCCTCAGGAAAGACAACGTCAATATCGTGTGGTGTGGAGCTGACTAATAAGCTGCAGGTTTCTTCACGATGTTTTACTTTTTATTTTTTTTTAATAATGGACTTTTCACCCAGCATAATCTAGCCCCAAAGTAAGCAGAGCTTGTTTTATGGGTACTAGATGACTGATAAACTACTTATATACTTTTTGTTTGTAAATACATACATATTATACATAGAAATACCCAGACCCGAGACTAAAAAAAAACTTAGGCCTTTACATCTATACTAGATGATTTATACAGCGTCAAGAGGCAACCTATGCCTACACTTAACGGGACGCTGTAGTGCCTGGGACATTGTTTGAGATGGAATAGGCTTGCCCAGCACCTAAACCATCCTCTCAGCTTAATCAGCCTGGCCCACAGGAAAGACGACGTCAATACGTGTGGAGCTGACTAAGCTGCGGGTTTCCTCACGATGTTTTCCTTCACCGTTATGAGCTCGTGTTAAAGCGCATATAAATTTTTCGAAACGAAAAATCCAGTGATGCACGGCCGGGATTCGAACCCACGACCTTCGGATTGAAAGTCGAGGCACAACCCCATTTGACCAACACGGCTCACCCAGACCCGAGACTAATATCTGTAATATCTTTACCGTTAAGAGCTCGTGCTAAAGTATAAATATATAGGTATAAATTGTACAAAACGAAAAATTCATTGATACACAGCCGGGATCCAAAGCCACGATCTTCGGATTGAAAGTCGACTCAACCCAATACGGCCAACACGATGGTCCTATATTATCTTATACCTCGCATATTAGTACGAATCTATCATATTATTATGCTCAAAGTGGAAAAAATATATTTGTCATCCATGAATACTATTTTGTTAGTTAGTTTGTACTGGGAACAATTTTAACAATGCTTATTGCCATCAATTGTTCGCACTGCAAAATCTAAACAAAATAGAATCGACTGTAGCAAAGAAAATCTGCTACGATAAAACTCACAACAGATACGGGGGGTTATTCGCGTTAATTTTTTAGTTCGATTGATGAATTTTCGGATGCTTCTTACTACGAGCTCCATTGTATTCGGTCGATAAGATCAATGTTAAAATACGGTCCTAACCTAGAACCAAATATTCCAAACCGAAAAATTTACCCTTGAAGTCAGAAATCGCAGTAAGAAACATCCGAATATTCATCAAACGAACGAAAAAAAGAACGGGAATACGGCCTCTGGAATAACATACGAGCTATTATTTGGCCTTTAATTATAAAATCGCTAACCCTTTCCTTCGACCGGCTCAAAACCTTCAATCTCTTCCTTGATAATCTGCGAGAGGGTCTCAGCCTGCGGCCTCTCTATGCCCAATTGCAGCAAGTGCTCGGAGACAGAAGCCCGGCAGTCGCAGAGGTCCTCCAAGATCCTCACAGCTAGGATGCCATGCTCACGGGTGATCAGAAGCACGGAGAGGTAGTTTGCAATGTAGTCGAATATTTTCGGAGGTTGGTCACGTAACACCTATTATTTGGGTGCTTTAGAAGCAAGTTCTAGGTTTTATAAAGGTATGAATTCGTTTAAGAAACCAAGCACAAGCGATGTTCTAGCTCAACTGAAAAAGTGACGCAGGCAATAACTGCCTTCTTGGGTGCTAAGCGGTCATCATCATGTCAGCCATCTAGGGTCTGGGTGTTTCTATGTATAATATGTATGTATTTACAAACAAAAAGTATATAAGTAGTATATCAGTTATCTGGTTCCCATAGTACAAGCTTTGCTTAGTTTGGGGCTAGATGATGCTGTGTGAAAATGTCCAACATTATTTATTATTTATTTATTTATTTATTTATTAGTGTCCACTGCTGAACATAGGCCTCCCCCATCGATTTCCACAGCGATCGATCTTGTGCAGCCTGCACCCAACGGCTCCCAGCAGCCTTTACCAGATCGTCTTTCCATCTAGTGGGGGGCCGTCCTCTACTGCGGTTTCCGGTGCGTGGCCTCCACTCGAGAACCTTTCTGCCCCAACTGCCGTCAGTTCTACGAGCTATGTGCCCCGCCCACTGCCACTTCAACTTGCCAATTCTGCTAAGCGGTACAGTGCGAGATTAAAACATCGTTACTTCTTCTTGTCGTGTCACCAGTTCTTTCGAACCAGTTTGGTGAAAGGATTTTTAGTGCGCCTCAAAGAGGCTCCTTTCGTTACTGAAGGTAGGGTAATAGCTTTAGAAAAATGTATTTTCTAACCTCCCGACTGATATCACCCATAAGTTCTTTGAGGCCTTCAGGGACTGTGAAGACAGCTGAACAGCCATGTTTTTGCAATAATTCGTTCATTGTCAGTTATATTACAAAGTTCTGAGACTTTTGCATTATTCTGCAATATTTCTTAAGATGTTAATGTCATTTTGGCGTAAACTTCAAGAAAAACTGGCTGGCATACAGTTACAACCTTTTTGATACTTAAATCAACTTTTCAGTTTTTCTTTCACAGTTTTTATCCTCAAAAAATCAGATTGTACCTTTAACCCAGGTGCGGTGCTAGGGGGGGTCACAGGGGACATGACCCCCGAAAAAATTGAAAACTCTTCTAAAAACTTACAAAATAAAAAAAACGTAAAGTAAAGAAGATAGATTAGTACCCCCCAAAATTTCAGGCTGCGAACCCGCCTGCTTTGACCTACCTTGAAGGATTAAAAAAAAACATTTCATATTTCGGAATAGGTATGTTTATTTATGAACAGATATCAAGCTTATAATACAAAAACAAAGAAAATAGGTAAAAATATCTATATATTTCTCTAATTCCTAAGCCCTGACATTGATTACATCGCATATGAGGTATTATATTGAGCTAGGAAAATAAAACTATACTGCTATACTGCATAAAACTACGTAAAAAAACACAATTTCCTGAATTTACCTTTTTTTTCATAAATTTTTATCTGTTGATACTAATATTAATGAATGTTAATAAAATGAATGATTTAATACAAATAATGGTTTTATATGTTAGTGAATAGATAAGTACAATTTCCAGAGCAGGTTGTGTGCAAAAACGTTGCTTACGCCTTATTGTCCGGGTCATAGTACTTTTTGCCTTGCTGAAAAAAAAAAAGGCTTGGTGAGAAGAAAGGACAAATTTACTCTGAGAGCAAAATGGACTTTAATTTATTGTCTTTTTACGTAGGAGTAAGAGGGAGTAACGTTCATCAAATATTCCTATTCCTTCTATTTGTTATTCTGAGGGTGAGGCTCAACCTTTGGGCCAAACAAGCCCAATTGTTTAGTTTTGAGTCACGCAAAATTTCGTTGACTAATGATTTCGTCACGATGTTTTTCTTCGACGTTAAAGCTCGTATTATTGCACATAAAATGTATTGTAGACCTATAAAAAAATTCAAGACGACAATCACATACTTATAAATTTGAAACAGTCGCATCTACCTATTATAAACTTTGTTCGTCGTGGGTCGTTTGTATTGGTCATGGACAGTGGAGTGGCAAGTTGAAGTATCATACAAGTGGTGATAGCCTAGCTAGACCAACAAACTCGCGACCGTCCGATTTACACTAATGTACTTGTTCGTTGTAGGTTCTTAGGCCACTGTTCTTGGCCAAGGTAAACCGTCTATTACTGAATAAGCAGCAGGATCACTTACCTGCCTCAAACTCTCCAAGTACTCATCATATTGGTGATAATTTCTATCGCGACGCTTGCTGTAGAAGACCTCGTAGGCATCAGCCAGAGCATTGTTATGGTACTCTGTGGCAGTTTTCCAAGAAGACAAGAAATAAAACACTCCGCATTGTGAATCGAACTTCTCCTTGTATTTGATGAATGCCTCGTTCACTGCGACCTCGTTTGCGGTCCTGTTGATGTCGCATATAGCTTCATAGCTATTGTTAAAGAGCTGCAAAAATAATATAAATATTAAAAAATTACGCTTGATCTAGACGTCGCGCCTACTCGTAGGTATGTAGTGCTCATTCGGACAGGCGGCGCTGCGTGTGACACGGCAGGCGACGCCCCACTCGCTAAAGTCAAATGTATGGCGCTGTTCCTGTGTGTTTACGGAGAGACGTTTTTGCATGCGTTTATTTGACATTGCCATGCGTTCGCCCACGCATCGAACGCGGCGGCGGTCGCCGCGTCCGCAGCCGCTGTGACAGCCCGCCACCGCCGTCGAATGAACGTGATCGTCACCATGCATTGCTATATATTTGTGTTAAGGCGTTCGATGACGCGTGCCGCAGCCGTCGTCGCCTCTCCGTAAACAGTCAAAAAGCTTAACGCGTCAGTACATAGTAGTCTTACTACTCTCTTAATTCGCAAGTGTGGATGGATGCCAGTGTTCTCACTATTTAGTTAGACACTCACACGTGTCTGACTAAAATGCTTCCATTATCATTTAGCGTTCACAGATAAATACTAACCATCATTAGTATAGTTTCGTCATTGTCTTTGGCCTTGTAGTTGATGTTGCATGTTATGGCAGGTCTGAAGAGCTGCATTGCTAGGCACATGGCCCTCTCGTGTGCCTTCGCCAGATCTTCGGGGTGCAGGCAATGCTTTCGGATCTCATTGATCTGGTAATAAAAACAAATGCGCAAGATTTAGTAGGTACAGGACACTTTAAACATAGAGGATTTGCCGACGCCTTTTTATAAGTATTATAATCACTTTTTATTTAGTGTAAGTACTTATAAAATTAATTATTTAAATATGCATTAAAATCAATTTTTTTTTTTGAATTATTACATTTTGACTTTCACACCTTTAAGAATCTTCTATGTAACTGAAGCGAGTGAGACATGAGTTGTATATTATTTACCTTATTTTAATAATGCTGGACAGTAAAGCGATTCAACTTGTTAGGTACCTGCCGCTAGTTGTGGGCGCGCTTCCGACTGACAGTGACCTGGATCCGTTGAGCTATCTATAGATCGTTTCTAACGATCTTTAGGTAGCTTGAACAATAGAATCACTATTGTATTTTGTATATTTATGATAGTATTGAAGTACTTACACTGAGAAAACTGGTGTTGTAGAGATAAATCGCGCTCTGGAAGGCTTCAGTGTTGCTGCTCGCATTGATTTGTTTTAGTAGTTCGTATTCAAACGAAATGTCCTGTAATCACAAAAAATATAGGAGGTACCTATTTTTTCACAAAATAGGTGTAATATCTATTAATAGTTTAAGCCTTCGATCATAATAATATGATCGAAGGCTTAAACTATCGAACCTCTATTTAAGATTCAAACTACTGAATTACCCGTTCCAAGTGAACTTTGAAGACATCTTGATCATATTTGTTGCCACGGTTTCTCCTCGCATCAAACTCGTCAAACGCTCGGGCCATAGCCTTCTCATGCTCGGATTCAAAGGCTTCATTGGTCAGCTTGGGCTTCTGGTTGCATTTCGCGATCATGTACTGAGAGTAGTCCATCTTGACTTCGCTGGCATTCGCCTTGTTATTCTGCTCATTGGTTAGATGAAGCACTTGATACTTTGTTTGGAAACTCTGGAATATTCAAGTCAGTGCTTTTTAGACTCAAAAAAGTGTTTCAAAGGTAGAAATCAAAAATATAGAATAGAATAAAGTTTTATTTTCTCCACATATACACAGTTACAAAATAGGTACTTAAATCTATACAATTTTATGTGGGTGAAAATACGGCTACCCCTCAGCATTTGCTCGAACAGCTCGAGAGTGCTGGAGCGCTGGTTTTCAGTGGCGCCTTACCCGTTGTGGCGCAGCACTTGCTGCGTCACGCGTCTTATTGCATAATTATCTTTTAGTTATAAACTATCTATTAGTTAATAAAATAAACAATTTAAAAAGACATCAAGGAATCAGTTCACTTACAGTAGGTACTTTCAAATTATTATTAGGTACATTTTAAATAAACAATAAAATCATTGCACAATTACAGGTAAGTAGGTATATACCTACCTATGCAACAACAATATAACATTACCTACCTAGTACCTTTTGTAACATTCATTGCTGATGCATGGTCATGTTTTGGTACTTAACTTGGGATAACTTTTTTATTTCTATTGATTACAAGATTACCCTCTTGGAACTTTTCTCCCGGTTATTTTAGAGCTGGCAATCTGTTACTTTATGTAATGCTAATTTCTGCATTACCCAGTTACCCACGTTTCGCAGGTGTTAGCATTTCATACGCAAGGCGCTAAAAATATTTGGACGTTATAATCGTATGGGGGTTTCCCAATACTATTTGTTTGTCTATCTGCAGGTTGGGAGATATAATAGAAATACCAGGCCTTTTCTTGATGCTTTATTCTTCACGGGTTTTTTGGAACACCCACCACACACGTGGTTTTTTACATAATTATTTTCTTACATTAGTTTTGTCAGTAGGTGCCAACATTAAAAAATAACAAATCAATTCTACCAACCAACGCAACGTAGGCTTGCACCACAGAGTTAATTTACATCAATTGGATTGGACATTAATCTTTTAGCTCATTTCCTAACAGACGTATTTCTTACTTCGTGTGTCTTAGACATTTTTATATCTTGAATTTCCCAAGGTTAATCTGAGTTAAATTTTACCGTGACGTGTAGTATAAAGTTGTGATCCTATTGTTTTGGGAAGACAAGGCCGTGTTATGGTATTGGCTGTGTTATGTGTGGAATGTGGATCCCTTAAGGTTCGGCCAAACCTGCGCGTGCTGAAAAGCGGGACGCAATGCGATAGCGTCTGCAATGCGTAGGTGTGCAAGCAAAGCGTCATAGAAAAGTATGGGTAGCGTTTGCCGCGCGGCAGACGCTCCCGCTTCGCAGTTGTTTATGCCGCGCAGGTGTAAAGCTTTACCCCCATACTAATAAACGTGGTATAAAGTTATTCCTGAGTTTAAACTGTCAAAATGTATAGTTATTTTTAGTTTATTCCGAGGAATAACTTTACACCACGTTTATTAGTAAGGCCCTCAGACTTCTTTTTCCGTATCTAATATGGTCAAGATACCTATGATTTGGATAACATGATCGTCATACTTACATTGATATATTTCTCTCTTTCCTTGTCCTTCTTGCCTTCAATGGGTTTCCTCCTATTCTCATCAAAAGCTATTGTCGCTGCTGCTAGAGCTTCTTCATGCACTGCCTTCAGATCTTTCGCGTGCACGCACAGAATTTTGCCCTGTCTCAAGTTCTCTATTGAAGCGTCATAAGCAGCATTACCTTTATTTTGAGCTTTCATGATTTTTAATTGGTTCATATCCAGATAATCTTTTTGGCGTCTGGATAGTTCCTGAAATAGTATAATAAATAACACCCAACAGTCAAATACATAGTCTTAACCTTAACCCCACATTATGATTCCCCTGTGTCGTGAGTATCAGAAGCTACGAGTATCATAGTATGTACCTATACAGCAGCGAGACCCGGAACAAATATGTGAAGATATTTTATTTGATACGATATCATAATTACCTATAAAGTAAAGTAAATATTTATTGCGTGAAATACATGTAGTACATGGTGGTATTTTGTTATCAAAAACTCAATCGGACACAATGTATTCTGCCAGTGTGGCGTGCAATTTTTAAGAGATACAAAGAAAAATAAAAAATATTCAAAAATTCATTATTAATTAAATTAAACTCTATATAATATATTAATTAGTTAACAACATAAAAGTAAAAATTGCATGCAGGAATTAAAATGTAAAATAATGTTCAATCAAATATTTTTTTTATTATTAAGGAAGTCATTAACTGATTTGATTTGATGTTTAAAAATTTTATCTACATTACAGTTCATGAATATTATGTGGTTGGTAAGTATAACTTTTTTAATTTCTATGTGGTGCCTGAAACTTCGAGGTACGAACCTTGTATAGTTCATCCAGTTTTGCATCAATAAGTTCCCTGTCTCCGAAGAGTTTCTTCTTGGTGAAGGTTACTCGAGCCGCGGCTAGCTCTTGGGCGTGTATGATCACGACGTCTTCAGAGGGCATGCTGGGTGCATCAGGACCACACGCACGCGTCATGTTCTCTTCAAATTGGTCGCGAGCTTCATTCACAGCCAACAGTAAACCAGCTTCTGTCGTCGCCTGGACAAAAAATAAATAAATAAATAATTCTGGACTTTTTCACACAGCATCATCTAGCCCCAAACTAACCAAAGCTTGTATGTACTATGGGAACCAGATACTGACTGATATATCACTTATATACTTTTTGTTCGTAAATACATACATATTATACATAGAAACACCCAGACCAGAGATAAATATTTGCAGATCATACAAATATTTATCCCGCGGCGGGGATCGAACCCGCAACCTTCTTCGTCCCAAGCGGGCTTTCACCCACTGCGCTACAGAGTTCGTCAAATAGCACATTTCCAACAGTAGATATTTTATTTGAAACTAGATACGCCCGCGGTTTATTTCATAGCTCTTCAAAAATGTATATGAAATTAAATGAAACAACTGAGCTCTGTAAAAAGCATTCCAACCAGCAACCATGGTATCAAAAACGAACTAACTTGGAAAACTTTGGCTTATTATAGGGATTAAAAGCAATTGTATAGGTACCGTTAAAATGGTCATCGGAGTGGGATTCTTGTCGCTGTTGAAGATGCTCATATACATCTTGAAATAATTAAAGAGCTCTCGGCAGGTGAGGCTCTGTTCCCCAATGTGCTTACTGACGATGTTCTTCTTATCCAAGATGGAGGTTACCAGTTCCTTCACCCCATCCGAAAATAAGGGTTGTAATTCTGATAGAAAAGAAAACATAAATTAAGTGAATTAGAATTAAGTATAACCAACGAGGAGGTGCTGAAAAGAGTTAAGGAGAAAAGGGTTTTGATGAATACCGTTCAAAATCGAAGAGGAAAAATGATTGGACATCTTATACGACATGACAGCTTTATCACATCATAGAAGGAAATGTGGAAGGAAGACGAGGAAGAGGAAGGCCTAGAATAAATTTCATGAGTCAGAAAAGAGAAGATCGCTGTCATGTCGTATAAAGAAGTAAATCAGACCGCATTGGAAAGGAAGAGATTGCATCATTACACCGACAAGAGCTGAGCTCTTAAATTTGATGATGAGGATTAAGTACAGCCAGCGTCACTAACTGGTACACAGAACACTATTACTGAACTGGTATCCCCCGCAGTTCAATCAGCCTTACCAAGGGGGTTACCAATTGGTGACGCTGACTGACATTTAGTATGAATAGACATCTTTGAGGAAAGAAATCGGCGGCCATTTCATGTTTCACGAATGGCACGTTTTTTTAGTAGATTTGCCAGGTCCTTATATTTCTTAGGTCTTTGATGGACATGAATTGAAATATTTTGAGAATGCACGACATCAAAATATAGGCAAAAACTTGTATAACTATTATTCAAGTACATTTGTTTCGATACCAAGTAGATAGTACTCGCTAGATTGAAAGAAATGTAATAGCATACCTACAAGTTTTCCCTTGAAATTGGGATTGGCTATGTCCAGAGAAGGAATCGGTAAAAGAAAACAGGTCACTTTTTCAAAGCTACTGAGGATGTGTCTACGCAGATCCTGCAACTCCTGTGGCTGTTCCTTTGAGATCTGAAATTTTAAACGTCACGCAATTTATCTTACTACGATTATATTAAAAATAGGTAGGTACCTAGATGTGGTTTTTGAGGATGTATGTATGGATGTTTGTTATTCAATCAGTCTGAAACGGCTAAACATATCTAGATGTAAATCGTAGCCTAGAATAGTAAATATACATATAGCCTATTGAAAATAATGGTGTGCCACGCAAGTGAAGCTGCTATAAAATAAAAATTCTGGACAGAAGCTAGTATGAATTAAAAGAAACCACGGCAAAACCAGGGATTCAGGTGGGCCATAGGTACATTTTTTCTTTACGGACCAATTAGTTGTGTATGAGTAGAAGGTAAGCAAAAGTACTCACGGCACAACCAGTTGAGCATAGCAGTCGTGCCTTGGGTCCGGAAGACAATCAACAAACCTTTAGTTTCTCTGTCAAATAGTTGTCCCCTCCAGCTTGACCATAGGGAAACTCGTAGGGGTTTATCCAGTCCCTAATGAGGAACTCAAGCACCTGGAACGGCTTGCCGGTGTCGTTCTTCATCAGTTTGCCATAGTCGGTGAACAGCTTAAACATTTTTTTGAATAAATAAAGAAATATTCTATAACTCTATCAGGGCGTCGTAGCGACGTGTGATCCAAGAGCTGGCGCACATTTTAACTCAACGAATCAGCATTGATTGATTGATTGATGCCATTCAGTGGTAAATAAAAGATCGTACTTATTTGCTTGTGTAAATTGACGTTAAATACATCGTAGATTAGTTTCTTAATTAAAATTAATATCATCGTCAAAATATAGTACAGCCTCATAATGTTGGGGCAAGACATAAACACGACCAAAGTTGCAATGCTATTTTTTAAGGATCTAGAATACATAATATAAGATCTGATAGAATGTCTACCGCACCTCAGAGAAACTGTCGTGAAATCTTCTATAGCTAATAAAACATAAAAACCTGTAGGATCTGAAGATCATTCTCTTTTATGTTATTCCTGATGTTGAAGATTTGCGTGGAAGCCAGCAGAGTGGACAACGCGAAGATGGTCGAGCAGTCACGGATGGAGCTGGTGTCGTCAAAGGTCCCTTGCGTGTCCATTAGGAAAACAGCTACCTAGAGATATAGCTAAAGTTATTCTACTATAAAGGTTTTTTTGCTTGTTTTTCAATCACGCCACGCCCTATTCATTGACTGTTTGGATGAATCTTAGAATCATAGAAGCGTCAGCATTCAGATACAAGTGCGAGCTTTCATAATAATTTCATGCGACAAATTCTAAATGTGGTTCGTGTGGTTTGATTCTTACCTCTTGTCCTGATGCTGATCTGACGAAGTATGGCTGCGGCCATATGACGATACCCGTGGTGTTCCGGACGGACCCCCCTCGCCAGCTGAAGCCGGTGAGCTCACCCTCTCTATCGCCCATCCAAGACCCATCCTCCCTAGCAGCATCCTAAAACAGAATTAATGCGATTATATGAATGAAATAATTAATGATGGATTCATTAACATTTTAAACATCTACCTGACTAATTTAAAATCATACGGCGTTATTCACAAGTTACCTGTCATACCTTATACCACGTTTATTAGTAAGGCCGTAATTATCCTAATCAGACACTTGTAAAACATACCTATATTTGAAAGGTATATTTATATCTGTCAGATATGGGTTGTCCGATAAGATCAGACAGTATAGCTTTATAGCTATACTGTATCGTTATCGACAGCTGTAGCAAGTGGAGAGATTGTCCCTAAGTCTTACCGGGGCAGTAAGGTAGCGCAGGAAGAAGTTGAGCAGGAAGGACTTGCCGCCGCGATAGGCGCCGGCCACGCTGACCAGCGCCACCGGCTTGTCCTTCACGTTGTCTGCCAGTAAGACGGTCCGCAGCGCCTCTTCATTCAGCTTGTAGTGAGTGCCGGCCGCCGAGTTGTCCGCTTCCACCGACACAACGTGCAAGCCGTCTGACATCCTGTACAAAAACAATCTGCATCACCACTGTTTCTCCAAGCCACGGTCTTTGATCAAGTCGCTTAACCATTTTTGAAGGGGTTAAGAGAAACGTCCAAATAATTTAACACTGTCATAATGTGGGACATTACAAGCATTTGAACAGGTTGCAAGAGAAAAAACCCTTTTGGAGCTACACTTCCGTCTGATTAACCCCATAAAATCTTGAATGGCAGCTTAGTAACTACTATTTTGTACCTTGCTCCGAACCCATCAGACCGAAAGCCCAAGTACTTAGGGAGGTATTTAGAGGAAAGTCCAGTCACAAAATAACTGAAGTACTTACGTGACTTCAAAGATTTGAAGAATGAATCGGAAGTGACTTCAACAAACTCCACACTGCGTTTGATGCCTCGTTGAAAATGTGGCCGTATTTAAAGAACAAAACGGTAGGCATCTAGGATGTGGTCTGGATAGTGCTATCATGGTTTCAGTTCGAAGAATGATAAAAAAAATGAAACCACAATTAATTGATAAAACACTACATACGCAGTGGGATTTTTTTTATTTATTTTTTTAAATGGGACCTTGTATATAAAATCACGTCTTGTATTCTCAGGGTGCGGTAGACATATCTTTAGGCATTCAAGATTCTTTGAAATGATCAGATGGACGTAGGCAAGTAGCTAAATAAACTTACTCCTTTCTTTAAGTCGGTTAAAAACCACTACCTGATGTTTTCAACCAACTCGTTTATTGTTTGTCAAAAAAGGTGAAAGTTGAATAAAGGTCATAGTTGCAAATAAAATGGAAGATTTGCTGCAATCTCAAATCCAGGACAGCTGTCGTCTGGCGCTGCCTAATGGGCTGAAGGAGTTGATGAGCGACATATCTCGAGAAGTATCTACCTAAGTTTAAACTAATCTACATACTCTACGAATTCATTGTTCCCAAGATGTTATCCTGTTTTTGTTGACGTTGGAGTAGCCCACTTGAGAAATAGCTTCATAATTTTAATCAAGACGTTCGATGGACCAACCAAGCGAACTACGTTTACCACTTTCCAATTTCATGTTCTTTTTTAGTTGATTTTGCTTGAAGTAACAAGTGTAAAGACGAAGGTCCAAAGGGAATAAGTGGGTCACTTTCTGATTTCATTATTTCCAATTCATGCTATCCTTCATGATCTGACTGGCCTAGTATCAGTAGTCTAATTACTGAGCCTTTTAGTCCGATATTTACACATTTCGACTTTCCCAAAAAAAGAAATGCATTAGGTAATGGTAGGCCATATCACTTGTACTTAGCTTACACAGGTGATTAATAAATTATTTCAAATTATTTTTCTAGGTGCTACGCGCTCAACCTAAAAACCTGCTCAAGTTCATCACAGACTATCTATCAACATTGTTGGTAACGCGGGAGAACCTGTACATTGCCGCACAGGTGTGCAGCGCTGTCTGCGCTTGCGACTGCTGGCCGGAATTGGAAGACGAACTGCGTTTGGCCGGCGTGGATGAAACCCTTGTGAATGACGTCACAGAGATCATACAAAAGCACATTGAAGAAGGTGAAGGTAAGCATCTTCCCACTATGTCGGACCAGTGGTTTTACTTGCGATGCAATCACGCACGACTGAGACTCCTAAATATACACCGCTATTTTGTAACTACCAAAAAAAGTTTAAGGTCTTAGTCCACCAAAACAGAACAAAATTTTATGGAAACTGTACAAATAAGTAGGTACTACAGACAACAATCGCGTACGGACTCTCACTTTTTTGTTTTGGACTCCACACTAGGCAAAGCCTGTGTCGTGGGCATCTACATATGAGAAAATTTTGAAGATAGAGAACAAAGAAGATTTAGAATTAAGAAGAGGAAAATTTATTCCATAAATTATTCTGGGTTTCAGTAAATGAAGGAAACCTTCTCGTGAAGCTGATCAGCAAGACCAGCATCGAAGAAAACCACCTGCCCACTGTGCTGGAGGCTGTACGGAAGGCCTATCTTCGCCACCAGAGGAACCACACGCAAATATACGAGGTATTTTTTTGAAATTAGGTATAAGCATTTGACCTCTGCCTAATGTAAAGCAACAGTGGGGTGTTTGTGTGCAACTGTTTGCTTAGAAGACAAAGTGCTGCTTATTATAAAAACGTAAAACCTTGGTTGAACACCATGTTGACACATGTCAAAACAAAACTGTTACCACAAATAAGCGTTCTATGTATGAGTTTTTAAAGATCGTTTTTCTACGAACAGTTTTTTAGTTAGACTTGGTCTAAACTCCGCTCATTTTCTTGTAATAAGCCCCATGTTTACCTAGAAGGAATTTATTTTCTCTCAATATGAAGACTCCTTACTTTCCCTATATTTCTGTGCTAGCATGCTGCGCTTGCAGGGATATTAAAAACAATCTATTATTATAAGAATCTTTGTCCTGACTGACTGACTGATTGACTGACTGATAGACAACGTACAGCCTAAACCGCTGGTCGTAGAGACTTGAAATTTTGAGGGTATGTCCGTCTTGGTGCGTAGGGGTGTACTAAGAAGGGATTTTTTGAAATTCAACCCCTAAAGGGGTGAAAAGGGGTAAAAACGATTGTATGAAAAATCGTATTCCTGGCACTTGGAGACATGAAATTTAGAATTATGATAGTTCAACGCTTTTAATGAAAGTCTACATTCAAAAAAATTCAAAACTACCCCTAGAAGGGGATGTAGGGGGTGTTAATGTTTGTATGGGGTTTTTTGAATGCGTGGTCCGATTTGCTTGAAACTCTGTATGATTATTTAAAAATGTAAATAAAAAATTTCCGCACTCCAATAATTTAATAACTACCCCTAAACCGGGGTGAAAGGGGTGTTAAAGTTTGCGTGGGATTTTTTAATACGTGGTTCAATTTAGTCAAAACTCGGTATGAGTATTTAGTAGTAGTGTAATAAATAATATCTGCATATTTTTTTCAAAATCTACCCTTCAATGGGGGTGAAAAAGGGGAAGTACAGTACATATTCTATGGGAGCCATAAGTCCATTGGGAGTGGAAGTGGGGTATTTGGGGAAGGGATAACGTATAAGGGATAAGCGGGAAAAAGTGGAATGAAGCGGGATAAACCGGGAAAATGCGGGATAATGCGGAGGAAAAGCGGGAAAAAGCGGAATAATGCGGGAAAAAAAGGAATAAACAGGGAAAAAGCTGGATAATGCGGGATAACCCGGGAAAAAGCGGGCGAAAAGCGGGATAAACTGGGAAAAAGCAGAATAATGCGGGATAAAGCGGGAGGAAAACAGGTTAAACTAGGAAAAAGCAGGATAAACCGGGATAAAGCGGGGGAAAAGCGGGATGCAGCGGGGACAAAGTGGGGAAAAGGTGGGATAAACCGGGATAAAGCGAAAAAAAACGAGATAATGTGGGATAAAGAGGGATAATTCTGGATAAAGCGGGGAAAAAGCAGGAAAAAACGGGATCAAGCGAGAAAAATGGAATGATGCGGGATAAAGTTTGGGGAAATGGGATAATGTGGGATAAGTGGGAAAAAGCGGGGAAATAACGGGAAAAAATCATAAAATCATATTCCTGGCACTTAAGAGACATGAAATTTAGAATTATGATAGTTCAACAGTTTTAATGAAAGTCTGCATTCAAAAAGCTACCCCTAGAAGAGGGTGTTGATGTTTGTATGGGGTTTATTGTATGCGTTGTCCGATTCGCTTGAAACTCGGTATGAGTATTAATTAGTGTAATTACAAAATGTATGCATTCAAAAAAATTCAAGACTATCCCTAGAAGGGGGTGTTAATGTTTGTATGGGGTTTTTTGAATGCGTGGTCCGATTCGCTTGAAACTCGCTATGAGTGAGTACTGAGTAACATTTTTATATATTTTTTATAAACTCCACTATAAAGGGGGTGAAAGAGGGAGTAACAGTTGCTATGAGAACCATAAGTCCTAAAAACTTGAAACTTGGAGGGTACATTCTTCTTCTGCTGCATTTTAGGATTTCGTAGGGGTGGGGTGAACTTTTGTATTTAGGGGGTGGGATGAAAGGGAGGGCTGTAAATAATTCCTGAAACAGGGTGTTGGCGGTGATTAAGTATGTGTGAAATTTCTTAAGTGGGAGTGAGATCGGAAGTGGGGTTAATTCATTTATGGATTTGTGGATGGAGTGAGAATGGTAGTGGGATTGATGGATTTGTGGATTTATGGATTTGTGAGTTTATGGGGGCGTCAGGTTAAAATGTGAGAGTGAGATTGTGAGTCACATTAAGAGTGAGAGCGAGATAAGGGTTAGATTGAGGGTCAGATTTAGAGTGAGACTCGGACTCAGACTCAGTCATCAAAGTTGAACTTGCAGTCACAGTCACTCAGTTTAGTCAATGTGATGAAAAGCTTAAGCTTACCCACTCAAGTGATAAGGGCTATGTTGATATATACCACGTGAACGAAGTCGCGGGCGTTCCGCTAGTTGATAATATATGTAAATAGATTGCGCTTTTCCGAAAGTGCGCTTTCATATTCTTGTAATAGGTACCTACTTAGATACAAATTTTGTATCTAAGTACTTATTACAAGAATCAATTTATTTTAGTCATCATCGAGCAGTGGAGATGACCAAACCCAGAGAGCTGTCAAACACACCTTGGGGCTGTACCGGAAGGGAGGACCAAGCTTTGAAACTTACAATTCCATGGCAAAAAAGATACAGGTAATCTCGTATTGTTTCAATATTTTGAATCAAAATCCTACATTTCAATAACGGTAGAACTTTCTAAAAAAACGGTTATTTTTCATGCGATTTGTAAAAAAAAGTCGCAAATAATCTACACTAATTTGAATTGAATAGGCTCCGAAACTACTGGACCGATTTGAAAAATTCTTTCACCATTAGAATCCTACATTATCTGTAATGAACATAGGCTATAAATTATTTTCAAAAAAATTAGAGATCCTTATGAAAATTGCAATAATGTAACCAAAGGTGTAAAAATTTTGAACATAAAATTCTTCATATCGCGTGCGCTGCGAAAACTATTGATGATAGAACAAAAAAATGTTCTACAATATTAAAGAACGTATCAATATCTACAAAAAAATCAGCGATAGCATATGTCCAACTATTGTGGTTGTGTCAGAATAACAACATTTATAATTTAAAAAGAGAATAAAAATGCCGACCAAAAGCAGACCACGTTATTCTTATTTTGGTATTTATTCTTATCCAAATAAATTCCTTCGTAGTAAAGGCTGTTTCAGTACCCGTCGATTACTTTTTGAATGATTGAAATCGGACGTTTTATTCAAAAGTTATCATCAGTTTAAAAATGTAAGATACATCGCGACCACAGAATAAATATCAGTTAGTACGGTAGGACAAGTGTCTGGGATTTTTAACACAGGTAACGGGATATTAACCATGATTAATACCATAGATACTATTGATCATGGCGTATGCAACTGCGCCGAAATATCGGGAAACTCAAAAAACATTAAATAATGGTAAATATCCCGTTAACTGTGTTAAAAATGTTGAAAACCATGATAGTTTAAAAAGTGTCTGGGAACTATGGAACGAATGGAAGGGAGTGGTAATATATCAATTAAATATATATGGGAGGTAGGGGAGCATTGGGCAGTAGAGAGGTTTGGACACCCCCGTGTCATGTCGGCCAGAAACCATCATGCCTATCGTCAAATCGGAATTTGATCAGTTAGAATTGACCATTTTTGGGGGTGGATTGACATGATGGTGTATGGCCGGCATAACACGGGAGTTTGCCGGTGGTGTCCAAACCTGCCTTACTGCCCAATACTCCCCTACCTACCGTAGACCTTACCTACATATTAACCTCTAAACTTTAAAGGATCATACATCCCGCTCCGGGATCGCCATGTTATTATTAAATATTTGTTAAATCCATACTTCCATACTATCCATACTAATATTATAAATCTGAAAGTAACTCTGTCTGTCTGTCTGTTTGTTACGCTTTCACGCCCAAACCGCTAAACAGATTAAGCTGAAATTTGGCATGGATAAAGATTATACCCCAGGGACGGACATAGGCTACTTTTTTCTTTAAATATTTATAAGGGGGCGTGAAAATAAGGGTTGCAAGTTTGTATGGGGAAAAAAGTTGAGCGACGATGGGCGAGGTCATAAAGATGATGGGTGACCGCCACTTTTTGCTCTGTTTTTGCATTGCAGATTTTTTTGTTTTTTTTTCTCATTTTGCATGATAAATGATTTTTAAATTAATTAAAAACATGTAACATGTATATTTCCACTCATCAATACATACGAAATTAAGATTTTTTTAGTATATTAAAATACTTTTTTTTAGGCTTTGGTTCGAACGCCATCTATATCACCGAGGTCAAAACTGCTTTTTACTTTTTTTCTCCTAGGTGGCGTTTCTACTATAGCGGAGGTCGAGATACGATCATTTTGAGTTTTGAAAGCTATTGGAGATTTTTGCTTAGACTTTTCGATAATTTTTATAGGTTTTCAACTTATGTTATTTTACTGACGAAATCGCGGGTACCAGCTAGAAAATAAAATATTTATCCTTGGCGTTGATTAGCAACGCTAGCAACGCCATCTATATTTTTCATTTTCACAACTAGGTAGCGTTGCGAGATCAAGAATACAGATCATTTAGCGTTTTGGAAATTAAAATAGGCAGTTTCATAGACGTGACTTAACCGATTGTAATGAAATTTGGAACGTAGATGCTTTAGCTTTTTTACTTGAATATATGCTTATCTAATAAAAAAAAATCAACCCATATGGATGTTTTACAGGGTGTTAAAGTTAGTATGGAAAATTTGATTCCTTTTTATTCACTTCAAACACAGTGTAAATAAACTTTAGGTAACACTCCTGCACTTGAATCCTAATAATGCGCAGACGAAGTTGCGCGGGTCAGCTAGTCAATAATAAATGTTAAAATAAAAAATAAAATAAATAAATGCTGGACTTTTTCACACAGCATCATCTAGCCCCAAAGTAAGCAGAGCTTGTGTTATGGGTACTACATGACTGATATACTACTTATATACTTTTTTGTTTGTAAATACATACATATTATACATAGAAACACCAAATACGTTAGCCGCGACCGATGGTTTTAAAAAAAACCAAAATTATTTTATAAGTACTTTAATTACTTTCTACAATACAAGGTAAAAATATTCTAAGTTAAAATTACGGAAACTAACTCCGGTCGATGCGGATACCAGAATTAGAATGTCGCCGGCCGCATCAAATTGACACCTTCCGAGGAATCAGGTAAATGCTGCGTCGGCGCGATGTACTGATGGAACAATAGTTAGATGCAACGCTGCAGTTCTAGTCAGCGGGTCTAGTACATACTAGGTATGTAACACCTCCATCCTCAGAGCAGCAACTATTTGAGAACGTTGAGAGCAAATGTTGCTGGAGTGGTCCTCCGGGTTCGGGATCCTTCAGGAACAGCGTAGATGGGATTTCCGATCTTAACTGTTGGTTCCGCAATCGTTATCGCTTTGCGTCTCATATACCGCCATACAGTTATAGCAATGCTAAGTACTATTCCACAGAGTAAGAATGCATAGAACGGTAGTGTAGTATGATAAAATGTTCCGTCTGCGGGTTTCAGTTCTAATGGGTGCTGCATTAGTATTTTGTCTTCGATATTATGCAATCTTTTTAAGTTGATTGAATGAAGTTTTAGATGTGAAATGCTGCCGTTTATCTCCGTTTGGAAGTTCTTAGGTATTTCGGTGATCTTCAGTGGCTGCCCTTTGATTTGATCGTTGATATTGATGATGGTAAATTCTCTGGTTCGTAGAGAGCATTTTTGTGGGATAGTTGCGAGGTAACTTCCCGACAAGGTTATGTATTCTTGGCGTCCGCAGTGAAGTTCTACTTTCATAGGTTGTGGAAAGGTTAAGGTGTAGTGTTGATCGTCTAACTGCTCCATTGCTTCCTTCATGAGAGTGATCTGCGTCGGTTGACAGGACTTGTCCAAGGATTGATTGATGATGAGGTTCTGGATGCAATCAGGGTGATCACGGGGCTGGTGATTGATATTTTCTTCACACAGGTGGCGTTGATTGAACTTCGGGCATTCTGCCTCCATGTACATGAAAGCTTTCCCGTCGGTTGCCAGGAAAGGATATGGGGGAATAAAGGTTTGATTAAATTTATTAGGAACAAGGGAGAGTTTATAAAGATTGAAATTACCGGGGGAGACTATGGGAAATTTAAATGTAATTACTATTCTTTTACCGCTAAAATAAGAACCTGGTTTTATAACAGAATAATATTCTCTTAGGTCCTCATCTAATACCTCATTATAACTATATATAGATCTAAGCTTACCTAATATTTTTTTTAAGTTTTCTATTCCTAACATACTATGATGAGTGCTCGATGCACGTACAAAAGCTAAACTATTTTCTAATCTAGTTAACTCTAAGGATAAGTCATCCGTATTTTCGCTTAGGGAGGCTAAAAGCTGACCAAATTTAAGAAGACTGTAGTCAACATAAGCATTACCACCTAAGATTAATTCTAATGTCCTATTTATCTTCTCCTGATTTTCTGCAATACTCGCAATTAACATGGTATTTTGAGCCATCCAGTCTTTATTTAAGCTGATATGGTCATTGAACTCTGACAAAATTTTCTGCTCGTTATTATTTAAGATCTTAATAGCATTGTCAAATCGTTCAGCATCCGAATGATCCAAGTTACCAGTAACGCTTTTAATTAAAGATCCTAGCCCATCAATGAGACCTCTTCTAACTCGGTTAGGTTCCAAGCTTCTTAATCGGGATTTCGTTTTAGTTAATTTATTCTCGAGGTAATCAATTTGTAACTCAAATAAGGCTAAGGTGTGATTCTCTAGTTTAACCCTAAAATAGTCAAGTTGGTCCTGTATAGAGTCAAGTTGATTTTCGAAGTCTTGTAGTTCTACATACTGTATAAAGGTATGGTAATGGGTTATTAACTTAGTCTTGCCAAGGTTGAAAGGTAAAAGTCCGGGTCCATTGTCTAGACTCTCAAGTCTTATCTCCTGTGCCAGCGTCAGGTGGAGGATGAGTAATAGTCGAATCCTGTAACAATTTGGTGTTTTTAGGCACTCGTTTAAGACGATTTTTGGCAATGGGTCCCTTCTTTTTAGAAGTATAAATGTGTATCGGGAGATCTGCGAGTACTGTGTCTTGAGTATAGCGTGGAGCTAATTTTTGTCTCGCGGCAAAGGGATTCTTAACAAATACCTGCTGGTGAGGTTCGTACTCTACTTCCGGTTCACGATTTTTATTTCTGTTAGTCATTAAGTTAATTCGGTCAGTGGTAGTGGACTGATTTATTAGTTCATATACCATTTTCATCTGATCTCGGTGCGTTAAGATGTATTGCTGCATCAGATGTTCAGAGAGATCAATATCTAAAGGGTCCCTAGGGTCAAAGTGCCCTCTAACGATGTCGTGTGGTCTGCACTTGGTAAAACTATGAACTGAGCTGTTATAGGCTAATATTGCGTAGGGCATTTGATTAACAGTTGGTTCGCCTTTTTGTTTCAATTTTAAAATTCGCAAATGCTCTAACAGTGTTGAGTGGAATCGTTCTACAATACCATTGTCGTTTGGTGAATTAGCAAGGGTCCTATGGTGATTTATTTTATGAAGTCGTATAAATTCAGCAAACAGTTGGTTTGTGAATTCAGTTCCGTTGTCTGTCACTAAGGTTAGGGGAAGTCCGTGGTGCGTACAATAAGTCAATAATCCTTGTATGATACTAACAGCTGTACCGTCACGTAGGTGGTAGGCCTGTCCGTACTTAGAGAAAGAATCTACAAAAGTTAAGTACTTTTCTGACTCTGCAGTAAACAGGTCCATGTGAACTATCTCAAATGGTTTCGTTGCTGGTGGTACGATGTTAAACTGTGGTCTTATAGGATTCCTATCATACTTTGTCTGTCCGCACACTGTACATTCATTAATGTACTTTGTGATTTCGTCCTTCATTCTAGGCCAATAATAACGCCTAGACAAAGCTAAATAGCATTCATTGATGCCTCGATGGTTCGTTTTGCCTTCGTGATAATGTTTTATTATTTCCTGCTGTCGTAAGTACTCTTTTACATCTTCTAGCTCAGTTTTTGCTAAAACTAAGTTCATAGAAGAACTTTTAAAATGATTTTGAATGATCGGAAGGATCGCGTACATACCGAGAGGAGGGGTGATCTTAAGAGCGGTTTTAACCTTCGGGTTAACATACTCTTTTATAGCGTTGACTACATCGTTTTCCAGAGATGATTTTGAGACCTGGATGAAAGTTCGTGTGTGTGTGTCAAATGGTTTTGTCGCTGTCGTACGTTTCTTTATATCTCCTACAATAGTAAAACAAATCTGTCTATGAAACTTGTTTAAGGGGTCGTCAGTTATCGGTATCTCAAGAATAGGATCTTCGGCACTGGTATGTGCGGTGGCTGTGGAAGAACCTGGCCTTTGGGAACGTGAATGTTGAGCTACCAAAGAGTCGATTTCTGATAGAAATGATTCGATCTCTTCATTATTGATCTCTACACGAGACAAAGCGTCTGCGTTCGTGTTGGACTTGCCTGATTTGTAATGGATCGTATAGTCATATTCGCTAAGTTTCAGTCGCCATCTAGTCAATTTAGAATTAGGTTCTTTCAAGCTTACAGCCCATTGTAATGGCTTGTGGTCCGTAATGATTTTAAATTTACGGCCATACAAATAAGGTCTAAAGTACTTAGTAGCCCATACAATAGCTAGAAGCTCTTTTTCAGTCGTCGAGTAATTCTGTTCACTGTCATTCAAAGTCCGAGATGCGTAACATATTGGTTTATCAGAACCAATAGGTCCTTGAGAGAGCACAGCAGTAGTGGGAATATGTCTGTTCTGGATATCATCTATTCATCACACCATAGACTACCTTGTTCCGATACCGATCGGATCTATTCAACTGGTCTATTCATCATACCAATGACTACCCTGTTCCGATACCGATCAGATCTATTCAACTGGTCTATTCATCATACCAATGACTACCCTGTTCGATACCGATCCTAACAGCCCGATGATCCTATTCAACTGGCCTCTTTCTTTTCGAATCAGTTAAACGCTAGGTCTCAGATAATGATCTATTCAAGTGTTTACCTTCAATTTAGATCCTTAGTTTAAATTCAGCTTTGTGTGTTAATGCGTGGTCTACAACTGATCAAATCAATGTTGTCTTCTTAGTCTTAAAAGAGGTGAGTGGGTACTATATTCAGTCAAATAAAACACTACATTTCGGTTAGTATACAATTTTATTATCGATACACCACTTATTCAAACAGATTACATTCTTTAAAGCACAAATATTCTTATGATAAAAACATGTATTACATTCAGTGTAAAGTTCGTACAAAGTATAGATATTAGGACAATTTAAATTTTCTAAGTTTACAACATTATTACTACCAAACATTTTTTTAACCCACTTTACTTTTTCTTCACCTTTTACATAGATACGGTTATTCGCAAGTAGAGGTGAAATAATTTGTTTATAATTTGAAAACCAAATGAATCCTTCCTTCCAATAAATGTTTCTATTTCTCTCAATCCAGTCAACCTGTCTCATTTCTTTTGTAGTTAAATCATAAAAAGGGAATGGTGGTTTTATTAAAAAACTTTGAAATCCTTTACCATTCATAATGGCTATCTCTTTAGGTATAAACTGATTTAATTCAGTTTTGAAACCTTGAACATCAACTATTAACTTCATGATATTTTGCGGACTGTGCTGCTGAGAGGTTTATATTCTATAATACGATCGTTGATAATGATACAATAGGCACTTGTTTTGTCCGGGAAATCTTTATCACTTTCTATTTCAAGTCTCACATCAACTGGCCCAGTTTTTAATGTTTCATTTTGTCTTGAACAGTCTATTACAAACAAAGGTGCCTTTTCTTTGAACTGTGCGATATCAAGCAATGGGTCCACTGGAGCGTTGTAATAAGACTGACGGAATCTCATGTACATTTCATATAATATACGGTATTTTCCATCATCAAAATCAAGTTTGAGAGCATCATATGGATATGTTTGTGAATTTAAAAATAATGTAACATTAGTTAAATTACAATGATCAAATAGAGAACAATTTCTATCCTTTAAATTTTTCTCAGCTGTTTGAAGACCGAATATAACATATCTAGGTTTCTCAAGTTGGGAGGCAGTTTTAATGGACCATGAATGCTTCTTTGTTTTAGGTAAAAGTGGATATTCATATGTGTCCCAGTTTCGAAATGCTATTTGGATGGGTTTATCTTTTTCTAATTGTTTCAAGAGTAATAATCTTTCTCGGTCGGACACTTTAATATGAGGTACACGCCATTGAATTCTCTCAATATTTACGACCACGTGATTATTATTATCAAGTATGAGAGCATCGCCATTAGATTTACATCTAGTTAAAATTAATTCATGTTTACAGTTTAATACGATTTTATTATAGTCTTCTGCAAATCCTAATAGTTTACTGAGGGGTAATATTACATTAAAAAGACCTTTTACAGATTTTGTTCCATTCAAGTTCCATCCCCAGAGAGCAGCCTGTTTACTTTCTCCTTCATTCATTGAAACGTAAGATTTGATTGTAGAAGTAATACCGACATGTCTAATACGATCAATTTCAACACCATTTATTTCATATCTTATATCATGAAAAAGAAACGGTATAGGGTTATTGTTAAGCTGACACTCCTTCTTTATAAGTTTACCTGCAGCATCTTTCGTATATACTTCTATACATCCTTCAATATAAATGGAACTGCCTGCAGGTAATAGGTAAGCGTCTTGTTGATTAATTGGTATTCGTATTTCATCGTTTTCTTTGAAGCTATTGGTGTATGGAGTATAGGAATGCACTTCATAACCCTCGATAGAGTTATCAAAATGAGGTGCTTCATTAATTTGCAAGATACTCATAGTTTAAATCCCAAATTTCTTAGAAACTCTTTATTTATTTCACTGAGAGCTGGCACGATACGTGTGTGTTTAATGGAAGCACAATTTGAACTATTAGCTTTTATCAGTGTACCATCACTTTTCTTGCGTTTCTTAACATTGAAATCAATCATGTTAATATTTGTAGTAACAAATGCTACTTATTTATTCAAAGTATAGAATAGCACTGAACTCTTACGTTTCAATCGATACAATTTATTTAAAATTAAATCATACGATTTTCAAGAAATTTTATACATAAATGCCCGCAGTTATATGGATTACTACCCTGATAATTTATATAGTTATACTGAAAGCTGTCACCTAAATAGTTAATAAACTCTTTCGGTGGTTTAAGATCACCATAACTATCAAAATATTCAATATTGTCATTTCTCTTAACATAAGCTACCCAATGCGTTCCTTGATTATTAGAACTATCCAAATTAATTATACCACATTCAATTTTGTGTGGATGTTTAGGTAATTGATCTCTCATGAATACTCCTCGAAAATACGGAATGTGGTTTTTTGAATATTTCATTATATCAATGTTGGTTAGAGGACGATTAGGTAGCTGTTTGTTTAGTTTTTTGACGAAGCGTAAATACCCAAACCGCCTTTATATGGTTTTAGCTGTAATCCTTTGCCTAAACATACTGGCTCAAAATTTTGATTAAGACTTTTCATCGTATTCCATGTTTTTAGCGCTGTCTGAAATGTTTTTACCATTCGTGATATAGCGGATGTTTTATTAACAAGAGCCCCAGCCGCAGATAATCCGCTAATTATTGGTATTAACGGCAAGAATCCTCCTGTCTTTGGTAGCGGTATCACACGTGGAATTTTCACCTCAGAATCAGATCCAAAATCTTTAATTGCAGCAATAGCCAAATCGATAGCCAGCTTTTTACATTTTGGTTTTGCTTTACGGATATTTTTTTTCGCATAAGCAACAACATTTTTAAAACTTTTTTTAATTCCCGATCCATTTGAAAGCTTCATCAACATTGCTTTGTTAACAATATTGGCGGCAAGCTTCTCTCCTACACTTGCGTTGGATGATGATGAAGCTCGCTGCTTAGCCATTTTCATTAAGATCTTATCTGCTGCGTGTCTGGTTTTTAAATTCTTTGTTTTCATGTATGCAATATCGTGTTGTTTACAATACTCATCAAGTTGATTCACACCTTTGTCTCCTCTGTTAAGTCTCTTCTGTAAATTTGTTCCTGGTCCACAGTAATTATAGCCCGGAAGATGTAACTCAAACGGTAGATGATTTATTAGACTATTCACAAGTCCTTTCCCTTCCATAAGTAAACGAAGAATGACAAAATTACACTTGACATTATAATATATTAGTGTTGCTAATCCAACTATTTTCTTGAGGTGGTAATCCTAGCCACTTAACAAAAACTTTATTCCCTCTTTTCTTAAGAACTTTTTCAACTAAATATACATCAGGATTTTTAGTTTTCTGGAGCTCTTGAGCATAAAATGATCCTAGAATTTTATTTTTTCTCGAGTCCTCGAGCAAATAGGTCGGTGGATCAGTATTCTGAACAACTGTTACTTTGAATAACTCAGTCGACCAATTTGGAGTGTATCCTTTCTCAAAGTTTGTTTTATGCTTACTTATTCGTACTACATCACCGACTACAAAAGGATATTTTCTTTGAATTTTTGGTTTGCGAAGAATGTTGTATCTTCGCATCACCATGTGTTTTGTGCGTTTATTCACTTTTGCTGGGCACATTTGAATAGTAGTATGTTTAGTGTGATTATAAACATTCACAACTTTTTCTAAGGTTCCATCAATCCATTTAAAGTTACCTTTCAAACTAAACATTTTATAAAGTTTACCTTTTATTGTACGTATTACTCTTTCGACTATTGAAGCCTTTTTAGTTGAATATGTCGAGTAATGATTTATTGAGTACATTTGCATCACATTTTTAAAACATTTATTGTAGAATTCTACACCTTTGTCTGTTTGCAAGTTTATAGGGACTCTACCACCACACAAAATTGATTGAAATGCTTTTGTTACAGAGTCTTTAGTTTTATTTTTTAACGGTCTGACCCAAACATACTTTGAAAAACAATCAATTACGATAAGTATAAAATTATAATGACAATTTATTTTTGATATTTTTTGAACATCAATCAAATCTGCTTGCCAGAGATCATCAATGTCTTTGAGTAACACACAACGACGAGGAAAATTTATTCTAGCATCTTTATGTATTTCGTTTACTACATCTTCTTTACTCATTTTTAGCTTCTATAATCCTTGACAACCGTTTTAGAACTAAACGAATCTTTATCATGACTTTGTTATTTATGCTTTTATTATACCTGCTTCCTGTAGTTCTTCTATGATTGAAATAATTTCGTTGTCTTGATTTGTATTTCCTGCATGTTTGGAAGCAATGAGAAGTTTTAATCTCTCGACCAGCTCATTAGGATCATCCCAATAGATAAAATCGGTATTTTTTCTATATTTTTTTAAAACGTTTATGCTACCACCAATTTTTTTATTACTATCAACTGCTGATGTGATGAACATGGGTTTAATAATTTGTTTATATTTTTCACCTTTGTCTCCCTTCAACTGTCCGTTATCATCATAATCACGCTTATGAGCATTCGTTTTTATCAAGATGTTTTTGTAAGCTTTCTTATCATTTTCTGTAACTAATTCTAGATTCGGTTTCTTATGTAGTAACACCTCTTTGAGTCCTTCAGTCAATTGATATTCAGCGTTACCAATCTTGATTCTACATGGTTCCTGGTCACCATCGATCGAGGAAATTATTTTTACCAGAGAATTGCCCATCATTAACTGATCACCTACTTTTCGGACACCGAAAGGAATATTTATATCATAAAGGCTACTCAGATATTTTTTTGTTATAGATACATCTTTGTTATCGTTGTTTTCCACATCAGTAAAATATTCTGACCCCGAATCATATTGTTCTGTTTCTGAATCTTCATCCGATAATTGTTTATACATTCTTAATGGTGTGGAGGTAATTGCATCATCTAATTTGGCTGGCACGTGTATAGTATTCACATTAAAATCACATTTCACCTTATTCTGATTAGATTCTATCATTTGCGTTAAAGGTCCAGTAACAGGTTTAAATATTTTATTGAGTTCATGATTGTTTTGATCTTCTATGTCTCTTAGCTGTTTGAGTTTATTTTTTATAATATTTGATGATGTTATTATCTGTTCTTTAATATTAAGACTCATGTTTTGTCTTTGCACTTTCACGTATCTCTTCCAAATGACAATAATGTATTTCAGGATAAGTATATAAAGGTATCTAGATTTTTTCTATATCTGCCGTTATTTAATTCAGAGTCTTTATTTATTGCTAAAAAACTGTGCTTTTCCCGCCAAACATTATAACAAATATCTCTAAATGTCTTCCATGACATGTCTGAATTCACATGCTCGTTGTATACATGCTTTAAATTGATTTCATCTTGTTTGAAGAGCAATAGTAAATTTGTGTTATCACGAATCAACTGTTTTGGCACCCTTGAATATGTTTGTGATAGATAAAAGCAATCGATTTGGTTGTGTCTTCCCATAGTGAAATAATTACGAATGTTGATCTGATTTTCACAAACCACATCATCAAAAATTATAACGGTATTTGGTAACACCTCATTTGGATGTATAACTTCACTATCATCACTTAATACATAGTATTTGATTTCAGGAACATTTAAAATCACTTCTCTAAGAAAGCAATATTTGCTTTGAAATGGGGTTTTTGTGTATAAATATAAATTTTTAAATTTAAGACCGTTTTTATGTAAGAGCAAAGTAATCATTACATTAGTTTTACCACAGTTAGATGGCCCACAAATCAAACAACGAATACTATTCGGTAATAATACACTATGTTTTACGAACTGGGATTTTGTTTCAATATTAATAGGACTGACATCTAAGCTAAGCGGTTGTTTTCTAAGCTTCATTGTTAGATAAATGGTGAAAATTGCTGCTTGAGCACCATTTTATAGATATTGTGCTCCCTCTCTAGACTAATACGAGGATATCCGATAGAATTAAATTGCAATAAAATAATCATGAGGTAAGTGAAACACACCAGTTAATAATGAATCAGAAACATTTTATTACTAACATTGGTATTATAATGCAGTAGGAAAATAGTCAACACTTATTAACAATATGTAAGTATCTAAACATCTAGACATTTTCATTAGAACTAAACGTATGCATAGTGCCCCCATGCTGCGGTTTCAACTTGATTCGGTAGTATTTGGCGTTTATCATCATTTCGATTTAATACTAACTTATTAACTTCTTGTGAATACAAAATATGTTTCAGGGACTTAATCATATTCATTTTACATTTCAAATCATTATCATTTAATAAACAATCTGAATAATCTTCAAAGCTTAAAGCTTTCATAACAGACTTTGACACACCTTTAGCCTTTTTGATCTCATCACTAGTACTCTTAATACAGTAAAGTTTAGCTCTCAAACCTACAAACTCGGTTATTAATGTGCCACCCATTTCATCTTTGAACAAGCCAGGAATTTTGTTATTTACTCTTGGTATTCCATATGGATTATTTTTATCGAAATTACTGGTATCAAACACTTGGGTATCGTGTTTAATATTTTCATACACGTCATCTGTATACATTAAATATAAGAGACTATCGGTATCGGTGTAACAAAGCTTAGCAGTCTCTCCGTATTTACTTTTAATATAATTATAGTGAAACTGATATAAATGTGTTTTTGCATACTCCAATACTGTAAATCCCACATAAATTGGTTTATCCAAAGTAATTTTTTCTAGACTTAACTGAATCGCTACAAAGTTTTCTGAAAATATTGAAAGTGATTTTAAATTTGGTTTAGCAATTAGTTTTCGAGCACCGACACGTTTATTTGTTACATTATTATCATCCTCCCATTCAGATACTAATTTAACATTCACTTGTTTCCGCTTATTCTCTATAGTTTTACCAAAAATTGAGTTGTTCAATAACTTGAAAAAGTCTTTTTCAAAATCAGATTTCGAGGACTGACGTAAACTTGTATTCAAATCTATATATTTCTTTAGAAAACTTTCTTGTCTAAAGGTTATTACACGATGAATTTTTTTTAATAATAGTCCTTGTTTTAAACATTCCTTTAAATGCGTATAATGTATTACATAGCAATATTTATTATTTAGATTTGCCACTAGTTTCGGTGATTTACTGCCTGGTGGAATAAGTTTCTCAACAGCAAAAGGCAAGTCACAGTGGGCATCATGTAAGTAATGAGGATATTCTAAGTCAACTTCCAAAATGTATCCATATTCACTATCATCCGAAATGGTTTCGATATTTAAATCATTAATTTGTTCAGGTGATAAAAATCTAAAATCAGATATTGGCATTTTTTTCATCATAGCAAAACCATACAAATTATTACAATCTAAATATATTAAAAAACTCGATGGCTTTGAAGTATCAAAATTAGGTAAATACTTATTATTAGCTTGAGCGTGTCTCAGCGAGCATTGTGCCAAACCACCTCGAACACCTTTTTCTATCATTTGATATATTTCTAGATCAGTAACTAATTCTAATCGAACATCAGTATAAAGGAGCATAGCATCCCAGCTAAAACCTGGCGCGGTTACGTAATAGGCTGGATCTAATTTATAGTAATGCATACTCATGGTTCTAAAGTTCTCAAATATATCTGTTAATAACAAAACATCACATTTCAAATATAAATCAGTGTATTCACCCATGTCATTTATCTTAAAATGGTTCCAAACATTTTGTGCGTGTATATATTCTCTATCAGATATATGTTGCTTCAATAAACTGTTATAAAATTTGTTTTTGGGTGGTAGATAATTATCATTATATTTCGAAAAGCTATTCATGTAATCATAAGGGTAAACCCCTTTCTTTCTCATTAATACAAATTGAGTGGATGTAGTAAAAAACTTTGATGTATGGATAAAATTATCATCATTTAAGCTTTTACTCAACTTATCTAGACTTGCACCTAAGAATTGAAACGAATCAATAAATTTCACATTTACAGATGATTTGTTCTCATTTATTGCAAATGATTTCGTGATTGTTATGTACTTTTCTTTCGTCTTTGGTATAACATTAATTGAACCATCGTATTTCGTTAACTCCATTATGAATAAATGTAAATCATAACCAGATAAATTATGAAACACAACTGGTATAAATGAACATACTTTGAAATTGAGGTTACAATATGAATGAGCTGCTCCTCTATACTCGCCGGTAATATGATCATGGTCACGAACTTTATCACCAAACAATAAATGTTTACAAATATGACAATAAACACTCGAATCGTATTCATTTTGTTGTTTTTCGGTTAATTGTATCATGGGCTTATTCGACATAATCAAATCATGAATGTATTTTACATCTTCCATTAAGTGTTTTATAAATACTTCAGATGCATCTGAACCTCGATATGAAACAAATTTATTTAAAGAGCTATCGAATGAACAACATACATAGTAGGCAAAACATGAAGGTTTATGCACCTTATACTTTGTAGTGTTCGTGCTCTGCAAATCATCTGAATAGTTCTCTAGTAAACTCTCAAAATCGGCATATATCATAAAAGGAATCTTTTGCTGTCTTTCAAAATGTTTAAACATTATATAAGAATTTGGTTTTGGTAGTAATTGTAATACTTTGGAACAATAATGATTTTCATATTTCGTTTTACTGCTGAAACATTGCAAGCATGATTCACACAAATGAATCCCACTTGTGTGTTTTGTTATTTGCCCTCGCACTAATTTTAGCAGATTTTTAATCAAACAATAGTGACCTTTTCCATCTTTGCTTTCAATAAATAGTAAGTTAAAATGATTGATACTTTTCTTGGTAGTCGTATACAGAGGTCCAGTTACATATTTATACTTTTTGTCTAAACCAAACACATTAATACTTATATTCGAGTTATTCTTTTCAAAGATCTTTATATCTTGAAATGATGGAGGAAATTTCATTTCATTTATATTAAATATATTTGAAAAATGTGGATAGGAGCTGCATCTATCTGAGTTGTTGACACATGGATACAACCCAGCTAAAACGCTCCAAAGAAAACAAAATTCATCATTATTTTTAACATTAATACAGCTTTTAGTATTGTACACGCGAGGAGGTAATTTAATATATGTACCTCCTCGCAAAGGACAATATTTATTTATATTCATTTCTAAATGGCTCAGTGATAAAAATGTCCAACCAGACTCAGAATGTTCAAATTCAGTAAGTTTTCTTTTCATAGTTTCAATTGTTTTCATTCTATATATCTCTTTCAATTCATTAATATCATTTATAATTTCAAATTTCATATTAAATGATTTCAATTGCTTTTCATTGGTTTTCGGTAGTATATAAAATGCATATAATTCAAATTGTACCTTAAGACATTTGTGTTTTTGTAAATTCATTTCTATAAGTCTATAAATATCGGTTTCTCGGTCATATAAAAACATTTCTGGTATAGAATAATTCTTGTTTTCAGCTTGGATTCGGTAACTAATTATTCGATTTTTAAATGCAGTATTCATGATATATATATTTTCAAATTCAATTGCAATCATGGAATTCAATTTATGTACTTCTGTTTTCAAATGATATCTATACTGATTTCTCTTTACTCTTATATCACATATATCACATTTTATAATTTCATCATTAGTAATAGGGTCTTGATTATCGGTAATGTGAACTGAAAAGAAAGAAAAGATTTTTTGAATTATTAAAGGCTAATTTATTTAAATTTTATAATTGATGAATTATGATTACAAACTAATATAATAATCTGGATACATTTCTTATAACAACATGTGGTAATCACGTACTCACTATGTGGAAATAAAAGTTTATAGTCATCTTACCAATGTAATTAGTTGACCACTACAACTGCATACTAAAGTTAGAAGTGAATGTGTTAGGCATGCCTCGGAATTCCTTCCTAGCAGCACTAACTACATTGGCAAGATGCTGCCATAAAACGCTGTCTGTGTCCGTTTTAATTTTAAGACTCGAGACCGAGTGACGCCATCTATTCATTGGCATGACGTTTTCTATATCACTACATTTATACACTTTTATTTCCACATAGTGAGAGCCTGTCTTATCAGGCAAAATTTGTTTCGATAGGCCCGTTGCGACTCTATTTATAAAAACCGATTGTAAAGTCGGTGGTGAAGGTGTCAAAGGTTCAGGCTCCTCACTTTCGCTATCTTCCCCGAAGAGGTCGCTTACGGTGGCTTTGACCGGCACGATGGGGTTGACTGTCGGCTTTTTTCTCTTGGGTAGAAGCGATGCCGGATGTTTCTTCGACACCTTCACACTTTCATCTCCGGAAACTGATGATTGCGGTCTGTGAACAAAAAAAAAATGTTACTGCAATAATGTATGAGTACTTATACTATTATGATGTTGACCTATCGAGTACCTAAAAGAGTAAACAGACAGTCAGAAGCTTACCTTTTTGTTGTTTTTTTCGACGAATCCATCGCCTTCGGGTCTTCTTCCTGGGGAACCGGTGCCGCTGGTCTGTGAATAAATGAAACAATGTTACTAAGTAATACTTATAAAGCGTATTTAGCCTATGAGTTCTTTAACTCTATATCGAACTCCACATCCCACTGCTAGTGAATGAACACTCACCTTGTTTTTTCATAGTGGGAGATCCTCTTTCTCGCCGAGACTACCTTCACCTCATCGTCCGACGACGGGGGGAAAATTTCGTCGCTGAGGACTGGCATTGATCTCGACCTGTAAAAACATACACAAAAAATAAAACATCAGTATATTATGACAGAGACCTACCTAACATAAAATAATGGGAGAAGTAATAAATAACAATAAGTACTTACATAATTACTGTTGTTATTTTCTGTTCCTGCTGTACTTATTCCTCGCTTTGCTTGTTGCAAGTGATAGCTTTGATCCCGAAGTCTGCCCTATTTATTGCACCAAATATTTAAGTGTGTGTAGTATACAGACAGGATGATGTTTGTGCTTAATAGCTGACTTTGTTAAAATCTATACGATCCTGAAGAATGCGTTGAACATCCCTAATTTGGCAACGAACATAGTAAACAACACAGTTGTGCACCTACCTGCAGTATCGTTGCTAGATTTTTTTTCAATTGTGTAGGCAAATTATATTATTGATTTGTAAAAATGTTCTATTTTGAACTTTATAACCATCAAAACATTTGTCTATAAATTCTGGTGGTAGATACGATCACAATGTTAATCACTTCAAACCGTCAAGAAAGTAAAACACTCATACAAATGGCTGTAAGTATCCAAATATTATTTAATTTAATTATTTAATTTATACCTAATCTAAGATTGAATTGATTTACTACTTTTATTTTTACAGGACAGCGAAGAATCACTGTTTAATTTCATCCCGATGAACAAAAATGGAAGTACGAGTCGCAAAAGAAGCAATGATGAAAATATATTTTATTCATGTGTTAAGAGACCGAACACGGGAGGCACAAAATTAATTAGGATAGAAATTTATGACCTTACGACGAGTGATCTTACTTCGAAAGAACTTGCAGGTGTATGTCCGTGTAAAGCTGATGTTTGTGTACAACATGTTATTAAGAATAGTTATATGGATGATATTTATGTATGTATGAGAGAACTTATAACAAAAATAGAAAACAATGTGCTAAATTATTGAATAAATTACAATCACCACTCTATCTTTATTTGTTTTATTTGATGAATACTTTCTCACAAAATCCTGTTATGTAGCTATCTCAAATAATCTTGGTAAAGTTATTTCATATTAGGAACAGTTTGTCTCAATGTAGGTAGTAATGCAGATTATTTTCTATCAAACAATAGCGAGATAATTTAAGCTGAATGGTCTGACGGTACATCGTATAATGTAACCGATCATATAAGGCAGCGGTCTAAACAAATGAATGGAGCTTATTGCTGATATAAGATATTAATTGAGTTCTACTGTACAATGTTTACATTATATAATCTTCGTAAGTGTTAAAATTAAGCAGTACCTAGCAGTACCTATCCATTCATCATTGTGAATGCTCATGCGAATGGATCTAAATTAAAGGTGTGAACACTTGAATAGATCATTATCTGAGACCTAGCGTTTAACTGATTCGAAAAAAAGAGGCCAGTTGAATAGGATCATCGGGCTGTTAGGATCGGTATCGAACAGGGTAGTCATTGGTATGATGAATAGACCAGTTGAATAGATCTGATCGGTATCGGAACAGGGTAGTCATTGGTATGATGAATAGACCAGTTGAATAGATCCGATCGGTATCGGAACAAGGTAGTCTATGGTGTGATGAATAGATGATATCCAGAACAGACATATTCCCACTACTCACAGCTCCCAATGCCACATTTGAAGCATCTGTAGTCAGGATAAACTCCTTGTCAAAGTCGGGATATTGAAGTATCGGGTCGTTAGTTAGTAGTTGTTTGCATTGTTCAAAACAGTTGACATAGTCAGAATCGAAAGTTATCTTGTTAGATTTCTTTAGGCACTTAGTCATAGGTTTAGTCAGTCGAGCAAAGTCGGGTATAAATTTCCTATAGTATCCTAAAAGTCCTAAAAACTGTTTTATCTCCTTACTCGTTTTTGGCAATGGATATTTCTGAATAGCCGTGATTTTATCAGGATTAGGTTTGATGCCATCCCTACTGATAATATGACCTAGATAAGCGGTCTCTAACTGTAAAAATTCAGACTTGTCCATCTGAATTTTAAAGTTTGATTCGCGCAGTCTATTAAACACCTTTTCTAGATTGATCATGTGCTCTTGAAGAGATGTACTAAAGACGATGATGTCGTCGAGATAAACGAGGCAAATCTCGTTTTGCAAACCTCTCAATACGTTGTCCATCACCCTTTGGAAGGTGGAGGGTGAGTTTTTCAACCCCATTGGCATACGAAGATACTCATAATGGCCATTTTCAACGTTGAAAGCAGTTTTGGGAATGTCCTTGACATTCATCTCGACTTGATAAAACCCTGATGCCAAATCTAAGGTCGAAAAGTATTGACACCTACCTAGTTTATCTAAAACGTCCGTGATATTAGGGATCGGATATTTATCGTCTATTGTCTTCTCGTTTAGTTTCCTAAAATCTACAACTATTCTCCACTTTTGTTTTCCGGAAGCGTCAGCCTTTTTTGGTACTACCCATATAGGCGAGCTCCAGGCAGAGTCGGATGGTCGTATTATACCTTGTTCTAACATTTTAGCTATCTGGTCCCTAACTTCTTGTCGGTGTACGTAGGGGTATCTGTAACTTTTTGTATAGACAGGTAGTTCGTCAGTCGTCCTAATACTGTGCTTAATTTTGTTAGTAAAAGTCAGTGGTTCTCCTTCAATGTAAAATACGTCGGCATAATGTTTGCATAAAGTCTCTAAATTAGCCCTTTCTTCTACGTTAAGATGTTTCGTTCGAAGTTTTTGCAAAACATTATTTATGCGAGTCGGGTCGGGTGAGTTAGCTTGTTCGCATTCTACATTATAGATATTTAAGCGCGTCAGCTGGTTGTCGAATGGGATAACTATGTCGTAGTCTGTCATGTTCTCCAATTCCACGATAGCCGTCTTATCAGTAATGCTTGTAATACACTCGTGTATAAGGCAATTACACATAAGTTGCTCGGTTATTAAAACATCTCCGTCGGGGTGTTCTATTGGGATGTTAACTAACCTGGATGAATGTGCAGGAATAAGTTCCTGAGGGTTAACTTTCCTACATTGGTAGCGAGATAGGGGTATGCTAGCACATTCAGTAAGCAATAAGTTGTTTTTCAAATCAATTTTACAGTTCTCTAACAGATCAAGACCTATCAATCCGTCAAAGTAGTTGTGAAATTTATAGACGAATAATTTGATTTTAGTTTGTTCGCCAAATTCTAAGAAATGAGGTATGGTGATCGAATGATCATGAATGCTGGTAACACGCGAGTTAGTAACCTCGAAAGGATCAAAATCCTTCGGCACGTCTGAGAAAAATCTATCAGCACATTCGGGGCTTATGAAAGATTGATTTGCGCCCGTGTCTACAAGTAGTTTAAGTGGTGGATTTGATGTCTGTACATACCTTAATTCTTTATTAGACTGTAAGTTCAATTCTATTTTAAATCTTTGTTGGAACGGCCCGGGGGAAAACCCTGTTCGCTAGTCGAAGGTCGCGCGGACTCTAAAGCTTTCGGGGTTGACTGTACATCGTCATAGCTTTGTTGGGGGTCGTTCTGTGGGTCACAGTAATATTCGGGTGCATTCTGATAATCATAGTAATTACTATAATCTACGTCTGTATAGTCAGTTTGATCGTAGTAGTCCGAATAATAATAGTCGGTATAATCATAGTCGTCTACCTCATTAAAATTGACTTCCTTAGACTTGAAGTAATTTGTCGGAGGGGGGTTGCCTAATTTGCGCCAGTCGTGGCCCTGAATAGTGGGAGGAAGAGGCTTCGACGCGAAATGGCTTACACCGCTCATAGGCTTGGGTCCCTGATTCTGAAAAGGGGCTACGTTCCTAGGTGGGAACCTAAAACCTGAATTTTGGGCGTTATAGTTAGGTGGGGGTGCCCGGAACATTTGCTGCGTTCTAGATGGTTGGTTAAAACGCTGCGAGGGTTGTTGGTTAAATTGGAAAGCTGGACGCCATGAGGGCTGATGCTGCGCTTGTGTTGGTACAGAAGCGGGCATGGGCCTTTGCCAGTTCGGGGTACCTGAATTAAATGCCCTAGAACCTGAGTTACTATTAAATAGGGACTGTACCTTCTGAGTTGACTGTACTTGCGTCGCGTTTCGCCGCTCGGGAACAGACTCGTTCCTATGCTGTAGGTACATAACATTGAGCTCTTCCTGGACAAATTCCAAAGCCTTTTCGATCGTGGGAGGTCTCATACACCGTATACGAGACCCAAGAGGTTCTTTCAAACCTCGTACGTATGACTGCATAGTTAATTTTCTATACAAATCGCGTTTTGCCTCCACGGTGGTAGGCAGAGTTTCGTGCAGTGTTACGTACGTCATGATAGTACTGAAAAGGGTTTGACACTTGTCGTAAAATACCTGCGGGGAATCACTACCCTGAGTAGCTATAGATAAATCATTGTAAAGGGCAGTTTCGTCCCTTTGATCAGCAAAATTGTTGATCAGAGCGTTTCTAATGCCTAGCCAGTTATCTGGAATGCCATAGGCATTTATTGTCCTAGCTGCCGAACCTGTTACCTTATTTAATATACCATTAATAACGCACATATTGGCTAGCTCGTGCCCTGGATCATTCCGCACATATTGCGTCACGAGTTGGTCACAGATTCTAATGAATCTAGTAAGGATGTTAGGGTTCCCATCGAACTCGGGAACAAGGCGTAAGGCCTTAAAAATTTGGTCTGGTTCAGTAGCCATGGTTTCACTATTACTATCTTTTTCTACACTACTTAAATTCCTACTTAAATCTGATCTATCCCTACGAATCTGTCTTGAAGAGACAGACCTCTCCCCGATTTTTCGTGGATGGAAAATTGTGGGAAAGGAGGCAACACTTTAAAGAAAGATTCATGCACTTACATTTGGTTTCCGCCTGCACTGATTGCTGAGTGCGCCCTCGATCGCGAGCTCGTAGATTCTGAATACCTCGATGATGTCCTTGAAAGCACGAACAGTGGTCTGTTCGTCTGGAAACGATGTGGAGGATCCTGGACGAATAACCGACTGTCTCGAAGTATCCTACCGCCTGCGCCAAATACGTTAGCCGCGACCGATGGTTTTAAAAAAAACCAAAATTATTTTATAAGTACTTTAATTACTTTCTACAATACAAGGTAAAAATATTCTAAGTTAAAATTACGGAAACTAACTCCGGTCGATGCGGATACCAGAATTAGAATGTCGCCGGCCGCATCAAATTGACACCTTCCGAGGAATCAGGTAAATGCTGCGTCGGCGCGATGTACTGATGGAACAATAGTTAGATGCAACGCTGCAGTTCTAGTCAGCGGGTCTAGTACATACTAGGTATGTAACACACCCAGACCCAAGACAAATATTTGTAGATCATACAAATATTGGTTCCGCCGCGGGGATCGAACCCGCAACCTTTTGCGTCGCAGGCGGGCATTCGCCCACTGCGCCACAGAGGTCGTCAAATTGGAGGACATAGTCACCCAGCGTCATCCATGAGAGCTACTCTTACTACTACTAAATAGCCCATGATGTCCCACTGCAGAGCAAAGGCCGCTTTTTCTTTCTTCCACTCCTCTATGATTGTGAGCTTCATCTAGTGAATAAATGCGTGTGAAATGCATGGAAGTAGAAGAAGGCCGAAGAAGTAATGTTTGGATTGTGTGAGAGATGATAATGAAAGTGAAAGGAGTGGATGAACAGATGACGAGTGATAGGAGTGAATGTAGGAAGAAATACTTGCTGTGCTGACCTCATTGAGCGTGGAATAAGGGCATGAGAATAAAACGTACTAGTATGCTATCGTATACCTACCTAAACCGCTTGCTAACCATGATAACAGCACATAGGTTCCGATTGATTGCTGGCGTAATTTCAATTATTCAAAGTCATCCAAACATACTCACAAACAACTATGTATAGGTACTTAGTCATTCTTATAAAAAAGTTGAGCAACATTAAGACTTGCTAATCTCTCTCGAGACGCACTTTTTTGGTTTCATAAACGAACTTTAATCGCTTTCATTTAATTTATCGCGCTGATAGCTAAAGTAGGTACGCAGGATCATCGCAGGACCGTTCATAATCGTACAATAACAAGAATTATGAAACAGGTACCTACAGTTTTAGCAAACTTAAATTAGTTATTGAAAATGTTTAATATAATTTTTATTAGAATGACCGTTAGATCAAAACCTGTTTGTAGGGATTTTTGGGGTTTAAGCTCCAAAGTATTGTTGGAATTTCCAGATGTCTTTTTTTAAGACAGTTTGTAATTACTAGCTGCGCTCTACCTTGTTACTCACGATTCTTCGGGAATACTTCACTTTTCCGGGATGGACTGATTAAAGTCTGGAGTAGCGGCTATTTTATATTATAACCTTGCATAGTATCAAATCCACTCGGAAGCTTTTGTGTGAAGAAGTAACAAAAATCCATAGATGAAGGATCTATGGATTTTTATTACTTCGTCATCCTCACAACTCTCCATATTCTAGATAGATAGATAGATAGATTAACTCTTTATTGTACATAAGAACATAATACAGATAATATAACAAATAAACAAATTGTACAATGGGCGGCCATATCGCTAAAAGCGATCTCTTCCTGGCAAGCATTTGTATGGACAGGATAGTCGAATACAGAAAAAAACAGCGGTGTACAAAAGTAAAGAATAGTAACAAACTAACACACAACACAATAGCTAATTACACAAAGAGCAATAAAACAGTTAGCAGTAACCAGCCATGGAAAGATAAGATAAGATTAAACATATTCTATTATAATATACTTAAATTTGATTTTTCAGGCAGCGTATAGAGCATATAGAGTGAGGCGGGAATCAAAGACTGCAAAAAATAAGAAGACCAATCAACTTTCGAAAACACCAAGTCGATCTGAGAGCAATGCAAGCTCCCAGGAGGGACGAACGGGGGTGAAGAGCACTGAAATCATGGAGAAGACTAAGGTCACCTTTGGTTCGATAGATCGCTCGACCAGTGAACGATCCCTGGATACTTGTAATGATCAAATCTTTGAATCAAAGGTAAACGATTTTTAGTATTTGTAGTAGCATGAATAGTTTGCACTGGCCGAGTGAGTGTGTGTCGACGTCGTATATGGAAAGGTTTATCATCATCATCCCCGAATGTCTTTTGTCTTTTTGGATTAGAATTAAGATGGAGGACTGATCAAAAATCCCTCGTTTTCTTGTCTGCTCATTGAGTATGTCCCGAACGCCTGAAAATCTGATTGAGTAGCGTAACTTTGCACTAGCATTAAAAATGGTGATCTTTAATTTTATAGTTTTTCGTTTCACAAGATTTATTTTAATTGTTTGAAATATATCTAAGCCTCGATTTCCAGACTGATGCTGCTCCATTACACAAGCTGTCATCCACCTCACTAGCGGGATCCTATCTCAGCCTTCCAAAATACAGGCCCTATTCAACTCATGACTTTGATACCCTAGAAGAGACCCCAGAGAAAGAACGGTCCAACTACGACTACACACGAGAAAACTTACCAGTAGACGAACAGAAAAATATCAAAGACAATGAACAAAAAAATAAAAATATTTTGTTTGAATTGCCAGACGAAGAGTTCTCGGATGAGTCTATTGACGAAATTGGTTCACTAGCCTCGGATGATGTTTCGACGGGACCAGAGGAAGAATTGTTACTAAAAGATATGGATGTAACAGATATGATTGAAGAAAATATTTTTGAGCACCAACACCTTTACCAAGAACCAATGACAGATGCTCAAAGCGTACTCAAACCGGATGACAATATGGAAGGAGCTGGTATGATGGCCAAAGATAATATGAACGCTTTTCAAAATAAAGAAGTTCAAAGTGTACCCAAACCAGATGAAGTGGATGAAAACATAGAAGAAGCTAGTATTGTTACTCAGGATAATGTGAATGCTTTATTACTACATATAATTAAAGAAGTTCCAAGCGATATCCAACCAAATCAAATAGACGCAATCATAAAAGAAGTGGGAAATATGACTGAAGATAATGGGAATGGTTTAAGGGAAGTTCACGAAATTGAAAGTGTACTCCAACCGGATCATGTGAATGAAAGCATAGAAGAAGAAATTATAATAGAAGAGAATGTGAATGGTTTGCTAGATGAAGTTAAAGAAGTTCAAAGTACACTCAAACCAGATGAAGTTCATGAAAACATAGAAGAAGCGGGAATAGTGACTCGAGAATATGTGAATGACTTGTCAGATGTTGTGGAAGAAAATATAGTAATTGATGAAGTAGGAGATAATATGGATGATGACGTGCCTGAAGAAAACATAAACGGTTCCTATTGACTTTGTCATCTATAGAATAAATAAAAAAAGTTTTTTTTCTATAACCTATTTATTTTATATTCGTATAAATCATAATAGCTTTAATTTACTAATATCATAGTAAAAATTTATTTTTGGTACTTACGAATACAATAATCTATCGTGTTGGACAAACAGTGCATATTAAAAATAAATTAAATGCGTTATTTTACATCCATTTTATATATTTTTTTACAATTAGATTATATTTTTCTATATTTATTAGCTACAAGTAAATAAAATGAACGAGAAAGTTACATAACAAGGTAATATCAACAATTTCTTAGCAAGAATTAGGACATAAAATCACAGCGTAAAATAAAATCTTATTGGTATTAAATGTACTTACAAAAATTATGCTAAAATATTAAACAAATCCGATCAAACTACGACTACATTAAATTATGTACTTATTAACATACCAACTGCGGCCCGCGGTGTTACCCGCAGTGCCATCTCAAGGAAATAATCAGAAATAATACTTTACTATTTCGACATAAAAAAATCGTAGGGTATGTATGTATCCAGGGTACGGTTACAGCCAAGAAAATATATAAAATTCACTTATTACTTGTAAAAAAATCATTTTCCATTGAATAATTTTGGCTTTCCCATAACAGTACGATAATATTGCAATGTATATCACATTGCATCATTTTTTAACTTTAAGACTAGTGGAATGAAAGAAAAGTATAAATTATACATTGTTCATTTACACTTAAGCCTATTTATAATTCGTTCGTAAGTAGATTTTAAGGTTACATGAATTTAGCTTAAATTGGGAAACTCGTAATACAAAAAAAAACATACATACAGCCGAACATAGAACCTCCTTCTTTTTTTGAAGTCGGTTAAAAACTATAGTCGACATAAAATCTGATATATCAAATAAAAAATGCACGAGCACCTTCAGTGCCAGCGACGCTCATATACATCCTGGAAAGCGTGGGAGTGAACGCGTTAATGTACACATAAATTGGAGAATTTGTATTGAGCGATTTCTCTAGTCCTAACTAATAACTAAATTTACACTTTGGTATGTTCCAAATTATAGTTAAGACATTAGGTACAAACAAACTTCACAGATGTCATGGTGGTGCAAAGTAATTTTATAACAAAATTAATATCTCTACATTTTGGAGTGGTTCAGAACTTGAACACACACAACAAATTACTACATTTTTAGGAAACCTTTTAAAAATTACGCTTTAACGAATGTGAAGTCGTTTTCTAGTTAAAAATATCTTAATTTACCATACATTTGCTGATACAGGGTGGGGTTAAACTAGTGTCTACGAATGAACAAAGAAACCGTATAGAGTTTAGAGACCTTCTCAAATGGTGTCTCCGCCGCCCATGATTTTGTTTCCATATTCACTTAGCACCTGAAAATAATTGAGACTTCTATAGATTCAACTCAAATTACAATATCTGATACTGATTACAATACTGAGATCTGAACTAAAACAGATTAATCTTACTAAATTCTCGTGATTGGTTTTCGGTACAGTGCCATTAATGTATTTGCGTACCTTGTAGAAATGTAATAATAATAATGTCAAGGAAGCAGCCCTGGAAAGAGATACATGGAGAGGGATTCATCAATTGTGCCGACAAGGATTCACTCCTTAAATAAGAAGAAGTACCTTGTAGAAGTAAATTTGTACGGTACCTTGTAGATCCCCATATTTTATAGTTGCATCATGTTTGTACGGTACCTACCTTGTAGAGCCACATATACATAGTTGCATCATGTTTGTACGGTACCTTGTAGAGCCCCATATACATAGTTGCATCATGTTTGTACGGTACCTTGTAGAGCCCCATATAGTTGCATCATGTTTGTACGGTACCTTGTAAAGCCACATATAGTTGCATCATGTTTGTACGGTACCTTGTAGAGCCCCATATAGTTGCATCATGTTTGTACGGTACCTTGTAGAGCCCCATATAGTTGCATCATGTTTGTACGGTACCTTGTAGAGCCACATATAGTTGCATCATGTTTGTACGGTACCTTGTAGAGCCCCATATAGTTGCATCATGTTTGTACGGTACCTTGTAGAGCCCCATATACATAGTTGCATCATGTTTGTACGGTACCTTGTAGAGCCCCATATAGTTGCATCATGTTTGTACGGTACCTTGTAGAGCCCCATATAGTTGCATCATGTTTGTACGGTACCTTGTAGAGCCCCATATAGTTGCATCATGTTTGTACGGTACCTTGTAGAGCCCCATATAGTTGCATCATGTTTGTACGGTACCTTGTAGAGCCCCATATAGTTGCATCATGTTTGTACGGTACCTTGTAGAGCCCCATATAGTTGCATCATGTTTGTACGGTACCTTGTAGAGCCCCATATAGTTGCATCATGTTTGTACGGTACCTTGTAGAGCCCTATATAGTTGCATCATGTTTGTACAGTACCTTGTAGAGCCACATATAGTGGTGTCGGTTGGAGAGCGCGTGCGGGCGCATAGTCCGCAGCGCTCGCACAGCGCGCGGCACGTCGGCGGCGCCGGCCGAGAGCGCGCGTGACGTCACGTCGAGCGCCGCCAGCGCCGCCGCGCGCCCCGCGCCCGACGCGCACGTCACCACACACGGACGAATGCCTGCACATACATAATTTTATTCTTATTTAATTCTATATAGATGGATCACCTAAAAGAAAGCAAGGCCCTAAACCGTATTTGTTGCCTTGGTTCTTCAAATAGATGCAAACAGCGACGATATGACAACAGCAAGTTACGACGAAGTTAACCTTTAATTGGATTTTTGAATATAACATCAAAATTTAATCCTGATAAAAAGCTGTTGGTTCACTAAATAAAACAATTGTTGTGAAAACAGCAGCTTTTCGTCGGCTTTGTTACATAGAAATATAAAAAAGGTAAAAAAACTACATACTACAAGCATTGCAAAAGTCTGATTTCCTAACCTTCGACCTCGGAAGCTGCCTTCATCCTGCTAAGAGTTCCGTTGTTGGCCCTCCTCATCTGCTCCTCAGCCTTGGCTGGCGAATACACATTCACGCCATTGGAGCCGTTGTCTTCTCTAAGCTTTGACAGGTTGTTGAATGAAGAGCGGTTTTGGTCACCGTAGATCACTTCTACACCTAAAAACAGGTTTTACTTGTATTCTAGACTAGCCTTCGCCTGCAGCTGGTTTATGTGGGGCCAGCATCTAAAACTATTTCAGTTCAAAATCTACAACTAATCCAAGTTTCATCCAAATCCTTCCAGCTCGTAAGGAGTGATTAAAACACAAACATACTACTCGTTTTCACAATCTTTTAAAAAAGTACGTCATTAGGATGATTTTTACAGTTTTAAGAGACAATTTAATCTTGTAACAAGTTTGAGGTCTTGTAAAACAGTAGAGGGCTGAAAAACCAATTCAAATCTAATACTAATATATCTCATAAACTCTCGGTGGTGATTACGACGTAAAATAAATATATTATTATTAGCTACGTCGTCGTGATTACGACCACACAGAACACATAGGGACATTCTGTGGGTACCTTCTTCATCGTACTCCTTAGCAGTCTGCGCGACCTTCATGTAGCTGCGCATCTCGAAGAGGAAGTCGATCACGGAGTCGTAGTCGTCAGGCACGCCCTTCGCCGGCCAGAAGTACCAGAGATGGGTGATCTGTAAAATACGTTACTTTTACTATTATAAATGCCAAAATTTTGGTAAAAAGCGAGATCGTATGAGTTAATGACCAACTGGTGAGTTTCTGGACCACCATAAAAACTCTCATCGTCATGGGTTAACGACTTTATATCTGGGACCGACAATTTAACGCGCCCTCCGAGACACGGAAGCGCTCAGTTGACTCAAGGATTTTGTAGGTCGTTTGTTGAGGTAGCTTATTCTTTGAAGACTTTGACCGATAAAGAAGGCTTTACTTTACCTCTCTCCAGGTCCTAGTGGCCATGTTGATGAGCTGGATGGTGGAGACAGCGTACTTGTCACGCTGGTCACGCTTCTTCAGGATAATCTTGAAGTCTCCGAAGGTGCGCTTGTTGTCTGATATCTCTGAGGGAGGTAGATATTCGTAGCATTTTTCCTGGAAACCAAAATAGTACTATCAACACCTAAATTCCTGAGATAGTAGCTGTTCAATGTCACCATGGTCGTAGCATTTAAGGTCCGATGGTTACGTTATAGACTAGTCTAGTTCTTACTAAGCAATAAATCAATTGATATAGGTTTTGTTCATGTTATAATTTTGGTCTCATATGACTATGCGTGATCACTGCTATACTATGGTATCAGAACTTGGGGGACGTACCACTCCGTTCTCCATGTACTCGGTGAGCATGACAATGAGTCGAGAGTTCTGCTCCCATACCATCCGCCAGAAGTCCACCACGGTGTTGGAGAGCGGAGCTTGAGCTAGAATGTAGTAGTTGCGGATGTGGCCTGGACCCTGGAACGTTTAATACAATATCAAGGCCTAAAATTAGAAACAGATTCTATGTGCTATGAGATAAAAGGGTGAACTTTGTAGTAGGAACATTGTCACTACAATCATACTACGATCCCACTGGATAGATCTATCTTACTTAAAATTATAATTCTGAAAGTTTGTGAATTTGAGCTTGGGTTATGCTTCAATCACTCTAAATCTAAAACTCAAAAGTCAAGCTCCAGTGGGCCAATCAATCAAATAAATTGAGGTTCGTCAAACTACACTCAACATTCTCATCAGAAATGCGATACTCACTGTGACGTAACTAGCGTTGATATACTCCGTAGTGGGGTCATTGTTGAGTCTGGTCAGGGGGACTCGTGTCTCAGGTAGAGGGAGGACATTGGAGTAGCGGTTCTTGTCCTCGCAACCAGGGGGTACTTCCTCCCCCCTCACGGTGACGGAGGGGATCTCCGCGAACTCCGCCGTCATTGATTCCACGTCGAGCGCGAAGCTGGCCAATGCTGGGTATTGCATTGGGTGTGATGTCACCTGGAAATATTCTGGTATTAGAGAGATTTTATTAAAAATTTTATAAATTTTATGTCCATCTTGATAGATCGTCAAAGTTTTATATGTAGGTAAATAAATATCGGAGGACATTCCACACAGCGCCATAAGTATGACTGATAGAATATACCTATAGCATCCGTATTCATCACACAAATATTTGACCTGGATAGGACTCGAACCCCGTAAGTGAGAAACAGAGTTAGTGAGCTCGGTCTATATTGCTTATGCAAAAGCATTCCATACACGGCAGGGATGTTGATGTCGTAGACATACCTCGTCATCATAAGCTGGGTTGCCATAGCTGCGTTTGCTGGCGCGCAGGCGGTGGTTGCCCTTGCGATGCCCGACACTGACGCTGTCCAAACTGTATGCATCCAACGATACCGGAGTACAACGCTGCGCGTACACACCACGACGACCGCGACGGCGTACAACAAGCTGTTAAATAATAATCTTTTCAACACACTTGCTCATAAAGTGGCTCTATGGTCACCGCAATTAGGCACATAATGACACCCATAATCAAACTGTGACTTTTTCATTACTATAACTCACTAGTGAGTAATAGATTTTTTTTTTTTTTTATTGGTTGAGTTGCTTTGTTCTTAAAAAAGTTTTTATTCAGAAAAAAGATCGTGTTCAATAGAACAAATAAATTAATGTTCCTATTGCTTGCTCATTTCATGCAACTTCTTATTTAAATAGATAATTTTAACTCGTACGTGTTTAATAAATAAAACTTTCACTCAAATATAACTTTTGTTTTCCCTGTAATAAAAGAAAACTTTAAATTCCTCATTTTGTACGTGGTAGAATAGGCCGCAAACCCTATGCGTGGCGCGGAAATATAGTCTGTGGCCGGTCGCAATGCGCGCGCATAGGAAAACTGATTCATTTTTGCCGCAATAGCGAAACATTTTTCACAACTCGTTTTCACTGTTGAAAATGAGTTTTTATTGTTGTTTTATTCACAAGTGTGTTGAAAAACGTCGTATGATACACGTGTGTATTGATGATTACCGTCCTCGGTTCTATTAAGAGCCTCGCCTAACGGCTCGGCTCTTAAAACAACTCGGCGGTAATCTCCACTGTTACACACTAGTACCATAATGTACTATTCTCACATTCTTGCCAAATAACAACAATAAATCATCATCAGCAGTACAACATAAAACTAAATAACGAACAAGTTTTTTTTTTTTGTTATTTCGGCCCATCTGTCGTTTTGTTTGCCCGTATAATCTCTGGAACGGCTGAAGCGATTTTGATAGGTCTTTCACTGAAAGATACAAAATGCTTAAGGGCTACTTTTATCCGGTAACTCCCATTTATACAGGAAAACCGCATCTTAGCTAATGAATAATACATCTTGTCGACGCAACTGTAAGCGCCATCTCTACGCGGCTGAGGAGAAACAGCGCTTTGACGTCTTCCATCAATTTTGACGTTTCGGTCTGGAATGTCAGAGATGTCAGAGCGGGTGCTGTCATTACATCATCACTTTATCATCTGCTTTCTATGAAACACGATTGTTGTAATTATATTCAAATTTTAAAATAAACGTTTTTACTGGGAACATTACAAATATTCATTGGAGAAGTCAAACCCGAAGATCCCCGTAGCTAAAACATTGGCCCTACGACCCGGATTTGCTGCTTATGCTGGGAGAAGAATCCATTGATGTCCGTTATTGCAAGTCATCAAGAATTCAAGACATACAAAGGCAGCCCGCAACCAGCACTTCAGTTAACGGTCAGGTCTTCGATCCTGTCTACTCCTATCCTGGTTATCATTTGTGCTAAAATCGTGTCGTTTTCATTACTTTCAGAAAGAAATCAGTTCATTATCGCGTAGTGACCGTTACAATTACCAGTGCATCAAAACCGTGAGTACCTTATCTTATTCTTTGACATAGGCCTTTAGAATGGGTGTTGAAGATAAATTAGGCGTTCCTTCAAGAACTCCGCAAGTTTCCCCTAGTAAAAAGCTCGCCGATGATGATGAGTTGACTGTTCTGAGGCGGAAGCGTGGCAATTTGAAAGGTAGATTAACACAGTTTCAAAAATATCTGGACTCTTTTCAAGATTCCTGTCCTTCTAAACTACAAGTTAGAGAAATAAAGTTTAGATTACAGGCAGCACAAGATCATTTTAAAACATTTAACGAAATCCAAACTAAAATTGAATTAGTGAGTTCAGATTCAGATATTGATTCTAACAATGAATACGTCGAGTCATATGAAAACTTATATTTTTCTGTATTAGCAATTGCTCAAGATTTAGTCGAAAGTGAAGAAACTGAAAATAAAGGTTCAAATAACTCAAAATCCAACAGTTTTCGTTCCTTACCTAAAATCAAGCTTCCAACTTTCAGTGGAAAGTTTGATGATTGGCTCGAGTTCAAACATGCGTATGTAACAATGATCCATAACTGTTCAGATATAGACGAAATTCAGAAATTCCATTACTTGCGTTCCTCGTTGACAGGTACAGCTTTAGAGGTAATTAGTTCTTTTGAATTTACGCCTGAGAACTATACTCATGCATGGGAGTTATTGGAGAATAGGTTTCACAATACTAGGCTTTTGGTACAGAATCATATAAAGGCATTGTTTAATATTACGTTATTAAAACAGGAATCATCTTCACAAATTAGGAAGCTAATAGATACCGTTTTGCGAAATATTCGCTCACTTACATCACTAGGCGAACCGACCCAATCATGGGATACATTGATTATCTATCTAGTTCAATCAAAGCTCGATTCTACTACTGAGCGTGAGTGGGAGATCGAAAAGGGAACTATTCATTCTGATTCTGAGAGAAAGTTAAAATTAGATGATATTCTTTCATTTCTTAAGAAAAGGGCAGACATGTTAGATTCAATTAGTTCAAATCAAAATAAGCCACAAAATAAATCGCAATATTCATCTGCAATTGCTACTGAATCAAAAGGTACTTCACAAAAGCGCAACGCCGCACACTGCTACGCGTCGACTAGTAGTTCTGTAGCTAAACATATACCTAGAAATAAAGTCGATAAGTGTTATCTTTGTAACGGTGCACATGCAATTTATGCGTGTTTTAAATTTTTAAATCTGTCTATTCAAGATAGAATCAAAATCGTAGACGAGAAACAGTTATGTAGAAATTGTTTACGTTTCGGTCATTCACTTGCCGATTGCATTTTCGGTCCGTGTAAACAATGTCAACAAAAACATAACTCTTTGCTTCACCTAGCGTCAGGTAACACTGATGAGCCGTCAGCTGATCGGAGCACGTCTCAGGCTGAGTCATTATCGGCCGCGTTGCATTCCGTATCTATAGGTACCTATCATGGTAGTGTAGATGAATGTGCCGGCACATTACAGCCGGTGTTATTAAGTACGGCGTTAGTAGAAGTAGCCGATAATTATACTAAACGTTTTTATACAGCCCGAGCGCTGTTGGACAGTGGTAGTCAACACTGTTTCATTTCGGATAAGTTACAAAAACGAATCAATGCGCCATTGATACAGTCCACTATACGAATTTCAGGTGTTGCACAATCAGTGACACAAACAAATCATTCATGCGAATTACTTATGCGTTCTAAATTAAACGATTATTCTTCAAAGGTTAAATGTTTTGTCTTGCAGCGTATAACATCCAGTTTACCCACGACATACATAGATACCGAACATATACGTATTCCGGATAATGTAAACCTAGCAGATCCTACCTTCAATATTCCTTCGGAAATCGATTTATTGATAGGCGCGGACTTGTTCTGGGAATTACTAGACGGTAATAGAATCCGATTGGTAAACGGACCATTTCTTCAAAATTCGAAGTTAGGATGGTTGCTTTCGGGTCCTATAAACTCACAAAAGAATTTTGATGGCAACGGTCATCATATTCACTGCAATTTTAATCAAACCTTAGGGTTAGACGATCAACTTAAACGTTTTTGGGAGATAGAGAATGTCCCTCAGGTAGATAACATTCTAACGAAAGACGAGCAATTTTGTGAGGATATATTTACTTCTACAACTAAACGCGAGTTGGAGGGTAGATTTTCTGTTCGCATCCCGCTAAAAGAATCACCTGATGTTTTGGGTGATTCATACAATTCAGCAAAAAATAGGTTTCTTTCTTTGGAACGTAAACTAGAACGTCTGCCAGACTATAAACGTATGTACTCTGACTTTATGAATGAGTACTTGGCCTTAGGCCATATGAGTCGGATTGACAAAGTAAATGAACCTAATTATTTTCTTCCACATCATGGTGTGTTTAGGGAAAACAGTTCCACCACGAAGTTACGCGTTGTTTTTGATGCCAGTGCTGTGACAACCTCTAATAAATCACTTAATGATATTCAGTGTCCGGGTCCAGCACTGCAAAATGACATCTTTTCTATTCTGTTGAGGTTTAGACAGTACAAGTACGTGGCTTGTGCTGATGTAGAAAAAATGTTCAGGCAGATTTTAATTCAACCAGATCAGCGACCGTTGCAACTTGTACTATGGCGCGAAAAACCTGTAGATCCTTTAGACATATATCAGCTTAACACTGTAACGTACGGAACAGCATCAGCCCCATACCTAAGTATGCGCTGTATACGACAGTTAGCGTTGGAGTGTGAAGATGACGTCATAGCCAGAATAATTAAACAGGATTTTTTCGTTGATGATTTGTGTACCGGGCATGATGATTATCAGGAGCTACTAGCTATATGCGAAAAGACATCTCAAGTCTTACAGTCAGGATGCTTTCCGCTTCGTAAATGGACGTTCAACGCGGACGTCACAAAAGCTGCTTCTGTTCATACATTTAACGGGGAACATACGCAAAATAAAACGCTAGGGATAGGTTGGCAGAGCGATTGTGACGAATTATACTTCACCACAAAAATAGATTGCATTAGCGGAAGTACTACGAAACTAACTAAACGAGTTATGTTGTCAATCATTTCGCAGATTTATGACCCATTAGGTCTACTCTCACCCTCAGTTATAATTGCAAAGATATTAATACAAAAATTATGGCTTGACAAAATGGGATGGGATTCACCTGTGTCGCAAGATCTAACGGTGACTTGGAACAGCTTTATTGATTCTTTAGGTTGTTTGCAAAAAATACGCATTCCTCGTCATGTTATAGGCAATAACGTTCAACACAAAGAACTTCATATTTTCACCGACGCATCACAAAACGCGTACGGTAGTTGTGCGTATATACGATCCTACAATGATATATCTACAGTCACTGTTAGGCTGTTGTGCGCGAAAAGTAAAGTAGCACCACTTAAATCTCTTAGTATACCTAGGTTGGAATTGTGCGGTGCGCTGGTAGGAGCGAGACTTTACAAAAAGATAATGGATTCATTACGATTAAATTTTAATCGCGTATTTTTCTGGACTGACTCGACGATCGTCATGGGATGGCTACGTATGTCTCCACATTTATTAAAAACTTTCGTTCAAAATCGAGTAGCTGAAATTAATGAACTTACTAATGACGCGGAATGGTTACATATTAGTGGCACAAATAACCCAGCCGATCTGTTGTCCAGAGGTCTACCTCTCGATTCATTAATCGACAGTAATTTATGGTGGAACGGACCATCTTATTTACAAGAAAATATTCGTGATTTTTCAAATAATGAACTTCGTAATGAATCAATTAATCTCAATAATTTACCCGAATTAAAATCACAATCAATCAATTTAACCAGTACTTGTTCCAACGACGTAATTCAATTTGATAAATATTCCTCATTCACTAAACTCAAGCGTATAGTTGCTTATGTATTACGTTTCATTTCAAGGTTGCGCCCGAGGCGATCAAAACAAGAAACCGGTCCCTTATCTGCAGTGGAGCTGAGCGCTTCGCAAGTGACGCTCGTTAGACTGGCGCAGGCGCAATCTTTTCCTGACGTGTACAGTAAACTTTTGAATAATATTCAAATTAACACGAATAGTAAATATACAAATTGCATTTCCGGTCTAAATATACTTCTCGATCAAGATAAGCTAATTAGAGTCGGTGGTAGATTATCAAACTCGTCTGATTTTAGCTATGAAAAGAAACACCCAATATTGTTGTGTAGTAAACATCATTTAACAACGCTTATAGTGCGGAGCGAACATAAACGCTTGCTTCACTGTGGCCCTCAACTACTTTTGTCTACATTGCGTGAATGCTGGTGGCCACTGAGCGCTAGAAATTTAGTTCGTAAAATAGTGCGTGAATGTGTTACTTGCGCGCGGATAAAGGGTAAAACTTTAAAGCCAATTATGGGCAATCTGCCAGCCGAAAGATTGGATTCTGGATTTCCGTTTGTTCGAACAGGTATGGATTTGGGAGGCCCGTTTTATATTCTAAATAAAAAGGGAAGAGGAGCACGTCTGACAAAATCGTACATATGTCTGTTCGTTTGTTTCCTTACTCGCGCTGTTCATTTGGAACTTGTTTCCAGTTTATCCACTGAAGACTTTATATTGGCTTTGAAACGTTTCATTGGTAGAAGAGGTAAACCTGAATCTATTTATTCTGACAATGGTAAAAACTTTGTTGGAGCTGAAAAGGAGTTCTATACGATTTTAAATACAAATTCACAACAAATAATTGATTATGCTACTAATAATGGAATTAAATTTAACTTTATTCCGCCATATTCACCCCATTTTGGAGGTCTGTGGGAAAGTGGGATAAGGTCATGTAAATATCATTTACGACGTGTAGTAGGTAACGCGAATCTTACTTATGAGGAATTGAGCACGGTTTTAGCACAAATTGAATCCGTCCTCAATTCCCGCCCCATGTCCCCTCTGTCCACAGATCCTGATGACTATAATCCATTGACTCCTGGTCATTTCCTTATTGGCCGGCCGTTGACTGCTCCTGCACACGATGACCTCACTGATGTCCCAATGTCCCGACTGAGCCGTTATCATCGCATCGAGCAGCTGCGTCAACATTTTTGGCAGCGATGGTCAAGGGAATATGTTTCAGAATTGCAACAAAGGACGAAATGGAAGTCACATCAAAATGACATCAAGCTCGAGAGCCTAGTCCTGATCAAGGAGGACAACCTGCCACCTCTGAAATGGCGGCTGGGACGTGTCATGAAGACATTCCCTGGCACGGATGGTGTTTCACGCGTTGCCGAGATTCGTACTGCAACCGGGACCATACGGAGGGCATTCTCAAAAATATGCCCTCTACCCCTGGAGCCTGCACAGCGAGGAAACGTGAAACAAGATACTTCTTTCATTGGAAGCGGTGCTTCCAAGGCGGGCGGTATGTCGACGCAACTGTAAGCGCCATCTCTACGCGGCTGAGGAGAAACAGCGCTTTGACGTCTTCCATCAATTTTGACGTTTCGGTCTGGAATGTCAGAGATGTCAGAGCGGGTGCTGTCATTACATCATCACTTTATCATCTGCTTTCTATGAAACACGATTGTTGTAATTATATTCAAATTTTAAAATAAACGTTTTTACTGGGAACATTACAAATATTCATTGGAGAAGTCAAACCCGAAGATCCCCGTAGCTAAAACACATCTAATAAAAATAATAAAACATTCAAGAGAAACGGGTAATCTCGAGGGACTGAGCTTATTAAAAGCTATGAAGCTTATAAAAACTTTCAGTCGCAAAAACTACAAGGAAAAGACATAATAGATCGTTATGTAATATTTCAGTTATTTGTATAGGTGTAGGTACTTTCCTAGACTTGTATTAAAAAAAAGTTAGTTAATAAGATGGAATATAAACAAACAGGTTCACGACTGTATCCCCAAGGTGCGGTAGACATTCTCTCAGATCTTTTTATGTTACTTATTCCAGATCCTTTGAAGATGTCTAAAGGGGGTAGTCAGAGGCATGTCCAAAAACATATTTGATACATGCTCACATCTTGCAGAAGTTAGTATTCCATACGTGACAGGTTGCAAGCCCATCGCCGCTATAAGAACACTAACTGGTCTCCACACGATGTTTTCTTTCACCGTTTAGAGCACGTGTTAAAGCACATATAAATTTTACAAAACGCAAAATCCATTGATGCACGGCCAATTATAAATAAAATAATATATTGTAAGCTATTTTTATTCAAAAAAATTAAAGATTTTAAAAAGCTGTATAGGTACCTACATTGTTCGGCCATTCTCCAAACCGCTTACACGGAATTCTCACAACTCACAAGCTTATCAAACAGGACGTGGTCAGCACGTCATCGGGTTTCAGACAATGCCTCTATTCAACACAATCTAACATCTACATTAGAATTATTTAGAAGATTATTATGTTAGAAGCGGAGTGCTTGCAACCTGACACGTTACAATTCTATGGTAACTCCTGAAATTTTATTTGGAAGTGCCTCTGATTACCACTTCACCCCGGTTAGGTATTTATCAATAAAACTTTAGTGATTGACTGACATATCGACCTGAAAATGGAGGGATCATTCCTTATAAAATGTAGCAATAATAACGTGGAAATGCTCTTATGGGTGTGAAAAGGGGAATAACTTTGGAACCGCGTGAGCGAAGCCGCGGGCGTGCACCTATCAATAATATTTATATTATTAGGTATGCCTATGTCTAAAAAGAAAAGAAAAGACTGGAAAATGAGGAGGAAGGCCTTTGCCCTGCAGTGGGACAATACGGGCTTAATATAAATAATAATAATTAATAAATCTTAATCTTGACGCCACACGCCTTATAAAGAAGACCCGCCCGAAGCCCTTCTACACCTACACCTTTAACGCAAGTGGTCAATTGCACTGTGCGCCTTGCAACAGGTCATTTAAGACCAAATTTGGCTTTGCGAGCCACATTCGGGCTCATAACCGAAAATGAGTAATTTTATTTCAAGCCTGGGTTCGCCATTGTCGGATCCGACAAGGAGGACTATATATATATATATATAATATAAATAAATCTGAAACACAATATTAAAGGTATCTTGAAAACACTGCACCACGGAGTATGAAGAACTTGTATTTTTAATTAAGAATTTTATTGTACCATGCTTCACGCAAATAAATGAATTATATTCTATTCTATAACAGTAAATTATTGATAAACAAGTAATAACTGAACCACTGATGATGAATGTAACTAAATTTTATCTTCAAATCTCATACTCGAAAAATTTATTTCGGCTGAGAAATAAGTTTCAATATTGTTATCTTAATAATCGCTTCGTGAAGCAAATCGTTGAGTCCAATGGCCTAGTTTGGTTCTGGGAAGCCACTTGAACGCAGACACCTAAGAGTTATTGCCCAAGCTATATACTCGACGATGAACGCAGCGTGTGCTTACGTGATGTTCAATGTTCATACTTGTTCAGTAGATTGTTTACAGTTTTTGACACATAGATCGGAAGCTCTGATTGTGATAATAAACAATGTTACTTACTATTAAATTTTACAGCATAAAAAAAAACTTAGGCCTTTATATGTATTAGATGATTTTTTTATACAGCGTCAAGAGGCAATCTATGCCTACGCCGGGACGCTGTAGTGCCTGGGACATTGTTTGAGATGGAATAGGCTTGCCCAGCACCTAAACCATCCTCTAATATTTATAGCATAAAAAATATTAAAAATATACCCAAAAAAAAACCTAGCTAAATGAAGATAAGTACTTAGTTTGCGAAATACGTTTATTTTATAGTTTTTATGAAATAGCTTCTTTAGAAATAAATTATTTATAGGTACTTATAAAAATCGCCTTGATCACACGTCAAGGTCATGTTTTACCGCTCCAAGATAAAGCTTGGCTAGGTAACAGCCACTTCCTTCAAGAGCAGACATTGGGCACTTGACTCCACAGATTATAAAATAAAGCCAACGGGACCTTGATTTATTGAGCCCTAAGTTGAGCTCGGTTCCATTGTCACACGAATTTTGAACGTCTTAACCCAAAAAAGTTAAAAGTTATAGAAACTCCATCACTTTTAATTGGCTGAATAGATCTTCTTTGAAAGCAGGTAGTCAGGGGCACTTAAATTAAGCATGCAAAATGTTTAATTATATTTAAACAAAATAAACGGAGCCAATCCGCCTAGGTTTCTATGAAAGCTAGGTTCCAAATCATGTTTGTTACCCTGGGTCACAGTATTGGTTGACTGCCAGTGGCATTTTCATCTGAGCGCTTCCGTGCTTCGGAGAGCACGTTAAATTGTCGGTCCCGGCTATTTAAGTCGTTAAAGCGGTCTAAAAACTCCGTAACCAGGGCAATAGCCGGGACCGATATTTTAACGTGCCCTCCGAAGGAAGACGAAAGAGGAAGAAAGAAAGAAGAAGAAATGAAGAAAGAGGAGTAGAATCACCTATATTTAGTCTAGGTTATTCCAAGTGATCCCAGCGATCTTACTGAATAAATTATTTCTTTGAGTCCCAACAGTGGTCAAGGGTGGGCGTTCCCGTGGGCTAATGGAGCCGCACTTGAGGTCCGTCATCAGCAAATCTTTGTTTACAATTTGCCCTGTAAAAACATCCTCGCAGCGCGATATAGCAACACTAGGAGGGCACGGGGGACGGAAGTATCGGGTTATATTTGTTTGTAACCGACATCTAAAATAGGAGGTTCTATGTTTGGCTGGTACCTATGTATAGTCAGCGTTGCCAATTGATAACCCCCCTAAGAAGGCAGTTTGTAAGGCAGGGGGCTGACCAGTTGGTGAAGCTGACCGTATACAATGACATGTTTAACACGCTTTTACCAGCTGGTTTTTTTTAATATTTTTTTCCTGACCTGGAAAACTCAAAGGGAGTCTTTCAAGTGGGACAGACGTAGGTTAACAAACAGCAACAACAACATTATATTCCTGAGAGGTAAAAACTTTTTTCGGTTTTATAATGATAGCCGAATCGAACTTAATTACTAACATTATCCAGGTTTTTTTAATTTATTTATTTATAGATAAGCAAGTTTATGTAAGTGACAAGGAACGCATTATTATAGCTTGATTTTAGCCGTGATGCAAAACGCTAAATACATCGATTGATTGACGTGTTCATCATCATAGCTCACGGATGACCCGATTTATGGCGCCACTGAAAACCAGCGCTCCAACACTCTCGAGCTGTTGGAGCAAATGCTGAGTGGAAGCCGTATTTTCACCCACATAAAATTACATACATACATACATACATAAAATCACGCCTCTTTCCCGAAGGGGTAGGCAGAGACCACGGAACTCCACTTGCTACGATCCTGACACACAACTTTTGCCTCATTCACTCTCATTATATGCTTGCCGGTTTAGGGTACTTGTGACCTGGCCCTTCTCCAAAATGTCGCCAATTTGATCCAAGAAGTTTCGCCTAGGCCTTCCCCTTCCAGCTGTCCCATACACACTTGCCTCATACACTTGCTTTGTCAAACGACTGCCATCCATCCTCTCTACATGCCCAAACTATCTTAACATACCACATAAAATTGTGTAGATTTAAGTACCTATTGTGTAACTTTGTATATGATGTGGAGAAAATAAAACTTTATTCTATTCTATTTAGTTTTTTTCAACTTTAGTTACTTCATCTAGGTTAGGCCAACTCTGGTGACTGAGTTGACAATTAAACGAGACTTCCGAAGCTTTTTTTACACATCATCATATTGAAACACTTTGCTACTTTCTTCCCTCCACCTCCACACGTCTCGATGGCCTCAAGCCGAGCCCTTTAGACCAGCATGGTGGGTGGGTCACAGCACAGTGACGTATAAGCTCGAACAAGGTGCGCGCGCGCAGACTAATTCTCACATTTCTCACTCCAATTTTCACGATTTCACATTTTCACGATTCCATTTTATTTATAAAATTACTTTTAATCGCTTGTTTGAATTTACGTTTTATGATATTGTAATTTATTTTATTTGTAAATTCAATCGATTTTGTGATTGTTGAACGAGTATTCAAGAGTTAATGGTAAGATTTTTTTTATTTAAAATTATAATATAACACTATATTTATACTATAATTTCAATAGCAGCTCCGCCCGCGGCTTTGCTCACGTGGATTTTGCTCACTAGTACTAGGATTTTTTTAGTATGACGACTACAATGTAGTGAGTTCGACTCTCGCGGCGCCTCCGGCGGGATAATTTGCAAGATTTGTTCTGTGTCTGAGTATATTTTTTATGAACAAAAAAACACACCAAGTTACAGAAACAGAACCTCAAATTCTCAAATTGTTAATAGATTTCATTTCTGAATATGTCATGGTACAGTTAGTCCATAATTATTTCCCAGGAAAATTATTCTTCTTAGAAATCGAAAATATTTTTTTGTTTTTTTTTTATTAAGTAGGTCAGCATTTGACCTCCCTCTGCCTGATGTTAAGCAGTAGCGAGGTCTAAGATGGAGCATGCTTTCCTAGAAGGAACCTAATTACTCTTGATTTAAAGACCCCTATATTGTACTTTTCGGGAAATACGGTACCCGGCAATGAGTTCCACAGTTTGGCCGTGCGTATGATAAAAGTGGACTCAAAACGCTTTAAAAAAATGGCATTTAAAAAATAAAACTGTTATACTTTTAACTTTCGTTGCTAATTGTACCTTCTAAGATAATAGATTTCGATCTTTTAGTTAAGAGCATAGAGCTTTAAGCAGTTAAAATGCCAACTAGCCAATTCTAATAACCTATATACGAGTACATTATGCAAAATGTTTAAACGAACTTTATCGAATCTGCGTTTATATACCTACCTAATTGTGTAAATCAGGGCTCTACTAAGTTTTGCATGTTTCTACGAATGCAAAATGAAAAGTCTAGGTAGTTTGGTAAGTGTAGTAAATCTAGAGTGGGCTTGTTCAGGGTGACTTTAGGAACGACTTCAGGGTGGTTATTCGTTCGTTTTTCGTTCGTTTGATTAATATTACTATTTGAGCTACTTATCGACTTAATACAATATTAAGTCGATAAGTTCAACGTTAAAACACGGTCCTAGCCTAGGACCAAATATTTCGCACCGAGAAATTGGCCCTTGAAGTCAGAAATCGTAGTAAGAAACATCCGAATATTCATCAAACGAACGAAAATGAGAACGGAATACGGCCCCTGGGTACGCCCAAGTCGAAGCAACTGAGCGCTTCCGTTCTTCGAAGGGCACGATAAATTGTAGGTCTCAGGGAGGCTTTAAGGCGGCCTAAAAAGTTCGTCACCAGTTGTGGCCACTCATAGGAACTTAGTGTACAGTCAACAACGAAAGTCCCTGAGACCTAAAATTTATCGTGCTCTTCTAAGAACGGTAGCGCTCAGTTGCTATTCATATTATTATTGTCTAAATAATAATTACGTTTTAATACTAAAAAGAAAACCGACTTCAATGTTTGACTCGAAACGTGGTGTGACTCAGGGCGTCAAGCTGTCGATTCGATTTCTATTTGTGACATGGAGGTAAGGTGTTTAGAGTTTTACGGGGAAACTATCAAACCCTCAGGAATAAAATTTATATGGGACCACCTCTGGAGTATACCCTTTCAAACATAAAAAGAATTTTGCAAATCGATCAACAAATGGCGGAACAATCGCGTAACAAGATACAAAAAAAAAAAAACCATACAGACGACTTGAGAACCTCCTCCTTTTTTGAAGTCAGTTGAAAATACGATATAAATTCCTTTGCTTCAAAATGATGCATCGAAATTGATGCTACGGAATCGGCATGCCGTGCCGTGCCCTGCCGTCCCGATCTGCGTAGGCCTTTTAACTTCAAATATATTTTGTTTTTTTCCGTATTTCGGAAAAATATCCACATTTTGGAAACGTCATGTGAATCGTCTTCCGTGGCTGACTGTATACCTGCATACCTGTGACCTAACTACGATAATATAGCGTGGGTAGTGTTACCCTGTTAGATACCTAGTGACCTGACCAGCACGACCCACTCAGCGTTCAATTACAGATAACTGGTGTCTGGTGCCCATACAGCTCAGGTGGCGATGGAATGTTGACGGCGGTTATGCGATAACAAACTTAATTACTTTTAAGAACCGTTGGTGATGCTAAATGAACAGGCGATAGCTTTAATCTTATTTAACTAAAATAAATATATATTAACTAGCTGACCCGCGCAACTTCGTCTGCGCATTATTAGGATTCAAGTGCAGGAGTGTTACCTAAAGTTTATTTACACTGTGTTGGCAGTGAATCAGACCAAGGAATCAAATTTTCCATTCTAACTTTAACACCCTGTAAAACATCCATATGGGTTGATATTTTAAAATTAAATAAGCCTATATTCAAGTAGGTACTTAAAGCATCTACGTTCCAAATTTCATCACATTCGGTTAAGTCGTCACGGAGCAACAAAACAAACATTCACTAACACAGACTTTCTTTTCGAATCTTACGACTTTGAAACTGCCTTGCACCACCCATAGAAGTTGTTTTGAAAAAATAAAAAACTATTTATATTCTCTTTGATAAAAATACGGTCTTTATTTAATAAACTTTAATTAATTAATCTTCGATCAATTCATAATTTTAGTGGGATAGGATTATTTAAGGAATAAGATCAGGGAAATAAGTATAAACTAAAGCACAGGCTAAAGTAAACTTGACAAAACGCAACGATAGCGCGATCTAGAAAACGGTCAAAATTAGCAGCGCCATCTAGTTGCGTTAATAATTTTAATATTAAAAATTGAAACTTCGGATGTATTGATGAGTAGATTTTATAAATGATTACCTACATGCTCATCATTAATTTTAAAATCATTAAGTAGGTAGGTACTTCAAATTTTAATTTCCAAAACGCTAAATGATCTGCATTCTTGACCTCGCAACGCTACCTGGTTGTGAAAATGAAAAACATAGATGGCGTTGCTAACCAACACCAACGCCAACGCCAAGAAAAAATATTTTATTTTCTAGCTGGTTGGTACCCGCGACTTTGTCAGTAAAATAACATAAGTAGGTAGGGTACTTGAAAACCTATAAAAATTATCGAAAAGTCTAAGCAAAAATCTCCAATAGCTTTCAAAACTCAAAATGATCGTATCTCGACCTCCGCTATAGTAGAAACGCCACCTAGGAGAAAAAAGTAAAAAGCAGTTTTGACCTCGGGTGATACTGATGGCGTTCTAACCAAAGCCAAGGAAAAAGTATTTTAATATCAAAAAATCTTAATTTCGGATATATTAATGAGTGGAAATATACATGTTACATGTTTATCATTAATTTAAAAATCATTTACCATGCAAAATGAGAAGAAAACAAAAAAATCTGCAATGCAAGAACATAGCAAAAAGCGGCGGTCACCCATCATCTTTATGACCTCGCCCAGGGTAGCTGAACTTTTTTCCCCATACAAACTTGCAACCCTTATTTTCACGCCCCCTTATAAATATTTAAACAAAAAAGTAGCCTATGTCCGTCTCGGGGGTATAATCTATATCCATGCCAAATTTCAGCTCAATCTGTTCAGCGGTTTGGGCGTGAAAGCGTAACAAACAGACAGACAGACAGACAGACAGACAGACAGAGTTACTTTCAGATTTATAATATTAGTATGGATATACAATAAATTAGATCGCTAATGTAGCATTTAGTTTACCGATAGTAACATTACAACATTATAAAATTAGTAGAGTTCTCCACGCTGAAATTTGAATTTGTTATGGTAGCTTGGATTATACCTTGAATTATCGCAGGATATGATTCCCAATTCACACCAGATCAAGTGATTCAAGATTCTTTGCAAATCTTTCTGAAGCCCATCAGAGGCACATTTGGCGTAGTAGCGGTTAGCCGTCCATTGTATGATGGCTCAGGGTCTACTAAGCTTCTTAATCGTTTTAAAACTAATAAAATTATTTGCATTTTTCAGGAACGGAGATCAACACACTAAAGATTATGGAATGGACTTGGACACCCTAAGAGCTGCCTGCACTTGGAGTCCCCAGAGCCGCATAGAGGTAAGTCTTCCTAAATTAGGTACTTTAGTTTAAAATGTGGTACTAAGACCGTTACAATTAAAGGCCATTAAAATGGGCAAGATCTTTAACGCCAGGATAGTACCTACGCGTCTAGATATTTTCTCTACGGAGCATAGAAAAAACACGTGGTTTCGAATAGCATATTGGTAAAGAGTTTGTCCATACAAGCGAAGCTGCAAGCAAAGGCGAAGCTTGAGCCATTTAGATAAATACAAGCAGTGCGACATATTTATGAATATTTATGGTTTTCTATGAATTATTTTCTATATTATAAATAAATAATGCTGGACATTTTCACACAGCATCATCTAGCCCCAAACTAAGCAAGGCTTGTACTATGGGAACCAGATAACTGATATGCTACTTATATACTTTTTGTTTTTAAATACATACATATTATACATAGAAACACCCAGACCCGAGACAAATATCTGTAGGTCATACAAACTTTTGTCCCGCGGCGGGGATCGAACCCGTAACCATCTGCGTTGCAGGCGGACCTTCGCCCACAGAGGTCGTCATGAACTGTTACGGTCCGTAAGTAGATGGGTGACCGCCAGTGGTATTTTTATCTGAGCTCTCCGTGCTTCGGATGGCACGTTAAATTGACGGAGGTCTTAATAAGGCGGCTTTAAAACTCCATCACCAGAGTTAGCCTCTGACTCATACGAACTTACTTACATTTCATTTTAAAAATAATAGTTGTACATAAAGTTATTTTCACTCAGTTATAGGTATTCCGAGTGTAAACCCTCGTGTCCGACTAACTCTTGGCCGGTTTTTATTCTATAATGTTTATTAAAAGTTTCAGAATATGTAAAGTCAACGTTACTCTACAATGTACACCAAAGTAGTGACCGTAATTTATCGTGAGACAACCAATAGATATTATGCTCATTACTTTGGATATGTTGTCAGAACTCTCACCATGCTGATATAAAGAAGAAAAAAAGAACTATTGAAGAAATAAGAAAATATGAAGAAAACACGTCGTTATTTCTACTGCCGATGTTTGCGGCTGTGAGCGTCCAGGCCAGCGGAATGCATTCGGTTCGGAATCGACCTACAGCAACCAATCACAGTGCAATAAACGTCAAATTCGGATCAATTCCTGCACTGTGATTGGTTGCTGTAGGTCGATTCCGAACCGAATGCATTCCGCTGTATTATGAATCAAGGGCCAGGTCTTATTCGGAATCATCTACTTAACGTGCTTTCGTAAGTAGATGATTCCGGTACGGTCAGCGTCACTAATTGGTAACCCTCCGTGATTCCGGCATACAAAGGTATTTCCTTTTTACTTTAAAAGGGGTTACCGAAAGATGACGCTGTGTGTACTTATAATAATAATAATAGTATTAGTACCTATATATAGTATAATATATAATAAACATGGATTATTTATGAACCTACCATAAATAATCCTTTTTTTTTTAGTTTTAAGTATTAAAAACTTAAGTTCAAGCATGCTAACTAAGTAACTAATTAGCTGAAAGCTCATCAATGATTTTGTTTTAAACGTTCCATGAATGTTTTTATAAGTATGTTATGTACACTTTTTTTGTACTTATTTAGATTTTACCCAATTTCTTCTGCAATTCTTTATTGTACACAAGATAATGGTTACAAAAAAAACGTTCTTTGTTATCCTAATGTTTTTTAATTTTAGTTTTGAGTAGTAATGTTTATTATTATGATAGTATTTCAAAAGGCGTCGATAGGCTTACATCTCACATACATGTCACTTATAGAGTGTTAACTTCTGCAAAATGTGCGAATGTGTATATTTGGACGTGCCTCTGACTACTCCTAGACATTTTTAAAGCATCTTGAGTTCCTTCACCGTGCCTTGGAAATACAGTCGATTTCTTGTTTAGTTCCTGTTTTCAACCGACTTCAAAAAAGGAGGAGGTTCTCAATTCGTCTGTATGTTTTTTTTATTTTGTATCTTGTTACGCGATTGTTCCGCCATTTGTTGACCGATTTGCTTCTTTTTATGTTTGAAAGGGTATACTCCAGAGGTGGTCCCGTATAAATTTTATTCCTGAGGGATTGATAGTTTCCCCGTAAAACTCTAAACACCTTCCCTCCTAGCCATGTCATAAATAGAAATCGAATCGACAGCTTGACGCCCTGAGTCACACCGCGTTTCGAGTCAAACATTGAAGTCAGTTTTCTTTTTAGTATTAAAACGTAATTATATCTTCTGCAAAAGCTTATGTAGAAGTATTTAATAATACTTCTACATAAGCTTTTGCAGAAGAATTAATACATTACTTACCAGTAGTCCGATAAGCAGCACCAATGCTATTACGCCAATCGTGCTGACTGCGATGGCTATTGCAGCTCCAGAACCGGCCTCTTCAGGACCCCTCGGCGATGATTCCGTCGTCATTTCACCAGCATACGTCGTCAAATCCTCCAACTCACTCACTGATTTCGTCATTTCATTCACTTCCTCTGTTGTTGTCTCAATCGGCTCTTCTGCTTTAGTTGTCTGGTCTATTTTAGGTCTTGTATCATCTGTCTGTATGTTAGTAGCCTCGGTAGTTACATTGACAGTAGCAGTGGTTGTAGGTGAATCGGTTTCAGGTTTGCTAGGCTCGTGAGTTTTTATTTCATAGTTTATCTCGTTGCTATGGCTGTTTTCTTCAGACGTGCTGTACGTGTCTTCGCTAGAAGTCTGAGTTTCTGTTGTTTGGAAAGTAACAGAGGTAGATTTTTCGGTGTTTATTTCTGTGACTACTTCAAATACGATCGTGGTTGTGTCTTCTTGTGTTTTCTCTGTGGTAAGAACTGTTGGATCCATGGTGTCTTTTTCTGTTGTGATTGGGATCAAGGTTGTAGTAGCTATTTCGGTCTCAGTAGTTTTTGGAGTTTCTGTTTCAGTAATTTTTTGAGTTTCTGTCGTTTTTAGCATGTCCGTAGTCACTTCAACAGGTTCATTCGTGATTTCCGTAGTATGTGCAGAATTTTCCGTTGTCTGTGGAGTTTGTTCAGTAACATTTGCTATGATTTGTGATGAAACTTCCAAAACCGGTGTGGTATCAGACACTATAGTTGTAGTTTCCTCAATTTCTGTAGTAGTCAAGTATTTAGGTCTGTATGTAGTTATAGGACTGTCTTCTACTGTTGTTGCCTTAGTTCTAGTTGGCATTATAGAATGCCATATACCTTCCGTAGTAGTTTCAACTATGTTTGGATCTGTTGTAACTTCAGTTGCCTCTGTGGGCACGTAACCGAATCTTATTGTTGTAATTTCATAATCAGTAGTCACTTTCGATTTTTCGACTGCGACGGTTTGGTTTACTTCGGAACTAGCGACGGCTTCATCTTGTGGCGTCGTAACATCAGCCGGTAGTTTTGTAATCGATTCAAAACCAGTTGACCTTGTAGCGTCAACTGGTGGAATAGTTTCATTGCTTATCTCATTTTTCTCGGTGGTCGTTGCAGTTTCTACCGTAGGTGGAGGTAGCCAGAGAGGTTTAACTTCCTTCGATTTGATTTCTGCGTCGAGTGAATTGTCTTTCACAGCTTCAGTGGTCACTCGTTCAGCGCTGCTCTGAAGAGATATGCTGCTCTCAGCTGGTAACCTCTCTTTGACTTCACCATTGATTCTGTTCTCATCACTTGGTGATGTAGGCGTAAACGCTGGCTGCCATGGTAATTTATTTTGATTCACTTCAGTGACCTTTTTTGTTATAATGTCATTGCTGATAGAACTGACTGTCGACGTCGTTGTTGAGTCCATTGTTGTTTCTTTCTTGTCTGAAATGCAAAAAATAAGTGATTGTTCAGGCAGTTAAATCTACGTTATCAATGTATATGTTTAGAATGAACTAATGTGGCAGTATTATGATACCACATTAGTTCATTCTAAACATTATAGCTATTAGCTGCTATATATATATATATTAGCTGTATGCAGCTACATACCTAAAACTTCCCCGACCTTCTGCAATTCATTCTCCGTCGCGTTAACCACTGTACTTGGCAGCGACGGCAGACTGATCAACGATGCCAAGAGCCACGGCGTAGACGGAATCTCCAGATCTGCTATATCCGCTTCAACCTCGGCAGAAGAGGCAGTCGATGCCTTGAATTTCATAGAACCTCGTTTTCTCAATGAAGGAATAGTATTGTCGGTCACAATCTGAGAGTGGACTATCTTGCTCGTGCCACTCACGTCAGTTTGCAAAACAGGATCAATTTCTGCTGATGATATCGTTGTCAGAACCGATCTGCTTGGCTGCACGGGCTTAGCAGTCGAAAATTTGTCCTTAATGCTAAAATGCTCAGAGTATATAGTTTTCGGGCTTGTAGATTTTACGTACACTCGTGTTACATTTCTTCTTGGAGACATCCACACAGGCTTGTTACGAGGAGTTGTATAATGAAACTTACGGGTTTGCGGTTTTATCGTCAAAGTACTCTCAGTTTTAGGCGTCACGCTGTTCGGAGAATCTTTGTTTCCAGTGAGGTTCAGACGTTTAGAGTAACTTCTATTTCTGTAGTTTGAAAACAGTTTGGTTATTCTTTCTGTAGACGAAATTGAACTTTGCGTTGAATATGGAATTGTATTCACTGTACTGAAAAACGGTACAAAGCTAGTCACTGGTAGAAAGTTTGTTGCTAACGGAGATAGAGACTCAGATTTTGAATCAACTCCTGTAGGTTTTGTTGACTCCGCTTCGGTTGTAGGCTGCGTCACTTTCAAAGATCCCTTTTCATCTTGCCGAGAAGTACTGGGTGTAGTATCAGAAGTGTCATCACAGTCATCTTCGTTGGAAAGGTTCACGGTATATGTTTCAGTTGACAGCACAGACGTTTCATAGTAAAAACTCGTATCATGCATATCTGATAACTCTCTGTTAACGCTACCAGCTCCTTCGTTGTCTGATAGTTTAATTTCTTTGGTATTTTTGATAAATACTGATGACTTATTACTGGGTGTATTATTACTCAGTCTTTCAAGACCAATATTCTCCTTGACTATTTTGTGCACGTTAGTTATATTAGGCGGTAGAGACTTAGCTTTAATAGTGTCTAATTTTTTTATAATACTAGAAGAGATCTTGTTAAACTTCTTGTCGAAGTAATCATTTTTAGGCGTAGTTAGTTCAGAATCAAAGTCAAAAAAACTAGATTTGAAAGGTTCTGTTTCATCTTTGAAGTTGTAGGTATCTTCTTTTGAGTAATTAGGGAAGTTATAGGACGGGCCTCTGTTATCTTTCTTCAAATTATTATTTGAGCTGTCACCATGACCAAAATCGTGATCATCTTCGAAGCTGGGTATAGTAAAGAAGTTGTCAGAAGTAAACTTTTCAAAGGAGTCATCTTGCTCGTTTTTCTCGTTACTACCTGCTGCTACAGATACTGGTGTGGTGCTCAGAAGAGGCATTTTTGTTCGCTTATAATTTCTCATGCTGTCTATCATCTGAGCTGGTTTCTTTACTTCTGGTGTTGGTGTGACAATAACCAGGGTCGCCGTTTCTGTAGAGCTAGTTACTCTATTTCTTTTAGGGCTTGTAGTAGTTTTGACTCGTGATCCAAATCTAACCCTTCCTCTGTCTTTATACTTTGCGTTCTTCTCTGTGTGTTCTTCTGATGTAGACTCTTTAGGGGTTAGTTCATTGAGGGCTACGTCAGGGGTCTTGGGTTTGCTCCTAGTTGGCCAAGTGGCGTTGGCCTTGTATCGAGATATCCTGTCATCTTTGACCGTGGTCGGTGTGATGTCGTTGGGAAGCGCCAATGCCTCCGCTGGTGCCTTGCATAGAAGTAGTAGGTTTACTACTATTGCTGCACCTGGAATTGATAAAAAAAAGATGTCAAAAGATGTCCAAAAGTCTTAAAATTATACATTTTGGTCATGGATAAATTGTCTTTATTATTGCTTATAGGTGAATAGGGCCTTAATTTACTTAAGGAATTGCGATAGAAAATAGGTACGTTACTGCATTTGCCTCACCTAAACATATTCTCACAGGGGACTCCATGGCTATTTCATTTTTTCGCTTGAGAGTTTCAGTATGTCTGTCTCACCTCCGCTCACACATAACTGCACCTGAAAATTAAATACAAACTTGTTTATTTTTAACAATTTATTATACAATAATTGATGAAACTTTTAAAATCAACATTTCCTTAGCTTAGATAACTATTTATGATTCATATTTTTTTTTAAACTAAATTCTAAGCTTCTGTTCTTGTCCAGGAATAAGAGCTGCGTGACCCACATACATAATTATCATGAGCCAGTAATCACCAAACTTTGTGGTGAATTAGCGCCACGAACACAAAGAACCATTGGCACCGAAAGGGGTTCAGTAGGTCAGAACGGGAAATTCGTTTTTCTTTGGAAAGTTTGCGAGACTCCAAAATCGGAGCTGTGGTTTCTTGTAATGCTGTTTCTATTATTGTTTTTAAAATAACTGTTTGTCCTTAGGTCAAATACGAAGGTAAGATATTTGAATACATCAGTGACCTAAGATTTTCCGTTACAATGAGGACAAAGGTTGAGGTGTTTAAACATTGTTTGCTTCCTGTCTCCTGTGTTTGATTCTTATATTACTAAATTGATGCTTATTTTATGAAGGCCTCATTTAATATTTCTTAGAAAACCCGCGCCAGTCTCTCACGAATGCACATCTAGCTCGTTCCACCATCATATCACGTGAAAAATATCATGATGTGACTCCAGCTTTTTATTTCCTCAATCGATTTATCAGAACAATTATGTTTTATTTCGGTACCAATTGTCTGAGTTCAATTTAACTGTTATTTCAAAACAAATGGAAAGCTATTAGCGATTAGACACGCCGATTAGTGGACAAGCCACGCTGTGTTTGCGCCAGAAGTAAAGGTTAAAGTTGTGATACAAATTTTTAGTTTATCTGTTTAGTTACATCATCATCAACCTTTGTACCAAATTCATCAGCTTAGATTCATTATCATCTTCCTATAGTTCTGACTTACGTAGGTTTGGCTCAACATTGTATTCTTCGTCCAGCAGCCGGCATCTCTACATTTACCCTAACAACCTACTCATGTTATTATTCACTAGATCCATTTCTTGAAACTAGAATGCCTTCCTGTGTTTTGATAGAAAAGTATAATTTTCACCGCTTTAAAAGTCTTATCTCTATCAGATATCTTTTCATACATACATACATACATAAAATCACGCCTCTTTCCCGAAGGGGTAGGCAGAGACCACGGATCTCCACTTGCTACGATCCTGACACACAGCTTTTGCCTCATTCACTCTCATTACATTCTTCATACATGCTCGCCGGTTTAGGGTACTTTTGACCTGGCCCTTCTCCAAAATGTCGCCAATTTGATCCAAGAAGTTTCGCCTAGGCCTTCCCCTTCCAGCTGTCCCATACACACTTGCCTCATACACTTGCTTTGTCAAACGACTGTCATCCATCCTCTCTACATGCCCAAACCAACTTAACATACCTTTCTCGATCCTCAACACTACATGAAAAGCCATACTTAATTTTCTAGGTCACAATAACTTTGTATGAAGAGTGTCACGACCAATTTACTGTCAGACAGTCATACTGTCACTACAGTTACGTGTGCATGACTGTTAAATTGAGATGAACGGGACTCATATCAGATCCTGGTGTTTGTTTTTCTGGTACAAATCAAGAATATAAACTTAGAACTGTACATCTATTTTAGAATTTTACAGCGTAAGTCAAGGTAAGTTTACGGACGTTGTAAAGCCTGGTACGCTTATTAGAATATTTACTGGTTTCTTCACCGTTTATGCCTCGTGATCATGCGCATCCATACAACCTCGTTGGCAGGCGAACGTTTGGTGGGAGTTCAATTCTTACGGGACATTTTTTGCATAATCTGCAGATATTGTCTTTGGGTCTCGGTTCTTACTCGTTATTTCTGATAATTGTTGTGACAGTTTTATTTTTTATTATAAAAAAAAACATTACTTATCATAACTTTATCCTCAAACCGCAGCCGACATGCCTAATCTTTATGTATTCCTTCTTTGAAGAGGTCTAAGGGGGTAGTCAGAGGCATATCAAAATACAAAATTTTGATACCTGCCCACCTGCAGAAGTAGGTACTTAGGTGTTTTTTTTAATTTTTCGAAATTTAAATGTGCGAACTAGTCACTAGTCAAATAAAGGTATGGTCCAAACGCTCCTTACCCATCTATAGATGTGTGGGATTAAAACCCACGACCTTTAGATTGAAGTTCGAGGTACTATGCTTGATCCAACAAAAGAGACTGGGATGAGCCTTGCGCTGGTGTGTTCGAGGGCACGGCGCTAGTACCTACTGCTAGATTAAATAATAGAGTGTACTGTCGCGGAGATTTTTGCCATTTGCCATTTTAATTACTAGCTGCGAAGTTACGAGTATCTTGCAGAACCGGACCACTGATAGTGGGGTGCTGTCCATGGTATCTAGGGGAAACCTACGGATCTAGGGACTCAACTCTGCCACGTAAAACCTTAGTAGAGGTATTTAAACCATATGTCTCCAAGTTAAGTTGAAATCCTTTATTTTGTAGGACCGCTGGGATCACTTAGTGCCTGTCGCTTAAATAACACCATGTTAAAGATGTGATATGCGGCGATGGGCCTGCTACCTGTCACGCAAAAAGTGGACAAATGCGCAAAAAATGTATTAGTATGTGTCTCTAACTACCCCTCTAAACATTTTTAGAGATGTGTTCTTATTCTAATATATTATTATTTAAGATCTTTGTATATCACATTGAAGCGAATTAATGAATTATGAATTATTGGATCTTGAATTAATGTCTAAAGTGCTCCAATAAGTAACACTATTTTCCCTTGACAGTACCTCTCATCACGACTCCTTGCATTGTTGCCTAGTTTGGCTTCAAGTCACGCTCTGCCGATACAAAATAACATACAAATGATACCCTAAGTAGAATAATAATAAACAATAAGAAGAAACGTCGGAAAAATTAAGCTTTTGCATCTATTAAGTATTATTTTATGCAACGTTTAGAACTTGTGCCTACACTCTAGGGGACGCTTTAGTGCTTGGGTAATTTTTAAGGTTCCGTATCCAAAGGGTAAAACTGGAACCCTCTTACTCAGACTTCGCTGTTTGTCGGTCTGTCTGCCCGTCCGTCTGTCGCCAAGTTATATCTCATAAACCGTGATAGTTAAACAGTTGAAATTTTCACAGAAATCTGTTGCCGCTATAACAACAAATACTAAAAAACAGAATAAAATCAATATTTAAGAGGACTCCCATACAACAAACGTGATTTTTTTGTCGTTTTTATAGAACCCTGCGTGCGTGAGTCTGACTCGCGCTTGGCCGGTTTTTTTTTTTGGAGAAGGCGTTGCCCGCACTTAAGTTATCCTCTCAGCTCAATCGGCGATTAGTTATAAATTACACTATATTTTCTCTCGATGTTGAAATAACCAAATATCTAATACCTATGAATGGTAGAGACGAGTTTCAGAAAGTATTCTACTACTTTACTATATACTATTACTACTAATTTAGTATCATATAAGTCTCTTAATTAATATTCTGTGACAGCGCGTCGTAATGGCGTCCACAGTGATGTAATAACTGCTCCGCAACCATCGATATTGACCTCAATACTAAATGAAGAGCTCTTTTGTGACACACATTACTTTTTTTTTTTTAGTAGCCCGTAGGGATCCCACTGCTGGGCAAGGGCCTCTCCCAAACATTTGGGAGGAATTGCCATAATCGCCACGCTTGGCAGGCGGGTTGGCGATCGCAGTAAGATGTCAAACGGTTCAGAGACGCTGCTGCCCGTCTTCTGTGTTCCTTTATTCCCTTAGTCGCCTTTTACGACACCCACGGGATGAAATGGGTTGGTACTATTCGCTTCTTGGGTGGTACACATTACTTCTTGGGTGAAAATTACTCTGTACATTTCCCGCAATTTTCGTGTGTTTTCATAATGTTTTTCGAATACTTTATTGAAAAATATTGCATCACAATATTTTCTCTCTTATTCCTTCCCCGTAGGGATAGGCAGAGACTACAGATTTCCACTTTCTACAATCTTATTCGTATTCCTCTGTACGTACAGGACACAAAACAAAAGTACGATGTGGTACTTTCGACCTTGCCCTTTAAAATTAGCTAAGCATCTTCCTACTTATTGCCTTCCAAGGAATTTTACCTGTAAATACCAAAAATGTCTAATACCAATTGTTATATCGAAATAATAAACCAAGCTTAAGCCCGATTTGCAAATAAGTATTGCACTCAAATAAGACACGCCTCGCCAAATCTTTAATTGTTCCGGAATTATTATTTCAGTTTTTAGCTCGAGCTGTTTAAACTAGAATTGCTAAACTAAACAAAAAGTGGTCTGTTTTTATAAGGTTGACTGGAATGTTATTCCAACAATAATTACCTACTATTGTAATCAGCAAGAGAGCGCAAAAATGTACCTATAAATATATAAGTATATTCTCCACTCTGTGTAATTTTTTTTGTATTTTTGTAGGTAAATGCAAAAACATTAATGTTTGGAGACATTTTTATTAATTTATTTTGATTAAGTCTATTTTCAAAGAATCAATGTAGGATAATTTAAGCGTAGGAAATAAACTAAGGACTGTGGCAGAGAGCCTATTATCCCCACTCTGGAGGTGCTTTGTAAAGAGGGATGATCAATGAAGGGATCTTCTTTCATGATTGATCATCTCCTGAATCTTCGTAATCGATAGTTTTAGTTTTGATTTTAATTTGAAAGTGTATGAATATGGACCTCATTCTGGTTGTCTGAAATAATAATGTTTTATTTATTTTATTAAAGGACTTCCATGTTTGAAGTTTGCAAAAATGTATATTTTTAATAATTATTTTCAAAAGCACGTGGGGAGGTAGGATATCCTTGAAAAAGACGCAATGTCAGAATAACAAACAAAAATAACTCAACATCAATTAATAAGTAAGTAGCTGAGCGACTGAATGGTCCGTTTCACCCAAATTGCCGTTCTCACTTTCGTCGCCGCCGAAATAATACAAATTAAGCGAAAGTGTAAGTGAATATATCTTAGTAATAAGCATAATTATTAGGTACTCACTGGACATTATCAGATGTAAGCACCTAAACTTATATAACTTTAAAAATGACATGGACATAAATACCTGCGCAACTCTATTTAATTTACTTATGATATCTCACTGATGTGTGATGAAACCTAAAAACTTTTTTCATTTCATATTCTTCATTCTATGTGTGAGGTACCAGTTCAGCAAGACGATTTACACTTCATTCGGATGCATCGAATCGATGAACTACGAAAAGCGACATTACTCCAATGTATAAACGTTACTTTTCGAAAAACCATCGTCGAATTAATGCCTTCGAATAAAATGTGGATCGTCATGCAAAACTAAATTACCAGTTTAACTCTTAATCATCAAGATCTATCATGAATGCGTTCGTTGTAAATGCAAATATCAACTATCATATAAATGACAGCCCAGCTTTGCTTCATCTATTACTGTATCTAGAACTCGTTGTTTGAGACACAATAGGTGATAAGGTGACTTTCGGTGATTAACATTGAAACAGGTCATGCATACAAAGTTGCTATCTTGTGATAAAATTCCAAATGTGTCAATTGATGATGACAGCGTACTTGGGCAAAAAGTGGGCGGCAACTTTATACTCAGGTTTCAGTTATTTGTCATCATCAGTTAGACAACAACAGTAACAGGCAACACACAAACAACAAATTAATTATGAAATTAGGACTCACAAATTTATATCTATTACCTATTCCACGCACTGGGAAATCACAGCAGAGGACTAGATGGAAAGACGATAGATAAATAAATAATGCTGGACATTTCACACAGCGTCATCTAGCCCCAAACTAAGCAAAGCTTAGGGACTAGATGGGAACTAGATAACTAGCAAAGGTTGCTGGGAGCCGTTGGATGCTGGCCACATAAGTTCGATCGTTCTGGAAAACGACGAGAGAGGTCTATTTTCAGCAGTGGACGTCACGTCGCTCAGGTGATGATGATTCTAGGTTTAATATTTATTTGTACGTTAGGAGGAACATAACTAGCTACCCTGCATTTGAAAATCAAGATTTACAAGATATTAACAAATAAATGCATAGGTATTTGTGGTCATTGCGTAAGTCGCTCAACTCAATTCGACGTTTCCTTATTAGGTTCATACCGTACAACCATGCTCCATGCTTGATTGTCACTTTCCCTTCTGTTATGTTATTATATACAACACAGTGTACTTTAAGAGTTGTTCAGGTTATAATGGACCATGAGTTGTGTTTATGTGTAGTTTTGGTAATTTGAATTGCAAAAACAGCTATTACAAAACATGAATGTTTTACTGCGAGATGATACCGTGAATACACAATTTTATGTTACTAGATATGTACTTCTTTATACAAAATGTATACTAAGAATAAGAATAAGAATATATTTATTTGACGCACACAACACGATACAATGAAAGATACAATTAAGAACATCAAACATTTAGACAACACGAGTAGGTACAATACAAAGTAACAGAATTAAAAACAAACAAAAATAAAAACAAACTACCTATGTCCTACCTATTTTTATGTGGTGCCAAAAAGGTCCAGTCTCAGCTTTAGTGCTGCTCCTAGGAGAGGGAGACAGCGCTGATTTTCAGACTGGACATACTCGTACTTCAATAATTAGTAAAAATTGTCTGCTTGGGTATAGTGCACTTAAAAACTGCGTCTAGTTTTTAAGATAAGTAAGTAGGTACCTACCTAATTAAAAACCGCCTAGAACAGTTCATACAAACAATTTTTCAAGACTAGAAGTAAGCACAAAACTGATAAAAGTACTTTTCAACAACGCATGGAATTGGGCCGATTGAATTCGATACGCAATTGATAGGGTCAGATCAATTCTATGCGTAACTTCGGCTATTCACAGATACATTTTCGATGGTATTGCGCTTTGTATAGAAATATCAAATGCGTGAGAAAATAATAAAAATTATTGCCAAAACATAGAGCTCAGTATTTGAAATTGTAAGACAGAAAAACTTAGGTCCCACTTTTAGTTTTAGTTTTAGACCTAAGTTTACCCATGTATCGCAGAATGAATAAATGAATATGAATAAGTTGGGTCGGCACAACAGGCACGGATCCACTATAGTGGGCAATATGGGCATGCCCACAACCTTAATTGACCGAGCCAGCGAGCAAAGCGTCTCAGTTTCGAGATTGGCCAAAAAATTATTTTGTCTGTCTGTTCTCGCCTACAAATCGCATTTATCAACCGATTTAACCAAAATTGGCGCACGAGTTACTTATATTATTAAAAAAATACTAGTGTTCACCCCACGGTTTTGCCCACTTGAAAGTACGTGTAGGTACGTATAGTCTAATAAACTGTACCAAATCTTGATCAGGGCGTCATCTATTTGTAATTTACATTTCATTTGTAGGAATGCGCTACATATAGATCATGAGCGAGTTCATGTTCCGACTCGTACTTGGCCGATTTTCGGGTGCGCCCACAACCTTTTTTGAGGGTTAGATCCGCACCTGGCACAACATGTTACTCTTCCATTTCCCTCTCACTCCTGTACTTTTTCACTCAATCAATCTCTTTCTTGACCTACCTCTAGTATATTCATCCACATTCATACCAAAATAAAATGTGTATTTAAGAGTAGTGTACGTTGATGGCCGTCTGTTACGAGATCAACGGGACGATAACAAGCGTTGACGACGTGACCTTAATGCGGAGTGCGCCTTGACACAGGACATTCATTCTGGTCGCACAAGACTAGAAATACAAACCTACGTAAATACGACATTACATTAACTAAATTTGAGTCAATATAACTTATGTATTGTTTATATGAATCCTTACAAGCTCGCTGGTTTAGGGGTAAAAGAACATTACAAATTTTCGGGCTTGAAGTTCCGATTCATCATCATCTTTCTGCCCTTTTCCCATATTATGTGGGGTCGGCACAACATGTGTTCTTCTTCCATTCTCCTCTATCAGCCGTCATCTCAACACTCACTACTGTCTTACTATGTCATCCTTTACACAATCCATCCATCTTTTCTTTGGCCTACCTCTACTCGTAAATCCATCAACAATCATACCAAGCACTCTCCTTGTTACATGACCTTCTTCCCTTTTCATTACATGCACATACCATACCATGCTAGCCTGTTGCTCCTCATCTTTTCATTCACTGGCGCCACTTTCACACTTCCTCTTATGTACTCATTCCTTACTCTGTCCATTCGCGTCACGCCACACATCCATCTCAGCATTCGCATCTCAGCTACGTTTGTTCATCTGAAAGAACTAGTTTTAGATTCGGAATAGGAACTTGATCCTAAAGGTTCAGACTGAGTAAGCGAACTTATCGGTCGAATAGAATGTAGCTTGTAGTAGGAACGCCCGAACATTAGGTAATAGATATCAGGATGGGATGGCCCTTCCCTAAAATGAGATGACAATTGGGTGTCTAATGATTCCACTACAAGCCGTGACAAGAACTTTGTCTGCTTACGCGTTTGCATCCATGTCACAATTTTACGACACCATAATTTAGTTTTAAATGCATTACAAAATCTAAAATGTCGTGCATAAAATTGGCCTGGTAATAACAATAGTTTGGCAATAGTTTACAAAAATATGATATGCATAATGCACCGTTGCTTAATGTCTTTGACAAAACGCAATGTTTTCTTCCTGTCCGCTTACCATATCTCCACGGTAGAATAGAGAAAAATGACGGAGATATGGTAAAGTCTGCCAATGATCACTCGCGACCGAGAGAGATTTATATAAAGTTTATTACTCACAAAAGTGAAAAACGTTTCATAACAAAATACTAAACGAAGTGTCAATAGCTCCACTTATTATTGGGAAAAGAAGAAAATTGCTGTCACGATACGATTAGTAAACGAAATTACATTAGGGTTCTCACGCTGAGATCCTTCGAAACAAGAAGATAGACAATTTATCAGATCTTAGGAATTCAAGACAGATACTTTGAAGATCTTCAGTCTAAAGAGACAGACGTTTCCAAGCACATTTTGCAGAAATTCAAGTTCATGGCTACCTTCTCAGCTTCAAAATGCCGGTTGTGTTCGGAAAAAGAAGTAGCCAATCATTCATTTGTGCGTCTAGAACGAAACTCTAGATATCTTTTACTCCATCTCCTGCGGTGTCCGAATGATAGAGCTGCAACATGTACGTGCTCCTTCATCCTTATTATAATGAGCATCAGTTTTTTTTGGCGTGTCACTAGTTCTTTCGAACCAGGGTGTTGAAAAGATTATAAATACGCAAAGAGGCTCTTTTAGTGCACATGACCCATGTTTTCGAACTTTTAAAGTTCCTATGCCGGTTTCTTTAAGATGTTTTCCTTCGAAAAAAGGCCAGAAAAACGCATTGGTGCCGGACCGGATTGGAACCAACGACCTTAAGATTGAAAGGTGGGGCCGCTACAACTGGACCACGAGTGCTCTCCGGCATTCAAAAAGTAAAGATTACTTTTTTTCTTTTCGTCTGCGTCAACCCTAGTCTCGTCTGCGCGTGAGTCTCGCTCCGCCGCGCTCCACGCTTTCTCCTGGACCATTCCTCTGCTGCACGACATGTTGGCATGTACCCGAGCTGCTGCACCACCACAAATATTTTGCGCAAGCTACGCGCTTTGGAAAACCGATGCCCAAATATGCAAGCAACAGTCTGTTGTCCAAATTTCACCATTCTTCGAGAAATTTGAGAGATTTGAAGTTGACAGCTCGTTTGATTTTATACGTTGAATCATCGCGCAATTAATGTCCCGGTACTACGGCCTTACGCTGTAGGTATAAATCATCTAGTAAGTATTTTCATCGCTTTAGTTCGTATTTTAACTAGACGAAGATTGGCGAGTTGTACAATATTTGTAAGTAGTATAAAAACGTACCTAGATTCTCCCCTATTCCCTACTGTTTTCACCCCAGTGGATAATGGGGCATTTGGTAAACAATTCAAGACTACATTTTCACTAGGGAGTGAAAATGTAAACTACCTTTAAACATTTTATTCGTACCAAGTTGCATAGCTCTGACGGCCGTAGGATGAAAAAATTGTTTAAGAACTCCAACATAGAAGAAGACAATAAACCTCAACGTTTTTTTTTTGCTTAATTTTTTTTTTGTAACGAGCTTTCTAGCACGACTTTTCTTAAAAGCTGTCAATCGCTGACTCTGGTATTATTGTTTTTAGGTGTTTCTCGCTGCTTACCTTATCGTTTATTTTTCATCCTCAAAATATCTGAAACAAATAAAACCAACATAATTTCAGTAAATATTGTGGAAACAATTCTTCCAAGTAGTATGTTTTAAAATGGGGTTCTTTGGCACGATTTAAAGAATCCTTAGAACTATTTCCTTTTTTTTATAATGAATGGGTCTGTTCTTGACCTCGAGATTACACAGGCAAGAATGAGGTCTACGATGGAGCGAGCCTCCCTTCTTAAAAACATTGGGTCGTAGCTCAGTGGAAATATAGACGCTGGAAGCTGATTTCAAATTTTTGCAGTGCGCATAATAAAAGAACTTTGAAAGCGCTTATTTCTAATAGATGGAATATCAACCAACCAAGTAAGGATGATAGTCAGCTGTGCGTCTGAAGTCCCTGTAAAAGAACAGTGAAGGCGGATTAAGGGCACACTCACCACGACAGGCAAAATATGAAGCATTCAACTAGAATATTTTAGTTCCTAGTAAGTTTAAGTTGATTACACGAAGTCGATCATAGGTACGTTTACCTCAATCGCGTGAGTGAAAAGTCAACATTCGGGACACCTACCCCATCATTATACCATACATCACCACTCTATAATGACCTACCCTACTTCTGTCTGTAAGCTTTACTAGAGGTCTCATTAGAGTTGGTGGTTGATTTATGCGATTTTAAGCTTTATGACCTAAGTGGAAGGATTAAATTGATGTGACGTGATCAAATAAAACTTTTACGGGTAAATGTATGGACATCGAAGGTGATCGACCTACATTTTTTAAATACTGTACAATAAAATGGAATAAAGTAGTTCTGTTAGCCTTATAGGCTAACGACTTATTTACAGACGACCACAAATGAAACATGCTCAATCGTATACCTAACCATGTTGGTATAGGGCCTTCGTCCAATCGTTGTTTCAATGTATGCAAATTGGAGGTACAAGAATTGCATGAACCCCACAAACGAATCATAGTTGAATCAGATTTTCAAACATTCTAAAATAATTTCAATTTGTCAGGGAGTAAGGAGTTATCCGAGGTCAGCAAAGAAAGTGGTCTTTTGAAAACTTTTGACAACAGTTTCTGTGAAATCTATCGATAACTGTCATAAACCTTGTTGTATCATTACGTTCAAATGAACCTCAACCTCAAGGTGGTAAAGCACATTTTTTGCTGAGTGTACCTACGTAGGTAATACACTAAACTCATTATCTAAATTATCATGATAACTTCTGTGCCATATCAACTGCCGTGGACTGCAGCGGTCATCGAACTCTCATTACCGGTAATCGGTAACCACAAAGCGATTATCATAGATAATCACGAAAGAGTCATAGCAGTGAAAATGTGACATTGCATGTCCACCGAATAGGAGGACTATTCTATCTAAAAGTTTGAAATTCAAACACGATTTGTAAAAAAATTGTTATGAATAAAATATGAACGAACTGAACTGAACTTGAATGAATTAAAATACTTTGCTATACCTACACAAACTTTTTAAATTTAGCATAAGTGTACGATAACACATGTTATTCCACATTAAAAAATAAAATAACTATTTAATTAAATACCATAAGCAGAGGTTTGGGTAAGGTTAAAACGACGTAGCTAGGTATGTGAGTTACGTTTAAGTTGGTTTAAGTAAATAAACAAGTTAGAATTGCATAATAAGGCGTGTGAGTCCGGCAAACTTACGAAGCAGAAAATTACACGATTTTAAACCTTATTTTGCGGAATAAGCTTTAGTAGGTACTAAAAGTGGAAACATACAGATGTAACTATAATACTAGGCACTGAAAACAGCAAAAGTGCAATCAAACAAAGCATGATTTATGAGATGTGTTGGCATAGTAAATGTACGCTCAATTCTAACTCCGAGCTAAGCCAGCTACATGCATTGCCCAATAACTACCTACTACAATATAATTTAAAACGTGCTTTGAAAATATCCGTGTACAGTGCTTGCATAAAAAAATTATTTCCAACTATAATAAATAAAATATTAGCATTAAAATCAAGAAACTTGTTCTCTCGTGTGAGTTTCCGGTAGTTTTTTTTTATTACACCTGTATAATATAAAAACTCAAAATACTGTCAGCCATTTTTGCTACTTATTACTCAGGCTGGCTGTTGCTTGCACTCCATTAGCGTGACCGTCCGTGACGTCACCATAAATGAAATCAATTCTATTGTAAAACTTGGTGAATCTTTACTATCAATAAAATAGTTGTTTTCATTCAAGACTGGCGTACACTAATGCGTATAATTCTAAATGTCATAATTATTAATATAGCTTTATGTTCAGTAAATTTTTCAGTGAGGTAGGTAGTCACATTTCACGTCCATATTTTGCAGAAGTTAATACTCAATTTGTGGTTGCAAACCCATCGCCGTCTATCAAAGCAAGGTATACTAAGGACAACGGATCTTTAGCTCTCTGAAGTTAGGTGCAATAGACGATTGCGCATGTTTGGAAGAATAAGCGATATTAGGCGTTATCAAAAATGTTTTTTTTTTTTTTAAGATGAATGGGTCTGCTCTTGACCTCACTCTTACCTTTAAACTTACACAGGTAAGGGTGAGGTCTACGATGGAGCGAGCTTACCCAGAAGGTGCCTATTAACTCTCTTCTTAAAAACAATAGGGTCGTAGCTCAGCGGAAATACGGACCCTGAAAGCTGATTCCAAATTTTGCGCAATAAGTAATTAAGTTCCTATGAGTAAGTGCCCAACTCTGTTTCCTCAAAACACAGCACTAGACATGCTCGAAGATAAAATCACGCCAGATCATTTGAAGATATCTAAAAGGGTAGTCCAAATACTTTTTTTTTTTCAATTTATCTAAGGGTTTTGTCGCTTAGCGACCACAATATCACCCTTCCAAATACCTAAAAACGTGGCCATACCTACCCACAGCCATATTAAAGTTCTTTAGCTCTTTGAAGTAGCTGCGCAAAACCCATAGGATACTCATAGGAACTTAATTACCTATTTATGAAACTATCCTTTTTTCAGCTATCAAATGGAGAAGCATAGTGGATTATATAAATGTCTAGCAATAGTTGACAGAACGATGGCTCCGAGCGAGACTTCCCATGGTTGCGAAACCGGCGGCACGCCCGATGTGCCAACAAGTCAGAGTGCAAACGTTCACTTCTAAAGGTTTACTATGAAATGTTTAGCTTCATTTATTGCTAAATCGTATGATTTTTAAATTAGCATTACGAGAAAATTGCCTAGTAGCAATTTTGTAGGAAATTGAATCTGTGAAACTTAACTTCGAACTTCTGTCTCAGATCCAATAGTTTTTAATACTTGCAAAGTAAGCAAAGTAAATCAAGGACTAGGATAGTCAAAACAATAGTGTAGTGAGCGTAGTGCGTTAAAGAAGCGAATGGCCCTGGGTTCAATTCCGTGTCGGGCTTCCGGTGTCTATGTTCTTAGTTCCGTTCAATTACGATGAGATGGCAAAGACATATTGAGATAATAACCAATACTATCAATAAAAATAATTAAGTTATCCTGTTGGATGATTACCTATATTACAGAGAAGGTAGATCGTAAGTTATCTGGAAATCATTATTAACTCAAAAGGCATTCATTCAGTTAGGACTGATGGTATCACTTTGATGAGATGAGACAAAACAACAGGAGTACAGGAGTATACCTGATATGTGCAGGAGTATACTCCTGCACATATCATCATCAAATTTAAGAGCTCAGCTCTTGTCGGTGCAATGATGCAACTTCCTCCACCTCTCCCTTTCCAATGCGGTCTCCTTTACTTATTTATACGACATGACTTCTCTTTTATCTGACTCATTAAATTTATTCTAGGCCTTCCTCTTCCTCGTCTTCCTTCCACTCTTCCTTCTATGATGTTCTTGATAAAGCTTTTATGTCGTATATGATAAAGCTTTTATGTCCAATCATTTTTTCTCTTTGATTTTGAATGGTGTTCATCAAAACCCGTTTCTTCTCAACTCTTCTCAGCACTTCCTCGTTGGTAACCTTCTCCGACCAGCTAATCCTCTCCATATAGGCTACTTAAAATGTTGGTAGGTACCTGTACCTACCTATCTACCTACGTACCACGCAAAAGCTGCTAGCGGAAGCTAATAAAATGAGCGATCCTTCAATTAAATTAGACATTCGTACTCTAATTGAGTCAGACTGGTCATAAAACAGTTGTATAACAAATTTCTAGTAGGTACTTAGTCGAATGTAACAACACATAATTGATCATTTTGTAATTGGTGCGGTCACAATTTTCATAGAAGAAAATAGCAATGCGTGCAGTCAGAGAAATCGTCCATGCATATTTATATTCGCTTTCTCCCTCTCGTATGCTTCAAATATGTAACTTGAGTTTACACATGTAAAGATTGCCGCCATGTTTACACAGTCCGATTTACAGGTCCGTTTTATCGGATGCGATTTTGGACAAACGTTTACACACGATATTCCAGCAGATCGATTCAGCTGCATTCGATTCGGGGAACTTCTTTGAAAAGTTTTCTTCTAATCGAATTACGTTTTGGCGTTCTTAACTATGGAAACTTTTGTCAATTTTTAAAACACTTTAGCATACACCTAAGTACCTACTTCTACAGCAGTCCGTTTTATCGGATCAGGTTTTTGAAAGACGCATTTCACATACATAGGTTTCACACGACAGTACAAACAAACCGACAAACAATAAAAATCAATAAGTAAAGATTATTAGATTCTATACCTAAAATATTACAACGATGCAGAAGTAAAATATTATTTTAGCAGTTGTACTGTAATTTCACGGTCAGCCAGAGAGAGGTGGCTCAAGGTTGAACCGAATCATTGAATCGGCATTCTCGAGCATGTTTTTATGAAATAACTCATTGCAACTGCATTGCATTGAATAACTAAAACTATAATCAATTGTAAGATAAAGCTTCCAAGAAAAATATAAAAATACGTGAGTGTCTTGGAACACTCGGTTGGAACGAAGTTTGTACATTTGACATATTATTTGACATTTTGCGCATCTTGTGCACCACTTTTCGCTCTCTGCGCATCTTTTTTTGCGCACTACTATGCGCACCATTTAGCACATTTGTGAAGTTATCAACGAAAACATGTTTTTTGCTTCTCCTGTAAAGTTGTGTTTTTGCAGTTATCCTTTTATTCTCAGGAGACAGCGATATGTCATGACGGTAAAATCTATCGCTTTTTTTGTAGCCTCCATCCTCGATACCGTCCGAAAAGGAACTACGTTCCAATAATTAACTGACACCTATCAACAAAATTGTATAAACGAATCGAAACGAAAACAAACAAACAAACATTCGCAAAATTAATTGATAATAACGCGTGATCCGAGAGCTAGCACATTTTTAGCTCAAAGAATCCCACGCTGATCCTCTACCGCCAGTGCTTTCGGCACGCTTCCGACTGACAGTGACCTGGATCAGTTGAGCTATCTATAGATCGTTTCTAACGATCCTTAGATAGCTTGACTTATCCTATTGTATTTTGTAAATATATGTAAATATGTTGTAGCTTAGTTTCTGTAAATAAAGTATTATATAACAATAATAACCTAAAATCAAGAGTGTATATTTGTGGGGACAAACCCCCTAGCTACCAAAAGAGTGGGAGAATAACAGGCTGCAAGCCCATCGAACCTACTACCACTGATAATCAAAAAGACGACGTAAGCTTATTACAGGCATTAGAAAACTGATCGAATCAATCTTCTCTAACGAGCTCTAGTGAAAATGAAAAGTGGAGAAAATCCTATAGACAGGCGTCGGATCATATTAATCAAAAGCTGCTGTTTAAACGTAAACAGGTTCACGACTGTATCCCTAAGGTGCGGTAGACATTCTCTCAGATCTTTTTCTGCTGTTTACCTTTTTGAAAATCACATCAGAATACTGGCTTCCTGCCCATATTTGGGCAGGAATGTGCCAAATATTTGGACTGCCTCTCTCTCCCACCAACATCTAAAGATCGTGAATTCCTTCCGTGTCTTGGGAATATTTGATAAAATAGTCATCGTGACATACCTACATGTTTGGCACATGCCTACATTTTGGAGAACAATTCGCTGTCACTCTGCTTTCGTGCGTTCTCTGCCAACTGAGCTATGCTATGATAAGATGGCGAAAGTTTTATAGAACTCTAGATTGTGCTCTAGATCTAGAAGTACCTATCTTAGTGTCAATAACGCCTTGTTCTAAAAATATGCATTGTGTATTAATTGTACAATAGTCGTTCACAGTTAGGTTAGGCTTGATATTAGCACAGTCTTTCATATGCGGTGACCGCTGTATTACATGCAAAAAACGTGCACTTAAGTAGGTATAATATTCCACCACTGAGTGTGGGTAGGTTTGCCTTTCTTCACGCTATTAATTCTGGTTCTGTGCCTCATCAAGACTTCCATTATTTTTTGGCTGCTATATTACGATCACAGGTTCCAAGAATAAGGACCTACATTACAAGTACTTAAAGCAATCTAAGCACTAAAACTCGTTGCACTAGAGCGGATAGCGGGAAACAGATTGCTGATTGCATAAATGATCTTAGCAGAGCCGGCGGCTTACTGGCAGATAGCTGGCACCTCCTGGCAGATAGCTGGCACCTCCTGGCAGATAGCTGGCACCTCCTGGCAGATAGCTGGGTTCACGACTTCACGTAGGCACTAATAGTCGAAATATAGTTTTGAAGGTAAATAACTAATATTCGAAATATAATTATTTATAGGTTTAAATCTAAATGATCAAAGATTTCATGAACACTGATGGGTACCGCCTGGCATACCAGAAAGTTTCATGATTTTGATTCGTGTCGCATAAATTCGTTCCATCGAGAACAGTCCACCACTTCATAAAGCCTCGGTGTACTCAGGAACTAAAAATAGCCTGCTATTACCATTTATCTCGCGCTTGACCTTTTTGTGTCATATTCGTTGATGTTGCTAAAGAAGACTATTTTATTTTCCTCGTTTTTATAACCAACGAGTCAATGCGTTTTTTGATCAGGTTTATACCAACATAGTCATACGATAGAGACTAGAAATCCTTTTTGGATTAAGCTTAGAGAAAGGTGCCGGGTTGTTATGTGGGTGAATTACAATATTGACCAAGTGCACTAAAAATCATTTTTAGTGAAGTTCAAAGACTTGCATGGAGATTAGATTTAGATGGAATGGAAGTCTACTATTCAACTACGAGTTAATAAATATCTCGATTGAATTCCCTGTCAGAAACTACCACAACACCGGGCAAGATTTCAAAAAAGAAATATCTTCAAGTCCCAGGGCTTTACCTCGATCTTAAGCTGTGCAAGCTCAGCCCACGTGGTACGAAACCGGTCACTCGTGCGCCGGTGACCCACTGAGTGATTCATTCACTTGCTCCACTCATGTCAAGCAAGTCAACAGGAGTTGCGCGATGAAGGAGATATTTTATTGGGCAAGAAAAAATTTGGGCTCGATTGAAGATATCCAAGTCAAATACCACCACGGAGATGGCGAGACGAGCTGGATATGCATCTACGTTCTAACTAAGCTAGAGATGGAAAATGACAAGGGAGGCTAGCCTTGTCAACAAAGACTTATACCTTATTTTTGTTTACTATTGTAAAGATAAAGTCAAAGTCAAAGTCAAAAAGCATTTATTCAGTAGGACCGCTGGGATCACTTTGAAACGTTTCAAAACTAGGTGATCTCTTCGCGACCAATACCGTGAAGAACCAGGGCAATATTCGGAATGATAATCTGAAAACACCCTGTTTCAGACGCAGTCTTCTCTCAACGAAATGCTGAAATTCAGTCTTCGAAAGAATTCAATATCAAAAAAATTATTTTTACTAATCTAATCATCAAAAACTTCAATTCCTCATCTAATCCGGCAAAAAGCTTAATTTCGTAATGCAACCATCGGACCCTGCAAGAATAAATGATGAAATGATAAAAAATCTTGTGATAATCGACGAAGCGTTGTCTCCTTGGAGAAATCATTGATGGACTTAAGAGCAGTAGCCGTGAAGGTAGCTATTATATCGTGGCTTGGGGTTACAGCCTCATATTTTTCACTCTCAATCAACTCAAAGAGAGGTTTTTAATTGACGTGTGTATTTTGCGTGTCTGCATTCTGTCTACATCTAGCTCCTTAATGTATAAAAATGAAATGTACAGGATTTCAAAGTGATCTATTTAACGGTCTTCTTCTTAGTCGTTTCACTCTTACTTAGCAGAGTGGCTGTGGTCGTCTCGAGACTGTACGGGAGTAGATAGACGCTGCTTGATGCAGAGTTCGTCAACGGGACGTTAACGGTCTAATAATCTTAAATCGCAGTCCAATAAGCTATTACGAAAGATTGTTTACCTACGTAAGTAGTCGGTACTCGGTTTGAAACTTCCTTGGTTATCTCATAAAATATAATTTTAACAGCTCTACCTCGTCTTATTGAAGCTCAATGTCATTGCATTTTCCCGGTCATCACTTATGCGTTGCAAAAACTTGTATTTCGAGTCTTGTAATGTAAAATTTTACGACTGGTCAGACAGAAATGTCACTGATTTGTGTGACTGACCTCACAGATCCATGGCTCTGCCTTCTGCGCTATAGGTCGTGGTTTCAATTTCGGGGTCTAAATTTTTTTGATGAACAAACTTCTTTGAACAAAATACCGAATGTATGTTCAAAAGTTTCAGATGCAGAATGCACAAAAAAACGGTTTGCCATTACCTATAATGATACTTACAAAAAAGATATTAATTAAGTTAAAAAAAACAAACAGCTCTGTTTTTTAATCTAAGATAATGAGCAATAAACACGCTTGATAAACCGCTTCAGAGATTAATTTTAAAATACTTTTTTACATGACTTGATTATAATCATATCGAACTGATAAACTGATAAACTATGATAAACTGATAAGGATGAAACTCAGAATAGGTGTAGGCTATTCTCCTTGCCAAATCTGGCGAATCTAGCGCTTTCTTCTTCTTTTCGTCACTAGTTTTTTCAAACAAGTTGATGAAAGGATTTAAAAGTCCATACAATACCCACGCCTTTTCCACTTATATCACTTCCTTATAAAACTGTATTTTTCCAAGTTTATATCAACATTATGTGCGCATGCGCAGGTATAGTACGCAGTGTTTAGTAATGTTCACACGTGTCATCAATTATGTTTATCTAATTGGATACACAATAGCATTGTGAATTTGTGATACAATGTCGTGTTAAGTATGGATGACTAGCTACGCCCCGCGGTTACCTCCGTTCCTCGGGAACAGGTACAGTCAGCGACACAAACTTCTAACCCTCATGCTCGAGGCATCCTGTTCAATTCTTCTTAGTAGAGGGGTTTCCAATTGGTAACGCTTAGGTAGACCTACATAAGAATGCCATGATCCATTTGGCCATAGTAGTAGTACCTAGCGTGCTTCACTTTGTCAGGATCAAAAGTAGCCTGTGTTAATAAAGAATTTCTTTCACTACACTGTTTTAAAAGAACTAGTGACACGTTAAAAGAATGAATCAATGGTTCAGTAGTTTCAGTATAAAGGTGTAATTAGGTGTAACAAACACACAGACACACCGAAAAATTTTCGTATTCATAAATTATTAGTGTGATGTTCATAATTATGTTATTGTTTTGGCGTGGGAGTTTTGAGTATGGCACATGTTTCGTAAGTTTCATTTTAAGATTGAAATGAAACGAAACAGCATCACGACTATGTCCCCAAGGTACGGTAGACGTTTTAGGGAATTCAAGGTACCATTGAGATGACTTCTTTCAGCAAGCAGAAGCATGTCAAAATTAAATTTGGAACGACACGTGCCCACATTTTGCAGAAGTTTGTTCTCTTGGCAGTTAGGATTCAGTTTTTTTTTAGGATTTTGTAGAAGGTACCATTCAGTTTGGAATAGATGAGTAGGTACTCATAGGTAGGTACCTACTTGTCCTAATGTAGTTATTGCTTGTGGATGATGGATGACGATAGTTTGGATTCCAGGCAAGTTTTTTCCATCTCAACAGTAGTCAAAAATCAATAGCTATCAAGGGCTTCGACATCTTGTCTTTAAAATTCAAATCTTCAGTTTTGATGTTTTTCTCCACAATACGCTTCTCTAGCGGAAGCTGCAGAGCGTGAGGTTGTATCACGACGGGCACTGGATCTCGGCCGGCTAATCGATTGGCTACCGACATGCGTTTGCGCAACACTTCTTTTTGAGAGGTTACACTAGTTTCAGAAGAATCACGATCATTGTTTAAAGTTTTTTGTTTTAAAACTTAGTTGATGTTTTCTTTTATTTTGTACCTACTATTTTATTTATTGCGCTTTTAAATATTTCACAGGCCAAACTGAGATTTAAGAATCGTAACTTTGCTACTTAATAAGCTTTTTTTTATTTAACCTATACTGTCCCACTGCTGGGCAAAGGTCTCTCCAACCATCTCTCTCCTTTGATAGGTGCCACACTATCGAAGGAGTCGAGGTCGTCTACTCATGATTGGGTTTGGACCTAAGCCCACCACGCTGGTCCAGTACGGGTTGGTGGGTGGGGCGCCAGAGCCTCGTTCGTTGGTCGGCAGGGTGTACCACGGGCCGGTGAGGTTGGCTTGGGTTCCGAAAGGTGACGTGATGGGGGGGCTTAGTAACCGTGGTTTGGTTGGCCCACGGTGAAGCCAAAAGGAATCCCAGGCGGGGACGCCCTGGTGGCGTCTGGCGGGTAGGGTCGCGGGTGAAGAGGCGTGTCGGTGTTTCGTTGCCGCTCGCCCTATCTCCCGCGACCCAACGGTGGCGCACCGTAAGATGCGTCGGCGGCGGGGCCGCAGTGGAAGAGGAGTGTCGGTGTTACGTTGCCGCTCTCCCTGTCCTCTGCGGCCGTTTTTGGAGGCTTCTCCACGCGCACCTCTTTAATTAGAGTGCGCAGTGGACGAGGGGAGCGGAGAGCTCTGGTGGTAAGTAGCGGACGCTAGGTGTGGGGGCACCTTCGTCCGCCTTGCACTACTCACCACGACGCGGGGCCGCCTCAAGGACGGGGATCGCCAGAGGGGGACTGGACGTAAAGGCTGTGCCGGTTTCCCAGACCCCCTCCATTCCAGGCGACGCCGGAATGACGCTGGGTCGTTTAGTGGATTCCGAAAGGTGTTATTAGGAACCCCTTACAGCCCTTAATAAGCTTTATCCACATTAAGGTCATGATACTTATCAAGTTTCAGGCAAGAAGCAAATCAATAGGACTTCAGTGAACGTCGTAATTAGAAACTACTCCACAATGTCGTTCTAGGAGCTTAAAAGGATAAAAGAGTCAGAAGGTTGCGGGTTCGACCCTTCCACGCGGGACAAATGTTTGTATGACCTACAGATTTTTGTCTCGGGTCTGGGTGTTTCTATGTATATGTATGTATTTACAAAACTAAAAGTATATAAGTAGTATATCAGTCATGTAGTACCCATAACACAAGCTCTGCTTACTTTGGGGCTAGATGATGCTGTGTGAAAAGTCCAGCGATATTTATTTATTTACTTTGATCACTATAATTCAGATCGAAAGTCGAAGCACAATCCTACACGATCCACATGGCTCCATACTAACCTCTGTGGCACCTAATACACAAATGGCAGACCGACGATGTTTCTGAATATTAAATCACAATGCCTTTGTTAGTCATTTTGATCGCACTTGGCTATTCTAAGCACAGTAGGTACATTCCTTGGTCCGGTCAATGCTCATTTAACTACATTATGATACGCAGGGTAACACAATCTTCCGTCCGCGGCTTCACTCGCGTGGTACCAACAAGATCACCATCATCATCATCAATTTGCCTCACACATATATTATGATACGCAGGGTAACACAAGCTTCCGTCCGCGGCTTCACTCGCGTGGTACCAACAAGATCACCATCATCATCATCAATTTGTCTCACACATATAATTATGACTACAAGATATAATTTATGCATCGTAATTTGGTATATACCTACAGGGATGTATCTCCAAGGCAAAGTAGACTAGACATTCGCGGAGATCTTTAAATGAAAATATATAATTCTGGACATTTTTCACACAGCATCATCTAGCCCCAAACTATGGGAACCAGATAAATGATATACTACGAGTACTTATATACTTTTTGTTTGTAAATGCATAGGTAGGTACTACATATTTAGTATACATAGAAACACCCATACCCGAGACAAATATTTGTAGATCATACAAACATTGGTCCCGCCGCGGGGATCGAGCCCGCAACCTTTTGCGTCCCAAGCGGGCTTTCACCCACTGCGCTACAGAGGTCGACAAAATTAATAAGGATGGGGGTTACCAATTAGCGACGCTGACTGTACCTATGTACCTACCTATTTACAAGCCAACCTACATTACACAAGTAGTGCCCAAGCCTTACATAGTCTACGTCTAAATTGCACCAACCACACAACAATAACCGAACAGACTATCAATCGCAGTTCTAATCTCACAATGGACCCCTTTGGCAGGAGTCTGCAACATTTTTCAACGCAAAACAATTTTTACTAGAAAACGACACTAGAAAATCCGAGACTACCTCTGAGACTAGCTCTCTAAGAGTACCAAAATGATTAATTCCTCTAAGATTTTATAAGGTTCTTGAAATTAAAATGATAAATTAGATTAGAGACAAAATAAATATACATCACCGAGACACATAGGATTTCTTCAAAAAACCTTCTGGGCCCGTAGAGTCAAAAGTTGAAAAGCTACCTAATGTTAATTAGGTACCTAGATGGTAGGACGTTGAATTTCCTTCGTGTTTGTCGTTGGGCTTTGTAAGATAAACGAGAAAATGTTGACAATTCATGCCAATAATGTGGTCGTCTCAAGCCGTTTTCAAGGTTCTAGCAAATGTTTTCTGGCCAACATTTTTGTTCCGAATGTTGACCACAACTGCGTACAACATAGCACACGTGCAACCGACTTGATTGCTCCAATACCTTATTCAATTCCAATAAACTATCACTTATTCTACGGCATAATACATAGAAACTGTTTGTTATTCTATAGCCGGTGCCATACTAACTGTTAATTATTCTATATCCCGCATAGTAAGTGTTTGATATTCCATGGTACGGCTAGAGTCTGCGCGTTACGAGATGAAACGGAAATTTGGACATTTTGATGACGAAATGTACCTACGAGGTGTATCGGGAGAGTTCACCTAATATCCTACCAATTCATTATTTATACCTATTATAAAATTCGATTTTCTTCGATTCTTCGAAATTGGGTTGTGCCTCGACTTTCAATCCGAAGGTCGTGGGTTCGAATTCCGGCCGTGCATCAATGGACTTTTCGTTTCATATTTATATGCGCTTTAGCACGAGCTCTTAACGGTGAAGGAAAACATTGTGAGGAAACCCGCAGCTTAGTCAGCTCCCCACGTATTAACGTCGTCTCTCCTGTGGACCAGGCTTGCCCTTTAGCACGAGCTCTTAACGGTGAAGGAAAACATCGTGAGGAAACCCGCAGCTTAGTCAGCTCCACACGTATTGACGTCGTCCTTCCTGTGGGCGGCTGATTAAGCTGAGAGGATGGTTTAGGTGCTGGGCAAGCCTATTCCATCTCAAATAATGTCCCAGGCACTACAGCGTCCCGTTAATTGTAGGCATAGGTTGCCTCCTGACGCAGTCTAATATGGTAAAAGTGTAAAGGGCATAAAATTATGAAGTGGTTAAGTCGTAATGACGTAGATTTAGGTACAAGTTCATTTTTTGGTGGATAATTATTTTTAAAAACCAGCCAAGCGCGAGTCGGTACCTACAGAGCAGGAACACCAAAAAGCCGTATAGCTGCCTAATATTTTAAAGCATATAGATAGAGTTTAGTTTATTTTACTTTAATTACAATTACTTAATTTAATAAAAAAAAACCGACACGAATAGATTGTCGTGTTAACTGTCGACTGTCGACATGTTTGTGGTCGACATGCTCTCTCATTTCGAAACATCGACCTTCAAAATCAGACAACACAAGAACGTGTTTTGACTTCCTTATAAAAGGTTACGAGTGTTGTCAAACAAAAGCTCTTCGAAGAATCCCCGTTTACAGAATACAAAAAAGTGTTTAAAAAAGCACAGATAACGATAAGTATAGACCTAAATAGGTGTAAGTACCTAAAAGGATAATAGCCTAAATATTATTAGCTATGTATTTAGAAAAAAACTTTTACCAAATTTTCCAATCTCCATAGTTTTGATTTTAGAAGGCTTTGTAAAACTTTGCAGAATTTGGTAAGGTAGAGTATATGAATCAACTTTTTGCTGACAAACATTGTTTACTTATTTCGACTAAACTATTCAGCCAGTGATTGCAAAAACCATTTTATGGTGAATATTCTTTTTCTCTGCCAGTATCCATAACCTTTTGCACTTAGGTACGGTACAAAGACTTTTGCAAGGACAAGCGCAAAACAAAGGCTCTAGTTATCTTAGATGATGAGTGGATATAAATTGTCTAAAATAGGGCAAGGTAGCGTAGGTAGTTGGTAATCGTAGAGACTTTTGACATATAGGTACAAACGTCGTAGGTATTTATACTTTTATACTTAAGTCAGAAGCAAATTACCAAAAATATAGGTTTGTATATAAACCTCTACCTCAGGAGGAAGACCACTAAAAAGATGGTACGATGATATAATACAGATCGTTGGGAAAACATGGCCAATACTGAAAGAGGAGAGGAATGGTGCTCTCGGGAGGAGGCTTTCACCGCCACAGGCGGCCCATTTTAAAATTAGCATGCACATTTTTTTTTACTATTTTTATGTACGGTTACTTAAGTGTGGAATAAAGCTTATAAGCCGAAACCTCGTTCAAATTTTCACTTCTGTTGGCACTCCCGGAGTGCCACCATTTTTTTTTATGCATTTTATGCTGTTCTGTATCATCTCCCTGACCTTATCCCATACTAGAAGAAATTAGTAGGTAGGTAATTAGTGAGATGCAGCTTGCACATAACGGACCGGATTCGAACGCCGGAACTGCCCGCACACCGTGAAGAGTTTTTCCGGAAAAATCAACTCACGCTCTTTATTGGTAGATAATTTTCCTCCAAGATAGTGATGGCTGCTCGTCGTTGATTGACAACTACGGCAATTAGTACCTAATTAGGTACTCGATTTGCTAATATTAAATGGCTTTTGAAATTACCTGGTCGATACCTACCTACATTCTAAATAATTTACACGTCCCGTGCACTTTGTCAAGTAGGTAAAGTCAGACACTCCTGGCTCTAGGTATATTTATCTAGGTTGGTATAAGAAACCTACCTCAGGAAAACTTTCTTACATCTAGCTAGAGTCAGGAAAACATATAAATTAGGTGAGATTCAATTATAGATAAAATAAGTTTTAACTTTTTTGATATCTAGCGGAGATATAGTGATGTAGATAGATACATAATCAATACATCTCGTAGACAACAGGTTTATTTTGCGATTCAAAACTCTATGCCAGAGACCTGCGCGATACGTTGGCGAATTAAATTATCTACAGTTACCTACATAAATTAAAACACCTATGTTGATATAATACGAGTATTATAATAGGTATATCTAGGTAGGTATACCTACTATAATAAACATTGAATATGCAGGCAGATAAATTGTTTTATCAAATAGATAAATTAACAACAGACTTCTTTTCAGTAAGGTACGTATCTTATGCAAGAAAAAAACACTGAATAAGTAGAAGCACAAAAATCCACAAATTACAAGAGCTCTTATAAGTACAAAAAGTTAATGAAATGAAGTCAACGATAAACATTGCGAATGTAAACGTAAAAAAAAATAAAGACATAATCACGTGTTTACCTCGAATGTCTGTCCCTTAGATCCGGCTTTTCTCACAGTCCCTTAAACACGTGCACTGACAACACTAAAGTTTGACACAATATTAAAAAAAAGTTTTCTAAACACTGGGCGAAAACGGGGCGTTGCGCGTTCGAATTTCGAAATTTTAATTCGGTTTGACAGTTCGTTGGCGGGAACGTGCGTCGAGCCAGCGGTGCTGCGTCCGACTGGCGCGCCCGCTTGACCACTCCACTCGCCGAGATAATCGTTGCATTCAAGCATCGCGTTTAGAAAACGTATACATTGCACAGATACCGTGCCTATTTGATAGTAAACTGTTGGTGGCTCGAACTACAACTTGCATCGATCATTCCTCGACTCCAACGGGTAGACATGAATAAAAGATGGCACGCTTTCGGGATATCTTGTACTATCACATGTAGATGTCTCTTGGAATCTATACTTGTACCTAATCAAAAAATTAGTAGTAGTAGTGGTGAGTACCTACCTATATATTTTGTTTCGTAAGTACCTATAAATGAATCACCTAGATTCTACTCGTACCAGGGGCCGCATTCTCGTTCCATTTCTCGTTCGTTTGATGAATATTCGGATGCTTCCTACTACGATATCTGACTTCAAGGGCCAATTTTTCGGTTTGGAATATTTGGTCCTACCTAAGACCGTGTTTTAACGTTTGAAAAATTGGCCCTTGACGTCAAAAATAAAAGGAAGCATTCGAATATTCATCAAAGGAACGCGAATACGGCCCCTGTACCGTTACCGTCTTGTTCTAGAATTCTAGATTAATAAGAGGATTTTAGTGAGCTTGAATGTCTTGGAGTGGAATAGCTGAGAACGTGAACAAGAAAAGTGCCTACCTATGTGTATCGTATACCTACGGCATTTTTTGTCAGTCTAGATAAATGTGTTGTTACCTACCTACCTAGTATATTTTTGGAATTCATTTCCTTTTCGGATGGTATCGGATGGGGCCTAGGCGAAAAGTATTAGATTTTTGCGTCACGACACACGTATATGTCAAACCGTAGCAGCGCGAAGTGCGCAGCCGCTGAACAGTCCATAGATTGTTACATTGTACGGAAGAGCGTTTTTAGGATTTTTACCTTTTTTTATTTACAAAAAAAAGAAAAGGGCTTTGTCGCTGAGCGACTATACCGCCCAATCAGTAACATCTCATCTTAGCTTAGTCTTCTTATTCTTCTTGGTTTCACTGTATTATGTCACGTCAATTTGATTTTGAAAAAACATGGCGGCTTATTATTTCAAAACTCCAACGATCTTTCGTCAAATAAAAAATCTTCTTGAATACTCTCCCATTCCATTTGCCAAATCTCCTGTTACGTAATCCAAGGCTTCATTAGTAAAATGCCACCGAAATTACATAAAAAAACCTAGTAAAACACGAGAAAACTAAATAAAATAGCAGAGCCACTTAGCTCCTTCAAAAATGGCGAAAGAATTCCGTTTTTAGGATTATAATAAATAATTTATTTAAACCGAGTGTTCATTCACGTACTTTTTTTAGAGTCCGCGTCACGAAATAACTACCTACTTTAATGGCGCAGAACTCTAAATAAATTCACGACACAGAACTAGGTATATCTACTTCTGCGGTTCACGACTTATCACATAATCAAAGTAGTAGGTACAGGTAGGCCTTTATTAATAAACGTAGTCTTGATATTAGTTTCATTTCGTATTGCAATCAAAACATTGTGTCTACCGTAGACACCGTCTACAACATTCCATGACCATTAAGCTGGTTTCAATAAACTTTTTAACCGAATACCAATTAGGTATGTAAAAATTCAAACACTTTTTAAGTTTCAAGTCAGTATAATCACAAACATTTCGACTGCACAATAGTACAACTAAAACTAAAATAAATTATTCTTGTCAGATCTTACATACAATATTAATAAATTAGATAGATTACGTAATAAACCACATTAGTGCTTATATTATACACAATCATATTTGAACTGATTTGTACTTTGATTTGTAACTAGTATAAGTAGGTAACGTGAAGCCGTATTTCAATAATATTATTATGTTGGTCCACACTTAATCAATAGATTTTAAAAAACATTCCTTGTCAGCATGATTAACATCATGAGATTCATTTTCAGATTATGAAGTACCTTTTTCAGCTATAAAATATTTTACCAAAACTGTAGAACTGCATTTTCTATAGTAAAATTAATATCGATAAGCCAAAAAATACTGTTGTTCTAAATATTACTATCCTTCCTACGTCCTTCCAAGTCCTAATAATTTGTGGCTTATACTGGGTGTAAAAAGACGCCTACCGAAGCCGAAAGGGGTAGGTACAGCATCCCAAAACACAACCAAATCCAAAAGGATTTTCCGAAAAAATTATTATATCCGGAGAAAACAGCGTTTGAAGATCATTGTTTGAGTATGTACTGGGCGCGTTTTTATACGTAGATTGCTGGATTTTGAGTTTTAATTGTTTTTTTCTTTTATAAATGAAATGATTAGGTCCTATTATGTTGTACTAGTAGCAAAAAACTAGAAAATAAAATAAAATGACGTAGCTAAGTCAAAAAATTTTTTGAGTTTTTTTTTCGATAAATATGTTTAGAACCATGGTCTGATTGCAATCCCTCAGTTTTCGGTAGCAGTCTTTTTACACCCTGTATAATGTACTGAACTCGGTTATCATCAAAATTTTACAATAATTGTAAAAATCGATGAAGGTATCGATTAATTTATCGATAAGGTACAGATATTAAGTCGACTATACACATAGTTTCATTATCTTTTACCAATTGTGAAAAAAAATCGTCAATCCTTATTTCGTAGAGCTATTTTGACCCAGCACTTGTAGTTAGACTGATCAACAAAATTAATCAAATAAAAATGGCGGTGAAACATAATATTATATAATAAATAGTTTTTTTTTGTCTGATTTCTGTAGCTGTTGTATTGTAAGTATAGAAAATGTCAATCCGAAAAGTTAAATTTGAAAATTATCAAATCGAAATACCAACGTCTCTTTTTATCATAATCAAATGGTATTTAATAACTAGTACAAATATTTATATTTCCCTAAGTCTAATTCTATCTTAAATATTTTTTTCATCAAAAATAATTCACATCTTTATTTTTCACACATTTGAAAACGCACACGACACAAATTAGGTTCTAAAATCATATTAAATACCATCAAAAGCGTTCAAATTTGAAAATACCTTGTTATTATGATAAAACAAGTACTGACAGTAGTTTGTTTCCTATCTAAAGTTAGTTCTGTTAATACATAAACTATTTATGAGGAATTATTACTTTTATAGGTCAATGATACAATACTGTTCCAATTCACAGGCAAAAATTTGGAATCAGCTTCCAGCGTCTGTATTTCCGCTGAGCTACGACCCTATTGTTTTTAAGAAGAGAGTTAATAGGCACCTTCTGGGTAAGCTCGCTCCATCGTAGACCTCACTCTTACCTGTGTAAGTTTGAGGTCAAGAGCCGACCCATTCATCATAAAAAAAAAAAAAAAAAGGCACTTATTCAGTCTATGTATTATAGTATCGCAACGTTTACTTTAAAGATCATTATTCCAACTTCTTAAAAACCATGTCAATTTTTAAGATACCTTGCTTCTGTAAGAACAGACTAGGATTAAAAAAAAAGAAATGAGATTTCATAACGTGCATTGGAATGGTTTAAGTTCTATATAAATAAACAGCTTAAAATTACAACATAAAGAATAGATACCACGTAAAATTTCTTTGTCAATATTGGAGTACATTTTGAGAACTATCAATCTATCCTTCATTAGGATAATGGCGTTTGTTAATCCTTGTCCCACCATGCTATTATTTAGTTTACCTTTTCGCAAATAAATCGTATAAGAGTATGTATGTGAGGACAGGAACATAATAAATGGTTATTTATTTATTTTTAGACCTCACTAGTCAAGTTATATGCGCTTTAACACGAGCTCTTAACGGCGAAGGAAAACATCGTGAGGAAACCCGCAGCTTAGTCAGCTCCACACGTATTGACGTCGTCTCTCCTGTGGGCCAGGCTAAATAAGCTGAGAGGATGGTTTAGGTGCTGGGCAAGCCTATTCCATCTCAAACATTGTCCCAGACACTACAGCGTCCCGTTATGTGTAGGCATGGATTGCCTCCTGACGTTGTATAAATCATCTAATATAGATGTAAAGGCCTAAGCAGGTACTAGTCAAAACATCAAACATTAAGTTGGCTTTTTCAAGCGGGTCAAGCGCTGACATAATGACACTGACAAGCTTACAAGTAGAATGTGAGAACTATCAAACATGTAGCTGACTTCTTTGGTCCCGCTCTGACATTAGACACAATCGGCTATTACGAGTGGAATGTGAGAGTAGCAGCTTGAATCTTCACCAGTCAAACTATAAAAAAATTTCAACTTCTTCGGTCACGCCACAGGGTCACGTGATACATAGCAAGGACTTATGAATATAATGTGAGAACTATCAAATATGGGCTTTGTGTCACGCACCATACTATGTGACACAGACACAAATCTATGTGAAAATTAATTTGAATAGTTACTTAATATTGATCTGAATGTACCAACTGTAACATTTGCATGCTAATCCTAGTAGAACATGATTGAAACCAAAATATTTCAACACGTAACCTACATTGTGTTCAAGCAAATAAAACATCTTTATCTTTATCTTTACAGACCCGGGTTTACGATTGAAATGTAAGGACAACAGCATAGTTCCTCACCAGTCAAACTATTAAATATGAAGCTGGTTTTACAGCGGGTCAAGCACTGACATAACAACACACATGTCTTACGAGTAGAAGGTAAAAACTATCAAACGTATAGCTGACTTCTTCAGCCACATAGCTGACTTCTTCAGCCACATAGCTGACTTCAGCCACATAGCTGACTTCAGCCACATAGCTGACTTCTTCAGCCACATAGCTGACTTCAGCCACATAGCTGACTTCTTCAGCCACATAGCTGACTTCAGCCACATAGCTGACTTCAGCCACATAGCTGACCTCAGCCACATAGCTGACTTCTTCGGCCACGCTTCTCAGGTCGGAGGTTTATGAGTAGAATGTGAGGACAGCAGCATGGTTCCCTCTAACTAGCAGCACCCTATCAGCCGCGGTGGCTATAGCGTGTAGCCAGGCTACGTACAGCGCGGGCGGCACCACGCCCCGCCTGCGTGGCATCGGCAGGGTCACACAGACGAGGCGCGCGCCCGCCGACTGCACCGAGATGAGTTCACGAAGACGTAGGTGGCGGTGGGTGCGGTCTTGTGCTGCTAGCAGATCTGCATCTGTGATACCTAAAGGAAATGAGAGTAAGAATTTGATTTATGACTATTTTATGACTCATCATCTTCCTGCCCTTTTCCCACAAAATGTGTGGTCGGCACAACATGTGTTCTTCTTCCATTCTCCTCTATCAGCCGTCATCTCAACACACTCCTTTCTTACTCATGTCATCCTTTATACAATCCATCCATCTTTTTTTTGGCCGCTATTTTATGACTTCCAAAATTTAAGCACGGTTGCAGTAGATGCAAAGAATGATAATGGTATGGTCAGATTTTTTGATTTAACTATCATAAAGTTATCGAGGATTGACAGACTAAACAAGTTACCAATATCATCGCTATCGTCCGGGATTCGGAAGGGTGCGATGAGTTTATCGAAGTAAGCCAGAGTGGAGTCTTTAGGCCGCTTGGTTATATCCGGCACCATCTTAAGTGCTGAGTAGTCTATCCGGAACTTGGAGAGTAGAGATGCCATGCTGAAATATAATAATCGTTTTAAACAAGCAAGGTTCTCAACGGTGGTCAACTCTAGTAATGGAGTTTTTAGGTCGCTTTAGGACCAACGGCTTAGCGACTGTACAGCTAAGACCGGCAATTCGATGTGCCTTCGAAGCATAAAAGCGCTCAGTTCAAAGTCAATAATTACGTTTTAATACTAAAAAGAAAACCGACTTCAATGTTTGACTCGAAACGCGGTGTGACTCAGGGCGTCAAGCTGTCGATTCGATTTCTATTTGTGACATGGCTAGGAGGGAAGGTGTTTAGAGTTTTACGGGGAAACTATCAATCCCTCAGGAATAAAATTTATATGGGACCACCTCTGGAGTATACCCTTTCAAACATGAAAAGAATTTTGCAAATCGGTCAACAAATGGCGGAACAATCGCGTAACAAGATACAAAAAAAACCAGTTTATTGAAACAAACTCGACTATCAAACGAGCAAAGTGCAAGTGCAGCGACAGAGAAAGCGCTAGGTGAGGCATGCGCGACGGACACGAGAACGAGCGAGACAGAGCAACAACATTATAACGGTCCGGAGATTGACGTGTGGTCCAAACCAAAAACATTAGCGGAAGTCGTAAATAACGATGGAGAATGGAAAAAAGAAAGTCCTAGTCAGGAATGGCGTATAGTGCAACGAAAACGACTGCGAAACCGGTTAACTGGTACCAGAGGCAGTGCACAACCAGATGCTAACTTTAAGGCAGCTGATATAATTGTACCGCTGTTTATAAATAATGTGGATAAAGCGACGAATGCACAAGATATCATCGACTACATACACAAAAAAACAAGCGTGTCAGTCACTTTAAAGAAAATCATTATGAAGAAACAGAAACGCTATGATGCCTACAAAATCTTTGTACCACACAACAAGCTGTCGCTATTTCTTGACGATTGCCTATGGCCTGAGGGTATACAGTTTCGGAAGTTTATCTACTTTAACCGAAATAAGTATGACCAAAATAATAAGAAGAAAATAAGTAACAATGACAGGAATTTCAGTAATCTATGATGGATGTATGTACAAGTAACTATAAAAGTACAAAGTTCATAAGTTATAACTGTAAGAACGTGAAGCGGTCGGTTGATTATGTGCGAAGTTTATGCCGATCAGCTGATATTATTGCGTTACAGGAAACATGGTTATATTCGCATAATCTTGCCTTTCTTGGTACAATAGACCCAGAGTTCGAGTTCTTTGGTAAAACCTCGATGGACACCAGCGCAGGATTACTACGCGGCAGACCTTACGGAGGTGTTGCCTTACTTTGGCGAAAAAGTGTGTTTAGGTCCGTTTCTGTTGTACAATGTAAAAGTGCACGTATAGCTGCCATAAAAATAGTGTTAGAGCAGCGCTCGCTTTTAGTGTTTTCACTACATATGCCTACTGACGAAGATGTGAACCTCACTGAGTTTACTGAGTGTTTGAGTGAAATCGCCGCCATAGTGGAGGAATGTAACATAGACTCTGTGTTTTTGCTGGGAGACTTTAATGCAAAACCTGGTGCGCTGTTCGGTGTTGAACTCAATGAGTTTTGCGTTGAGCAAAGCTGGCGCTGTGTAGACCTTGAGTTACTCGGATTGCACTCGGACACGTACACTTTTGTGAGTGATGTATACGGAACAACAAGTTGGTTGGATCATTGTATAGTTACTGAGGAAGCCTGGAGATCAGTGACGGACTGTAAGGTAAACTATGACATGAACTGGTCTGATCATTTCCCGCTGGAAATTGTATGTGATCTTAACTTACTTAGGAATAAATGTATTAGCAAAACCTATAAGTGCAATACGGTTATATGGGGGGAGAGAGATGCAGATCAAATATCATTGTATGAAAAGTATTGTTGCGAAAAGCTGCGGGAAATAGACTTTCCAGCGAAGTTTCGACAGTGTAGTGACAGGCGTTGTACCAACATAGAACATAGGACAATAATTAATGACATGTATAATAATATTATTGACATACTTCAAAAAGCGGCCCGACATAGCTTTGGTAAAAAGTGTCCTAGTAGGAATAAAAAAGTCATAGGATGGAACAAACATGTAAAACAAGCACATGCGGAAGCTCGACTTGGGTTTAAAAATTGGGTATTGTATGGTAGGCCTAAAACTGGGTTAATATATAATAACATGACGGTAACTAGAAAGGCTTTTAAACAAAAATTGAAATGGTGTCAGGATCACTCAGAACAAATCAAAATGGATATTTTAGCAGAACATCACTCAAATAAAAACTTTAGCAAATTTTGGAAACAGACCAGTAAACTTAACCCCAGGTCGGGTCTACCAGTAAGTGTCGAGGGTGTTAGCGAGACTGCAAAAATAGCTGACCTTTTTAGGGATCATTTTAGGGTAAAGTCATCTCTTGAAACCTTGGGGGCATTGTCCAGTGCTGTGGACTCTAATAGTGAGTCGCATATTGTGTTCACTGCTAAGGAAATAGCGACAGTCCTAAGAAAGATGACGAGGGGTAAGTCACCCGGTCACGATTCCCTTAGCATTGAGCACCTGCAGTATGCAGGCGTTCATCTGCCTAGAGTGCTGGCCATGCTTTTTGCCTTCTGTATTGGACATACCTACTTACCTGAGTGTATGATGAAGACTGTAGTAGTGCCCTTAATTAAGAACAGAACAGGAGACGCTTCTGATATAAGTAATTATAGGCCCATATCGTTAGCCACTACTATAGCCAAGGTGCTGGATTGTATGCTTGATAAACAGTTGGAAGACCATATAAAGCTGCATGATGCCCAATTTGGCTTTAGGCAAGGGCTTTCCACTGAGGCAGCGATTCTGTGTCTCAAGCATACAGTCCGGTACTACACGGACAGAAAGACACCAGTGTATGCGTGCTTTCTCGACTTATCGAAGGCCTTCGATTTGGTGTCCTATGATGTCTTGTGGAAGAAGCTTTCTGAAGACACAACATTGCCTGATGAGCTTATTGATTTGTTTAAGTACTGGTATGGCCATCAGAGCAATGTGGTTAGGTGGGCAGACTCGCTATCCGAACCATATGGGCTGGAATGTGGGGTGCGGCAGGGAGGGTTGAGCTCACCCAGACTGTTCAACCTTTATGTTAATCGGCTGATTGGAGAGCTCAGTGAAGCTATGGTGGGCTGTTCTGTGGGTGGGAGAATAGTCAACAACATCAGTTATGCTGATGATATGGTTTTGCTGAGCCCTTCAATCAGTGCCCTCAGAAAACTAGTAGGTATATGCGAGCGGTACGCTGTGACACACGGCCTCAGGTATAATTCTACTAAGAGCGAGCTGTTAGTTTTTAAAGCGGGTGCGAAATACTACCCTATCGTACCTACAGTGTCATTAAATGGCACTGCGCTCAAAAGGGTCTCACATTTTAAATACCTGGGGCATTGGGTCACGGAAACCCTCAAAGATGACATGGACATTGAGAGGGAGCGAAGGGCGCTGGCAGTACGGGGTAACATGTTGATACGTAGGTTTGCTAAGTGTACTAATAATGTAAAAATATCTTTATTCAGGGCTTACTGCCAAACGTTTTACACGAGCAGCCTATGGATCGACTTTACCCGGACTGCCTTTAGCGCCCTTCGCGTCCAGTACAACAATGCGTTCAGGATGCTGTTGGGACTGCCACGATACTGTAGTGCATCAGGTATGTTCGCGGAGGCCAACACTGATGGCTTCCACGCCATCATGCGCAAAAGAGTCGCCTCCCTGATGCACCGTGTGCGTGCCAGTTCCAACAGCCTCCTGACCACCGTGGCAGAGCGGCTGGACGGACCGTTTCTTGGGCACTGGACTAACATGCATGTGCTGCCATGTAATGTTATGCGGTGTGCTAAGTAGGATAGGTGTCCAAGCAATATTTAAATTAACTATATAATTGACATGATATGATCTTATTTTATTTATTTTATTTGATTACTTACTAACATTAGGCTAAGCATTTTACTAATATAATATGGTGGACTTATATATGGAAACCGAAATAAATAATTTGAATTTGAATTTTGAAAAAAAAAAAAAAACAGACGAATTGAGAACCTCCTCCTTTTTTGAAGTCGGTTGAAAAGAACGCGAATACGGCTCCAGTGGTTACTTACTTTCGTTCTTCGATCTCCAACTCTGTGTTCTTATTGGCGAGAGTGAAGACTCGCAGCGGGCAGGACGACCAGGCGCGACGAGTTGACAGGATGTAAGGAAGCAGGAGGGTTAAACCTGGATACAGTTCACTTTTTAAACTAACATGGATAAAATATTACGCACAACCAATCTTTAGCTATCTGAGAGCTGCACAGAACCCAGACGCCTAAAAGACGAAGACAGCGTTTTATAGCTGCCTCGCTCACTCGCATCGTGCTATCGTCTACTCGCGCAATCGTTTAGTGCACCTAATTTCAGATAGACAAAGATCGGTTGCGCGTATTGTACCTTTTTTTTGTTTCAAATAACGGGCAAGATCGCGTTATTGTTTTTGATACACTCGCATTAGTTAGATAGTTCATATGAGTTATTGGCCAAGTCTGGTGACGGAGTTTTTAGGTCGCCTTGTGTGACCCGCGGTCCCTCGGGATTTTTTTCATTTTTTCGGAATAAAAGGTAGCCTACGTCCTTCCCTGGGATACAACCTTTAACTATGCCAAATTTCAGCTTAATCTGTTCAGCGGTTTGGGCGTGAAAGCGTAACAGACAGACAGAGTTACTTTCAGATTTATAATATTAGTATGGATTGCCGTTAGCTCAGTTGGTTAGATCTAAGTAGCTACGGATGGTTAAATTTTAAAATTAAGTACCTATTAATAATGTTTGAAAGTTTTTTTTTATACCTCCGTCATCATAAAGCCACCACACATCGACAGTGCCGGACTGCCGTTTCGTGAACTGTTCGACCGACGTGAAGGAAGACGCGCGGCGGGCGTGCGATGATCCCAACGCACGCCTTACTGCGCTGCCGATACCTTTGCTGTAACAATAACAATAGGCATGATGACAATTTTTATATTTTGTTCAGAATGATTTGTTATGTGAAAAAAATCATATTTCAGTAGAAAATAAAGGTTTTCAAAGATAAAATGTAATTAAAGTTTGAAATTCACGCCAAAACGCTCGTCGGTGTCATGGCGGCTGTTATGACGTCACAGCTCACACATCAACAGCTAATACTACGTGAAAAAAATCGGAAACAAAAGGCACAGTTTTGGTCTCTATAAATATGGATAATCTAAGGTCTGTACTAGAAGATGACGTCACGCGCTCTGATTGGTGTACAGCTATTATGGCGGACTGTTGTATTTTGTAGATTTATTTTATGAAATAATTTAATAATCTCGACATTATTAGGACAATAAATGCATTTTTCTCAATCCTTGAATCCTATTTTATTAGATCAGTTAAATATATTGGTGATTCTTGATTAAGTAGGTACTGTCATCATGCCTATTCAGAAGATGAAGACTTCCCAAAGCACGGTAAGTACACACTTTCTCAGATCAAGTCAATCAAGATCATACAAGGGCAAGAGCCACAGGACCGAGTGAAGTGGCGTTTGAGCGGGGAAGCTTATGCCCAGCAGTGGATGACAACAAGCTGTAAATGATGATGATGAAGTCACTCAAGATCCTTTAAAGATGTCTTGGCACATGCCCACATTTTGCAGAAGTAAGAATTACATATGATAGAGTAGTGATCAAGAGAAGGCTATCGGAACATTGAACGTCCGGCAGCGAGATGAGCAGATCACATACAGAGTTCAAAGTGATCCCAGCGGTCCTACTGAATAAAGCTTTTACACATTTTACATTCACATAACCAGGGTCTTGGATCGTTGATGGATGAAATTAGCACGAGATCGTGTTGGATGGAACAAAAAAAGTTAGTCATATGCCCAACAGTGGGCTACATCGGGCTGTGGATAGTGATGAAGAAGAATACGTAACAGGTTGCAATTGATTTCTTCTCGATATTTTAGAATAGAATAGATCTAATTTTATAGATAAATGTTACTGTTGTGTCAAAAGTTTTAAGTGCACAATTTAAGTGGTGATAAGTAAACTTAGCTGAAAAAATCTTACCCTTGTTTAGCCTCAGGGTCTTTAGCGATGTCCTTTTTGATAGCATTGGGATCCTCAGAGACGCCGGCTCGCCTCAACTGCGGCGAGCCCACAGATATGTCCGACAAACTGCTGCCTGGTATACATAACCAATATATAGAGTAAAAATGTGTTTTATACGAGTGTAAGAGCTCTACTTGAGTTTAAAACATAGATAACATCCAACAGTTACATATTCCTGATCATATGCTAGGACTCCGTATCATGGGCATCAGATAGGTACTAACAAAACACCCTGATTGATATTCGCCTCCTAGACCGAGCTGGTCAAATCAAGTCACGCAAATATACAAGCAAATACAAAAAAAATAACATCTAGAAGCAGAAACTGTCAGTTGAATTATCAGAAATTGTTGCACACAATACACAAAGTAACGTCGTATTTTTGACAAAGGCTTTGGGATTACCACTTATGAATAAAAAGCACATGAAACACAAAGTTACAATACACAATCGTTCTTTAGCTCTCTGAAGTAGCTGCGCAGAACCCATTTTTGATGACGCCAAAAATCGTGCATCTCGCTTACTCTTCCAAACCTGCGCTGTCTATTGCACCTAACTTCAGAGAGCTAAAGATCCGTTGCGCTTATTATACACAAATAGATCTAAGGCTGGTTCTCCTGTCACGCGTACCATGGGCATTGATCGTTATTACAATACGGTAAGGATACAAATAGCTTAGCAGAATCGATATAGCTGAAGCTGATTTATCTGTCGAACAATCGTCTTTACTACATTGCAATAAAGGCCACTTAAGAGTGGCAGCAGATATAAGTATCAGAGTGGTAGGAAAACCAGCTGACGCCGTTTCTGTTGGACAATCAGGGACCTTACTGCATTGTAATAAAGATCACACGTGATAGGTAAAACCAGTGTGAACTCACCTATAGAGTGCGAGAGGCTCTCAGTAGACTTGGACTCCTTGTGGTTATCGCCCATGGACCCTGTGAATGATGGCAATGATGACAGCCCTAGCCAACTCGCACCGACTTATTGAAATCGTATGAGAGCACTGGTGGTCTAGTGGCAGCGGTTCCGCCTTACGATTATATGGTCGTGGGTTCAAATCCAGTCGTGACCCAATCCGTCTTATTACAAGAAAATGAACCGACTAACTAAAAAACTGTCTCTAGAGAAACAATCTTTAAAAACTCGTACATAGAACGCTTTTTTGTGGTAACAGTTTTGTTTTGACATGTGTCAACATGGGGTTCAACTAAGGTTTATGTAATAAGCAGCAAGGAGTTCTTCTGCCGAAATATTTATGTGCACTATGCCAGTACTCTCAAACGATGAAGGAAAACATCGTGAGGAAACCGGCATGTCGTAGAACCTAAAAATTCGAAAACATGTGTCTAGTGCAAAGGAGCCTCTTTGAGGCGCACTTATAATCCCTTCACCACACTAGTTTCGAAAGAACTGGATGAAAAATTCCCAAAGACATTCAAAATCTGTAACTTTACATCCCCTCCTCCCCAAGACATGTTCTCATGTTCTAGTGCAGTCACTAGTGTGCAAGCGAGAGAACATGATAAGTTTTGACGTTTCTTTAATGAAATGTGTTATGCAAAAAAAAATTACGAAAAATTTATTGTAGATTACTTATATCGTTGTGCTTAGGTACATTTCAATTTGTCGGTGCAAGCAAATCTTAGTCACATTTTAGCATTTTTTAATGGTCGTAAAGTGGGTGTTAGTCATTATACAAATAGCATTTCAAATAAGCTCGCAACCAGCATCCTAATTACTAACATAATTATTATTTTTATTATTATTATATCAGCCCTCAATGTCCCACTGCTGGGCAAAGGCCTCCCCCCACTCCCTCCATTCATCTCTCTCCTGTGCTAATAATGTCCAGTCGGCACTAATAAACTAACTAACTTAATATTCATTATTTTTTTCGTTACACAACTTTGTATACACTGTTTCTTAACGTCTGTTTAACACTTGACTATAACGGAAAAACAACGTCGTGGAACACTCGGTTGGAACGAAGTTTGTACAATTGTCAGTTTTCGCACCTTGTGCTCCACTATTCGCACTCTTTTTTTGCGCACTACTATGCGCATCATTTTGCACAATTTGTGAAGTTATCAACGAAAACTTATTTTTGCTTCTCCTGTAAAGTTGTGTTTTTGCAGTTATCTTTTTATTCCCCGAAGACAGCGATATTGCGTGACGGTAAAACCGATCGCTTTTTAAGCTATTGCATAGCTTCTATCGCGGGCCTTGAGCGTGGAGATCGAATCCAGAAATTCCGTAACGAAAATAACCTAACACATTCTGTCAGTCTCTGTCAGTTTTTCAGTTGATAAAAAATGCTATGCAATAGCTTTACCGCGGCAGTCTCCGAGTGCCACACTAGACTAAAAAACTTAGGCCTTTATATCTATATTAGATGATTTTTACGTCAGGAGGCAATCCATGCCTACACTTAACGGGACGCTGTAGTGCCTGGGACATTGTTTGAGATGACACTAAGTAATATTGATAGTGGTTGCAAGCCCATCGCTTTGTTGATTACTTACGTGAGAATGTAGACAGATCCTTATGTTCCATATCTTTGAGATAGGCGCGCAGATCGTCGTCTAAAGTCTCGCCCGTGTACTGTCCGCCTTCTACTCTTAATATGGCAATCGCCATGTGGACGTCCAACGCTTTGCTGTAAGTAAGTTGGTATGAGTCAGTGGCGAACTCTGAAAACTTAAATCTGTAGCCTTATTGACTAACTCAACTGGGAATGGACATGGGCTTCATTTTGACTTTTGAAACCCATTCTGGACTTCAATTGTCATTTTCCTATTATGTGATTGGTTGAGCTATATTGGGATGACAACTGGGAATGGATTTTAAGCTAGACAATAAGGCTGCGGGTTAGGAATTAAATTGATACGCTCAAACGTATATTTACAACCCAAAAATGAGCCCTTGTCAGTTTGTGTAGTTTAAAATGAAAGACCCTGTATATTTTTCTCATTGACACGAATTAAACCTAGATTTGAAGCAGTACTTACTGCATAACCTCCACATAATCGGTCAGCTCGCTTCGCTCACACGTCAACCAGTCTTGTTTGAAACCCATCATCAGTATATTAGGCTTCAGTTTCCCGAGTCCACTAGCTTGAACAAGTGCACTAACGCCTCCGCTAAACGAGGCATCATCTACGAGGGTGTAGAACGCCTTTATCTTGCGTTTCGAGAACCATTCGTAAGCACGCTCTGATAACGCCTCTCTGCCTCTATGGCTCACTTGACCCTGGAAAAAAACGATAATTAAGTAAAAACATATAAATAAAATTGAAGTGTCAGTCTGTGATTTCAAAATAGCTGTTTACTCAGTACATTAAGTTATTTAAAAAATTGTATGTAGGTATGTTTGTCCGGGCTTATCTCTGGAATAGCTGAACCGATTTTAATATGACTTTCGCTGGAAGATAGAGGAAGGTTGTAGGGCAACACATAGGCTTTTTATCCTGGAATTCCCACGGTATCAGGATTTTGATACGCGGGAAAACCCGAACGAAGTCGCGGGCACGGCTAGTTTCTAAATATGATGGGGTATGATCCACTCGAGCTTTGTTAATTAAGCCGTGTCTCCTGCGACCAAAAATAACAAAAACACATTTTCCATCGGCCTCAAATAACATTTTGCATACAAAAAAGTTAGGCCACGGATCATCAGGACAGGAGACATCAGACAGGAGACCCAGCTTTATAGCCAACATCTTCTTGATGTGATATTCCTTCGAGAATCAAGTGAAGAGTATACCTACGCATGATCGTTCTTTAACTCTCTGAAGTAGCGCAGAACCGTAAGAATAAGGCCGCCCATTGTCATTCAGGCGAACCCTAAGTGCTATCAATAGCTTATGTACTTCGGTTTATATAGATGTTTTTAACACTACATTGGCGAAATTTACAGTCGCTGCTACTAAGTATTTGTGTTGTTTGTAATCTATGTTGTTTGTAATTCCATATTAGCTTTGGTGTCCCTACTGTTAGGACAATGTTTGTATGACCTACAGATATTTGTACCGGGACTGGGTGTTTCTATGTATAATATGTATGTATTTACAAACAAAAAGTATATAAGTAGTATATCAGTCATCTAAGACCCATAACACAAGCTCTGCTTACTTTGGGGCTAGATGATGCTGTGTGAAAAGTCCAGCATTATTTATTTATTTAATGTAATTGTTATAAATAAATAAATAAAAATTATACGTTACGATAGTTACCTGTACAATTTGTCCGCACACCATCAATGACAGTCCCTTTGTAAGTAGATACGAGAAGTCCGTCAGCAGAGGCCGTTCTGCCGGAAAGCCGGTGAGCACCAGGATTTGTGGTCTGAAATCATATAAACTTTTACTCAGGGTTGGCTTACACCTGGAGGAAGTCCATCAAGTCGAAGTGGGGTACCTTCCTTAAGCTAATAACTAGAAAATTACGTTTTTATACTAAAAAGAAAACCGACTTCAATGTTTGACTCGAAACGCGGTGTGACTCAGGGCGTCAAGCTGTCGATTCGATTTCTATTTGTGACATGGCTAGGAGGGAAGGTGTTTAGAGTTTTACGGGGAAACTATCAATCCCTCAGGAATAAAATTTATATGGGACCCACCTTACAGACGAATTGAGAACCTCCTCCTTTTTTGAAGTCGGTTGAAAAGAGTACGGAACAATTTGCCTATTGATGAGTCTGTAATAACCGTGTCGAAACCCTAGAGGTATACTTGAATAAAAACCTGTAGGTAAGTACCTAATAATGAGTTCAAATATTTTCTATAGAAAGCATTTCAACATCTCAGCTGTGTTCGAAGAAAAGACATTCTATCGACGACGGACGATATCGAAGATGGAGGCTAGAAAAAACCGTCACAACACATACATAGGTCAAAACGTCACAGAAGTGCGCAGACGCGAAACAGTCCATAGATTGCATTGTTAGGCGTATTGGAAGAGCGTTTCTAGGATTTTAATATTTGACAATAATTATTATATTTGACAACAATCTATTTTTCAGAATTTTTTATCTTTAGTTTAGTTAAATTATGTACCTACTTATGTATTTTTATGATTATTGTTTCGTGAAAATAAATAATTTTTTTTGGAATTGTGGATACTGCATCTTTCAGAGTTTACCTCGTACATACAAACAAACCATTCCGGCTTTATAATATAAGTGAAGATTGTAGTTACCTATAATTTTTCACATGTTCCGTGACCCTGTTCAAAGTGTGGACTCCAGCCAATGCTGTTTTGTATGTCTGCGCCTGCGTGGTCGAGCCCCAGTTCACATCTGTAGATTAACAATAAATAATAATAAATAATTCGTTTATTTCTCTCACAAAGGTTCATATTTTAATCTTATTAAAATATTTATTGGTTATAGATCTTTAAATCTTTGACTTAAATTATAGTTAAACCTACAGTTGCGAGAGACCGGAGCCTGAGGTAGGTTCGTAAGAACCTGTATTACAGGTCACCGGGCCCTATTACAAAACACAGCTTAACTAAATTCGTCATATTTTTGATCAGAAGCTATGCAACTGGGATTATACTAAGTGTTTGGTGTGTATGTATGTGAGTGTGTGTTGTGTATATGCTGTGTGTTTTTGTGTGTGTACAACAATAGTGGGATATTAAGTCCCTTACTAATAAACTTGACATAAAGTTATGTCATGCATAACCTATGAATAACCATACAAATTTTTAGTTTATGCATGACATAACTTTATGTCAAGTTTATTAGTAAGAGCCTAAGACTTTCAACAATCCTTGGATAGCTCAGCTGTTTCGATTAGTAAAAGTTATGGGAGGAATATTACAATATTTTTTATAATTACTTTTGATATTCTCAGTAATTAATTGTATTGTGTGAGAGACGATATGAATGTAAATGGATGCACAGTTGACAAGTGATAGGAGTGAGTGGAAGAAGAAAACATGTTGTGCCGACCCCACTTAGCGTGGGATAAGGTCAGGATGATGATGATATTCTCAAAAGTATTTCTTGCTTTTCTTTTAAAAAAATCAGTGGCAATCCGGGAGTGCCGACAGAAGTGAAAACTTGAACGAGATTTCGGTAACGGTTCTAAACTTCAAAAAAATGCCCAACGCGCCTAAAGGAGTTTACACTTAAATAATTTCTCACCCCAAGCTATCCTCACAATGTCAGTAAGTATAATAATTGAATATATCACCTGGTTTCCTGTAGGACACGAGTAGATACAACGCGAGTAGACAGGCGATGGTGACAAGGGCGGTGCCCCACGATATCACAAACATTATCGCAACGCACATCATCGACCCAGCTAGCGATAGCCACATGTTGTATAGCTGGGGACAAAAAAAAACAAAAATAATAGTTAAACCTACTATAATAAAATATACCTAATGTCTGTAATTGGAAGATATTTGAGAAAACGGTCGTCAAAGCGTTTCATCTCAAAAATCAAAATCAAAAAGCATTTATTCAGTAGGACCGCTGAGATCACTTTGAATCTTAAAATCACTTATCTGTTTTGGCTGCGGTTTTCACTGTAGTGGTAAATAATCTATTGTGAAATTCGTTCTCAAATAATAGATACATTTAAACTTATGGACTCAGCATAGCGATTCATACTAAATAAATAAATAAATAATGCTGGACTTTTCACACAGCATCATCTAGCCCCAAAGTAAGCAGAGCTTGTGGTATGGGTACTAGATGACTGATAAACTACTTATATACTTTTTGTTTGTAAATACATACATATTATACATAGAAACACCCAGACCCGAGACAAATATCTGTAGGTCATACAAACATTTGTCCCGCGGCGGGGATCGAATCCGCAACCTTCTGCATCGCAGGCGGACCTTCGCCCACTGCGCCACAGAGGTCGTCGAATACTTCAACGAAACGCATCCGCTACGAAACCATTCCGTAGAATTTGTCCAAAAGTGACGTTCCCTGCACTGCGATTGTTGCTGTCTGTTGAACAACGGAACGCGATTGTGTTCCAAATGAACAACAAAATCATATCATATCATAATGAAATAAACATATTTTTATTTACAGAAACTAAGCTACTACATATTTACATATATTTACAAAATACAACAAGATAAAAATGACATAAATTTAGATTTTTTTCATATCAAACTTACCCTAAAAGTAGGACGCCATCCTACAGGCTTCGCCAGACTGGCGTGGAATGTTGAGAAGTTGATCAATGCGTACGCGGCTAGGAAGAAGTTGGATATCAGGGGAGCTATCTGATTCAGACCACCTGGGAACAAAACATTCAATAACAAAAAGGGCACCTTATTTTAGAGTATTTTGGATATTTGTGTTTCACTCACGTATCAACCGTTAACCGATATGGATGAAATTTGGAATAGATGTGGATCGTGGCCTGGAATAACTCAATTAATAAAGCTGGAAGTAAATGAGTTTTTTTATGATGTTTGGATGTTTGTATGTTTTGTGTAAGGATCAGGCTCAAACGACGAAAGTATACAATGAAATTTGGTAAGATGAAAGATATAGAATAGAATAGAATAGAATAAAGTTTTATTTTCTCCACATCATATACACAGTTACACAATAGGTACTTAAATCTACACAATTTTATGTGGGTGAAAATACGGCTACCCCTCAGCATTTGCTCCAACAGCTCGAGAGTGTTGGAGCGCTGGTTTTCAGTGGCGCCATAATAACTCCACAATAGCATATAAGCTACTTTTAATCCCGAAAAACGTTCCAGAAAATAAAAAAATATGTAAAATAACAACGGGAATATTGCATAAAAACTTTAGCACTACTCTGTTTGACGCAAAGAGACTTTTCAAAATGGCGATGTCATTTCGTTCTACTATGCTTTGAACTATTTTTATTACTTAAATAAAAAGACGATTTAATTAAAGTAAAATAAAATAAATAAATAAAAATAAATGTTACCCATTAGTATGAAAGCGGTTGCAATGATGAAAGTCAGTACATATCCTCGCACGGGCTCATTGTTAGCGCCGTAGCCTTTAGCGAAGAACTCCAAATAGGGATACAGTTTGTCTTGACATAACGCCTGCAAACAATATAAAACTAAAACACTTTTACACTAGATGGCTTATACAGGGTGTCCCACGGCTATGCCACATGGAGGGAAAGTACCTTAAATATTGTAGATGGAACATTTTACTGAAAGAAGACATTATTTTTATTTAAAAAACAACTTAAACTGCATTCACAGATATTTAAATAATTACATGTTTGAACCGGAAATCGAACCCGTTACATGAGAAAAATAATCATCCTGTAGCTTTATCATACCGATCGAAAGGCTTCATCATAAGGATTATTTTTTGCTAAATAACATAGTGTCACAAATAAAAGGAAGGCCATGAACTTTAACATTTTTAATACAAAATTTATCAATTTATCAAATGCTCAAAATGATTCCCTTCCTGTTGAATACAAAGTCGAACTCTTTTGATTATTTCGCTCCCTGTCGATTTTTTGATCTTGTTGTGGTGGATATTTCGAATAACACGTCTAAGTTCTGCTTGTAGCTCGTGGACACTTTCACACTGGTTATACTTCTCAAGTGGGTACATTTACTAGTGATACGTACTTATGATAATGTCAGTTGTATGTGCTTACGGCAATGTCAGCTAAGTATTTATTTTTCTGAACACAAATGTTAAAATTCATGGCCTTCCTTTTATTTGTGACACTATGTTATTTAGCAAAAAATAATCCTTATGATGAAGCCTTTCGATCGGTATGATAAAGCCCTGTAGCTTTATCATACTATGACTATTTTTCTCATGTAACGGGTTCGATTTCCGGTTCAACCATCTAATTATTTAAATATCTGTGAATGCAGTTTAAATTGTTTTTTAAATAAAAATAATGTCTTCTTTCAGTAAAATGTTCCATCTACAATATTTAAGGTACTTTCCCTCCATGTGGCATAGCCGTGGGACGCCCTGTATAGTCTTTCATTTTATACTAACTTAATTAGGAATTGGGTTCAACAAATAAATTAAAAAATATGTATGTAATGTTTTTTTTTGTTTTGTTATGAAAATCCCGAGAAAATTGATAAAAACTATTCTTTCAATTGATTGTTGCTTTTTGTATAACTTGTCTCATCCGTGATGTAGCTGCGCTGCGATTGGTGGAACGTCTGTTCTCTTTGAAAATCATTATGCAACATTTCTAAAAATCAATACCTAAATGATAAATGAAGTGAAAACTTAAATCGGCTTAGGAATTAAATTGATCCGGTCAAACGTCTATTTACAACCCAAAAATGAGGCCCTGTCAGTTTGTGTAGTTTAAAATGAAAGACCCTGTATACTTACATCCGGAATACATCTTTTGCGGGATAAAATATAAAATACCTCCATTTCTTGGAAGTGTTTCCGAAGGGACGTATTTAGCGTGTTCATATAATCAAATCAAATTATTTATCGATCGTTCGTTTTATATTTCGAATTCTAGATAGATTCAGAATTGAGTGAGCAGGTACCTGGAACACTTTAGGCGCGGATACAAGTGAAGCCAGCGCAGAAGATAGAGTAGCAGCGAAGCATCCGCCGTATATCAACGGACCAAACCCGGACACCAGCCGTATCACCTGCAATTATAATACAATTAAAACGCACGCGTACGGACGCATCTACCACCGTCCACCCGACTAACACTGCTATCAGGATCTAGGCTATAGTGGTGAAGATTTAAACTCACATCATTACTATTCTGCAGTCCACACGCGCAGGTCCTATTTGCACAATCCACCATCGCCCACCCTGCTATCTCCGTGACGTCACCGGACGCATCTACCACCGTCCACCCGACTAACACTGCTATCAGGATCTAGGCTATAGTGGTGAAGATTTAAACTCACATCATTACTATTCTGCAGTCCATACGCGCAGGTCCTATTTGCACAATCCACCATCGCCCACCCTGCTATCTCCGTGACGTCACCGGACGCGTCACGTACCACCGTCCACCCGACTAACACCGCTATCAGGAGGTAGGAGATGGTTGTGAGAAGGATAGCTAGGAGGGTGCCTTTCGGGATGGATTTTTGAGGGTCCTGTGGGAGAAAGGAGTGTTTAAAGTCAAAGTCAAAAAACATTTATTCAGTAGGCCCGCTGGGATCACTTTGAACGTCTTAAAACTAGGTGATTCTACTCCTGTTCCTTCGCGACCAATACCGTGAAGAACGTTTAGTTAACAGTCAAAGATTATGACGGTTGAGAGTTTGAATCACATGTGCATACATTTTTGTTTTGATAAAAGTATGTATACGTTATTTAAGAGGGTAATCAACATATTTTTGGCACATACCAGCATTTTACAGAAATAAGCGTTCTATAATGTATTACCACCATTTAGAGCTTGCGCATAAATTTTCTAAGATAAAAATCCAATGATTCGCATGAGCTCATACTTACACAGCTTTCGTATTGAAAGTAGAGAGCACAGTCAGCGCTCGTGGTCGTGCTTAAGCAACGTTCGAAACGGTCTGTAAGTGGATGGGTGACCGCGCAGTGGCATTTACATCTGAGCGCTTCTGTGCTTCGGAGGGTACGTTAAATTGGTCCCGGCTACTTAAGTTGTTAAGCCATGACGGAGGCCTTAAGGCGGCCTAAAAACTCCGTCACCAGAGTTGGCCACTGACTCATACGAACTTACTTACTTTTAGTCAGCTTCATCAACTGGCAATTGCAGGTTGATGAAGCTGCCATGGAGAGTCACGCAGGTTCAAACCCTCATTTAGATGGGGTTACCAATTGGCGAATTTCTGTACCTACATTTGACGACCTCTGGGTGAAAGCCCGCTTGGCACGCAGAAGGTTGCGGGTTCGATACCCGCCGCGGGATAAATGTTTGTATGATCTGCAATTATTTATCTCTGGTCTGGGTGTTTCTATGTATAATATGTATGTATTTACAAACAAAAAGTATATAAGTAGTATAAGCTGACTCCCATAGTTTGTGGCTAGATGATGCTGCTCAGGTTAAAACCGAACACGCAGCGAATATACACAAATGCTTCGTATGCATTTATGCACATTCGCTGTAATTACCTAAATTCGAATCAGTTCGCGTTTACCAGTCTTTGAGACATCGCGCGCTCAAACCATTGACCATGTAACCATTTTAATTATTACCATTTTATCATTTAGTCTATAAAATCTAGTTTACGTTTGTTTTATAGTCTAAGAAAAGTTGTGTGATTATTATACAATTTTACCATCATAACTCTTTTCTATAACCATTTCCTTAACCAAACCACACAAGAAAGTTAAACCAACTCTTAGCCCACCATAGTGACTAGGGGTATAACTTTCTACAGATGCTGTGTGAAATGTCCAGCATTATTTATTTATTATTCCACAGGCTTCCATTTTATACCTTCAAATCTCCAGAAATATTCGCCCCCGCCAGTATGCCCGTGGCCGCTGGGAAGAATATAGAGAATACTGAGAAGAAATTATGTTCGACGCCTTCGAAGTATCTGTAGTCCGAACCAAGGTTGTTTTTTAACACCGTCACTGAAATACAATGTTTTCTGTCACTGAAATATCTTGGAAAAGAAGAGAGGAAACGATCATGATTGTATCTCCAAGGCACGGTAGACGTTAACAGATTATGTCACTCAAGATTCTTCTAAAGGGTAGTCAAAGACATGTCATAATACATTAGAACTTTTAGAATACTGTTTTCTCACGATGTTTTTCTTCATCTTTTAGGGCTCTTGTTCAAGCCAAAAACAAACAACAATACATATATGTGGCGACAAGTTTGTAATTGTATAACGAATACTAACTTATACAAAAAGTGAGTAAGTGCCATAATGTATTTAGCATCTTCAAAGGCTATTGAATGCCATAATCTGAGAGAATGTCTAAGCTATGACGGAGCCTATTGATAATGGATTTAATATCTGAAATAAATAAATAATAATAAAACTTCGTCACCAGACTTGACCACTAAATCACAAACTTACTTTACAGAATGTCTACCGCGCCTTGTCATACAGTTATGATCCATTTTAATGTCTTTTTTAGCCAGACGAGCGTAACTTTTTGAGTTGTGAATCGCGTTCGGCTTCATATTAAACTTGTCGCCATCGCAAAACTACTACTAGAGCACTGGTGGTCTAGTGGTAGTGGCCCCGCCTTCCGATCGTCGGTCGTGGGTTCAATCCCGGTGGTGCACCAATGAGTTTTTCTGCCGAAAAACTTATGTGCACTATGCCAGTACTCTCTAACGGTGAAGGAAAACATCGTGAGGAAACCGGCATGTCGTAGAACATAAAGTTTAAAAACATGTGTCTAGTGCACGAAAGGAGTCTCTTTGAGGCGCACCTAAAATCCTTTCACCACTGGTTCGAAAGAACTGGTGACATGATAAGAAGAAGATAGCAAAACGCCCGTGTGAAAGAAAAAGGAGTTTTGTATGAAACTCCAGCTTCCAGCATCTGTATTTCCGCTGAGCTACGACCCTATTGTTTTTAAGAAGAGAGTTAATAGGCACCTTCTATAAGCTCGCTCCATCGTAGACCTCACTCTTGCCTGTGTAAGTCTGAGGTCAAGAGCCGACCCATTCATCATAAAAAAAAAACTCACAACTCAAATAATTCGGCTCATTGCTCGTTTTTTGCAAGACTGACCAAAGCACAATAAAACGCCTTAAGAGATGGGATATCCTCTCGCTTAACCAGAGGAACTGAGAGGTTCAAAAACAGTAATTAGGGCAATTCAATGGATCTGCTTCTAAATCTCCTCCACCCAGAACGCATCTGATTATGGCTGACGAGCCGATGGCAGATAAAAAGAGAAGAAGAAAAAATTGCTCGTTTTATTAATACCAATACTCACAGTTATACCCGACGAATCCTTGGGCGAGTTCGTTATCAGTCTTCGGGCCGACCAGTGAGCCGATGATGAAGTCAGCTATAGCCGCTAGGAGTATGAACAGTAGTACTATCTGTGCTTTCGCTTCCCATTCCATACCCACTATCACGATACCGGTGAGTAAGACTATTGTTATGCAGCCGTAGATAGCTTGATCCTGTAAAATTTTAAGTAAGACAAGTGTTATTTGCGAATTTGTTTTTTTTTATTTATTTATTTATTTACTTATGGAAAACTAACAGCACATAAAAACATAATAAACAAAAGAGTTGTTAGTAACAGAAGCTAATAATAAGTTTTCACAGTTAGAACTAGTGTAAGCAAATATTGAGCACAAAGAAAAGTTGGTGCAAGCTAGCCAACAACAAAATAACAAAAAAAAAGAAAAATATTTGTTTTACAGCACACATTCCTTCTGACGAGGGTTAAGAACTAAGATAACAACTTAATTTAAGATTTAAGTATCAAACTAAGTAACATAAAGTACTTAATTAAAGAACTCATTTTGTTTTGTTTGAATAAGCTACACAATTTTTCTTTGAAAACCTGGGTTCTATAATGTACAGCAACGAAAGTCAATTAACAGTTGGACTGGATAAATTAAAATGTTAGAAAATACGTACCCAACTCTTGCTGACCATATAAGCGGACTCAGGTATAAGCGTGATGAGTGACTCCCCAAATCCGACGACGTACATGGCGCATGCTACCGCATTCGCCATCGAAAATATCAACCCTATGGAGCCGCCGAATTCCGGGCCCAGAGACCGCGATATCATATAGTATGTCCCCCCTGAACAAAATAATAAGAGATTAAATAAGATAAGATAAGATAAGATTATTTCAGACTAGCTGCGCTCCCGCGGTGTGACCCGCGGTCCCTCGGGATTTTTTAATTTTTCCGGGATAAAAAGTAGCCTATGTTCTTCCCTGGGATACAACCTTTAACTATGCCAAATTTCAGCTTAATCTGTTCAGCGGTTTGGGCGTGAAAGCGTAACAAACAGACAGACAGGCAGACAGACAGACAGAGTTACTTTCACATTTATAATATTAGTCCATACTAATATTATAAATGTGAAAGTAACTCTGTCTCTCTGTAAAGGTTTACAAAAGTTTATCTTAGCTAAACTATACTAGAACTACTCTAGTATATAGGTTAGGTATAGGTAGTAAGTACCTATAGTAAGTGATGGAGACAAGATAAGATTATAGTTAAAGTAAACCTTGCACTATCGAGGCATTGACTCCTCGCCATAACTAAGTTATAACTTGCTTAAATAATGCTGGACATTTTCACACAGCACATCTAGCCCCAAACTAAGCAAAGCTTGTGCTATGGGAACCAGATAACTGATATACTTCTTATATAATTTTTGTTTGTAAATACATACATATTATACATAGAAACACCCAGACCCGAGACAAACATCTGAAGGTCATACAAACATTTGTCCCGCGGCGAGGATCTAACCCGCAACCTTTTGCATCGCAGGCGGACCTTCGCCCACTGCGCCACAGAGGTCGTCAAAGTTACAAAATAGCGGTGTATAAAACTCACCTCCTTTTATGACGCCGTTGGTGCTGATAGCAGACATGGAGAGAGCCGTGATGGTGGTCACCACAGAGGTCGTCGTTATCAGCACGAGGGACTGCACTGCCGACAACCAAACCATTACTTGACATACTTTAAAGTTCGCATGAGCGGTCCAATCTTGTCTTCTTAGATGATTTATGCAGCTTCAGAAGGCAACCTTTGCCTGCACTCAACGGGATGATGTAGTGCCTGGGACATTGTTTAAGATGGAATAGGCTTGCCCAGCCCCAAAACTATCCTCTCAGCTTAATTGGCTTTATCCATAGGAAAGACTGTCTGGAGCTGACTAAGCTGCGGGCTTCCTCGCGATGTTTCCTTCATCGTTAAGAGCTCGAATTTATAATACTAGTATGATTAGTATTAAGTAGGATGTCGTTTCTAGCATTTTTTATCCTAATTTTGTAAGCTTCCCGCAACACAGCCCAGACCTGTGCAGGGTCCACTGCAATCCTGTAGTATCTATTGTAAATTTTTATGGCAAATAAATATTTATCTTATCTCTATATATAAAAATGAATCCCTTGGTCACGCCATCACGCGTAAACGGCTGGACCGATTTCACAAAAAAAATGTTTGTTGTGTTTGTATTGTCAGGAGAAGGTTCTTATGACAGAAAAAATCTATATATTAATCATGGAGGGCGTGAAATAAGGGTTGAAAGTTTGTATAGGAAGTTGAAAGTTCTAGTTAAAGGCAACAGATGGCGCTATTATTTCATTTTTAAAAGTTTCAGAAGATTCTTGCAGATTTCAGTTCTATTTAGATGTTTTCAAGTATGTTATATCGATGACGAATTCGCTGGTACGAGCTAATCTTAAATAGATTTTCTAGTAGATATACTTACCAACGCCCGCCTGGCCGACGACCCATGATAACCTGAGAAAGAGCATCACGCCCCAGATGTTGAGAAGACAGCGCATCAGCACTCCTTTCACCCAACCGAACTTCACGTTCGGAGAGGGCATTGTCGGTTCTAGATCTTTCTCCAGCATTTGACCTGGCTGGAATTCATTTACATATAAGAGTGGGTGGACAATAGGTCTATCAGCCAGAAGGCTTGATGTTTTTATTTATTTATTTATTAGCAAAAAAACACTGATGGACTTACAGAAAGATCCATACTCCATACTAATATTATAAATGTGAAAGTAACTCTGTCTGTCTGTCTGTCTGTCTGTTTGTTACGCTTTCACGCCCAAACCGCCTGGACAGATTAAGCTGAAATTTGGCATGGATAAAGGTTGTATCCCAGGGAAGGACATAGGCTACTTTTTATCCCGAAAAAAAGAAAAAATCCCGAGAGACCGCGGGTCACACCGCGGGAGCGCAGCTAGTACCTAAATAAATAAATAAATAAATAATTCATCCCTTCTTGTCGTGTCAATAGTTTTTTCGAACCACCATTTGCAGTGTGGTGTAAGTCCTCCCCAAGAGAGACTCTTCTCGAATCAGCGAATCAATTCAATATAGTCTGTCTCTGAGCTATACCACGGAAGCTAAGACTTCCTTGTTCACTACGGAATGCTAAAAAGGAGTACAACAGACACATAGACACACATAAGTAGACATTCACTCCAGCTCTAAGTTTATCATTCATTGATAAGAGCATCCTGTCTATTCCATCTATCAAAATGACCCTTATGGTCAAGATCATGCCATTCCCTATAACGAACTAGTCTAATCAGCAGGGTCAGCAGATCACATGTGTCACGCAGACACCTACGCAAGGGTCATATTCCCTTGAACTCGTTGCGCAAGGTATTTGTGGTGTTTGCTGCACTGGTAACGATGAGTAATGGTCAACCTAGTAGAACAATGCACAACAGCTTCATGTTTCGTCGTTGTTCCTAGTCCTGCCTATAGCTACGTATACCTTCTACTATCCATACGAAGAAAAGCGAACACTTCTAAGTTCCTTCAACTGACAGTTCCTGACAGACAGACAGACAGACAAACAGATGAACAAATACATAAAAAACTGATTCGGGTTCCACTGCGTAAATCATAATTATAATACATCACTTATTAAAGTGCTGTGTTGATTGATATATTACACAATGCCCACAATTACAATTGTAAATCGTAATTTAGGCATATTTTTAAGTTTAGTGTGTTGTGTAAGTAGTGTTTAAGTAAATAAAAATATTTTCTTTCTTTTCTTTCAACTCTATTCTGTCTTTGGGTTCTTTTACGGGAGCAATGTTATCCATCCAATGCAGAGGAATATGCCTCAAATAATTTTCATGCCTGCTTCCAAAGAGATAGAAGGTTGAGTAACTTAGAGACTACAGAAAGAAAGTGAACATAAGGGTAGGCAGTAGAAACAGTCAGCATCAAAAGTCGATTAACATCTTATAAATCCATACTATCCATACTAATATTATAAATGTGAAAGTAACTCTGTCTGTCTGTCTTTCTGTCTGTCTGTCTGTTTGTTACGCTTTCACGCCCAAACCGCTGAACAGATTAAGCTGAAATTTGGCATAGTTAAAGGTTGTATCCCAGGGAAGGACATAGGCTACTTTTTATCCTGAAAAAATGAAAAAATCCCGAGGGACCGCGGGTCACACCGCGGGAGCGCAGCTAGTAAATAAATATTTCCGAAATCCGTAACATTATGACCAACATTTTTACTAACATTTGAAGATAAAGTGTTGGTTCATAATAATTTCCCAAGAAAATTAAATTTTTTCTTAGTTTTCGAAAACAAAAGCCATTTTAAAAAGTCAAACTCGACTTTCGTTGCTGACTGTACAATTGTACATAGCATAATATGATGACGAGGGCATCATTTGCATAGTTTTAGTTTGCTAAGATCGCCATAGGTTAAATCCGAAATAGTCGTGGGAGTAGTAGCGGTGTTTAGGCAGACATTTTCCCAAATTGGATTTCAGGCGAAACGCTTCACTTAAAGCCGTTTACAAGATTTATACGTCACGACCACGTATCCAAACTTATCAGTTATCATATTTAATAGGTATTGTATAGAGTTTAGTAGCCGTGTTGGCCGAATGGGGTTATACCTCGACTTTCAATCCGAAGGTTGTGGGTTCGAATCCCTGCCGTGCATAATGGATTTTGCGTTCGTAAAATTTATGTATTTTTTCGTAATGTGCTTTAACACGTGCTATAAACGGTGAAGGAAAACATCGTGAGGAAACCAGTTAGTGTTCTTATAGGCGGCGATGGGCTTGCAACCTGTCACGTATGGAATACTAACTTCTGCAAAATGTGGGCATGTATCACATATTATGTGTTTGGACATGCCTCTGACTACCCCCTTTAGACATCTTCAAAGGATCTGAAATAAGTAAGATCTGAGAGAATGTCTACCGCACCTTGGGGATACAGTCGTGAACCTGCTAACTTTTTTTTATATAGAGTTTACCCTAATTTCACTTATTAGTAAAATAATTGGTTGGGATCTTATTAAAAAGCCTAAAACAGACTAAAGACTTTGTCTACCGAGTCTTGACGATACATTCGTAATCCTTTTCCTTTGTATCGTATATAGTACTAGCCAATAGTGCTAGCCTGTGGTTCTAGCCCTAATTTAAAAGACCAAGTTTTCCAGTCCATGGTAGGTACTTATAGAGTAGACCTCATGGTTCACGAAAACGTGAGCAAAGTCAAGTGGTCCAATTAGTTAATGAGCGCCCTGCAATTACAGCAATTGAGTACCTGTGTTTATACGTCATAAACGTACTTCGAATGCGTCATAGCGCGTTTCGAAAGTTTCCGAGTGTCCTATTAAGAACGTATCATAATTTAGTAATACAAGTAACTGTGGTAAGACTTATACCACACTTATATGCCAGTTTTCTTGCCACGCACGTTTGTCCGAACTCAGAACACTACCAAGAATTGGCTAAAAAACATTAACCTCCTTCTGACGCATTAAAAAAGAGCCAAAGATTGTGAATTAGTATAATAGGGACTTTCATTTTATACTAACTTAATTCAGGAATTGGGTTAAAAAAATATATTTATGTAATGATTTTTTTTTTTTGTTTTATTATGAAAATCCCGAGAAAATCGATGAAGACTGTCCTTTCAATTGATTGTTGCTTCTTGTATAACTTAGCCCATTCGTGATGTAGCTGCGCTGCGATTGGTGGAACGTCTGTTCTCCTTGAAAATCATTATGCAACAATTCTAAAAAATCAATAAATGATAAATATGGAAATAAAAACTTAAATGGGCTTAGGAATTAAATTGATACGGTCAAACGTCTATTATACAACCCAAAAATGAGGCCCTGTCAGTTTGTGTAGTTTAAAATAAAAGACCTATATACCTATCCATAGCTGACGTCACATTTATGTAAAGCGAATAAATATTTAAAAGTTTTCCTAATCCAAAAATTCTCCTTGTCTCTGAATACTGCGATATTACAGAGAAACTAGCACGTAGCAATTTCATTTTAATTTCGTTTCAGAAAGGAACTTGATCAAGAAACTTTAAAATTTTCTGACCACGTCAGTAAAATGTGGTGCCATCATAATTTTCCTAATACACGTGTTAGCCACTGAAGTCTGAGGTGTCATAGTCATAATGGTTTTACGGGAATATCCTACGCACTTCACGTCTGGGGTTTCATTGTGGGCAGAGCTGAGTTCACTTCTAAAGGACGATACGCAGTAGTCAGTGTACGTGTATGCGGTTGCTTCTTTTAGACCGTATCACGTGCCTAGATATTTTTTCTAGTCGATGACCTATGTAGAAGATCTAGGTTATAGGTACAGTTCTCCTTCACTCACTTGTCTACGGCTCGTATTGATTGTAGCTCAGTTTAAACTAATCAATAATCTCTCTCAGGTCAGCTAGTATTCTCTATACGCGTGTTTTTTGAAGGACCAGAATCACCTAGATTTTAAGATTCAAATCAAATTTTATCTGGAATTATGTTTTTCAAGTGGTAAAACAAGCATTGTAATCGGATGATTATAGCATTGGATGTTACCTGCATATAAACTCTATATTTGTGTAGAACCGCCTATTGATTTTACTTTATTATATCTAATTCTTCATCATTCTAATTACTTCCCTGCTAAGGTGATTTACGCAAAATTAATCTTGACTTTACTTACAAGTTTTTCCTCTACATATTTACACAGCTGTCAGAGTATTTATATTTACCTATTTACAAACAGATATAAAGTCAAAGTACTACTTCCTTCGCCACGTGCAAGGATCAAATAGCGTAAAACCGCCAGGTTCATTATCAATTACATTTCAAGTATCAAAACGTGCAAATCTATTCACGATTCGATTAAGTGTCTATTCAATGCAAATAATTGTAATCTATAATTATTATGCTCAATAAATACCTACTTACTAAGCTTTATTTAATAATTTTATTGTAAGGGTATTTTTATATTTATATTCCTACAATCACAAAGAAATTAGTAGAGAGATCCATTTATCCTACTCGTGTACTCGTTGTCGTAGAGTGGTTGAAATTCGACCACAAACCTAAATGCTTGATTTAAAAAACACTCGATTGACCGAGGATCCCTTTGATTGACATAATGATTCTGGTACTAATAACATAACACATAACATGCGAGTCCTAAAATATTGTAGTCAAAATGTTAAATTTACATAGAATTAATCGGGTGCTGATCTTATTTTTTACAAACCAGTTACAAAAGACACATACCTTCCTAGATAAAGAAGCGTTATGGAGCTCATCTAAAGTTGGCCGAGGAGCCGCGTGAAGGGACATCACATTCCTATAGTTATCCAATCGTGGTAGCGCCTCCCTTGTGAAATGTCTGAAGAAAAACCAATCTAGTTAATAAGAAACATATTGCGCCGCTCCCTGTTAAATGACCTCAATACTATTTTCTACGAATGAATTTGATCTTTATTGTAAAGTGGTAGTGTTATATTACGTTTAAAAAGAGTAGGTACACTAGCCGCACCAATCAAAATGCAAAAGCATGACGATGTTGATAAAACACAAAAAAAAATCATGTTAATGTTCAACATTTCGGGACTCAACGTCCCGGACCTTTGACAGGCATGTCCGAAGCCAACACACAGGGGCCTTTCGTCAATTGTTATGTGGTGTGATGGAGACACAAACTTGAACTTGAACTCACCTAAAACTCTTTCCATATTTGGTGTCGGTAGCAGTGAGGGGGTCGTCGCTATCCATACCAGACGCATCCGAGTCCTCTGCATCCTCGTCTTGGTTGTCTTCTTCCATCTGTGAAATATATCATTCCATAACGATTGCGATGAGACGCGGGTCGCTGCAAGTGCTGCGCCACAACAGGTATGGCGCCACTGAAAACCAGCGCTCCAACACTCAAGCTGTTCGAGCAAATGCTGAGGGGTAACCGTATTTTCACCCACATAAAATTATGTAGATTTAAATACCTATTGTAACTGTTGTGAAGATAGAAAATAAAACTTTATTATTCTATGTCTTTATTATTACTACGATGTATCTCAGTCGTGTGGTTGCTATAACACAAGCTCTGCTTACTTTGGGACCAAAAGCAGCATCATCATGCTGTGTCTTTCAGCAAAGGCTATATTTAGGCTATATAAGATTTAGAAATGTATTCCGAGAACTGCAACTATGAGGGATTTAAATCACGTCATTCGCCGATCCGTGACTGAGAGAGGAAGGCCTGCATCGATCTACGTGATATGTGACAACTTTAATTAGGCGTGCACAATCAATGGTAGAATCCTAGGAAACTAACCTTATAAATAAACACGGAACATTCAATATATTAATCACGCGCAATCAACCACGAATACCATCTATCATGTCATCATCATCATCCACAGCCAGATTGAGCACACTGCTGGGTAAAGATACCATTGTTTTTGCCATCCACACCTTTATTTCATTATCCATACTTCCATACTAAGGCCCTTACTAATAAACGTGGTGTAAAGTTATTCCTCGGAATAAAATAGGAATAACCATACATTTTGACAGTTTACACTCAGGAATAACTTTATACCACGTTTATTAGTAAGGCCGTATTATTATAAATGTGAAAGTAACTCTGTCTGTCTGTTTGTTACGCTTTCACGCCCAAACCGCTGACCAGATTAAGCTGAAATTTGGCATAGTTAAAGGTTGTATTCCAGGGAAGGACATAGGCTACTTTTTTTCCCGAAAAAATTAAAAAATCCCGAGGGACCGCGGGTAACACCGCGGGAGCGCAGCTAGTTATCTAAAATTCACAGTTTAATTTGCTTTTCTAACTACTATGCAAGTGGTGCTTTAATTAATCGCGTTTTCCAGTCATCACCATGATCGATCAATTATTTATTTCAAGGAAACTATATGTTACAGCTAATATTATTTATCCGCTAGTTTTCTATGGTAATTAAAGCATGACACATACCTACTTATGATATCAGATCCCGTAAAAAAACAATGCAGTGCGTATTTACTAAAAGGGTCAGCCAGCTCACATACCTCTCACATACGTACTTCTAGGCTCGTATTTACAGATCTTAATTTAAACTATTCAAAAAAAACCTTTACATCTATATTAAATGTTTATACAGCGTCAGGGCAACCTATGCCTACACTGAACGGGACGCTGCAGTGTCTGGGAAATTGTTTGAGATAGAATAGGCTTGCCCAGCACCTAAACCATCCTCTCAGCTTAATCAGCCTGGCCGACAGGAAAGACGACGTAAAATTTATATGCGCTTTAACACGAGCTCTTAACGGTGAAGGAAAACATCGTGAAGAAACCCGCAGCTTAGTCAGCTCCACACGTATAAACTATTGAAGTACTGTAATTATTGAATTATGTTTTGTTTTGTAAACACGTAATGCGCAATACTTCGTTCTCTAAAATATTTTAACGAGTTCATTACTATGGACAAATAATGTAACAATGGAAAAAATATGCGTAACGGAGTACCTACTATTCGTCGGCTCTACGTATTGTTACATTATACATTGAAGGTGTGTGCTGAATCGAAGGACGAATGGCATCACGACCGAATATTTTTGTGCTCAAACGTATATCTAATAGCTAAGTAATAAATCACGCCTTTACACGAGGAATAATAATAAAAAGACAAGTGTGAGTCGGACTTGCTTAGGGTTCCGTATTTTACTGTAAACCTAAAATAAAATTCGAGTGCCCATAACACAAGCTATGGTCAACTATGGTTGACATAATATAAGTACTCTGAAATTCCATGACGATATTGATTGATGCAATCTTGTGATACCTTGTGTCCTTGACGAAAGGAGAGTCAGTGGACCTTGCGCAATAGCGTAAAAGGGTCTCGATAACACTCTTTATAAATAACATACATACATAAAATCACACCTCTTTCCCTATGGGGTAGGCAGAGACCACGGATCGCCACTTGCTACGATCCTGACACACAGCTTTTGCTTCATTCACTCTCAGAAATAAATAAATATTGCTGGACTTTTCACACAGCATCATCTAGCCCCAAAGTAAGCAGAGCTTGTGTTATGGGTACTCGATGACTGATATACTACTTATATATATACTTTTAGTTCGTAAATACATACACAATTATACATAGAAAACACCCAGACCCGAGACAAATATTTGTAGATCATACAAACATTGGTCCCGCCGCGGGGGTCGAACCCGCAACCTTCTTCCAACTTCCAACCTTCCTCCAACGCTTCGTAGGCGGGACTTCACCCACTGCGCTACAGAGGTCATATTTTTTTTTTCTTTGGGTACAGATCCTTATAAAACTATAACGGTTAGGTAACTGGGGTACCCAACCCAACCAATGCCTATCAAAATAGCTTCAATAAGAAGTATGGTGGAGCTACAGTAAAATAGGTCGATGAAATAATTAGTATAGCAGAGAGTAATCATAGCTACCATAGATCCCTAGGGTCAGCTCTTTCAAAAGTTATATTTATCTATTTATTGCTAAAATAATCTTAATTCGATTCAAATTCATCATTATAAAGTGCAGCCGGTTTCATCCCTCTACACTAATAATATGAAGAGGAAATATTTGTTTTTTGTTTGTATTGAACAGGCTCCGAAACTACTGGACCGATTTGAAAAAATATTTCACCATTAGAATCCTACATTAACCCTGATGAACATAGGCTATATTTTATCTCGGGAAAGTATTTTCCCGAGGGAGTGCGGGTAACACCGCGACGGACAGCTAGTACTTGATAAATTGAATACGATAATTTAGAATACGTTTAGGTAGGTTTAGTCAACTCGGCAAACATTGTAAACATTGTTTACCTACACAGTAGATATGTAAAAATCTAATAAAAAGTTTATAGCCTATTGTATTGTACCTACTTCTAAGTACCTACTTCTATACTACTACTGCGCAATGACCACACCTCAGCCTTTACGCTTTCATTTTATGACCTATCAACGTAGACTGTATTTGTGGATCGACTTCTTTGCATGACTGATAATAAATAAAACTCATAGTCATCTTTTCTAACAATATTTCTTCAATACAAAGCAAAAGCAGTAGTAGGTATATTATATTATAATTTTTTTTTTTTTTTTAGTAGCCCGTAGGGATCCCACTGCTGGGCAAGGGCCTCTCCCAAACATTTGGGAGGAATTGCCATAATCGCCACGCTTGGCAGGCGGGTTGGCGATCGCAGTAAGATGTCAAACGGTTCAGAGACGCTGCTGCCCGTCTTCTGTGTTCCTTTATTCCCTTAGTCGCCGTTATATTATAATAGCACACAAAATTGTTATTTTCATCAAATCGCACAATTTTTTTTTTTGTCTCATAATTTCTTCTTTACTCTTACAAACATTGTTCTCCACGTGAAGAGAAGCTCTAGTTATGTTGACCTCACTAAATCAAAGAGATTTCAACAAACACCAAATGGTTTGTCTTCCGTTACTGCTGTACAAACGGCATGCTCGCCACGCATGGTGCCCTGGCATCCGGCCAGTTCAGGATAATGCTTTAATCATAGCGACGTCCAGTAACCAGACTCATGAGTGCAAAAACGAAAATTGCAATATCGTCAGATTATATCGATAACCCATTATCACTTTTTTGATAGAATGGGATGATAGGTTTATAGGGATTATAAGTCTTGTCGACTGGGCGACTGTCCGAGTGGCCGTGCTATGAATAGATCAAAATATTTTTCGTTTAGTACCTTTACATGAGCTCTAAACGATGAAGGGAAACGTACAGAACATTTGGATACTGAATCACCTATTGTCATGTAGTATCCAAGTTTTTTTTTACATCTTTGGTATGAATATCATTAGCACTCATGAGTTATGTTAAAGAACCATAGAAAACACAAGAGTTTAAATTGAAAAATCGTGCATCACACACAAGCTTCGTCTTTGTAAGTACCTACAACAGTCCAGAAAGACCCATCAGCGTCACCAACTTGAGACCCCTACATGAGGCACACAGGTTCGAATCGCCTTCGGGACCTTACCAGTTGGTGACGATTACATATTTGTGAAATTGATGTTAAATGAAAAGGGCCTTGTCCTTATCACACCACCGATAATGTTACAAGCACGCTCTCAAATAATTATTCAGTCACTCGACAAAAATCGTAATTTTAATGTACTTAGATGCCAACGAATTTATGTAGCGACACATTTTAAAAACCTACTTAAATAGTGGCATAACATACCAGTATAACGTTTGTTTATGATCTTGTATTCTATTCTACTAATACAATTTGAAACTTTGCTGAAAACCACCAGCATAGCGATTTGAAAATATCTCGGAAAAGGGGGAAATTATGTCGTGTTCCTTCAGTTTTTAAAATGCAGATAATGAGCGAAGTCCAAGTAGAATCTTGAATGACCTTCTAGCTTTCTATAGCTAAAAATAAACCGAAACCAAACGTGGTACCATAGGGCTACCAATAGTAAAATGCCAGCCATATCTGTCGCGCCTCTCATTACAAGCAACCGGTCGTAAAAGTTGAACTAGGGCTCATGTCTTTCACTTTTATAATTTGAATTTATTATTAACTTACTAGTCGCCTTTTTCTTTTTATGACCGTAACTGGTCAAAGATAATGATCTTTATTATCTAAGTATCCCGATCTAAAATTTTACCTGCCAGTGGACGAAATTAGATCGTCATTGAATTCGTTTCTTTGTCATCAATAAACTCAAATCATCAGTATTTTGTATTTTACTCCAAAGAGTTTTTTTACGACGAATGCTTTATTTACATTACCGTACATAATTTTGACATAAAACATTGACTGAACATAGATTTTATCTTTCTGCATTCCTAGGAACCTATGCGGAATTGTCAACTCCTGACTAGATTTGCGTCAAAAGACTTCAACTATGCAGTCTAGTGGCAACCATCAATGGTGATAGTAAAAAACATTTTGTCCTAATCATCGTAAATCAATCAACGTTTATTTTCAAGTCACGTCAATACAGTTATTAACAATGCATAGTTACTACCGTCCATTCATTGCGTTACAATGACTCATTAAGCTGAGCTATTGAGCGAGCTAACGGTTCAAGCACGTGGCTTTTAAAAGTACTTGAAACAATCGGAGTATCTTTTATCAAAGTATGGGTATGATATGACGCATGACTGGCAGTTGTGATAAATTGGGATTTCGTTTTTTAATTAAACACTTAAGTCAGCAGGTCCAATTTTTTTTTTACATTTTACATTCGGTTGTGGCTGTTTCCTTGCATTTTTGATTTTTAGTGTTGATATAGGTAGGTACCTACTCGATACGATGAAACAGTAGGCTTCATACAACGCCAAATAATTAGTGCCGGTGCTATGAGAGGAAGCTGAGTGGTTAATGCTCCACCTCCTGTGTCGTTGGTCCTTGCTGCCCTTGCTTGACAGGTTTACCTGACCGTGTGAAAAGTACACCGAGAATTACACTCAATGGAATTAATGATGATTAGGCGAAGTATGACAGAGTGTGTAGTGTATTAATGATTTAAAAAAATAAGTAGGTACCACATCCACCAGATCTTAGAGAATCGGTGACTTTTCTTGCCGTGTCACTAGTTCCCAACCAGTGTGGTGAAAAATTATAAGTGCACCTCAAAGAGGCTCCTTTCGTGCACTGATGCAATCGGTGAACTGATAGAGTGAAAGAGAAAATGAAATGATTGTCTTCTCAAGGTGGAATACAAAGTGATACTGACGATTGGATAGAGTCTAGATTAAGAAAACTCATATGTTTACCGAGATAACGTAACTTCTTAGCCTAAAGCCGAGTTTTCACTATACAAGTACACTTTGACCGAGTTCATTCTCACGAACTAGATAGTATAGTGTCAATATCCGAGTGCCCTTAGATTGCATGTTTACACGCTACGAGTAACGTCAGTGACCATTCGAGACTGGACTCGGATAAAACTGACTTAAAAGGTAGCTTATCTTATAAACTTATATAAACGTTTTGAATTTGAATTTGAATTATCTAGTCATAAAGGTGCGTTTACACGATGCGATTTTTCGTACGATTTGCTAAGCTTCGCCCATTGATTGTATCGATGAGTGTCGCGCTAACTATAGTCATAAAGGTGCGTTTACACAATGCGATTTTTCGTACGATTTGCTAAGCTTCGCCCATTGATTGTATCGATGAGTGTCGCGCTAACTATGACAAATCGTATACGATGAGCGTTTACACGTGAAAAATGCCGTACGATACGATATCGTATGGGTTGAAATCGCATCGTGTAAATGCACCTTACGTCCTAGCTTAATTTAAACTTAGCAGATTTAATAACTGTGGCATACTAATTATTCGCAAAATGTTTGTACTTATCTCTGACCCTGACCTGCCTGATAGATACCCGTATTACAAATTAATATTCTAGGCATTCAAAATCATGAATGCCTAGATCATATTAAGTGTTTGAGAGAATATGGCAAAAATATACGATTTTAGAAGAATCAATTTCGTTCTTAAAAGAGCAGAGATCGTTGTTCTTAAATGATTGTAGCCTTGCACAAAGTAGCCTAGCGTGAGACTTTAACAAGCCCCTAGTTATATTTATCTAGTGAGACATCTGAGACCTCAATAAAGGTGTGAGACGCTCCATTTTCTTTATTAACCGACTTCAAAAAAAGGAGGAGGTTATATGTTCGGCTGTATGTATGTTGTTTTTTTTTTTTTTTTATGTATGTTCACCGATATTTCCGTCAGTTGTGGACCGATTTCCAAAATTTTTTTTTTTGTTTGAAAGGGTATACTCTTATAGTGGTCCCATATAAATTTTATTCCTGAGGGATTAATAGTTTTCCCGTAAAACTAAAACAATCACTGAACTTTAAGAAAATTGTGGCCCGATTTCCAAATTTTTTTTTTTGTTAGAAAGAGGAATACTCTCAAGGTGGCGCCATATATTTTTTTTTCCTGAGGGATTAATAGTTTTCCCGTAAAACTAAAACAATCACTGAACTTTAAGAAAATTGTGGACCGATTTCCAAAATTTTTTTTTTGTTAGAAAGTGTAAAGGACACACTCTCAAGGTGGCGCCATATATTTTGTTTTCCTGAGGGATTGACAGTTTTCCCGTAACATTCAAAAAACCTCATTCTCACTACACAACACACCCGAGGTAGTCCAAAATATTTTCTTTTCCTTATGGATTGATAGTTTTCCCCCTTGCTGAACTCCGGTGTGTCCTTTAGTAGGTCTGCCCATGACTTCTCTTATCCTTTCCTACTTAAGCTACGATAAGCAAAGTCTTAATGTACTCGTAGCTTACTATATTATTTACACATACACTTTTATTTACACAGTATTTATTTACTTACACTAAAAAGTGAAAAATAAAACATTTTTGAAAAAAAAAATTGAACCGACTTCACAGAACACAAACAGAAGAACCTTCTACACACTAAAAAGAGAAAAATAAGAATATAATTTGAAGTCGGTGCCAAGTGAATACGATTAGGTACCTATAAAAAAAAGAAATCGAGCGATAGCGTACCAGGATACAATTTTGCACCAAAGTTCTTTTGAATTTCTTAGATGTAAATGAATAGTTGGCACCGACTTCAAATTATATTCTTATTTTTCTCTTTTTAGTGTGTAGAAGGTTCTTCTGTTTGTGTTCTGTGAAGTCGGTTCAATTTTTTTTTCAAAAATGTTTTATAACACCTGTGTTTATGGAGGTAATTCTTCTCTCTTGGCTTGAACGATTATGATAATTTTTGTACGAACAGGGGTCATCTGAATTATTTTAGTTGAACTCAGCTGTAGTTGTGCAGCAGTATTGTAGAGATCCAGATTTATGATAAACATTTTAACTATTTAGCATCACGTCTGCCAGATTCCTTGTAATTTGGAAGGATTATGAGAATTGTGACTTGGAATCAACCTACCATAAATAGTGGCATTCTCAAATTTTAAGTCGTTAAGCTATGACGGAGGCCTTAATGCGACCTAAAAACTCCGTCACCAGAGTTGGCCACTGTCTAATACGAACTTACTTACTTTTAGTGACATTCTATGCCTCAACTGCATAATGATCTGAATAGCTTTAGAAAGATCTCTTCTAAAATTAGCCACCGCCTACCATCATGAATAAGTGGTCAGTGGCTATTTATATCGTCTCAAGAGGATGTGTCTTTTAAAATGTGATTCACGTTGGACTCTATATTGTAAATGTGACTTTGTTGTTCCTATCTGAAGACAGTCAAGTAAATGCCATATACATTTGTGGTTTTTAAGACAATCTTAACCTTCGCGGCAATGGGCTTGCAATCTGTCACGTACAAAATGCTAACTACAGCTTGTAGTTAGCATTTTGTACGTGGCATTTCGTACGTTCAGACTCCGTCTAGAGACTACTAGACTTTCAAAGGATTTTGCAAGTCTTAGATCAGAAAGGTTGTCTACCATATTTTTAATCTGTTGCAAATTGGTGTCAAGATACTGTTCTTCATCATTATTTCAGTCTATTGCAGCTACTGGCTCCTTTTTATCAAGCTTTTCTTTTCGGACTTATGTGTCTCATTCTGTGGTTTCAGACAATATCGCACGATCTGCCCCCTTACCATGGCGATTCTCTAGGCACCGGAGAATAGATAAAAATGACAGTAATGACATTAGAGTGTAGATAAAACGGGTAGAATGTGGATAAAAGTTACTTTTGTCTACACTGTAATGTCATTACTGTCATTTTTATCTATTCTCCGGTGCCTAGACAATCGCCATGGTAAGAGGGCTGTTCTTTGGTAAAGATAATTCAGATGATGCAATAGAGTTTTCCAAAATGAATTGTCCATGCATAAACTATGATTCTGAAACATCTGGAATGGTAACGAATGATTCAGTTTCTATACTTCATTCTAGATATTGGCACGTTGGCCAACTGTTATTAAAACAAACCCTTAACATTCTCCTAACGGAAGACGCGCTATTGTGGTTAGTCAGCTAATAGGTACCTAGTAAACAAATTCTTAGATATGAATAATGTTTGCGCTGGAGATACGTAGAAACTAAAGGTAAGTAGTGATTCAGGGATAATTTCGAGTAAACTTTGCAGAGATAGCATGAACCAATAAATTCTTACTTGGTATAATTAGAAGCAAGAGGCATAAACCAATTGAATCATTGATAAGTCTAAAACCATCAAAAACAGGTCGCCATTAGGTACCTGTCGCTGAACATAGATCACCAATTTCCCAAATTTTAAAGGGTCATTTCCTAATCAAGGCCACGTTAGGCCAATCGGCTGGTCGGCTTTAATTCGCCCATTGGTCCGCGGCACCCTAAGACGATGCCGAGGCTATAGGAAGCCTGGACGACGGTGCACTTATCCACTTTACGGCTATTATGATTTATTGGGAGCTGCCAAGTAGGCGCCTATGACCTAGACCGATGGTAGTCTTATGGGGCGAGCCATGTGCTTGGAACGTGACGGATCTACTTTTAAGATGTCTTTATAAAGTAGGCATTATTTTAACAAATATTTGCAAATTCCGCCAATATTTGTTTCGGGTCTGGTTCTTGTGGTACCATAGCTTCTAATACACGACATAGGGAATCCTAGTGTAGGATCCACGTATATCTGACTGCTGGGTAGTCTCATGGGGAGAGCCATGTGCTTGGAACGTGACGAATCTACTTTTAAGATTATTGAAATTTATTAAAATTTGTTAAAATAATGCCTACTTTAGGCGTGCCGCTAGTTTATAATATTCTGTTCCTACATCGATCGATAGAAAAACACTGATGAATCACCGTGAAAGTTGTATTTAGTTTAAATGGTTGGTAAATATATAAATCTTTGTTGAATAGAAGCTTATCATACCGGCAGTTGAAGGCTGAATCTTTAACCGATTATGTAAATGGGGCAAGCTACGCAAACTGATTCCCTAATAATAAATTGACTATTTAATTTTTATATTTTCTACCGCTTAGTGTATGAGTGTAATAACTATGTACTACGGATTTTAAGGCTCTGATGATTGCATACGTGCGGTTGTTCCCATGAAGTTTATAGTTTTCAGTTAAAGGTACCTTCTCAATTTTAAAATATTTTTACTTAACCCTTTCTTTCATAACTCAAATGTGTAGACTTTATTCGAATTGATAAAAATCTTCGTGAAGTCAAATCGAACTGTGAAATTAAAGAAAACCTTTAAGTGATAAGACTGAGCATTGGAATAGGTACATAAGTGCTCTTGCGTCCGCTTGCAGTGAAGCCACACCCCACATCATCTCTGGCAAAAACTGGTTAATATCGATTTATCGTGAGTGAAAGATATTTTTACCCACAAACTAGGTTGGTAACGTGACTTCCTAATACAAAAGATAGGTACCTTCAGTCTTAGATACGTAGTACCTACATGATATCTATCTATACCTACAAATAAACAAAATTGTTAGTAGGTAGGTAACATCGTTTACTGAATGCATAAAGGGTGAAAATAGTAGGTACGTAGGTACTTAGCTTAAAGTAAGTAATCATAGTACCTACAAAAGTTAAAGTTTTCGCATTTAAAAGCAAGTCCTTCCCATTTACCCGGATGAATCGAAAATAGCAGATCTTAATCGACGATAGGTACTTTTACGTGAATAAATTCTCGATGTTATTATTATAATGGTTGATTAACCATATTTATTTATTATTACCTACAACTTATAAATGAATACTAAGTACCTTATACAAGTATTTATCAATCCATAATTAGACAAATAGGAATTGTCCAAGCAGGAAACCTATGGAATAAATTAATAAGAAATATCATGATGGAACATGGGGAGGGAGGTATGTAAACTTCTATGTCTAAGTTCTTAGAACTGTTGAACCAAACATTTTAAAAAGCAAAACTAGTTGCCTCATTTCAATAAACATTCTTAATAAATTAAATAAGTAGGTAGTAAAAATAATACGATTTTAAATTGTGAAACTGTCAAATCAAAGAAAAAATCATATCAAAGTGTCATACTATTCCCAAAAAATAATAACTGAAATATTATGTGTGAGCACTTAGGCCTTTACATCTATATTAGATGATTTATACAGCGTCAGGAGGCAACCTATGCCTACACTTAACGGGACGCTGTAGTGCCTGGGACATTGTTTGAGATGGAATAGGCTTGCCCAGCACCTAAACCATCCTCTCAGCTTGATCAGCCTGGCCCACAGGAAAGACGACGTCAATACATGTGGAGCTGACAAAGCTGCGGGTTTCCTCACGATGTTTTCCTTCACCGTTATGAGCTCGTGTTAAAGGGCATATAAATTTTTCGAAACGAAAAATTTATGCACGGCCGGGGTTCGAACCCACGACCTTCGGATTGAAAGTCGAGGCACAACCCCATTCGACCAACACGGCTTATCATCATCATCCGCAGCCTTTTCATCCCACAGCTGGGCATAGGCCTCTCTTCGCTTGTGCCAACCTTCCCTATCCTGCGCCAGTGCAACACGGCTCATACATTACTAATTTCTACAACCAATGGTAAAAGCTAGCCAATAGCAGCTATGCCACTATACAGCTGCTGTCAGGGCACCTCAATGTACACAATACACATGTGTTCTACAGTGTGCACTAAATGAAAGCCAGTAGTTACAGGATGTCATTTCTAATTCTGTGGTTTGTGCAATTGTTTAAAGACAAACAATTGCTGGCTTATCTTTTATCTGTTTGTGCTAGAATAATCTACTGTTTCAGTTTTATTGTTGGTTTGTTAAATGAGGATGTGGTATTCAAAGTGTTTGTCTAGCTACTGCATATTCAATTATTATTAACAATCCTCTGATTCAAGTGTAACCTAAGTACAGTACGCACAATCAATCTTTAGCTCTCTGAAGTAGCTGCGCTGAACCCATTTTCGATAACGCATAAAAGACGAAGACAGCGTTGTATAGCTGCCTCGCTCACTCGCCTAGTTTGTGGCATTGTATCTCGCCTACTCGCGCAAACCTGCGCAATCCTTTAGTGCACCTAACTTCGGAGAGCCAAAGATCGGTTGTGCGTACTGTACCTATTATGTAAACTCGTGTAAATATTTATTGTTTCTGTTATTTTTTTATGAAAAAGTCATATAATTGATTATTATTAGTCATTTTAGGAGCCATATTGTAGCTTAGTCCAGCTAAAGTATATTTGTGTTTCACCTTTATTTGCATTCTTTTACATGTTATGTTGAATTGTTGTTTTATTTTTTCGTCTATTAATGTAGGTCTGAGAATTATCTTTTAATACATTAGTTTACTGTTGTTTTCTCTCTTGGACATAGGAATCGTTTTATCGAATAGTGTGGTTCTGACAGATCAGCGTTGTGTTTTACAAACAACATAGTGCTGAGTCAGACTCCATTGTAACATAAACTTTCTACTTACTTATGTACTTTAAATCTTGTACTGTGTGTTTGTTTATGTTGCAAATAAATCATTTCATTTTTTTTTCATTTATATATTTTTGAAAACATTCAAGCACCATTAGCTATCAAATTTACTGGGTGTTATAGACTTTTCAAGATATTTATTTTCAAAAATTATTACCTGGAACCTGGTAGCTGAAGGTTGGTCCTTGAACCTCGAAGGTTTCTCCACGTCTCTAAAGCTGCTCTTAGTGACTGGAGACTTGGATTGGATGACTGCAGCTCCGTTCGTCACCGGCTCAACCAGCAATTTGTCTTTCTCCCCAGCCTCCTTATTTCTGAACTGCAAACCGGCCTCCGCATCCTCATGTCTCAGAGGCAAGTCAGGATACTGGATGTTTCCGTTCGTAGCGGCCATAGACTTCGCCGAACTGATTTTTCGAAATCTTCCAATAATAACATCTTCTTCGTCAGCGGGAACGCTTAACTTGTCCGCAGCAGCGCTAGTGTTCGGCGAAGCCTTCACGGGGCTCAGCTCTATATCTTTTTGCGTTGAACCCATTTTATTTCGAACTTTATCGCATTATTTTTATGCAGTCGTTTCAAATTAGAATATCCGCAGAGTTATGCAAATTACGAGTGGTCGCGTGTCAAACTATTTGGATTATTACAGGTAGGGTTTTTTTATTAGAAAACTGTAAACAAACTTGTGAGTTTAAGTTATAATCATCGCAAATAAAAATAAAGCATGCGAAATCAACGAAATGAAAAGAAACACGCGTGGAGATCCTACGCTGTAATTTTGACAACTAAATAAGCTAAGCTTGACTTGAACGGAACGAAACGAAGTGACTGAACTGAGAAGACTGAGATTGAATTAACAAAAAAAAGCGAGACCGAAATCCGACCACAGAGTAATAAACTTTATTTATTTACAAAACCAACAGCTTTATCAAGATGTCCAATAGAAATAGTGAGCCAATTACAGGTCTCAGGTCAATTATAGTAACAGAAATTAAAAAAAACACTAATACTTGAATACATACTTTACCTATCTCGAAATAGATAGGTACTTACAATAAAATTAAAGAGGTACAACTGTACATAGGTACATTAGCCGACCTCACATAATGTGGGAACTGGGAAAAGGGCAGGAAGATGATGATGAGGTACATAGATAGATACCTACCAATCCTGATAGTTTGTGGTACCTACCCACCGACAAATAAGAGATATCCCAAAAATGTACCATGCTAAATCTATGGAGATATTAGCAATATTGGCAATATTAGTCCGTCCGTCACGTCAACTCAAGACGTCACTCCACTCGTCCGTCAGTCAGTCACAGTCAGTCACAGTCAGTCACAGTCAGTCAGTGTCCGTCCAGTCAGCCCAGCCAATTCACCGGAGATGATCGAGCGCGCTAGCTAACTAAAAAAGTGAGCGCGGTGTTGTGAGTTAGCTATTTAATTTCGGTGCTATATTTTAAAAATGGGATTCGACGACGGTGGAATAATTTTAGATAGAGAAGATGAAACATACTACACGGGTCAATCTGTAAGAGGCAGATTGGAATTCGATCTTTCCAACGTTAAAACATTTCGCGGTAAGTACCGACCGCCCAATTCTATGACCTTCGTCCGTTTTTTTGCGGCGCCTTGTCAGCCATGCATGTGTCTGGTCTAGCGCGCCAACCGGTATCACAGATCATACCGGTATCTATCAAAGATAATATATCAATTTTATCAAGATATTGAACAGATTTGGGGATACAACATAATAGACCAATTTACATCTCTTAGATGCAATAAAAACAAAAAGCGACCGAAAAACCTCAGTTTTACTTTTATTTAGAAGGAATCAGGACTAGCCAGATCACATTGTATGGTAGAAATCCTCTTAGATCTGCCAGGGACAACAGTCTCGTCCAAAATTTTAATTACACATCCTGGGAATAAATAAAAAATTCTAAGTCCTGCACACACCTTTTTTTACCCTCGAACCAGTAGGTATCCACTCCTACAAGAGCCATAAACTTTTTATACATGTGGCCTTCAAATTGTAATGGGTGCTATTACCAAACAATCCTCTATGTGATCTATTGTCTGCATTTTGTCCACGGGCAAATATCAGTAGTGTTTTATTCTACATGGTCCTTTTTAATTATTGATTTACTTTTTACTTTTTATTTATTGTTAACAAAAATTCTCATACATATTTAGATTATAATTATTATAGTGTTATATTATACTATTCCAGCAGTGGGACATAGAGGGCTGATATAATTATTATTATTACTATTATTATTATTATTCAGCTGTTCTTGTTGATATAATAATAAATAATTATTATTATAGTTTTTAACTCATATATAAATTACAATCATATCATCTTTTTTGTTTTCAAATAAGAACATTACCATTAAACTTAACCATTTCAGCCCCACTGAACCCCATTCTTCTTATCGTGTCACCAGTTCTTTCGAACCAGTGTGGTAAAAGGATTTTAATTGCACCTCAAAGAGCCTCCTTTCGAACCCCATTAACTATAATTGGAGCTCCATTTTTTAAATTAGACCTATTACAGGCATCTACATAGATTTCAAAGGATTCTGCAAAGTCCATTGGACCACAAGCCACTCTAGGCGGGAGAATGACAAAACCGTCCACTACACAGTCACCCACGAGTCTTATGAGGAATATGTCAATGTCACTACCTACCTGGTGGGCAGCAAGTCTGGTGAGTTTTTTTTTAATTAACAAGAAAAGGCTATCAATATCAAAACATTATGTCCAGCAGCAAGATGGGATGATTGTTATCAAGGTTGTGGGTCTGAGATGATAAAGAATAGCATAGGATCATGTTAGATGGTGCAAAGGGAAGCATAATCCCAGCTGTGGGCTAAAATGGGCTGTAGATGATGATGATAAGATGTGATTCTTCTGGGAATCAATGCTTTTAATATTTTCACTATGAATCAATTAAGTAAAAGGCATAGAATATCATAATAATGTTTCTTATGTTAGAGGGATAAAGCTAGTTCATTATAAACAGTGAAAAATTTGTCACTCAGTTCAACCACACTCAAAAGATAAACTACTGTTCAAAAATGGAGATTATCTCCATAACAAACAGTGGTTAATTGCAAAGCTCAATTCATTTTAATTGGACTCCTAATCAACCAACACATTTTTTTTTAATATATATCTTTATACATTTGTAAAGTAGGCTAAATATATTTGATAACAGTCAGGACCTAAGTTTATGCAACTTGTGTTGTAGTTCCTGGTTTCCTTCTAGTTTTTTCATATTTAAGATATAGAGCTTCTATATATAAGAAGGAAAATATCGACCAGTTTAGCTATATTCTAATAAGCGCTGATAAGCTGTGGCTTTGTAAATAATATAATTTATTGTTATCTTCAAAAACATTTGAATCGTTTTCAATTTTGAGGGGTACAGCTTATTTTTACACTTAAGTTATCTACAAAATATAGTATTAGTAAAAGTAGGTACCTACTAGGCGTAAAAATAAGTCTCGCGAGGAAGTAAGATAGTAGGAATTAGGATTCATGAAAGTACAGTTCGCCCAACGGATCTAGGCATTCGTGAAGTTAGCCGTTTGTCTGCGCAGTGAATGCTTTTTCATACAAAATTGTGTTCTGCGCAGACAAACGGCTAACTTCACGAATGCCTAGATCCGTTGGGCGAAGTGTACCTACATATTAAAAAATTAACCACCATCTCATTCAATTCTCATTTTGAGTGAGAGGATAAATAAAAATAAGTTAATAGCTGTTTTACGACCAATAAACTACTTGTCTCAAACGAGTTTTATTACGCTATCTTTGGCCCAAATAATACGTTTTGAAATTATTAATGTACGGTCAGCGTCACCAACTTAAGAATCACCTAGTTTTAAGACGTTTCAAAGTGATCCCAACGGTCCTACTGAATAAATGATTTTTTACTTTTACTTTGACCAACTGCCTTGTTAAGGGGGTTACCGATTGGTGACTTAATTTATTTTTGTTTTTTATATATATATGTATATGGAAGTACTAGATAGGTACTTAGAACAAAAGATAAAAAAATTAGGTAGGTTCTTGTTTTGGTTTAATTGCAAATTGCCTTTCAAAACACGCCTGACGAATCAACAGGCGAGCACCAACTCTTCCCCGGTCGTCACGTATTCCCCTTCGAGTTCAAGATACCTCCACACTGTCCGTCCTCATACGAGGCTTCGGACGGCCACGTGCGTTACCAGTTGAAGGCCACAGTGGACCGTGCTTTCAAGCTGGAACAACACAAAACTGCCATCTTCAGGGTCCTGGCGCCTGTGGATCTAAATGCGAATCCTTATACTAGGGTAAGTGGAAGACGATGGCGACTTTATTATTATCAGTCATTGGTGTCCCACTGCTGCATCCACTCCCTCCAGACATCGCTGCCCCCGTCAAAATTTCTGCAGTTCATCAAAAACTCTTTAATTTACGGCGCCATTTAGGCAAGGCTATGCCGTAAAGTGCCTGAAAATAAGAGATCATATTAACCCCTCTGGGTCAATATTACCACTTGCTGATAAAGATATGTACCCTACCAACAACTCATCCGACGATAACGCTCTCTAGTTTTACATATGGGTATGTATCAGATACGGCAATAATATCTAGTAGTTTCTCTTTGATTCTGATTTTGCATAAGTCTAACAAGGCAGATGTTTTGACAGTTTTATATCTGCTACTTTATCAGCAAGTGGAGAATTGGCGGTTGGCCCTTAAAAAATCGAGAACGGCTCAACTGATATGGGTTGATTATTTCGCTTACCAGGACCTATCTCTACGGTAGATTAAAATAAAATGCCAGACGACATAATTTAATTAGAGATACCTTTTGAAAATGGGATATTTTGCGAAAGGGACAATGGGACGGTATGCGCCCAAACCCTAGAGTCGCGTTAACTCATCCACACTTTGCAGGAGCCCATCGGCATGGAGTTCTACCAGTCATATTGTTGTTGGTGCATGTCTGCTGGCAAATCCGAGGTTACAGTGAAGGTGCCAGCCAGCGGGGCATGTCCTGGCCAGATCCTACCCGTGGAGGTGTCCTGCAAGAATAATAGCTCGATAGAGATCAAATCTATATGCTTCCAGATCAAAGAGGTCGGTACAATAGTTTCTCAATATTATTACCTTGCAGAAATAATGTTCCATAGAACACAATCGAAGTAATAATCCCTGTTTGTCCTCGCGTATCTCCGTGACGACTTAACCAATTGTGATGAAATTTGGCATATAGATAGTTTAAGTTCTGGAATAACATATAGGCGTATAAAATTTTCGAAAATCAACCCTTAAGGGTGTTAAACAGGGTGTTAGAGTTTATATGACAAAAAATATTCCTTGCTCCGATCCACTCCAAACTCGGTATAAATGTACTTTAAAGTAAATGATGAAACCCGTATTTTTTATTTTTTCAAAACAACCCCTAGGGGTGGTGCAAGGCAGTTTCAAAGTCGTAAGATTCGAAAGTATGTGTGTGCGAATGTTTGTCCTCGCGTAAGGTAATCTCTAAAGTTTGTATGACGAAACAATGCGTAGACGAAGTCGCGCCCGGGTCCACTAGTGTTCCATAAAACAAACTTTTTTTTTTTGTTTTTTTTTTTATCTTGTTACGCGATTGTTCCGCCATTTGTTGACCGATTTGCAAAATTCTTTTTATGTTTGAAAGGGTATACTCCAGAGGTGGTCCCATATAAATTTTATTCCTGAGGGATTGATAGTTTCCCCGTAAAACTCTAAACACCTTCCCTCCTAGCCATGTCACAAATAGAAATCGAATCGACAGCTTGACGCCCTGAGTCACACCGCGTTTCGAGTCAAACATTGAAGTCGGTTTTCTTTTTAGTATTAAAACATACAGACGAATTGAGAACCTCCTCCTTTTTTGAAGTCGGTTGAAAAACATCGAAGTCGATGTCATCGACACATCGATAGGCATTGAACCTTTAAGCTTGGATATAGGGTTCATATATACCCATTTTCTGATGCTGCAGTTGTATCTAGATGGTTGTAATCACGTCTTACCTTAAAATGAGACTGTTCATTTACTCCCTCTTATTATTGTTTAGCCGGTGTTATCCCACTGCAGAGCAGAGGCCATCCTACCCTTCCACTCTTCGCAATTTAAGAGATACCGTCTCTTTCTCCATACAACGTAGTCGACAGTTTCCTCCCTGGATAATGACACTAGAGCAAATATTTTTGTACCATAAAACCAATAACTTTTTTTTTATTCTAGGTTTTTAAGACTCCTGTTCCTATGATAATTAGAATTAAAAAAAGTAGTTAAAGGTTTTATGGTACAAAAATATTTGCTCTAGTGTCATCATTATCCAGGGAGAAAACAGTCGGCTACGTTTGTATGAACGAGCGAACGAAGAAAGAGCTGGGTATCTTTTCCTCGTAGTGCAGCAAGTTCACATGAGAGTCCAGCTCGTCCCGCCATCACATCCTGGGTTTTCCACATCTGCGCGTCATAAAAAAAATCTTGAAGCTTTCAACCCATAGGGGCTTATTACAAGAAAATTAGTAGAGTTTAGACCAAGTCTAACTAAAAAACTGTCCCTAGAAAAACGATCTTTAAATACTTGTATATAGAACGCTTTTTTGTGGTAACAGTTTTGTTTTGTGGTTCAACCAAGGTTTTACGTTTTTATAATAAGCAGCATTTTGTTTAGTGATGCTAAGATTATTTACATTATTATATTGTTTTAGAAAAAGGTATTCCACGCGCACAGCGAGCCTGACACCCGGTCTTACGACGAGAACATTCTGGAGGTGAAGAAAGGACCTATCCCGGGCAACAGCGAACGGAACTGGGTGGTTGAACTTGAGATACCGGACATGACTGTGCCTAACCTCTCTGCATGCCGGTTCATTGATATTGATTACAAGTTTAAAGTGAGTTTATCTACAAGATCCTAAAAACTCCCCGACATGTCTAGAAAATGCTGATCATTATATGCGGCAATATATCTGTAGCTGTAATTTCATATGCTTTTAAAACCATTCTTTAAGCAGGTTTGCCATAACTTAAGCATTACTGACTAGGCGTTTCAATGTACGCGTGTAACCGACAGTTTTTGCAGTTATGCCTGACTAGCGCTCCTGCAGTTGCTTGCATCACTACATAGTATAAAACAAAGTCGCCTTATCTGTCCCTATATCCCTATGTGCGCTTAAATCTTTAAAACTACGCAACGGATTTTGATGCGGTTTTTTCCAATAGATAGAGTGATTCAAGAGGAAGGTTTATATGTATAATACATGCATCATATACTAAGGCAACATTGCTAATTTTAGAGGTTTCTAACGTGATGTCGTAAATTAACCTATTTTTTTGGGCTTATTTATGCCCGTGCAAAGTCGGAGCGGGCCGCTATGTTTTTATATACAACGTTCATAGTTTTTCTGTAGTGTATTTAATTTAGTATCAGCATTGCACCCGTGCGAAGCCGGGGCGGGTCGCTAGTCTACGATAAAATGCTGATCATTTTCAAACAGCTGTCAATGTAGTGTCACTGTCATATTTTGCTTAAAAAACCATTCATCAGTATTAGCCAGTTTTGCTTTAAAAATCTATGATTTCAGGTAAAAGTAAAAACACCAGCGTGCCACGAAAACGGCACAGATGAACGCCCATTCATAATCGGCACTATACCATTGTCGATGGGCAATAATCCAATAGCGCCCACAGACAACGTTCTAGTAACACTAGCCCCTTACCCAATCACGAATCAACCTGCAGCTGTCCACCCACCTTATCCGGAACAAGCGCCTTTCAACCCCACGATCGGGATGAACCCTCCATACCCTAATGCGGACCCACCTTACCCTAATTCAACCCCTTACCCTACTTCTAACCCCCCTTATCCTAACACGGCGCCATACCCTACAAACGTTGGAAATACCCAATTTCCGTCACAATCTAACGCGCCTTACCCTACAGATTCCCAACCACCCTACCCCCCAACGTCATCTCCGTACCCCCCTACTCAATCACCATACCCTCCTACTCAATCACCATACCCCACCAATCCATCTCCATACCCCCCCGCTCCAGTTCCATATCCTTCAACCACGCCATATGGAGCTAGCCCTAAGCCTGGGTTCACTGAGACCACGTTGTTGAAGACAGGAAATATTGGGTTTACTTCAGGGAACAAAGATGGCGCCACTATGCCTTTGCTGCCGCCGGCCGCTGGCGTTCCCTATGTAAGTAATATTCAGGGTAATTTGTAAAACACGGGTAACCTCTCAGGACTGTATTACTATCATCATAAACAACTACTTTTGTTCTATTACTTTTGAAAACTCATTATAATTATTTTAGTTCATCATACCGTCCTGAAAGGTTACCGGTGTTTTACAAATAACCCTGTATACACACTTAAGGCCCTACTTAGTTAATAGCCTGACGTCGGTCGTCCGTAGCTGTTCAGAGCACTGATACGCAATCCTACTAACTATTCTAACTAAGCACTGACCAGGATAGCACTAAATAGGGCCTTAGGTGGTCGTTCAAGGTTTCAATTTCTCTGGCAGAGCTTTGTGATTAATAGCTTATATATTTACAGCCTACGAGTCCGTACGCTACGGCTAGCGCGCCGGAACCTTCGACGCCGGACGACGAAGGAAGTAAGTCTGCAAACTAACAATTTGAGGCTATAGGTTCCGTACTATTCTAGAACGTTGGGCATTTTAATGAGGTGAGAATAAATTCCTGGATTCGCCTCGAAAAGGTCACGTGCTAGTCACGTGACTGCTCACCGACACCTACCAGTAGCGCCATCTAGTTCTGTACTCGGTAAACTTTTACAGCAATATTTTTACATTTCTAAAAGCTCATTTTATAACTAAACGGGTGAATAAAAATGCATTAAAAATTTTTCGTTCAACTTTTCACTTCTCCCGGGAGTGCCACGGTTTTTTTTAGTGAGGTATGGAATCCAATTTGCATTTTAATGAAATGATAATTTAAAAAAGCATGATTACTAGATCTCCTGTTTTCATTACAGAAAACCTACCTACGCACAGTTCACCATTCAACCCAGACTTCAAGGCTGAACAGAATTGAATCTCATAAACATTTTTGTAACCAAGCGCGAATCAACAACAGGGGAATTCTTTAGAGATATATTTTATAACCCTGTTATAAAATATATCTCTAAAGATGAATTGTGATCGCGAAAGTTTAAGAAAGACAACAGGGGAATTTATGGATTCTAAGAAGTATCACGAACTTGCATTTATTAATTACTTGGTTACTGTTAACTTATGTCAGAAAGAAGCATAATTTGTCCAGGGTGTAACAAAACTACTCCCGAAAATATAAACCTCAGCTCTCCTGATGGTAAAATTAGATGAATACAACATACATGTTCTTATATTAAGTCGATGTCGGTATTAGAACTTACGACCATTGGGTTTAATTCTTTCAACTACCTTTCGAACTTCGGAGTCCTAGGTGGACACTGGGCGTGTACAAGTCAGATTCGCACATGGCCGGGTATATTTACTTAGATTTGTCATAATCCACCCATACACATGACATGATGTATCAATGTCAGTGTTGATCATGTAATTAGAACCAACTAACTTTAGGATACAGATAAGTCTCTATCGGCCTTATTAATTAGATTACCCTAATTCTAGCTTAATACGAGACTACTCTCAGACTTGTTACTTCTTTAGTAACGAAGGAGCAACTTGAATATTTTGATGTTATTAATAAACTGGTAGTAGCCTCGAATGAGTAATACATTCCTTACATCGGGATTAGTAGAAAAAGAGTGAATGAACGAATGATATTATCATTCAAAATATTGTCTATCTCTGTCATTAATTATATGAATGACAGAGATAGACATTAATTTGTATTTGACAATCTGTTTTATTCAAAGAGGTTTTATTCTTCTAAAACTTTTTGGTGTTACGTCTGCCTACTCCATCTCTATACTAGGTGGCGCCTAGGAGTAACTCTTACTCCGAGAGTAGAGTCGAATTAGCTTAGTTCTTCCTTGGTCTTTGTTTATTAATACTGAATTGACCTACTACAGCCTTATGCTTTGGATTAGCGCTAATACCACCCTAGTTCGTGTTTATTAATGACAGCCTATAAGTACAGACTACTATGGTGAGAATTAAGTTTTTGAGAATTGTTTTATTACACCCTGTATCTTTACCCGTGGAGATTTCCAAAGGATATATTATTTCTCTGTAATAGCATGACAAGTGTAGCTTTGATAAAAGAATCTCAGTATTGATGATTGATTCAATAGTTCTAGGAATGATATCCGACTAACATATAGCTGCTTATTAAAAACGTTAAACCTTAGTTGAACCCCATGTTGACACATTTCAAAACAAAACTGTTACCACAAACAAGCGTTCTATGTACGAGTATTTAAAGATCGTTTTTCTAGGGACAGTTTTTTAGTTAGACTCGGTCTAAACTCGACTCATTTTCTTGTAATAAGCCCCGTTAAGTTACCTAAACCTGTTGTTCGCATAATTTAGTTATTTTTATAATTTTGTACTGATTATTACAACATACAAATAGATTTTAGCAAGGAATTGGTCTTATCATGTATTTTCTGCTACGACTTTAACCACATTTGAAAATAACTTTTAACTTGGGAAATCTTTTTTAATTTGTATCTTAATAAGATTTACACAAATTATAATAATATCGTCCATATTAGTAGATTTAAGTACTATTATTATGCTTTGAAATGAACTGTAGAATGCTTGAAGGTGTTGTGCCTTTGTGTCATGTTTGTGCCTAAAACTAGATGTGTGTTTAATATAAGTACAAAAAACTAGCTATAAGAATAGATATGAAATCATCTATCTGCCCATATGGGGTCAGCAGAACATTTAATTTCCTTGGTTCATATTTCACATCTTATCTTTATTTTAGTTTCTATTATTATTCCTACCCATCTACCATCTATGATATGATCTATGAAATCATCTGAGATAAGAATATACCTACCTACCTATATTTAAAATCACTTTTTATATTACTATGTTTTAAGTGATAAAATCACTACTTGTTTTATTTTTAATTCTACATAAATGTTGTTTATAATGATAATTTTTTATATGTACTTTGTCTTATGATTTCTATATTAATTGTTACAGATGAAATTATTTAAATAAGGTATGATAAATAAGTCCTCAAAATATAGACAATGCGTGTAAACGATCAAAAGTGACCTTAAAATAGCCTTGTTTAGAGTATTTGTTATTGTACGGAATTGAAATAGAAGTGGTGTAATTAAAAATCCTAAACTAAGTAAACACTTATTGCGTAGCAAAGTAAGTACTATTGCGCTGTCTGTAGGTTGCTTTTTCATTGATATCCTGCGATTGTATGAGTATCCGGCTTCAAATGTCATGCATGACCATTGTTCATATAAAATGTAATCTCCTTTTCGAGCCTACACAAAGATAACAAGGAGCCCTGGAGTCAGTTTTCAGGCAGCCCAGAGGCCTTCCGCCACTTAATTATCAGTTTCTTTCCTTGACTATAGTCAATACCTCTATCCATACTAATATTATAAATGTGAAAGTAACTCTGTCTGTTTGTTACGCTTTCACGCCTAAACCGCTAAACAGATTAAGCTGAAATTTGGCATAGTTAAAGGTTGTATCCCAGGACATAGGCTACTTTTTATCAAAAAAATCCCGAGGGACCGCGGGTAACACTTCGGGAGCGCAGCTAGTATACAATAATGATAACTTCACTAGTGCGACTTGTTTGGTAGTAACTAGCTATTGCGCGCGGCTTCGCCCGCGTGGTACCAACATTTTGAATAGCTGCTATTCCAGGTGGGTTGCTGTCGTTTGGGACACAAACATTTAGGACACTTTGTCCCTATTGACACTTTTGGTGGTTTAAGGTACTTAATTACTTTAAATTTTAGATCTAAACTGATGAAAAATTTGTGTGTATTGTAAGAGATATTTAATTTCGTTCATAATCGTGGTCATTATATTCGATGCATCAATTAATTATTTTTTTAGTTAGACTGTTAGGTACAGACTTTCTAGTTCAATATTCACAAAGTAGCATATTTGTTTTTTCGGGAGATCCACCAGCATCGTCAAGTCAAAATTAAAATGGAATCGAAATAAAAACGTCGAAGCGCGGAAAACCGATACTTCTACGTGCTGGCTAGGTATAGATATCATAAAAGACGAACAAACAAAAATAATTCCAATTGTAGGAAGACTTGCAAATTATTTAATTACAATGATACCTATACCTACACGTCGCTACCATCTAAAATAATCGTATTATAATTATTTAAATACTTTTTGACCTGACTGTACAAAACAGCTTCAACGTTTTGATAAGTGTCCCAATTGACAGTAAAAAAAATATTTAAAATCAAAAGTGTCAATAGTGACAAAGTGTCCAAAACGTTTGTGTCCCAAACGACAGTAACCCTTCCAGGTACTATCTACGCCTATTTCAAGTTTCATCCAAATCGGTTCACTGGTTTAGGCGTGATTGAAACACAAACATCTAAACAAACTCACAAACTTTCAGCTTTATTATATTAGTGGGATTTATTGAACTGCAAATATTATGTTTGTCACCACAAGTTCTACAGTACGCACAATCCATCTCTTAAGCTCTCTGAAGTTAGGTGCACTAAAAGATTGAGCAAGTTTGGTAGAGTAAACGAGATAGTGCGATGCAACAAACTAAGCGAGTGAGCGAGGCCGCTAATACAAGTCATCAAAAATGAGTTTTGCGCAGTTACTTCAGAGAACTACAGATTGATTGTTCGTACTGTACCTACTTAAGCTCTATGGTGTTTGCCTCATTGGAGAAAAATAACTTAAGTCTTCCATACAAATTCTATGGCCATATTGTTCAAGTACAAATTTTAATCTTTTTGACAAGTTTTATTATTGTTATTTTCTATATTTACACTAAGGATACTTTGACATTAAAGACGTTTATATTAAAATTCAGTTTTATTTATCATTAAACAATCATGTAAACATTATAACATCAAAAATATAAAATAGGCAATGTTATTAAAAAGCTTTGCAATATTGCTTATTTTTCAATCGTTAAATACACATTTTAACAATTGAATTATGCGATTTGACAGCTTATAAATATTATACAAGCGGACTCTGTTAAAGACATCTTGCTTGGTCGATTTAATTACAAAAAAACATGATCTAGAAAACTAACTAACTGGCCTAGTAGAGCTTAGAAGTACAAAAACAATTAGAATAATTACAAAGATGTCAAACCGTCATATTTTAAAAGTGACGATAACTAACGATTTAAAAAATATCAGTATTGAGATTTATAATCTCTAAATATGTAAAGATAAAAATAGCATTTATTTGAAGTCTTAAACCTAGGTTTCAACTGCGTAATCCATAAGAGAATAATGTTTTATACATTAAACAGGAATAAAATTACCTTAGCAATCAACAATGCATATAAAATGTATGACCTTGTTATATACTCGTAGTAAAGGCATAACTACATAAGGCATTAAGTACATATCATGTATAAATATGTATAACACTACTTCTTTAACGAGGTATATGCTGCATTAATAAATGCACTTGAGGTTTGTATGGCACTTTCTGGAGTAAGTCATAAAGGTAGATGTTACCAACATTCAATATAAATAATGTAGAAAATGTTTCGAGTTATTTTAAAATAGGTATATTCTTAAAAAAATACAATAGAAAAAACTACCAAATCACTATTTCCATAGGCATTGTATTCATAAATGCGTTACGCAGCATATCCTTACAATCTAAATACATACATACATACATGAAATCACGCCTCTTTCCCGAAGGGGTAGGCAGAGACCACAGTTCTCCACTTGCTACAATCCTGACACACAACTTTTGCCTCATTCACTCTCATTACATTCTTCATACATGCTCGCCGGTTTAGGGTTCTTTTGACCTTCTCCAAAATGTCGCCAATTTGATCCAAGAAGGAACAATCTAAATAGAAATCAACAATAACAAAATATAATTACAAACATGTAATACTACTACACTTGCACGTTTTTCTAGTTAGTTTTATAAACTGTAAACAAACTTATCATGCCTTATCTGTTTATTAATGAACAGACGTTGTTAATAAACAGAGCTGTATTAGATAACGATTTTATAGTAGTTTGAAATACGTCATAACCGGTAAAAAGCAAAATGTATGGACATTGAACAATCGTCGTACCTTCTACATTTCTCATAGAAGATAAATTATCTTATAGCATAAAGAATATATAAAAGAGACTGCATTGAGAACATGCATCATTGTATCGACAAGAGCTAAGCTCTTATAGTAGGTAATAAATATAGCACACATTACATAACTATTTTTCGAGTATAATTCACATAAGCGCCACAGAAAACCTGCATTCAATGTATCACACAGCACACAGAGTCATGACCTATTTTGTGTGCATTTAGTAAAACGTAAACAGGTTCACGACTGTATCCCCGAGGTGCAGTAGACATTCTCTCAGATCTTTTTTATGTTACTTATTCCAGATCCTTAGAAGGTGTCTAAGGTGGTAGTCAAAGGCATGTCCAAACACATATTTGATACATGCCCACATCTTGCAGAAGTTAGTATTCCATACGTGACAGGTTGCAAGCCCATCGCTGCCTATAAGAACACTAACTGGTTTCCTCACGATGTTTTTCTTCACCGTTTAGAGCACATGTTAAAGAGCATATAAACATTGATGCACGGCCGGGATTCGAACCCACACCTTCGGATTGAAAGTTGAGGTACAACCCCATTCGGCCAACACGACTTTGCATGGCTTGCATTGAGTTTAGGTTAAATATAAGGTTGTCGTGTATGTGTCACAAAATAAACGTTATTCTATTACATAGGCGGAGCCGAAGGAACCGGCGAGTGAGTCCGAGGCGCGAAGCTATTGTTCGGCGCGAGATTCACGTTCGCATGGTGCATCAGATTCATTTGCATCGTGTTAGATGGCCACTGACTGTTAAACTGGCCGAACTGTTCATTGAAAGCCGGCGGTATTTCACTGCCCGGGGGGTAAGCCGCCTTGAAGCCCATTTGGTAGTTCTGTGATGGATCTGATGATATCACCTGGAAGACAAACTTGAATGTACACGGTGTAGTACATTTAGGAGACAGATACGTTCTCATTCCCTTCATAAAATACTTATTCAAAAAGGACGACTTTGAAGAAGTTTGCAATAAAATAAAGTATGAATCGGCCTGCTGATCCAAAACCAAGGGCCGTGTTGTGTAATTCAACTGGCAATGGACATGGGCTTCATTTTGACATTTGACACCCATTCTGGACTTCAGAATATAGAGACAATAAGGCTGCAGCAGCCTTATTTCTAACTTGAAATCCATTCCCAGTTGTCATCCCAATAGAGCTCAACTATCAGTAAATAGGAAAATGACAATTGAAGTCCAGAATGGGTTTAAAATGTCAAAATGAAGCCTTTGTCCATTGCCAGTTGAATTACTCAATAAGGCCCCAGGATCCCCTTTGTCTGAGATAAATACCAGAAATAACGAGCACCTACTATGGTACCAGAACATTCGTCCCACTGCGAGAATTTAATTTTATTTACGTCTCAGAGCATTCTGTCTCTCACAGCCACGAGGTCTAATCAAACTAACCTGATGATTCACCTGCACGAAGTATGACGTGCCATCCGGTACTTTTTCGATGGAATTCATATTGTTCATTGGATTCATATTAACTGCATTAATTTGGTTCATTTGCACGGGTTCTTCTGTAGGTATGGGGTTTATAGGCAGGCTGTGCGCCATGGGATGCACGTAAGTGCCTTCTACCGTCTCATTAAGAGGGATTAAGCCGAGGCAGATCTCAGCTTCGTCTTGTAAGTCGTCGTTGCAACCCGACAGTTTTACTGTTATCTGAAAGATTGATATGATTAGTTTCGTCTTTCATTCTCCTCTAAAGCAGTCTTATTCGTTTTGGGGCCTAGCTTTCTTCTACTCACAATACATTCTGAATCATTTTAAAACAAAGATCAAATATAGCCTTTTTAAATTGTGCTCAATGTGAAACGTCGCTCAATAAGTATATCTATTGTTCAAAGCAAAGCTACGTTCAAGATTTCGAGTTCAAATCAATCAAAAGGTAGGTTTTTATGGATGTAGGTAGACAATCTTGAGAATTACGAAGATGATGAGTTTTAGAAACTATATGTGAATCTCACCCTAAAAAAGTATCCGACATCGATAATCTTGCAGTCCTCGAGGTTCGGGGCTATCATATCTGGCACCACCAGGTCGACAGTGAAAGTCCGTGAGTTCGCGCTCATGATGGATCCCTTCTTCACCACTGTGAGGGTCTGCTCAGGGAGCACGTATTCCGAGACTGGACGCTGCGTGCGGTATCTCTCACGCTGTAGAGTATAGTTTACTTAAAATTGGTAAAGAGGATGAATTAGAGTAGGCAAAAGAAAAAGATGTGTGTCATCTTGATCTTGTCCTATGGAAAAGAAAGAGGCGTGATTTTATGTATGAATGAGAGTCAACTACAGTACTGTATATGAAAGATGAAAGGGAAAGGCCTGGGCGAACATAGGTAACCCGCCAACGCCTTCTCGGACTCGTCGCCTTCCGTTCTCGGGCACCCGAGGAGGCTAACGTGACCAGCCCAGCCCCACTTGAACTTGGCTGATTTGCTGCCAACGCCGACAATGACAGTAATTGAACGCAGCACTGTATTGCGCACTCGGTCAATGCGTTTAACGCCCCAAATGCTGCGTTCGATTGCCCTCTGGCAAATCTTGAGTTTGGACTTGTGGAAGTCAGTCAGCGACCATGTCTGCGCACCGTAGGTTAGGACGGACATGATGCACATGTCGTTGAGTTGGCGCTTTAGTGTCATAGGAAGGTCGCCCTTTATATTCATGGATTAAAATTTAAAATGAAAAATAAATAGGCAATCATAGGTTTTTTACCTAGATAAATTTAAATATCGCGCACTGCGAGAACATTTAGCATAATTCCGTTCAGATATTCCACGAACGTTCCATTGTAACTCAATGTTAGACAAATGGAATATTAATGAGGGCAAAGATCCCGTTGATAAAAAAACAGTTAGGTTTATTAATGTTACGTAAAATACGTACCTCGAGTACCTACCTAAAATGCGTTGGTTATACCTATTTTAACTTTTAGTGATACTGCAGTAATACCTACCTAATGTGTTATACATAATCTTGAAAACAGACGCATTCCAACCACCCAATATCTAGGGTAGAAGAGAGTGAAATGGCATTTCATTTGAGTCTAAGAAGAAGCAACTTTTCAAATCATAAAACTCCAATTCATCTAAACTCAAGGTCGTCTCTATTCTAATTAAGAGTACTTATTAATAGAGCGAAACGTTAACAAATGACACGCATATCAGATTTACATCAGACTTGACGATTCTCATAAAAACTCACCTTAAGCAGTTCGAATATGAGATTAGTGATCTCGACACTGCTGTTATTGTCCACGGCAACTTCCACAGGTATGGCCTGCCCGGGACAGTACGCCGACACCGGCAAACGTACCCGAACAGACACCGGATTGGAACTACAGAAACAACCGCAGCCATACACTTCCTCGAACCCTAGTTCTATTGGCTCCTGTCGGGAAGAAAGAAATCTTAAGATAAAAATGGTTCAGAAGAAGTCTAGTAGTACGCTTAAAATCCTTTCGCACTTGCACGGGTTTGAAAGAACTACATACTGACATGACAAGAAGAATGCGATTTTTTTTATGGATGTTGTATCCTGGCCCAGTGGCCCTATTCCACTCTGATCCACTAATCAAATCCATTAAGGGATTAGTTTAGAAAAAGTGGAAACTAATCCCTTAATGGATTTGATTAGTAGATCAGAGTGGAATACGGCATATCTTCACGATGAAATGACTGAATGCACTTGGAAGAGAAATGTTATGGATAGGATAATGCATTCATATTATAGGCAAGCAATATATCTCAAGGAAACCCGTATCTAGGATAATTTGAATCAGATAAAACTTTAAGTATTCAAATAATAATTAGTTAGATACAAAAATCTTCCCATAGATGGGTGTGCATTAACCAGCAAGTATTAATAAACGCTTCAAAACTAACACATTTTATTATGGCGCATGGCGTTCCGCATCGCATACTTTAGCAATTAGTTAATTCACTGATGACCTCAGCTACGACGTCTAATTGGACAGTTGAAACATGAATTTTGAAGACAATGAGATACATTATTGTAGGTAGATTGTATAAAATCCACAAACATAAGTTACTATGTATAATATGTATGTATTTACAAACAAAAAGTATACAAGTAGTTATCAGTCATTCTAGTACCCATAACACAAGCTCTGCTTACTTTGGGGCTAGATGATGCTGTGTGAAAAAGTCCAGCATTATTATTCTTCTTCTTCTTATTTAAGGATTTACTCCTTGTCGGTACAACTGATGAATCCCTCTCCATGTATCTCTTTCCAGGGCTGCTTCCTTGACCTCTTTATACGACATGACAGCTACCTTCTCCTTCACTTGGCTCATGTAGCTTATCCTCGGTCTTCCCCTTCCTCTTCTTCCTTCCACTTTCTCTTCTATAATGTTCTTAATGAAACTGTCATGTCGTATAAGATGGCCGAGCATCTTTCCCCTTCTGTTCTCGACAACTTGCAATAGCGATCTCTCTTCGTTGACTCTACGCAGAACTTCCATATTGGTTATCTTCTCCGTCCAGCTGATTTTTTCCATTCTACGCCAACACCACATCTCAAACGCCATCAACTTTTCTCGGTCCTTCTTTGTTATTGTCCACGTCTCACACCCATATAGAGCTATGCTCCAAACATATGTTTTTATAAATTTCTTTTTAACTTTCTTGGATATGTTTGATGTGAATATGCTTCTTTTATTGTTATATGCTTGTTTAGCTATGGCTATTCTTGATTTGATATCTGGTGTGCATCGGGAATCTGAAGTTATTAGGCTGCCTAAATATCTGAATGTTTTAACTCTTTCTAAATTTGTGTCTTCTAAAGTTATAGTTTGAAATGTTGAATCTGTTTTGGATGCTGTTAGTAGCATTATTATTATTATTATTATATTATTATTTTGTTTGTCAAAGTTTAACATCACGGAACTATAGAGTCCCGGACCTTTGATTGGCATGCATGGGGCCGAAGCCAACACACAGAGGCCTTTTTGACAATTTTGATCTTGTGTGATGGAGACACATACCGGCTACTATCCCTTCAAATTAATATTAATATATTAATATTATTATTATTATTATATGTTTGAGGACATGTTACACAGCATCTAGCTATAAACAAAGCAAATATTGTACAACAGGAATCAGAACAGATAAACTCAGATACTGTTGGTACTTGTTACCAGGACAGTACAGGCCGAAAACAACAACAAAATGTTCTCTGTAAATGCACATTTTACCTATCACTCAGACACAAAACTTATTCATTCAAACAAATATTTAAAAACAAGTAAAATGGATGGGAATCAGTCTGATAAAAGAACCTACCTTCACACAAGCGTTTCCTTTATTCAGGTCAAAGGGCGCGACCACCTCGAAATATTTCAACAGATCCTCTTTGAACAAACTCTGCCCTTGGTACTCAATATGACCGGTCACAGAGTACACGACATTTCCTCTGTCCCCAGCAAAGCTGGACGGTATACCACGAGGCAATTGGAATTGGAAAGGGTAGGTGTATTTACCAGGGTTGAAGTTCAGCACACTACCTGAAATACATTGTATTTTTCAAGCTGGAACTAAGAAATACCTACTTACTATGATTTATCTAAGTAACTAACTATAAAATCAATCCTGTTTTGTAGCTTAAGAACCTGCAGTTGAGTTTTGTTAAGCATTATCAATATCAACTCCATTATTTTATGGATAAATTAGTTTAAAAAAATGTTTTTTGTGGTTTCTGAGACAGTTAAAATGTGATCAACCAAGGCTATTAAAGTGATTTTAGTGGGCCAAAACTAAGCCAAGAAAACAAATGTAAAGATTACCATAAGACCCGGTCAGTAGTTGGGACATCTTAAAGTACTCTTCTCTGCCGATATATTCAACATTTTTGTATCTTTTTCGACCATTCACCTCTTCACTTTCTGTCTCCGTCCAATTCACTGTGGCTTCTCCCAGGAACTTCACATAAACCACTGCAAAAATAATTATATAAGTATATTAATTTAAATAAATCTGGATATGTTATAATAATATAATAGACTTTAATGGATAATGGATTTATTTATATAAACAATTTTTCTATAGTTTTATTCATATCAAGACCTATGTCAAGTGGGTGTGTGTTCTATAATCTTAGTACATACTTTGTTTTGCCTAGCTGTATTGTAAAAATAATATAAAATAAAATATATTTTTAAAACATAATGTATTATATGTACTGCCATAACAGAGAAAATAACACACACCATATAAGTTAGTGCGCTTCTAACTCAGTGCTTGTATATTAGCTATTCTGTTTCAATCTGACTGTAGTTGGAGTCCAAACATTTTTTATCATTGAAAAATGCAAGCTTTCAATAGTGAAACATTATGAGAGAACATGAAGTGTATTGGAAAGTTTGTATGAGTAGTGGCTAGGGACTACCTATATATAATTCTATGGAAGTGACCAATTATGGTGACAGCCATAGAAGGCCACCAGGATTTAAGATTGTCTCTGGACACTGTGTAATTCATCTATGATAATTACAAAGGCTACTTACCCGATAAGGTCAGCGGCGTCTCAATCTCGATTTCTAGGTGTCCTTTTACTACTTGTCCTGGGTAATATACGTTTCGTGGTGAGTCGAATAATAAGAAGGCATTTTTGAATACTGCCATTGTGCACCGCTAACTAGGCTCACGACGGTACTCCGATCACAGAACAATTGGTTGGTATTGGTAATAGGTACTCCGGGCCGCTGAGCTGGGCTGTGACTGTATTTTTTTTACTTACTACTTTACTTTCAAAGAGATTACTGAATAAAACCACAATAATTACTTTGTTATATGTATGACGCTGGCCGCTGACGGTGGCGATCACAAATTATCAAAGAATAAAAATTACTCTCACAAATTCAAATTATTCACATCGTATAATGTACTCTGTGTTCACATCACATCACTCACAAAGTAAAATATACTTAGATATGATATGTTCCTCCTCTCTCTATGAAAATAGGTAAGTATTGTATTTTGTATTGCACATTCTTTCTTCTTCTTATTATTATTAATGGCAACTAACTGTATTAACGTATAATTCTGCCAATGTCAAGTTTTAAATATGTATTTATGTCATGTCAAGTCAAGTCATGTCAATTTGATTTTGTAAAACATGGCGGCTTGTCATTTCAAAACTCCAACGAAAATCTTTCGTCAAAATGAGAAATCTTCTTGAATACTACCCCATTTCCTTTGCCAAATCTCCTGTTACGTATCCAAAGCTTCATTAGTAAAATGTAACCGAAATGACATAATAAAACCTAGTAAAACACGAAAAAACTAAATAAAATAGGAGAGCCACTAGCTCCTTCAAAATACAAGCTGGCAGCGCTGTCACTCACTGTCACTAGTGTCGCCACTGACTGTCTGTCAGTAATTCAGTTCAGTGTCAATGTCCGATGCCCGCCTCGCCCCGCGCCGCCGCCCCGTTCTAGTAAAACTAAATTAAAGTGATTTTTAAAGGATTTTCTCAAAATAGGCGTCTACCATCAAACGAAAATACCTTTGAAAAGTTGGGGCTCAGTATCTAACATAATATCAGGAAAGAATTTAACCTTTTTACCGAGTTTTATATTTTACTCGAATAGAAATGGAGGTTGAAACTAAGAGCAAAGTTAAACTGGTAAGTTTGTTCTCTCTATAATACATAGACGTAAAAAAAACGTAAACAGGTTCACGACTGTATCCCCAAGGTGCGGTAGACTCAGATCTTTTTATATTACTTATTTCAGATCCTTTGAAGATGTCTAAGGGGGGTAGTCAGAGGCATATCCAAACACATATTTGATACATGCCCACATCTTGCAGAAGTTAGTATTCCATACGTGACAGGTTGCAAGCCCATCGCCGCCTATAAGAACACTAACTGGTTTCCTCACGATGTTTTCCTTCACCGTTTAGAGCACGTGTTAAAGCGCATATAAATTTTACGAAACGCAAAATCCATTGATGCACGGCCGGGATTCGAACCCACAACCTTCGGATTGAAAGTTGAGGTACAACCCCATTCGGCCAACACGGCTTTTTATATATATCATAGCTAATTATGTATTTGAAGTGTTTGTTGCAAGTATTTTTTTGTTTATAGGTAAAACGAAACGTTATTGTTGAATCTCTAGACAATACGGCTCCTGTAGAAAAAATAATTGACTTCCTGGAGTCAAGGAAGACTATGATAAAAGTTTTCTACTATATTAGCGCACTCACAAGACAGCATCCAAAGAAATTACGTTATGATTTCAAGGACCATTTCAATATAGCCGGCCAGCCATTATGTGCTTATGATAATACCTGGGATGGAGGTTTACCTACAGGATATTTTGAGAAGCTGTCTCACAGATGTATGTTACCTCAAATGATAAATGAGCCCTTACATATTGGGGAAGTAGACCCCGTCACTACAATACTGGAAGCTAAACGCAAATGGAAACATCAAACTAATGTGTACAAGACAACAGGTTGGTTGGTTAAATTTTCCTGGCTGAAAAATGAATCTAACATTCAGTTAAAATTGGTGAAATTAATTTCAAAGGAATTAAGTCACATCTCCATCCCGCAGTTACAGAATACATCCTGTGATTATTTAGAGTTGGCAGAATGTATACATTTTAAACTCACTTTTGATTATGAATAGTGTTCTGCTTCTATGGAGATAAAAGTCTAATGATAGTCTAATTTTTTACTTGCGAATGATGGCTGCTAATGTCATTTTATCCAGAGAGAACACAGAAGAGTATGTTTGTATTATCTTAATGTTACCTACCACATAAAAACTTCGTTGTTAAAAAGCATCAGGATTTTAGAAGGCAACCTATACCTAATGAGACACTGTAGTGGGACATTGAGGATTATATTCTACTAGCTGCGCTCCCGCGGTGTGACTCGCGGTCCCTTAGGATTTTTTTTCATTTTTTCGGGATAAAAGGTAGCCTATGTCCTTCCCTTGGATACAACCTTTAACTATGCCAAATTTGAGCTTAATCTGTTCAGCGGTTTGGGCGTGAAAGCGTAACAAACAGACAGACAGACAGAGTTACTTTCAGATTTATAATATTACTAGCTGACCCGCGCAACTTCGTCTGCGCATTATTAGGATTCAAGTGCAGGAGTGTTACCTAAAGTTTATTTACACTGTGTTTGAAGTGAATCAGACCAAGGAATCACATTTTCCATACTAACTTTAACACCCTGTAAAACATCCATATAGGTTGATTTTTTTAAATTAGATAAGCCTATATTCAAGTACTTAAAGCATCTACGTTCCAAATTTCATCACAATCAGTTAAGTCGTCACGGAGCAACCCGCGACTCTGTCAGTAAAATAACATAAGTAGGTAGGGTACTTGAAAACCTATAAAAATTATCGAAAAGTCTAAGCAAAAATCTCCAATAGCTTTCAAAACTCAAAATGATCGTATCCCGACCTCCGCTATAGTAGAAACGCCACCTAGGAGAAAAAAAGTAAAAAGCAGTTTTGACCTCGGGTGATACAGATGGCGTTCTAACCAAAGCCAAGGTAAAAGTATTTTAATATCAAAAAAATCTTAATTTCGGATGTATTGATGAATGGAAAAATACATGTTACTTGTTTATCATTAATTTAAAAATCATTTACCATGCAAAAATGAGAAAAAAACAAAAAAATCTGCAATGCAAGAACATAGCAAAAAGTGGCGGTCACCCATCATCTTTATGACCTCGCCCAGGGTCGCTGAACTGTTTTCCCCATACAAACTTGCAACCCTTATTTTCACGCCCCCTTATAAATATTTAAAGAAAAAAGTAGCCTATGTCCGTCCCTGGGGTATAATCTTTATCCATGCCAAATTTCAGCACAATCTGTTCAGCGGTTTGGGCGTGAAAGCGTAACAAACAGACAGACAGACAGAGTTACTTTCAGATTTATAATATTATTAATATTATATAATATATATAATATTATATTTAAATATATTTAATATATTTAAAGAAAAAAGTAGCCTATGTCCGTCCCTGGGGTATAATCTTTATCCATGCCAAATTTCAGCACAATCTGTTCAGCGGTTTAGGCGTGAAAAGGTAACAAACAGACAGACAGACAGACACATTTTACTACATAATAGATGGCGCCACAGGAAAAATTCGCTATCGTTGCGTTTTGGGTAACGTAACATAATAAACTCGCTAATCCTCTACTTTTCAGCTTTATAATATTAGTATGGATTAGTATGGATAGTATTATTATTAGTATTCTATGTAGATGGAAAAGGCTTGCCCAGCACCTTAACCATCTTCTCATATTGGCCTTGTTCACAAGAAAAACAATGTCAAAATGCATGGAGCCTAAGCTGCTGGTTTCATCACATCGTTTTCCTTCACCGTTATGAGCGCTTGTTAAAGTGACCAACAAGGTTCTACCTCATTATGCTCTTAAATTATCAGGAACCCGCAAGAAAAAAAAGCCCTATCGCTTCATGGATGACAATGTGCTTCACTGCCCTAAGTATTACGTGGATTTAGCTGCCCATCTGGAGAGTGACCCGGACCCTTACTTTAATACCAAGTACAACTGGTACTATGCCGGGTCAGGAAACATGCTCACCACCAGCATAAATGGATCAGATTACATCATTCATAGTGATTTGAACTGTTTGCGTGAGTTTTACATAATATATTTACAGAGTGGTTCACAATTGGAATGCACTACCAAACGACGTTGTTACGGCTACTTCGATCAATTTGTTTAAGAACAAGCTTTACAACTGGCTACGAACTAATAAATCAGTGCCCAAAAAGATTAATCATGAACAATTGGACTATTTCAACACTGAGATATAGACATATCAGCAACAGTTGCTTGTCTATCATCTATAAATAAATAAATAAATAAATAATAAAAAGCAGATCCTTTATAATTCAGATTTCAGGCTCTTAAGTGTTGAACCATGTGTTTACTGCTGAAGAGTGCTAAAAATCTTAATAAATTAGTAAAATACTAATTCATATTTATATTTTTCAGATATATCACAACTCTTTAAAGACACAATGAGCATAGACCACAAGAACCAATTGACTTATAAATGGGAGGAAATTAATATATTTGAAACAGTACAGCAGCTGAACTACATTGCATTACGATCAAAGCACAAGATAATAATTTTGAGGCTCACCGGTTCAGACGATGGTATGAAACTGGAGAAAGTGAAAGAAATTAAGTCAGAACTGCCATACACAAGCATAAGCTTTGATGAATACCACAAAAATATTCTCTACGTCACTACTTTGGACTACATGGTGACAATAGTGAATTTAGACAGAATGACCTGTAGAACATTGAAATTGAAAGGAAAATTTCTTAGCCTAGCTGACAACTGGACTTCTGTGGTCGGTTCGGAGCGGGAATACTTTCTACATGTGACCGAAAGTGCGTTAACATTTTACGATAAAAGAACAAATGAACCAGTGCAGAGATGGAAATCTCTCAAACATCAGACTGACTTTCTTCTCTGCAATAGAAATCTAGCTACAAAATACTGTCAAGGAAAACCTCAAATGTACCTTGGCACCTCACATCACCTGTTCTTAATGGATATGCGATACAATTCCACAAAAAAACCTAAAGCCGTGATGAGGTGGACGCATGGGATGAGAAGTAAACTAACCCACATAGACATTGGCTCTTTAGATTATAACAAGGATCTTGTTTGTCTGACCAGTCAGTGGGCTCCTGATATGTGCTTTGTGAGCAACTATTCAGACATTCTGACACGATACACAGAGTTGAATAGCGTAACTATGCCCTACAGGCCACAAAACTTACTGGACACATACAACCAAGTTCAGCTCAAAGGGCTATGTTGCAACTTGTACGAACCAGTAATAGATCGACTGTTGATGTCTGTGACCGGCCTGTCAGTTATCCAGGGAGAGAACAGTCCCAGGATACTGCTACAGAACTCTTTAGGCGACATTTCTTGCTACTCTACATACCCACAAAACATGTCAGCTTATATAGAAGATGATGGAGTAGATCAGCTGATTGATTGGTCTAAAAAACTGAAGTGGGAGGAAAAACCGTTTGTAGCCACTCATATTTTCGATATCAGCAAGCTTTGGAACAGACTGAAAAGGATTCCTGACTCTTATGAGCTGGGCTATCAGAGCTACATAAAGAGAAGACTTAATTTTAATGAACAAGAGATATTTGACACATATGAGAGTGGTGAAGTTGATGCTGCATTTCTAGAGGCTTGGAAAGATCAGGATGAAATGGAAGAAATTACTCTGAACCAACCTGCTCCTGTATATCGAGATATTGAAGTCACTAACATGGAACTTTCAGATGACGAGTTTTAATAAAAAACTTATTGTAATAAACAACTGTATTTACTATCTATATGACTGAGGTTCCACAACCACTCAACACAACTATCATACAAACATTTATACATAACAAATACTAGAGGAATATGAACTACAATTTAAATTTTCTCAGCATTACAATAAGTACAGTTTACAACGTAATAGTGGTTTCAACAAATAACATTCTAGGGTAATAACTAAATTGCATTATACATTGTATATAAATCTAGGCTTTTACATAAAAATGCATTTGCCAGTCTTAAAAAGGTGTAAAATGTGCTTTAATATTTACAATTCATCATGAAAATGAGCTTGATAAGTTCCAAAAATAACCACTATTCAAGTTTTAGAAATCTGGTATTGCTGAAGTAAAGCATGGCAAAATCTATCCAAGATAAAATGACCAATTCAACTGCCTATCAATAGTCAGTGCAAAAAGTCGCTAAAAAGCCAGCGAATGACTGGCACTGCGCATTCGTACAACGCCATCTGTTGCAATCAAACAGCCAACTCGCAAAGTTGCTAACGCCATCTCTTACAAGCAAACGACAACTCTCCGTAAAACACTACCAACGCTATCTCCTACTAAGGCAACTTTAACTGCGTCTTGTGAAGCTGCGGATCCAGTTTCTAGCGATCGGCTGGTCGGAGGTTTTGGTCTCGCGTTCCTTCTCTTCCATCTGTTCCATGAGGCGGCGCTGGTTCTCTCTGAACGCTGCGATGGGGTCATCGAACTGGCCGTAGTAGGTTAGTACTTCGCGAACGTCCGCTACGTCAGACATCGCTATCGCTGTGGAATAAGTTTCATGTCGGACTACGCGTTCCAATGTACACCAGGTACGATCGGTTGCGGTACTGCAGTTCCTGTGTACGCGTACATTGGAACGCGTAGTCCGTACAAGGCTTAGGAGAGTAGTGTAGTAGAGCCAGCGTCACTAGTGGACCCCTAATAGGCGTTTGAACCTGCGTGTCTAGTGCAGGGGGGTTTGGTGACGCTCACTATATACGCTACTAAGGTGCTTTCTGGTAAGATCGGACTATTTTTGGGAAAACCTAAAGAGTCTTAGAAAATATTTTATTGTATCGCCTCTAGTGACTCTTTTACAACGCCATAGCAACCAAACTGTTGCAAAAATACAGAGGTTTCATTTTTTATTTGTAATGTTTAGATGAACACAACGGTTGATGTTTTATGAATGATCAAACAGAACAAAATTTTTCAGAATGGCAAGTAAAAGATCGGACCGTGTTAAGGTAAGACCGGACTACCTTATAAAATCACCTCTGTAACAGCTAGAATAAGCTCTATCACAGGAAAATATTCGGATTTACCTAATAAAAAACATAGTACAAATTGTTATTGAATTGGTTTTCAAATTTAAGTCTTAGCGAAGATTTAATACATTTTTTTACTCCAAATGTCCGATCTTACCCCGCATGCTTCAAACATAGATTTTTGTGTATCTCAAACTTTACATCTAAAGGCTCATTAGACTCATAATTACAGCAGGCAGACAATTATTAACAAAATAGAAGTCAGTTTTCTGAGTTGAAACTTGCATTTTCAAGCTCTAATAATAACAAAAAAAATATTATCAATCAACTTTTTTTCATTATAAGCTTAAATTTTAATCTACAAAGAAATAAGCAAAAAATCAAAAAACTTTATGTAAAGTTGAACATAACTAAATACCTACTGTTTAATAGGATGAACATTACAGTCTGTAGGTGGGCACTTTACTCTTAAATATATTTTTTTATTTAACCTATACTGTCCCACTGCTGGGCAAAGGTCTCCCCCAATTATTTCCAACCATCTCTCTCCTTTGATAGGTTCCACCACCCACTATCGAAGGAGTCGAGGTCGTCTCTCCAGCGTTTCCTTGGCCGTCCGCGGCGTTGTCTCCAGGGTGTTAAGATGTTTGCCCATTTTTCGCTGTGCATCCGGCTCACGTGCCCTGCCCAGTCCCACTTCAACTTGACTGTTTTGCGCCCTACGTCGACAATACCAGTCGTTGAACGCAGCGTGGTATTCCAAACTCGGTCAATCCACTTAAATTATTATTAAGTAATATAAATATGCAGTATTATCAAAGTCAAAGTCAAAGTCAAATAGCATTTATTCAGTAGGACCGCTGGGATCACTTTGAAACGTCTTAAAACTAGGTGATTCTACTCCTGTTCCTTCGCGACCAATACCGTGAAGAATCAGGGCAACAAACATGGTTTTATAGCACGTTCTGTCAACAAATCTTAATACTTACGTATTTTATACAATCCAGAACAAACAAGAAATCAATAACAATCAACAACTAAACATAACAAATACTTCTTTAAGTAAAAACAAAAAAGTAAGTACTTTTACAACATTATTAGTAAAACAAGTTACATTTTAAACATCATAAATTTAGGTAACTTTCATAACTTACTTACTTGTAGGCGAAAACAGCCAAGACATCCGTACAAAAGCTTGTGAAAGTGAGACGTTTGATACAGACAAATCGAATATTGAAAGTAAAATAAAAAGCATGTAAAGTAAAAAGTTTGAGAAACACTTTAAAGTGAAAGACCGGCGGATTATGTCCGATCTTAACCTACGAGGTTAAAGATCGGATCTTTGTCTACAAACGTCGTAGACATGATTGTATAGTACTAATCAATTAGTCTTACATCGCAAATGGTAATAAAACAGCAAAACTTCAAAAATAAACAAAAATCACCTACCAAATTGCTCACAGAACGTTTTAGGTGGAAGATCGGATCATGTCTTTTTCCACTTTTGGTACATCCTTTTTTTGAACGACAATAGCACACGTTCTGCTGGGCATAGCGTAAAAAGCAGACTGTAGGGAGGGGCACAACAAAATGGTGCGTACGGTGATGTTGCCATCATTTAAAAATATTGCTGAATTTAGTAGTTACATGACTTATCCGGTCTTACCAGAAAGCACCTTATACTGTAGTTTGGCGAATATTTCGAGATAATATTCGAAAGACACTGGTATTTCTGATTACCACACACAGGGTATGGGCAAATAGCATATAGGTAATTGTCTTGTACCCTTGTGACTTTATGTTCTCAATAGGTAGTGTAGGTAGACTCATCTTTGTTAATTTTGGATTGTTTTCAAAATGTTCTAATTCTTATGTCTGATGTTTCCTACTTACTTTGTGAATTTTAAGTTGTTTTCAAAACGTTCTAATTCTTATGTCTGATGTTTCCTACCTGTTTTCTATTGTTGGTTTTTCATCATAGTTTATTTAAATAGTGCTTTCTTGTGTGTGTTTGTGCCAAAAAAATGTTTATTCTATTCTATTACCTGACAGCTTTTCAAAGGATAGGTACTAAGGCCTGACTATAGTTTTTCATGGTTTCAATATAAACGATCTTACTCTGTAATAAGTTGGCAAGGTCCAACAGCGCGGTGTCATCGTCCGCTCCCTTCCACTTCTTGAGGACGAGAGAGTTCTGAGGATGGAACTTCGTAGCTCCTTTATTCCAGTCCACAACTATAACCTGAAATACAGAATTACCTAATTATTAATTACTGCCCAACTCTGGAATGGCTCAAACGATTTTAGTGGGACTCTCACTGGAATATAGGGCAACATAATACGCAACTTTTTATCTAACTTTTTATTTTGATCGGGATTTACGCAGGAAAATTAAAATAAATAAATAAATAATGCTGGACATTTCACACAGCATCATCTAGCCCCAAAGTAAGCAGAGCTTGTGTTATGGGTACTAGATGCCTGATATACTACTTATACTTTTTGTTTGTAAATACATACATATTATACATAGAAACACCCAGACCCAAGACAAATATTTGTAGATCATACAAACATTGGTCCCGCCGCGGGGATCGAACCCGCAACCTTTTGCGTCGCAGGCGGGCCTTCGCCCACTGCGCCACAGAGGTCGTCGATTGAACCCACGCGAACAAAGTTGCGGGCACAGCTAGTCATAAAATATTGATGATTCGTTCAAATCGTAGCCGTTTGTATTAGTGTGTATCGTATAGGTATTAGAGCCATCCACGTGAAAAATACTATAGTTTGTATTTTTCACGTGGGAACGTATCCCTGACTCATAATACTTTTACGTTTTTCGCTGTACAACAATGAAACATTTTGAAATAAACAAATAAACGAAATCTAGTGATAATACTAAAAGATACAACTTAAAAAAAATATTAAGAGCGTTTTCACGGAACCCTTTCTATATGAAAAGGACTACATAATATATTAAATGCTGAATCCAAGATCCAAGCATACAAAAGGTGTATGTCAGGATCAAAGGAAGTCGAAATCTGGGGTCTATACCTACGGAAAACGAGTCGTGACTTTATGATATGTATGTATGTAAATCACCTTAGAAAGATCCCTATTGAGTCCATCCAAATTCTTCACATGCACTCCGTCAACGAAATGCGTTGAGTCTCTAAACAGGCGGTAGGATATGAACTTGTTCTCCGGATCCAATTTGTCGATGACAGGCCAGATCATAAATGCGTTCTCCGTTGTGAAGATCACCACTTCGTAGTTGGAGTTCGACACGGATTGCAGGAATTGGTCTACGCCGGGACGCTTTTTGAATCTGGAATAGACCAATACTAGCTTAAGCCGCGTGGTACTAACATTTTAAATAGCCTATAATATATTTTCTCCGGGCCTATAAGCAATTCCAGGTCATTATCTACCTACACCTATTCCAAGTTTCATCCAAATTGGTTACGGAAACACAAACATACTCACAAACTTTCTTTCGGCTTAATTATATTAGTAGGTAAGTAGGTAGGTGTACAAAAATACTTGGACCAGCTTACGAAGTTCGTATCGTACCATTGTTTTTTCTTAGTAAAGGTACAGTCAAAATAAACTGACCAAGTGCGTGTCGAGCCACGCACAGATAGGGTACCTGTTTTATACATCTAAAAACTTCATTGGAAGCCAAATGCCACTGCAACTCTCAAACCCAGATAACTTTCTGAACAACTTCTAAAGAATACATTTACGAATTTACTCGCTTGCCAAACTCCCGTCCCAACATACCTCCATCCAGTCTGGTAGGACCAATCAGGATGGACCAGGACATCTGTGAACTCCAGGACCAGTGTGTAGGTAGGCTGGTAGGGCGACGGCAGCGGGTCAGGCAGTAGCTTCTCACGTGACGGCTCTTTTATCATCTGAAAGTATCAACATGTCTGGAATTTAAATCAACACTCAATTGGATCAGTTCAAGTAAGTCTCAATAAAAGTTGTAATTTTTTTCCAAATACTTAAGTTTTGCAGAATTTAGCATTCAACGGTGACAGGTCGCAAGCCTATTGCCGTTACAGTTATTTAAGTGGTTGGACACACTACGAGCAGGTGAGAACGCCGGCGCGAAGTATCAAACGTTCCTGTCTGCTCGTTCTGGCCACACTACGTGCCTAAAGCCATAAAAATCTTTGACACTTCGAGTCCGCGCCCGCGACAAGTGTGGACGACCACTAAGGGGTACTATCATTAATTCATTCTACTAATACCTTCTCATAAAAAGTGAGTTCTTTCCAAGTGCGGCGCAGGTATTGCATAGCGGTGGGTAGGTGCGAGAACTCGTCTTCAATGAGCTGACCCTCCTCGTCTCTACGTGGAGCGCCCATCTCAATGACCAGGCAGCCGCCCATTATGGTGATCGAGCCGCCGAATAGGACGAATCTGGAAACCGTTCAACATTCCAGAAATAACTCTAAAATTCCCAGTGTCACCTGTAGGCTGTGGGTGAACTCCCTGTAAATAAAAAGGGTAGTTTTATAGAGTTGAAAGCTTGGACAGATTGTCCTTGGTTTAAAGCCACAAGTACACTCTTCCAAGCTTTGGTATACCAAGTATGCAAGCAAGAGAACATGATATGTGCTCGGAGTTTGCCAGCATGATTTCCTAGTGTGTAAAAACAGTTAATATTGACTATCTATGTATCAGTTTTTACATCCTGACTAGCGATTCATACATCAGTGGAACACCTCTGTGCTGAAACCATTCCTCCAACATTTATTGAATGTCTCATGTATTCAAGGATACTGTTGAGTTTCAAGGATAGCTTCCTGCTATATATTATATCAATTAGTAAAGAAGATCTTCCCTACTATGAGCTCTTTTAGCGATCCAGTTTAGGTCCTAAGCTGAACTGCTTTGTTATAATGTACCATGATGTATGATGATAAAAGTTACTTATAATAAAATTTACTAGACTTGTAGTAAAAACTGAATCGTTTTGCAATATAATACTTAAGTAATACAAGTAAAACAATTTTCTGCTTAAAACGTCACATTGTCACAGTTAGAAAACTTTGCGATTCAGATTAGGAACCTAAACTGGATAGCACCCAAACTAAATTGTAGGTCATGGTACTGCACTAGAGTTTGGTTTGAAATTATATTAGTAGTTTTATCACCCCAATTTCATCCTCTTCCAACTTTTCTCATTCTCTTCAGCTTTCTCTTTGTTTTCCTTCTCAAAGCGTTCTTGTTCCTTCTTGATGGAGGCCTGAGTATCATCAGTGTTCAGAGGAGTCTGCGGGAAGAACCGACCTAGGATATCTACCTTTTCAGGCTTAGCTTCTTTGACGCTACTATTGCTACCTAAAAAATGAAAAATGAATGTTAAGCCCTATCATATCATGTACTTTACAGTAGAAATGTAAGTACTCTGATCTATAGGCGTTTATATTGATCACACATATTTTGTATTTATTAATTTGAAAAATCTAAAACTCAAGCTTTTGTGGGAATTGAATTCTTAACATAATTAAATTAATTAGATATTGGACTGTGTTTTTTTGTAGTTATCCGCTGAAGAAATCCCATGAAGAAGTACTAATAGCTTAAATGTTCAGGTAGAATTTTATTTATTTTGATTTGTGTGTGATTTGATTTGGTTGCATAATGAACAGAAATATTAATGTGTGTTATTGGAACTCAATACAAATTGTAGCATCAAATTAAACCAAGGCTTGAGTAATTCAAAACCTATTAAAGTAAAATTGAAAATTCCATACTAACCTAATTTTCCGGTAGAGTAAAAGTTAGCTGCCAATAGCCAGTTCTTCTGTACAGTAAAATTTGTAGTTTGCAGGCTAGATACTTTACAGCAAATAGGTTTGGCTAAACTTAGTATTTTTCTTAGAGACATTTTTTAAATTCATATATCACATTCACAAACAAATTGAACAAATTCCGGCCATGAAACGAAACTGACTGAAACTGACTGACTGACACACTGTGATGTGACTGACTGACATGACAGACAATCAAAGAATAGAACAGTCACTGTCAAAAGCTGCTGAGAAGTGAGTAATAGTGTTGTGTAAAAATTAAACAAAAGCTAATCCAGCAACCAGAGAGTACAACTAAACTTTTTTGACTGACAACAATTTATTTTTATTTAACAATAACTTGAATTTCTGTTCCGTATCATTAATTTATACAGGAACTTAGGTGATTTTGTTTCAGAAAACAACTTCGGAGATAGGTCTTACACTTAAACTTATGAAAAGGTTAGTTGTAGTTGTATGAATGATCTATCTTTGGCAGAATTATACTGTTAATACAGTTTACATTTAGTTGCCATTAATACAAAGAAGAAGAGGAAGAAGGAATAAAGGAAGGAAGAAGGAATAAAGAGAAGAAGAAGCCGGGGAATGAAGTGAAACCAGAAGAAACCAAGAAGTAAAGTGAGAGAGAAGAAGAAGAAGACTGAGCCAAGATGTTACTGATTGGGCGGTATAGTCGCTCAGTGACAAAGCCCTTTTCTTTTTTGTTCATATAAATAAATAAATAAATCATACATGAGCACAGATATCATGCATGAGTACATCCCTACAGAAGAAGTTACAACAAAGCAATCAATCAATTCCAACCAGCTGTTTGTGACATAATTGACAGTATCTGTCTACTTCTTGCTTCACTCACAGTTCAGTTCACTCAAACAAAACATTTATCTCTACCTACCTAATCTGTGCTCCAAACACGGAAAGAATTAAACCGCGAATTTGTGCAAAATATTTTTTGATAATGCTTCTTCTATTTATAATTCATAACTATGGCTTCACAGAAAACTAAACAGTATTCGATGATGAACTTTATCAAAAAAAGTTCCAAGGATGATTTGAAAAATTGCAAGTAAGATAAAATCCTATCTTGTTCATCTGGGCCCTGGGCTGTGTTTACAAAACTATGAATCAATCGCAACTGCTGAATTTGGTTCAATTTGGTTGATTTTCTTTCATTGTTACAGAGAAGACAAGAGTGAGCTGGTCTCCGAGAGAAAATCTAAATTTGTCTTCAAATCCAAGTCATCTACTTCTACGTCTTGTAAGTGTATCAGCAAATTAAATTATTGCGATAGGAGTACCATAATAATATACTTATTTATTATGGTAAGTACTCTAATATAATTATTAATAAATTAATATTTATTCTAATTGAGATATCTTATAAGAAATATTTTTTATTTTTCTTCAGGGACACCTCCATTCAGAAGCAACCCAGTAAATGAAATATCTCAAAATGTAAGAACTTTATTGAAATCCGCTGCTTATTTCATTGATATCTACAATTTAATGATAGTAGGTCCGACTACCCCCTTAAAAACTGTATGTAAAATTGACAGTTCCTGCTGTAAATTTGTTAAGCGATGATAGAGGGAATTAATAAGAACAACAGCTATTATTCAACAGTCCCCCCTATACTCTCATACATAAACTTACCCCTTATGCCTTATTAAAGATCTGCAGAACATCTTTTTAAATTTAAAAAAAAACTAAAACTGTTTGAGCCTACTTTTCTAATTCGGTGAGGAGTAGTCAGGGAATGTCTTCCAAGATAAATTTTGATTATCGATCAAAATATAAATGTATAACAAAGTTTATCATTGAAGACATTCCCTTACTACTCCTCACCGAATAGGAATAGTAGGCTCAAACTTTGGTCCTTTGAGCCGGATAGGAATAGGCTTTAACAATAACTTAATATTGAAATTCACTATAAAATTTACAGGAAAAAACTCCCCCAAAAAATACATTTCAAGCATCACCAAGAATACTCCCAAGCCATAAAACCAGTCTAGCATCATCAAGCTTTAAGCCAGCGAACACCCATGTGGAAACCATCAAGCAAGAGGACAGAGTTGTCAACGGTCAAAACCAGAGTGATGATTTGTTTGATGCTATGGATGTGGTAAGAAACATAGGCCTCATTTTCACAACACCATTTTCGATCCTGTGCCAGTTTTACTAATTATTTAATTGATGCAAAAACATCGAAAACACAGTGGGTATTCGTATATTTGTTTCTTTCATTCTCTTTGTACATATACCCACTATCTATTTTGCACATCTCTCTAGCCTCAAAGTTCCCATCAACATTCGAGAAAGCCAGATCTTTTTTCTTCTACTGTATTTTAGGATTTCATAGGTGCATTATGGGTTTATGGATTTATGGATCTATAGATTATGGATTTATTTATTAAGCTCGCCTTTGTACATGTCCTTTTTTATGTTATTATCCTGTGTCTATTTGTACAATAAAGAATTAAGAAAACTCCTGCCTGTGATGCAGAAGATTGCTGGTTTCCTTTATGGAGAAATGTTTGTATAATCTGCAAATAATTTTCTCAGATCTTAACTGTGAAATCGAAAATGGTAGCGAAGGAACAGGAGTAGAATCACCTAGTTTTAAGACGTTTCAAAGTGATCCCAGCGGTCCTACTGAATAAATGCTTTTTGACTTTGACTTTGAAATTACTCATTCATGTTTAAAAACCTTTAAAACTTTCAGGATGACTTCCATTCCCAAGAGTTCCCATCAGCATTCGAGAAAGCCAGATCACAATCACCAGTTATCTCTAACAAATCAATCAGAATCAGTGCTACTCCCTCACCTAAGGACAAAAAGAGTCCGCATAAGAGAAAAACTCTGATTACTCCTGAAACTAGCCCTAAGAAGGATAGGGATCCACTGAGGAGACTGAAGATAGATGATACAATATCGGGGTTCTTATCTAATGTAGCTAAACAAGGAGCTGTGAAGAAAATTATTAAAGTAAGTGTTCTAAGCAAAGTTCTCAATTTAGTTTTGTACATATTAAGCTTCTTGAAGCCCTTTATGTCTAGTGGGAACATCAAGCACATACCCAATAGCCACTAGGGAAATGTCTTTTTAAAACGACAAAAAATCCGCCAAATTACTGCGGCGACACTGCACTCCGATTGGCCGACTCGATGCTCTCTCTCGATGCTCGCTCACTCTCGAACATTAGAGCGAGCGAGACTTAGTATTTATTAATGACAAATGACTGATGTGTTAATTTAGTGGACCACATTGCCATGTGGGTATGTGCTCGATGAGTGGGAAGTAAAATGACTATTGCAAAGTTGATTTTGTTCATACATTATTGGAATAATTCTGAAACAAATATTTCGGTGGATGCACATATCCAAGAAATAAGTAAAAAGATGTTTTATGTTGACACAAGCTCAATACAAATTATTCACTAGTTAAAATAATGTTCATTCATTCTTAGGACGACCACAGCATAGATCCGCAAGACAAAGAGCAATGCAAAACTATGTACATTGAACTACTAGAGAAGGTATTCGATGCCTTTGATAGGATCCCTAATTGTATAAAAGACAAATTCCCTGGCTACGACAAGAAAACTTACGCGAAAGTAAAATATTACAAAAGTAAATTAAAGTCTGTTATTAATACAAAAACTGATAATGTAAATGTTCAAGTAAAAGCAGACAGCAAAAGTCCCGCCGAAGAAAATAATCTATCTAATGAAACTATCGCAAGTCAGTCTTTGATGGCCAACTATGATGACGACCTTGATGATTTCAATCTAGATAGTACTCAGATAGGGAAAAAAACTGAATTACAAAACGTGCCACAAACATCGACACCTGATTTCGCTAGCGTCAACAAACCTGGACCTAGTAAAAATATCTACTCAGATTTAATTGCCAAAAAGTCTCTATCCTTCAACGTTTTCTCCCCTGGGACCGATTCTAAAAACGATAGTAATGTATCAGATGATGTTAATAAAAGTAAAGGGAAATTCGTATTCAAAAAGCCGTCTCGACTCTCTGAAGAAACTGCGCCCGTGAGGGATATACAGTCGAACATCGCTGAAAGAATTAGAAACGCTACAAAGAAACTAAAACCTGTAACGCTAGAAGATGCACCGAAATGTGCTCCTATGGCCAACAGTTCTGTTGACTTCCAACCTCCACTTAGCAAATCCTCTTTAATGAACTACAACAAACCTTGCACTATAGTGTCTCCTATTGTGAAAACACTCCCTGAAGAAGACTATGACGATATACCTATAGATATTGACGATATTGCCGATGTAGACCTACCCAGTACAAGCGTTGTGAACCTCATAGATTCTGTATCAAATAACTCCAGTATCGAGGTGATAAATAACAAAGAGATTGTAGTGAACGATGACGGTTGGCCAGAGTATAGACTTGAGGACTTCGAGGATGATATAGAGACGCTGACGTGCAAGGATTCCGAGGAGATAAATTTGATGGAGCAGACTGCGGTGGAAGATGATGGGAAGACTAAATACGAGGGGATGGGAGACTTTGCTGCCGGCACGCAGAATGATGGAATCACAGGTGATATTTTTAAGACAGATTTTGAACCGATCAAAAAGAAGTCTTTTTGATCAAATTCCTTTTTTTGTTTTTTCCTTTGATTGCGTTAATTGTTTACTGGTTCGTTTGAAAACGGGTATTGTCGCGTGGCTGAACAACGAAGTGATTCTATTAGGTTTTCTTTTGAAGTAGGTTGATACAAAAAGCCACTGAGTTCTTCAAATAAGACTAAAAACTTAGTCACGTTTTCAGGAGAATTCGATGGCAAAGATTACCCACACTCATCTCTCATGATGGAAATGTTTAAGGAGAAGTTTGGTCTGAAATCGTTCCGTCCGAACCAACTGCAAGTTATCAACGCCACACTACTGGGAAACGACTGCTTTGTGCTAATGCCTACTGGAGGAGGTATGTTCACTATCCTACTGTAACGACCTCTATCAGACTACTGTAACGACCTCTATCAGATATCGCCACAACTATAAGATACCTACTTCAGAGCTTTGTACCACTAGCAGGCGTTGAGATCAAAGCCATACAAAATGTCGCTAATCTATGGAAGTCCTGAATCGCGCTTACGATGTTTTCAATCACATCTAGCATACTATATAGAACCATCCGACATCATCTGTCGGCCGAAAGGCCAGTTGGGTCGATCTGGTGAGGTGAGACCTCCTTTGCAGTATATTTGGGGAATAAACGAGGTGTAAAGTGACGCCAGGTTTAAACTCAAAAATTGTATGGTTACCTAAGTTACACCCGTCGTAACTTTACACCACGTTTATTAACCAGGCTATAAACTAGACTCGTACATAAAAATCATGCCTCTTGTAGGTAGGGACCAGCCATTTGATACAATCCTGACATAAATCTTCCGCATTGTTCAACCTCCAATACATGCAGAAAAGTTAGTATAAGTGCCAAGTCTGGTGACGGAGTTTTCAGGCAGCTTTAAGGCTACCATCATGTTTAACGACGCAACGCAACGGCCGGGACCAAAAGTTTGATTAGTCATTCCACCACTTTCTTTGCAATTTGGTAGTAGTAGTAAAGTATATTCGGCTAGGCCTTCCCCTTCCAGGCTTTCCCATACACCGTGCATGTATGATTGCATACATCTTAACTTATTTGTCTCCAGGAAAATCTCTGTGCTACCAGCTCCCAGCAATATTAACACCCGGAGTGACCATTGTGATATCGCCACTTAAGTCTCTCATCTTGGACCAAGTGAATAAGCTGCTTTCTCTTGATGTAAGTACGAGAAAAAACATTTCAATATAACAATGAGGTGCGAATTGCGATTAAATCGTAAACTATGTGTAGTGGTTTTCTCTAACCGAGCTATTTTGAAATTCTTTGATCTTCTTGTTGTGTCATAATGTGTAATTATTGTGTATTGTGCTTTTAGGTTTTAAAACGAGTTTTATATGTTTGATACTGATAATAAATGTATAGTAGTTCCGTCTCACACGGGTTGATCTTTATTGTGTGTGTAGTTTTGTTTCTGTGTGCGTAAGCGATACTGAGCGCTCGTTCATGGAGCGTTTACGCACACAGAAACAACATGCATGTGCATCTACAAACACAATTATGACCAACGCCTTCGTAAGATGGAAAAACTATATTGCATTATAAAACTACTAGTGAAGGGCGCGACTTCGTCTGCGCATTGTTTCGTCATACAAACTTTAGATATAGAACTACCTTGTTCCAATACAACACATGAAAACACTGAATTCATTTTTGGATTTGCTGTCATGTTTCTATTTCGAAGCATAGAACGAAATGTCTAGAATTTGTGTCAAACAGAGTCTTTTTTTTTTACTTTAGAGTACTGCTAAAGTTTTTATGCAATAATCCCGTTATCCTATTACATATTTTTAGGTTTTCAGAATAAAAAGTAGCCTATATGCTAGGAGTTATACCTTTCACCTCACCAAATTTCATTGTAAACTGTTTCGTTTGAGCCTGATCCTTACACAAACATACAAACATCCAAACATCTAAACAAACTCACAAACTTTCGTCTTTATTATATGAGTGGGGTGTACTTTGTTAGATCCCGGCCGCGCACCTTTCGGGTGACATATCACTATCCGCAACAGATGAGATCTACCACAAGCTGTCGCTGCGGGAGCCGCCACTGAAGCTGTTGTATGTGACACCGGAGAAGGTCAGCAACTCGCCCAAGTTCCAGGCCATGCTGGATATGCTGTACTCCAGGGGGAAGATATCCAGGTTATTGATTTGTACTTATTGTATATGTGAATAAGTAAAGTGTCTGCTAATTACCTAAGCGCATGTAGTTTTCTAGGCTTTTTGTTGAACTGTGTAATGAAATGTACTAATTTAATGTATGTGTGTTTTGGTCTTTTTCTTACCCGGAAAAGGTAATTTTTGCACATGCCCAATTAATAGATAGATAGATGATAGATATTTTATTTATACGACCTCTGTAGCGCATTTATGCTTAATTGTGGGCTAAATCAGGTTGCGGATGATGATTATCATTCATTATCTAGTTATTAGCACATTGTTTAGTTTGAGGCTAGATGGATTTAAGAAACTTAAGTCCGATGTATTTAAGAAAATGTGTTCACTGTTCATTCATAGTCATGTCATCGACTTCATTTGACATTTTAAGCTAGGCTTGAACTTCAAATGTCAATTCACTTCATTCATTGTCATTTCCGTATTTATGTGATTGGTTGAGCTCTTTCGGGATGACAACTGGAAATTGATGTTAGACATGTTGTCTAACATTGACATGTTGACATGTTAGACACTATGCTGCTTATTATAAAAACGTAAAACCTAAGTTGAACCCCATGTTGACACATGTCAAAACTAAACTGTTACCACAAAAAAGCGTTCTATGTAGGAGTATTTAAAGATCGTTTTTCTAGGGACAGTTTTTTAGTTAAGTCTTGGTCTAAACTCGGTTCATTTTCTTGTAATAAGACGGTATGGCTGCATATTAAAGCATGCAAAAGTGAGTTTAATATATTCTGGTTACCTTAAGATTCGTGATAGACGAAGCGCACTGCGTCTCGCAATGGGGCCACGACTTCCGTCCGGACTACAAGAGATTGTTCCTGCTCCGGGAACGATTCCCCGACACTAACATTATGGCGCTCACTGCCACCGCTACGCCACGAGTGCGGATGGATATCTTGCATCAACTTAAGGTAACTATTACTTTTTTATAATTCAAGTGTATTACCGCCAAATCCTTTATTCTGTAAGCTAATCAAAAACATCCTAACATACCTCTGTGGCGCAGTGGGTGAAAGCCCGCTTGGGACGCAGAAGGTTGCGGGTTCGATCCCTGCCGCGGCATAAATGTTTGTATGATCTGCAAATATTTACCTCGGGTCTGGGTGTTTCTATGTATGATATGGTATGTATTTACCAACAAACAGTTTGTATATCAGTTATCTGGTTCTCATTATTTATTTAAGCAAGTATTATTTATTTATTTAATAATAATTTGTCTCAGGTCTGGGTGTTTCTATGTATAATATGTATGTATTTACAAACAAAAAGTATATAAGTAGTATATCAGTTATCTGGTACCCATAGTACAAGCTTTGCTTAGTTTGGGGCTAGATGATGCTGTGTGAAAAATGTCCAGCATTATTTATTTATTTATTTATTTTATTTATCTCCAAGGTGACGCGATGCAAATGGTTCCTCTGCAGCTTCAACCGTCCGAACCTGGTGTACTCCATTTTGGAGAAGAAACCTAAGAGTGTGAACCAGGATATCATCAACCTTATCAAGGAGAAGTTCATCCGGTAAGTTCTCATTAGTTTTTGTGTTTTTTTCCGTAATGGTTAAAAATCTTATTATGCATCCAAAAAATTGCACGCGTGCAGGATTTGAACCCACGACCTTGCCGATTTGTGGCAACGCTCTGACTTAATAAGCAAAATTTTACACTTCACTTATTTTGCAATTCTACATCGCAGCTCCGAAATTAGTTTTATTTCCATTTTTTTTTATTAATATTATCAACTGAACGCTTCCGTGCTGCGGAAGGTACTTCAATTTGTCTGTCTATACAGGGTGAGTTTTCTCGGCCTCTAGACTGACAAATTAAAGTCTGATCGGGGAAAATCGACACGGCTATAGATCACAGTCACACAACTCACACAGCATCATCTAGCCCCAAAATAAGCAAAGCTTGTACTATGGGAACCAGATAACTGATATACTACTTCTTGTCTTCTTCTTGTCGGCTCACTAGTTCTTACGAACCAGTGTGGTGAAAGGATTATAAGTGCGCCTCTTAAGAGAGGCCTCCTTTCGTGCACTTGTAAAAACTTGTAATAAATCGCTATAATTTCAGAGACTCTGGTATAGTATACTGCCTATCCCGCAAAGAATGCGAGAGTGTATCGGATGACTTGCGTCGCGCCGGCATCAACGCGGCGCCCTACCACGCCGGACTCGCCGACAAGAAGAGAGAAACTATTCAGTCGGGGTGGGTCGCTGATAAGTATAAAGTGGTGAGTGACACTATTCAGTCGGGGTGGGTCGCTGATAAGTATAAAGTGGTGAGTGACACTATTCAGTCGGGGTTGGTCGCTGATAAGTATAAAGTGGTGAGTGACACTATTCAGTCGGGGTGGGTCGCTGATAAGTATAAAGTGGTGAGTGACACTATTCAGTCGGGGTGGGTCGCTGATAAGTATAAAGTGGTGAGTGACACTATTCAGTCGGGGTGGGTCGCTGATAAGTATAAAGTGGTGAGTGACACTATTCAGTCGGGGTGGGTCGCTGATAAGTATAAAGTGGTGAGTGACACTATTCAGTCGGGGTGGGTCGCTGATAAGTATAAAGTGGTGAGTGACACTATTCAGTCGGGGTGGGTCGCTGATAAGTATAAAGTGGTGAGTGACACTATTCAGTCGGGGTGGGTCGCTGATAAGTATAAAGTGGTGAGTGACACTATTCAGTCGGGGTGGGTCGCTGATAAGTATAAAGTGGTGAGTGACACTATTCAGTCGGGGTGGGTCGCTGATAAGTATAAAGTGGTGAGTGACACTATTCAGTCGGGGTGGGTCGCTGATAAGTATAAAGTGGTGAGTGACACTATTCAGTCGGGGTGGGTCGCTGATAAGTATAAAGTGGTGAGTGACACTATTCAGTCGGGGTGGGTCGCTGATAAGTATAAAGTGGTGAGTGACACTATACAGTCGGGGTGGGTCGCTGATAAGTATAAAGTGGTGAGTGACACTATACAGTCGGGATGGGTCGCTGATAAGTATAAAGTGGTGAGTGACACTATACAGTCGGGGTGGGTCGCTGATAAGTATAAAGTGGTGAGTGACACTATACAGTCGGGGTGGGTCGCTGATAAGTATAAAGTGGTGAGTGACACTATTCAGTCGGGGTGGGTCGCTGATAAGTATAAAGTGGTGAGTGACACTATTCAGTCGGGGTGGGTCGCTGATAAGTATAAAGTGGTGAGTGACACTATTCAGTCGGGGTGGGTCGCTGATAAGTATAAAGTGGTGAGTGACACTATTCAGTCGGGGTGGGTCGCTGATAAGTATAAAGTGGTGAGTGACACTATTCAGTCGGGGTGGGTCGCTGATAAGTATAAAGTGGTGAGTGACACTATTCAGTCGGGGTGGGTCGCTGATAAGTATAAAGTGGTGAGTGACACTATACAGTCGGGGTGGGTCGCTGATAAGTATAAAGTGGTGAGTGACACTATTCAGTCGGGGTGGGTCGCTGATAAGTATAAAGTGGTGAGTGACACTATTCAGTCGGGGTGGGTCGCTGATAAGTATAAAGTGGTGAGTGACACTATTCAGTCGGGGTGGGTCGCTGATAAGTATAAAGTGGTGAGTGACACTATTCAGTCGGGGTGGGTCGCTGATAAGTATAAAGTGGTGAGTGACACTATTCAGTCGGGGTGGGTCGCTGATAAGTATAAAGTGGTGAGTGACACTATTCAGTTGGGGTGGGTCGCTGATAAGTATAGAGTGGTGAGTGACACATACAGTCGGGGTGGGTCTAGAATCATGGTCTGATTGCAACCCCTCAGTTTTCGGTAGTAGTCTTTTTACACCCTGTATATTTTCATTTTCAGTTTGGGGCTAGATGGCGCTGTGTAAAATGCCCTCCAATGTAATATTTCTATTTGTAATTTCCACAGATCTGTGCTACGATAGCATTCGGCATGGGCGTGGATAAAGCCGACGTCCGCTACGTCATCCACCACAGCATGCCCAAGTCTGTGGAAGGTTACTACCAGGAGGCGGGGCGAGCGGGCCGCGACGGGGAGCGAGCCTGTTGTGTACTCTACTACTCGTATGCAGATGTCAGCAGATATAGGAGGCTACTAGACAGTGAGTATACTTACACTTACACTATGCAGAGGTTTCCGTTCATGAGTCTGGAAAAATATAACAAGATTATCGGCTTTACTAAACGAAGATTAATAAGGCTGTATAATTTTATAGTGTTAACCTCACACTTCGGGATCACAAAGTAATTCAAAATGCACCCTTAAAATTGTATCCATACGGGACTTGAACCCGCGACCTTCATTGGCTCAGATGGAAGAATCACCAAGCATGAAGGTCGCGGGTTCAAGTCATGTACAGGTGCAGTTTTAGGATGCACTATATTATTTATCTGCTTACTTTACTTGCTTACACTATATTGACTCATACCTTTGCCAAAACTTAGGCCTTTACATCTATATTAGATGATTTATACAGCGTCAGGAGGCAACCTATGCCTACACTTAACGGGACGCTGTAGTGCCTGGGACATTGTTTTGAGATGGAATAGGCTTGCCCAGCACCTGAACCACCCTCTCAGCTTAATCAGCCGCCCACGACGACGTCGATACGTGTGGAGCTGACTAAGCTGCGGGTTTCCTCACGATGTTTTCCTTCACCGTTATGAGCTCGTGTTACAGCTCGTGTTAAGCGCTTTTTTTTGGTAGTCATAAAATAGCGGTGTATTATACTCACTGTCGAGAGAGAGTGAGAGAGCCGTGTTGGCCGAATGGGGTTGTACCTCGACTTTCAATCCGAAGGTCGTGGGTTCGAATCCCGGCCGTGCATCAATGGATTTTTCGTTTCGAAAAATTTATATACGCTTTAACACGTGCTCTAAACTGTGAAGGAAAACATCGTGAGGAAACCAGTTAGTGGTCTTTCTTAATAATAATAAATGTAATACGCGATAAAATCCTGTTACAAAATATATCTCTAAAGATAAACCAGTTAGTGTTCTTATAGGCGGCGATGGGCTTGCAACCTGTCACGTATGGAATACTAACTTCTGCAAAATGTGGGCATGTATCACATATTATGTGTTTGGACATGCCTCTGACTACCCCCCTTAGACATCTTCAAAGGATCTGGAATAAGTAACATAAAAAAGATCTGAGAGAATGTCTACCGCACCTTGGGGACCTGTTTACGTTTTTTTTATATTAGCTTTTCTCTACAGTGGAAAGAAACGCGTCTCCCGAAGCGAAACGTGTCCACATAGAGAATCTCCTGCGAATGGTTGAAGTTTGTGAGAGCGTGGGCGAGTGCCGCCGGGCGCAAGTGCTAGCTTACCTCGGAGAGAGGTTCGACAGGGAGATATGTCGTAAGGACAGAAGGACTGCATGCGATAACTGCCTCAATTCACAGGACTATAAGGTACGTATTTAATTAGCAACATTTCTAGTAAAAAGTCTTCAAAGTAAGTTAATAATTTTTTGAGTACATTTCTAGTGAAAATAACTGTGATCTATGTTTTGTGTGTAGTTTGGCTTTTAACACATTGAGGGTTGTTGTATGGAAAACTTTTTTTTTTAAATACTTGAAATTATAAATTGATATGGTATGTTACTTTGGCAAAAGTTTTCTTTATTGAAAATAACGTCGATTAAGAACAACTTGTTATTTTTTTCAAAAACTACTAGGCTTGTACCTTTTTTTTAATATCATAATATCTTAAAGAGATCACTATGGAACAGCTCCAATGGTGTACTTTGCACTTGTTGAATCCAGACTTAGGTATGGTGTTCAATTCTGGGGAAGTAGATAGAAATATAACACGAGCAAGGCTCAGATATGGTGTTCAGCGATAAGTCCGCCAATTACAAACAATGGTATCTATGTAATAATCTATATTTAAGTATTTAGGTATCTACATTGTATTGTAATAAAGTTTTTTTCATTTAATTTTCATTTCATTTCATTTCAATTCTGGGGTAATAGCTTCAAAGGCCTTTCGAAATGAAATATGTAATATTTCCAGCCAGTGGACGTCACAGAGGACTGTAAAGTGATAATCCGCTGTATCCGCGGCGTGAGCTCGGGCTCGTTCACGCTGCTCCACATCGCGGACGCGCTCAAAGGCTCGCAACAACAGAGGATAGCCGCGCTGCACAACACGCCGATACATGGACGGTCAGATCCATCATCATCATTCACACCTCAGCCACTCAGTCATCACTATTTATTTTATTTATTTATTATTATTAGGAAAACCAACAGCTAAATTAACATAATTAGGTGAATTTATATAAACAGAAAGCCAATTATAGATTCTCACGTTTAGAGGTAGCTTAGCGAAAGAAAGGTAGGAACGGAATGAAAGTTAACTAAAATTTGGAATAGGTACATACAACAGAGAAATACAAAAAGAAAAAACTAATAATAACACAACCACTTAAAGAAAACGAAAACTAAACAACCTACACTACTTACATACTTGATACTGCACATGATAACTCGTGATAACAAATTAGGTAAATGAGTTGACTATTCCATGTCACCAAGCCTTGTCTATATGTTCCGTCATCCGGACAAATCCATTTCAAGTCCATTACTTTTGAAACTTAGGCCCTTACTAATAAACTTGACATAAAGTTATGTCATGCATAAACTAAAAATTTGTATGGTTATTCATAGGTTATGCATGACATAACTTTATGTCAAGTTTATTAGTAAGGGCCTTAGTCTATAAGTTTAATGCCGAGCTCGCTTCATGGCCCAGAGGGCCTGTCACCCTCATCCTATACTCAGTGGCTGATTCCGGTTTTTTTTTTTCGTTCGTTTGATGATTATTCGGATGTTTCTGACTGCGATTTCTGAGTTCAAGGGTCAATTTTTCGGTTTGGAATATTTGGTCCTATGGGCCGTGTTTTAACGTTGATTTTACCGACCGAATACAATGGTGCTCGTAGTGAGAAGCATCCGAATTTTCATCGAACGAACGAAAGAACTAACGCGAATAACCCCCCAGTTCGTGTACTCATTCGTTTTCCCGTTTAGGTTTGGCGCAATGACACATTCTTTTGCGTCCGAACACGCTACCTATACCTATCTCTGTCCCTCCTACCCCTCACCTTGTCTAGCAAGGGTAATAATAGTCCGTTTCGTCCGTCCGAGATATACACAAATACCGCGGTGTGACCCGCGGTCCCTCGGATTTTTTTCATTTTTTCGGGATAAAAAGTAGCCTATGTCCTTCCCAGGGATACAACCTTTAACTATGCCAAATTTCAGCTTAATTTGTTCAGCGGTTTGTGCGTGAAAGCGTAACAAACAGACAGACAGATTTACTTTCACATTAATAATATAAGTATTAGTATGGATAGTACGGAACCCTTCGTGCGCGGGTCCAAACGCGGTAAAAAACAGACCAAGTGTGAGTCGGAACTCACACTTGGACTGTTTTTTACCTATGTATACATTTATAATTTAAGTTTTATTTGTCAGCTGCAAGTCGTGGAACCGCTCGGACCCGTCCCGACTCCTGAGGCAGCTGGTGGTCCGAGGGTTGCTGTCGGAGAAGCTGGTGGTGCAGCACGACATCGCAAATGCTTATCTCGTGCTTGGACCTAATGTTGACAAGTAAAAACATTTTTTACTTTACCTATCATTATAGCAAAGGTACCTGATAAATACCCGTTATATAATAATTATTATTATGACAAAGAAAAAAAATTATATTACATCGTGAGGATACCCGCAGCTTAGTCAGCTCCACACGTATTGACGTCGTCTTTCCTGTGGGCGGCTGATTAAGCTGAGAGGATGGTTTAGGTGCTGGGCAAGCCATTCCATCTCAAACAATGTCCCAGGCACTACAGCGTCCCGTTAAGTGTAGGCATAGGTTGCCTCCTGACGCTGTATAAATCATCTAATATAGATGTAAAGGCCTAAGTTTTTATGGCAAAGGTATGAGTCAAATAATATAGTGTAAGCAAGTAAAGTAAGCAGATAAATAATATAATGCATCCTAAAACTGCACCTGTACATGACTTGAACCCGCGACTGCTTGATTGGTGACTCTTCCATCTGAGCCAATGAAGATTGTGGGTTCAAGTCCCGTATGGATACAACTTTAAGGATGCATTTTGAATTATTTTGTGATCCCGAAGTGTGAGGTAAGTATAAAAATAAGTATAAAAATATACTGCCAAAGAATACATACATTTTCTTAGTTTATACTCTAGAATAACTTAAACCACGTTTGGTAAAGCCGATAATCTTGTTATATTTTTCCAGACTAATGAACGGAAACCTCCGCATAGTGTTCCCGATGAAACAAGACAAGAAGGCAAGCCTTCAGACCGCTCCCGTCACGAACGCACAGCCTGACGAGACTCCTATCAATGCGCTTATCAAACGTATTGAGGAACGATGCTATGCTGATCTGGTTGAAGCTTGCAGGTGAGGAAACTGTGACCCAATCTCCAATTGGTGCTGGGGAAACTTAAGCGGCTATAGCTAAGGAAAGATTCTTAACAACATTTTGCTATAATTTTCCTATCAGAGGGTTGAGAGACTACAGTACCTACTCATCCTGTATACGGGTACGTAGTAAGTAATAGAATATTGATTTGGATAAAATATAAATACTTACCACGTCGTGTCGTGTCTCATGCCACAGTAGGTAATAAATAATAGTCTCAGTCTAAAATGCACTTTATCTTTACCACCATAGAGATGGGTTCAGCTCGAGACGTGTCACTGGCCGCTCTTACGGCGATCCACGCCTCTCGCCACAATCATTCATATAGTTTCAATATAAAATGTACCATAAATCAATCGTAGAGATATGTGTTCTGCTCGTCTCATACCACTAATAAAATCACAATCTAAAATGCACCTTATATCAATCACCAATAATTACGTTTTAATACTAAAAAGAAAACCGACTTCAATGTTTGACTCGAAACGCGGTGTGACTCAGGGCGTCAAGCTGTCGATTCGATTTCTATTTGTGACATGGCTAGGAGGGAAGGTGTTTAGAGTTTTACGGGGAAACTATTAATCCCTCAGGAATAAAATTTATATGGGACCACCTCTGGAGTATACCCTTTCAAATATGAAAAGAATTTTGCAAATCGGTCAACAAATGGCGGAACAATCGCGTAACAAGATTAAAAAAAAAAAAAACATACAGACGACTTGAGAACCTCCTCCTTTTTTGAAGTCGGTTGAAAAGATGGGTTCATATCGAGGCGCATCATATCAGCCGTATCTTGTCACATTAACATAATTTCAATGTAAAATGCACCTTATATCTACGTACAGAGAGATGGGTTCAGCTCGCGGCGCGTCGCTGGCCGCGGTGCTGCCCGTGGCGGCGCTGAAGGCGATGGCGGCCCGCTTGCCGGAGACCGCGGCCGACATGCTGGCGATGCCGCACGTCACTCGCGCTAACTACGATAAATATGGAGCTGAACTGCTCAACATTACCTCGGGATATGCCGTAGAGAAGATGGGTGAGATAATACCAACTGTCTTACTACAAAAAATCTAAGGGCCTTACTAATAAACGTGGTATAAAGTAATTCCTCGGAATAAAATAGGAATAACTATACATTTTGACAGTTTGCACTCAGGAATAACTTGTATAACACGTTTATTAGTAAGACCGTAAGGATCTTATTGCAAGAAAATGAGCCGAGTTTAAAAAAATTGTCCCTAGAAAAACGATCTTTAAATACTCGTACATAGAACGCTTTTTTGTGGTAACAGTTTTGATTTGACATGTGGGGATTCAACCAAGGTTTAATAGTTTTCATAATAAGCAGCTAAGTGTTTAGCTAAAAAACTATCTCACGTGATATATGATATATTTGACATGACAAATGGTGTTTCAACAGATTCTTGAACTTTTTTGTAGTATGACCGCAAATATTTATTTCAGTTACTTATAAAATTTATATTGTCAAGGGATGAAAACTCTTTTAATGAAAGAGAGCAAACGAGTATTTCAGTTATACACTATCTCAAACAAATAAGATAGAAAAAAATAAGATAAGATAATTTATTTCATAAAAATTAGTACCTAGTTAAAATAAGTTCGTATGACTTGGTCAACTTTGATGATAGGTGGTAGGCGCCTTGAAGCCTCCATGGGGCCGACAGTATAAATTGCCTTCCGAAGCACAGAAGCGCTGCGATCATCCATCCACTTTATGATTGCACAGAACGGAGTTTGACTTCGCCAAACTTCTAAACACGACTACTTCATTATTAGCTTATAAAATGTATATATTCTTAGAAATCGTTATAAAAATCAATCTTTCGTTGCTGACTGTACTATTTGTAATTTCCCAGGTCTTCTGATGCAGTACCAAGATGAATTAGAACAAGAGTCTGCACAAGAGAACAAAGAGTTCCAAGAGGACTCTGGTTCCGATACAGATTGGAGCAACGTCGCGCGACAAACTGAGAGGGAGAATAATACAGGCAGAAAGACTTATAGGGGCGGAGTTAGGAAAAAGTGAGTAAATTATAATATAACACTGCTATTTCTTATTGTGTAGTTCTGTCGAACCAGTGTGGTGAAAGGGTAAGTGCGCCTCGAAGAGTCTCCTTTCGTGCACTTAACACATGTTAAGCGCATTAATACGAGCTCTAAACGGTTAAGGAAACGGCGATGGGCTTGTTCACTGTCACGTACGGAATTGAGGGTACTCCTGCAAAATGTTGGTCAAATAAATAAATAAATAAATAATGCTGGACTTTTCACACAGCATCATCTAGCCTCAAAGTAAGCAGAGCTTGTGTTACGGGTACTAGATGACTGATATACCACTTATACTTTTTGTTTGTAAATACATACATATTATACATAGAAACATCCAGACCCGAGACAAATATTTGTAGGTAATATTAACATTGGTCTCGCCACGGGGATCAAACCCGCAACCTTTTGCGTCGCAGGCGGGCCTTCGCCCACTGCGCTACAGAGGTCGTCAATAAATACTCACCCAATTCCTAAATCCGAACCGTTAGAGAAGTTACTAGGAATATCCTAAGCGATATTGATATTTGAATGTTTTGATAGGTCTGGCAGGAAAGGCGGGGTCAGGAAGAAGTGAGTTGTATGGATAAGGGCTTTTCTGCACTGTATGGTACTTTGGTATCTAACCTTATTCACTTAATGTTTCTAGTAAACCCATATGCACCACTCACATTATAAATAGTATAATTATAAATCTCATCTTAGTATCTAACACATCAAACGTGGCTATATCCAACATAAACACTTCGGGGTAAAAAAGTTATACTCTACAAACAGTCGTTTCGTGTGTAAAAAAAATAAATAACTTTTTTTTTTTTTTTTTTTTTTTTTTTTTCAATAAAATGTGGCTACCCTTTTGGAAAAACTTCGTGTAAATTAAATTAATAATAATATATGTAACAAGGTGCACAAGCTAGTCTTATTTTCAATTAAACAAACGAGAAAAGAAATCTCACTAGTTCAGTCCACTGAACTGGACAACTGAACTAGTGGGAATAGACGAATAAAAAATGATCGTATAAGAAGTGACACGTTTCACTTTTAGCGTTACAATTTGTATGTACTTATCTGCCTCGGAGCTGTTGTAGAGTCAGAGCTTAAAGGTAGATCACTCAGAGCTATAATATTGGCTTGGGATGGGCCCCGAGGGCTAAGACCTGCAGCACAAACCGGAGCTCAGCTAGGGGCTTGGCTCTACTAGTAGAGATCTCATTACTTTTTTACAGTAAAATGTAGTGTGCAACCAATTTACATGAAATGTTTTTGGTGGGATTAGGTATTTAGGTACCTATCTAATTAGTCTGTGTTTTTAGATAAAATTTGAGAAAGGGATAGTAATCCCTTTCTCAAATTTTATCTGACAACACATTAATGTCATTACGTTCGAGCTATCATAAGTATATTTCTGTAAGCTTTCTATCAAAATTGTTATAAATAAACTGTAGCTAATCAAAAAAAGTAAAAATATTTTGTTTGCTATAGAACAAAACTAAAAAAGCGTTTCATTCTTTAATTTTTTCTGGACTTACATCCACCATAGAAAGCTAGGAAGCTGAAATCTTGGTTTTTTATAGATACAAACGCAAAGCTACATCTGCCGCTAAGAAGAAGGCGGTGCGGGGAGCCTACACCAGGGGGCGCGGCGCTCTCACCAGGGGTGCTGCTAGGGGAAGCAAATCTGCTTCCACTTCCTTCGCCGGAGGTAAGAGATATGTTGTACTAGAGGTAAATAAATAATGCTGGACATTTTCACACAGCACCATCTTGCCCCAAACTAAGCAAAGCTTGTACTATGGGAACCAGATAACTGATATACTACTTATATACTTTTTGTTTGTAAATACATACATATTATACATAGAAAAAACCCAGACCCCGAGACAAATATCTGTAGGTCATACAAACATTAGTCTGCGTTCTGTCTCACTCCTATCCGACATAGAACCAAAGTTGTCGACATAGCTCAGAGAATCAGCAAGCTGAAGTGGCAGTGGGCTGGCCATATCTGCCGAAGAACCGATAACCGTTGGGGTAAACGAGTTCTTGAGTGGAGACCGCGACTCGGCAAACGTAGTGTAGGACGCCCTCCGGCCAGGTGGAGTGACGATCTGCGAAAGGCTGCCGGCAGAAACTGGATGCGTCGAGCTGAGGACAGGGCGCAATGGCGCGCACTAGGGGAGGCCTATGTCCAGCAGTGGACTGCCATAGGCTGATGATGATGATGATGATGATGATACAAACATTTGTCCCGCGGCGGGGATCGAACCCGCAACCTTCTGCGTCGCAAGCGGACCTTCGCCCACTGCGCCACAGAGGTCGTCATCAGGTGAGAGATAGGTATTTCAGTGACAGGTCCATAGACAATTTGAGAATTTAAAGTTATTCATTTTTTACATTCTAAGTGTTTTTTTTTATATATTTTATTTTAAAATCAAGAATCAAGTTATAGAATAAGTTAAGCTTCATAAAAACTTATTGTTTATGAAATTTCGACGCTAACTAAACTTAATTTACTTTAATAGGGTAAATTATATTTAACTAGATGACACTCTTTACATTTCATGACGCAACTAGGTATGCCTTTTGAACCTTCAGGGTGAGAACGACAACTTCCGAAAACGACAATTTCCGAGAACGAACAAATATGTAACACAAATAAGCATTAGATTGTTTGATTGTACATCACTTCCGAATTTTCTGGTTCCTTGATATTGAATGTGTGTGTGTATTTTAGTAAATTGATGTTTTCTTCCCAGGTACATCCGGACAGAAGTTAGGTAGCATGCCAGTTCCCAAAACCAACAATGTACTCAACACACGCCCCGGGGTCTTCAACCCCTCCAAACTGAATCTCTTGTGATATGAACACTGAAATCTGCTTACGGTTCGTACTTTTCATACGAAGTCAGGTTATTCTTAATTGTGTGTACACATGCACTCTGTTTCTGTGCTCCATAGACAAATGAGCGCTCAGTATCACTTATGCACACAGAAACAAATCTACACACAAAATATGAACCCGCCTTCGTGAGGTAAAACATCTATAACAATTAGGTATAATGTTATGTAATGTACAGTACGCACAACCGATCTTTGTCTGTCTGAAGTTAGGTGCACTAAACGATTGCACAGGTTTGCGCGAATAGGCGAGATAGCACGACGCAACAAACTTAGCAAGTGAGCGAGGCAGCTATACAACGCTGTGTTCGTCTTTTAGGCGTCAACAAAAATGGGTTCTGCGCAGCTACTTCAGAGGGACAAAGATTGGTTGTGCGTACTGTAATAGTGCTTAGAAAGAGTTTCTTAGTCCGCACCAGAAAAGAAGTAATTTTGAAGTGGTAGTAGCTACGTGTACAGATATTTTTAATTTCGTATTTGTTAGTTCTGCTTGAATTTCGTCGAATTTCGTGGAGCGGCTAAACACATTTGTATAGTATAGATAGATAATTCGGTCAACAACGACCTGTAGATAAACTCAATGCGTTTTAGTTACTTTTCTGCAGAGTTTTTATTTATTATTCTTATTTAAATTAAATAATTGTTTTATAAATTCTCAAATAATACTTAGAAATCAAATATGCAATTCACATAATTTCTAATATTTCATTAATTTTAATAAAAAAAGCGTATGTGGGTTTTGTAATATTACCATAGTTTAACGTTAATTAAGGTTTCACGTTGTCAATAAAAATACTTATTATTTCCACTATCATTTTATTTCTATCACATTTTATTCGAAAGCTCCAGATGATTTAAGTATACAAACGTAAATATCAAATCTTAAAGACTAAAAACAGCTAAAAACGAATATTTTTTTTTAATTGAAAACTTCTTTAGCCGCGTCAGGCATTGCTCAGATGGGGGAAAAATATCAATATCAATGGTCTATTTGTGAGAGTGGCCGCCTCGGGTGAGAAAGCCCAGAGTTCGAATCCCAGTGGAATAGTATAATTTTTTTTTTTTTTTTTTTTTTTTAATTTTAATTTTAAAACCGTTACCAAAACCTCGTTAATTTTCACTTCTGTTGGCACTTCCGGAGTGCCACATTTTTTTTATTTAATTATTACATTGTTATAAAATTTTACTGTTATTTCTGCACGTGTATAATGATCTTCATAGCGGCGCCACTCTTGGCCAAGTCGAGTGCTTCCTTCGCCTTCTCCAATGGAAAGTGGTGGGTGATGAACTTCTTCAGCGGGATAGTGCCGCTTGAAACTGCTGCTAACGCGGCTGGGTACCTGGATTCAATAAAAAATAATTAAAGTTGTCAAAAATGTACCACGTTGGGCGACAATATTTTGAAATTTAAAAAGATCGTTTATAATTTGGTTAGCTCAATATGCAAGTAAGTACGTAAAGTAATTGAAAAAACCACATAAGTTAGAGTAAGTTATACAGTTCTTAATTTTATCAAAATCGAGCCCGTGGCTCCTAACAAAATTTTTCCTTAACTAGACCGTTTAGATTTTCCACTCAGAGGCCCCTCGGCAAAACTCACCCGGTATAAAATTCTTCATTACAGAAATTGGCGCCCAACGTGGTACGCCCCATGTTGGGCTCCAAACTTAACTCTTTACCATAAATACTCAAACCCTTGTATATTATGAATAAATACACATCTTTACTACCATTTTTTGCCCTATATTTGCGAGAGTTTGCTTTGCATACGAGTACGTACGTATTAACGATCCTGAAAGAGCCTTTAATGTCGACTTCCCTCAAAAGAGCGGGACTCAGTGGTACCTCCACTTTGTCCTCACCAATGCCGACCACTAGAACTGTGCCTCCGGTTTTCGTCACCTAAAAACACAAGGGGCCGTATTCCCGTTCTTATTTTCGTTCGTTTGATGAATATTCGGATGCTGCCCACCACGATATCTGACTTCAAGGGCCAATTTTTCGGTTTAGAATATTTGGTCCAAGGTTAGGACCGTGTTTTAACATGGAAGCATCCGAGGAAGCATCCGAATATTCATCAAACGAACGGAAAAAGGAACGCGAATACGGCCCAAGTTCAGTACAATTTATCACCTGAGTGAGGTGTCGTTTCTTTCTATTTATAAGAACAAGAACTTACTTATATAATTTTACGCTTTAGTTTCTCTCAGATCTTTTATGATGACCGCTGTAGCTTTGGGTGAAGCTGAAAGCCCGCCTCCGACGCAAAAGGTTGCGGGTTCGATCCCCGCGACGACGGGACCAATGTTTGTATGATCTACAAATATTTGTCTCGGGTATTTCTATGTATAATCATTATGTATGTATTTAGAAACAAATGTGAAACATGTAGTACCCATAACACAAGCTCTGCTTACATCGGGGCTAGATGATGCTGTGTGAAAAGTCCAGCATCATTTATTTTATGTATTCTAGATCCTTTTGTAAATTCTAAGGGTAGTCAGAGGCATGTTCAAATACAATTAAAACTATCTTACCATCATAGCTACTCTCTGCGCCTGCGCATATCCACACGCGTCTATAGTAACATCGGGCTGATCTTCCAGGAGCCCTTCTATCTTCTCTACAATCTCTTCATCGGAGTAACCTCGGGTGAATAGGGTGTAGTCAGCGCCAAGTTCACGTGCTGTGTCTAATCTCGACTCTACCACGTCTGAGGAAGATCATTCAAAGATGTTAGGCATTTCAAATCAATCCAGTTGTTTTTTTCTTAAGAAAAGAAAAAAAATAGCTGCTCTCAAAAAGATTAATAAATAATCGACTTTTCACACAGCATCATCTAGCCCCAAAGTAAGCAGAACTTGTGTTATGGGTACTAACTACATGACTGATTATACTCTTATACTTTTTGTAAATACATACATATAATAAGTAGGTACATAAAAAACACCCAGACCCGACTGTTTGTATGATCTACAAATTTCTAGATCATACAAACATTGGTCCGCCGCGGGGATCGAACCCGCAACCTCTTGCGTCGCAGGCGGGCCTTCGCCCACTGCGCCACAGTAGTCGTCAAATAAAATATGTATGTAGGTAGCACTTTCGTGCTTGTGAAGGCACGTTCTATTGTCGGTCCCGGTTATTAAGTCATCAAGCGGCCTAACCGTCGCCAGAGTGGGCCACTTACTTTCTCTCAATACGTACCAGTAATAAGTATCTTCCCAACGCCCATGGCCCTTGCTGTCATAGCGCACAGTATTCCAATAGGCCCTGCTCCCAGTATAACCACCTTCGCGCCGACTTTGATCCCCGCTCGGTTGCACGCGTGGAGAGCTATTGCAAGGGGCTGGACGGCAGCGCCTTCTTCCATTGATAAGTTTTCTGGAATCCTGCAATATGCTACCTATTGAAGTCTTTATTGCCCCAAAATATAGGAAAAAAAATAAGATGGTGGGGAGAAAAGTATTAAAATGGCGGCTGATAAAACATAATGGAAGAGGAAAAATTGTTGCGCTGATCCTAAAAGTGGTATAAGGGCAGGACGCAGTGATAATGAAGGTCGTTAGTCCCAAAGTTTATGGCCCCAATTTAAAAATGAACTGAAATTCCTAAAGAAGCTTAGTTAGCTCACGGCTTTCCTGTGGATAGAGCAGCCTTATTGATGGTAACAAGTAGTCTATTCAATCTCAATAATGTTTCAAACACTATCCGTGTTTAGTGCAGTCTCATTAAACTAGAATAGAACTCACTTATGGCAGAAGTCAGCTACATGCTTATAATACCGGCACAGATTCCCTGGCACTCCCATAGACGAGCAGTAATAAGGTCTATGGCAGAGGTTGTAGCGTCCTTGCTTGCAGAACTGGCAGGCACGACACGGCTGTGTGGGCTCGATCGCCACGCGGTCACCCATCGACAGTGTGGACACGTTTAATCCCACCTTTCGCGTATGACAAGTTGTAAAATTAAATTAGAAGAGTCAAGATATAAGAGGTAGCGTTATAACTAGTATTAGTATAGGTCTCTCTCAGGTAAAAAGCTAGAAAACGATCACGGGGCCTTCCGATTCTGAGGTTGTGGGTTGGATGGAATCCGGTTTTACTTATTATGTGTACAAGCCAGTAGGTAGTAAGTAGGTATTCTCAATTGGCGAAAGAAAATATCGCGAAGAAACCGGCATGTCGTAGAACCTAAAAAGTTCTGAAACCGTCAGCACACAAAAATGAGCTGTTTTGAGGTGCACAAAAATCCATTCAATAGAATTTGAAGATGAGCTATTTTTTTAGTTTCAGTTTAAGTTTAAAGAGGCCGTCTACCTTGATCACAGTCCCGGCCCCCTCGTGACCAATCACGATGGGTTCTGTGAGTAGATCTGGGCCACATTTCCCAGTGCTGTAGAGTTTTACGTCCGATCCACAGATACCCACGCAGGATACCTCGATCAGCACCTCTGAAAATCAAACTTAAATGAATCCTACTATCCTATCCTGAATTTAGATACATTCATACATAAAATCACGCTTCTTTCCCGAAGTGGTAGGCCGAGACCACGGATCTCCACTTGCTACGATCCTGACACACAACTTTTGCCTCATTCATTCTCATTACATTCTTCATACATGCTCGCCGGTTAAGGGTACTTTTGACCTGGCCCTTCTCCAAAATGATTAGAATTAAATTTAGATACCCTACTTAAAGATTTATTACAAAGTTTTATTGGCGCTCATAAAAGTCTCTTACCATCATCGTTTATTTCTGGAACCGGCCATTTTTCCTGAAACGTTATTGATTTTAGTTGAGTGTGCATCTTTTGTTCCTATCAACAATCCCCTAAAGGTTGTTGCTTCTACAACTAAGGTAGAGCGCCTAGAGAACCGGCACAATCCGATTTCGTTGGAGCTCAACATCTAGTGCTAGTGTAAAAGACATCTAAATGATTGCCACTAGCGGTTACCCATGGATATACTCACAATTTTCAAGTCAAGTGGTCCATGAAGCACAGCGGCATAATTCACAGACATTTTATTCGACATGGCGAAACAACCTAATGAAATCTCGCAAGTTTTGTTTCAACGTAAGATAAAATTAAACTTCTTATATCAAAACAAAGTAAACATGTTGATAAAGTTTATTATGAAGAGATTGTATGTGGAATATTTGTTCTGATATGGAGATTGCATTTTGAGAAACAATATTGAACCTACATACATTGCAGTAATTAAAGTAGATAATTAGGATATAACTTTTTAAACTATCATGTCTAAGAACACTTTTATCACTAAAAACGGGATATTTATTTTTGTTTTTAGCAAAGCGTAGAAACAATAACGAAGAAAACATAATACAGACATTTTAATCCATACCTACTATATATACTATATAATAGTATAAATGTGAAAGTAACTCTGTCTGTCTGTCTGTCTGTTTGTTATCTTTTCACGCCCAAACAGCTGAACAGATTAAGCTGAAATTTGGCATGGATAGAGATTATACGCCAGGGACGGACATAGGCTACTTATTTTTCCTAAATAATCATAAGGGGGCTGTAGTGTTTATGCACCTAATTGCGGGTAGACCCGCGTCTTGTCAACCTTTGCTTGGCAATAAACCAGTTTGCGATAGTCCGTGTTTTATTGAACACCTCATTGTGGCGCAGCCGATAACGTTTACTTTAAATTCGCTCTCATTACGTTTGTTACAATGCCTATCGGAAAAATTTAAACTTTTGAGATAGGTATTCATAAGTGGGACGCTTATTGCCGGCGAGTTAAACAGTTTGTGGCGTTAAACAACATCGCGGAGAATTTACATGTGGCGGTGCTAATAACGCATGTTGGTGTGGCGTGTTACGAGTTGATGTGTGACTTGTGTGCACCAGAATTGCCGGAAAACAAGGATTTTGATGATCTTGAGAAGATTGTAAAAGATCATCTCGAGCCCCAGAGGTCGGAGATCGCAGAACGTCATATTTTTCGACAAAGAAAGCAAGCATCGGAGCATCGTCAACGAATATCTCCAAAGTTTGAAACACTTAGCAAAAACGTGCAACTTCAAGAGTACACTGGAAGGACTCCGAGGATATGAGATGATATTCTGATACTGAAGACGTGAACTTTTATAACATGGCGTGTGATAAAGATGATCCGTACTACGCTGATTTAAAGATTTCATTCAGTTTTCCAGTAAACCAGCTTGCGATAGTCCGTGTTTTATTGAACACCTCAGGGGCGAGAAAATAAGGGTTGCAAATTTGTATGGGGAACAAAGTTAAGCAACGCAACGTGATTGATTTGATAAAAAAACGTGATATTTTTTTATATTTACGACCGCAGGTCGTAAAGATCTATCACGTTTTTTTTAAGTTGCATGGTAAATGATTATAAAATAAATGATAAAATGTAACATAAGATGTACATATGTATATTCCCACTCATCAATACATCCGAAGTTAAGATTTTTTTGATATTAAAATACTTTTTCCTTGGCTTTGGTTGGAACGAATCTATATCGCAGAGGTCAAAACTGCTTTTACTTTTTTTAAGGTGGCGGTTTCTACTATAGCGGAGGTCGAGATACGATCATTTTGAGTTTTGACAAGTTAATGGAGATTTTTGCTTAGACTTTTCGATTCTTTTTATAGGTTTTCAAGTACCTGCTTATGTTATTTTGCTAACGAGTCGCGGGTACCAGCTAGTAATGTATATATCTCTAATGAAGTTTTTTGCCACCAGAAAATGAGTTACAATATGAATGAAGTCCAAGTGGGCCTCAGTAGGTATGTAACGTTATCTTATTTATTTATTTATTGGAAAACCAACAGCTATAACATGGTGTCCTTAATAATTAGTATAGAAACAGTGAGCCAATTATAGGTCTTCGCTAATAGTGACAGAATAGCTATAAAAATGTGAACACTAATACTTGAATGCACTTTACCTATCTCAATACACAATATAGATACTTAGAACTAAAGCACTAAAGCTGAGACTGGACCTTTTTGGCACCACACAAAAACTAGGTAGGACATGGTTTGTTTTTATTTTTGTTTATTTTTTATTAAGTATTATAATCGTATGGGGGTTTCCCAATACTATTTGTTTGTCTATCTGCAGGTTGGGAGATATAATAGAAATACCAGGCCTTTTCTTGATGCTTTATTCTTCACGGGTTTTTTGGAACACACACCACACACGTGGTTTTTTACATAATTATTTTCTTACATTAGTTTTGTCAGTAGGTGCCAACATTAAAAAATAACAAATCAATTCTACCAACCAACGCAACGTAGGTTTGTACCATAGAGTTAATTTACATCAATTGGATTGGACATTAATCTTTTAGCTCATTTCCTAACATCCTCCAACACCAAAAAGAAAAACAAAATGAATTACAACATAGCGTATGTATCCAAACAAAATAAAATTTCTTATCGATCTAAAGTTTATATTATTCGCCACTAGGTATTAAAATTCTTAAGTTTACCTGTTCGCTACTAGATGGCGTTACAATTCACAAATGTTACAAAATGGATACAACATTAAGTTTACAAATTTGCCTAAAGTAATATTTTGCTTATCAATTAACTTACCACTATTAATTATAATAATTTGTTAGACAATTTCTTTATAATGACGACCTATTATTCAATTTTCTTAATCATACCATTGTATTCTTATAAACTAAATTAAGTATAAGTATTTCTCAAACATCTTTTAGTGATATTCAATCATTTTATCAAGTAATGAAAATTATTCACTATAATATTAAGTATAAGTATTTAATTAGCATAACAATCAAATTAGTAAGGTTCTAACAAGGTAATCTCTGACAGACAAAGAATGAAACTTAATATTAAAATGATATTCAATATTTATGATAAATGTTAAATCTGCTAGGGATTTTCACCTGTCTACCACACCTGGAAGTTTGTGGGTTGGTAACATCTGGAGATGATGGTATCTCCGCATCAGGTGTTCTACCAAAAACTATAGAAGACTGACCTGTAAACCCCTCCTCACCAGAAGCAGATGAAGAAGTAGCCGGCAGTTGGAACTCATCTCTCAGCCTTTCTGAAGAAACTTCCAACCTGTAAAGGCGTTGCATAGGTCTTATTTTAGTACCTAGAGCAGTTTTTACTTCAACAGTTCTTTCTACTCCATCTTTTCCAGCTATCAACCTTTGAACTATACCTAATGGCCATCTTATTCTCTTCTCTGGGGTCTCTACTAAAACAATATCTCCTATTTTCAAACTATCTTTTATTTCTATACCCCTTTGGACCAATTGAGTTAAATATTCATTTTTGAATCGTTCTTTGAACTGTTCTCGGATCTTTTGTACATACCGAAGTCTGTTATTTAAACTATTACTATCTATTCGATCAAGATCACTTACTTCAGTTATAGGTTTATGAGCTGAGTGTATAAAGTGAGCTGGGGTCAATGGTTCTAAACAGTCCCCATTGTCATCATTGATGTATGTAAGAGGGCGGCTGTTCATGACCGCTTCACACTCGCAAAGTACAGTCTCCAGTTCGTCATATGTTAGGCACGACGTACCTAAAATTCTACGTAATAAATCTTTCATTACCCTTATTAACCTTTCCCAGAAGCCTCCCCACCAGGCCGCTGTAGGCGCATTCATTTTCCACTGAATGCGGTGAATGGTTGAGTACTTCTGGATCTCCTCCCAATTTAGAGATGTTAATAAGTTTTTAGTTCCGTGAAAATTTGTACCTTGATCCGACATAATAATACTCGCACGGCCTCGTCGTGCGATGAATCTGCGCAATGTCATGATAAATGCATCTGTGGACAGAGAACGTGTTAACTCTAAATGTACAGCGCGGTATACAGCGCATGTATATAAAACAATCCAGCATTTCTCATCATTTTTTTAACATGAGTGGTCCAGCCAAATCTACTCCCGTATTTTGAAACGGAGCTGAGCTTATCACTCGTTCTGGGGGCAATGGAGCGGTCGGCGCCTGCACTGGTTTCGAACGATACCTCAAGCATATGGTGCATTGAGAAATTACCGTTTTTGCTAACCGTCGTACTCCGATGATCCAGAAGCGTACTCGTAGATCTACAATCAGCTGGTCTACACCTGCGTGCTGTAGCTGTAGATGGCGCTGTCTTACCATCATTTTAACCACAGGATGCTGTGCTGTTAACAGGTACGGAACTCGGGTTGTCTCAGGGAAATCAGACAATGTAAGTTTAGTTTTTATCCTTATGAGCCCTTCCTCATCTATATGTTTAGTCAAATTTTTATCCTTTAGTATATATTCTTTATAAGACTCTTGTATAAATTTGATTACAGTTTTTTCAGCCTTTTCATATTCATTATATGTAATTTCCCCTTTTCTCATAGTAGTAGCATGTTGTACATTATATATGAATCTTATTATCCATGCTACTGTTCTCACTAACTTACTATATTTAGAAAAGTAGTTTTGTAATCTGTCTAATAGGCTTTCATTAATACTGACTTGTGTGGTACATACGGTTTTCCTGGTTTCAGCTTGTACCTCACGCTCATCAACAATTATTTCAGAATGCGGCCACAGCTCCGGTGCCAAGCGCAGCCACGCCGGCCCCTCCCACCAGCGACAGTCGAAGAGTGCCTTTGCGGAGCAGCCTCTGGAAGCCGTGTCTGCCCAGTTCTCTGTTCCTGGAATATGCCGCCAATCATTGATATTAGTATTTTGCCTAATTTCTTTTATTCTGTTGCCTACAAAATTGTTAAGGGGCAGTTCCCTTTTGATCCAACATAGAACTACGCTGGAGTCAGTCCAGCAGTAGGTAGGACAACCTTTTAAATTATCATTTTCTCTTACTTGAGATAACAAACGTGAACCTATTAGTGCGGCTAGTAGCTCTAACCTTGGGATCCCTATTCTTTTAGGTGGTGTAACTCGTGACTTGGCTGATATTAACTGGACAGTTACTTTATTTTCTTTTTCAGCCCTGAGTACTACACCTGCACCATATCCATCTTTGCTTGCATCACAAAATAAATGTAGATTCAACTCACTTTTATTTATGTTAGTTGCTGTTAATTTTCTTGGAATTTTGCAATACTCTAGGTATGTGAAGTCTTTATACCATTCCATGAATCTACTTAATAAGTCTGATGGTAGGTTATCATCCCAATGTATATTTCTCCGCCAGGTTTCTTGTAAAATTAGTTTAGGGACTAACATTACCGGTGAAGTGTACCCTACAGGATCAAATACCTTCTGCGTGAGTGACAACAGCTCCCTCTTTGTGATATTCTGGATGTCTTTAGCAGCAGGTAGGCCAGCAGTGTTACAATAAAGCTTGTCTGACAAAGTGTCCCAGTTGAGACCTAGGACTGATATTACATCCTTACCTGCTTCATTTATTCCTAGAGGTGGAGAAGTCACCCACATCCGTAGATTGAATTTGGCAGCCTGCATGATCTGCTTGGCTTCATCCATGAACTTTATAGTCTCTTCTTCACTGTCAAGACTAGTAAGACAATTATCTACGTACCAGGTAGGGGGGGGTCGGTAGGTCTTAGTGGGGCGTGTTCTTTTGCCAGGGAATACGCCCCTACAAAATGCTAAGTATACCAGAGCGTACGCCTAGGTGTGCGGAGCTAGGCTATCAGGCGCGTACCGACAAGTCCATCATATACGTCCACGCCATCTTTAGACTGACGCCTCGGTCTACTGATGGGCCCACACATCTACATCTATGTGGGTCGTCTCCCCTGGGCAATGCTGTGGTCTCTACAAAACGAGCCCCGCACACTACCACACACCTCGTGGCCACAGTAGCGGAATATGATGGACGAAAGGCGAGCCTTCGGCGCCTTAAAACCGAACTGCTTGGCTAAGGGAAGAAAACCCTGAAAATAAATTACAAAAAACTATGGAAGAAGCAAGACTTAAAAAGAATCTACCCCAGGAGGGTACCGGAATATCCGGAGAATCCCTCTCTGAGCATCGCTCGGGCTGCCCCACGTATTCTGGGGGGGGCAAAGGATTGCTAGCCAAGGAAAGTCAACCGGATATACAAAAAAAGACACTGACCCAACAACTATTTCACCCAGGCCTATTCAACCGCCAACGATCCGCATCTCTTAGTGAGGTCATAGACAGGAGCCAAACAAACACCACACAATCATTGGAAGTCGAGGAAGACAACAATTTCAACCCAAACGCACCATGGCAAAGAATGCCAAACCAAAAAAGAACTCGGTCTCCAGACGACAAAGATACCAAAATCAATAAAGCAAAACGAACACAAAGACGAAATCAACTGATCAACGTGCACAGAGGGATAAACAACCCTGAAAGCCACTCTACCTCTGATATAGAAACATCTAATAGCTTTGCTCTCCTCGACGTAGAGGAATGTGAGATGCCAACCAAACGAATATCGAAACCACCACCAATCATCCTCTATGGCGTCGATGATCTGAGTAAACTCACCCAACTCATTGAAGAAGTTGTTGATAATGACGATTTCACATATAGAGTAGTGTCTAAAGACCAACTTATTATCTCTTCAAACTCTGTTGACACGTACAAAGCTATGATAGAACACATTAGAAAGAAGGGCCTAATAGGACATACCTTTACTCGCAAAGATCAAAAATGCATGAGAATCGTCATTAAGCACCTCCACTTTAGCACGCCCAAAGATGCGATCGTAGCAGCAATAGAGAAAACTGGAAACTCCGTACAAGGGGAGATTGTTACTGCCAGGAAACCTAGGACGAAAGAACCCCTAAACACATTTTTTGTTAATATAGCCCCACATGAAAATAACAAACTTGTTAAAGATATAAGAGTAATCTACAACCAAAGAGTAACAATAGAAGACCCAAAAAGGAAAACTGATGTAATCCAATGCCAAAGATGCCAGCAATATGGACACAGTAAGAACAACTGTATGCGACCATATAGGTGTGTCAAGTGCGCTGGTGCACATGAAACAACTATGTGTACAATTGACAAAAACACCCCAGCTACCTGTACACTCTGCACAGGAAGTCACCCTGCCAACTACAAGGGATGTCAAGTATATAAGGAAGTACTAGCCAGAAAACAATCTACAAACAAACCGCGACCACGTACAAAGCCGGATCCCATTATAAAAGGATACGAACCACGTGTTAATGACGACATTCCCATAGCACCTGAACCCGCATCTGAGGATATAAACAAAACTACGACTACCCGACCCACAAGACATTTGACCTTTGCGGAATCCCTAGCACTCTACAGTGAGACACTGAAAAACGGACCGAGGTTAAGAAAGAGAATCGTATCAGAAAAAGAAACTCCAATGAGCAACCACAAAGAGTCTCAAAAAGCACACACAAAAAATAACGAAGACATCACACAGTCTCAAAGAACACACAACATAGCGTATGAGCTACAAAGAACTCAAAATAACAACGAAGACAATCTAATGTCTCAGAGAACAAATAGCATGAATAACAATCATGACTATAGAACACAAACAAGGATGGATGCTGAAAATACTCCCAGAGAACACAGACTAAGTCTAGAAGAGCTCATAATAACCCAGACAGACAAAATTGACAAGCTCATTACACAACTAAGCACAATGATGAACCTTATCGTCACCCTCATAAGTAAACTACCATAATGTTCTCACTAAGAATCGCCACCTGGAATATCAATGGTATAGTACCAAATAAAAAGGAACTAGAACTGTTAATTAAAATCAACAAAATAGACATTGCCTTGATTTCTGAAACACACCTTAATGACCGAAAAAGCTTTAAAATGGACAACTTCAATGTATACTGCTCCAATCACCCGGACACCACGTCACACGGTGGAGCAGCAATAATTATAAAAAATAATATAAAACATTATCTTCATAGCACATTTGAGGAAGACTGGATGCAAGCTATAACCATCACTGTAGAAGAGAAAATGGGCCCTATTAATGTAAGCGCCATCTACTGCCCCCCCAAACACAATCCGAAACAGCTCATGTTTGACCGCTACTTCCAAACCCTTGGGAACAGGTTCATTAGCGGTGGAGACTGGAATTGCAAGCACACGTACTGGGGATCGAGACTGACCACTACAAAAGGTCGAGAACTAAAAAAGAGTATGGATAAACTCAAACTTACAGCACTGGGGACAGGCAAACCCACATACTGGCCTACTGATATAAACAAGACACCTGATCTCGTGGACTTCCTCATCATCAAAGGCTTGTCCGACCTACACTTTGAAGTGAAATCCTCACTCGATTCCGTTTCTGACCATACACCAATCATAGCAACATTTAGTGCCACCGCAATATATAAAGAACCAACACCAACCTTATATAACTACAAAACAGATTGGGAATCATTTGCCAATTACCTAGAAAGAGAAGTCAATCTTAAAGTCAAACTTAAAACAGAAGAAGACATAGACGAGGCGACATTCTACATAACAAACCTCATTCAAGTCGCAGCTTGGCGTGCTACCCCAGAATTGAACGGCATTACTTCAAAAAATAACATTCCATTAGAAATACGCAACAAGTTAGCGCAAAAAAGAAAAATGCGAAGGCAGTTACACCTAAGTAGATCAGCTACAGACAGAGCAAGATATAATGAAATATCAAGAGACCTGAAAGACCTCATGAAAGAGAACGAGAATGAGACTTTTCAAAATAAGCTATCAACTCTTTCCACTCATAAAAAAGACAATTACTCACTGTGGAAAATAACAAAGCAGTTTAAAAGACCTCAAATTCATACCCCACCCTTACGAAAAAACCCTAATGACCCATGGGCCAGGAGCGGAAGCGAAAAAGCAGAGCTTTTCGCCAAGCATCTAAGTGAAGTCTTCACCCCTAACGAGTCATCATTGACGGAGTTTGAAGAGGAAGTTGATAGAATGGTCAACAGTGATCAACAACTTTCGTTGCCTTTATCACCTACTACTCCCAAGGAACTTATGAAAATGATCCGCAACCTAGAAAACAAAAAAGCACCAGGCTTCGACCTCATAACGGGAGAAGTACTTAAACAATTACCCAAAAAAATGATAGTGTTTTTAACAATGCTCATCAATGCTATCTTCAGAGTACACTACTACCCCAAGTTATGGAAAATTTCACAAATATGCATGATAGCGAAACCGGGAAAACCACCAACTGACCCAAGCTCATACAGGCCAATAAGTTTGCTCCCTGTCCTGTCAAAGTTGTTCGAGAAACTCTTCCTGTGCAGACTCAAACCAATACTTGAAACCAATAAAATCATACCCGACCACCAATTTGGATTTCGTGAGAAGCACGCTACAGTAGAACAAGTGCATAGAGTAGTTCACTCGATCAGACAAACATTAGAAAGAAAAGAGTACTGCTCTGCTGTATTCTTGGACATAAAACAAGCGTTCGACAAAGTATGGCACAATGGCCTATTATACAAACTTAAAACATTGCTACCAAACTCATTCTATATGATTCTTAAATCATATTTAGCACAAAGGAGATTCCAAGTAAAATACGAAGAAGACTACTCAAAACTATATGATATCAAGGCCTCAGTACCACAAGGATCAGTACTTGGCCCAGTACTGTACTCCATATATACGGCAGACTTGCCTGAAACAGCAGATGTTATAACAGCAACCTATGCGGATGACACTGCATGCCTTTCAAGCGATATTGACCCAAAGAAAGCCTCCACTAGACTGCAGGCCCAGCTGGACAAAGTAGACACGTGGTTGCAAAAATGGAGAATTAAACCGAACGTAACCAAATCAACCCAAGTAACATTCACTCTCCGGAAAGGAGACTGCGAACCTGTCAGCATGGGTGGCAATACTCTACCAACTAGCACGACTGTTAAATATCTTGGTCTACATCTGGACAGAAGACTCACCTGGGCAAACCACATCAAAGCTAAAAGAACAGAAGCAAACTTGCAACTCAGAGGTCTCTCCTGGCTCCTAGGACGACAGTCTCGTCTCTCACTCAGCAACAAACTGCTGGTCTACAAGGCAATCATAAAACCAATCTGGACCTATGGCATAGAGCTCTGGGGATCAGCTAGCAACTCCAATCTGGAGATACTTCAAAGATTTCAGAACATTGCTTTGAGAACTGTTTCCAGCGCACATTGGTTCGTGAGAAACTTGGAAATCCACGAGTACCTCGAGATGCCAACAGTCAAGGAAGAAGTTAGCAATTACTGCACGAAATACAAGGAAAGACTAAACAAGCACACTAACGCCTTGGCTAAAAATCTTCTGACTGACCAAAGCATAATAAAGCGCCTTAAGAGATGGGATATCCTCTCGCTTGACCAGAGGAACTGAGAAGTTCAAAAACCGTAATTAGGACAATTCAATGGAACTGCTCCTAAATCTCCTTCACCCAGAACGCATCTGATTATGGCTGACGAGCCGATGGCAGATAAAAAAAAAAAAAAAAAAAAAAAAAAAAAAAAAAAAAAAAATCTACGTACCAGGATTTCTTCAGTTGATCTGCATGTGGGCTAGTTATAATTCTGAGATGGTACATAAGTGTGGCTGACAATCCCAAATACTACCCGGCAATGTCTATATGTTATTATTTCGTTAAAGTTTTCATCCTCCCACCACAAAAATTTTAAATAGTTCCTATCTTCTGCAGGAAGACTTATTTGCAAGAATGCTTTTTGTATATCAGCCGAAACGCCGATTTCTTTTGTTCTAAACCCCATTAATAAGTGTGGAATGCTATCTATAAAGTTTGGTCCCTTTTCTAGGCATGCATTTAGGGACAAACCATTTCTGTCTTTTGCAGACGCATCAAACACAGGTCTTATTGCGCTAGTGAGACTTGTTTCTTTTATGACTGCCCTATGTGGCAAGTAGTGACCTTTGTCACACTCATCTATATTATTTGGGACTCTTTCTATAATACCTAATTGTTCCCATTCTTCAAAAACCTCATGGTATGCTTGAAATTTGCCACTAGCATTTAATTTCTGGCTCATTGTTTCAAGTCGTTTTTTAGCAACTTTATAATTGGGTAATAACTCTTCATGACCACTTTTAAATGGAAGTCTTACCTCATATCTGTCATCTTCATTTTTTCTTATACTTTCCTCAAAGGAAGTGATGACCTCTTTATCTGCAGCTTCCCTTGTCTTCAGTTCGGCTGGATCATGAATGCCTATTGTTTCCAGGGCCCAATATCCTGTAAAATCATTTATATCAGAGCAGAACAAAGTTGTGATTATATTATTGGCATTTGCGCTTACCTGCTTTCCTTGTAAAGTCCATCCCAGCTTTGTATTGATTGCTACCAAACCAGTTTCTTCCAGGTGGATGACCTTTCCTGTGAAAAATGTCCCTGCATAGTCGGAACCTATAAGTAGACCTATCTCTTCAGAGTGTTCATTATTATCTGTCAGTATTACATTATTAGCCTTTAAACTATTTGTCAAACTTGTGTTTGACTTGGCGCTGTGTCTTGGTACATTGGTACAGATAATATTCTGGCCTAGCACTGCCATCTCCGTTGAGTAATTCTTGTCCAGGTTGTTGACCTTTATGTTGTAAATGTTGTAGGACTTGGTGTTGGTCTGCATGCCACCAAACAGTGAGTGTGTGAGTATCTCCTTCTTCATGACCGGAACATTCATCTTCTTCATAACCTCTTCTTTGACATAAGACCTCTGTGAGCCGCTGTCAAACAATGCACGGACGGGGGTCTTTTTGTTGTTGTATTCAAGCTCCACCACAACTGTTTGCAGTAGGGTTACACATTGTTCCGAAGGGGGTGATGCAGATGATGCTGATGAAGCCGTTGTTGTTGTTTGAGATGTAGAATTGGATTCTCTATCACTGTTGTTTTTCTTTTCTTCTGGTTTAGCTGTGCATAAAGCCGTGGAATGTCTTTTGCTGCATATGAAGCATTTTATATTGTATGCCTTACAATTTGTGGAGAAATGACCTCTTTTCAAACAAATGGTGCACGCTTTCTTCTTGTTTATTATATCTTTTCTTTCTCCCATCGCCAGCTTTGGTAATCTGTAACATTCTATGCTGCAATGGTTTTCTTTGTCGCACCAAATACAAGTAGCTGTGCTTTTCTTATTAGGTTGGTCAATTTTCTTTATATTGGTGAACAGGCAACTCGCTGTCGGCTGGCTTTCTTTCCCATTATTATTTTCCTTATCATTAAAATTCATTTTTGCCATTTTAATTCTTTGATCATGTTCAACTTCGGAGTGTAAAAAGGTAAGTAATTTGTTTAATTCTTCCTCCATGTTGTTGTCGTGACTCCCGCTTCGCTGCCACGCCTTCAGTGTTTCTTCTGGCAGAGCTGATTCCACCATAGGAAGTATAAAAGCAGCATTTTTCTTGGTAACGCCCAGTGTTTCTAAAGAACGTAGCTGTGCACTTAGTTTATCATATAGGTTTATCAAATCAGCATGGTCTTTATGGATGATGAGTGACAGGAGTTCTCTAACATACAGTTGGGTTTGTAGATCTTCTCTCGCATACCTGGATTGTAGATGCTCGATGCATTTTGGATAATTTTCTGCTGTAATTGGATAGCTCTCCACTAGTAGACGGGCGTCGGAGTCGACGTTGACCGCTTGCAACAAATAAGCGAACTTATCTTCTGCGCACATGTCTGGGTCTTCATGTATTTTTCTAAACTGTCCCCAAAATGGCAGCCAGCTTTTCAACTCACCGTTGAATTTTACTATTTCGAGTTTGGGTAGCCTAACCCGGTTCACCTTTGATTTTTGTTCAATTTGATTCATTTTCATGTTTTTGTATCTGGCCTCAATTATTAGCCACTTAGTTTTATATTTTTCGCAGTCGTCAAGTTCCTTTTCAAGTTTTTCTTCATCGCTATCTGGCAGCATCATGGTTCTTATTTTCGCGTCTACATTCTCGATCTCTGCCCGTAAACTTTCAAGAGATTTATACGAAGCCTCTAACATCTCTTGCGACAGGGCCCGCCTCTCCTCAGACGCCATGACCGCCTCAAAGCCATTTGCTCGTTTTGTAAATTGGCTCCGTAGAGCTGTTCGCAACTTCACCTGAATATCCATATCTCCCTTAATATGTCACGGTCGCCACATATAATCGTATGGGGGTTTCCCAATACTATTTGTTTGTCTATCTGCAGGTTGGGAGATATAATAGAAATACCAGGCCTTTTCTTGATGCTTTATTCTTCACGGGTTTTTTGGAACACACACCACACACGTGGTTTTTTACATAATTATTTTCTTACATTAGTTTTGTCAGTAGGTGCCAACATTAAAAAATAACAAATCAATTCTACCAACCAACGCAACGTAGGTTTGTACCATAGAGTTAATTTACATCAATTGGATTGGACATTAATCTTTTAGCTCATTTCCTAACAAGTATGTTTCTTTGTACCTACTCGTGTTGTCTAAATGTTTGATGTTCTATTTTCATTGTATTGTGTTGTATGTGTGTCAAATAAATATATTCTTATTCTTATTCTTATAGAATAGAAATATAATAATAGGTAGGTGCCTATCTTGGTTCCATTATACTGTTTTATTGCACAGTAAAATGAATGAACACATAACACAACTCAGTTATGGCTTTATGTAGTCTTTATGAGTGTGCGTTACCCTAGCTGGAAAGTGTCTCCTAGAGAGATTTGAGAATGAGGAAAAATTTGTGCCTAGTTTGAATGCAACTGTACGAACAACAGCTGAGTGATAATACGGGTCAATCAAGAAGGTCATCGCTATGTATGAAACCGTCGCTTTTTAGTAGCCTTTCGAAATTGTTCGGTTAACCAACATGGGTTTACTATTTTGGTTTTTGCTTAATCTACACTAATATTATAAAGAGGAAACATTTGTTTGTTTGTTTGAATTGAATAGGCTCCGAAACTACTGGACCGATTTGAAAAATTCTTTCACCATTAGAATCCTACATTATCTGTGATGAACATAGGCTATAAATTATTTTCAAAAAAATTAGAGATCCTTATGAAAATTGCAATAATGTAACCAAAGGTGTAAAAATTTTGAACATAAAATTCTTCATATCGCGTGCGCTGCGGAAACTATTGATGCTAAAACAAAAAAATGTTCTACAATATTAAAGAACGTATCAATATCTACAAAAAAGTCAGCGATAGCATATGTCCAACTATTGTGGTTGTGTCAGAATAACAACTTTTATAATTTAAAAAGTGAATAAAAATGCCGACCAAAAGCAGACCACGTTATTCTTATTTTGGTATTTATTCTTATCGAAATAAATTCCTTCGTAGTAAAGGCTGTTTCAGTACCCGTCGATTACTTTTTGAATGATTGAAATCGGACATTTTATTTAAAAGTTATCATGAGTTTAAAAATGTAAGATGCATCGCGACCACAGAATAAATATCAGTTAGTACGGTAGGACAAGTGTCTGGGATTTTTAACACAGGTAACGGGATATTAACCATGATTAATACCATAGATACTATTGATCATGGCGTATACAACTGCGCCGAAATATCGGGAAACTCAAAAAACATTAAATCATGGTAAATATCCCGTTAACTGTGTTAAAAATGTTAAAAACCATGATAGTTTAAAAAGTGTCTGGGAACTATGGAATGGTAGAGGGGAGTGGTAATATATCAATGAAATATATATGGCAGGTAGGGGAGCATTGGGCAGTAGGGAGGTTTGGACACCCCCGTGTCATGTCGGCCAGAAACCATCATGCCTATCGTCAAATCGGAATTTGATCAGTTAGAATTGACCATGTATGGGGGTGGATTGACATGATGGCCGGCATAACACGGGAGTTTGCCGGTGGTGTCCAAACCTGCCTTACTGCCCAATACTCCCCTACCTACCTTAGACCTTACCTACATATTAACCTCTAAACTTTAAAGGATCATACATCCCGCTCCGGGACCGCCATGTTATCCATACTAATATTATAAATCTAAAAGTAACTCTGTCTGTCTGTCTGTTTGTTACGCTTTCACGCCCAAACCGCTGAACAGATTGAGCTGAAATTTGGCATGGATAAAGATTATACCCCAGAGACGGACATATGCTACTTTTTTCTTTAAATATTTATAAGGGGGCGTGAAAATAAGGGTTGCAAGTTTGTATGGGGAAAAAAGTTCAGCGACCCTGGGCGAGTTCATAAAGATGATGGGTGACCGCCACTTTTTGCTATGTTCTTGCATTGCATATTTTTTTTTTTCTCATTTTGCATGGTAAATGATTTTTAAATTAATGATAAACATGAAACATGTATATTTCCACTCATAAATACATCCGAAATTAAGATTTTTTTTATATTTAAATACTTTTTCCTTGGCTTTGGTTAGAACGCCATCTGTAACATCCGAGGTCAAAACTGCTTTTAACTTTTTTCTCCTAGGTGGCGTTTCTACTATAGCGGAGGTCGAGATACGATCATTTAGAGTTTTGAAAGCTATTGGAGATTTTTGCTTAGACTTTTCGATAATTTTTATAGGTTTTCAAGTACCCTACCTACTTATGTTACTTTACTGACAAAGTCGCGGGTACCAACCAGCTAGAAAATAAAATATTTTTCCTTGGCGTTGGTTAGCAACGCCATCTATGTTTTTCATTCTCACAACCAGGTAGCGTTGCGAGGTCAAGCATGCAGATCTTTTAGCGTTTTGAAAATTAAAATTGGAAGTACCTACCTACTTAATAATTTTAAAATTAATGATGAGCATGTAGGTAATCATTTATAAATCTACTCATCAAATCCGAAGTTTCAATAATTAATATTAAAATTATTAACACAACTAGATGGCGCTGCTAATTTTGACCGTTTTCTAGATCGCGCTATCGTTGCGTTTTGTCAAGTTTACTTTAGCCTGTGCTTTAGCTTATACTTATTTCAAATTCAAATTCAAAACGTTTATTTCTCTGATCTGATCTTATTCCTAAAATAATCCTATCCCACTAAAATATTTAATTGATCGAAGATTATTAATTTAAGTTTATTAAATAAAGACCGTATTTTTATCAAAGAGAATATAAATAGTTTTTTATATTTTCAAAACAACTTCTATGGGTGGTGCAAGGCAGTTTCAAAGTCGTAAGATTCGAAAATAAAGTCTGTGTTAGTGAATGTTTGTTTTGTTGCTCCGTGACGACTTAACCGATTGTGATGTTTGGCACGTAGATGCTTTAAGTACTTGAATATAGGCTTATCTAATTAAAAAAAATCAACCCATATGGATGTTTTACAGGGTGTTAAAGTTAGAATGGAAAATTTGATTCCTTGGTCTGATTCACTGCAAACACAGTGTAAATAAACTTTAGGTAACACTCCTGCACTTGAATCCTAATAATGCGCAGACGAAGTTGCGCGGGTCAGCTAGTAACTAGATAAATACGAAACATAAGAAGCTGAAACTTTACACAATGCTTTTTGATTAGAAGCACTAATGTTTGGTCTAGCGCACAAATCGTGGGTTGGGCCGTTTTCTTGTAGGTTGACTTCAAAGTTATGACAACATTTTTTTTACTTTTAGTTAAATTATTCAATAATGCAAGTATGTACACTTTTGAAATTTTATGTGGTTATTATAGGCGTCGAGACGGACCGAATACAGTTTTAAGCGACCTTGTGCATGGTCAAATTTAGACGCTACGATCATTTTAAGGTTTTTAAAAAAAACGCGATAACTCAAAAACTATAAATATTTTCTTAAATCTGATTCCGTCACAAATTAGCACAAATGAAGAGCTACTTGTGTATATATTTTCTACAGGCGTACATACAGTAGTTTTTGAGAAACACGATTTTTCAAAACGTTACCCTAGCTGGAAAATCTAGAAAACACAATATCTCGAAAACCTGAAGTCGTACAAATTTTTTTTTTGGCGCACAAATATAAGCTATCTGCCGATATACAATTCATCTCTCTCCGACCATTGGTTTAGAATTTTCCAGCTGGAGCAACGTTACCCTAGCTGGAAACGTTTTTTCCGTTTATTTCAAAAACTACAATATGCACAAATTTTTAATTTGGCGCACATTTATAGCTCACTAGGCACAAATTTTTCCTTATTCTCAAATCTCTCTAGGAGACACTTTCCAGCTAGGGTAACGCACACTCTTTATGACAGTGGCAAAACAATATAATAATTGACTTAAAAGTAAGTAGATAATATAGTTAAGAATATTTTTGAAAGGCTTACCAACTGCTGCGTAGGTGTGTAGGCAAGATATTTTTAGAAGTTTGGGAAAATGGGGCAATATAAGAAAAACTGTTTTTATTGCAAAAATACATTTTACTAATCCAATTCATTTTGTACTTATTTTACTTAAAAATATCACTAGAATAAAGTCAAATTGTTCAGAATAATTCGTTGCTAATATATTAAAAAAAGCTTAAAATAAGTACTTACAAATTAATTCGTGTTTCAAATTTAAAACGATTTAAATAAATAAATCTAATATAGTAGTAAAATATATACTTACAAGTACTGTGTTTTATCAGTTAGCTACTTATATAATTTAAAAAATATATAATGTGCGTACATTTGTTTTTGAATTTGTTCATTATTTGTCCTAGAATTTCTAATGCAATTTATAACTCGCGAACTCCAAGTTTATGATTCGAAAGATTTACTTGACAAGATTATAAGTGAATACTTAGGTATCTAATTGTATTCATTTCTAGTTCTCATAACTAGATTGATTTAAAAAGAACTGAACTTAGAATTGTGTAGGCTAAACTAATTGGGGAAAACCAAGGAGCACAGATCAAATGAGCGAAAGAAAGTTCTAATTTTTACCTAATTTCTAATTTTTACCATTCAACATTTTTATTCGCGATCTTTATACATATAGGTTCTAAGTCCAGAACTTTCCCCTCAGAACTTTTTCAGTTCTTAGAACTTCGTAGGGTTGTTAGCATCTCTGGGCTGAACGTGGATCATGACCTTGATCCCTTGCCCCGCGCGCGCTACCTCGTAAGCCTGAAGAGTGTCCTCGAGGCTGAAGTGGTGTGTTACGAGTGGCTTCACGTTTATCTTGCCGCTGGCTACCATCGCTAGAGCTATGGGGTATCTGGAAGGAAAAAACTCAGGCTTTTACATCTTTAATAGATGATTTATACAGCGTCAGGAGGCAACCTATGCCTACACCTAACGGGACGCTGCAGATAACTAAGCACTTTACCCCATAATGCAATAGGCAAAACTTCTTAATAAAAGGCCCGAATCATGTCATTTGATGAGTCACTGAACCATTATACCTACTGTCGATAAGAACTCTGTAAATTGTATTCCTTGATATTTTTAATAAAATGTCTTCGGGAAATTGGTTTCTTTTCTAGGACTTAGAACTGCCATCCTAACAGTACGTTTGGTCGAATTCCACGGGACGGTTTCGTCACGGATGCGTTCCGCTGTAGTGTGAATCGCTTGACGTTAGCACAACTTACTCGTTGACGTATCGGAAGATGCCTCGGATGTCGACCTCCCTGGCCAGCGCGGCTGCGAGCGGCACGGTCTGTTCCGGCGCGCCCATACCCACTAGGACAGCTACTCCGCCGCTTTTCGTGGCCTGGGATAAATAAGTGCCAACAAACCTCCATTATTTGATAAATAAAATAAATAATGCTGGACATTTTCATACAGCATCATCTAGCCCCAAACTAAGCAAAGCTTGTACTATGGGAATCAGATAACTGATATACTACTTATATACTTTTTGTTTGTAAATACATATATTATACATAGAAACACCCAGACCCGAGACAAATATCTGTAGGCTTGTTTAACTGAGGCCATGCACACATAAATGTAGCTACACCTACACTCAAACTTATACTAAGCGCAACGGATCTTTAGCTCTCTGAAGTTAGGTGCAATAGACAATTGCGCAGGTTTGGTAGAGTAAGCGAGATAGCACGATTTTAGGCGTCATCAAAAATGGGTTCTGCGCAGCTACTTCAGAGAGCTAATGAACGATTGTGCGTATTGTACCAGCATAGACAGTCTGACAGTAGACTGCGCCCCGCTAGCGTCGAAGGAGACATCAGGGTGCGTGCCGAGCTTCTCATGGATCTCCTTCACCAGCGCGGCCTCGTTGGAGTCCCGCCCCACCAGGATAGTGGCGTCCGCGCCCAGGGTTCGGGCGAACTCTAGGCGGGATTCCAGGATATCTGGGGACATTCACAAAATATGTTGTGAGATTAGAGGGTTAGAGGTTAGCACGAGACCGTAAGGTGGCATAAAGTGATGCCATCCAGCAGTCGGTGATGTCAGGTTGTGGATGATGATGATTCATTTTGTGGAAGCCCACACGAGACTTACTACTTACAACCTATCCTATAGGATGAACCGTGGACAACCTATACCTACTTAGGTTACTGTGCTACGGTCACCAGGGGCACTATGAGCTCTTAAAGCGATCCAGTTTAGGTCCTTAACTGAACTTCGAACCATGACGTATGATAATAAAAGTTACTAATAATATAATTTACTAGACTACAAAAACTTTGTCAAATTAGGAACCTAAACTGGATAGCACCCAAACTGAATTGTAGGTCATGATACGGCACCTGTTCTGAGTTTTTTACTTCACTGTTTTACACAATCTATGATGAGTAGGTACTTATAATGGCCCTGAAGGTTTTCGACGTCAACATGGCGAGTTCATCTCGTTGATTTCTACAGATTTACAGTTTTTACTTTGACACAAACCTTTAGAGTTTGGGGGAGACCTTTGCAGCAGTAGGATCACTAAAGGTAACCGTATCTTTTGTTTGAGTCGATATACTACACACCTGTAACGAGCACCTTGCTGGCCCCGAACGCCTTGGCGGCCAGCATAGTGAGCAGACCGATGGGTCCGGCGCCCAGCACGAGCACGCTGGCCCCGGCCGTGACGCCGCCGCGCCGGCACGCGTGCACGCCCACCGACAGCGGCTCCAGGAGCGCGCCTTCCTCCATCGACACGTGCTCGGGCAGTCTGGAAGGTAGATAGACCAAGTTCAGATTTAAGATGGATCACCTAAAAGAACCGTTGGACAGAAAAGTTCTCGAGTGGAGGCCACGCACCGGAAACCGCAGTAGAGAACGGCCCCCCACTAGATGGAAAGACGATCTGGTAAAGGTTGCTGGGAGCCGTTGGGTGCAGGTTGCACAAGATCGATCGCTGTGGAAATCGATGGGGGAGGCCTATATTCAGCAGTGGACACTATATGGCTGACATGATGATGATGATGATGACCTAAAAGAATCATGCCCCCAACCGTGTCTGTTGCCCTGTGGTATCGGTCGCGAAGAAGCGAGCTGCGAAATTCAGGAAAACATCGTGAGGAAACCGCGGAGGCACGTCGATTTCGTACCTAGTTAGAACCTAAATATATCAATCTCAAACTTAACTATGTATATCAATCAGAAGAACCATCTTTTGTACCTATATTATGTAACTAATGTAAGCTAACATTCCTATCTTCTGTAGGTATTTTGGAAAACCATAATATGATATCAAGAGGAGGACGTAGGTACTGGGGGTTATTCGCGTTCATTTTTTCGTTAGTTTGATGAATATTCGAATGCTTCTTACTACGAGCTACATTGAATAAAATCAACGTTTAAACACGGTCCTAACAGAAAAATTATTATATTCCAAACTGAAAAATTGACCCTTGATTGAAGTCAGAAAACGTAGTAAGAAACATGCGAATATTCATCAAACGAACGAAAATAAGAACCGGAATACCTTGGTTTCGACACAGTTTTATACTTCCGCTGTTAGTATCGTTCACCAGTGTTTTTGAAAAACAAAACAAATAAAATTATACAAACAAAACAACAAAACAAATATAAATAATATTGTAAGTTAGGTACATTGTGTCAAGCGCGTGAATGGAGCTTTTTAAAACGCACTTAAAACCCGTTAAGAAACGTGGTGGTCGCACAAATTCAAATTATTTCTTTACAAAACTTATCTCCAAATCGCTATAGCTAATAATACAAATAAACGTTAAAACAAAGCTTAGGAAGGCCAGCCGTGGTTGAAGGGCTGTGGACTTGCTGTGGATGATGATGATAGAACACTCACTTGTAGCAGAAGTCCGCAGCATGCTTGTAGTACCGCGCCAGGTTCCCGTGGTAAGGCGGCGTGGCGCAGAAGGCCATGTCGGGGCACAGGTGGTACCGGCCGCTCTTGCAGAACTCGCAGTAGCGGCAAGACACGCCCGGCTCGATCGCCACGCGGTCACCCACCTGCAGGTTTTTTACCTTCGCGCCTGTCTGAGGGTTAATGATTATGTTTTCAATATCACACGCGACAAAGGTAGTATCGACTGAAAGTTCAGCAATAGGCATAAACGCAAAAAGGAAAAAAACTAAAATAAGTAAAAAAGGTTGAGGTCGGATCGGGTTGAATCCTACCAATATCGACTGAACTTTCAGCAATAACCATAAACTCAAAAAGTAAAAATATTATAAGAAGTAAAAAAAGGAAGTATGGACGTCAATGTGATGGAAATAAACTGCAAAAAATAACAAAATTAAAATTCTTACCTATGTAATTTAAAAATGACACGAATGGTGAAAGGTTGTCGTACCTAATTGTCAAGGTTAAAAATAATCAAGAAGCTTATATTTTATAAACAAGCTTCTTGAAAATAATCAAACAGTTTAAAATCAAGCCAATGGTGTTATTGTCAAGATAATGGATTTTAAGGTCAAATAATAAGATAAGCCACGACCGATAGGGCATTGCTAGTTAATACGTCTATATCACGTTGTTGTTGTTTCTTAGCGACATGTTGACTGTAAAATAAACAAAGTAGGTAACCTACCTAGTAGTAAGAAATATAGATAGATTATAACATTATTGTACACCAAAAAAAAGTAACAAACAGAAAACCTTGATAACAAAATGTGTAACAAAGGTGACCTTATCGCTAAAAGCGATCTCTTCTCAATATACCTACTTATCTGTTGCAGAAAAACTCATTGTTAGTACATTTCGAAATTACTAGATAGGTACCTACATAATAGAATGGTAGGTACTATGTATCAACCTCGCGTTGATAGGCTGACTACAGTTCTTTTACTGCCTAGCTAGGTACATATACTTATCTAAATCCTCCGGTTTGTTTATTTATGCTACAATAACCTAATCATAAAACTTGGAAATGTTTAATAGGTAGGTAAGTATAACTAATATAATAATGATGTGCTAATCGTATAATGTGGAATTAACAAAAGTAAATTAGACCGTGAATTAGTTTGCCAGTTTTATGGATGTTATAATTTATAACTAAGTTCAAGGTCGTTGGCTAATATACATTCTGCGTCAATAGTGGGTGTGTATAAACGGTGACATCCATTTGTATGATAGGAACGTACCTACAGCGTAAAACTATTTTAATTCGCAGTTATTGTTTGGAGGCTCGTGCATAACACGGTTTTATCAACTAGCTTGTAGGTACTTATTATTAAAAATGTCGGAACTTATTTGATCGAGACCGAAAGACAATGTATATGAACTTGCGTAGTAAGAAAATGTATAATTATAACGAGAATAATCATGAATTAAGTACGTACAGAAACTACAATTAATAATTACGTTTTTATACTAAAAAGAAAACCGACTTCAATGTTTGACTCGAAACACGGTGTGACTCAGGGCGTCAAGCTGTCGATTCGATTTCTATTTGTGACATGGCTAGGAGGGAAGGTGTTTAGAGTTTTACGGGGAAACTATCAATCCCTCAGGAATAAAATTTATATGGGACCACCTCTGGAGTATACCCTTTCAAACATGAAAAGAATTTTGCAAATCGGTCAACAAATGGCGGAGCAATCGCGTAACAAGATACAAAAAAAAAATACAGACGAATTGAGAACCTCCTCCTTTTTTGAAGTCGGTTGAAAACCCTACCTTAGCAACAACTCCGGATGCCTCATGGCCCATGATCATGGGTTCCTTCATCACGAAATGGCCACAAGCTCCTGACTGCCAGTAGTGCACATCCGATCCGCAGATGCCAACACAGTCCATACGGAGAAGGACCTCTGTAACATATACACAGGTATTTTTAATAAAGGTACCTACTACATAAAACAGTAAGGCGCTGTAGACATTCTCTCAGATCTTCTACTTCCTAACTCAACTAAAAAAACTCATCGAAAAAAAATAAAGATCGATGAAAATTAGGTAGGTATTTACCATCATCGGCAATTTCTGGAATCGGCGTTTGAACCTGAAAAACAAAAATATTAATTTAATTTTAATTATATGTAAGTTTATAAAACTATGTAGGTACTTAGTCTAATTTGACATTGAACTAAAATAATATGATGTATGATATAGTTAAATATACTGACCTACGCCGAAGGTATATAATAATTCCTTTTCCTGGCCACTAACTCATACCTACGAACTTGCTTATCTATAAAAGTTATGATAATATAATAATACTTAAAACCTAGGTAATTCTTAATTGTAATGTTTTGCAGACTATTAAAAAAAAGCAGTAATTATCTAATACCCATGCATTAAACATAATAAACTAAGCAGTCAGTGTGCAAAAATAAACAAAGTACCTAGGTACCTATAAGTATGTACCTATCTACCTACCTACTTATAAATAAATACTTAATCAAAGTTCATGAGTACAATCAGTCAATTGATGACAATACGCAGAGATGTTTAATTATAGCGTCACATGGATCGTTACCTATTAGAGAAGAGAGTATAGAAAAAGAAGAAAATCATAATTTTCTTCAATTTTCTTTCTACCGATCTTGTTCTAAGCTAAGGTACTCGTAAACTATCCTCATTTGCGGGTTAGTTCAGCGACCCATTAGATAACATTACAGGCCATGGGTAGGTGCAAATAAATACTTCAAGCTGCGGTAAATAGTAAAACATAAGGTTAAAATTAAATAGACTTACCATTCGCAAATCCTTAGGCTGGTAAAGCAGCGCGGTTAAATTGTCTGTGGCCATTGTGCACGTGTATTCCGTCTGGCAGTCTGAAAACAACTGACATGACGGTGACGTGCTCGACTCGCTCGACCACTATTGCATTCGTATTGGAATAGGTATTATATAACGCGGGGGAGGTGTGTCCGTCTGTCCGTTGTTTGCGGTGTTGATTATTTTTGCTATTACATTGATTGTGTACCTATTGGTTATCAAATGCCCTTCTTGAATCCAATGTCAAGAGCTCGCGCTGTTTTGATAAGTACCTACAGTTCGCCTAACGGATCTAGGCATTCGTGAAGTTAGCCGTTTGTCTGCGCAGTGACCAATTCTTCAAACAAAATTGTGTTCTGCGCAGACAAACGACTAACTTCACGAATGCCTAGATCCGTTGAAATAACTGTAGGTACCAATAAATTTTACCTAATCTTCTGTTCGATAAAATATCAATGAATCTAATGCTATGATAAACATTATAAGAAACTGATACATGACTTTAATTAATTAGGTAACTAATCTTCGACAACGCATAATAAAGGCTAATCATAATAATCGATTACAATCAGCAACTCTTATCACAGCGACATCGTTATCCTAGCCAATCAGTTAGTTTACTCTCTTATTTAGAACCAATTTCCAGTGTACTTATCTATGTTTTATGCTAAATGATAATTAGGTAGCTAAGCTAAGTGCCTATTAATAATTCATATTAGGTAGGTACTTATTGATCTATAAAGACATTCCTGTACCTATAGGTAGGTACTAGGTATCTAAGTAGGAAAAAAGACGTAGAAGATTACGAGTAGGCAAATTAAGTTGCTAATAAGTTTCAAAATGTTTCATCCGGTTGGGTAGAAACTTAGCTTATTTGACTAAGTACGAATTTTGAGATAATATGACGATACAAAACATGAATTTCAAAATGATCATGAGCAGAAATGTTGTGATCACCCCTCATGCAGCTGGCACAAAAAAAAACTTAGGGGAGCCCTGTTTCCGAGATGGCAACATGACCGTTGCAATATTATATCTCTATGGCAATATTGAAACCGCGCGTCAATTGTTCAAATTTTGCGTTTACTACATTGTTCTAACGTGAGGCGGATTTCTAACGGCCTTACTAATAAACGTGGTATAAAGTTATTTCTCGGAATAAACTAAAAATAATCATACATTTTGACAGTTTACACTTAGGAATAACTTTATACCAAGTTTATTAGTAAGGCCTCTTATTTTTTTTTTTGTCCTAAGGTCGGGCGCTGAAAATTGCGACACAGTTTTTACTACTGCAATTTCTCAGCGTTCATTAGTAATAAGTACAAAATTGTCAAACTATTTCACAAATAAATAAATAAAAAAAAATAAAAAATAAAAATTAGTAAGGCCGTTAATGTTAACACACAAAAAAATCTTCTGTTACCTACTAAGTATGAACTTATTTCAATTTTAAGCCCATGAATAGGTAATTTAAGAATTTATTTTTTTTCTTTTGAATCTTGCTTCGCTAAATAGTAGGCAAGGCGGAACTAGGAACTTTAAAACAAACTCAATTTTAAAACTCTCTCATTCAACATTTATCATCAAATTGAGACATGCTCATTTAAATAGATTACGATCAAACATTAAAAAACATTTAGCCTAAGGTAAACGAGGTATTATTCAAAGCACATAATAATAGGGATCTACTCATAATAAATGTCTAAATTATACCTAGCCTAGCCTAGATTTAACCTTCTCCTGCGGCTTCGCTCGCGCAGCACCAACATATTGTAGCGTGAACTACGCCTACATTCATGATTGAGAGCCCAGCTGATTAGAGAAAGATTATTAATCAGTGTGGATCATTACTCGTGAGAGTAATTTTTATTCTTTGATGTGAATCATATCGTCCTGAATTACAGTCGCGTAAAGCTTTTTGAGCCCACACGCTCACACACTCGGCCGCGCTCGTTACCTTCTGACTTATTTAAATCGCAGTAACACGCTCATGTAATCAAAGACATTAAACAACGTGTTAAGTTATTTAATCTTTTATTTTTAGTGTTTTAAATCAAAGAACACTAAAATCTATTCACAGTATCTAAACGGAATAGTCTTATAGCAATACAAACATCAATGCATCAAAACATACAATGACAACAAATATGTACCTAATCATTCATTGTATTTAGGTAGGTATATACTTACATTTTCAAATACAATGAATTTGTAATCATTCTCTTATTCACTACAAACTAGGTAGGTACAGTATGCACAACCGATATTTAGCTCTCTGAAGTTAGGTGCAATATACGATTGCGCAGGTTTGCACGAGTACCTACCTTCGATGCAACGAACTAAGCGAGTGAGCGAGGCAGCTATACAACGCTGTCTTCGTCTTTTAGGCGTCATCAAAAATGGTTTCTGCGCAGCTACTTCAGAGAGCTAAAGATTGGTTGTGCGTACTGTTCCTACCTACCTACAAACCTAGTTGGAATTTATCTAAACACATAATGCAGATAAGTATTTGAATTAAACTAAACATACCTACAGCCTTCGTTTTGCAAAATATTCTGCAGGCATCATCAATGTTTTTGACTTTATTCCTCGTTTTCCTCCTACTCCATGTCCCAGTGCTAGGATTGCTGGCCACTACACATCTCCTGGTGACCCATGTGGGCCCTTGTGGAGATTCGTTGCCCGTGATGTTTGACGAGCTGTCAATCATCACGCAGACCGTCGACTGCACGCTCAATGGGGTGCTGAACCTGACCGAGGACGTGGAAGATGGATGGATGGTTAAGGTGAGGTTGTTGTCTTACTTTTCTGCCCTTATTTGAACATGGAAGGGTTGTCAACATTTTAAGAAATGAAAAGCTTGTTCCGGAAATGGGTATTTTGTTGTACAAAATTGAATTTGAAAAGTCTGATCCTGGCACAGGATCCCACTAATATAATAAAGCTGAAAGTTTGTGAGTCTGTTTAGATGTTTATGTTTCAATCACGCCTAAACCAGTGAACCGATTTGGATGAAACTTGGAATAGGCGTAGATAATGATCTGGAATAGCATAGGCTATTCAAAATGTTGGTACCACGCGGTCGAAGCCGCGCGCAGTAGTTAGTAAAATGATAATACTTATTGTAATTAATTTATTGTATTAAGACTAGGAAGTCTTAGGGTCCTATTAAAATTTAACAGGATTTAAAAAGATTTATCAAAGTGCAGAAGAATATGAATGCAATTCAGGCACTATAATTTAAATACAGGCTAGAATGCAGAAATGTCAGGACATCCGTAACGTGGAGACGTGCGACTTGCTGAATGAGTTCGACCTGATCGTCGACGGCTGCTCCGAGGACAACGAAGCAGAGGAGGAAACATACGGCATGATGTTCCACTATGTGGCACCTGAGTAAAGTATTATAGACCTGCACACTCCGCAAATAAACATTAACGTAATGACTTCAAGCCAAGGGCCTCACTTTGCTGATAAAGTGGCTACGTGCTACGAAATTTTTCATTAAAATTTGATGTTTCACAATCCTACTAATAATAAAGCTGAAAGTTTGTGAGTTTGTTTAGATTTTTGTATGTTTGTTTCAATCACGCCTAAACCAGTGAACCGATTTGAATGAAACTTGGAATAGGCGTAGATAGTGACCTGGAATAGCATTAAAGGCTATTCAAAATATTGGTACCTACTACGCGGGCGAAGTCGCTTATGAATATTTCCGAAATCCGTGAACAGAATTTGACAAATATTATAAGAAGATCCATAGTGATAATAGGTAGGTAATATCCCAGAATACCCAGATTTTTTTTATTTCTTCTAAAAAATCGAAGACGATGAAAATGTTACTTGAGTTTCGTTACTGACTGTAGGTGCTTACGTACCTACCTATACGAGTTTAAAAAACTTTTTGACTTTTTTATTGTTAAATTAAAGCATCTGCCTGATAAATCCCAAATGAGAGTAAGAGAGTTGAGCTGCTAGCCTTACCTATCACTTTGTGAAACATAAATTAGAACGCTGTCGGATAAGTTGCGATTAGGCTATCAGGCAATTTATCAGCAAGTGGTGGAACCAGCCCTAAAGATTAAGTAGGAGCTTAATTATAATATTATTTGAGTACACAAAATAAAATTGTACAATGACTGCAGGATGGAGTGTCCAATTCGCGCGGGAGTGTACAAGTTGAATAACTATCCGGTTTTCTCGGAAGACAACTTTATCACGGTGTACGAAACCAAAATATCAACGAGTGTCTTTGGGTACACATACAATCTGCATGGGTACACCGTTGATGGGCGGAAGGTTTGTATTTCTTAGATAAGATCGAATTTTTAAAGCAAAAGGTCCAGCAGATATTAATAGTCAACCGTCGAAAAATCAAAGATCTTTTGAATTGGACGACCTCTGTGGCGCAGTGGGCGAAGGTCCGCCTGCGACGCAGAAGGTTGCGGGTTCAATCCCCGCTGCGGGACAAATGTTTGTATAACATGGTATGACCTACAGATATTTGTTTCGGGTCTGGGAGTTTCTATGTATAATATGTATGTATTTACAAACAAAAAGTATACTTATAAGTAGTTTATCAGTCATCACCATAACCCCCATAACACAAGCTCTGCTTACATTGGGGCTAGATGATGCTGTGTGAAAAGTCCAGCATTATTTTTATGACAAAAGTTTCGCTATGAATCGCAAAAAAAAACCACAACACTTTTCGAAGACATCTTCTCCATTAAATAATCGGCATGTGATACCAGGCTGTAATGATTATATAAAGTATTTTCTTTCAGTTGTTCTGTGTGGAGGCGTACCTGCAGTTGCTCTACATACGAGATCACAACTGGCTCAGTGCTCACAACAAGTCTCATAAACATAGCAAGAACTACAATAAATGAATAAATCTTTGGTCTCAGCCCACCTTTGCAAGAAAAACACGAGTTTTCATAATTCCCCTGCCCTTATCCCACGCTAAGTGGGGTCGGAATAACATGATGTTAACTACATCACTCCTATCACTCGTCAACTGAGTATCCACTCCTTTCACATTCATATCATCTCCTTGCACCCAATACTACTTGCATACCCCAGCCACACTCATATTCTTTTTGGTAACAGCTTGCGTCGTTCTTGATCGTCGAAGTTAAGCAACGTTAGAAACGGTCCGTAAGTGGATGGGTGACCGCCAGTGGCATTTGAGCGCTTCCGTGCTTCGGAAGGCGCGTAAAATTGTCGGTCCCGGCTATTTAAATCGTTAAGCCATGACGTAGGCCATAAGGCGGCCTAAAAACTCCGTCACCAGAGTTGACCACTGACTCATACGAACTTACTTTTTTAACCGACTTCAAAAAAAGGAGGAGGTTATTTGTCCTTATGTTTATTATTATAATCTTATGATTAGGATGCTATTGCCGCAGAAATAGCATCCTAATCGGAATAGCAGAAAAAAATTATTGTCCTCTGATGCTCAAAGTAATTCAGAGGACTAAAGGTGCATTTACACGATGCGATTTCAACCCATACGATATCTTATCGCTCGGCAAGTTTTCACGTGTAAACGCTCATCGTATGCGATTTGTCATAGCAAGTGCGACGTCGGCACGTTCAAAGGTCGGGGCTTACCAAATCGTACGACAAATCGCATCGTGTAAATGCACCTTAAATCATTGTTACATTTTGAATACTAACCCCTAGATATAAGTCTACTAACACAATGGACTGTATAAATTGTCAGAAATGCAATAAATAATTAAATTACGTGTTCGAAAAACGCAAGATGTAAATAAAACATCATGCTAGAATATATAATATATTCATTCATCCCACCCCCACAGCCCGTGGCTCTCCCTGATAGTCTCGCGGTTGTCTCTCCGGTCGCGAGTGACCGCGCTGGCCTCTCCCTTCGCCACCGCCTTCTTCCTCTGCATCTTCTTCTGCACATTCACCAAGTTCTTCTTGACCTGTTGTTTGACAACATCCGGGGCTATGGTGCTGGCAGATGTGTATGAACGCATCGATCTTACATCGGAGAGCGCTTTCTCAATCATAGCTAGACGGTATTTTTGTGAATTTTTGTCTATTTCGTTTTCGTCGCACAAATTTACAATGTTATCGTCTAATTTGTCTATTTCGTCGTTATTTTTGTGCGCATCTATGACTGGTACGAGTGTAGGTATGTCGGTTTCTGTTGTGTCGATCGTGATGGAGGCAGTTTTGGTGATGTCTGGGATGCGTTCGTCGTTCTGGATGGACGCGTCTACCTGTAAGTCGGTCGTTTTTATTTAGATAAATAAATAATGCATCACACAGCATCATCTAGCCCCAAAGTAAGCAGAGCTTGTGTTATGGGTACTAGATTACTGATATACCACTTATATACTTTTTGTTTGTAAATTCATACATATTATACATAGAAACAACCAGACCCGAGACAAATATTTGAAGATCATACAAACATTGGTCCCGCCACGGGGATCGAACCCGCAACCTTTTGCGATGCAGGCGGGCCTTCGCCCACTGCGCTATAGAGGTCATCATTTTAACGCTCTTATTTTCAAAGTACCTACGCAATAAAATCAAAAAGCTTTATAAAGCAGCTTTCCTGTGGGCGGCTGATTAAGCTGAGAGGATGGTTTAGGTGCTGGGCAAGCCTGTTCCATCTCAAACAATGTCCCAGGCACTACAGCGTCCCATTAAGTTTAGGCATGGATTGCCTCCCGACGCTGTATAAATCATCTAATATAGATGTAAAGGCCTAAGTTTTTTTCAATTTGCAAATATTATTACTTACGAAGCGTTGTATTATTTTAGCAGATTTTTAGACTCAATATTGACCTCTACCACTCTTATCAAGTGAAACGTGAAAGCCCCTCAATAGCTATCGGTGACGTTTTAATACGTTAAGATAGTGAAGTATTATTGACCTGTTTCCTCAGATAGTCCAAGTCGTCCTCTGCGGCCTTAAACTCCTCTTCCACCTCCTCATCAGAGCCCGCTTCAGTGTCGCTGACGGCCAGGCCTATTCCCATTTGCTGAAAGAAGAGTTTTCATTGATTAAGTAATAGTGCTCGAAAGGCGTAGGTACAGTCAGCAATGAAAGTCGAATAACAGTTTGGTTTTTTTAGGACGCCATTTATTTATAACTTCTAACTTAATCTTCAAATATTTGTCGAAACGGTCATGATGTTATTCTGGTCATGATGTTACGGATTTCGGAAATATTCAGATTTGTGAAACATCAAATGTTTATCTACTTTCGTTGCTGACTGTTCTTTAAATCCGGTTACTGGTTCGAAATATCTATTGACACTGACACGACAAGCAGAAGTGGAAAATGGAAGAACGAAGTTGTGCCGACCGACTTAGTACATACGTGGAGATAAGAGTAAAGTAAGTATTGCAGACGACTACTCAACATAGAAAAATCATAGCCACTTTACGAGTTTGAACCCTAACACAGTGAAAATAAGGTCTCACCTCGAGCAGTTCATTGTCCACGTCTTTAGTCCGCTTGTACCCGGAGCAAGCTACCTCGGTGTCGAGCACGTCGTCTCGCTCGAGGTCGGAGAACTTCGGGTAGAGCTCGCTCTCGTAGCCGAAGCGCTTCTTGAAGAAATCTCGCACGCATTTCACGTCGCGGTCGAAGTAACTGGAACATAAACCGTCTTATTACAAGAAAATGAGCCGAGTTTAGACCAAGTCTAACTAAAAAACTGTCCCTGGAAAAACGATCTTTAAATACTCGTACGTGAATCACAACGCACGAGGTGCACTTAAAATGATTTCATTGGTTCGAAAAAACTAGTGACGTATCTAAAAAATCTAACAAAAGCTTGGCCCAAAACCGTGTTTTATGCGTAGATTTTGAACAGCTAAAGCTGTTATCCGAGCTTTCAATTCTTAAATAAACCCAGCGATCCTACAGTTTATTCTGACTTCGAATTTAAATGTAACTCTCATGCCGCTTTAGACGCTTGGCAAAAATTTTTTTTTTCTTGTGGTGCCAAATAAATATATCTGTCTAACCATCTACAAAGACAGAGACAAACCATTACAGTTCCAATGAGTGCGACAAGGATAGACACTTAGGCAAACGTTTAAACAAGCTCAAAGATACTCACAGCTCAGCATTAGGATGGCGGGTAGACACCATTTGCGGGAAGTCGATGACAATAGGCTTGTTGTCCGCGTCGATCATAATGTTGAACTCATTGAAGTCTCCGTGGATGACGCCGCAGTTGCCGAGCCGCACTATCAGACCCATCAGCTCCTCGTACAACGCTTCGGGGTCTTCGACTGATGTCACGTGCGTTCTGGATATGGAATAATCAAGATCTAAGTGGTGAAGAAAAACGTAAAACTATATTGCATCACGTTCAACATGGCATTCGTGAAGTTAGCCGTTTGTCTGCGCAGAACACAATTTTGTATGCAAAAGTGGAAATATTGACTGGCCTTCATCTCCTTCCAATTCTATTGTATATCTCTGTATATCGATCCAATAATATTGGTAATACAGTTGTTTAAAAAAAGCCTTAGACAATGCTGAGAAACTTACAAAGGACCACCATGAACCAGTTCCATGACCACACAATGCCTGTTGAAGTCAACGGGGCGCGGCACAGGGAAGTCCCTGTCATACAGAGCCTTCATGTACGCAAACTCCTTGGTGGCAGAGATACGGGACAGGTAGAGCCAGGACGCCTTGTTTCTGTGGGCGTGGTAGTCCCGCTTGTCTTTTATATTGCGGAAGCAGGTACGGCCTAGTCTGAAATCAAAGATAGCATAGGTGTGGTTGAAAAGTAGCCCAATGATCTAAAAAAAAAAGACGTGTGGCACTCGAAAACTGCCGCGGTAAAGCTATTGCATAGCATTTTTTATCTTTTTTATTTTTTATAATTAAACATACCTAACTTGGCATTATTTTAGCTATTATTACATAAATAAATGTTTCATTATTGGGTTCATAAAATCGTGAGTAAGGAAAACTTTAACGAAGTTTCAGTAACGGTAAAAAACAAAAAACAATTGTACAAAAAAAATTAAATTCAAAAAGTAACTCCAACTCCAGGATTTGAACACTGTGCACACAAGTCGAAGTCTGTTTCACCTCAACTATTATGACTATATCCATATATCCATTTGTGGCGAAATTAAGCTTCATTAAAAAAAAAATGACTAAGTTTAGAAAACTCAACCTTATTTCAATGAGGTTAGAAGATTATTTTGATAGAACCCTTTGACTCTGCCGCCAACACGTTTCAAAGCGTTCAATCTTAAAAGTTTTCTAATTCCATTGAAATACGGTTGAGTTTCGATCGGAGTGGGGGGTGTTAGGTGTTATTTTCGTTACGGAATTTCTGGATTCGGTCTCCACCCCCGAGGCCCGCGATAGAAGCTATGCAATAGCTTAAAAAAAAGTATCATGTTACAGTAGGAGACTTTATAAAACATGGCCTGCATGCTCAGCTATTAATGTCATTATTTATTTAATTGATTAATTTATTTATCGATGATAGACGAGCAGCTGTTGCTGATATGTCTATATCTCAGTGTTGAAATAGTCCGATTGTTCATGATTGGTTAATCTTTTTGAGCACTGATTTATTAGTTCGTAGCCAGTTGTCGAGCTTGTTCTTAAACGAATTGACCGAAGTAGCTGTAACAACGTCATTCCAATTGTGAACCACTCTGTTGCCGAAGAAGTGATAGGCGGTAAGTAAGCGGGCGGGGGCCACACAATAATTTTGGACCTTAACAAATTAGTCAAACAACTCTAACTATAATCATGAAGTAAATTTGAAGGCTTAAATCACAATAAACAAACATGATCACAATCACAACTGTATCCTTAAGGTATCAACATTCTCTTGTACACTAAGCACAACAGATCTTTAGCTCTCTGAAGTTAGGTGCAATAGACGATTGCGCAGATTTGGTAGAGTAAGCGAGATAGCACGATTTTAGGCGTCATCAAAAATGGGTTCTGCGCAGCTACTTCAGAGAGCTAAAGAACATCGCGTATTATACTGAAGGCAGTTCAAGATTTTTTCAGATTAAAATAATAATGAAACATGTTCATTTCATACCTGTGGAGTTTCAAGCACAGAGGATTTCTGTCCTCATCTGCAACTGTGTAGATATTTGACTCTTTGCCGACTCCGATCTGGTTGCCAAAGGATGCAATAACTTTCCTGTTGGTCAGTGCTTTGAGCGCCAAGTAGTCGTAACCACCATTGGTGAGCCGGTACCCATCATCTGGAAGGTGAGATGTTTGTTTTGGGTTGTTTATGTATTTCAAATTCATATTTTCATATTGGACAGCTATGGTAAAACTTTAGTGATTATGTTATGGGTTATCGACGTTAGGATTGGACAGATGGCTACTTCAACTTCAAGTACAGTTCGCCCAACGGTTCTAGGCATTCGTGAAGTTAGCCGTTTGTCTGCGCAGTGACCGCTTTTTCATACAAAATTGTGTTCTGCACAGACAAACGGCTAAATTCACGAATGCCTAGATCCGTTGGGCGAACTGTAATGTCCTAACTCTTGAGCTAAGTTGTTCTTGGCTGTAAACTCCAACTTACAATGTTTCCCTCTTTCATAGGTCAACAACCTATGTTTACAGAGCTCCTTCATCAGTTTGTGTACACCACCATGGCGAAGGTTCGCTATAGATGCCACGAGAGACCCAGGCACTAGTTCATGGTTCTTCATTCCCATTTCGACCTAAAAAATACCATAACATGAAAGATTGAGGTTACAATCTTTGTTTACTAAACTATTTGAAGACATTTTCCTTACTGCAGTGAGTACACGGAAGTCTTCAGCAGTCAAGTACCGCAAAATAGCCACGTCTAGCTTTCCCATGATGCGAATATATTAAATTTTATGAGATTTAAAAAAATAAATATTTCCATTCAACGTGATCAAATCAAAACAACTTCCGCAAAACTAAGATCTAGGCGTCATAAGATCTTATTCATTTTTGACAATGACATCAGTGAGTTTGACTTTGACTTCCATTGACAGCGTAGCTGGTTTGTCTTTGAGAATGCGTCGGTGTACTACTATTCTCTATGGGTGTACTAACATCTCTATGTAACGGCGTTAGTACACCGACGCATTCGCATGCGAATGCGACCCCACGCAACCCACGTCTCACTCTAGCACATTGCTAATGACATAAGTGCGTCCTTGTCGGATGCGATCTATCGATGCGAATGCGTCGGTGTACTAACGGCGTTACTCTGTTAGTACACCGACGCGTACGTGAATACTTTGAAAAACAATAAAAAGTACTATAAAAATACTATATAGGTTCTAGTTGTGTTTTTTTCTTCAAACGACAAAACTTAATAGGCATGCCTCGTATTTATAAGTACCTTTTTTTTGACCTAATCGTAACCGTTATCCGCAGCCATAAACTGCTGGATGATCTGAGGTCAGGTTATAAGCAGCAACTTCGGAGGGATAAAGATTCGTTGTGACTACTGTACATACATCATCATCATTCCCTTGCCCATATCCTACGCTAGGTAGGGACAACTACTACGACTACATACATTAGGTTTTTTTTTACCTACATTATCCTGGGCAAAGGTCTCCCCCATAACTTTCCAATCATCTCTGTCTCGGCCCATTTCCCACGAGCCCATTAGGTTTATAATATTATTATTATAATTTATATTTTACTTTAGGAGAAAAGCTAGACAGAAATAACAACATTTATTATGTAGAGTTTATTAGCTAAATACAACTGTAACCATTTTAATTCAGGACTAAAATATGTATCACATTCCATAATCTATTTACTGGTTATCCGTTTTTATCTCCATTGATGATGTATGATGTACCTGCAAAAATGAAGAATATTAAGTCACATAAATACCTACCATCTATTTTTTTTATGTAAGTACTTAAGATTTGGACTCTCTAAAAACCCTTTTAGAGCTTGAATGATTTAATCTGCCCTTGGAATAGTCTTTTTCTTTCAATCAATTTTCCATCTTGAAATCACAGACAGACACTTCAATTTTATTTAGTTGTATTGATGCTATAATATCAATGCTATCTATCGCTGTAATAACGCTTTTTTACAAACATGTAATTAATTAAATCTATTTTTAAAAACCGAAATATTTTACCATGCAAAGAAATCGAGACAGAATTTCGTTCCCCTTCTTCCCTCAAGTCGCCACATCAGAGTCTTCTGTTTAATAGTCGCGTCGCCTTTGACTGTAAATAGAAAAAAAAATAAACACCTCTTTCATACCACTATGAAACAAGCTATATGAACTACTCAATAAATATAAAATAAGTCAGGCGAGTTACGCAAATCAAATTACTGGATTCACTGAAATTACCACAACACGTTATTCATTTGTATCATTGAATGTCATTTTCATTTTAACGTGAATATAACTCCAACTGAATACAATCGTGATTCCATTGAAGGGCATTTCTTCCTGATAAAAATATTGTTCTGTAATATAGGGTCTTTCATTTTATACTTAAAAAATATTCATGTAATGACTTTTTTTTGTTTTGTTATGAAAATCCCGAGAAAATCGATAGACTATCCTTTCAATTGATTGTTGCTTCTTGTATAACTTAGTCCATTCGTGATGTAGCTGCGCTGCGATTGGTGGAGCGTCTGTTCTCCTTGAAAATCATTATGCAACAATTAAAAAAAAACATTTTTTTTTTAAGTTAGCCTATACTGTCCTGTCCCTCTGCTGGGCAAAAGCCCTTCACCTTCCATACAAAAAAATCAAAATAAGTGAAAACATAAATGGGCTTAGGAATTAAATTGATACGGTCATACGTCTATTCACAGCTCAAAAATGAGACCGTCAGTTTGTGTAGTTTAAAATGAAAGACCCTGTATACTATAGTTAGAAGTTCCATTTGCTGAAACCTAGATTCTTGGTTTGTTGTTATATTTCATTTGTTATCATTTACCTGTACAACATGTGATTAATGAGTGTGTCTATCCCGGCCGACGTCATTTCAAGCATTTGCTTGATGTTATGTTATTTCAAGAATTCCAGATTCCTTTCAATTGAAATTCGCTGAAAATCAAGATATTCATTAGAACAAAGAAAATTAGGTTCAGGCAATGAGCGCGACAATCCATCGAAAAATCCCAAGGATCGTGACTGTTAGAGCTAAAACCAGAACTACTTCACTACCTACCGAAGGCTTTCATTGAAGAACTTTGAAAAAGGCAGACAGCAATGATTGATTACCCACTGGTCGATACAAAGTAGATTAAAAGCGGAGACAAAATGTACATCAATATTCACCAGCCAACCCTCAACTCTCCCTGCGTGTTGCGTGTGATAATTTACCTAGAAACAGCTGGATGCCTCATTTGTCTTGTACTTGAAACACGTTGAGATCTAGAGAAAATCAAAAGTCATCACATAAATGGATCCGAATACAGATTACACTATGAAAATCCCCATGCAAACAACAAAATCGAGGAACGATGACCACTTACCATGGGACACAAGCCGGCGAAGAACTGTTGAGATAGCAATCTTCATTTCTTCCGCTAAAACCGACTCTTTTAAATTAGAAGCCAGTTATCCATCCAAGTTTACTTTTGAGTTTATAGATCGCGATGTGCCTGCCTAGTTTTAATATCGTGCGGAGAGATTTAAGAGTTAGGATGCTATATTTGAAGCAACTGAGTTCACTTTTAACTGCCCAAGGACCAACAATCCATTCTTCTTTTGCAGATCATTTAAGAGAGATTATCAGAGTTCGATATTTTTTATCAAATGGACCGTGGTTTTGATGGCAATTTTACCTAACAAGTCAAAATGAGAGCGTTAGAGAGAAATTATGGCCAAAAAGTGTCAGAATTTCGCCATATTTTCGCTTATCTATCCGGACCAATGTTTTTATACACTTTGTTTTACGCAGTGTGAAATCGTATCTCTTCGATAAGGCTTCTGAACAACGTTATAACCAAGACATATTGACGGCTACAAAGAACCGAGTATCAACACCAATTCAACGGATCCACATCGCACGATATAATTGCATACATAAACCACTTAAAATAAACATAATGCTTACTGAATGTTTAATGCTAAGTGAATAACAATTTGCAGTTTCCATCAAGAATCAAATTTATTAAAATTTAAAGTACATAGAAGCAGAATTGAGACACTTACGCTACATTATTATTAGAGTAAAATATGATTTCCGATAGGTAGAGCGAAAACAAACAACCAAAAGACATTTTCAAAGCTATTCACCAAACAACTGAAATACTCGCAATAAATGGGTCTTGGTTAATGAACGAACGTCAAGTACTTGCTCCCATCATGTGGATACCGATTAATGTATCCAAAAGTTGTATATAAGTATATAATAGGGTCGTCTCCAAAGTACGAATTCCGAACGAGGAAGCAAGACTTAAGTAATGCGAGTAGTTAATCCTATCCAAACAACTATGGCGACATTGTTACTGGTCCGTATCTGCTTTCTAAAACCAAAAAGCTCGTACGTGCATTGGTTACTTAAATCCCTCCTTGGTGAATAAATGTTCTCTCACAACGACGAAGATGGAAGTATGCGGGCGGCAGTGCACAAACCTCAACAAGAGACCGACTTCAATACCTCACATCCTGAAATCACAAAAGTTACATTACTGTCTTGTTCAGACCGTTTCGCGCCCTAACGTTGCTGTTGGAATGAGTAGATTTTTCAGCGCAGGGCCCTATCGGCTAGCTTGCAAGAACGAACTTCAGATCGATCGATCGTATCGGCCATCCGCGAACCACGTGAAGTTCGTACCGATGTTCGAGTGACATTGTCAAGGACACTTCGGTGAATCCATTGAGATCACTAATAGGGCCCCGGTCAACATTTAGACAAGTTAGCTGAGATCGCCAAGCATAGAACCAGACAAAGAGACGAATTGTCGTGAAACAGCGGAGCCATGTTGAGCCATTTGGACGAGCCACAAATACCAAACGCAAAGGTAAGATGACGTAATGTGGAGCTCAAATGTGCCTGTCGCGTACACGAGACAGTGGACAGAGAGAATATGGAAAAATCTACTCATAGACCGTGAGACCGCGGCTAGACCGAACGATTTAGATAATTCAATGTTAGAAAATGAATAAAATGCTAAATACTCACATCTTCAACTAAAATTAGAAGAAACGGACATCGATTGTCCTTCCGTCGATGCGGGTTCTGTCGAACATTTCTGTTGGGTATGTTAAGGAAATAATGCTTCACAGTAAAATGTTTTAAAACTCAATAATATCCACCTTTACAGCCATGAGGGCCTCCTAGTAAAGTGGGTGGGTTGACATTGTGTGAAAAGAGGTGGGAAGCCCTAAGTTTTGTGAAGTCACATTAAAATTGATTACCATTTTATTATTACTTATAAGCCATCACTAAAACTTAAACTGCTCGGCAAAGGCCTCACCTTGTTCCCCCATCATCCCTCTGCCATTTAAGCCCAATCTGCATGGAATGTGGGAAGAATTATAGATGAAAGTCACATTTTTTGAATGTAAGTATTCTAAACAATCTGACTGCGGCTAGCTATGACAAGACCTCAAAGGGGGATGAATATTTTTAGCATGGATTTTTTTTAATTTCCAAGTAGACAAGTATAGTGTTGGTAAAGGATACTGATGGCCCGCTCGGCGTCCCACTCCTTGTGGAAGCGCACGATGGCCGCATCAGGAGCCGTCATCTCCGCGAACTTGACGTCGCCGCACTCGCTGAACTTCTCGCGGATCAGCTGCCACGTCACCGTAGATGGAAGCTGACACAACCATACAACATTCTAGCAGTTTAACTGTTTTTGAATACGAAACTGACTCTCTGACTGAAAGCCTTCTCACTGCACTGGTTCGAAATAGTGAGTGACACGACAAGACTACACTGACACCTCTGTAACCTGTGTCTCACAAATAAATTATTTGAATTTGATCCGAGAGCTGGCACATTTTTGGCTCAAAGGATCAGCATTGTCATCCAGCGTGGTAAAGCCGCCAGTGTTTTGGACACGCTTCCGACTGACCTGGATCAGTTGAGATATCTATAGATCGTTTCTAACGATCCTTAGATAGCTTGACTAATCCTGTTGTATTTTGTAAATATAGAAAGAATTTGAATTTGAAGATTAAAAATAAACCAAAATTAACTTTTGGTAACTCAGAGTCGATAACGGCTACTTAAATCCGGTCCTTACTAAATATTTTCCATAATTAAACCTTACTTATCTTTATAAGATTTAGTAGTCAAGCTACTCTGAGTGCGGGCATTAGTCATAAATCTTATAATGAGAATACATGGAAAAATGTCAAGGTGTTTTCACCTTATTACTTACATTGGTGATGATGACCATATCAGACGACTTCTCCCTGGACTGCTGGCTGCTGGAGTCGCGCCCGTAGCCCTGTCCCTGCGAGGGCATGGACACGCCGCCGCCGCCGCCCATTTGTATTCTCATTACTTACATTGGTGATGATGACCATATCAGACGACTTCTCCCTGGACTGCTGGCTGCTGGAGTCGCGCCCGTAGCCCTGTCCCTGCGAGGGCATGGACACGCCGCCGCCGCCGCCCATTTGTATTCTCATTACTTACATTGGTGATGATGACCATATCAGACGACTTCTCCCTGGACTGCTGGCTGCTGGAGTCGCGCCCGTAGCCCTGTCCCTGCGAGGGCATGGACACGCCGCCGCCGCCGCCCATTTGTATTCTCATTACTTACATTGGTGATGATGACCATATCAGACGACTTCTCCCTGGACTGCTGGCTGCTGGAGTCGCGCCCGTAGCCCTGTCCCTGCGAGGGCATGGACACGCCGCCGCCGCCGCCCATTTGTATTCTCATTACTTACATTGGTGATGATGACCATATCAGACGACTTCTCCCTGGACTGCTGGCTGCTGGAGTCGCGCCCGTAGCCCTGTCCCTGCGAGGGCATGGACACGCCGCCGCCGCCGCCCATTTGTATTCTCATTACTTACATTGGTGATGATGACCATATCAGACGACTTCTCCCTGGACTGCTGGCTGCTGGAGTCGCGCCCGTAGCCCTGTCCCTGCGAGGGCATGGACACGCCGCCGCCGCCGCCCATTTGTATTCTCATTACTTACATTGGTGATGATGACCATATCAGACGACTTCTCCCTGGACTGCTGGCTGCTGGAGTCGCGCCCGTAGCCCTGTCCCTGCGAGGGCATGGACACGCCGCCGCCGCCGCCCATTTGTATTCTCATTACTTACATTGGTGATGATGACCATATCAGACGACTTCTCCCTGGACTGCTGGCTGCTGGAGTCGCGCCCGTAGCCCTGTCCCTGCGAGGGCATGGACACGCCGCCGCCGCCGCCCATTTGTATTCTCATTACTTACATTGGTGATGATGACCATATCAGACGACTTCTCCCTGGACTGCTGGCTGCTGGAGTCGCGCCCGTAGCCCTGTCCCTGCGAGGGCATGGACACGCCGCCGCCGCCGCCCATTTGCCGGTTCGATCCTAAATTAATATAAATGCTTAGCTTACGAAAATATTTTGGAAAGGGTAGGATTTAAAAATAAACATTATTCCTCATACTGGGTGTGCCTTTTTGAGTCTGTTAATTGCCTATCTATCCTATGACAATCTTGCTTATGGAAAAAACACCACTAGACCTGCGGTTTTTTTTTGTTATTTAAGCATCTACTATTTATTTGAACTCTATTCTTATATCTGAATCAAGATTTCCTTCCAAGTAATTTGTCATGTTAACAAATAGTATTTTAATATTTTTGTAAGAAATGAGTTTGATATCACCACCGTGATCTAGATTTTGATATTACCACAGATCAAACGAACTAGAAATATTGTACAGCCTAACAATTATTATTCAGTTTTTTTTTTTATTAAATATGTCAGCATTTGACCTCCCTCTGCCTGATGTTAAGCAGTAGTGAGGTCTAAGATGGAGCATGCTTTCCTATTTACTCTTGATTTAAAGACCCCTATATTGTACTTTTCGGGAAATACGGTACCCGGTAATGAGTTCCACAATTTGGCAGTGCGTATGAAAAAAGTGGACTCAAAGCGCTTTGTACGAACTCTGGGAATATCAACCATGTACAAGTGGCGTCTTTCGGGGAACCTGTTGGTGCGATAAAAGAATGGGGATGGCGGAACTAAATTATGGAGCTCTTGTGCACACTCTCCGAAATGCAGTCGATAGAAGACCGATAGACATGCGACTCTACGGCGATGCTCAAGGCTTTGAAGCCGATAAATCATTTCAAACTTAACTTACCAGACAACGGTCCACTGCTCATCGTATTGTTGGTCATAACACCGCTGCTAAGGCTATGTTGATTCCCGTGCATCCCGGATCCCATATCGGTGTTGAGACCCAAGGATTGTGTGACGTTATTGTTGACGCTGGCCTGCACTTGCGCCTGCGCTTGCGCCTGCGCTTGCGCAGTCAACACTGAAGCCAGGTCATTGGCTGTCAGACCCTGCTGGAGTAACTGGTTCTGGAGGGCGCCTAGTCCTGTGAGACCTAGAGCCTGGATATGGTAAAATGTATTGTTGAGACAGTAAAAAGAAGATTTAGAGTGGATTTTGGAAAGGAAATTGGATTTATTTTTGCAGTTGATTCTATTTACTAAGAAAACATGCTTATGTACAGGATGTTAAGTTCAAGTCTTTGTTAACACAAATAAAAGGATCATTATTGCCGTGAGAGAATGGGCGTGTTTGATCAAGTATGCGAATCTTAAGGTGCGCTCTGTAAACATATTAATTCAAGCCGTCGAATATCGAGAGCTACCCGATATTTACCATAAAATTATGAAACTACTGTGGCCATTCGGGTCATTTCCGCAATCGAATTCAACTGCCTAAAATACCTTCTCATTGTGATATCTAATCTGACCGCCTTTCTGCCGAATGAAATGACCCTCCTGGACAATAGTCTGTTGGGTGCTTACCTGCAAACTAAGCGTGTTCCCGAGAGCAGTGTTGGCCCCGATGCTGTTAGCAGCGAGCTGCGAGCCGAGCCCGTTGAGCGCCACGCCGGCCGCCGGCCCCGCGCCCAGCACGCCGGCCGCCAGGGTGGGCCCGGCTGTACCCAACCCTGTTAGATAAATAAACAAATAGAAAGAAACAAACTAAATATTTTTATTTGCTTCGACACTACTAACACAAACACACTATAAGCTTAAAGATATGCCTAAAATTACGATTAAAATTAACAAATCATTTCATTCAGACAACATTCAAGTAAAACGTAAACAGGTTCACGACTGTATCCCCAAGGTGCGGTAGACATTCTCTCAGATCTTTTTATGTTACTTATTCCAGATCCTATCTGTCTAAGGGGGGTAGTCAGAGGCATGTCCAAACACATGTTTGATACATGCCCACATCTTGCAAAAGTTAGTATTCCATACGTGACAGGTTGCAAGCCCATCGCCGCCTATAAGAACACTAACTGGTTTCCTCACGATGTTTTCCTTCACCGTTTAGAGCACGTGTTAAATCGCTATATTAAAGTATTTATAAGATATAAATTACTTATGGTCCATCCATACTAATAATATAAATGTGAAAGTAACTGTCTGTCTGTCTATCTGTCTTTTTGTTACCTTTTCACGCCCAAACCGCTGAACAGATTGGGATGAAATTGTCATGGCTAAAGGTTATATCCCAGGGAAAGACATATGCAACTTTTTATCCCGAAAAAATGAAAGAATCCCGAGGGACCGCGGGTCACACCGTGGGAGCGCAGCGCAGCTAGTAAAATAGAATATACAAGTACGCACAACCAATCTTTAGCTCTCTGAAGTAGCTGCACAGAACCCATTTTTGATGACGCCTAAAAGATGAAGATTGCTAGCCTTGTACAGCTGCCTCGCTCACTCGCTTAGTTTGTTGCATCGTGCTATCTAATGCGCAATCGTTTAGTGCACCTAACTTCAGAGAGCTAAAGATCAGTTGTGCGTTCTGTACCTATTGTTGTCTGAGGCTGAGTTTGCGGCAAGTTCCTGGCTATATCCTTCAACGGTTCGCCATTAGCTCCCAGCCCTAAGCCGATCCCCTTCAGTCCTTCTGGTAAGCGCAGCTCGAACTTGTCGGACGAGCCGCGATCCATGCGCGCCGTCATCCGACGCTCGTACAGGATCTGTTTGTCGAACATCGAGATTGCCTGTAAAAAAAGTTAGTTTGTATGAGTGGCCAACTCTGGTATTTAGGCCGCCTTAAGGCCTTCGTCATAGCTTAACGACATAAATCGGACCGACAAGCTGTCTTATTTAAAATAAAATAATAAAAATAATGCTGGAATTTTCACACAGCATAATCTAGCCTCAAAGTAAGCAGAGCTTGTGTTATGGGTACGACATCTACACTAATATTATAAAGAGGAAACATTTGTTTGTTTGTTTGAATTGAATAGGCTCCGAAACTACTGGACCGATTTAAAAAATTCTTTCACCATTAGAATCCTACATTATCTCTGATGAACATAGGCTATAAATTATTTTCAAAAAAATTAGAGACCCCTTATGAAAATTGCAATAATGTTACCAAAGGTGTAAAAATTTTGAACATAAAATTCTTCATATCGCGTGCGCTGCGAAAACTATTGATGATAGAACAAAAAAATGTTCTACAATATTAAAGAACGTATCAATATCTACAAAAAAGTCAGCGATAGCATATGTCCAACTATTGTGGTTGTGTCAGAATAACAACTTTTATAATTTAAAAAGTGAATAAAAATGCCGACCAAAAGCCGACCACGTTATTCTTATTTTGGTATTTATTCTTATCCAAATAAATTCCTTCGTAGTAAAGACTGTTTCAGTACCCGTCGATTACTTTTTGAATTATTGAAATTGGACATTTTATTCAAAAGTTATCATGAGTTTAAAAATGTAAGATACATCGCGACCACAGAATAAATATCAGTTAGTAGGGTAGGACAAGTGTCTGGGATTTTTAACACAGGTAACGGGATATTAACCATGATTAATACCATAGATACTATTGATCATGGCGTATGCAACTGCGCCGAAATATCGGGAAACTCAAAAAACATTAAATCATGGTAAATATCCCGTTAACTGTGTTAAAAATGTTGAAAACCGTGATAGTTTAAAAAGTGTCTGAGAACTATGAAATGGGAGAGGGGAGTGGTAATATATCAATGAAATATATATGGGAGGTAGGGGAGCATTGGGCAGTAGGGAGGTTTGGACATCCCCGTGTCATGTCGGCCATAAACCATCATGCCTATCGTCAAATCGGAATTTGATCAGTTAGAATTGACCATGTATGGGGGTGGATTGGCATGATGGTGTATGGCCGGCATAACACGGGGATTTGCCGGTGGTGTCCAAACCTGCCTTACTGTCCAATACTCCCCTACCTACCTTAGACCTTACCTACATAATACCTCTAAACTTTAAAGGATCATACATCCCGCTCCGGGACCGCCATGTTGTTATTAATTTTTTGTTAAATACCTATAATAAACCCGTGCGAAGCCGGGGCGGACAGCTAGTGACTGATATACTACTTATATACTTTTTGTTTGTAAATACATATGTGTATTGCTTCACTAGCAAAATAATCAAGTGTTGTGGGTTTAAAGTACCTAAACTATCTTTTATTTATGACAAAAAGTTTTTGATAAAAATGGTAGTTACTTGAACAGCCTCCACTGGATGATCATATTCTATAACAGCAAACCCTCTGCTGTTGCCGTCTTTGTCCACAGCCAGATCGATGTTACGAACTTTTCCTGCCATTTTAAAGACCTCCTTTATCTTGTTACGATCTGCTTTGTAGTCCAACTAAAACCAAATTACACAATAATAGAATAGAAATAGAATAAAGTTTTCTCCACATCATATACAACAGTTACAATAGGTACTTAAATCTACATTATTTTATGTGGGTGAAAATACGGCTACCCCTCAGCATTTGATCCAACAGCTCAAGAGTGTTGGAGCGCTGGTTATCAATGGCGCCATAACCATTGTGGTGCAGAACTTAGCAATAGTTAACTAAGTTTTATTCATTTCATTATTTGGGTGTAAGTTAAATGCTAGGTTCACAAACGATAAATGATTTGATTTGTATGTTATTTTAATTTTAGGAATTAGCTAAGTACCTTGGTTTTAAAAATGTAAGACCATGTAAAATTTGTTAACATAGCATATAACTTCAGAGTTATAAAAAAACACGATTGTAAAGCGATTCAAAAGCACAACTATGTACATAACTTACATTAGCAACAAAAATCTTTTTCACAAGCGGTGGTTGTACATTGATAGAGTCCAAGAACTGCAGGCTCAAGCCATACGTGTTGAAGTCTTCGGGTTCTCTTGGTTTGTTCCAGCTGAAACTATAGGAGGAAATTGGTTTGATATTCGTTAATTGATGAAGAGATTCACTAAAGAAAATATGTATATGAAGAATCAGTAACTTATATGGAACAACTGCCTGTGTTTTTTATAAAACACCGGAAACCTCTCAGGACTGTATTACTATCCTCACAAACAACAACTTTTGTTCTATGACTTTTTAAAATTCATCATATTTTAGTTCATCAGATTTTCATACTTAAAATTGAATGCTCAAAATGTTACGTCTATGCGTAGCAATAGTACAATAGCTAGGGGAGCGGGGTTAGGGCGGCGGGCGCGCTTGAAATTTACCTATTTAATACAGAGTTGAAATGTGTTCAAAAGGACAACGAAATTTTAAAGGTTTATTTTTGGTAAATGTATTATGTTTTGTAAAATAAATAGTCATGGAACAAAAGTTGTTGTTTTTGATGATAGTACAGTCCTGATAACCCTGTATAATAATAGCATCAGTCATCATACCTTTCCTTCTCTTCCTTTATGCTCCGTCCTGTATTGGGTCGAGAATTATTTTGTCTCGTTTGCCTCTCATTGCCTGGAAGTATAAGGTTACTGTAGCACCAACAACATATTTACTGCAATGATAATATTTTTTTAGAACTGAGGCTACTAACAACAGTCTTTCAACATATTAAGTTGTCGAGTTACATGTAAGAAGTAAGGGAAATTAACGGATGCGCCAGTGGGAACTAAAAATTTATGCAAATAGGTATACTATGAACTAGTATAGAATTTTATGAGTAGTATCCTATTTTATGAAGGGGAAAGATGATCGGCCATCTTATACGACATGACAGTTTCATTAGAACATTATAGAAGGGAAAGTGGAAGGAAGAAGAGGAAGAGGAAGACCGAGGATAAGTTACATGAGCCAAGTGAAGGAGAAGGTAGCTGTCATGTCATATAAAGAGGTCAAGGAAGCAGCCCTGGAATGAGATACATGGAGAGGGATTCATCAGTTGTACCGACAAGGAGTAAATTCTTAAATAAGAAGATCCTATTTTAATCTTTTTGTGTGCTACCGATCTTGATACTTAGATCTTCGAAGTTCAGCGACATTCAGCGCAGTCTCAAGGTGGATGGATAAGCAACTCTTCATTATGTCAAGAAGTATATATATTTAGACAAATGCCTCACCAGACTCTTCTTTTAGCACTAGTTTCCGTCCGTTGAGTTCATATCTGTGCATGACAAAGAGAGCTTTTTTCATGGCTTCAGATGTTGTGAACTCCACGACCCCACACCCTCGAGGCTTGCCATTCTCATCGTTGAATAACTCAACGTATGCTACATCCCCAACCTACAAATTGAATTAGCGGTAAACATAACAAATAGGTAAGCATAATGCTAACACGCAATGAGTGATAAAGTCATACCTTATCTTTGAATAAGTCCTTGAGCTCTGTCCACCGAAACTCATAGGGTATATTGGATACAAAAAGCCGTCGTCCTTCACTGTGATTACTCCGGTCGTTGGACCTATCCCGCGTAGCGTCTGAGAACCGCGATGGCCTGTCGCCACGCCGAGTACGATCCCGCTCTTTTTCTCTTTGCCCATCATCCATTTTAGAATTGTTTGAAATAGCACTAGAGATACCAATGTGCGATACAAATGATTGGTTGTTTTACGTATTTTCTAGTAAACTCTTGTCGAAAATCACACACACAACACAGCTTCGTCGGATCAATCAAACCGGAAGCCGCCGCCGCCGATGCGATGATGAAGCGCCGAATGACAGAACTAGAGATGTGATGTGATGTGATGACCGAGTAACTACAATCTATATAAATAGCTAAAAATAATATTAACGGTTATTTAACGATAATACCAAATAAATAAATAAATGAATACTCTCAGCTAGTTTCGAGTCGAAGTAGACCATAAAGAGGTACCATACATACTAAATCTATGAAGTAGACTACCTACAGACAGAGACGAGCGAGACGCTCACGAATCACGATCATCATAGCCCAAATCGAATTATATTTATTCTACTTAGGTAAGTAGGTATCTACCTAGAGTACCTAGTTAGGTACCTAATATCATTACATTGCAACAATGATGTTTACAAAATATAGGTACGTTACAAGTGCATGGAAATTAACACATCGAAATTCGAAACAGTCTTATTAGCACATTATTTACTTTACTTTGCGTCAAACAAAGCGACGTTTTTGTCAGTGACAGTCACATGTTCCAAGCTCGAATTTTAAACTTCGATACTATAAACATAACGTAGCGCAGAACCCATTTTTGATGACGCCTAAAATCGTACTATCCACAGAACACTACTACTTTTAGTGTTCTTTGATTTAAGTCACTAAAAATAAAAGATTAAATAACTTTAGACTTTGTTTAATGTCTTTGATTACATGAGCGTGATACTGCTATTTAAATAAATCAGTAAGTATAGGTACGTAATGAGTGCGCGGCTGAGTGTGGGTTCAGAAAGCTTTATGCGACTGTAACTCAGGACGGTAATATTCACACTGATTATTAATCTTTCTCTGTGCTCGTCCGGGCTCTCAAGGGTCTGAACCTATGAACAGTATGAATGTAGGTGTAGATTCACGCTACATACTCTATCTCGCTTACTTTACCAAATTTGCGCAATAGTCTAAAGCACCTAAGTTCAGAGAGCTAAAGATCCGTTGTGCTTAGTATATCTATAGGTTATTTAATATCATTGCATAGCTATTAATTACTTAATTAGGTACTAGGTACTGTTTTGAAAGAAAGAAAGTGTGACCATAAAGTTTAAGATTTCATTTATAAACATTACCATAACGTGACCATAACGTTATTAATTCCATGTTAGTATCATCGATGTTTTTTGATTCGCATAGCGTTGGCCGAATTAGTTTTTGGCACAACCCTACTACGACTAAACCTTTTTTTATTTACTAAATGGCTACTGCCCATAAAGATATTATCTACTGCCTGCTGATTATTATTTCTGTAATTTTTTGGTGAGGGCCAAGAAGACTATTCTCGTTGACTTAATGCTTGCCCAGCACCAATGATACTTACATCATTGCCCAGCACCTAAATCTCTATGCCTAAAACATCCTCTCAACCTCAACTGAGCTCTCAACATACGGTAGTTTGTTTGTACTAAGGTGAGGTAAAGTCCACTGCTTTACGATAACCCAATGTATAGATAGTTTCTTTTTCGGACGGTATCGAAGAAAATCAAAATGGGGGGCTGGGAGAAAAAAAATTACCATCACGGCCGTCAGTCACAGTGCGAAGTGCGCTGCCGCGAAAAGTCCATAGGTTGTTACATTGTTAGTACGGACACCAATCATTATAGTACGTACGGTAGGTACGGAAGACCGTTTGATTTGAATTTGAAATTTCCAGTATAGAAAAGTTTTCTTTGCTTCGTTCCTACCTAGTGTTCTACGACACTCACGTACTTTTTTTAACATCATTGCGATAACCATACAGTAAGTACGTACAATCAAGTAGCTGCGCAGAACCCATTTTTTGATGCCGCCTCGCTCACTCGCTTAGTTTGTTGCATCGTCCTATCTCGCCTACTCGCGCAGACTGTGCAATCGCTTAGTGCACCTAGCTTCAATAGGAGTTTTCCTGCTATCTCTATTGCAGGAAAACGACCACACTGTAGGTACCTAAACATTAGTCGAACGGTCCTTAATTTCGTAAGACCACAAGGGCCTACCCACTTGTCTCATTGAGGGGTCGGCAGAGTAGGTACCTACCTAGGTGGCACCTGAGTCGCCACGGCATAATTACTTCTTCCATTTATTTCCCCCCATCAGACTAAGAGGAAACAGAACAAGAAATGTTTTATACAAACGCTTTATTTACAAACACAGCCCAAACAATAAAATAAATAAAACATAGTAATTAGGTAGGATGCTTACATCCAAAAATTTACAAAACTTGACACACTAGTTTGTAAGTGACCACCGAAGAATGACTGCTCACCCCTCCAATAAAGCCATATCAGGAAACGACAACGCGGCAAAAACCGTAAAAACCAGGATGGAATAGATAGTTACTAATATATCTCTCTTAATTTTTATAATAGAGTCAAAGTTAATCTCATCTATGGGGTGTTTTTTATTTTTATGGGCGACAACTGAACGTTTGGCCTCTGGTATCCGTTCTATTCCAAAGGTAGGTTTAGTTATCTCAGGGCATTTCACATTTAGATCAGTCTTTTTAAGCTCCTTCATTTTTTCTTTGGACATAGCATGAGGCAGTTCGATGATCCTCTTGATAGATTGACTGCTGAAGAATGTGTTGGAATAAAGCGTGTGGTAGTCGGAGAAAGAAATCATGGATTGGTTGGATGGTTTACTGATCACGCCGATGAGTGAGTTGGTTACGTTCGTGCTGTGGTTAACTCCAATCGGATATAGGGAAGGCACTTCAGTGAAAGTGTCCATTATCTCTTTCTCCGTCAAGTTTACACTAACTTCTTTGTCAACGAATATTGGTTTTAAGGCATCGGGTTCTGTGATGACACACCCGCTGCTGGGGCTGCCTTCGCTGGATATGTAGAAGGAGTAAATACTGGGATTTGATTCCAACTGCCGCAGTTTGTCAAGAGAAGTTATGGACACTATGTCGTGAGGACTGTCCTTCTCCATCGCGGCAGCATTATTCAATATGGTCTCTAGTTCGGTGCATTGTGATTGATCTTTGCCCGGTTTCTGACATGTTATTTTCTGAATTTCGTTCAAAAGTCCCACTAACATGTCGAGTGATGTTGTATAATCGATGTTATCCGGATTCGGTGATGGTATATTATGATCATCACTTCCTATAACTTCGATTAAAGGTATTTTTGCTGTAGAACTATTTGGTAGCGATTCAGTGATGTTATTAAGACTATTCACTTTTATGACATTCATCAGATCTTCAGGCGCTTCTGCGACTATTTCCTTCGAGCCGCTCACGACTTTCATCAATGCTGCTATCTCATCAACGTTAGCTTGAGCAGCATTTTCGGCTTTCGGCTCCTGGTGGACCCCTTTGAAGCATTGACTGATTTTATCAGATTTACAACACCTCTTGCCGGAGCCATAATCAGAAATAGCGGTTCTGGATACAGTCAACGATTTCAGGTCTAATGTCGGTAACCCTTCGGGCTTGTAGAGCGGGACCGCGTACCCGACCGTCGCTAGCTGCAACGGGATCTCTGCAAAGTTCCAACTGAGATGTGGGTTGGAGAGCACGGGGACAGCTTTGAGATCATCATCAAGCTTGCTCGTCTTGGGGTTGGAACCCGACGACTTGACCAGTAACGAGCCAGCGTCTCCGGATTGCAGGAGGAACGCTTGTTGCATCGACGTCTTGGGGGTCAGCGTCAGGTTTTTTAGCCTCAGCCTCTTCTGGAACGCTCCGGATATATGGTGGTACAGCGCATTCTCTAGCTTCTCCAGCTCCGTGGTAGAATTGAAAGGTTGCAGATCGTTGTTGAGCGGGTCCGAGTTCGCGAAGATATCGTCTTTCATCGCCTCCTGTTTGTGATCGCTCGCGCTGTGGCTCTCGACGGCCGTTTCCACATTCCTGTCTTCCAGAATGTCGATATTGTAGTCAGATTCGGTGCTCTGGTCTCGGGAGAGGTCATCGCCGGTGACGTCTGTGTTCTCGCGGCTGAGCTTAGAAGCGATCTCGTGGCCCTCGGCGAGGGAGGTGAGGGGCGGGGCGGGGGTTATCATGGAGTCGATGATGCGGTGGAGTTTCTTTCCGAGCTCATTTGCTTCCTCGGCGGCCGGTGATGAAGTCAATGACGCTGAAATAGAAAATAACCTGTTGTAATATTACATTTAGGCTGCCAAGGCCGGTACAATGAATGAATGAATGAATGAGAGTAGGCCTTACAGAGTTCGATGTCATTGGGCAGCAGCGGAACCCGCGACTTGTGTCCGCCCAGCAGCAGCTCGCGCGGCGGCGACGGCGAGCCGCCTCCGTAGTGGCTCTTCACGTAACACTCCACGGCCACCATCTTTTTTCTATGAATACAAAATTTACCAAGTGAAACTATCCAAGAGACATTTGTAACTAGATGGCAGAAAAAGAAAAGAAGAAATCGTGGACTATAATGAAATGCTACTTGTTTACTAAAGGTTGGTAGTCCTTTATGCTTACTAGTAACTACCATGTAGAAAAGTTGCGGCATTAGCATTTGCCAGTAAGGCTTAGCACGATAAATAAGGACTTGCATAGTTTCCTTAGCTTCAGAAACGTGTTTGTGGAGCGCGGGTGCGGGCGCCGAGGACTTCCTGTTCGGGCTGCTGCTAGTCGAGCGTCGCAACCTGCCGGCCTTATCTGAATAACGTACAGAAAACTAAAAGATACATGTTAAAGTGCAAACACCAAAACCGGGTTATGTTGATATTAACCGAGCTGAAAGTGAACAGATTTGATAGAGCACTTTAAGTAGTAATCAGTTGTCTCTCCTTAGCTAAGTCATCATAGTAGGTTTAATCAAGTAGAGTAGGAAATAACAAAAATGACGAGTTGATATTATTATAATTTGGTCCAACTGAGAATGTACCTATTTTCTAGATAAAAAAAACAAAGCTAAAATTCACCTTTACACACCTATAGGCTGCGAAGAAGGTGACGGTTGCTTCACCGACACGCTGGATGTGGCTTCACGTTTCCCCCTGTTCCGCAACGTTGGAGAGGCAATGTTCCTCGCGCTTGGTTCGGGCACTAGCGGCGGCGGCGGAGGCGTCGCCGTCGCTAGCCTTTGCAACCTATCAGCCATCAGGTTCTTCCCATATTTGTGTTGGTACTCTTCGCTGTGGGCTTGCACGTAAGATCGCTTCGGTTGAGCTAAACTCTGCAACCTGGAATTGAGCTTCGAAGGCCCTCGAACCGCTTCCCCTCGCGCTTCTTTGGCCTCGTCTATAATGTCAGCAAACTTTTTCTTAGCTCTGTCCACGTGCTTGTCTTCAGTAACTGTTTGTTGAAGAGGAATTTTAGCCATTTCCATCGGAGTGAGTGGCTTGGAGCGTTTGTCTCTAGGGCTTGTATTGGAAACTTTTTTATCTGGCTCGATTTCTTTGACATGCTGATCGAGTCGAGAGCGTCTTCTGAAAGAATTTTGCCGAGACATTAAAGCTTTCCCGTCACCAGAGACGAGTTCTTGTTTCTTCGGAGGTTTAACTTCTGGAAATGTCTTCTGTCTGGTCTTCTGAACGTTATCGAATTCGTGCAGTAACTGAGAAATAGCTCTGAGTGGATTTTCAGGCACAGCTTTAGCCGGCGGATTTATTGCGACCCTCCGGCGATCTTTCTTCAATTTATCAGTTTCTAATTTCACTGTTTGAAGTTTTGAACTTATTATAACTTTTGGTACTACATTAGCAGCCTGATCCATCTTGCGTCTTGCTTTTGATCGTGGATTTTCTGCATTTGTTTTTCCGAAGCTGAAGCAACTAGGATTGGACGAGGTGAGATGGTATTTTAGGCTAGTGCCGCTGTCACTGCCCTGGATGGTAGAGCCGCCTGTAGTGGCGTCCGTCTTCTCGATAGTCTTCACGTTTAGTCTGCTTCTCTCTCTTTTTAGATCAGTCGTACTTGTTTTACCAAGTTTCTTCATCAAATTGTACAGTTTGTCAATACTGTTCCTGCATTCTAGTGTCATCGGCATTTTCTTCGTTTCACTATCATCGTCATTTTCACGCGCAACAACATGGGGAGAATTTTCTGGGACTAAGATCTCCACTGGCGCGATTTCATTTGAACAGCCAGCATCTTTGCTATCATTGTAAATATTATCATCATCATTATCATCATCATCATCATCCAAGCTGCAATAAAAAAAAAAAATTTAGTGCGCAGAACTCTACAATCAAAAAGTCTATTAATCAAAATTCAGTAGGCTAAATTTCAGAATTTTCAGATAATCAGGCGTAAAATTTATATGAAATGAAGGTATCTAAGATAAATAAAAACATAAGTAAACATAATATGTTTATTATAACTTTTTTAATAAACATAATATGTTTATTATAAGTTATATTATAACTTTTATTCTGTTATTTGGTAGACATACCTTCGGTTTTGTTCGTATGTGACAGTTTCTTGTTTATTGATATCGGTCTCAGAAGGCCCTATGAGCTGAGACAGCAGATTCATGTTCGCGCTGAACTCATTAGACACGGCGGAGGTAGACGCTGAGCACGTGTTCCTTGGATCTTGATTCATATCTAAGTACATAACCTCAGTTTCGGTGTCGTCAAGATAGTAACTCCTGTTTATGTACTTTTTGCTATTTTTTTCTGGCGTTACATTTGGAGATTCAGAATACTCTTCTTGTATTTGCTCTATAGGAACTTCAAAGATAAGCTGATCTTTTTTCATGCCCTTTCGGGCTTTCCCTTTTGATTTGCTATCGTTCAGGTTTTGGCCGTAGATGGAGTTGTAGAAAGACTTGTTGGTGATAGACAGCTTAGTCACAGAGTTCGAAGCTTGAGGTGCGATTACCCCTTTTATAAATCTGTGTTTAGAAACTTTAGCGTTCTCTCCCAAAGCTATTTTCTTCTTCTCTCGCTTTTCACGTATTTCAAGAAGTCTTTTGCGCTTCTTTTCCTCGAGGATGTACGACTGGTTTTCATAGGGAGACTTAATTCTGACTCTTACAGATGATTTCTTTTTAGAACTTGCGGTAACAGACACCGAGACATCCTCTCCGCTTTCTTCCGGCAAAGACGTTTGCATGTTTAGTCTCTGCATAGTAACGCGGAGTTCATCAGGAGATATGATATTGTAGTTGGATTCATTGCGAATTGGAAATATGCCAGGTTGGTCCACCAGAATGTCTCTGAGAGCTACGCTGGACTCGCTTGAGTATTGAACGCTGGTCATGTCGTAAGAAACAACATTTTCTGCATCACTGAAGGGATAATCGTTAGTTTCAATATTTGACTCGTCGTTCAGAGACTCTTGACCTTCAAACATTTCTGTGACAACTTCTTCAATTACAGCTTTTGTGTCTTTTTCCGAACAAAGATGGTCTCCACTGTCGTACGCACATTCAATAACTGTTATTGTATTTTCTTTTGAGTCATCATCAGCAATCACCGTTTCATTGTTAAAGTTATTGTAAGTGATAGGCAGCAGTTCAGTGTTTAGTAAGTCTTGAACTGCAGGAGTGGTCTGTAAAATCATAATAGAGCTAATGTTGCTGATGACCTGCCCTGTTTGCGATCGCTGTAGTTTGAGGACCACATCCACCCGAGATTCTTTATCTTCCTTATCCCTCTTGCAACTAATAATCAAGTTGTCAGCGCACCGTTTACTGAAGAGTCTGTACGACCCGCAAATGATTTTTGGTATTTCAACAACGATTTTCTTCTCCAAGATTTTGGAGAGCGATCTTACGTCGACTTCGGAATGGACTATGTCGTCCCAGGTCGCGTTCCCTTTCTTCTTACACTCTACTTGTAAAGGGATACTGGTGGAGGTAGCCAAAACCTTGGTGTTGTCGTTTTCAGAGCTGTGGTTCTTTTTGACTTCTTCCCACTTTTCCTTCGCGCGATCAGTCAGGTAATCTCCATTACTGATGCGTTTCAACTGCTCAATCGTATGCTGAACATATTTAATGATGTTATCCATGTAGAAGTTATAGTTGTCTTCGAGTCTTTTGCAGCAGATGTAGTCGAGCAGAGACGTAGGAAACAGACTTTCAAATTCACTGCAACTGGACATCACGTTCAGACCTTTCAGTTGTTCTTTTATGTATGGGTCCTTGAAGAGGAATTGTCGATTATATTCCGTGGTGAGGTCCGATGACTTTATTTCGAGGCCGCCTAGTTTGTGGCACAGGATGTTGTCAAAGGAACCGTTTTCGAAAAGGTTCATACGTTCCTGGTTGATTTTGAAGACGTTGTGTAAGTCTTCTGCGCTGAAGTTCTCGCTGAGGTCTGAATCAGATTCTGGTTCGTCGTGCACTACGGTCTCCACGTATTGGTTGGGCCTCCGACGCCGGACATCGGTCGCGTCGCTCATGAGCCGTGCGCCGATGTCGATATTTTTGTAGAGAAGGACCAGGTCCTGGGTTGTAAGTGAGTCATCATCTGGAAAATACTATTAATTTTGAACTGCACCATCATAAGATTAGCTGACACCATAGTTCGGGAATTTAGTTTTAAGTTGAACAATCCCTGACCCTATAATTAGATCAAAACGATGAACAGACTTTAAAATCCGTTATGTACAAGATTTATCCCCAATCACAAGGTAAATTTAAAAGCTTCTGAAAATACACTCACCATTGTCGTCAAAATGTCGGTTTTTGGTCATGAGGTCGAACAGCTCGCTAGCAGACTGATACTCCTGCGAGCTGACCCGCTCCACTTCGATCCCATGTCCCTCGCCCGCCCCCTCGTTCTCTTCCGATATCCTGCTTATCAACATACTCCCTACTGCCACATGAATTTAACTCCTAAAACTTTGACTAAAACAACGTAAAATGCAACGAAATAGAACAATATTCCTACAAAAACACAATGTACAAACAGTTTTTATTGCAAATTTTATTTTTAGACATTTCAAAATTGTGATGGTAATGCTGTTGTCAGTGAATTTGAAAATGGAATTTTATTTTTTTATTTTTATTTATTTATCATTATCATTACACTATCATTACAGGGTACCCCCAATGCAATAGCGTAGTCGTATCATACAATCTTATTTCTATAAGTCATAACATAAAAATTATATTCGTAAACAGTAGATAACACAATAATCAAAAATAAATTTTAAAACATTGTCAATTAGCACCATGTCATTCATTAAAAAAAATATAATAATCATAAATAATTCATTCACAAAATACCTACAAATAATTCCTAACAGTAACATAAAACATGCAGTGAAGCCCTTGCGAAATCGGTCAGTGAACATTGAAAAATATCAATTCTTTGGGCAACTCGATTGAGTGTGTGCAAGGTGCGCGTCAATGGCGCTTTGCCCAACAAATTAGTTCTTCCATTGGGCACCGCGAACAGCTCTGGCTTCCTTCTCCGATGCACGTATTCTTGAGGTACGTTCAGCTTCATTTCCGCCAGCACGCCTGAGTTGGAGATATTACCTCGGAACACCCTAAGCAAATATACAGCAAGAGCCTTATCCCTCCTAACTTCTAGTTTGGTGTACCCCACCATGCCAAGAACGAATAGGGTTGGATACATCAGAGGGTAGTATGGATATACCCCGTATAACTTTAGGTACAGGTACCTAGTGAATTTGTTTTGGATTCGCTCTAGCATAAGGCTGTATTTCAACTCGTGAGGAGCCCAAATCGCAGCGTTACATTCCAACTGACTCCTGACCAATGCGTCATACAATGCTGTTAGTGCTTTTATATTTCTAAAGTTGTTGACTTGTCTAAGAACAAAACCCAGAATCTTAAACGCTTTCTTACAAACCTTAACAGCATGTCCTCTGAGTGTCAGTTCTGCGTCTAAGTGAACGCCCAGGTCTCTCACTGATTGAACCCGATTCATTAGCGTCTCCTCCATTTTGTAGGTGTAATGCAGTGGTGTTCTAGCTCTGCTAAATGATATTATAGAGCACTTGCTAACATTAAACTGTAACTTGTTTTCCCTACTCCATTCGACTACCTTGTCAATGTCACGTTGAAGGCGATCACAATCACCCTCCTTTTGTATTGGCAAGAGCAGCTTCAGGTCGTCCGCAAACAACAGACACTTGGCTTCTTTAACGACTTCCGGCAAGTCGTTAATCATAATCAGAAACTCAAGTGGCCCCAGATTACTTCCCTGACTCACACCTGTCTTCGTCAAATAGGGCTCTGATTTGCACCCTGCGTACTCCACATACTGCTGTCTATCCCTCATGCAGCTTGCCAGAAACTGTAGCAACTTAGTCGTACAGCCAATCGACGCTAGCTTTGTCAGCAATATGTCATTGTCGACCAAGTCAAATGCTTTTCTAAAGTCAAAGTATGCTGCATCGACTTGTACCCCAGCGTCGACCTGTGGGAGCATGTAGACCATGGCGTTGAGGAGGTTACTGGTGGTGCTGTGCGCCGGTCGGAAACCGTGCTGAGCGTCTGAGAGGCGTGTTGACACCTGGGCCTGCATGCTGCGATATACTGCTGATTCAAACACTTTTGCTGGGGTTGACAGGATCGCAACTGGTCTAAATCCGCTTACGTCTGACCCGGCCTCACTCTTGGGAATTGGAATAACTCGAGTAATTTTCCATCTTTTAGGAAAACATGACTCGTCCAAACACAAGTTAAAAATGTGAGCCAGCGGTTGAGATAAGACCATGCGACAGTCCCTTATTACAAAAGCGGGTATGCCATCTGGGCCCGCTGAACGCTTCGGTTTGAGCCGGGCCATTGCCGCCCGCACCTCAGTGAGCGCTAGCCGCGACACATGCACACGCGCACTGCTGGCTATGCTGGCCGCCTCCGCTGCACTCACATTGAGTGTCGCAGTCTCGGTGCCGTAAACGGAATGAAAGTACTTTGCGAACTCCGTCGCGCATTCCGCATCGGAAAGAGCAACTCCATCCCTGGTAATCTTTTTACGGCTCACCGTCCCCCTTTTGGTTCTTATGTAATCCCAAAACGCTTTCGGATCCTTTGCCAGACGACTCTGTATTTGCAATTGGTGTTGTTCGTGCGCACTCTCTATTTTTTCTTTGACTCTTGCTCTGCACGCCGAAAAAGCCATATAGTCCTCTTTGGACCCTCTTGATTTGTACTCCTTATGGAACCTCGCCTTGCGTTCTATTTCTCGAATGATATCTGACGTATACCACTCCGGATAGTCAAACCTAGAGGAAATCTTTCTTGGTTTTTTTATAGGTACGCAGTTATCAATGATGTCATTCATTGCGTTATAGAAACAATTTAAAGCCTCTTCTGGTTCCTGTATCAAATATAACGGGCTCCAATCTATCGTAGCTATAGAGGAGTATAACTCACTGAAGTTTGCCTTTGAGAAGTTCCATTGGTGTCTTGAATCATGTTGGTCACTTCGGAGAGTCACTGGCGCGCATACGCCCTCAGAACGGCCCAACCGCCGCACCGTCACTGCCAGTGGCGGGTGTTGAGTATCCACGTCTACCAGCCGCTCATCGGCAGCGCACACTTGCACCTCACCTATATTTAGTGAGACTAACACTAGATCTAGTAATCGGTGTTTACAATTTCTCACTTCATTCCTCTGAGCGAACTCGCAAAAGGCTGTAAAATACTCAAAATAATTAATTACATTTTCACTACAAGAATATAAATTAAAATCTCCTAAAATTATATTAGTTTTATATTTTGTACACCAATTTTCTATTATTCTGAATAAAATCATATATTCCTGTTCACTACTACTCGGAGGGATATATACTACGCAACAAAAAAATTGAAATCTATTGCTACAGAATACCGCTGCTCCAACCAATTCAAAAGCACATTTATCTACAATAACATCATCAGGTAACTTTGCCCGTCGTAGTTCAAGGCGCTGAGTGGCAGCCAAAAACGCCCCTCCCAGCTTCCGCCCATCACGTCGGTCACATCTTAGAATTTGGTATCCTGCAGGTACGATCTCTGCATCTTGTATAGAGTCATTGCAGCCCGACTCTGTGATCGCGAATATATCCGCTCCTGAGGATTCTATGTTCTTATAAAACTCGCCTAGCTTTGTCCTTAGGCCTCTCACGTTCTGATAATATATTTCAGTACAGCTACTTTTGTTCGATCGATCGATTTGTTTGTCTCCGAAACCAAATCCATTCAGCAAACTCAGAGTTTAAAGGCCAGACATCCGGTTGACATAACATCTCATATGCACTGTTGGAAACCGTTATAATAAAAGAGGCGTAATCCCTCTCCACTCTGTGTTTGATCCTGTCAACCTTGACTTGGGTCTCCTCCCCGCATACTTCTTTAACATGGTTTGTTATGCATTCTGTTGAAGTTTCTGTAGCCAGACGCCATACATGTAGATGTTTTTTCTGTTCGCTTGCCTGAATGCCTGTAAGTTTCGAATTCAGACCTCTCTTTACCTCTGTTTGTTTTTCATTTTTCTTGTTGTCATTCCTAATAGGCTCTGCTTCTCTTTTCTGTTCCCCGCTTATCCCTGACGATTTACTATCAGATTCTGCCTGCATCATCACAGATTTATTGGGTCTCTGTGATATGTTTTCTGTTGTTGCCGCATTACAAAAGGCACCTTTTCCAGCTCTGATACTGTTGGTATGTTTCCTGCGAACTGTGACCCACTCATTTTCCCTTTTTTGTGGTTCTCCAAGAGTCAGTGAAGGAGTTCTGCTGGTTGACTGGTCCCTTTTTTGATGTTCATCACTCATCCCTGTATTAGTAACCAATGAGTCTTTTTTAGCGCGCTCAGATGGTATAACATTGTTATTTTGATTCTTTGCCACCGAGACTCCCGTAGACGACTCACTTGTACTGCTCTTTGGTGTAGGTGTATATGGTACTTTGTTTATGTTAGCCTCCAGCTGCTGGCTTAATTTAGTAACCCGCTCTATCTGCTTTGACATAAGGTTTTCCTTCTCTGGTAGAATCTTCATGCTTGTAGTTTTAATTTCCTTTAATTCGCTTATAGTCCATACACATATTTCTTTGATTTCCTTTACTGTTTTCTCCTGAATATCTAGTCGATTCATTATCTCGGACCGTAGCTTTCGCAGCTCTGCCATCAAACTGGATTCATAATTCAGCGCGGGAATGTCAGGTGCTGATGTTGGTGTTGATGCACGACTCATGTTCATACATAAACTTTCGCAAACTGGCAGTGTCTTTCTCTGTGCCAGTGGTGGTGGGCTGCGAATTGGCGTACCACGGTTTTGTGCATTTCGGACCGGCGTATTAGTATCAAACACACCGCGCCGTTTTGCACATATGCATTCTGGACACATATATTCCTTGATGAGTTTGAGTGAATGTCTTGATGAGTTTGACGCAAAAAGTTATGTTTCAAATGTAAAACAGTAAGTTAAATTAAATAACCAAGGAGTTTACTATCATTGTCCCACCCCTAAGCCCTCTTAGTGCGTATGGGGGCTTAGCCCAATCCTGAAGATGTACGCATAGACGGTAGGATTAAACAAAATTCTACCGTTTCCTTCAAATTAAATTAATAAAAATGCTACTTACCTATTAATATATTGAAAGTAATATCTAACAATAAAAAACGGGTTGTCAATAAATATGTAATTACATTTTATTATTATAATAATTAACTTGATTAAGTACACAATTATTGCGCATAAGCATACTTTTAAATACTGCATTATTAACGGAATGTTGATACTTTTCCTAAAGTCGAATAAAATCAGTCTTAAAATTATCATTATATTACCTACTTATAAAAAAAAATTGTGCTAAATGATAACTTACAGATCTGTGAATTAATATCTTTCAAGTATAAAATAACCTCAAACGTTTAAATATGACAACATTTGAATCTCCTTTAAAAAGCTGTTAAGAAATATAAACAGTCAGCAACGAAAGTCGAACTTTTTAAAATGACTTTTGTTTTCGATAGCCAAGAAAAAATAAACTTTTCTTGAAAAATTATTATGACCCAAGACTTTATCTTCAAATATTAGTAAAAATGTTGGTTATGATGTTACGGATTTTGGAAATATTCTGATTTGTGATACATAAAAAAAAAAAAAAAAAAAAAAAAAAAAAACTATTATGTAATTGAAAAATGCTACTATAAGATTGATGATTTCTTAAATGATAAATTTTAATTGAAATGATATTATTACTTACTTACCTATTATTTTTCTATTGTTAAATGAATTATGTACCTAATTTGACGAACATGAGAACATGATTAATTGACATTATTCCTAATATTTTAACTTAACTTTGATTTATGTCACTTAAAGCATGCCACTCTCTCGGTTTGCACACCGAAATCGGTAAAACATGTTGCTTCCAAGACCAAATAAATTATCTTTATTTTTATCTTTATCTTTAAAATGTTAATCGACTTTCGTTGCTGACTGAACATTATGTATTTCGATATTGGTGTAACAATATGGTCTTTAAAGAATTGTTAAAATATTGTTTTTAAAAACTGACAATAGTGTTACGAAGGTGTCTTAAACAGCGATTCCAGTAGTTCAGGCTCGGACAGATCTTTCTTGTACTGCTGCGCCAGCTCCTGGATCAAGTGGCGCCTGCGCACATGCGGCGGTTGGTACCTGCAATGAAGGTTTATTATCAGTGAGAAGGTTCAGGGTGATGAGAAGCGGCAGGTTCCGCCTTCGCCCCTCATCGCAGATCTCGAGCAATCCCATGCGGAAACAGCGAGCGTTCGAGGCGCTGCCACCACTGCATCTCCACCAGCGGAAGCTCGCCGGTTCCTCAGGACAGGGCGGCGGGTATCAGTCACAGCGCGGCGGCCGGCGCGCGCAGGCGCACCAGCCAGCCCCGCTGTGGTACACTCACAGGTCTGTGTGCAGGCGCGCGGCGTGCAGCGCGGCGCGACGCAGACAGTCGGGCAGCAGGCGCGGCGCGAGCAGGGCTCCGTGGCCGAGCGCAGCGGCCGGCGCGCGCAGGCGCACCAGCCAGCCCCGCTGTGGTACACTCACAGGTCTGTGTGCAGGCGCGCGGCGTGCAGCGCGGCGCGACGCAGACAGTCGGGCAGCAGGCGCGGCGCGAGCAGGGCTCCGTGGCCGAGCGCAGCGGCCGGCGCGCGCAGGCGCACCAGCCAGCCCCGCTGTGGTACACTCACAGGTCTGTGTGCAGGCGCGCGGCGTGCAGCGCGGCGCGACGCAGACAGTCGGGCAGCAGGCGCGGCGCGAGCAGGGCTCCGTGGCCGAGCGCGGCGGCCGGCGCGCGCAGGCGCACCAGCCAGCCCCGCTGTGGTACACTCACAGGTCTGTGTGCAGGCGCGCGGCGTGCAGCGCGGCGCGACGCAGACAGTCGGGCAGCAGGCGCGGCGCGAGCAGGGCTCCGTGGCCGAGCGCGGCGGCCGGCGCGCGCAGGCGCACCAGCCAGCCCCGCTGTGGTACACTCACAGGTCTGTGTGCAGGCGCGCGGCGTGCAGCGCGGCGCGACGCAGACAGTCGGGCAGCAGGCGCGGCGCGAGCAGGGCTCCGTGGCCGAGCGCGGCGGCCGGCGCGCGCAGGCGCACCAGCCAGCCCCGCTGTGGTACACTCACAGGTCTGTGTGCAGGCGCGCGGCGTGCAGCGCGGCGCGACGCAGACAGTCGGGCAGCAGGCGCGGCGCGAGCAGGGCTCCGTGGCCGAGCGCAGCGGCCGGCGCGCGCAGGCGCACCAGCCAGCCCCGCTGTGGTACACTCACAGGTCTGTGTGCAGGCGCGCGGCGTGCAGCGCGGCGCGACGCAGACAGTCGGGCAGCAGGCGCGGCGCGAGCAGGGCTCCGTGGCCGAGCGCAGCGGCCGGCGCGCGCAGGCGCACCAGCCAGCCCCGCTGTGGTACACTCACAGGTCTGTGTGCAGGCGCGCGGCGTGCAGCGCGGCGCGACGCAGACAGTCGGGCAGCAGGCGCGGCGCGAGCAGGGCTCCGTGGCCGAGCGCAGCGGCCGGCGCGCGCAGGCGCACCAGCCAGCCCCGCTGTGGTACACTCACAGGTCTGTGTGCAGGCGCGCGGCGTGCAGCGCGGCGCGACGCAGACAGTCGGGCAGCAGGCGCGGCGCGAGCAGGGCTCCGTGGCCGAGCGCAGCGGCCGGCGCGCGCAGGCGCACCAGCCAGCCCCGCTGTGGTACACTCACAGGTCTGTGTGCAGGCGCGCGGCGTGCAGCGCGGCGCGACGCAGACAGTCGGGCAGCAGGCGCGGCGCGAGCAGGGCTCCGTGGCCGAGCGCGGCGGCCGGCGCGCGCAGGCGCACCAGCCAGCCCCGCTGTGGTACACTCACAGGTCTGTGTGCAGGCGCGCGGCGTGCAGCGCGGCGCGACGCAGACAGTCGGGCAGCAGGCGCGGCGCGAGCAGGGCTCCGTGGCCGAGCGCAGCGGCCGGCGCGCGCAGGCGCACCAGCCAGCCCCGCTGTGGTACACTCACAGGTCTGTGTGCAGGCGCGCGGCGTGCAGCGCGGCGCGACGCAGACAGTCGGGCAGCAGGCGCGGCGCGAGCAGGGCTCCGTGGCCGAGCGCAGCGGCCGGCGCGCGCAGGCGCACCAGCCAGCCCCGCTGTGGTACACTCACAGGTCTGTGTGCAGGCGCGCGGCGTGCAGCGCGGCGCGACGCAGACAGTCGGGCAGCAGGCGCGGCGCGAGCAGGGCTCCGTGGCCGAGCGCGGCGGCCGGCGCGCGCAGGCGCACCAGCCAGCCCCGCTGTGGTACACTCACAGGTCTGTGTGCAGGCGCGCGGCGTGCAGCGCGGCGCGACGCAGACAGTCGGGCAGCAGGCGCGGCGCGAGCAGGGCTCCGTGGCCGAGCGCGGCGGCCGGCGCGCGCAGGCGCACCAGCCAGCCCCGCTGTGGTACACTCACAGGTCTGTGTGCAGGCGCGCGGCGTGCAGCGCGGCGCGACGCAGACAGTCGGGCAGCAGGCGCGGCGCGAGCAGGGCTCCGTGGCCGAGCGCGGCGGCCGGCGCGCGCAGGCGAACCAGCCCACACCTTTGCGCGCTCACGCACAGCGCGCACACCTCGTGCCGCCGCCACGGGAGACCCGTCTCGCAGTAACGCAGCAACTCATCTAAGATAAAACACCTGAATGTATAAGACCTCGTTTACGGACAGGCGGCGCTGCTTGCACGCCTCAAGACAAATATACAGCAATGTATGGTGACGATTACGTTCAGGCGACGGCGTTGGCGGCTGTCACCGGCTGTCTCCGCGTTCGATGCGACGGCGGCCGTACGGCAATGTCAAATAAACGCATGCAATAACGTCTCTCCATAAACACAGGAACATGGCCATATTTGACTTTAGCGCGTGCCGCGTCGCATGCAGCACCGCGTCTCCATAAACGAACACTTAGGCTTCACCTACAGAGAAGCCGCGTCGCGTCCGGCGGGGCGGGCCGCCCTGAACTCAAATGTATATGACGGCCGTACACCACACTAGTCGCGGGTGCTGGCGCGGGCGCGAAGTGTCAACTTAGGCGTTGTAGTGTGCATTACAGAGAAGCGATGCCTAGTGTCTTCGTCTTTTAAGCGTCATCAAAAATGGGTTCTGCGCAGCTACTTCAGAGAGCTAAAGATTGGTTGTGCGTACTGTACTTATCGGTTGCACGCTCGAGTTGATTACTTACCGATCGGCAAATTCAAATGATCTTCAAAGTCCTCCAACCAGATGATGAGAATTTTCGTAGTGAAATCTCTATTACGTCTGCCGCTCCCTGTAAATACAATATCATCAGTTCGAGCGATAATATGCGCACCAATTATAGATCTTACACAGATACAAATAAGGTGCAAACTCGCCTGTGAGTCCAGCAGACGGCTGCTTGTCCAACTCCAGCGACAATGCCCTCACTTTCTCGTTAAGGCTCAGCTTCGCTCGGTCCGCCTTATCAGACTCGCTGATGCTACGTTCGTAGGACGGCGCACCAGAACTGTTGTTTGATACGTCCCAGCAGGAGCCGACCTTGTCTGAACCTCTGTAGATAATAAAAGTACACTACATTCAACAGATCTAGGCATTCGTGATGTTAGCCGTTTGCCTGCGCAGAACACAATTTTGTATCAAAAAGCGGTCACTGCGCAGAGAAACGGCTAACTTCACGAATGTCTAGATCCGTTGAATGAAGTGTAAAACCAAAAGTTCAATAGCCATTAGTAATCTTGAGTTAGTTGGAAGTTAGTTTTTTTACCGACCTCGTTCAAGTTTCCACTTCTGTCGGCACTCCCGGAGTGCCACTGATTTCTTTTTCAAGAAAGACAGTGATTTTATTTTGCCTCAGGGTGATTGAATACGTACTTGGAAGAGATACAGCCGTCGACATCAGACTTGATACTATCAGATGGATCGTCCGGGTCAGATAGTTCGTAACCAGAAGGCACCAAGAACGCTATCTCGCTTGTCGAATCAGACCAATATAGAACCTAGAGAAATACTTTGATGTTACTGGCATATTTTGTTTGACAATGCTATTAAAATATAAGGAAGTATAGTACGTACAACCGATCTTTAGCTCTCTGAAGTTAGGTGCACTAAATGATTGTGTAGGTTAGCGCGAGAAGGCGAGATAGGACGATGCAACAAACTAAGCGAGTGAGCGAGGCAGCTATACAACGCTGTCTTCGTCTTTTAGGCGTCATCAAAAATGGGTTCTGCGCAGCTACTTCAGAGAGCTAAAGATTGGTTGTGCGTACTGTACCTACTTAGTTAATTCAACTTTTTTTGCTTCAAAATAAACTTAAAGCCCTTCAGCCTTACCAATAAACGTGACATAAAGTTATTCCTCGGAATAAACTAATAATAACCATACATTTTGACATTTTACACTCAGGAGTAACATTACACAACGTTTATTAGTAAGGGCCTATATCTATAAGTTAGATCAAAGAAAAATTTTTCCAGGCTATACAAACATCTGGGGGTTGTTAACATGAACTCTTATTTCCTGGCAGTTTTCGAACTAAATGTTGATTTCCAATATAGAAACGTTGCAACTTATTACGAGTATGTTCTTATTATGTGCAAGCGAGAGAGCATGATAAGCGTTGCCATTTCAGATTCGTTTCTTTATGTCAAAATTACCATGCGTTTCTAAAACTGCCTGGAAATAAGAGTTCATGCTAAGCCACCTGTCCCGTGGAAGAACCTGCGTGTGAATTAACGTAATAACGTGTGCGCCGATATATTTTCATACAAAATTGTGTTCTGCGCAAACGGCTAACTTCACGAATGCCTAGATCCGTTGGGCGAACTGTACCTGTTCCCTGCCGTCGTACACAGCGGGCGTGTGTGGCGGCGAGCGCGGGCCGGCGCCGGCGGCTCCTGGCGGCGCGTCGTAGCTCGTGTGGACACGGCCCGCCCAGCCGCCGTGTCCACGCACACGGACCGCCTTGCCCAGGCTGTGGGATTGTACATGAGTTACTCCTTTCAAAAATACAAAAACAAATCTTCCTGCCCTTATCCGACTTAAGTGGGGTCGGCACAACAGAACAGAGAGAAATATCTCTCTTCCATTTCCCTCTATCACCCGTCATATCAGAACTCACTCCTTTCACAAACATATCCGCATTCACACAGTCCATCCATCTTTTCTTAGTTCTACCCCTACCGGTGTATCCATCCACATTCATACTCATCACTCGTCGTGTTATATGACTCTCATCCCTCATGACATGCCCATCACGCCAATTAACCTTCCACTTCTCAATTTGTCAGTCACTGGCGCTACTTTCAAACTTCCCCTGATGTACTCAATCCTTATCTTATCCATTCTAGTTACTCCACACATCCATCTCATCATTCTCATCTCTGTCGCATGTACTCTTCTTTCATCCGTCACTTTGGTTGCCCAACACTCTGATCCATACAATACGACAGGTCTAATGATCGATTTGTATATTGTCCGATTGAAAAATACAAAAACAAGAAAAGCAAGAAAATTATTTAAATCGCAATAACGGCCGGTTTTCGAATTGACAAGCTTATTAAACTCTGATTGACTTGGAATACTTGGTCTTCATTGGTTGACAGATTTGAACAATGATTAGTTCATTTTAATTTTGAATTTAGATAATTTGCGTTCGAGAAACCGTCCGTAGGGCGCACTTTTACAAATTTTAATTCTCACTATTCTATGCATGTTGACTTATTTTTGACAAGGCGCAATATGTTTAGAAAACTTATTAACGATAACTTTTTTGCTCAAGCTTAACTGGTTCTGAAAATATCCCAAAACCCTTGAATCTAATCTCATAGCCCTTTACATTGTGATCTAATTATCCTAGAATAATCGATTCATATAGCTCTGTTTCTTTCTTTATTTTTTTTTATAATATTTGAAACTTTTCATTATACTTTAGGTAATTACCTTCTTATGTTACACTTAAGACTACTATAATTTTTACTTCCACTACCATTGTACCTATTAGCGAAAACTTGTTAAGGCTTACCCCTGTTAATTTTTTCTGTATGTTCTAGGAAGTTGTTATAAAGCTGTTAGTTTTCCAATAAAATAAAATAAAATAAAAATTAAATAAAGTAAGTCGCACGACACTCGCTCAGTTCAAAAGCCCCATGTTGGGCGCCAGTTTAACACGACTAACGCTTTTAGTGCACCGACGGCAAAGGATCGCTGTGAAACATCTTCCTACCTGAATATGTGACTTTACTGAATATATACTGACTGTTTACTGAATAAAAATATCTATCTATCTATCTACGAAACCTCGATTACTGTTGTAACGCATAGCTTTCAAGAGACGGTTCAAACTGGTCTTACTCAGATCGAAATCAGGGAACTTAAAAAGCTGTTCATTGTGAATACTACAGTGTGATACATTTTAAGCTGCTCCCGGTAGGTGACTATCGTGATTTAGGATTTATTAATAACTAGCTGACCCGCGCGACAGCCGTTCACACGTGATGGAGTGACCAAGGGATATAGGGATTCATTTTTTCAGCGCAATTTAAAAAAAAATCTGTCATAAGAACTTTCTCCTGACAATAACAAACACAACAAAAAAAATTGTGAAATCGGTCCAGCCATTCACGCGTGATGGCGTGACCAAGGGATATAGGGATTCATTTTTATATATAGAGAATTTCCAACAAAATTTAGATAGAACAACATCTGCCAGACCAGCAGTTAGTATAATAATGTTACCCTCTCAGCATGTGTATGAAGCCAGCAGGCAGGTCCTCACTGCGGCTATTAGCCACGATCTCGTGCGCAGTGTCCTGTTTCGCGCGTGCGCAGAACACGTGCGCGGTGACCACGCTTCGTGCGCCGCACGCGTCTATACGACGTAATGCTGACGCAAACCCTGGGAGGGAGTCATCTAGGGCTATAAGACGGGACGGGGCGCCCTAGGGGGGATAAAACTAATATTATTATACAGGGAGAGACAACATTTTACCATAAAAAAATGCTTCTTCTTGTCGTGTCCCCAGTTCTTTCGAACCAGTGTGGTGAAAGGATTTAAAATGCGCCTCAAAGGCTCCTTTCGAGAAATGGTATTATAAGGATTAGCACACTTTATTATATTTATTTATTTATTTATTTTATCTAAAGACGACGTGATAGATAGGGCGAAGAGGAGGTGTGTTAGAAAGGCTGACCACACCACCATGTTGGATGAATTCACCAGAGTATTTTTTATGAAGATAGCCGAAAAAATGCATGTATCATTTTCAAAAAAACAGGTAAAAGACACAAAATAAGAGGACGTACCTTTTTATCCCCTCCAATGTTGAGATAGCCGAAGTTAGATAGAAACAGTCTAGCTGTCTGGAACTCCGTCACCGGCTGGGGCGGCACATACTCTTCTGGTGTCTGAAATAACATTTCACAGTTAAAGAGTATATTTGGTTCAACGCAACTATTAGATCATTGTGAAGGTTCACTCACCACATTATCCTCGTTCTCCTTGACCTTCCTCTCTATATTGGCCTGTTGCTCCAACAGTTTGAACAGCGTCGGAGCCTCCGCGTCGTTCAACTGCCGTAGCACTGCGTCTAGGCTCGGGAACGCAGAGTCACTGGGGAAGGAATTGTAATAATCATAACGTAGGAACTTTAAAAAAATCTTTCACACACTCGGCCAAAGTTAGTTACACGCTTGCGCAAAGTCAGACACATGCTTGGGCACAGTTAGTTACACGCTCGGGCACAATCAGCCACAGATACGCTCGGATGCAAAAGTCTGATTGCGTCACACGCTCGGGCAAACTCGGCCACACTCGGTGCCCAGCCGGCCGCATGTCGACTGTAGTAGTACCACGGATTTAAGAAATGAGGGGATTGGCTATGGAGGCGTGGCGCGCGTCACAACTTCCAGTCTGGACCGACTGGTTACTCGAAATCGGGCATTAGTCGCGCTTCATGGCTGGCCGCGTGTACGTTTACCAAAGTAGTCAAAATTAAAAGTGATTCAATTCAATGTTCGACATACATTGCTGTTTATCTTGATACCAGTCACAGTCCAAGCAACAAATGACGCAATGGAATTTAAAGTCAACAATGCTCTCAACACTACGTGTGTTGCGTGGTACGGCCGCTGGTGCGCTCCGCCGAGGGGAGAAGTTATATGGTATTCTGTGGAAGCTAGATATCGATGCCTAAGTTTGTATAGTTATAATATGGTTCGCATTGATTGGGTAATTTGTTAGTGTGAATCGATCAAGTAGCCAGTAATAGAGTTGCGTTCAGTGTGTCTGTTGCGCGAGTGGGGAAAATCTGGCGACATCGTGTTTCATATGATTATTATCAAATAGCCAGTCTATATATGTCTGTGAGTAGTACACACAGGCACACACACGCTACTCACACGAGACAGGGCGGCGCGGGCGGCAGCGGCCGGCAGTGCGGCGCGTGCGGCGCGCGTGCCGGCCGCATGTCGACTGGGCGCGCGCACGCCGCGCCGCCGCCGCGCCCGGCGCAGCGCGCGCTCCCTCGCACGCTGAGCGACCACGCGTACCGGCCCCAGCCGCAACGGATTATCACTGACAACACACAAACTGTTTCAAGCTTCGGCCAAAATTAGCCGCAACGAACGCGCCATTCACGTCGGGGTCACCAATCATCAAATCAAATATTTTTATTTGGAACAAAAACACATGCGAGTAAAAATACAATAGGGAAACGTTGACTACTGCAAAAGTTAGGAAACTGAGTAGCAATAATTGAAGGGCTAATGAGATGACGCAGTCCCTACGTAAATGGAGATGGTACAAATAATAACTTTCATATTCGGTATCCAATTTATTTATATTTTCACGATAAAACAATTACATGTCTGGACCTAACAAGAGGGGAGTACCGGCTGGCGACGCGTCGTACAAAATATACGCGTCATTCCAATTGGTACTTGTGGCTATAGCCGCCAGGTCTTTTGTCGTATCAATAGTGCCTTGCACATGCACACCTACCTACGTGACCTCTAGTTTAACGACTACAGTAATATAAGACATAAGTAATTTCAAGTGTTATGTTCATGAGCGACTTATCGCTGAAAGCGATCTGTTTCAGGTAACCTTTGGATGGACATGATAAAAAATAACTGATGGTCTGTGACATAAAGGAATTATTTTTACAAAGTTCATACACAACCATACTAATGTAACAAATGTGATACCCTAGAGCGATTGAATAAATAAAATCGTATTTAAAACTAGTTTTTCAAACCTCACGTCATTAAATACAGAGGGGTTATTCGCGTTCGTTTTTTCGTTCATTTGTTGAATATTCGGATGCTTCTTTCTAAGAGCTACATTGTATTCAGTCGATAAGATCAACGTTAAAACAAGGTCCTAACCTAGGACCAAATATTCCAAACCGAAAAAGTGGCCCTTGAAGTCAAAAATCGTAGAAAGAAACATCCGAATATTCATCAAACGAACGAATATAAGAACGGGAATACGGCTCCTGCGCATTCGACTTACCGACAAGCGTAGGCTGCGGTTCTTGGCTATTGGCCAGCGGTTCTTCCAAGAGAGACAGCAATATATTGCCGTCTGCGATGTAGTGCCTCAGTCGGCCGTGCCCCAAGGCTGCCAACCACCGCTCGTCGAGGCGACACCACGCGGTCCCGTTTGGACCGTTACCAATCTAACGAAACCAATTTATCAGTGGTGAGTGAGAATGAACGAGTGAATTAATTATGAAAGCTCAATCAATCATACTTAACACGTTGGCTGCCAACTACGAGTATATTCGTAGCAACGTATCTAGGATCCAGCGCCAGCTACGAGTTTATACGTAAATGTTTAGTTGAGGCTACCTACAAAATTAAAAGCGTTGGCAGTGTAAACAGGACGGGAATCGATTGGTTGGCATTGGAAATGAAACTTACAAAATAAAATGAGAACACTTTCATATATATTTTTTTTCAGAGTTAGCTAAGAAGTGCTGCTAGCTACGTAAATACTCGTAGTGATGATTTTGTATGGATGGCAATGGGTATAGGTTTTTTTTACTACGAATATATTCGTATGGCAGCCAACGTGTTAAATTAACTTTTTGGGTACTCCTAATCAGAGAGTTAAAATTAGCACGTATTTTGAATAAAAGCAGTGTTAATTTTATTACCTGTTCCAAAATAAGCATCAGAAGTGATTCAGCCGCGTCACGCACTCTCATCGAAACAGGTTTGAGTTCCTTTTCATCCTTCATTTTAGGTGGTTCTCCAGGCTTTCCTAAAAACGGTATCATCAGCATTCAGAACAGGACTATACCAAACATCAAATCAATAAGTACAGTTCGCCCAACGGATATAGGCATTCGTGATGTTAGCCGTTTGTCTGCGCAGTGAACGCTTTTTCATACACAATTGTGTTCTGCGCAGCCAAACGGCTAACTAAACGAATGCCTATCTAGGCATTAGTTACAGTTCGAACTGTAACTAACTCACATAATGCTGTCTGTGTTGGGGCCATTTTGCAATCTCCTAACTTTTTTTTCATGTACTATAATATGTGCCTAGAGTGTTACTACAATACACTTTAGGCACATATTATTATAGTACATGAAAAAAAGTACAGAGCAGTGTATTGGAGTGCAGTGTACTGTAGTGTAGTGTCGTGTAGTCTAGTTTCAGTAGTGGAGTGTGTGGAGTGCAGTGTATTGTAGTGTAGTGTCGTGTAGTCTGGTTTCAGTAGTGGAGTGTGTGGAGTGCAGTGTATTGTAGTGTAGTACAGTTAAGTGTAGTGCACTACACACGAGTGTAGTGTAGTGTTACCTTGACTCTTGGTGCCCGAGATGCCGAGCTCCACGACCTCCATGAGCGTGGCGAGACAGTCGGCGTCGGCCAGCAGCGCGGGGCACAGCCAGGCGGCCAGGCAGCTGTACGCGGCTACTACACACGAGTGCAGGTCCCGCGAGTGTGCCTGTGGGGGCCGCCCGCACTGTACGCTGATGTAGTCGCAGATCCAACGGACTGCGCGCTTCCTTTCTATCGCCTCTACAATGAGTACGAGTGAGGATAAATTTAAACCTAACGGTCAGTACTGACAGACAGTGCGTAGTAGGATTGTGAGTTTCCGGTTCATTTAGCGCTACCCTGAAAGTCAACACTGACATCAGTCGTCGCTAGCTACGCCCTTAAAAGATGCGTGCGTACAGTAAAGCGCTGACCTAAGCTCGTAATACTATTACGCACTGACCTTCAGTAAGGTAAGAAGTCGAACATAGTGTACAGTACGCACAACCAATCTTTAGCTCTCTGAATTAGCTGCGCGGAACCCATTTTTAATGACTTGTATAGCTGCCTCGCTCACTCGCTTAGTTTGTTGCATCGCGCTATCTCGCTTACTCTACCAAACCTGCGCAATCGTTTAGTGCACCTAACTTCAGAGAGCTAAAGATTTATTGGTTGTGCGTACTGTAATTATCGAACAATATTTGTTTTATTCCACTTACCAATAACATATTCTAGAATGCATGAAAATGAATAAAACATCTATCAATAGCAGACTAAACAAACTCATTACTCAAAAACATAGCAGATGTGAAAAGCACATCTCCGCCGCGAAACCAGGAGCGCGGATACGCTGTAATTTCGACGTGATATGTCAGTATGTAGGAGAAGCTGCTCTAACGCATAGAATTAACTATAATTCTATCTCTTTCCGCCCGCGATTCCGTCGATCGGCTCAAATGCCTTTCACACCTCCTTTTTCGTGGTTTCGCGTTGTTTTCGCACAAGTCTGTCAACGATCTCTGGGGCCTTACCACTTATGCGAGCAGAATTGAACTTTGTTGCGTCGCAGCAAGAGTCGCTTTTATTTATTTTTTTCGAGAAGAGAGCCTTTTGTACGCATCTGTATTCTTGCGGGTTCGAATCCCGTCGGAATCGAAAATTTTGATAAGACTTTTAATTTCTTAATGAAATACCTAGTGCGGTTTAACACTATAAAAAATATAAATAACTTACCTGGTTTTGAAGAATGTAGTTTCGCCAGGCCAGACAACAGTTCAAGTGCTGCCAAAGAAACTTGCAGGTCTCCCTTCCAGGAGGATATCAGCCGGTGGCACACCAAGTACGTGGCGCGCACTACTAGCGCTGCACCTGTTGTATCACTGGCTTTTTAGTTTTAGGAGGTCTTAAAAGTTTGTTCAAAGAAACTCGGTATTTAATTGATGTCTTTATTATTTTTTGCTTTTCAGTTTCTCCGACGGTATTGAGAGAATGATTTGGTGTCCTTTACAGTTCTCTTTTGTTCCTATCACATAGTCGTTAAGAAAAAAAAACAAGAATTCGTAGAATCATCTTTCTAGGTACGCGTCTCATAATTACGTTTTTTTTCTTATTTCTACCTACCTAAATTATTGTATTCGATGTCTCAAACTTTGTACCTACTAAACATGTTATTGATAACGAGAACGTAGTGTTTAGACAAATCAAATATAGGCTTAGAAACACTACTAAATAAAGATTGTAAACTTTTCTGAGAAATAAAGATAGAAATAAAGATATCTATCTATCTCTCTTCTCTCTCTATCTATTGAACTGAAAAGGTTTTCTATTGTATTGTAACAAAAACTGCTACAAATAATAGCATAAGGTCATTTAAATTAATTACACATGTGTGTTATTAATTAACACAGTACAGACTTAAAGAAACACAATTTCAGTAACATCCATACTATCCATACTAATATTATAAATCTGAAAGTAACTCTGTCTGTCTGTCTGTCTGTTTGTTATTGTTACGCTTTCCCGCCCAAACCGCTGAACAGATTAAGCTGAAATTTGGCATAGTTAAAGGTTGTATTCCAGGGAAGGACATAGGCTACCTTTTATCCCGAAAAAATATATAAATCTGAAAGTAACTTTGTCTGTTTTTCTGTCTGTCTGTTTGTTACGCTTTCACGCCCAAACCACTAAACCGATTAAGCTGAAATTTGGTATAGTTAAAGGTTGTATCCCAGGGAAGGACATAGGCTACCTTTTATCCCGAAAAAATATTATAAATCTGAAAGTAACTTTGTCTGTTTTTCTGTCTGTCTGTTTGTTACGCTTTCACGCCCAAACCACTAAACCGATTAAGCTGAAATTTGGCATAGTTAAAGGTTGTATCCCAGGGAAGGACATAGACTACCTTTTATCCCGAAAATATGAAAAAAATCCCGAGTGACCGCGGGTCACACCGCGGGAGCGCAGCTAGTATTAAATAAGTATCATATCAATGATGCATCAGTTAAGCCGACAAGGGAGGATCCCGTAAAAATAAGAAATTAAATGAGGAATAGTGCTTGTGAACCAAAAATATGGAATTACTCGGTAGAACAAGCAAGCAAAACTAATATAATCACAGAAAAAGCATTGCTCAGTGTACGGAGTTCAAAATGTAAACGTCAATCTCTGTACACAGCTATTTCAAGAGCGATATTTGAAATGATAAATAGTATAATTAATAAAAAACATAAATGTTTTGACCACGATTTGTTTTCATTTTAAACAAATTCTTCTTGTCTAATTTATATGTATCTTTAGAAGACGCTATAAGAAAATAAGATAGATAAGATAAAATAGTTTATTTTGTGCCACAAAAAAAAAAACAATAAAATACATAGAATTACTTTTTTATTTTTATTATTTTATTACATTACTTCAAATAATATAAATGACAACATAATTGGCCGCCACTCAGCGTAGAACTCTCAGCACTCAGTGTAGAAGTACTTTTAGGTTCCAAAAAGTAGTCTCATGACCGAGTTTCTATCATTCTATTATTCAAATATCGCCCTTATGAATCGCAACATATGGTGCATAATTACCGAAAACAGGCGAGGATGGGTCTAGCTCCCTAATGTCAGCCGCGAAGTCCTCTAACGAGTGCCCCTCACTGCCCGAAGCGCTGCCGCTGTCCGAGCGCGCTATAAAGATACTTACTGCTCAGGACTTAAGGTTCAATTTTGACTGGGAAATCTATTGAACTTTGGCGTCACTTGGGACATGTTTTATGTAGATTTTATTACAATAAAAATGTATAACCCATAATGTGAAATTTAATACTTAAGTAGGCCGTACGTTACACCCAAATTTTAGGGGTTTGTAGCACCTACCCCAATTTCAAGAGCGCATACCCTTATTTTGAGTAATAGTGTATGCAAGGCAAAATAAAAATGTGTGTAGCGTGGATATGTGCTATCGTGAGTTAGCCTTGAATAGCATGTCGTGTGATCGCTGTGTTAAAAATGTTGATTATTTATGAGGAACATTCTTTAAATGGCAAATGAATTTAATACTTTTTAAAACATAAAATTATTTTCTGATTTTGAGAATATATCTGTCTCTCTGTCTGGCCGCATAATAAAAAGACTAGCCTTTTAATTAAACGGCTGACTAGTTGGCTGCGACATCTCTATCACAAGTATTCGTCGAAATTGATAAAAGCGCCATCTAGTTTAGTTTTCGGAACTAAATTTTAAAGAACCTTCCTCATCTTACATCACTTATAATAAGCTTACCTTTAAAATCCGTATTATGCGACATTGTAGATGCGGGAGGCGCACTATGCGTTCGCCCCGACGTCGCTTGCGCATTATGTCTCACACATAAGTACAATGCACTGAGTAACGGCACTGCCAATGCTTCGGAAGTTTCCGCTTGAACTGCTGATACACAGATCAAGGATAAACGACCGCGAGTGTAGTCCCCCAGCGTCATTCCCGCACTGGAAAATTATAGTTATTGCTGAGGAATAAGGTTCATATTGATGCAGTTGTATTGAGAGATTAATTTTATATGATTATTATTATTAGTGATGGCGTGGCTTTCATATCACTGCGGCCATGAAGACCTATTGTGATCGCCACTTTCAAGTCGCCCCTTGAGGCGGGGCGTTCATAGTTCACTACCAAGCCCTACTGCTAACAGAAACTGTAGGACCTTTTTGGGTGTGAATTCTCGTAGCTCCTCTGGGCTTAAGGTGTATTTGCCCAGAATGGCGCTGCGTTTGTGCATTAATGGTCCACACTCGCCTAGCAGATGAAGGGGCGATTCATCCGCCTCTTTGCAGAACCTGCAGGTTGGAGTGTCGCAAAGCCGTAACTTAAACATGTGCTTGTTAAGGCGACAATGTCCAGTCCAGTTTTAAATGATACATAGATCTGTGTTAAAGATGGAACAACGGTTGCTTCATGCCAGAGATTAACAAATGCGAATAGGGAATAGAATGAATATTTTTTCATTTTGATTATCATTTTACAACAGCGCCATCTAGTCACAAAATAAGGAAGTATTATACAAAGATTACCGGATAATTAGTAGAATACCTAGCTTTTTATACAACTCAGCACAATTACCACATTCAGTAAAGCTAGTATAATACTCACTATTCATTACATCCCGGGAACTCAGGCACCGGCAGTCCCCTATAATGATAGGGGAAAGCGACCATAGACAACAGACAGCTGATAGCAGCCTTCCTAAGCGCGCGCCGGTCTATAGACCCGCAGTCTATCTTCGGCTCTTTGTCTGTCAGGATGTGGTCTAACGCGTTGATGAAGTCCGGAACTAGGACCAACACGCCGTCAAGGTCTAGTCTGGAGGAGGAAATAACTTTGGTTAATGTTTAGACAGTTAAACGAAACGTCTACCATGCGATTAATACTATGAAACACATTAGTTTCAGAATTGGTTCCGATGATGGACATACGAAACGAATCTTATGATCTTACGCACGACCGATCTTTGTCTGTCTGAAGTTAGGTGCACTAAACGATTGCGCAGGTTTGCGCGAATAGGCGAGATAGCACGATGCAACAAACTAAGCGAGTGAGCGAGGCAGCTAACGCTGTCTTCGTCTTTTAGGCGTCATCAAAAATGGGTTCTGCGCAGCTACTTCAGATAGCTACAGATTGGTTGTGCGTATTTTACAAGTGTGTTGATGGTTAGCCTATTCTCTGTCCATGGAGTTCGTTACTGCGTTCTTACAAACAAGGAGCAAGTTACTTACGTCTCTCGTGTATAAAAATAATTCTGTAGTGTCTGTGTAAGTTGGTAACAACGTCAAAGTCAAAGTCAAAAAGCATTTATTCAGTAGGACCGCTGGGAACACTGCCCTGTATGCAATTATGTTGAGTATTCGGAGTACGCTACCGCTACAGTAGTGCGCGACGTAGCGGCGCAGTATCAGCGTAGCTGCGTCGTATCAGCGTAGCGGCGTCGTATCAGCGTAGCTGCGTCGTATCAGCGTAGCGGCGTCGTATCAGCGTAGCTGCGTCGTATCAGCGTAGCGGCGTCGTATCAGCGTAGCTGCGTCGTATCAGCGTAGCGGCGTCGTATCAGCGTAGCTGCGTCGTATCAGCGTAGCGGCGTCGTATCAGCGTAGCTGCGTCGTATCAGCGTAGCGGCGTCGTATCAGCGTAGCGGCGTCGTATCAGCGTAGCGGCGACGTATCAGCGTACCTGAACACGTGGTGCGCGTTGAGCACGATGTGCGCGGCGCTGGCGGCGTGCGGCGGCGCCAGCCCGCGGCGCACACAGACGTAGCTGCGCGCGAGGTAGGGCGCCAGCACCGACTCGCCGCCCACCACCGAGCACAGCACGCGGCACAGCGCGCCCAGCGCCTCCGCGCGGCCTGCACACACAGACGCAAATGTACAGTAACACGACCTGCACGACCACACATGTGCAATAAATATTATATTTTTATAGTGTTAACCGCACACTTAGGGATATTTAAAGATTTTTAAATGTATCCCAAAAACACACATGTGCAATAGTCTTACTTAAACTTTCGCGATCACAATTCATCTTTAGAGATATATTTTATTACAGGATTTTATCGCGTATTACCTTTATTATTTCCCGACGTTTCGGCTGTATTGCAACAACCGTGGTCGCGGGCGAACTGGAGGTAGGTCAGCGGAGCCGACGAAAAGTGGCGGTAGTTATATAGAACTACCCTCCACTAATCTTCAGAAATAAGATCGGCCGCACGTCCACCACGGCACACTACACTAACAGTATCTTCACACCGAAAAGTCACATTACAGTACACATGTGCAGTTGTTGTCACGAAGCGAGTTGGTATTCAATATGTGTGTAGCGATGTACGTGTTTCTGTGTACGTAAGCTTAGGAATGCTCCATAGACGAATGAGCGCTCGGTATCGTTACGCATACAGAAACAAATCTACACATAATCAAGATCGATTTACGTTCGTGAGACGAAACCACAATAGAAGATAGTGAGCAAGGCAAGCTATAAAATCTAACGTACCAGGCATGTAACTCTGCATGTTGAGCCGATGAGTCGCGTCAGAAAGGGACGGCGGCGGTGGCGTGCCGTCTGCTCGCTCTAAAAACAAAATAATATTAAATACACATTTCTATTTTAAGCATCAAGTTAAACGAAAAGGCCGTGCCATCAATCAATGATACGTGAGCAATTTCTTCAAGTTAAAGTTCAAGAAAATATCGACGACCTCTGTGGCGCAGTGGGTGATAGCCCGCTTGGGACGCAGAAGGTTGCGGGTTCGATCCCCGCCGCGGGATAAATGTTGGCATGGATAAAGATTATACCCCAGGGACGGACATAGGCTACTTTTTTCTTTAAATATTTATAAGGGGGCGTGAAAATAAGGGTTTTTTTATTTTTCTCATTTTGCACGGTAAATGGCACTTGAATCCTAATAATGCGCAGACGTAGTTGCGCGGGTCAGCTAGTACATAATATGTATGAATTTACAACAAATAGTATATCAGTTATCTGGTTCCCATAGTACAAGCTTTGCTTAGTTTGAGGCTAGATGAAGCTGTATGAAAATGTCCAGCATTATTTATTTATACAACTCACGTTGATTATTGTTATAAGAAGGCGAGGTGCCAATAAGAGCCGCTTCGAACAGCCACTCGCCGAATAAATGGAAGATGGAGTTCACCTTCGGACGTAGAGGCGTCAGCGGAGGCTTCTCTGAATCATCCACTGGAAGATAAATGTCTAAACATTGAATAAACCACATTACTTATTTCTTAATGTCAAGAAGAACAACATTTCTGCTTCGATCATACATTTTTACAAGCAAACATACAGGGTGTAAAAAGACTACTACCGAAAACTGAGGGGTTGCAATCAGACCATGATTCTAATCATATTTAGCGAAAACAACACAAAAAAAAATTGACTTAGCTACGTCATTTTATGTTATTTTCGGTTATTTACTACTAGGGCAACATAAGAAGACCATACCTATCTGATAATTTCATTAATAATGCTATTTTCTCCGGATATAATGATTTTTTCGGAAAATCCTTTTGGATTTAGTTGTGTGTTAGGATGCTGTACCTACCCTCTTCGGCTTCGGTAGACGTCTTTTTACACCCTGTATACAAGGTAGGGCCAAATTGTGTCCTATTGGCACAACCCTCTTTTTTTTTTTGTTTGTCTGTAGTTCGTCTTAGGAAATAATAGGTTTACTTGAAAGAAAAATATTATAACAACTTTTTCTAGTTTTAGTAAAATGTGTATATGTCCTTTATCGAAAAAACAAGGGTCAAACAACGCGTTTCTCATCTGATACACTTATTTCAAAGTAACGGACAAATTCAATACTAAACTAAGTATTTTTTTTTTCAACCTATCGTGTCCCACTGCTGGGCAAAGGTCTCCCCCTATATCTACCACTTCTTGCGCTCCAAGGCCACGGTTTGCCAGTCTGGCTCGAATGCATCCAGATCGTCTCGCCACCTTTTCCTGGGTCTGCCGCGTCGTATAGTGAAAACAAGTCAATAAACTTTATCTTACAAATATTTATAGAAGTACAGTCGCGGTATGAAAAGGTTCGTCATCTTAAAGTCGACTTTTGCTTGCACGAGTGCAAGAACCAGTACTGCCAACATTTTAATTAATAAATATTACGTTTTGTTATGTTTAGCGTTTACTATCGATTATAGGCAATGACATATCAAAAAGGTTTTGCATAATTTGTTTACTGTTTTACTCCATCCTGTCAATTTTACAAAAATAACAATTACCCATAACAACAAGATTTTGATATAGGTTATTTGTATTTAAACGTTATTTAGATTACTGTAATCTTTAATTATACTCTATTTTCCTGGACTGCCAAGATTTATTGACAGAGATATTACTGTCGGGGTAAACCGCTTTGTTGATAGGACCGAATATGAAAGAATAGTACGAATAAGTAATATAATAACTTTATTTTATTTAATAACGTATATAACCACCATTAGCATCAATCACACATTGTAACCTGTTTCTCATAGAACCAACAAGGCGAGAGCATAGGTCCGTCCCTCGTGTATCTTCCCAAATGATATGGCAGTGGTCTTCTATAGCCTTCTTGGTTCTTTCGTTTCTATTATCCCATCGCTGCACCATTAAACCCCATAGGTTCTCGATCGGGTTTAAATCTGCAGATCTTGCTGGCCACGGAATCACCGCTATATCACTGTGCCGATTGAACCATTCATTCACAATACGAGCAGTGTGCGTGCGAGCATTGTCTTGAACGTAGCTGACCTGAGGTAAGTCAGCAGCTGTATATACGGTACGGACACTTGGTAGCATACTGTCTTCCAGAACCGATAGATAGTGAGTTGCATTTGCCCTTGAAGGAAGAAGAACGAGCTCGCCCACTCCATCCGCTGACATCCACCCCCAAATATTGGCAGAGATACGTCCAGAACTAAAATTGGGCACTACATGGTCTTCTGTATATCTCGTGCCGTTATACCTCCACAAATGAAGCCTCCCATGTTGGCTTGACATAAAGGATTTTTCGTCGGTAAATATAGTGGTACTCCAATCAAAGTTCAAATAGGTCTCTGCAAATCTCAAGCGTGCTTCCTTATGGGTTGGTGTCAGAGCAACTTTTTTTGAGTGTCGTCTATAATGTAATCCCATTGAGTGTAATGCATTTCTTATTACTCTAGGACAAACTTCATACAGTTGAGCGAAATGATTGGTTGACACAAAGCCATTTTCTTCATATTGCCGTCTCATGTCGGCATTTTGTGCAGCACTAAGGATAGGACGGCGACCAGAATTGTTGTGACGATGATCTATGAGTTCACCTTCTTCACCATATCTCCGGATCCAAAATCTTACACTATCCCTGGTTACATTAAGACGACGCGATATCTCACTGATATTGTAGCCAGCTTCATGTTCAGCAATAATTGCTGCTCTTTCTACAACACTTAAAGGTCTCGGCATTTTATGTAAAATATAGAAACGTGAAAAAATAAAATTGCAATGTCAACAATGACAGACAACGAGATGTTGAAACCAATAAAAAGTTTTTACATTATATAATCTTCTTGGTCAAGACAGAAAATCAAACAAGTATAATCTGTAATTTTAAACTTTATTGTCAAACAGTTAAACATAATTTTCTGTGAACCAGTCTGTTCTGTGACTTAGTTTGAAAAGGTAATATGTGCTTGCGGAACGTTAAATGAATCAATTTGAAAACTGGCGAACCTTTTCATACCACTACTGTACAAAACACATTTTTACATAGGATTTTTTAACTGACCTGTTGATGTGATGGAGTTAGGCGGTGTAGTAGGGGCGACACTGACGGGACGGCTGCTTGACAAGCCAATCAGAGACGTGCGCGGTGTGCCTAGAGATTAACAAACTTATTGGGGCTTATTACAAGAAAATGAGCCTAGTTTAGACCAAGTCTAACTAAAAAACTGTCCCTAGAAAAACGATCTTTAAATACTCGTACATAGAACGTTTTTTTGTGGTAACAGTTTTGTTTTGACATGTGTCAACATGTTCAACCAAGGTTTTACGTTTTTATAATAAGCAGCATTGAAACCAGAAATGTCCAAAAATTGGTATTGTGGTTAGAGCGAGAGAGGTGATAGTCTGGCGAAGAATGGCTCTTCAGCGACTATCGTTTTATCTCACTCGATATTGCAAATTTATTTAATAGATGCAGTTCGATTCTATTCGACCTGTGCTCACTTTACAGACTGCTAATGCAGTTTGCGGGTATTATAGGTAATTACTAGGTAAATCGGGTTTTGTTTTCACTAAACGAGTAATTACACTTTGACCAAGGAAAGTCTGTTACTAGCCCTGTGTAAACCATCTATAAAATAAAATATTAACAAAAATACACTCCAGTGATCAAATCGAGCAAAAAAGTGCACTCAATCTATTCACAAGTGAAAAAAAAATACAGTGCTAGTGCAAATAATAAACTAAACTACTAATAAAACACAAACAAACTAAATCAAAAACCAATACTATTCACACAACACAAACAAATTAACTTAACCAATAAAGGATACCTTCACTTAATAATTTCATCTAGACTACCTAACCTATCCTAACCTATATTTAACAGTTATTCTACCTCACGAAGGCGCTAGGCGGGTTGGTTTTAATTGTGTGTGTAGATTTCTTTCTGTATGCGTAAGTGATACTGAGCGCTCATTCGTCCACGGAGCGTTGCCGAGCTTACGCACACAGAAACAACTTGCATGTACATCTACACTTTCGTGAGATAGAACAACTGTACAATACGTTCAACGGATTCGTGAAGTTAGCAATATTGTGCGAAAAAGCGGTCACTGCGCAGTCAATCGGTTAACTTGAATGCCTAGATCCGTTGAACGTATTGTTTGTAAATACAGTTACCTTTGTCAGCAGGTCGTGTCTTCGGCGCGGCCACACTGAACGACTTGGCGAGGCGTCGGTGCGCGGGCGGCGTCACGTCCCCGTCCTCGCGCTCCACAGCCGCGGGCGTCGGCGACCACCAGCGGTCGCAACCGCGTCCTACCCCACGCCCACACCCACACCCTTTACAACAGACCCTGGACAACCATTCTCTAATGGCCACTAACATACTTCACGCCGAATGGGAAAGGCCTTTATTTGAGGTCCTATAGGAAACTAAACTACCCGGCGAATTTTGGTAAAAAGCCTGATTCGATTTCTAGGAACTGGGACACGCAAAACCGATATTATGTTTCGTCCCGTCCCTAGGTAATGTGTATTTTTATGAAATCAAAATCCATCGTTGTTCCCAGAAATCATAAAAAAATAGAGATCTATTAGGTAAATAAATTATATTTTTAATTACATCTATTAGGTATTGGAAAGTGGTTGTCCAGTTATTTAGGCTGACGTAAACACCCGTCAGATGGATTTGGGCTGACGGCTGTCTGTCAGTTGAAGAATGCAAAGATATAAAGATATAAATAGTTGGATTTCTGCGCTGATTCCTTTGTGTAACATTTTATATCAAAATTCTGTTCAAAAATATCTAGATATATATCATGTCTAACATAGTACGTAGCTCATGTAGTACAAACTGGCGCAGAACCATTCAGGCTGCGCCAGATTGCATTTTTATGCATGATAAGTTTTTTAAATTTCTTACGTGTCACAAATGATTCAGCGTAGGAATCAAAGATCATTTCAGAATCACTCAAGCATCAATCAAAATACGGTGTAATAAAGCTCATTTTGCTTCGTAGCCTAAGTGATCAAGTATACGCCCTTTATCTGTGCAACCGATACTAGAAGTTACATAAATATGGTGCATAGAATTTTACAGTGCTATTTTCAAATCAGCTTTCCGAATAATGTAGTGAAGTAACCTATTTGATATCATACTAATACACCCCGAGGTATTCACATAAAAAGAAGAATGGTATCTTTACACATAAACAAACAAATTACGACTGTGGCTTCGTTCGCATGTCTATCAGTTAATTGTGTGTGTATTATTCCAGGTATTTATTTATATTTAACAAATTAATACCAAATCTCATAGCATTTTTAAAAGCTGAGACGTAGAAATAAAACAAACGTTCATACCAAATGTTGATTAAAATTAGTATGATCAAACCCAACTCTGTAAAACTGAATGACATTTTCATCAAACCAAAAATCTGTTAATAAACTAACTGGTGTGTAGTTATCAAAAGCATGTGGTCAGCATTTTCTGAGTAAACATACGTTAACTATAATTGACATCAATCGTATTTAATCTTCTGGAAGTTCTATGTTTCAAATTGTTTTTTGAAGTAGACTGTTGCTTATGACAGTTCCAGTCTCTAAATAGTTTACACCATTGACAACCACACACAAACCAACTAACCCATCTAAACTACAAAACAGACCCAAAATAATATACAATTATCTTATTTAGAAAAAACATTGACACAGAAATTCACGTTGCTAACCTTATTTATGTCCTATACAATTCCATGTCAATGTATTTCCGAAATACTTTGACTGCGAAGGTTTTAGCAAATTCCTTACTACTTTAGTATCTTGACTACTAGAAAATCTAGTAGAAACTTACCTAGAAAAGCGTCGACATGCGCCGAGATTCCTATCATAGCTTTGTGGAAGATGGCCGGTAGTGCCTGTAAACACGGGTGTTGACTCGGATCTCGCTGCCCTTCGTCTTGGGTTATTGAATACTAGAAGAGACAAAGCTTTGGTAACAAAAGCGCTAATTTAAATCGAATATAAGACTTTAATATACAACGCACGCGAGCTACATACATTTTCCTTTCATCACTTCAGGAACCACATTCTAGCTTTTGATGCAAGAAAGACCTTCCTCGATAATATGCGACTTTATTTAATATTCAAAGACTTATCACTTTGAATATTAACTTATCGAGAAATGCGAGTCAACAGCTCATCCTTTACGAGAAAAGCGAGCCAGCTCTTTATGAGAAAAGTGAGCCACAACAAACCCTTTGCTTACCTGCAGGAAGTCGGGCGTCTGGCTGATGAGATGCGAGCGGCAGAGATCGACGGGGCTTATCTATGAGCAAAGCAAGCCGCTAGCTCTTTACGAGCAAAGCGAGCCACAGCTCTTTACGAGCTAAGCGAGCTATTCCTTTGCTTACCTGCAGAAAGTCAGGCGTCTGGCTGATGAGATGCGGGCGACAGAGATCGACGGGGTTGCCGATGGTATGCAGCATGCGGTACCACGTCTGTACCACCGCTTCGCCGCTCATCTCCGCTGGGATTAGGTTCTGGTCTTCTTCACCTAGGAAATACACACTTATTTATATTTTATTTTTATTGGAAAATAAACAGAATCTAATACATTTTAGGAAGTGATGGAAGTAAAATTGTAGTAAATATGATTATCTTAAATCATACATCAGGGATAAGAGCTAGCGCATTTTTGGCTCAAATGAATCATTGCCATGCAGCGAGGTAATGCCACGTGTTCGGCACCCTTCACGGACGGTAACCTGGGTCAGTTGAGCTATCAATAGATCTTTTTAACGATCCCTAGAATTTAACTGATTTTGTCTGTTTTGTTTTGTGATAAATATGTAGTAGCTTAGTTTGTTATGTCTGGCTAGATGGTTTTAGATGAAACTCACTGATAGGCAGCGCAGGGAACAGCGGTCCGTACATATGCGACAACAGGCGCGCCGTGAGGCACAGCGAGGCGCGCGTCCACTGCGCGGTGAGCGGCGCGCGGTGCCGCCACCGCATGCACTGCTCGCGCAATGTGCGCCACAGCGGCGGCGGGGGGAAACATCTGGAATGTACCGTGGTGATAGGTCGATGTATGAAGTGAAACTAGCCGGCAATGTACGCCACAGCGACGGGGGGGACATCTCGAACGTCACGTGGTAATATGGACAAATGCCTTAGTGAGTCTTAAATACTCCGTCACCAGAGTTGGCCACTTACTCATACAAACTTACTTATAGACAAATGGCGCAATATACAGTACGGTCAATGGATCTAGGCATTCTAGCTAGCCGTTTCTCGCCCAATGTACGCCACAGCGGCGGTGGGGGGAGGGAAACATCTGTAACGTCACTTGGTACTATGACCAAACGGATCTAGGTATTCGTGAAGCTAGTCGTTATTCGATAAGCAATAGACGCCGTTTACTTGAGCCTCATTCGTGAAGCTAACCGTTTCGATAAGTATCGATAGACGCTTTTTCATACAAATACATGCGCATCGAAACTTAACATCACGAATGCCCAGAGCCTAGTACCGTATTTTAACCCTGTGTAGATATAGTTAAGTAATGGCATGTTAGCAACCGGAAACTAAATGGCAAATGCCTAAGGCGCACACAAAATTCTTTCAGCACACTGGTTATTAGAAAGAAGATATATACAGGGTGTAAAAAGACTGCTACCGAAAACTGAGGGATTGCAATCAGACCATGATTCTGAACAAATTTATCGAAAAAAAACGCAAAAAAATTTTGAATTAGCTACGTCATTTTATTTTATTTTCTAGTTTTTTGCTACTAGTACAACATAATAAGACCATACCTACCTAATCATTTCATTTATAAAAGAAAAAAACAAATTAAACTCAAAATTCAGCAATCTACGTATAAAAACGCGTCCAGTACATACGCTCGACCAGCTGTGCGAGGTCGGTTTTCTCTGGATATAATGATTTTTTTGGAAAATCCTTTTGGATTTGGCTATGTTTTGGGATGTTGTACCTACCCCTTTCGGCTTCGGGAGACGTCTTTTTACACCCTGTATAAACCTTTAAACTTGGTCATCAATTCCCTTACCTATGACACGCCAGTATCCACACTTGGAACAGCACACAAAGGACTCTCTCACACAACTGTTCGGCCGCGGAGTGGTGCGGCGCGGGCGGCGACAGGAGCGCACTGGCCGCCGCCAACAGCAGGAGCAGCAGCGACTTCCACTCGGTCGCGCCCAGGGCAGCGCCGCCCGCCAGCGCCTGCGCCAACCTGAGCACCCGGTGGCACAGTACCGCTTGCTTGCTTATGAGATCGCCACCTTGGGACATCAACTTATAGTTATGACTCCATAAAAAATAAACCAGACTTAAATACATAACAAAGCAATCGGAATAAATAATAAGCTTAACAACACAAACGTGCCCATCATCGAGCTTGCAATTAAATATTATTTAAATGTAGCCCTCGAGCCATTTTTAGGAACCATTGTTATCATTACTCTTCCATAACAGGAAAGAGAAATAAAGATAATAATATGGGTTCTACACATTTTAAATTTTAGCCTGCTATTTTATTAATTTTGATATTTGAAAAAGCATTGCTGGCCATGCCTCAGGCTACAGTCCAAGTATCATAAATTTATCGGCTAGAACAAAGTAACAAAACAGGACCTTCAAAGGACATTGAGGAGCCTTCAAAGACATTTAAAAAAGCTGTAAGCAGTTACATACATCCTTTTGCATTCTAAAGCTAAATTGTTGTTAGTAAAAGTACCACTTACCAAGTTCCAACTGATAAATGAATGCGAGACCTTGTAAAAGAGAAGCCAGAGTCATTGGGACAGTCATGCATGTCTTTGATGCTACATTATCGGGCTACAGCGAGTGTGACAAGTGCAGCAATATAATATGTCTAATGATAGACAGAGACAACCATCTTCACACATCCTCCAAAGCCCGATAGTGTGGGTGTTTAAGAAAATTAGTAAATTCAGTGCATTTGTGCAATTAATTAAACAGTGCTGTTAGAAACCAACTTTCTGTTAAGAAACTCCAAACCAAACAATATTTTACCAAAAAAAACCCAAACCATCCTTAACAGGAGCACCCTAAACCATATCATCTCTACTTAGACAATTTAAACAAAACTTTTTCCAAAAATCTACCCTTCAAAAAAGATAAATGATAATTCATTTCTTTGTACTCAAAGACAAATATTTACAGTTAAATAAACTTTTATAAAAAATCCACTTACTTTCATTCGGCCGTGGTACAAAAAGATTTTGCAAGTGCCTCAATATCTTCCTAGCATAAACTCTCGGGGCAGCGGCGACGGGCGGAGGTAAAGACGGTGGCGGAGGCATCGCGGGCGGCGCGGGGGGCAGCAGTGGGGCTAGCCAGGCGCAGCAGATCCGCACACAGTCCCGCAAGGCTTCATGCTCTTGTAAGGGCAATGACAGCCCGAAACGAATCACTTCTAGTACCCATTCTACCTGTAGGTATAAATAATGTTGGTGGCACATAATTTAATGACACTAGTGGTCAATCATCAATTTTTTTTTTATTTACATAAAAAAAAAAAAAAAGGGCTTTGTCACTGAGCGACTATACCACCCAATCAGTAACATCTTAGCTTAGTCTTCTTCTTCTTGGTTTCACTTCACTTGTAACAGTTGTAACCCTTTTGTAGTGTATCAGTAAAACAACTTTATAGCTGGGACCAACATTTTATAATGAATTTGAGTAGGCTTTACCTCAGCATCAGTGGTGAGTGGACTGGGCTCATGAGAGGCGAGTTGCTTCACGACCGCCAGCACCACGTCCCTCCCCCCCACCGCACCCAACACCCCCCGCCCTCCCCCTTCCAGTGGCAGCGAGCTCCATTCCGAGTACATGCCTCCACTCTCCTTATTCTAAAAACATTTAGTTCATACATTTTCAACACAATTTCATGAGGTGCATTTTCACGATGCAATTTTCCGTACGATTTGCTAAGCCCCACCCATTGAACGTGCTGACGAGCGTCGTGCTAACTATGAGACATCGCATACGATGAGCGTTTACACGTGAAAAATTGCTGTGCGATACGATATTGTATGGGTTGAAATCGCATCGTGTACCTAAATGCACCTTAAGAAAGCTCTGGGCTGGGTACAATCAAAAACTTTTGAAAACTAGAGCTATGAGCAAATTTTATGAAATTGAAAACAATAAAAATCCTAGTTGTATTTTTAATTTAAATTTTTATTTTTATTGATTTCATTTTCAACGAAAAGTTACCAAGTAAACGCTTACTGATATGATTAAAATTGGATGAGATAGGAAGATATCATGTTACATTTTTAACCAATTCAAATTAATTACCTTGTGGTTGACTCTATTGAAGATTCCCACATTCATAAATAGTTTGTAACGGTACCTTCAGCAATGGGTTACACACTTAGCAAATACAAATACATAACATTACAGGAAAATGCGAAAACTATTCGTCCAGATTTCGCAAATAATCAAATCTCACTGCAGTAGGTAGCGCACAAACTTGTGTGTATTGCTATATCTAGTTAGACTAGACGAACGCAGCAGAGAAACTAATGAAACGCCGAATCATACAACAAATCAAAATTCAAAATCAAATTCACGAATGGTAAGTAAAGTAATCAATTCAATTCCACAATCTATTTTCTATGTGTTGGTTTTGGTTTGGTTGTGTTGACATGTGTGTGACACTGACACAGTGTGACACCGGTGTGACATGACATGACAGAATGTCGTGACATCATTATGGTGATTCGATAGAAAGAGATACAACATCGCAGCTGATGAAGTGTGAGAGAGAAAACACCGACCCCCAACCCACAGAATGTAAATTACCTCGAACGAGCTCAGAGCACTCAGAGCAACAAAATAGAGTTGCTCCACCTCCGACGCGGAGAAATACCAACTTTGGTATGGCGGACGTTCCGTTGATCTGTCGAAACCCAATATTGGTATGGGAATTTTACCAACAAAAAAAAACAAACTAGAGCAATATGGCGGTTCGATGCTTTATTATCTGTCATTGTCAACGTAGTGTGAACGCACACCTTTCGAATGATATACGACACTCTATGGTCCTAAAAGATATTTTCACTCAAAATTTATTTTTTATTGCGACGCCATTTTCTAGTTTTCGGCTGCTGTTGTGAATGTAGTAATTTTGGATAAAAATTAGTAAAAAGCTGTTTCGTGACCGAAAATGTAAGTAATTCTTTACTATAACATATAATTCATTGATTTTACGTAAAGGTTACGTAATGCAAGCATTGTAAATGTAATTTTACTCGAGTTCAAGTTATTGACTAATGCATCGTGAGATTTTCGTTAGCTATTTTTAGTGTTTTTTATCATTTGGAGGCATGAAATGTTGATTATCCTTCCGTGCAATCAATATTACTCGTTATCTAAGTGAAATCTGTGATGTCAATGTTGATTTTAGTTGAAAATGTGCAAAACAAAATAAACGTCAGCCACGCATCATTTGAAAAATACCGCGAAATGCGAAAGAATGCCAAGTTTGCAGTGGTATATCGATAAACCACTATCGATGTTTTGTCGATGATGAGTAATATTGAATTGCAATACGTATGGTCGTTTCAATGTATTTCACATCCTGGTTTCAAGTGCTGGGAAGCCAAATAAAAAATAATCTTTGGTCATTTTCAAAATATTTGTGTTACATATTGTAGATGTCATGGAATGCTCAAAAATCTCCCCCTCAAGGCTGCTGCCCCACTGCCCCACTGCTCGATGAGGATGAGGATGAGGGGAGTGAAATTGAGTGCTACGACTCGGATGAAGGGGAGATGGTGGTGGATGCAGATATAGCATCAGACTATGAGGACATGAATATCGAGGACATGCCGATATTCAGTCAGAATCCAAGCGGGGCTTTATATCCACTGTGAGTATATAATGACTAAAATTAAATAATTAGTTTGATTGTCAAAGTTTAACAAAACGTCCGTAGTACGGACCTTGCCTACAAAAGTAGCCTCGGTTAAACCGGGTAATGATGATTTTTGTGTCCGTTGTACAGTGAATGGTCACAACTCAGCTGTTGTAGGGCTCCTTTCACATTGATTTGTTACCGTTGTGGGGATTAGCATCCCGGACCCTTGATAGGCATGCTTGGGGCCGAAGCCAACATACGGAGGCCTTTTTGACAATTTTGATCTTGTGTGATGGAGACCGGCATCCCTTATCACTAGAAATGCAATCAAGAAAAGTCTCCGGTTCGTGCAGAACTATTGAGGATATGGAAAATTAATTACCGGGCTATGGGGTGGGGTGGTAGTGTACTTATTAATATTGTATTGTATTGTCTTGATTGTACAAGTTAGTTATTTTATTTTCTAAATTTCAGGCAAGGCGTTCCTGAGGTTGGCCCCCTTCGCGTCGGTGCTGCACGCGGTTCCAGTTTGCCAAACCTCTGCCCGCTGCGGCCGGTAGAACCGGTATTGTAGGGCTGGCCTGGCATAAATTTTGTGTACATAACTCTTCTATCAATTCAGAATTTACCTATTTATTATTAAAAATACCTTGAATATACAATACAATAAATTTTCTATAAATTCAGAATTCACCTATTGTAATTAGGTATAATTTGTGTTTAAATTGACATTGTGTGTGTGTGTAAACTGGGTCATGTTTTCTGAATAAATAATAATAATTTGTAATTTTTTTGATTGTTGTTTCATGTAGTGTAATAAATTCTGAACATGGTAATGTTTCTGTTTTTCATTTCTTAATTATTATTATTATGATAAATTAATTTTATGAATAATAATTGTAATATAATTATTATTTATAAAATTAATTAATCATATGTTACATGTCCAGCAGTGGACTGTCATAGGCTGATGATAAATAATAATAGTACTATTAGGTATTATTTTATTAAAATAATATAAAAATAGTACAAAATTATGGAACTAGGTAGGTATTCCATACTATATAGGTAAGGTAGGTACCTACCTGCAAATAAGTACCTTATTTCATAATTAGGTAGATATTCCATATTAGGTAGTATAGGTAGTTAGCCTACAAATAGCTAGCCTCATAGATAGGTAGATAGAATGGCTCCTCGCCGTGTGAGAGTGCAGATAAACGAACGTTTAAATTAATACTTTAAGCTTGCGTTTAATTAACCAGCTTAGTAAGTAGGTATACAAATCATTATACGAAGCTAGCGCGACAAGAAATACCGAGAGGCAAGAAAGCAAAAGTAAAGCGTGTGATCGCAAGCGAGCGGAGTGTCGAGAAGCTTCCGTCGACCGGCCTGCCGTGCGGGCCGCTCCGGGGACGGTGCGGTGCGCGGGGTCAGGCGCGTAGGCATCGTGGGTGGTCGCAGAGCGCTCGACGCTCGAACCGCAAAAGGGATACTCTTCACTTTCTGTAGAAATAAAAATTGTGCGAGCAAAAGAGTGGAGACAATATTGGTTCTCCACAGGTAGTAATAATAAATAAACAAAAACTTTTATTCAGATCAAGCTTACTAGGTAGGTACAATCTACAAAATTATGGAACTAGGTAGGTATTCCATACTATATAGGTAAGGTAGGTACCTACCTGCAAATAAGTACCTTATTTCATAATTAGGTAGATATTCCATATTAGGTAGTAATAATAAATAAACAAAAACTTTTATTCAGATCAAGCTTACTAGGTAGGTACAATCTTATGGAACTAGGTAGGTATTCCATACTATATAGGTAAGGTAGGTACCTACCTGCAAATAAGTACCTTATTTATCATCAGGTATTCATCAGGTATTTATCATCTTGAAAGATGTTTTTATTTGCGTACATAAATATAGTTTTACTTCGTAGAAAGACGAATATTTTAGATTAGGTGCTACAACAATTACTACTTCATAAAACACAACCATAAAAATATTGTTGCTCTATCACCCATCTTATTTCAAGCGGTCCCCACCCCAATCTATCGATAGCGGCTCTACACCTAGTCCCGTCACTAGTTCAGTGCCGAGTTTGTATGACAATGTTGTGCTTTGTTATTTATGTTATGCTCGGTTTGTTTATGTGATAATGGTGCTTGAGTGTTTTGTTAGTGTTATTGAGGATATAAACATGAGTGTTGTGATAAGAACTAATGTGAAGTGCTTTCTGTTTCGTGGGAAAAAGACCTGAAAGTTGGGGCTTCGTTTTGAGGTTGGTGTTTCATATTTTGTAGTATTTAGCTAAATATTCAACAACGATGGTGTGTCCTACTTATTGAATAAGGGAGTTAGATAAATTACCTATCATCTTATCTACAAATTTGATCTAATACATTATCAAAAGTGTTCAATAATTTCATATGAAAATATTTGCGGCGAGCAAAATGTCATTGAACTTTGCCGTACTTTTAGTTTCGAATTAGCCAAAAATATTGGTCTGGGTAAATAAAACGAGTTATTTATTTAGGTAAATAATATATTTTATCATATAAGTACGTTTGTTCTATAAGCCTGTTATGCCTGTATCTAAAATAAACAATGAATTTCTTCGACTTGGTCCGCTTTTCTCTGTAGCGCGTGTTTGTTACTGGATTCTCGTAAAACTGTTGAAGAAAGAATCTTATTAGAATATGATTCCAATTGGAAATTTCAGTGTCATTATTGAGGTAGAATCCAAAAAATCATGCATTTATTATTTTACTCAAAATACATCATTTTCTAAAGTGCAAGAAAAAACTGTCATTTTTTTCTTGGCGCCATGTTTTTTTTTGAAATCTCCCATCAGCTTGAAGGGTTAATACATCGACTAAAAAATATTATAGTGCAAGTGGAAGAAAAAAAGATATCGTTTGCCTTGCTTTGCCGCGATTTAGTCATTTGTTTATTTTCAACACACTTGCTCATAAAGTGGCTCTATGGTCACCGCAATTAGGCACATAATGACACCCATAATCAAACTGTGACTTTTTCATTACTATAACTCACTAGTGAGTAATAGATTTTTTTTTTAATTTTATTGGTTGAGTTGCTTTGTTCTTTAAAAAGTTTTTATTCAGAAAAAAGATCGTGTTCAATAGAACAAATAAATTAATGTTCCTATTGCTTGCTCATTTCATGCAACTTCTAATTTAAATAGATAATTTTAACTCGTACGTGTTTAATAAATAAAACTTTCACTCAAATATAACTTTTGTTTTCTCTGTAATAAACGAAAACTTTAAATTCCCCATTTTGTACGTGGCAGAATAGGCCGCAAACCCTATGCGCGGCGCGGAAATATAGTCTGTGGCCGATCGCAATGCGCGCGCATAGGAAAACTGATTAATTTTTCCCGCAATAGCGAAACATTTTTCACAACTCGTTTTCACTGTTGAAAATGAGTTTTTATTGTTATTTTATTCACAAGTGTGTTGAAAAACGTCGTATGATACACGTGTGTATTGATGATTACCGTCCTCGGTTCTGTTAAGAGCCTCGCCCAACGGCTCGGCTCTTAAAAACACCTCGGCGGTAATCACCAATGTTACACACTAGTACCATAATGTACTATTACAACTTAAGCTAACATTACAGATATTTTCTTATATAAGGCGTACATTTTGTATTAAAAATATCCTTGATGAAAACCATAACCAAAATGTAGGATGTATTAACAACATTCATAAGTTACTTTGAAATAAACAGATAGAGATAAAATAAAAACAAAAAAATAGGAACAATTTTTCGATACAAAAAAACGTAAGTAAATAATTACTCAGTTATTTATTTACTATAAATTATCACTACAGATATTTTTAAATCTAATGCGATAATATCTCATCTAATCTAGATGAGATCCTATAGGTACTTATTATTATAAACTTATATTTATTATCTTCTAGGTACTTATCTACTATATTAACAAAAGTAAGACCTTTATTATGAACACATTTTATAACAAACAGAATAAAAAATACCTACAACTTGTCTAAAATGTTTATGTAAAACCACGTAAAACTAAACTCAAAAAAAAAGGGTCACGCACGACTGTATCCCCAAGGTGCGGTAGACATTCCCTCAGATCTTTTTATGCTACTTATTCCAGATCCTTTGCAGATGTCTAAGGGTCAGAGGCATGTCCAAACACATATTTGATACATGCCCACATCTTGCAGAAGTTAGTATTCCATAAGTGAAAAAAGGAAAGGATCGGAATAAAATTACTATTTGTAAGTATAAAACAAATTTTATTTTCCGTTGGTAGGTAATTTTTACATTGGATGTCACTGTAAGGCTAGATAACGTTAGTAAATTATTCAAAGGACAAAGTTTACTCATAATTTTTTATAAAGTCCCAAGCAAATTGCAAAACTTTAACAAGCACCTAACTAGATTATTGTGATAACAAAATAAGAACTTGGAGCTGGACATGAGTCATGTTACAACACTGCTTAAGATAAATAAGTAATTAATTAAACTAATACCTCTACCTACCTAACTAAATAAAAGAATAAAAATCCAAAGAATCCATAGGGTTTCAATTTAGTTTAAATGAATAAACTAATTAGGTAAGTACCTAAATTATGAATTTGATTCACGCTCAAACAAAGATAAATACATAGGTAAATCAAATGCTTCAATTCAATTCTTCAATAAAAAAAAATGCACTGATAAATCTGGTAATACTTAGCAAAATAATCAAAACGTACAATATGGGCAGCTAGTGCTAACTACCTAGTACTTATATTACGTACCTACCTAAAAGTTAACAACATAGACATCACCTACAATTATTCAGTTTTAAAATAACAATCTCTTGGTGTCCAATATTAATCTATGAAAATGTTTCTCAAGCAAGTAGCTTTATCATCATTACTTACAGTAATAGTATTGTGATGATAATAAAGCTACTTGCTTGAGAAACATTTTCATAGATAGGTGTAGGTATAGACCTACACTTATTCATTATTTTAACCTTATCTGTTGCTACATTCCCACTTAGTTTTATAAAAAAGTAGGTAGTTTTTGTTTAGTAGGTAGGTAATTTATTATAATATTAAAAAGACTAGAATTTTGATCAAGTAGGTTACCTACTTACCTACATAATAAGCCTAATGTTACATATTTAAAAATAAAGCACCATTCTGAAATTAAATCACAGTGAAATTATATATAATAAGATCTTAGAATTTCACTTCTCAGCAACATACCTACAAATTGGATTGAGAACGCGATTTGTTTTAATTATTATTTATCTCCTTTTCCATTAGAAAAGGAAGCCCTGACTTCCTCATACTTTAGTTTCCATTTCTCCACTTCGTTTTCCAAACCTTCACTTTTACTTTGCTCATCTTTCAGTTTTTGTTTAGTTTCTTCCAGCAGTTGTTTAATTTCTCCAAAATGTATAGTTTCATTTGCCTGAATTGTAGTGGCAAGTATATTTTGTTTAGCTAATTGGACTGTAGCTTCAGCCTCTTTAATGATTTTTTCAGCCTTAAGACTTAATTCATCTTGTATAATAAGCATAGTAACGAGTCTTCTGATAACAAAAGCCAAGAAAATGCTAAACCCAGTGATATAAAAATTCCTCTGAGCTCGAAATAGTTTCACACTGCCCTTCATTTCTGTAGACAGATGGACATGGGTAGCTTCTGATCCATGCGAGTATTTTCTCATTTCTCTTACTGCATCCATTAAAAAAAGGCAAAGAACTCCCAACAAGACGTAGAAATACATTGCTGCATGTTGTTGAAACATATAGAACAAACGTGATTTAAAGAACTGGTGCCATCTTCTTGGACTGAAAATTGGTAGCATCATGATTATTACAACTGCTATCTCAAAATATAAATAACCGGCAATAAAGGTCCACTGGATTGACATCTTTGATGATTTCACAATGCAACCGGTGTGTTTTATTTCTTGGTATTGGATTAATCCGAATCAGATAGGTACGTTTTAACTGTAGCTAACCTAACCACAGTTATAAATAAACTCTCTTATTTCTAATCGTTAATCAATCACTTTCACTGTACTTCAATTACGGATTGATTCACAAACTAAATTAAAGTTTTACAGTTGCTGTTTGGGTTGAGTCGCGGCGCAGTATCACGCAATAGCACCTTTGTTTTTGACGTGCGTGACCATGTAATACCTATCTAGCTTCTAGATTGGGTTTGTTTTTGGCATGAAAATAATACTGAGAAACTAACGAAGCCTCCAGAAATTATTTCCAGATACGGATTTCACATGATGAAAATATGAGATGCAAAACATTTAAAATAACTTTTTAAAACAGCCGGTTTATACGTATTTTTACGGATTGGTCCACGTCGACATCAATAAGATTAGCATAATTTTATTTTTAGAAAAGTTTATGAGAAAAAACGTACCTAGGAACTTTTTGGAATTCTGTGGAAAAAAGTAATACAAAATGTGGTACAAAATTAGTACAATAGTCAATACAATATTTAGAACGATTAGCACAAATTTTACGCCACGAATATAAGAATGTGCAGAAGGGAATCATTACTTAATCGACTAAAAAGCTGAGAGAACAAATTGAACGTAGCCCAACTCTATTTCACTAAACATTAAATGTCAATGTCCTTGTGATTTATGTCAAACACTCGCTGTCATGTATGTCAACAGCTGTCGTTTGTTCAATGTTCAGATTACGAAATTTTGTCCCAAAATAATATAAATTCATAGAAATGAGTAATATAGAATTAGATATCTGGAGAGGTGAATGGGGCTTAGCTTCAATCGATTTAGAATGCCTTAAAGTTTTGGTAAATATTGATGCAACATAACCTAAAAGTTACCTTGCCGGTAAACATAGGTTTAGTTATCAAAAATGTCCTTTACAGACTTATATGAAATTCATTGGCGTTCCCGTTCGAGTTAAAGAAGCCAACAATCCATTCTTTACTCCGAAAGGAACTCTACCTGTCATGAGAGACGGCCGAAAAGTCCTCACAAATTTTGAAGAAGTTGTTGACCATTTGAAATCCCTTGTAAGTAGCTGAAATTAAGTATTAGGGTCAGTTCACATCTGACGGAAGATGCGTCGCGTATTATCGGTCGCGTAACGTCATAACAAACAATTATATGAGAAAACATTCAACCTTTCACACTTGACTTATGATACGCGATTATGATATCGAAGACCGCTGAATACGCTCGACGCATTTTCCGTCAGATGTGAATCGACCCTTAGAGCGTCAAATCTGATATATTTTTATGAATGTAGCATTACACTATGCAGCAATGCGTTTGCAATCTATAATCTTTGAAATAGTTTTACAATAGTTGGTACTGAATATCGCTGACCATATGAGACGTTGCTTGGAGATCTGAGGGAATAGTTATAATTACAGTATTATTTTATCTGTGTGTACTAAATCTATATCTCTAAATCTATTTCCTGTAGGTCTAGGCAGAGACCATAGATTTACACTTTTCCGACACACAATTTTTCAGTATTACTTATTTTATTGTGATATTTCTGTTGAAAGTCAATGTATTAAAAATGACATTTTAATTGTACTTACAATTATATTTCTAGTTAATTACTATCCTTATTGTACACCTGTAATGGTAGCTTATAAATCTTAGTAAGTAAGTAATATCTGTTATCAACCTAGTTCCACAATAAATAAATCCATACTATAATATTATAAATGTGAAAGTAACTCGGTCTGTCTGTTTGTTACGCTTTCACGCCCAAAACGCTGAACAGATTAAGCTGAAATTTGGCATTGTTAAAGGTTGTATCCCAGGGAAGGACATAGGCTACTTTTTATCCCGAAAAAATTAAAAAAATCCCAAGGGGCCGCAGGTAACACCGCGGGAGCGCAGCTAGCTATGAATATAGTCAAAAAGCATTTTATTCAGTATGATCACTAAGAATATCTTAATAAATAATATCGAGTGACAATGTTTTTCATTTCAGCATTATAGTACAGATGTCCACTTGAACACAAAGCAGGCTGCGGAAGCCAGTGCATTCACCCAGTACCTTCGTGAGAAGCTGTACCCCGCCTACCAGTTTGCCTGGTGGGTCGACGAGAAGAACTATTGTGATGTAACCAGACCAACCTACGCTAAAGCCCTTCGCATACCATTTAACTTCTACTACCCGTCACGGTATCAAAATTCAGCCAAAGAAATGATTGATGCACTGTACGGTGAACACACAGATCTCAGAGAAATAGAGAAAACAGTGAGTATGGTTTCAAGTTTTTTAATGCATTGTATGCAACTATTAAACTAAAAACTTCATGATACAACTCAACCACTGGGTATAAAAAACGATAATACTAAATGAAATTGTTGTAGTTAATAGCATAAACCCACATTTCATTCAAATGATTTGTTTTAGATTTACAATGAAGCAGAAAAGTGCCTTAAAACCTTATCAGACCGTCTCGGCGAGAGTGAATACTTCTTTGGCAACCGTCCATCCTCATTCGACGCCACAGTATTCGCCTACCTAGCACCTTTAGTAAAGGCACCCTTTCCTAATGGAACTCTGTCCAACCATGTAAAAGGAATAGCCAATTTAACAAGATTTGTTGCCAGGATAAACCAGAAAAACTTTAGGCATGTAACAGATGGTAAGCTTTTAAATACTTTATTTTTTTACTTACCTTACCTTTTTACTATTAAATTGCTATTTAAGCATACAGGGCGAGGCAAAGTTTTACCTTATTGAGGGCAGCACCTTTTCGATTGTAGTCAGAAGGTTTTGTTCTAGTGTTAAACTTGGTTTATTTTACCTGTTGTTTTTAAGAAGAGAGTTAATAGGCACCTTCTGGGTAAGCTTGCTCCATCGTAGACCTCACTCTTGCCTGTGTAAGGTTGAGGTCAAAAGCCGACCTATTCATCATATAAAAAAAAAACCGCCCTCATACGATAAAATGTTGCCCCATCCTATAGTAATTTTTAAACTTTGATCAGCAGCCTTATTGTCTAGCTTGAAATCCATTCCCAGTTGTCATCCCAATAGAGCTCAACCAATCTCTTAAGGCGTGTCGCTAACAGAAACGAAAGTCGATGCGCGCGCCCCTTCCATGACTCCTAATCACTTATATCTACTCATCTTTTGAAGATGACATATGTTGAATGAATGAAACAAGACCTACACGCCGCCGACTCGACGCTAAGCGTCAATTTCGTCCGCGCCCCGACTTTGCTGTTAGCGACCTGCCTAATAGGAAAATGACAATTGAAGTCCCGAATGGGTTTCAAATGTCAAAATGAAGCCCATGTCCATTGCCAGTTAAAATACACAACAAACCCCCAGCTCAGGATGCTCATTACCCTGTTTGCAGAGTACAACAGACAGAACGCCAAGAAGCAGTCGACGGGCACGCAGTCGGAGCGCGAGGCGGCTAACTTCCCAAACCAGACGCGCAACAAGATCCTCGCCGCGCTGTTCGCCGCCTTCGCCATGACGGGATACGCGATCGCTAACGGCATGTTCCAGGTAATTACATTTTACAAGAATAACAAGAGTGCTACTTCCCTACTGCTCAACTGAGATTTCTCAACTGTATTGAGCAGTGGGTAATATTCGATTTGATAACAGAATGACCCTCTCACTGCTCACCTGGGTTCAGCAAAAAAAGATGAGCTATGGAGTCTTTCCTGTGGGCCAGGCTGATTAAGCTGAGAGGATGGTTCAGGTGCTGGGCAAGCCTATTCCATCTCAAACAATGTCCCAGGCACTACAGCGTCCCGTAAGTGCAGAAGGCAACTAAGTTCTATGGAGCATAAAATGTTAGGCAGTACAATACAAACTATGTCCTGCAATATAGTTGAGCAGTGGGGAAGTAGCGTACAAGCCTTTATTTAGTTTCGCCGGTCCCGGTGTTCAGTTGTAAAGACTTGCAAGTCACTCAAAAAACTTTTTGTCTATTTTGAGTAGACATAAAGCTGAAAGTAATATTTCTCTTCGCATAACCTTACAATAATGCAAGTGCTACCAATCCAAAGAATACCTGAGACTAAGTTAATGTAAAAAAAAACATTATTCAATAAGATAGATCAATTTATCTTTAGCTCTTTTTCTTTAGATCTTTAGCTCTCTGAAATTAGGTGCAATAGACGATTGTGCTGTTGGTTTGGTAACGAGATAGCACGATGCAACAAACTAAGCGAGTGAGCGAGACAGCTATACAACGCTGTCTTCGTTTTTTAGGCGTCATCAAAAACGGGTTCTGCGCAGCTACTTCAGAGATCTAAAGAACGATTGTGCGTATTATTATGTCAAATGGCTTTCCATAAAATTTCTATGTTGAGTGTGTGGTTTTTTGTAGAATATTAATTAATTGCGGTTTGCATGTATGCTGTTTTGTTTTTTTTTTTTGCACAAGTTTTTTCTTCGAAATAAACTTATAGTTTCCCAATACAATAATTGTCTAACTACAAAAGAAAGAAGCTGCCTTCAAAGAGGTAAAAGCCCCACCTGTATAGAAGGTACAGTCAGCGTCACCAACTGATAACCCTTCTGCACGAGACTGCGTGTCTCGTTCAATCCACATGACAAATTGGTGACGCTTAGGCCTAGCGCATATATAAAATTTTTAGTTGAACAACTATTTTGTTGTGTTTCATAAGTACACAGCAATATATGAACGTGCGCATATTATCAACTCGATAGTTGATCGACAAAAAAATCAAAAAGCCTCATCGATCTGCTTTTGATTAAAAAGTTGGACAACTATCGATCTCACGCTCATTTGTCTCAATGTATTGCAATGTATTGAAGTGCGCATACGATCGACTAAACAGTCGATTTGCATTGGAAGCGGCACGACGTTTGTTCTCACAATGGCGGGAACCATTACCGACGACACGGAAGAGTTTATTAATAGTGTAGAAAAAAGGCCCGCACTTTACTTAAAAAGCCTTAAAGAGTTAATCGACTGAAATCGATTGTATGCGCACCTTCGTCGACTCAACAGTTTAGTTGTGTAGAAATCACGACAAGTACACAACTCGACGAAACAGTTTAGTCGATTTAAAAGTTGTATGTATGCGCTAGCCCTTACTGTACTAGGTTGATAGATTATTTTGACGATTTCAATTCTCTCAGGAGCTGAAAGATTATGAACAAACGCGAGAGTACAACGACCTCTTTGAGAATGAGGAAGAAGAGTAGGCGAGCTGAGCTGCACTGCATTTGAATAAGACAGTTCAAAGGATAGGTAACATCCAAAGGATTTAGTCATGCCAATATGTAGCTTTTTATCTACGCTAGAACCTTCAAGTACCTCAATATAGGTGAAAGAAAGATGGGTTTTATTTGCATGGTAAATCTACAACATTTTTTTGAGAACCTTATCAATTTTAGTGCATTAACCTATTACTTTTACATAATTTAGTGTAGGTATTATTATAATGCTCATGACAACCCACTGATAACATTATTAGATGTTATGAGACTAGTTCTTACTAACTTGGGATACATAGAGCATGTATATTTTTATTCATGTATTGAATCAGACTGGTTCAACCAAATTAAAAGAAAGTGAATTGAGACTCACTTTGATGGTATAACTTTTATCTAAGTAGGTACTTACTTGTGAAATATATAATTGTTTTGTAAAAAAAACAAAGGTTCTTAATATGAAGCAGCTTTGTTAGAACTATTTTTGGATATTGTTAATATTCCATTTTATTGCTCAGACTATCAATTTTTAACTTTGCATTTATGTCTAAACAGTACCTAAATACTTTTAATTCTAATGGTAGCGTTCTGTATGTATTATGTTGGAGCAAATTTAAAAGAACTCTTAAATGAACACTTTGGGTCTGTAAAGGCAACCATAACATGTTGACCATTTCTTAACTTTACCATATTTGACAGTTCTGAACTGGGAATCTTGCTGTAGAAATTGCAACTGATTATTGTATTGATACACAAAAAAATGTGTTAGAATAACTAAAACATGTAATTACCAACGCCAAATTAAAATTTTTAAAACAAATACCTACCCCTTGCATTTAAATAGTGTGTCGTCATAAGGGTAGAAGAATTTTAAGAACTAGGTGATAAAAAATGTAGAATAACATGAATCTTACGCTAGGATTAACTATCAAAACTATTCGTTTTTGTGACAAGGACAAATATACAGGGTGTAAAAAGACTGCTACCGAAAACTGAGGGATTGCAATCAGACCATGATTCTGAACATATTTATCAAAAATTTTTTTTGATAAATATGTTCAGAATCATGGTTTTTATTTTCTAGTTTTTTGCTACTAGTACAACATAATAAGACCATACCTACCTAATCATTTCATTTATAAAAGAAAAAAACAATTAAAACTCAAAATCCAGCAATCTACGTATAAAAACGCGCCCAGTACATACGCAAACAGTGATCTTCAAACGCTGTTTTCTCCGGATATGATGATTTTTTCGGAAAATCCTTTTGGATTTGGTTGTGTTTTGGGATGCTGTACCTACCCCTTTCGGCTTCGGTAGACGTCTTTTTACACCCTGTATAATTCATCATAAGATAGACAGAGGTACTATACAACACGAAACGAACCTGCGTTAAATACTGTTAATGCACCTGCCAGTAGGCAAAATCTTCCAGAGTCGAATGATTTTGATTGTATGGTCAGCGTCACCGACTGGTAATCCTCCTGTTGTACAAGCCGCCTTACTAGAATAGAATAGAATAAAGTTTTATTTTCTCCACATCATATACAACAGTTACAAGGTACTTAAATCTACATAATTTTATGTGGGTGAAAATACGGCTACCCCTCAGCATTTGATCCAACAGCTCGAGAGTGTTGGAGCGCTGGTTTTAATTGGTGACTAGTACTAAGGGGGTTACTAATTGGTGACGCTGACTGTACTTATGTATGCTATTTTTGAGCAAAGCATGATTTTATGAGAAGCGCACATGCTCAATGCACGTATTCTATTCTAAATAATTTATATTTTGTGTATCCAAATATTGAAATGCTGGAAATAATGTCACTTTACTTCTGTTTCTTACTGTTTCTTAAATGAATTCAATTGTATTATTTTGGAATTTTAAATATACTTGGAGAGGCCAAAGCTTTATTTTAGTGTTATTTTAAAAACATAATTGACTACTCATGGAATAAAAAATGCATAAAACTGAATGAGTGAATAATCGTGAATATAAAAGAGAATCTCCACTAAGCATGCGCGAGTTAAAAATGTGAACTTGATGAGCATAACTCCATGGAGGTCTAATGAGGACGCTGCTTTACGTATGCTAACTCTCAGATGTGCATTTAAACATTAATTGTAATGGGTTAATCATTAATTTCTAGTGACAGGAAGTGAAAAATTATTGATAACCTCAAGAAGTGACTTAAAAGTAAATAAAGTAACAATTGTAGATAAGTCTTTCAAAAGGTTGGAACAAGCAAGATATTGAAAGATGGACATAGATTTCAGCTATTATGAATTTATGCGCCTTAAAAGGTGTAAAGAAGTAGTATGTGATTTAGCGAACAGGAGAATAAATGCTTAAAATATTTGACTTGAGTAGGTAAATGCAATATCGAAGCAGACAAGCCAATATTGGTTTTGGTAATTTCTAGTTTGGAGTAGATAAGCTAAGGAATGCTAGGGCGAGCCATGACATGTACTTTAGGTCTTAATTACGTATTATCTGATCTTCGAGAAGGTTATAATTTCCTAACAACAAAACCTTCAAAACTTTTAGGCCCTCAACTAGTTCAATGTTGCCCCACCATGTATGAAAAGTTCCTAGTTTTGAATCCGTGTCACCGCTCGGTCTAGCTTAAATCTCAATTATATAACTCACTCGCCTCCGCTTATATCTTGTCAATTCTAAGTGAAATTCCTATTATAAGCTTTTATAGTGTAATTGTCATACATAAAAGCACATACCGCGTGCCCTAAATGATACGCACTTACCGCTTTAAAACAGAGATAGGTGCACTTTTAATTGACGAGCAATAAAGCTGTAAGGTTACCGTGTAATCGAGTGTTAGCTTCTAGTTCGCTAAAAGAGAATGGGAAATCTCGACCAAAAATGTTGAACTGCCAACCCTGCGGGCTTTCGTGTTTAAACTTGGTCCAAACCCAATACAAAAGATGCTCATTCTCCTTTGCATAAATTAGTCAAAATTGTAGTGTGTAGTGCGTGCAGATTGCCAGTAAAGAATGTTTTAGTTGAATGAGAATATTGAATTTGTTCGTTGTTAACTTATTGAAGGTGTGAATAAACCATGGTTCGTTAACGTCTAGTTTTATTTAGTTTTAGATCCTTTGCTTTATCATGATACCTATAACTAACTGTAGTTAGAGCCCCACAGAAGTAGATCTGCAAAATCTGATCAATAAGGCGCTAAAATGATTTTGAGTAGGTGCTAGGTATTTCTTGCATTATTGTAATGAAGAGATCTAGTAAACAGAGTACTTAGGTAATGATGATTACGAGATTTAAGGCATCAAATGTCGAAATCCAAGCGAGACGGTATGTAAAAAAAATATCTATTAATAAAATTTTATAATGTCTAGTAATGTTTTGTGGGACTGGGTAGGCCATGTCTGCCGCATGTCTGACGACTTGTGAGCAAAAACCGTCACTTAATGGGTGCCCGACGGAAGACGTCCGCGCGGCAGACCACCACGGAGATGGCGGGACGATTTGGATATGCATCTACCAGACTGGTCAACTATAGCTAAAGGCAGAAAAGACTGGAAAATGAGGAGAGAGGCCTTTGCCCTGCAGTGGGACAATACGGGCTAAAAATAAGATTTAGAACACATCCGTCAGATTCCACTTTCGTCAGAAGTAGTTTTTTGTATAATTTCAGTTCAGTTTCGTCATGAATGACGGATGTGGATAACTTCTAATGACCCTTTCGTCAGATTTATTTATTTCTGGCGCTTCGGCGGCCGCTGCCGCGGCACACTCGCTTCGCTCGCTCGCCTTGCGCATGGTTTTTTCACTATCCTAACATAACCTAACCAACGACCCATTTGGTTAGGTTAGCCAGAAATGTAGAATAATGGAATCTGACGAAAGAGGAATCATCGTTTCGTCAGAGGTAAAAAAATCTGACGAATGTGGAATAAATAAATAATCTGACGAATGTGGAATCTGGCGGATGTGTCCTAAAGCAAAAATAAATAAATAAATGTTTTGTGAGTTATCGTAATATTTTTCTGTACTCTACATGCAGCATTGGTCCTACTGGAGTTGGTCGCGCACTATGGCGATAAACAGATTTAGAATCTTTCAAAAGCGATATCAGAAGTACAAGAAAATGAAGGCGGAGGCGGACCCTGTGACACCCCAAGGCTAACGCCCATCAACGTATCGATTGTGAGTTTAGACATTTTGGTTGAAGATACATTCAACAAGTGCTACAGTACCTTCCTAATTAATATGAATTATGTATATACTGTATAATTATGTATATACTGTATAACTTACAAATCTATATTAGACGATGTAGGTCAGGAAGCAGTCCTCGCCTACACATTGTTTTGAGATGAAATAGGCTTGGCTAGCACCTAAACCATTCTCTCCCACACGATGTCAATACGTGTTTTCCTTCAGTTATCCTTTATAATTAACTTAGAAAAAATCATAAGCCACCTAATTCCACTAACGGCCGGTTGCTCGAACGCAAATCATCTTAAAAATTGGTATATTCCATCCAGTCCTACCAATAGTTCAATAGTCGAACTGTTTGGATGTTTTTTTTTCCAAATTGTTATACTCACGGATCAAACTATTTGGTTAGGTTATGTTAGGATAGTGACCACTGATGCGCGAGGCGAGCGAAGCGTGCCGCGGTAGCGGCCGCCGAAGCGCCAGAAGTCCCCTGCTCTCATCTACCTCTCTGCCCAAAGAGTAGGATCCGTCAGTATAACAATTTGGAACAAAAACATTCAAACAGTTCGACTATCGAACTACTGGTAGGACTGGATGGAATAAAGGTAAAAATTAACTAATCATTGGTCAAATCTGTCTTCGACCAATGAGGACCAAGTATTCCAAGTTTAATCGGCTTGTCAGTTTGAAAAGCGTTCGATAAACCGGCCGTAACACAAGAGTAAATAAAAGACAAACATTTTCAATAATCATTTTTATTCTCTTCGTTTGAACATTGCATTTGACATTGTCCGGTAACTGGGGTAGGTACCAAACTAAATACAGTCAAGCTGAAGGCATAGTGTAATGCAAGGTTATGATACAAGAAACAAGTTTGAGAGCGGTCGTGGTCGTGCTTGCTTAGTCGTTCTTGATAGATCGTCGAAGTTAAGCAACGTTCGAAACGGTCTGTAAGTGGATGGGTGACCGCCAGTGGCATTTTCATCTGAGCACTTCCGTGCTTCGGAGGGCACGATAAATTGTTGGTCCCGGCTAATTAAGTCGTTAAGCCATGAGGTCATAAGGTGGTCTAAAAACTTCGTCATAAGAGTTCGCCAGTGACTCTTATGACGAACTTACTTTAGTTTGATTACATATTCACGTTTCATTTTGATTGTATCCATCCTTAGGAATGTGTTTCTATCAACAGATGTTAATAATTATATTCATTGTATCAAAATCCAGTTTCTCGTATCATACCCTTTGTTTTCGCAGCCAAAGTTACAATAAGGCCTACTACGGGTTGAATATCAGATACGTCTATCTCTTTCGGACAAAGCAAGATAAAAAGAGATAGCAAGACAGTCCCTCTCTAAGCTCGTTCCCAACAGTCCATTGTGAATCAGCCTTATCTTGGAAGACTGTTGTTTATTAGAATGGCACTTTAATTTATAGATGGAGTTTCATCGGATTTATGAGGAAACTTTTAGCCTGTTATGGCGCCAATTTCGCTAAAAAAAAAATGATATTTCTATAAACCAGTAAATTTTATACTGATAAAGGTTGCACAAAATAATTGTGGATTGCTTTCTGCAGTCAATTGATTTCCTACTTGAAGTATTTTAAGAATCAGTGGCGCCACCTATAAGCGTTCTAACGGATCCTAGGCTACAAGAGTAACAGTTGATAAAATTGTTAATTATACATCAATATACCTACAACTAACAAATACTATACAGACTAATCTTTAAAAAGTCAACAATATTTAGTCGTCAGTACTGCTTATGTCATTTCCAGTGTTATGGACATAGAGAATCTATTTTTTTATTTATTTCTGATAAGTATTTTTTACATATATTCAAGTACAATGGCAATCGTTTTTTATTTAGTTGTGGGAATCTTTTTGATTATTCCAAGACCAGTATTATCGATGCTGATACTAACGTTGTAAGATTTTGACCAGCCATTGTACGTCATTTTATTTAATTTCAAAATGGCGGGTAGTTTTATTTGTACCTACTTCATAAGAACTACATATTTTGGAACTATGGTTTTTCAAAATCAGTCCAGGTCTTATAGTTATAGGTACTACCATTATCAAGGTGTAATTTACAAAAATACTTTTACAGCATTGTAAATATCAAAACCGCCATTTTGAAAAAATAATCCACCGATAAAACTGACTCATTTGTAAATTTTTCTCTTACAATACAAATCAGCCTCGCCTTATTACAAAATGTAAGTAAAAACATAAATAGTTACTTAATTAATTAAATAACAACATGAACGCAATAGCTGCCGTATGTACAACGTACCTTAAACCCTATTTACATAATAGCGTTAGTTGGTAACGAAAATAAAACTTCGTATTTTAGCAATATTTGCAAAATATAAATTAGTAAGGACTATCATAATATCATTCATTTAAGTTGTGAGGTGTGAAATCAGAATCTAGCAGCCAATTTCATAAACAAATTCTTCTTGCCATGGCGGAGGCCTACGGCTCAAAAACTCCGTCACCAGAGATGGCCAGATGACCTCATACACCTTGCTTTAATAGCTTACAGTTCGCCCAACGGATCTAGGCATTCGTGAAGTTAGCCGTTTGTCTTCGCAGTGAACGCTTTTTCATACAAAATTGTGTTCTGCGCAGACAAACGGCTAATTTCACGAATGCCTAGATCCGTTGGGCGAACTGAACTTAGGTTTTTATAGTTAACAAAGTTGTATTGTTTGGTATAGACTACGTTTCCACCATAAGGGGTGAGAACTATATTATTTAAAAATATCATAACATAACCCTCAATTTTCTGTATAAAGTAGTAGGTACTTATATTTCACGATACTTTTAGAATATAACTAAACAAATAACTTACATCTAACTAAACTACTTACATAATAAAAAATCAATTCCTTTCATCGCGGAACGAATATTATTAAAAATACCTCATTATTTACATTTACGTCAATATTTCAAACGTAACACAATATATTAATTTTCGAAATCTACGTTTAAATATAATGGCTTTAATACACGGTACTTGTTCGTTTCAACGTTGATCTTGATTAAAGTATTTTTAAATACATTTTAAAAATAATGGGGATATAATGGCGTCGATTCTGTTGTTCACAGACTAAACTTAATTAAACTAAAACTTGAACGTTCTTATTTTGTTCTCAATACAGACGAAAACGGCATGTCACTAATAGTGACCTTACTAAAATTATAATCAAAATGGCGTCTTCGAGCTTCTGTAGCAGCTGTTTTACACAGTAAGCAACATGGTCTTGACTAATTCTACCTACAAATACTTAATTTTAACTAAAATTTAGTCATTTTAGGAATGTCACTGTAATAGTCATTTTATTTTGGACTTTATCGGATACGAAATTAAGAGCGAAGCATTTTAGTTTAATTAACTATAGTCAGTGAACATCGGAATCGACGCCAATGACGTCATTGGGTTACTAACGGAATGACGTCATAATAAATATTATTCACGCGTTATAGATAGAACATACACAATACACACTCTTTGTCATCCCATATTTGCAAAATAAGCAGTGTCAGTTATTCTGGAACGTTGAGTAGTAATTTCGAGTTTAGTAGTAAACTAATACGCATATACTTTACTAGTTCGGGTCGGCACTATGTAGGTAGATAGTTATTTAATAATAATAATAATGCTGGAAGTTTTCACACAGCATCATCTAGCCCCAAAGTAAGCAGAGCTTGTGTTATGGGTACTAGAATGACTGATAAACTACTTATATACTTTTTGTTTGTAAATACATACACACACCCAGACCCCGGACAAATATCTGTAGGTCATACAAACATTTGTCCCGCGGTGGGGATCGAACCCGCAACCTTCTGCATCGCAGGCGGACCTTCGCCCACTGCGCCACAGAGGTCGTCAAGTTATCTTTCAATATTAAAAGAATTATACAAATTATGCTCCATTTGCCTACCATTATAGTCTACATTATGTTAGTCTGGCGCATTGAGTAGCGACAGCGGGTTTAGCAACAAACTCATTATCATTGTGTCCTATGTAGTTTACAAACTTTTCAAACAAAAATTTATTTCTGTAGTATGCAATGCAAATTACGCGCCATTTTCCTATCTAATTCACTTTATCTCGTCCCGTAAATACACACAATCTAAAATATTAGTTAGTCTGGCGCATTGAGCAGCGACTGTGAGTCTAACAACAAGCTCGCATCAATGAGACTGACGTGCATAGACTCCACGTGAGGCATTTGTTCCCCGCGATGTAGACTAAAGGGATGGAAGCGAGAGACGGCCACGCGGGGAGTTTCTGAAGGCTCGAGAGTGGTCTCCTGTCGACCTAGGATAGAGAGAGAGGAGAGTTTCTCTTGGCAACGCTGGATCTGGAAAGAAAAATAAAGCACTTTTGAAACTCACTAGATTTAAACTCTGCTGCTTATTATAAAAACGTAAAAACTTGGTTGAACATGTTGACACATGTCAAAACAAAACTGTTACCACAAAAAAGCGTTCTATGTACGTGTATTTAAAGATCGTTTTTCTAGGGACAGTTTTTTAGTTAGACTTGGTCTAAGCTCGGCTCATTTTCTTGTAATAAGCCCCATTGGGACGAGATCCCGTAAATGTTTTAGAAGGTTTTGAAACGTCGAGGAAAGGTAATCGTTCGAATATTATCTAACGCCAAGGGCTAGACGGGATACCTAGTCTGTATAGTATAGTATACAGGGCGTCCCACGGCTATGCCACATGGAGGGAAAGTACCTTAAATATTGTAGATGGAACATTTTACTGAAAGAAAACATTATTTTTATTTAAAAAACATTGCATTCACAGATATTTAAATAATTACATGGTTGAATCGGAAATCGAACCCGTTACATGAGAAAAATAATCATTTATATACAGGGTGTAAAAAGACTGCTACCGAAAACAGGGGTTTCAATCAGACCATGATTCTGAACATATTTATCGAAAGAAACGCAAAAAAATTTTTGACTTAGCTACGTCATTTTATTTTATTTTCTAGTATTTTGCTATTAGTACCATAGACCATACCTACCTAATCATTTCATTTATAAAAGAAAAAAACAATTAAAACTCAAAATCCAGCAATCTAAGTATAAAAACGCACCCAGTACATACGCAAACAGTGATCTTCAAACGCTGTTTTCTCGGGATATAATGATTTTTTCGGAAAACCCTTTTGGATTTGGTTGTGTTTTGGGATGCTATACCTATCCGTTTCGGCTTCGACAGACGTCTTTTTACACCCTGTATATACATTATTTGTGACACTATGTTATTTAGCAAAAAATAATCCTTATGATGAAGCCTTTCGATCGGTATGATAAAGCTACAGGTGATCTGTGAATGCAGTTTAAATTGTTTTTTAAATAAAAATAATGTCTTCTTTCAGTAAAATGTTCCATCTACAATATTTAAGGTATTTTCCCTCCATGTGGCATAGCCGTGGGACACCCTGTATACTCACCGCGTCTCTAAGTTCCATATGGTAGACGTGATGCTGGGCGGGCCCGGCGTGCGCCGCGTCGAGCGGCTGCAGCCAGCGCTCGTAGCACTGCGCCCACAGCTCGGCGCCGCCCACGCACGTGCAGGGCGTGAGGCGGGACACCTCGGGGGACTTGTCTGATACTTGGGCTGGAACAATTATGTTCATAGTTCAGAAACGGAATCTACGCAAACTGCACCACGCATTGGAACCACGCGGCTTGTGTAATAGCAGATTTTTAACCAAGATTCCATCATCAACGGATTCTGAGTGACTTAATCTGCTTGCAAGACTGGTAAAATAACACGAGTTTAAATTATTACTAACTATATACAAATACTTCAAACCTTTCTAATAAGAAAGATGCCATTTACAGTTATTATTGTAGTTTTTCCTTACTTCATTTAGTGCGAAACAAGCTGTACTTTAGAGTCTTTATTCACTGGGGGCCCTTATTAATAAACGTGTGGTAAAGTTACGCCGTGTATAGCTTAGGAGTAACCATACAATTTTTGGAGTTTAAACCTAGCGTAACTTTACACCACGTTTATTAATAAGGGCCTGGGACTTCCCAAATAGGTACCTACAGCTCATCTGTATATATAAAAATGAATCCCTATATCCCTTGGTCACGCCATCACGCGTGAACGGCTGGACCGATTTCACTATTTTTTTTTGTTGTGTTCTTTATTGTCAGGAGAAGGTTTTTATGACAGAAAAATGGTATACAGGGTGGTCCAGTTTATATGGAAAATTTTTTTCCTTGATCCGATTCACTCTAAACTCGGTATAAATTGAAAAACTCCCCTTAGGGGTTGTGCAAGGCAGTTCCAAAGATCGTTGACGAAACAATGCGTAGACGAAGGCACGCGCGGGTCAGCTAGTGAGAAATAAAAATAAATAGAAGACTAGAAACAAGAATAAACACGGTGTTCATACTCACATAATCTCTGCTTAGGTGTTGTAGGCGGTTTGGGTCCCATGTAGAGAGGGTTATAGAACAACGCTTTATCGTCATCTGAAAACTGTTCACCCCAATCCCACACCGGTCTTTGGACGAAGTTCTGTAAACAAATGTAGAGTTATACTGGCGAGCGAAGTGAGCTATGAAGTTGGTAAGTAGCTTTAGATACATAATTTTGAAATCTGCGATCGACAAAGGGAACGTATACTTATGCTATAGTGCACTGACATGAGGATAAACATGATTGATTCATAGTTACTTCACTCAGTTATGACACTTCCTAGAAGTAGCTAATATAGCAGGCGAGCGAAGCGAACTATGCTTCGTTTCTAATGTGTGAGGTAAGACATAAAAATCTAACCCAAGTGTCGGAATAGAAGTAAGTACTCCCCACTGGAGCTTGACTATTTAGTTTTATGATGGATCACCTAAAAGAAGGCTGAGCCCCAAACCGTGTTTGTTGCCCTGATTCTTCACGGTATTGGTCGCGAACGAACAGGAGTAACATAAGTTGCTTAAATGCTTTTTGACTTTAACTTTGTACAATAAATTATTCAGATCATTCAGAAAAATTACAAATATTTATAACTAGCTGCGCTCCTGCGGTGTGACCCGCGGTCCTTCGGGATTTTTTCTTTTTTTCGGGATAAAAAGTAGCCTATGTCCTTCCCTGGGATACAACCTTTAACTATGCCAAATTTCAGCTTAATCTGTTCAGCGGTTTGGGCGTGAAAGCGTAACAAACAGACAGACAGAGTTACTTTCACATTTATAATATTAGTATGGATATACAAAAACAGCTTTACTAATAAACGTCGTTATGAATTATACCTGAAAATCAGCGTTACTGTGTGCCTTCGGGCATGGAGTAACAATAAGCTGAGACTGGACCTTTTTGGCTCACTACAGCACACAGACCACAGTTGCACCCACCTATGTAGGTGCCAGACTACTAGTATTAGGTGTATTTCTTTTTTGCTAGTCTGTTTTTACTTGTGCACCTACCTACTTGTTACTTGTCTTTGTTTTTGTGTCTGTGATCTATCTACCTGTCATAAATTTAAATCAGGTTTGTAAGGCCGTAAGTTTTTACATACCTTCTGCACAGCCAATTCCCGATCCCTCACGCAATTAAACAGGAAGGTATCAAACAGATGATTGTGCGCGGTGTCCCACAAGGTAGTTAGATAGGTTTCCGTAAACTGCATCGCGGCAGGAAACTGTTGCGTTAGCTGCCACACGCAGTCGAGGAATAGGAGGAACACAGGCGCGGTCTGAGCGGCTGTCGGGTCCTTGATGTTTGGGTCTTTGGGGTTCCCAGGTCGGGGGAGACCGAATCTGAAATAAGAGCTTATTTTACAGACAATATATCTCTTCTTATTTAAGAATTTACTCCTTGTCGGCACAACTGATACCTGAATGTTTTAACTCTTTCTAGACAATATATACAGGGTGTAAAATGACGTCGACCGAAGCCGAAAGGATTTTCTGAAAAAATCATTTTATCCGGAGAAGACCCGAACTTGCACAGCATTTTTATACGTAGATTGCTGGATTTTGAGTTTTAATTTTTGTTTTCTTTTATAAATGAAATTATTAGGTAGGTATGGCCTTATTATGTTGTACTAGTAGTAAATAACTAGAAAATAAAATAAAATTACGTAGCTAAGTCAAAATTTTTTTGTGTTTTTTTTGCTAAAGATTTATCATGGTCTGATTGCAAACCCTCAGTTTTCGGTAGCAGTCTTTTTATACCCTGTATAATAATGAAAAGTGGAAGGAAGACGAGGAAGAGGAAGGCTTAGAATCAAATTTATGAGTCAGATAGATAATAAACTATGCTGGACATTTCACACAGCGTCATCTAGCCCCAAACTAAGCAAAGCTTGTACTATGGGAAGTGGGAACCAGGTAACTGATATACTACTAATATACTTTTTGTTTTTAAATACATACATGGGCGGATCAACTTTTTTCTGTCATGAATCAACTTTTCGTGTAAAAAAATAAATGTTGAAATTTTGCTATAATTTCACCTAATATTGTTAAATAAATTTCTGCAGTTTACAAATCTATTACGAGCACCAAAAAATTTTGCCGTTTTCATGGATTTTTATGCCTTTATTCCAAAAGTGGCTCCCAAAAATGTCACCTAACTAACAATGACGTATTATGGTAAAAAGTTCATAAAAAACAATATTTTAAAAAGTAAATCTGTTTCAATGTGAACTATTACTCAATTAAATCAATCTGGCATAATCAAAATTTAAATAAAGTGTCTAATTTTTTTGAAAATATACCTCATTGTGTCTCTGGGGTCACTAAATGAAAGAAATTTTATTTACTTTTCTTGTAATTCTTTTTCTAGAAGCGCCAGAAAGATGCACTTTTAACATGACTATTGTTGTTTATTCTTCAAACTTTGGTCATACAACATTTTGTAAAATAACCTTTACTTTTTTAATAATCCTGCTATCAGTGTCCAAATTTTTGGGGACAACTACGTGAGCCCGGAGACATAATGGTGACTCTAGAGACATATACGGTACTATGCCATAGGCAAGTCACAGTACAAAAAACCATACAAGGTACAAAAAATATTTTAAATGTGACAACCAGTTTACTTTTTATAGTTAACACAGAAAATAAACCCTAACCTAACAAATATCACATTTTTCTCTAAAATTAGAGATAACATTTTATGAAAATGGGGGTTTTAGTTTATTTAAACAGTCATCTGCGTAGTAAACCAGTCCCCTATCGCATTTTTTCACAAAATAACATAAATCTCGCTTAATGAAGAAGACCAAAAAAGCTTTTTGTGGATGAAATATAAATTCTTTTCCCACTAAGTTACCGACTGAAGATATCTTTCGGAACAAATGGCCACAAAAAATAATTTTACTACCTGTAGATTCATCAAAATAATCAGCCTTTCATCCCATGGGATGAGAAAGGCTGGGCCAGCTGTGGTCATTCTGGCCAGCCATGCCTGGGGGTAAGGCCTTTCTTTACTTCTGTCATTCGTCTCTGTCCTGTGGTATGGTAATCTTGCCCTTGTATTATATTCTACAGACTTTACCATTCCATCGATCCATTCGTTCTGTGATGACGAACACCACTCTATTTACCACCAGGTCACTACTCATTTACAACTTTGATCCTGTCATCACCACACCTGGCCACTTGTCCTGCCCAAACAACTCCATTTGAGCTCCAATAACCACTTGTGTGTGTTTCAGCATCGAGGACTGGGTATATTTAAAAGTGTAATACCGAGCATTGCTTATTCCATGGCTCCCTGTCATGGGACTCTGATCTTGTGCAGTCTCCTTCGTGAGCGCCCATGTCTCGTCACAATAATTTCATAGTTAGTGGACTCAATTACTACTTTGCTACTGCTGTCATCACCGCGCCTGGCTAGTCCTTCCCAACCAATACCATTTGAGCCCCAATAACCGCTTGTTCATCTTGAAATTTTGACTTGTTCATAATGTTCATTCGGGAATTTCGACAATCTTATAAGTTTGATACCGAGCTTGCTTTATAGCTCTCAGTGCAACTCTGATCTTGAGCACAGTCTCCTTCGTGAGCGTCAATGCACCATGATGGTAGTTAGCATAAACTGCCACATGGGATGGCAGTTGGCAGAACACATTGGCAGATCTTATTTCCAATGGCAATGTTTGGAACCGAGGACCTGGAGATATTCGATATAATTTTAGGTGACCATGGTGACCAGGCCTACTTTAAGATAAAAAGTAAACTACTTTAAGATGAGTGATCAGGATCACGCATCTCTAAAAACCACCGGAAAAGGATGAGGTTGAGGTCGTCTACAAACCTAAGGTGCTACAGGAAGACACCTACCTGCAGGCAGACTTTTATTCCCGAGCTGTCTAATTCAAGAGTTTTTACGACGTTTCCTAGGACAGCCGTAAAAAGCTTGGGTGATAAGATGTCTCCCTGTCAACATACTAATAGTTTTCCTCTTTAAACGAGGATTTGGAGAATTTTGCTATGTAGCCGCACTTTTATGGTGGTATACATCATCCGCAGTATATCCATATAGTTAAAATGGATCTGACAGCGATGGAGAAAGATTTCTTGCTTCAAAGGTTTTTTTCGTAATCTACGAAGGCCATGCATATTCAAGCCAGTTGACCTCTTGACTCTTCTCGGTCGTTGACATCGAGTGTGGGTAAAAATAGACTAAATAGAATGCATAAAAGCAGAATCGAATGAAGTATGGTGTATTGTATCGACCTCACAAACGACTTGTATTCTTAGTTCATACTTAAAGCAATTTTAAACATAAATCTGAGTATTTTCTATTAGAAACTAAAAATGTGCAATGAATCTTTATGTATTAAACCCGTCTATCACTCACCAGATTGTTTATTGTATAAATTATGGTAATTTTTATGCAGAATGTCTCTTGGCTCACTAAAAATTGTCTCTTGGGTCACAGTTTTTGTGAGCCAGTGGAACGGTGACTCAGGATACAAACTAAGGTTTTTAACTCTTTTTCTTCAACGAATTTGATGAAAGTAAAAAAACACGTGGATGCAAAGCATTTCAGAATCAAATGTCAAAACATAATAACCAAATTACTTTAAAGAGTAGTTTACTTGTAGGAAATTTCGTCGTGAGTCAGCGGATAAAAAACAATGACACCCAGTCCCGCTGCGAACTACACACGTAATTGCAGAGTCCACATAATGGCCAAGGGTCAGCAATCTTTATTTTACGACATGCAGATGAGTTTTCTATTAGCCTAGCCAATAACTATCTATATTACTTACACTTTGTTGAATTTTTTTGTCGTTACCCAGTTGACAACGCGATTTGGGTAAATGTCGGGGACAACATTTCAAACCGTGTTTTTTCATTGAAAAATGCAATATTTTGTTTCGCAAATCAGTATTTTAGAATGCTAGTACATCAAGGAACAATGTAGATAAAAAATATAAAGACAAGTCAAGGAAAAATTTTACACAGCAGCGTTGCATATGTGCGTGATTTGCGCTGGGGACAAGTGAAATTTGTATGAAAACCAATTTTCGTCCACTGGGTCACGATAATTTTATATATAATTGACTAAATATTTTGAAAATATTGATAAACAAGCGTAATGGTAAAGGATCTGATTTTATTAATTAATGTTAAAACCAACAATTAATCTAACTCAGCACCTTTTACGATTTTTTTTACGTCGGGGACAAGGTTTTACACTAAAAAGTTGATCCACCCACATATTATAAATAGAAACACCCAGACCCGAAATAAATATTTGCAGATCACACAAGCATTTATCCCGCGGCGGGGATCGAACCCGCAACCTTCTGCATCCCAAGCGGGCTTAAAAGCAAGCAAAAAAAAAATTTTAAAAGTTGGTCTGAATTGAATCCTATCAGAAAGTTTTTCACAAAGTAATTTACCAAATCAAATCGAATGATTTTGCTAATATTTTTACTAGAACTTACCTATCACAGAAGGGATGCCCCAACGCGATCCATTCCTTTTGTATCAGCGATTGGAAGCCAGATATTGTTCTGAAGTACGGGTCTACCAGTATTTGTGTCAGAGAGGAAACTACTGCTGAATAGTCTACGCCGTCACCTGGAATAAGATTAAACTTTTAGTAAGCAAATATAGATACAGTACTTACATAGAAAACATAACGGTGAAGGAAAACATCGTGAGGAAACCCGCAGCTCAGTCAGCTCCACACGTATCGACGTCGTCTCTCCTGTGGGCGGTTGATTAAGCTGAGAGGATGGTTTAGGTGCTGGGCAAGCCTATTACATCTCAAACAATGTCCCAGGCACTGCAGCGTCCCGATAAGTGTAGGCATAGGTTGCCTCCTGACGCTGTATAAATCATCTAATAAAGATGTAACGGCCTAAGTTACATAGAATACGCACAACCAATCTTTAGCTGTCTGAAGTAGCTGCGCAGAATCCATTTTTGATGACGCCTAAAAGACGAAGACAGCTTTGTATAGCTGCCTCGCTCACTAGCTTAGTTTGTTGCATCGTGCTATCTCGCCTACTCGCGCAAACCTGCGCAATCGTTTTGTGGATCTAACTTCAGATATACAAAGATCGGTCGTGCGCACTGTACTTCTCATTTTATCTTCTTCTACTTTCTCTTAAGGAAAGGAAGCGCGGAGGGCACGTTAAATTGTCGGACCCGGCTATTAAAGTCGTTAAGCCATGACGGAGGCCTTAAGGCGGCCTAAAAACTCCGTCAACAGACTGACTCATACGAACTTACTTAATTTTACTTTACTAACTAACTAGTTAGATAAAGCTGTATATCGCACTTGAATCACTCGCTGTCTCAGAATTCGAGTCATAACTCCCTCGTTTCACTCGGCAGCTAACTCTAAAGTCCATCGTTTCACTCTGTAGTTAAAACTAAAATCGACGAATTCATTATAGCGCTGGTGATATAAGAGACTGCTTTATTTAATTATTATTGTTTAAAATTTTTGTTGATAATAAATTTTATATACTTATTTTTTGTCTTCGGTAGTTACCTATATATATTTTTAATATCTCTGTATCTTTTATCATACCTACAAAGTCTTAATTAATAGGTTAGGTATTGCCACAATGCTGTTTATTGTACCTAGTTGTGTAAACCTGCTTCTGACTACTTCTTATGGTTCGACAAACACCTTAGTTCGAACACGGGGCTTGACTGAAAACCAGCACTACGCACAATGTGCGTAGACTAGCGCTGAGTTTAGTCCCATTGCCGACCATTTTCATTCACTAGTTATTTTTATTAACTTTGTATTAATATGTGTGCTCTTTCTTGGCAATAAATGTATTTGTATTTATCCCCTTCGTTCATGTGATCTATTATTTTAACGCGTTTTAAGAAAATGTTCTTGCTTATTAGTAATGTTGACATACCCTCTTGTAAGACAACAGTGACATTGTCCTCCAGTTGTCGCGCCGCCTCGTCAGCGAAGGCGAGACTGTTGGCCACGTGACGAAGCCAACGGCTCGAGTCAAGTATACTGTAGTACTGCGAGTCTTGGATCTATGGACATACATCTATATCACTACTTATACATATCTATACTTACTATTTTTATGGAAGAAAAAAAAACTTAGGCCTTTACATCTATATTAGATTTATACAGCGTCAGGAGGCAACCTATGCCAACACTTAACGGGACGCTGTAGTGCCTGGGACTTTGAGATGGAATAGGCTTGTAGCACCTAAACCATCCTCTCAGCTTAATCAGCCTGGTCCACACGAAAGACGACGTCAATACGTGTGGAGCTGACTAAGCTGCGGGTTTCCTCACGATGTTTTCCTTCACCGTTATGAGCTCGTGTTAAAGCGCATATAAATTTTTCGAAACGAAAAATCCAGTGATGCACGACCGAAATAAAACAAAATAAATATTGTTTATATCAATAACAGTATGTACCCTTAAGATGTTGATCGTTTAAAAAAGTAAATTTCGTTTTGTTTTCTGCTATACATTTACATGCAGCGCCCCTAGCGGATACTTTGAAGGACTAAATGTATGGTGGAAAACGAAACGAAATTGTCATTTGGTTGTCAAGACAAGGCTGTACTACTAAAGTACGGTAGACATTCTTTCAGATCTTTTTGTGTGATCAAAATCTTTTGAAGAAGGCTAATTTGAATACTATCTGGTTTCCTCACGATGTTTGCTTACACCGAGCTCGTTTTAATACGTACATAGGATCACGACTGTATCACCAAGGTGCGGTATACAATCTATCAGCTCAATCAAAGTGTTAATGCGCATACAAAACAATCAGACTCACCCAAAACCCTCCTAAAGTGGTAGGCGTGCATAACTCCACCAGTTTCTTGTATGAGGTTTGCAGCGCGGGTAACGGGGGTAGCACATTGGCGCTGCTTGTGTTCACGAAGCTGTTCCCACAGAGATATATCACATGAGGCGGTGTTAGCTTTGGATGTGAACGACGGACCTAGGAGAAAAAAATGTAAGTTAGCTGAATTAAAACCTATATTTATCACAGATCTAATATACTATTTAATGTTACGGAGTTTAAGAAACTATCAAATTACACGACAGTTTAAAATATAGCCTTCTTTCGTTTGGATTTTTGAAGGTTATGCTACCCCATTTCAAGTGTCTGCTTCAGGAAAAAAAACAAATGATCATGATTATTTGATTTTTACCATCGTTACCAGCTCGATGTTCCCCCTGCTGACATCGTAACTTAGCCGCTCCATAAAGGTGATATCGGACGGTTCACACGAGCGATCTGAATGCTTGATGTTATTTAATTCCATGGCTCCCCTTGAATGCCACAAAATCTAGTACAGTCACTATACAGACTTGGGGCCCTACTATGAGCTCATATAGCGACCCTGTTTAGGTCCTAAACTGAACTGCTTCGCTATAATGTACTAAGTGTTATGTAATAAAAGATAATAATAATAAAATTTACTAGACTTGTTGACTAACTGAATCGTTTTGCAATATAATACAAGTAAAACAATTTTCTTCTTAGAACGCCACGTTGTCACGGTACGAAAACATTGCGATTTAGATCAGGTGGCTTAGCATGAATTCTTATTTCCGGGCAATTTTAACATAAAGAAACAAATCTAAAACGGCGCTCATCATGCTCTCTCACTTGCACATCAGTGGCTGTACTAGTGTGCAAGCAGGAGAGCATGTTAAGCTGCGACATTTCTGTAATGAACCGGGTTATTCGAAATTGACATTTATTTCGAAAACTGCCAGGAGTTAAGAGTTCATGTTAACCAGGAACCTGAACTGGATAGCACCCAAACTGAATTGTAGGTCATGGTACGGCACCTGCTCTATCTCTCTCTCTCTCGGGACTATTAGCGTCTCACCTGCTCCAGCAGCACGCTCTCGGCGGCTGCGGACGGGCCGGTCGGCAGCAGCTCGGCGCCGCGCAGGAGCGCCGCCCCGGCCGCGCGGCCCCACACCCACACGGGCACGCGGCCCGCCTCCAGCAGGCTGTAGTCTCACCTGCTCCAGCAGCTCGGCGCCGCGCAGGAGCGCCGCCCCGGCCGCGCGGCCCCACACCCACACGGGCACGCGGCCCGCCTCCAGCAGGCTGTAGTCTCACCTGCTCCAGCAGCTCGGCGCCGCGCAGGAGCGCCGCCCCGGCCGCGCGGCCCCACACCCACACGGGCACGCGGCCCGCCTCCAGCAGGCTGTAGTCTCACCTGCTCCAGCAGCTCGGCGCCGCGCAGGAGCGCCGCCCCGGCCGCGCGGCCCCACACCCACACGGGCACGCGGCCCGCCTCCAGCAGGCTGTAGTCTCACCTGCTCCAGCAGCTCGGCGCCGCGCAGGAGCGCCGCCCCGGCCGCGCGGCCCCACACCCACACGGGCACGCGGCCCGCCTCCAGCAGGCTGTAGTCTCACCTGCTCCAGCAGCTCGGCGCCGCGCAGGAGCGCCGCCCCGGCCGCGCGGCCCCACACCCACACGGGCACGCGGCCCGCCTCCAGCAGGCTGTAGTCTCACCTGCTCCAGCAGCTCGGCGCCGCGCAGGAGCGCCGCCCCGGCCGCGCGGCCCCACACCCACACGGGCACGCGGCCCGCCTCCAGCAGGCTGTAGTCTCACCTGCTCCAGCAGCTCGGCGCCGCGCAGGAGCGCCGCCCCGGCCGCGCGGCCCCACACCCACACGGGCACGCGGCCCGCCTCCAGCAGGCTGTAGTCTCACCTGCTCCAGCAGCTCGGCGCCGCGCAGGAGCGCCGCCCCGGCCGCGCGGCCCCACACCCACACGGGCACGCGGCCCGCCTCCAGCAGGCTGTAGTCTCACCTGCTCCAGCAGCTCGGCGCCGCGCAGGAGCGCCGCCCCGGCCGCGCGGCCCCACACCCACACGGGCACGCGGCCCGCCTCCAGCAGGCTGTAGTCTCACCTGCTCCAGCAGCTCGGCGCCGCGCAGGAGCGCCGCCCCGGCCGCGCGGCCCCACACCCACACGGGCACGCGGCCCGCCTCCAGCAGGCTGTAGTCTCACCTGCTCCAGCAGCTCGGCGCCGCGCAGGAGCGCCGCCCCGGCCGCGCGGCCCCACACCCACACGGGCACGCGGCCCGCCTCCAGCAGGCTGTAGTCTCACCTGCTCCAGCAGCTCGGCGCCGCGCAGGAGCGCCGCCCCGGCCGCGCGGCCCCACACCCACACGGGCACGCGGCCCGCCTCCAGCAGGCTGTAGTCTCACCTGCTCCAGCAGCTCGGCGCCGCGCAGGAGCGCCGCCCCGGCCGCGCGGCCCCACACCCACACGGGCACGCGGCCCGCCTCCAGCAGGCTGTAGTCTCACCTGCTCCAGCAGCTCGGCGCCGCGCAGGAGCGCCGCCCCGGCCGCGCGGCCCCACACCCACACGGGCACGCGGCCCGCCTCCAGCAGGCTGTAGTCTCACCTGCTCCAGCAGCTCGGCGCCGCGCAGGAGCGCCGCCCCGGCCGCGCGGCCCCACACCCACACGGGCACGCGGCCCGCCTCCAGCAGGCTGTAGTCTCACCTGCTCCAGCAGCTCGGCGCCGCGCAGGAGCGCCGCCCCGGCCGCGCGGCCCCACACCCACACGGGCACGCGGCCCGCCTCCAGCAGGCTGTAGTCTCACCTGCTCCAGCAGCTCGGCGCCGCGCAGGAGCGCCGCCCCGGCCGCGCGGCCCCACACCCACACGGGCACGCGGCCCGCCTCCAGCAGGCTGTAGTCTCACCTGCTCCAGCAGCTCGGCGCCGCGCAGGAGCGCCGCCCCGGCCGCGCGGCCCCACACCCACACGGGCACGCGGCCCGCCTCCAGCAGGCTGTAGTCTCACCTGCTCCAGCAGCACGCTCTCGGCGGCTGCGGACGGGCCGGTCGGCAGCAGCTCGGCGCCGCGCAGGAGCGCCGCCCCGGCCGCGCGGCCCCACACCCACACGGGCACGCGGCCCGCGCGGAAGTGTCGCGCCGCCTCCATCAGGCTGTAGTCCAGAACCGAACGCGGGACTATCAGCGTCTCGCCTGCCGTCAGCATGAACGCATCTACAAAAAAAACAAAATAATAATAAATAAGTGGTAAATAAATAAAAGTTCTGGAATATATAAGACAAAGTAAAGTACCAGTTCTTCCAAAGGATCTAGGCATTCGTGAAGTTAGCCGTTTGTCTACGCAGGAAACAATTTGTATGTAAATGCGTTCACTGCGCAGACAAACGGCTAACTTCACGAATGCCTAGATCCATTGGGCGAAGTGAACACCTCCTGCCTCCATCATCGGATCAGCTCATAGCATGTTCATGGTTCATATCCAGAGAAGAAATGCATATAGAATTCCTGGCCCTGTACAGTGTAAATTGAGCTAGTATTACCTGAGGTACCGTTGATACAAGTGATCCGCCAATGTGGACACTCTCGCCGTTCCAATTCGCGCTTCCAATCCCCAGGCCGCTGGAACATGTTCATATCAGCTGGAAGATGCATGTGGTATTCCTCTTTGCACTCGTAAGCGAACAGCAAGTCGTGTCGTTTGGGAAACGCGTGGTGCATCAGGGCTAGTGCGATTTTACGGCCGTGGTCCACGGGGGAGTTCGCGAAACTGAAGGTTAGGACTTTCATGTTCTGGAACAAGATGAATTCCTAAACTAACGTGGCGCTTAGTAGCACCAAATGGGCTGACGCGTTAGTTTACAGCGTTAGTTTAGTTTAGCCGGTACAGTTAGCATCAAAATTTGATTAACATTTGCATGCTTATTATAAAAACGGAAAACCTTGGTTGAACCCCATGTTGACACATGTCAAAACAAAACTGTTACCACAAAAAAGCGTTCTATGTACGTGTATTTAAAGATCGTTTTTCTAGGGACAGTTTTTTAGTTAGACTTGGTCTAAACTCGGCTCATTTTCTTGTAGTAAGCCCCTTGAAGTTTCCAAAATCAGAATATTTCCGAAATCCGTAACACCATGACCAAAATTTTGACAATTGATGATTAACTCTCAGTCCATAATAATTTCACAAGCAAAGTATATTTTTTGTTAGTAATCGAAAAGAAATGGCGCTTTAGAAAAACAAACTGTTAATCAACTTTTGATGCTGACTGTACTACCCTCTCGATGGAATCATGATATAAAATCTCTTTCAGGAATATGTCTGTTACAATACTACATACTCATGATGTTTTCCTTTCTATTTGAGAGTACCGGCATAGTCAGTACAGTTTGGAACAAAGAATCATGAACTCTTGTAAAAAACATAAAAACACTCATAAAATTATACATCACGTATCGTAATTTGAGGTGTGTCACGTATAAATACCATGAAACCGTTCCAACTTAGATTATGCTATGACATATAAATAGATTAAATTTTAAATTGCTAAAACACATTGCCACTAGCCTCAATAAAAAACAGATCATAGGAAAACGTATCCTGTACCATTGCAATAAAGTTTAAAATTATGCTAATTTTACAATTTGTGTTCATACAATAGTTTGTGTATCTGGTTGAAGGCATACAGAGTAACATTCCTTTGAGATTTACAACAATCATACAAAGATTAGATAACTAGATTTGGGCAATTGGAGCTGACCTCGATATACTATCAATAGACAGGAGTAGGCACATGTGTATGTTGCTAAATATGGTCAGAAAATATGTTTAAGTAAAATTTAACGATTTTTTAGGATATTTACCAAAACAGAGAGAAATTTCTTTATTTATTTATTGCAAAATCTGATGAGTCGATTGAGTACCTAAGACCAAGTAGTTTCGTTCGACAAATGCTTCGATCAAGAATACTATAGATATAGGGTGACATACTAAATAAAAAAAGTTTTAAGTTAAACCGAATTACACCCTTTGCCCCTAGTAATAAAGTCACAAATCCTCAAAACATTATCTTTAACTTACGATCATCATCATCATCATCATCATGTCAGCCATCTAGTGTCCACTGCTGAACATAGGCCTCCCCCATCGATTTCCACAGCGATCGATCTTGTGCAGCCTGCACCCAACGGCTCCCAGCAACCTTTACCAGATCGTCTTTCCATCTAGTGGGGGGCCGTCCTCTACTGCGGTTTCCGGTGCGTGGCCTCCACTCGAGAACATTTTTGCCCCAACGGCCGTCAGTTCTACGAGCTATGTGCCCCGCCCACTGCCACTTCAACTTGCCAATCCTGTGGGCTATGTCGGTGACTTTAGTGCGTCTACGGATCTCTTCATTTCTGATTCGATCTCGTAGAGAGACACCAAGCATAGCCCTTTCCATAGCTCGTTGGGCGACCTTGAGCCTTCTTATGAGGCCCATAGTGAGGGACCACGTTTCAGTTCCATATGTCATCACTGGTAACACACACTGATCGAAAACTTTTGACTTAAGGCACTGAGGTATTTTGGACGAAAAGACGTCTCGTAGTTTCCCGAACGCTGCCCAGCCGAGTTGGATTCGTCGACTGACCTCTTTCTCAAAGTTGGACCTACCCAATCGGACTGTTTGTCCCAGGTAGACGTATTCGTCAACAACTTCTAGATAAGAGCTCCCAACAGGAACTGGAGTGGGCACAACATGGACATTCGACATGACTTTCGTCTTGTCCATGTTCATTTTAAGACCCACTTGCTGGGAAACTCTATCGAGGCCATCGAGCATTATGCCTAGGTCTTCCAGCGATTCAGCCATGACTACGATATCATCCGCAAATCGAAGGTGAGTGATGTACTCGCCATTGATGTTAATGCCAAGTCCTTGCCATTCCAGGAGTTTAAAGGCGTCCTCTAAAGCGGCGGTAAACAGTTTCGGAGATATAACATCTCCCTGTCTAACGCCTCTCTTCAAAGGGATCGCCTTTGAACACTGCTCCTGTACTCGGACCGACATAGTGGCAAGCACTTCAACACTTCGATGTATCGATAGTCAATTCGGCACCGCTGAAGAGACCGTAGCACAGCCCAGGTTTCGATCGAATCGAAGGCTTTTTCGTAGTCCACAAACGCTAAGCATAAAGGCAGATTATACTCCTCGGTCTTTTGTATAATCTGTCGGAGCGTAAAGATGTGGTCTACAGTATTAAAGCCTTTTCGGAAACCGGCTTGTTCGGGAGGCTGGAAGTCATCCAACTTGCGTTCGAGACGATTTGTAATGACCCTTGAAAACAGCTTATAAACATGGCTCAGCAGCGAGATGGGCCTGTAGTTCTTTAGAAGGGTTTTATCACCTTTCTTGAAAAACAGTACCACCACGCCTCCGTTCCATGCTTCCGGCGTTTTGCCCTCGAGCATAACGGAATTAAAGAGCCTCTGAAGGACCTTGAGTACCGGTGTTCCACCCGCTTTCAGAAGCTCAGATGTGATTCCGTCTTCACCCGGTGCCTTGTTGTTCTTAAGCTGTTTCAGGGCCATCCTAATCTCGTACAAGCTGATGTCCGGGATATCTTCAGTGTAGTGTCGGGTCAACCTGGCTCGTGGGTCTTTTGTCGGGATAGAAACAGGCTCTGTTGTCGAGGCATATAACTGTCCATAGAACCTTTCAATCTCCCTTAACACCTCTGGCTTGGTTGACGCTACGCCGCCATCATCCGTTTTCAGCTTTGTCAACTGGCTTTGCCCAATAGACGCATTCCTTGCGAACACTTTGGAGCCTTTGTTCCGCTCTATCGTCTCTTTAATACTTTTAGTATTAAAAGATCGAACATCGTGTCGCAAGGATTTATAGATACATCTATTAAGCTGCCTATAAGACTTAGCGTCATCGGATGACTGCAGCGTCATAGCGCGTCGCTCTGCCATGAGGTTCCGGGTTTGATCGGATATTTTCTGAGGCCTACTTTGACGGCGGGATTTGAAAAACATAGACCCAACCGTATGGACAGTTTCTACCAAGCTGTTATTTATATCGTCCACTGACGCGCAGGGATCTAGGCAATCGAAGCGATTCTTCAGCTCGAGTTGAAAGCTCTCGGGGTTTTGGATTTGAGCTTGAGAGGGTCGGAGCGTAGACTTCATTAAACGGGACCTTTCTATTTATACGTTGATATTCAATGTGCCTCTAACCATTCGATGATCACTGCCGGTTTTCACCCGGTGGATCACGGAGACATCATTGAATATCTGTCTCTTAGTGGTCATGATGAAGTCTATCTCATTTTTCGTGAAACTATTGGGGCTCATCCAGGTCCATTTCCTATGAGGCGGCTTCTGGACTTACGATCATTCATCATGAAAAACGTCAAAATACAAAATAACGGCCCTGAGCTGTTATTTACCGAGACGGTTTTGCTGCGCAGACACTAAATCTATAATAATTCTTGATCGAAGAACAAATGCAATTTTCTGAGCTGGCTGTATTTTTTTCATCTGAAAATATGGCCGGTTTTTATTTACTTCAAAATCAGCCTATAATTTCCTAAGCACAAAACCTTCTAACTACAAAGAGTAATGAGATAAAATTACCCCATATAATACCCCAGAGAATAACCATCTCTCTCTTTCCAATCGTTCCCTCATTACTGAGAATCGTGACTCCTATTTATTTTGTCAACCAGTTGTCTCCATCGGTTACGTTCCGTTCCAGAGTATACTGACCTTACAAACAACCTGTAACCCTTTCACCTTGCCGGGCGTGTCTCCATAAGGCATCAGCCGTCTCCGTCGCACCGGCCCGCCGTCAGTCAGCCAGACTGCGCCCACGCACGTCAGTGGCACGTCATACGTACCGAGGAGGTAGTTACGTTGACAGTACTCCTGGGGAAACGGTAAAGTCAGCGTTAACAGGTATCTAACTATTATATTAATGATAAATTCGCGTGGCCTGATGTCGCTCTGCACCTCGACAGCTGATGTGTGCACAATGCCTTTGCTATCTTGCTTAGCTTCTTGAATTTTACTAACTTTACTTTTAATTTTACAACTAAGTTAGTTAAGAAATTAGCCTAAGTTTAGATCTAAGATGGATCACCTAAAAAAAGCTAGGCCCCAAACCGTGTTTGTTGCCCTGATTCTTCACGGTATTGGTCGCGAAGGAACAGGAGTAGAATCACCTAGTTTTAAGACGTTTCAAAGTGATCCCAGCGGTCCTACTGAATAAATGCTTTTTGACTTTGACTTTGACTCTAACTATAATAATTTTATTTATTTTATTTTATTGGAAAACTAACAGCTTTATAACAACTTCATAGAACATTCAGAAAAATTAACAGGGGTAAGCCTTAACAAGTTTTCGCTAATAGGTACAATATAAGGTGGTTTTAACGTGCATGCTTCGTTCTAAGTCGGTTTTAACTTGCGTATTTCGTGCAGGGGTTAACAGTTGATGAATGAGTTGGTTGAAAATAAATACCTAAGTTTGTGATAAAGAAATATTTTTTAATGCAATGCTTTGGTGAGGTGTTTCTTTCTCTCTAAGGTTTGAATACATCATCAGATCAGCTCGCTGTCAACATATTGCCACAGAAGACCCCAAGGTGCGCCGAAATTTAGCATAATTGGACACCGGAAAGTGAAATTTAGATTGCAGGATTTGACCAGCACAAACATAAACACTGCAAAAAGCTCTACAGAAATTTTAAAATCACGTATGAGTCAGTATATACTTAATACTTACATCAGTATGCGAGTTCTCTAAAGGCACGAAGGATAGCTTGTAGTTGGTGACGAACAGGGAACCGAACCTGCCCCTGTCGCGTTCGCTGAGCGGCGTCAGCATCACCACGCTGTGCGCCGCTCCCGTCACTAGCTCACCTGGACAAACACACAGGCAATACTTTAAATACTACACAATAACGGTCCAGTTCATTAAAAAACATACGTATAGTCGAACATTTAAATCTAATGTTTTGAAGTCGGTTTAAAAGAAGTTATTTAGCAAGACTTTAACCAGAACAAATAGCTCTTTAGTAAATATTATTTCTTGCCGTTTGCTATTTACTTTAAGTGAGACGACTTCAATATTTATAACTTAATATTGTACATATTATAAGCTATTACCTACCTACATGTGTATTTATAACAAGTTGAACCCAATGAACCCTTTATTGATTTAATAGCATTGAATCGGTCGGAGAAAAGTAATTTCACTTTCTTGATTATTACTAAAGCAAACTTATTTATTTTGTGAGGTTTTTTTTATAAATTATAGTTGTCCACGTTTTTTTTTTTTTTGGTTTTTTTTTATGAATGGGTCAGCTCTTGACCTCAGACTTACACAGGCAAGAGTGAGGTCTACGATGGAGCGAGCTTACCCAGAAGGTGCCTATTAACTCTCTTCTTAAAAACAACGTACTATGTTTTCTTCACCATTTAGGCTTAGCACGCATTGCGATTAAACGCAAGCGGTTTAATTTTCAGACTAAAATAAAATTACATCGATTACAGTCGAAAGTATCAGTTTACCTAATACAAGATAAGAGTAGCATTGTCATGATAACTATACTAACATCAATAGGTAAGTACTTAGATATCCGTGGCCTTTTCGTCACCCGACTCAAATTTTAATCTACAACTAGTTATCGCCCGCAGCTTTACCTCGCGGAAAATACCTACAAAACATGATTTTCCAAGAAAGAGAAGCAATTCTTTAAAAAAATAGACGTAAGTATTAAATAAATAATGAGCATAGCGCGAATTAGTAACAAACATACACACGTGATACTTTCCCATTTATACATTAGTGTGATAGTAAATGCTTTTTTTTCTTTTATCACACCGTTAACGTTATGCATCAGTGTGTCCACACCTTTACAACATGCTCGTAAAAGTAATGAACCTTAAAACATTGGTGACAATAGAAGCGTTTAAACGTGTATAAGCCTTGTAAAAGAAGTAGGATGAGCTAGCTTTCATATTCGTACAGACAGTCTGATAAGATGCCTATTATTTTATCGTGAAATTCATCAAGGATTCCCCTAGACTCAGTGTTATTATTACAATCTTTGTTTGATTCCTTGCTGCGCTGATTGGTTCCCTTTACGTCGAGTCCCTCTACGTCGAGCGGTGAGAGTCACCACATTTTTATTACCTCAATGTCGATTAATGAGTTCTTCCTCGCTTTCATTCCCTTAACGTAAAGTCAAGACAGTGCCGAAAGTACAGTCACATAGTAAAATGAAAAGCTACAGAAAGGGGCAAAGTTTTTACAGATTTGATATGATGATGTGATTGTATAATAATTGTATATTGTAGTAATATTTCATAAATAAGTAAATTTGTTGTTTTTACGATACAATGTCACTTAAACAATATTATACATAAAACCAACGTGATTATCAAATTTAACCCTTTTCATAAATCAGTCAGGTAAATTTTAGAAGCCGTCTCTTTTACACATATACCTGTCTTCTTACACCTATTGTTCTTATCGCATCGCTGCACTACTTGTTTTCAAATGGGATGACTTTGTTAGTATCAGTTTTGACTTGGAAAGTGTATGTACAAGTGTGTATAACGTTAAAGTATTAATTTATAATAACAACATGTGAAATATTATAGAAATTCAATCGGACACTGCGAGAAATGTAAGTAGACTACTGTACCTTTATTAAAAAATAGAGAGATTTTATCAATTTATTTCCAAGATTTTTATAAAATATATATTCTTTAAGTATCTATTCTACTATCATAACCATGTTGTGTAGGTACATTTTAAAATGTATGTCTAGTAGAACTAATTGTTTATGAATTCGTCAATATATTATTAGGTATCATTACAACAGTATGACTTATTTAATAAGTATTTGAAAAAATGTTAAGTTAATACACATGACGAACCGATGCGATGGCATAACGAATAACAAAACAAAATGGCGGTCGCCTGGTGGCCGTGCATCCTCATGCATCGTTCAAAAATATTTCTTAAAACTTACTACTTATTAATTAAACTTATTACTTGAATAATACTTTAATGGTTATTATACCATTCTAATATTTGACTATTTGTTCTAGGAATAATTGAAGTACTAACTCAATCTAATTGGATAATGGATTTGGTTAATTTTTGTGTTACATAATTTTTTAGTACCTACCTATTTTATTGTAGACACGATGTCCTTAACTGTGTGCTTGATTACAATATTATTAGTCTATGTTACCAATGACACCAATACTTAGTCTGAAATGTTAAACGATTTTGATTTTTATTAAAACTGACTGATTTTTATTTTTTGTTTCAATTGTACCTTTCCAAAATCGATGTAAAGGGAATAGGAAGCGTAAACAGTAATATTTAACATAACAATAGTCTTTCAGACTCGACGTAACGGGACTCGACGTAAAGGGAACCAATCGCTGCGCTCTGTGGGTTTACCCGCGGTTCCTCAGGAATACTCAATTTTATTGATATAAAAAACAATCCACGGTATAAGCTGTTTCAGGGTGACGGAGTAACAAGCATCCATGATAAACAAAGTTTATGAAGACTACTGAATGGAATATTACATAGGGCTTTTCATCCCGGAACAGAGAAGTATTCCCGAGGGACCGCGGGCAGCGCCGCAGAGCGCAGCTAGTTTGTAACAATAGGAAGATTACAATGTTCTATACAAAACCTCACAGGGTCAGGGGCCTTATTCGCGTTCCTTTTTTCGTTCGCTTGATGAATATTCGGATGCTTCTTACTACGAGCTACATTGTATTCAGTCGATAAGATCAACGTTAAAACACGGTCCTAACCTAGGACCAAATATTCCAAACCGAAAAATTAGCCCTTGAAGTCAGAAATCGTAGTAAGAAACATCCGAATATTCATGAAACGAACGAAAATAAGAACGGGAATACGGCCCCTGGTGCCGAGCAAACGTTTCTAAACAGTCGTTTTAGTGTCCTTCCATCTCGTGACCGTACCGTTGACTCATGCACGATAAAAAGTATAAAGTTGTAACTGTGTGAAAAGCCACTAAAATTGTTGCCAATCAACCATTAAATTGGACGACCTCGCTACAGACTATTACATGGGCAGTTAGATATCTCTATACGTTTTTATACAATTAAAGTAATTTGAATACAAATCACATGGCCTATTGGTAAAGATAGTGACTTTAGTATCAACAAAATGATAATGACCTACAAATGACTCATAAGTCATAACGTTGGAACGAAAATATCTTTGAATTATAAAATTTACATAAATAATTTAGATTTACGATTAACTCACAGTTGTTGACTGATAGTCATAGGAATCAGATAGAAAGTCAGTTTTAAGCTTTGTAGTCTCCGTCAGCGGCATCAATCCTACTGAATTTAATGCTTTTTGACATTTGGGCTTGCACAGCTCTATTACTCTATTATTGATGATTCGTATGTGATATTCATTGATGATACATAATTTGCGTATGACTGTTAATATTTTTAAACGAAATATTATTATTGCATGCTGACCTTAAGCGAAATGTGCTGAACATTAATATTTTAAGAAATATTATGACAACATCTGATCTGACCACGTTTTCAGCAATAAATTTCATTTCATTTCATTTCATTGTCTCAAATGCTGTAATCTAAGACCGAGATGGCAATAGATCCAATGATACTTAAATAAGCTAGCAGGTTCGTAAATTAACTGTAATGTCATGATAGTACCTATATGTAGAGTATATGACCGACGTAGTCGCACATACTAACAAAGTTAAGAGCTTTAGTGATAGCAACGATAAAGGCGACTTTAAAAGTACATCTTACGTCTGAAGGTGACGATGGCAACAAAATAAGGCAGGTTATTGTACTAAGTGATGTCATAATCACTCTCTCTCGAATGATAAGTACTGTATAAACAGTTCGGTCGGGATTTTCTAGTAATACTTAGTTTGCCATTTTTTTTCTTTCAAACTTATTATTTGCCTAATTCTCATAGAGTATGCTACTGCGTGTAGGATTTGGTAGCTGTTCATCATCAAGCAGATAAAACAGAAAGCAAAGCTGGAGACGGCAATCTTCTGATACAACTTTACGGCAGAAGGAAATGCCTATTTAAAATCCTAACATCAAAACGACTTATTCGTTTAGTTTTTTCGGCGAGGCTGACGTCACCAATATTGTAATAATATAGCCAAGAACAGTTTGTTGGTTACTCCCCAGCAGCCTTGGTGGTCAATAGGCCATTTTTTAGTGCGAATCGCGAAGGAAACCAGAACATAATTTGCGCAATACGCAGCGACCGTGAGGGGCTGACTCACGCGAAAACACACAGTAGGATCCGCAATGAGATTGTCTGAGAAATCGTTTATTTCGGAGGATGATTTAATGGTGTTAATAATCAGTTAATAATCTTGATGTTTAGGCCAGCCGTAATCAATAGGGCAGAGATTGTCAATGAGATGAGGGAGAGAGAATATGACAATTTAACAAATCGCAATGCTGTTCAGTTTTGGAGAAATAAATTGAATGCACTACCAGACAGAAAACTATCTTACCTCATCTAAAATTTTGTCTATCACATGAATAGTCGAGTTTTCGTACCTTTAAAGTTATTGTCACCGATCTCTATGGAATGAAAGCCGTGTTGGCCGAATGGGGTTCGAATCCCAGGCGTGCAATGTGCATCAATGGATTTTGCGTTACGTAAAATTTATATGCGCTTTAACACGTGCTCTAAACGGTGATGGAAAACATCGTGAGGAAACCAGTTAGTGTTCTTATAGGCGGCGATGGGCTTGCAGCCTGTGAGGTATGGAAAACTAACTTCTGCAAGATGTGGGCATGTTCCAAATATTATGTGTTTGGACATGCCTCTGAAATTAGACATCTTCAAAGGATCTGGGATAAGTAACATAAAAGATCTGAGAGAATGTCTACCGCACCTTGGGGATACAGTCGTGAACCTGATTACTCTATGGAATATTTCGGTTTTAGGGCTCTATTATCTATTATTATCTATTAGTATCTTTGATTGAATGGAGTCAATCAAAGATCAGGATCAGGATAATCAGACCATTCTTTCGCGATTTACTTTGCGTTCCGAGCTTGTCAACTTGAAAAATGAAATGATTCTTTGACGCTTCAATTATTAGTTAAGAACCCTTCAAAACTTTCAGGATTAAGAGACAATAAAGATTGCAGTCAGAGTAGTTTAGCAAGTTCTTATGAGCTAATGGACTATATATGGTTTGAATGATTTTCAAGCACTCAGTTAAACTTTAAACTAGCTTAATGCTTTGGTAGTCTGTTAGGTACTACAATAGCCTTAAATTGAGCCCTACCTCTTTTCAGCACACCCATCACAGTCCACAGCACTCTATGCAATGGCTATGGGGTCGCCACTTCCTCACGTCAAATAAGGTGGTACAGCTATGTGTGTGGATTGAATACATAATAGCTATTATTGTAATTTACATGAGTAGCGCTATATGTAGAGGCGAAGAACTTATGTGGCGGTAGATTATGTAATAGTATTATTTGAAGTTATATAAAGTAGATTATGTAGATGAACTAAGAAGGTAATTTGTGATATCATGAGGGATTTACTTGTGTCTAGTGCCGCTATTTAGGGGGACATTTGATATTAATTATAAGATACGGTAGATAAGGTGTGTTCTAACATTTTAGTGAAAAAATAAAAAACTATATTCACCTTATGGTCCTTTAAACTATATTTTTTTTCAATTAGATCGGAGATAATTGCTTACGCACCTTGGGGATACAGTTGCTTATGTTTTTTATTTTTATATCATCATTATCAAAATAAAAAAAAAACATTATACAAACTTACCATTTAGAAGCTTCGGTTTCACCTCTGGAACTGATCCATTTCGACTTGGCTGCAAGGAATATAATAATTAAAAATAAAATAATTTGTGGATGTTGTGTTTTACGGTGATTTTTTTTTTTAACTTGAGTGTAATAATTTTAATACTTAGATTAAATAAATATGCATACGCTTTACTTTATTGATAAAATCAATATTAGTTAAAATAAAAAAAAGCACACAGATTACCAAAAAAAGGTGCAATGAATTATTTTTAGACAATATTATTGCTTTTAGGTGGCTCTACCAATCGAAATATTTAAGTACTCTTTATCAAATTCATTTCATCATTTATTTATTTAATATTTAATTTATCAAATTCATACTTTGTTTACCTCCGCTACTTGTAAGTGAAGTTTGCACAGAACATAATCTAGTTTAACATAACTAACGTATTACTTTAATGTTAGAAAAAGAGCTTACCGGTGAAGATACATTGATATAGCTGGTGAAATTCTGGGTGAGTCTCTTCTCACTCATTGTAGATAAAAATGTCTCACACAGAGTTGACCCACTTCAGGACTTTTGTAGCCTCAGTTGGCGATAACTTAGAGGAATAGCTGAGTTTACAGCATAACACAATTTCAGATTTATATTTAGACGAAGGAATCTTCATGATCTAACCATAATTTCACATTTTATTTGATAACAATCATTGGGAAACACTGCATTGGCAACTATGTGATTAGAACTTTCACGTTTAGATTTTTTGTTACATAACTCGGTGTTTTTGTAAATATGGACATTATTTATTATAAAAATAACATGTCATTCTAAAATTTGTATAAATTTTCTTGAAAAAACCGAAAATAAATATTTCTCCGAAACGAACACGCAAACGAGAATTTGTCAGAGCAGAGACAATGTAGACGACTGGACTGAGCGAGCTGAGGGACGAGCGAGCGTGACATCTTTGACAATGACACTAAGAATACAGATCTCGTTATGTGAAAATATTGAGGAAAAAGTGAAAATGGAAAACTTTTTCATGATATTAATTAATCTAAATTATATATAGATATATATATTATAGATTATTATTATTATTATTTATTATTATATTATAGATCGTTTCTAACGATCCTTAGATAGCTTGACTAATCCTGTTGTATTTTGTAAATATATGAAAATATGTAGTAGCTTAGTTTCCATACATAAAAAGTTATCTAAATTAATGATTGGTTTTGTATCTTGTTCGATACATTATTTTAAATAGGAGCCGTCTATATTTTCATGTCTCTGTACCGTACCATGAGACAAACTAGGACCATAGAGAAACAGAGAACCATCCATAGACAAGAAATATCTGAACAGGTCATAGAGATAGGAACAGGTCTGAATTTCTGAAAAATGGCGATTGATAAATTTTTGTCGGGAGTTTGATTGAACAATTTGCAGGATTTATTTGAAAATATTTGATAAACAGTTGTGATTGTGATAATTAGTGTTGTAAAATGGCCGAAGCTGCCGTGGAACCTGGAAGAAATCCCCTTAGATTCTTCTGTCATAGATGTAATATTGAATTTGAAGATGTTATTCAGGTAAAAATCAATAATTTTCGTTTTCTCTCTTCCACCTCGCGTGATAGCAGTATCAGTTCGAAATATTGATGAAATATAAGAAAGCAGAAAGTTATACACGCATTTGGTGGTAATTTATCAGAAAACTACGCCTGCATGCCTCATTTCCGTTCAATTTTGTATGTGGCGAATACAGCCGCCGGTGCTAAAACTACGAAGTGACGTCTCCGTGAAAATCTGGTATGAGGACATATTCATCGGAAATTGTCAATTTCGCATAGTTACATCACCCCATGCAGAGAGAATAACAGTTGATAGCAACTTGATTGTCTGCTCTACAAGAACCATGAATGATCATTACAAATGGGTTCGGTTCCTATTCTCAGTACATAATCAGTCCCTGACTTAATTGCAATTCGTTTTTTTTATAACAAGCATTCTTGTATCTCTTATCGCTCAACTTTAGGAATATTTTGACCTCTAGTTTCAATGATAGAAAAGCCAAGAACCTGTTTATATAGTTTGTCCTCAGCATTTTGACCTGAGCTGTGAGAATTTGAGATTATTAGTCATAAAGCTTAGTTGTTTACTTGTTATTTTCCTGTTGATTGTCAACGAGGTGCCTTTATGTTGACAAAACTTGATTTATTTTTCTCAAACCCTCAGCTTAGCTGCGATAATATACCAGCAATTATGTTTTGTGTATTAAAAACTAACCAAACATAATTTCATTTTCAGAACGACACATGCCCATACTGTGCGACTGGTTTTATTGAGCGATTAGACAATGAGGATGGAGAGTCTCTCCTGAGGAGTTTAGAGGAGGGAGAGTATAGTGACGCAGAGATGAGCACTCTAGATGATGCTGGTGGAACAGATGACAGTATATTGGATGAAAGCTTAGAAGGATCAAATGTATGTATATCTTGAATGGTAAAAACTTTCACGTTCAGTCTCACAGCAAGATAGTTCACGCAACTTTGCTTATTCTGTCAGTAAAAGTTTGTTCTTATTCCTACTTATCAAATTGAATTTTATTGGAAGACATTTATAACAAAGTAATAGGAAGTTCAATATAAAGTTAGTTGATAATAGGGACCATGACATGAGAGTCCACAGGAATTGAGCTATAATCCTAATTTAAATTTTTTTAATGAAGGCCTTCCTCTGTTTACACCACAAATTCAAAACATGCCAGTTTTTGATAAGAGCAAAACTTGATAGATAACCTTGAAACCTTGAAGAAAAATAACTCTTAATGTTATTAGTGTTACATTTCAACAAGAATGTATATCTAGAATAGCATTTAACAATATTGATGTTCTTTTGGTGATTATTGATCAACATAAAAACTAAATAAATAAAACAATTCAACTTCAAAGAGATGCACAGACTGAGTTGGGATTTGTTTTGTAAATAGATGATAACATAGTATTTATCTACAACTAGTCTACTATAATCTACACTCTCAACATCTACACCAATATATCAAAGAAGTAAAGATTCATAAGTTCCTACTTTTTATAAGTATTCAGAAATTTATTTCAAGACCTGATAGCAAATCCTGGTTATAGGATTCAGCTATCAGGTCTTGAAGTAAATGTACAGTTCGCCCAACAGATCTAGGCATTCGTGAAGTTAGCAGTTTGTCTGCACAGAACACAATTTTGTATGAAAAAGCAGTCACTGCGCAGACAAACGGTTAACTTTACGAATGCCTAGATCTGTTGGCCGAATTGTATCTAAGCTTAGCAGCCAAACCTGCTCAGTTAACCCATAGCTTTGCCCATTTAGCTCAGTTGGTTAGAGCATTGTCATAGATCAGCAAGGTTGTGTGTTCAAACCCCCCATGGGTGCAACTTTTGAAATTCATTTAATAAAAAACAAATTTCTTAAAAGTTACTAGCAATTATTGCAACTACCGCTCATAGAAAAATTTGATTAATGGTATGGCAATGTATACATCAAGGTTGGCTATTCTGAGTTTGTTTTTTACTATTTTACTTGTAAGGTGGTAGTACTGTCTAAGTTGTCGTGTGTCCGCCATTATGCTTGAATAAACGTTTTCACACCTATTTTTATTTACTAATCGCATCAAATGGAACCATCAACATGTCGAAGAATAAGATAGGTTACTTATTTCATGGAAAAATCTAGATCAGGACCAGTAACCAGTTAGGTTTTCAATTGCATATGTATGACTGATTAGATGACACAGACCATGCGAGGATCATGCATTACTATTCAAACTGCCCTATATAATGATTTCAATAGAATCAATACGCTTGAAAGTTACGCGTGACGCGTTTTGTTATCGTCGGAAGTTGGGACACGTCACGGTACCTAATGCTTACCGCATTTCGCTTATCAATGCGAGTACTTGAAGATAATAGAACTGCGTCTTTAATAGGTATCTTTGATGGTATCTTTCATGGAAATACAGTTCTTAAAAAAAGGCCAAACATACTTATTATCTAGGTACTTCTGCTGGATGGTGTTGGACCAAGTCAACTATGGTTTGCTCATTCATGTGGTTAGATATTAGACAATTTTAGTTTATAGAACTGGCATAGCTTATGTAGGTACGAGGACTGCACGTTTGAAGTGGGACTGGGCAGTTCATGTGACTCGGACACAGAACGTTGGGCGAAGATTGTCACTCGGTGGGGTGGCGAGACGATCTGGATGCATTCGAGCCAGACTGGCAAACCTTGGCCTTGGAGCGCAAGAAGTGGAAACTAAAGGGGGAGACCTTTGCCCAGCAGTGGGACACGATAGGTTGAAAAAAAAAAGTTTATAGACAATGATGTTAAAAAATACGTACGTTACGTTGAAATTTAAGAATCGAAACAGTCTTATTAGCACAGTTTTTACTTCAGTTTGCGTCAAACAGAGCGACGTTTTGTCAGTGACAGTCACGTGTTCCAAACTCGAATTTTAAACTTCAATACTATTAACATAAAACGTATCTAAGTTTATTTAATATCATTGGTTTATAGGTCAATATCTAACCACAGTCAGAAAAACTACAGATAGTAGAATATAGAAACTGCTAGATGGTAGTTGCTTATTTAGTTTGATTGTACTGTACAACTTTGAATTAATTTCTCATGGACGTACATTGGAACACCTAAATATTGTCAATTCTAATAGAGATGGACTTTAAATTACATCAGAAGAATTCGTCCTTGAATTCCCAAGAAAAAGAATTTTTCTCTATCAAGAAATAATTTGTGTTATTTATTTTCAGACAAATTTTATTCCGCCGATGTTGAACGACTTGGCGTTTCTAATGTCCGGCGCGAGAACGCGGTCTGCGGGTCTAAGGTAATAAAGCAAACAGTAAAATGTTAGTCAAGATTTTCACAAAACATCAGTGAATCGCATCCAAATCGGATAAGCCGTTTCCGAGAATAGCGTGAAACGCAAAGCAATAGCTTAATCAGCTTAATCCACAGGAAAGACAACATCAATGCGCTTGGAGCTAAGCTGCATGTTTCTCACGATGCTTTCCTTCACCGTTAAGAGCTCGTTTTAAAGAGCATATACATTTTACCAAACGCATTTCCGTGACGCGATTGAAAGTCGAGCCACAACCCCATTCGGCCAACAAAGCTCTCACGGCGAATGTGGTATCAGTTTTAAAATAGGCTCTTATTTGTTCTTCAGGCCGCAGCAACCTGGCCAGGGTCGTCAGGAGTCGCTGATGGAGCAGCTGGTGTGGATGATTGGCGGCGGTCGGCCTGGCACCGGCGCGGTCACGGCCGGAGCGCCCTTCGTGCTTGTTGGAGCACCTGGGGACTACGTCTTCGGTGGAGAGGGTGAGGAAACACAACATTATTTATGTCTCTAACACAAATCACGAGAGCCGTGTGTTCCGGCATGATCATTTAAAATTGACATAAAATAAAGCGATCTACTTCTGTTCCTTCGCGAGTTCGCGACCAACACCGTGAAGAACCAGCATTCAAATGCGATAGTGGAAGAATTGAATAGAGGTCTTTATCCTGCAGTGGTAGTCAAATAGCACAGCCTGTTATTTCTTTTCTTCTACACCGTAAAGGAAATAATATCGTACATTGCCCTTGCTGTTCTGGATTCTATCAGCTTTTTTTCATGATTTTTTTATCATATTTAACATGGACGCAGCCGGCATAAGTTCGTACAATCTGGGCCGACCTTTGGTTCCTAGCGGTATGACGTCGTAAGTAGACTTGTACGACATACATGAGTACGTGTCTTGTTACCATGACTACTCTTATCTCTGCGGTAATGTAGAATATGGTAGAATAAAAGCAGACAGCTTCATTTTCATCATGGTTTGTGTATTTCTTTACAAAATAGTAATGGTGCAACTCTGAGCTTCCAATACGAGTAATAGCTAAAATTTTAGCTACGAACTTCGAAAATATAGAAGTCAAAGTCAAATCGAAGTCAAAAAATCATGAACTTCTGTCGCTGACCTTGCTAATTTACTTTCAGGTCTAGACGCAGTAGTGACACAGCTGCTAGGCCAGCTCGAGAACACGGGGCCTCCACCGCTGCCCACGGAGCAGATAGCCACCATACCCAGCGAGCTGATCACAGCCGCGCAAGTCGAGGCCAATATGTCATGTTCTGTGTGCTGGGACGCGTTTGTTTTAGGTACGTAAATAAATGTTTATACCTCGGAGTGTAATTTTCGTTTAGGATATGAACTAAGATGTAAGTGGATGGTAGAGGGACTGGAAGAAACAACAATGGCAGTGACATAGAACACCAGGCAGACCAGCCAGTTTCCATAAAACATCGTGAGGAAACCAACAAATATAATCGCCCTTAACAATCACGGTCAAACAATCAATACTTTCTCTTCCTACGCATCGATATTGTATTCTGTATTACATTATCTTCCAACAAATCAATATTCTATGTTCCAGGTGAAACAGTGTCCCGGCTAGAATGTACGCACATCTTCCACCCCGCCTGCATCACACCCTGGCTGCAACTCCACGCGACGTGTCCCATCTGCCGACGTTCTCTACTGCCCCCCGGAGCCCCCGTACCCCCGGTGCCCCAAACTGCCCCTGTGGCCCCGGACGCCCAAGGCGCCTCGCGTGAGTAGCCTAGTGGGAAATGCAGGAGGTACTTATAGATGAGGATATGCTTTGTGATGCGCTGAGCGGGTTAACAGTTTTGCTTTATGGATGTCTAATATGATCAGGGGTCATTTAATTTGTTTGAAAGGGACTCGTTATCGAAAATTACGGTAGCGGGGTTAGTTTCTAACATTGACTCCGATGGCTATTTTCAACCGATATCGAATCTGAAGGACTTACACTTCCTAGTCTATTACCAGATCTTGTAGGCACTCAATATCCTGTAGACGAATGCCCTAGCTGTGTACTACGCATGTTAGGGTGCGTTTCCACTGAGTAACCACATTGTGCCTCAGTGGAAATGCCGATTAACCCTGTATGGGAATCGGTTTTAATTTAACACAAACAATAACTATCTGTGCTGTGATGTGGGACTGGAATAAATAAAATACTTGTGGTTTTTGATCCTGCACTAATATTTATTTTAACCCTCTCTGAACTGATATTATTGAGCTGAATTGATACGATCTCGGCAGCGGTTTTATGTAGTAGACGTTTTTAACTGCATGCTGTCTTACCGGACTTGTGTAATAGGTAAGTAGATAATAAGAAAATAGCTCATCAGGGTGGGGTTTACCTCATTGAGGGGCCTTTTCTTCAATGTTTAGGTATATTTTTTAGATTTTTTGATGTAAGTATAGTATAGTAAACTTAGAATAAATTTTTTTTTAAACATATTTTGGTCTCAATTAATAGGTTAATAAATAAATAAAGCCTTTATTCCCAAAATCATAAATTAATTTGTAACATAGTATAATCACTTCTTATTTTAATTATTCATGCATAATAATTATTATAACGTATTTTTATAATTATTATATTACACAATTTTAGTATGTATGTATATATATATGCATTATTTAATCAATTGGGCACCCAAAAAAGAGGGTAGGTCTCCTCCATGTAATTACATTGACGGCGTTCTTGTGTTAGTCAATCAATAGGTAGTAGGTACTATTTCCTGCGAAGAACACTATTCCCATAAAAAAAAAATCCAGGGTATTATTATTTAATTATGTTGTTGATGTAATAGAATTGAACATGAACATGTCTCTTCATATCGCCATAGACGATAGAGGACCGCTAGGAGAATAGTTTTAAAACTAGCTAATGCTACTCCCGTTCCTTCGTCAAGATGTTTCAGTTTCGTTCATATCTCCGTACACTTCCAGCGTCCATCTCCCGCGTGGTGGTCCGGCGCGTGGGCGCGCGACGGCGCCGGCCCGGCGACTCCAGCTCCTCGTCCAGCGCGTCGCTGGGCGGGCTGTGGGCGCAGCTCACCTCCTCCATCAGCTCGATCGGCAACGACAGCGAGACCAGCTCGCTCAACTCCAGCGACAGATACATGGACATCGATTATGACTAGTGATAAATATAACAGACAAATTCTAGTGCGACGCGCTCGTGTGCTAAATTGATAGTGACCGTGTGAAGTGTTGTGAAGTGTTTGTGGCGTGGGGTAGATTAGAGGTTTCGCTCGGTGACTGGGAGACTGGTGATGATTTTTGGCGTGACGAGTGCGAAGTGAAAGATGTAAATTCAGCGTTGGAGTGAGCGTTTGAAAAGCAATAACTGAAACACTATTTTGTAGTCTTAGGAGCGAACTACGTAACATAGCGTTGAAGTTCGTAAAACTGGCTACTTCCAGTCTTGCGCGATTTCGAGACTGCTACCCACTAATGTCACCCTTGTCTCAATCAAATTGAGACGGGGAATTATTGAACAGATAGTAATGACTAGATCTAGTAAATTAATGATGAATAATGTCGAAATTAACCAATCACCACTTTGTAAAGAACTGGTTGTATTTGTAAGACAAAGTAGATAATTAAAGTAACTAAACCTGTTGAATCAGCTATCAACGGCTTTCAAAAAGTAAGAACATCATTTGAGAATAAGGGGTACTCTGAACAACGACTTCAAACCAGTAACTCTGCAGGTTGTCACTGTTGACAGTAATTGATTAATGATGAATAAAGTGTTACAGACATAGGCTTGAAATTGAACACTCAAGGTGTTCAATTTATTTATTTTTTCATGCACAATATCTAACGGAAGTTGCCACAATAATTCAGTGCTAGCAAAACTTGTCTATTTACTATTCTAACACTAAAGGCGCGAAGTGAAATCATGAGGTCGGTTAAAACCACAAGCAGTAACACAGTATATTATTGAATACTCAGATGCATAAATAAATTAAGTGCATGAATTTTCTACATTACATCAAATTACTCCCCAAGACATACAAATTTAGGATTCCATATGTACAGTACAGATATTTTCCTTTTAGGAGTTTGCTTTAGTACATTCACAAACAACACAAAATTATTGTGACGATGAAATTAAAAATAAGCACAGCTTGTTTGACACTACGCTTTAGGTACCCCATTCTTGTTTCATATATTTTTTGTAGATATTGACCAATATAATTATAGTGTAAATTGTACGTTTAGTTGACCTTATTGTTAGTGGAGTAGTCATTTGTAGTTCGCAAGGAACTGCAAAAGAGTTCAGTTATGTTCCGTCCTTCGTTCTCTAGTAACATAATTCGTAGTTTGAAGATGAAAATGAAAGGTTAGCTAGCAAAAAAAGGACTACACTCATGTACAATGGAATCCAGGCTTTGGTCGTCATATTTTAGAGTATGGACGATTTAGTTCCTAAATAGCACAATGTAAAGCCATAGACAGAAAAGTAGAGCAAGCTAGTTAGAATTTAGTTCGACCCCACGCCGCTCAAAGCTCTGTGGCGCTAGTGGAATGGATTTGATAAAATGTGAACAGACATCTCAATCTTTTTCCTAGTTATGAACACCAATGATATAATGATAAAATGTTACTCAAAACTACAGTACCATCAACTTAACATGACTTTTGATGGGTATGGTTGTAGAGAACTTTTAACAATTTAGGAAATGTTAGTTGTAAATTGAGGGCAATATTTTAAGTAGAAATGTATTTCGGGATAATTTATAGTCAAATTGTATTTATCAAAAGTTATTAGTTAATATGCAGGTGCTGTAGTGAATAATAGTTGTGTTACATATTTAAATAAGAATAGTTTTGGCTGAATGAAACAATATGTGTTAAAAACTATTGAGCTTCATACTTGAAAACTAAATTTTCTCCCAGCTTTATATTCTTACTACAGTTTTAATGGTAAATCAGTGGCTTAAAGTATGCAGGTATGACTCAACAGTACAAAATCTCAGCTGGCTTGAAGTAAGAGTTGTTATAAACAATATCTAACTTCAAGACAATCTAGATTTAAAGGCTTCACATCCTCCCTGAGACATCATCATCATCATCCACAGCATTTCACCCACTGCTGGGTATAGGCCTCCCTTCGCTTTTGCCATTCTTCACGGTCATGTGCCAGCCTTATCCACGACCTACGAAGTTAATGATATCGTCTGCCCATCTCGCTGCCGGACGTCCGACACCTGTCGTCACCACGTCTTGCCAGGTGTCCCGCCCAACTCCACTTGAGTTGCATTACCCGCATACCGACATCCATGACTTTTGTTCGTCTCCGGGTCTCAGTATTGGGAGCTTGATGCCGAGCATGGCACGCTCCATGGCTCTCTGTGCAACCCTCATTTTGTACACAGCCTCCTGCGTGAGCCCCGAGACATACTAAGATTTAAAAAGATCCAACAATTAGAGACTGAATTTTTTCGGCATTGGTTGTCTAGACTGTCTAGAGGAAACCTTGTTACTACCTCTGATTGAAGTTTTGATTAGTTACTGACTAAATAATCTTTTTCAGCAACTAAAAGACCAGCTGATTTGTGCTAACCTAATATTAGAAGCTGTCACTCCATTCGTTATTTCCAGGCATTTTTGAGTAAACTTAAAACTTGGCGCCCCAAGTTCCTGGCAATAGTACTTGTCACTTCAAGTCATGACAGCTTACTATGTTGGTCAGAAATAAATCAAGTGCTATGTCTCAGTGAGAATGTGTGACCTTTTATTGGGTTCAAAACTATCCGTATTCCATTATGTGAACAGAGAGTTCTTATTTCTGGGACCCTCTATATTCTAGTGAAGTTATGCAATATCAAAATAATTTGTGCCTTTATTTCTTTTGATACTAATAGGCGTTACGAAAAAATCATTAAGTCATTAGAAAAAACATGTAAGTGTGCTGGCTTATTCAAACTACACAGACACTGTTTACGTCTACTATTCATGTTTGGGAAGTTTAAGTAAGATTTTCTGTGTTAAATTCAGAATAGTATGGCACCTGAGCACTTAAAATAAGATCATTCTAAAGCATACTCACATATACTCTAAAGAATGGTACAATGGTGCCTAAGATATTTTTTTTAAACATTTGTGTTGTATATCTCGCTTTTCATTTGTATAGTACTGTTAATAGCTGATTGGCTATGTTCTTATTAATAAACTTTGACTAGCTTCGGTACCTGTCTTTCGTTTTGTTTCATATTTTTGTCACGACGAAAGACTGTCACCGCAGTGTCGACTTGTAAACTATTTTTGTCAATTCATTACCCTCTTAGTTTTGATAACATGATGTGACAATATGAAATCATCATACTTTTATTTATTTTAAAATCGTTTTGTAAATATTTTTTATTTGTATCTAATGTGCATAAAAATAGTCATCATTATTCTACTAACTTGTCAATCAGTTTGTGGTAACTTCGTCCATACTAATTATTAGTTCATTGTCATTATCAATATTGAATTTACCAATAGGGAGGTATTATATCCATTTCCGTCAAACTTCTAGCCAATGCGTAGGCATACGCAATACGCAATCAAGAAAAAAAAACCTAGAAATTTTAGCTTACCGTTTGGTGCAAATGGTAATGAACATCTTAAATTAGTTGATGTTTTTCGTAAGTTTACGCCATTGGTTTAGAATTTTCATGTTGTCTTTTGGCGTGACAGATCCACAAACAACTTAATCTACCGCGAAAGATAGCAGCTCTTAGTAGGTATACGTATTCACACACTTTTTTAATACTTAAAAAAAATCGCTCACCTAACACCCCAGATAGGTCTTTCCGATTGCTCTTAAACCACCTCATTGTAAATTTTGTAAATACGCATAGTTAAGACATTTCTAATGCATGAGACCGGTGGGTCCGTATACTATAGTAGGTACTTATGGTGATAATATTATACATGTACACATATAGATCATCTTCGTTTTATTTGTATGTCCTTTCAAAGTAACGTAGGGTAAACAATGTTTTGTTGAATAAATGAAATATAAAAAAATTGAAATCATTTGAATTATTTCTGTAGAATCTACCTGATTGAACCCTAAGCCCCGCCGCACACGCTCACACTCGCACTCGTTCACGTCACTGCGCCGATGTCGCATTGACATTGGTGGGATCGTGGTGTCCGCAATTGCTTTCACGCATATATATAGGATGTACCAAAAAGGTACCATGCTAAATCTATGCTTTCACGAGTCGTACATCAGTCAGTGTCTCTACCATTCGTAGACGAAAACGAAGCAAGATGGACACGATTGATTTAAGTTCAGAATCCGACAGTGATAACGAGTTTTTAAATAGATTATTGTTAATAAGGAAATCATCCGAAAAACAGAGAGATTTAGTGCCTCTGCGATTCGTTTCCAAATAGAATCCTTTAATTTTGCATTCATATGAATGCAAAATGTCAAGATTATATAATCTTAATGTTTTACGTCGTATAAACATTTTTCGCTTCGAACAGCTTCAATAAGTTCCTCCATTTTGCAAACACTCGCGACACTGCCACTCGAAAACAATGTATCGGTCACCTAGCCGACACGCGCGTACACGCTCATGTACGTGCCTGCGTCGACACGTGCGAGCAAATGCGGAGTTTGGTACTGCGCCTAAGGTTTTAAATACTGCCACTCGCACGCGGCTCGTGACGGCCAATGCGAGTGTGAGCGTGTGCGGCGGGGCTAACGTAGATAGTTAAATTAGTGTATCAAAAACTGGGAGTCCAGTCAAACTATGTACAAGGGTATTTCATAAGCATGTATTCATATCTTCGATCATCGAAGATTTATGTGTAAATATGTTGTAGGTACATTTCTTATCAAAGTGCGTACTAAATACTAAATTAAATCTACAGTCGTATATTCTTGTTGCCCCCGAGTCGTCACAGGAAACAAGTCCTACCACTTTTATACTGCTCACAATCGGATAAGTGAGTAATTTTGGCTCTTGTAAAACTGGGGAAGTTATCGCCTTAGTAGGTAGGTGCCTACTTGACCATTATTTAGAGCAATGCTTTGTTCGTACCCTGCTATTCATACCGGACTTCCACTCAACCATTTTTGCAACTCATCAGACTACCTATACCTTCATGCCCTACACTTGACAAATACCCCGTTTGAGCTGTAGGGCCTACAGCTCAAATGGGATATTTGACAAAAACGTCTATGCGAATAGAGCGAAAAAATTCTATGCTATTGTGAACGCTACCAATGATATTACAATTCGTTGAATGCTGTTGTAAATAGGTACTATTTGTCTGTACATATTAGATGTTTAGGCCTTTGGGTTAAAAAAAAGTAAAAAAAATATTTTAATACAACAAACGACGCCATAATTCAGCTCTTTTTATTTCTAGATAGGTATAGTTCTATACAACAATCTTCCAACGGATCTATCTAGGCATTCGTGAAGTTAGCCGTTTGTCTGCGCAGAATACAATTTTGTATGTAAAACCGCTTACTGCGCAGACAAACGGCTAACTTCACGAATGCCTAGATCTGTTGGGCGAACTGTACCTAGTCACGTTTCGTTAGGCACCTTATAGGTATCCCATAGGTCCTAATCCTATCCCTAACCTATCTTTACTTTTAGGGTTCTAAATTTAAATCAGTGCTTTATAAGCAGGTGCATTGAAAGCGGTTACGACGTGATTGGGTTTGGGTAACAAACGGAACTTTTATAAGTAGCAATATGTTTTATAGTAACAATTATTAGTTGAATGAGCATCGTTCAAAACGAGACAGCCGAAATGTTATTCCCAAGCGCCGGCCGTGCGCGGGCGCAGGTAGGCTAATTAGGCAGCAGATGCATCGACACGTGTCGTGCCTGATTGCAGCTTTCGGCTTTTTTGTTAAGCTTTCTTTTATTTCAGTTCGTCGGACTGGAACGTTTTGATTTGCGCTAAAAACCAGTTGATTCAAAATTCTGTAAGTACCTGAGTACCTACCTAATATATATAGCTAAGTACTTATTTTGAGTTTTAATGTCGCGTTATCCAATTTCATAACGCGTTTTTGTCACGCCATAAATAGTTTTTTTTTTCTAAATTATTGGTCCTGTGATATTCATTAGCACTCCTCAACCGGCTAGGTATATTCACGAAGGTAGGTACATAAGTAGTAGCGGTTAGTTGCTTATTTGTGGAGCTGTAAAGCAAATAAGATAGCACGCAAACATGTTACCTACTCGCGAGTTATTGATAGATTTCATTCGATAGCAGTCGCCGACACAAAACGATATAAAAATGTTTTCGACCGGCAAGGAGGTAAACAGAACGGGCTCTGCAATGCAATTATTACAAAAGGTGCGCGCGCGCAGCTGACACACACCTGCCGCCTTCTTTAACATTTCTTTAACTCCTTTTTTTCGCCATCGGAGTTATTGGCCTATTTTTTATGGTGCAAGCTGGCCGACAGCTGACACCCGACAGTCTTTGTTGTCTTGAGGTACCTACCTCAAGGCGGTGTCTAGGATAAAGCAGCTGCTCAGATTGGGAACATCAAAAGACGGCCAGGTGTAGGTGCTACCACGTGGATATTTTAATATTTTTTGAGGTCTAGTTTTTGTGCCTTTTCGGTGGCGGATGAAGGCCTTTTGTGCTTTTATGTCGCGATGTTCTCACGGGAGAATCGTATCGTCTTTTGTGGCGAGATTGTTACATTGAGCTTCAGAAATGGATCACAAAAATTGGTACCTATTCAAACACGTGTACTTGCATTTACTTTGGTTTGGTCTTACAAAAGCGTTTTCATTCAGCATCTATCCATGAAATCAGTTTTTTCTTGCTTTGTCAGTACCTGTCTTATACCTAGCAACCTAAGTATTCTCTAACTTAAGCATTATACTCTTATATTCAGCTTAGGTACCTATAATATAAGAGTATAATGCTTAAGTTAGAGAATATTAGGTTACTAGGCTATATTAGCTATATTCTGCTTAGGTACCTAAGCTGAATATAAGAGTATAATGCTTAAGTTAGAGAATACTTAGGTTACTAGGTATAAGACAGGTACTGACAAAGCAAGAAAAAACTGATTTCATGAATAGATGCTGAATGAAAAAGCTTTTATAAGACCTAAGTCAATGCAAATACACGTGTTTGAATAGGTACCAATTTTTGTGATCCATTTCTGAAGCTCAAGCTTAGGTACCTAAGCTGAATACAAGAGTATAATGCTGGTTTGAAGAACTAGTAGGGTACCCGACAAGAAGAAGAAGTAGTATTAGCCAATCTAGGACATGTCTTAGCACCTTTTTGAAGGTCAAATATTTATTACGAGCGGAAAATATCTCATTCCGCAAGAAAGACAATGGGTGGCCAATAAAAAGTGAAAGGTTAACTTGACCTCAGTAGGTCCCCAACCCTGCTCCGTGAATGCCTCGTGTTATTGGACTCCATGTTATTTGACCACCTGCACTTAGTCAACCTGTATTCGCTCCTATGTGTCAGTGTGCTGCCTGTATTAACCAAACATTTTAAATCCTAAAGCTTTTTAGCTTAGGCATCTAGCATCGTGTTCAATAATCAATAGGTACTATGAGCATTTGAGCAACCCTGTTTTTCCAAATTTGTTTCCTAAAATATGAGTAACTAACTTTGCCCAGCAGTGGGACAAAATAGGTTAATTAAAAAGAAATAAAAATATGAGTCATGTTAACCAAAATAAATAAAATAAAATAAAATAAAAATTTTGTTGTAGATGTTGACTATATCGCAATTATTAGACTTGTCTTGCCACGACCCGGACACTCAAAACTTATAACAAGAGCACCAATTATTACCTAATTACATGACACTTTAGTTAGACAATGCAATTTTTATACGAGTACAACACTTTTGTGTATTGTAGCGCTCTACAAACGCTTTTTTTGTTCCTAAAAACGCAATCCAGAACTAAGGGAGCAGAGTCTTAATTTTTTCTTAGAGGAGTGTCCATTCCGAATGTAGTATTGTTAGATAAGCTTTGCTTGTGGGTATCGGGTAGTTGCCAGAGCTGGTAGAACAAAGGCCGTCATTAGTGAAGCTGCTGTTTCGAAGAGGGAAGTTTATGTCACGTGTTTGATTGTCCAAGGTTAGATATGATATAATTATTTATTCAGCAGGAGAGCGACCCCATATCGGAATACCTATTAAACCCGCTGTAGTGACTAGGTGCCTAGCCTACTGGACTTTACTAAACTTGCTATTATGAAAGATATATTAAGTAAGATATATTAAGCCTCGACTTTCAATCCGAAGGTCATGGGTTCGAATCCCGGCCGTGCATCACTGGATTTTTCGTTTGGAAAAATTTATATGCGCTTTAATACGAGCTCATAACGGTGAAGGAAAACATCGTGAGGAAACCCGCAGCTTAGTTAGCTCCACACGTATTGACGTCGTCTTTCCTGTGGGCCAGGCTGATTAGGCTGAGAGGATGGTTTAGGTGCTGGGCAAGCCTATTCCATCTCAAACAATGTCCCAGGCACTACAGCGTCCCGTTAAGTGTAGGCATAGGTTGCCTCTTGACGCTGTATAAATCATCTGGTATAGATGTAAAGGCCTAAGTATTAAGTAAACTTTTGCTTAATTTTGTCTCCTTAAAGGTACATAATATACTTATTAAAAGTTGTAGCATTACCAAGGGATACGTTGGCTCTAAAAATGTATGATCATTGTTTCATGTTTCGTGCAAGCCTGGGATCGATGGTTAGCCCAGCACCCTCGCTGGTAACTAGGTCATGCGGCCCCATACCACAGCCTATCCCATAGTACAGTACCCCATGGAGGTACCACCAACTGTTGTGGAAGCTGTGGCGATCGCACCCTTGCGACTTTAGCAGGGTGGTAACGTGCCCGTCCTTTTGGCGACACTTTTCCGGCTTATATCGACCGACTTTTTTTAATGACGTTGCTGAATTCATAATCTTCGTAAAAATTGTTTCGAAGTATGTTGTTACTTACTCTTACCTAAAATGTAAACATCTTACTTACCTACACATGTTTATGCAAATAAATAATCTTTATCTTTATCTGGAAAAGGTGGACCCTATGAATGTTGACTACTAAACGGGATAAACCGTAGCAACTAGCGAATGCTTTTATCCAGTATCAAATTAGACGTTTAGGTCTATGAATTGCTGGTAGGTTTTTTTGGATGTCCCTTTGACTAGGCAAGTACCTACCATCCGACAAAAGATTTCGAGTGACTTGATCTCAGAGAATGTCACCCGGGTCTTGGATGCGGTTGTGAGTTACGTTTTTTTTTTCAAGTTCGGTACGATATCCGGCTTTTTTACAACTACAAAGTTGATGGTAGCTCTATTCTTTACACCAGTATACACTTGAGCGGCAGATTTCATTATTTGTGTCGATGGCAACGGCGTTTTATTGGAACTTTGGGAAGTGGAAGTCACTAGCGGAATATTTCATGAAGTATCCATTGTGGCGACTGGATGACTCCACTTTGACGCATATTTTATGAGTTGTGGCCCCCTAGTGGTGTAGCCAGTAGTATAGGTACTCGGTAAGAAATATTTGTTGTAGGTAAAACTTTGCAGGTGAATTCCAGTTTTCTCGAGGTATGCAATAGTTTCTTGAAATAAATAATACCTACTTAATAATTTAATATAGCTCAGTTGAGCTTTGAATGTGCCTTTGACTATTTCTGCATTTTAGAGGCATGCGTGATGTAAGCAAAACCACACGCAGAAGCTACCTTACAATGCGTTGTTTCACTTAGATTTAAGATAATATTTGATAGCGGTAGCATTTATCTACTTATATTGGCGAGCATTAATTAATACTTAATACCAACTCGCATGTTTCCAGGTTGAAGGCATTAAAGGCAGATGGTTGGGGGGCGTCGAACCAAGTAATGACAAGATACTACTTCACCTGCTAGATATACAGACATACAAACTTATTATGTAAGATGACCTTAGTTGGTTTTGAATTGAATTTTAAAGTACCGGCTGTCTCATATAAAGTTAGAGCCGACATCAAATCAAGACTAGAGTGGAAATAACTAGTTATGAGACAGACCAGAATTAAGTCCTTTTGGAAAGGTGAGATAAACCTCGACTTTCAATCCGAAGGCTGTGCTTGCTGGCTTGAATTCCAGACGAGCATCAATGGATTTTTAAGTATAGGTATGCACATTTGAACACGAAGCTTATACGGCGAAGGAAAATATAATGAGGAAACCAGTAGCTGTATTGTCTAACTCAACTGGGAATGGACATGGGCTTCATTTTGACTTTTATAACCCATTCTGGACTCAATTGTGATTTTCCTATTATGTGATTGGTTGAGCTCTATTGGGATGACAAGTGGGAATGGATTTCCAGTTAGACAATAAGGCTGCGGTTAGTATTCAAAAGATCTTCTGCAAAATAGGGGCATGAAGCTACTGCCTACCTACCAAATATGTTTTGGACGTGCCCCCGTGTTATCTTAAAAAAATCTCCATCAACACCTTGCTTGAACTGTTCGCATTCACCTTGAGCAAAAATCAGAAGGTAGTGAATACACGCATCTTGATTGTTTTTTTTTTCAGATCAAGCTTGTAATTTAATCCTCATTACAGCCCATAATCTGCCTGCAAATTGCGATCGTAATAACCCAGTGCGAAATGATTCGATACGTTTTGACGAAATTAGCATCAGTGATCAATAAACTTCCTGTGGCGTTCTCATTATAACGCTTAAATAAAATCTCTCAACTCGTAGTATTTACTTAGAACCGTATTAGTGTTGTGTTGGCTAAAATTATAATAACCGTCGACGACTGTGATACCTAGTGTAGTCTTAGGATAAAGATGCCTAGTTGGTCCTAGACTTGTCTTTCGATTCAACGTACGTTTAATAAAGCTGTCTACTAGTACCTATCAGCATGCCACTGACTACGCCGTCGCCGCGATTAAAAATAAAATAACGCTGGACTTTTCACACAGCATCATCTAGCCCCAAAGTAAGCAGAGCTTGTGTTATGGGTACTAGAATGACTGATATACTACTTATATAATTTTTGTTTGTAAATACATACATATTATACATAGAAACACCCAGACCCGAGACAAATATCTGTAGGTCATACAAACATTTGTCCCGCGGCGGGGATCGAACCCGCAACCTTCTGCATCGCAGGTGGACCTTCGCCCACTGCGCCACAGAGGTCGTCATTAGTGTTTGTAGTTTCTGAGATCTACGATACGATACATGGAATTGTTGTGGGATTAATATGGTGTTATTTATTTATTTTTGCCAGTATGTTCGCTCGCGCTGCTATTCTGAGCCTGGGAGATTATTATCTTCAAGTCAATTTTAATGATTATTGGTTTGATTGTAATAAAACTAGAAGAATCGCTGCATGCGTCAATAGCCACTTTAGTGAACTTTTGCATTATTTTGATATTAATATCCTTTATAATAAGCCGCTTGAACTCTTAAAGATATATTTATGGGTCGTAAATGTTAAATTCTAAATATTTTAATAACCCATCTAAGCTATCCTAATATTGCCATCACAATTTTATTGATTTTTTTAAGTGTTAATGATGTGAAAATTGTATGCCAAATTACGAGCGAGATTTTATTCAATATTTGGGATCATAAAAATATTAAATTATACAGAATTGTTGTTAATTTCCTCAAGGATCAAACAAGATTATTAACTAGCCTTTATACCTACTTATAATACGGCTACAAATTACTACGTCGGAGGAAGGTTGAATTATAAAATAGAAAAAAAATATATGTTTTATTAATACCTGATCTCTGAAACGATTGGACCTACCTATTGAAAAATATACCTACTTACCTCCTACTAGGTAGGTATATTCATCTAGTATAGACAAAGGCCGGTAATCAATCAGCTAGGCGTAGGTAGGCTGGGTGTTTTAAAATAGAGCAGCAGTTCCGGTATCCTAGGTCCGCCCTAGGTGTCTAATTGCATTACTCGCGTTTCATGGCGTCCTGGACACCATGGGGTCACAGGGCCATCTTAATGAGGTCGAGGGTCCTCCCCTGCACAGCCAGTGCCATTAGCCATGATCTCATGGATGGGTTCACTTGTAACACGTTGTTTTAATACTTGCTATTAGTGAAAATGATCAAGGAAATCACAGAGTTTTATCATTACTGAAAATGTAGTCTTTAGCCAAATATGTATTAAAACAGGTTTTATCAGGCATACAAAAAAATATGTTTTTTTTTATAAGATTGACTACACAAATAGGATGACCGCCTATATCGATAGGCTGAATTTCACCGTATGTTTTGTTGAACGTGTTCAATAACACTGTTTCAGGCATTCAAGACCCTGAAATTGTCAAAAGTTATTGTGTATAATTAAATACTTATATATTTAGATCTTGACCACATTTAGAAAAAAATCACCATAGAGTCATAATGACCTATATTGATTTTCTTTTGTTTGCAGTAATGTAAACCTAGTAATACGCTCGAGGCCTTGCCAGGTAGTAGGTAATTACTTTAAATTTTATAGGGTAGGTTATCAGAACAGAACAGAAAATAATAAAAAAAGTACGTGAGTGTCGTGGAACACTCGGTTGGAACGAAGCTAAGAGTACTTTTCTATACTGGGAATATTAAGTATCCTAGAAACGCTCTTCCGTACTAATAATGTAACAATCTGTGGACAGTGTCGCGGCTGTGCATTTAGCATTGTGACGATTTGACATAAACATCTGTCGTGACGGTAAAATGGAATATGATATTTTTTTCTCCAGCCTGTCTTTTTTTCTTCGATACCGTCCGAAAAAGAACTTCGTTCCAAAAACTGTATACAAAAGCTAGGTATCTACCGCAACTTCAAATAGAAGTAGCGGAAAGGAGCGATTGTTTAGCTTGCTTAGTCGTTCTTGACAAACTATTAAACTTCCACGTTTGGTAACGTTCTGCACGATAGCAAAACGCATAGGTGACCGTGATCGCAAATGACACTGATCTTTAGATAAACTTACATAGTTGAAAATGACTCTATTGGCATGTCCAGGCAGATCGCAACTACAGAACATTTTGCCACACCCTCTTACAAGTTAGGCTCCTCTTATTTTGCTGATCCGTGTTTAAAATGGTATTGAGAGCGATTTTCTTTAATATCACTTAAAACAAGTCGATAGGTATTTTAATTAGGTAGTTATTTCCGTATTGGATATTACCTATGTGCGAGTCGATGATAGGTATTTCAATTAGGTAGGTATTTCCGTATTATATATTATTTATTACCTATGTGCAAGTGCATTTGCAAGAACCTACAACCTAATTTCAAAGCTATTAAATGTCACTGTCTGTACCAGTTAGTGCATATTAAATTATACATTTTATCGCTGCTTATACTCGAAATTATTATATATTTATTGCAAAAAAGACATACCTACCTACTACAGCGCCATTACGACTTGATCAAAAGTAAATACCTACTTTTTACTTTTATTACATATTTCGGACGTTTATAAATATGATAACTTATTAATTAGGTATCCGGATGACGACATTGCCGTATCCAAGTCTTTCAAGTTCTATAAAACTGTTCCAAATGTTAATAAAGACATGGTTATTATAACTTAATGATTTCCCAGAAATTATTTTATATGTTCCGCTACAAATAAAATATACTTAAATAGCGAGAGATTGTATCGAACCTTTTAGTAAGTATTCGTTTTATTAAAAGCTACCAACGTTATTTGAGATACGTTCATCATCATTTTGTAGCTTGTATACCACAGCTAGGTGTTTCTCCTCTCATCTTGACTCCAACATTCTACTTCTACGTCACTTGACCTAGGAGACGTTAGGTATAGAAGAACGGATATTTCATTAAAAATATCAACAACACATGAAAATAAATGCTTCTACCTAATCCTACTAAAAAGCAATAACATTATGCTTATCCTTCATCACCGATAGTTCACTTTGTGAGCAACATCTTTTGTAGACGATTGTCTGGATTGGCAATGTCTTGTTGTAAATAAAGGCGTTATTATACTCAGATAATGAAAAGTATAGCTGGTTTTTTGAAATTAAGATTCAAAAATTTTTCAATCTTAATTTGCCATAGATCTAATTACCAAACATTTTTGTTACTTATCTTAACTTATCATAAACACCCTAAGTTACTTATAAATAAATCGAACTTAAACATAAAAGTATTTGATTTATGACATGAATTTTATGAACCAACCTACTGTTAAAATTAAACCAATTCCGCGTAAAAATTAACGTAAAATAAGTATAGGTAGGTACCTACTTGGAAGCCTACAAGTAGGTAGTTGATTGTGAATCAATCACAGGTCTATGACCTCATGGGCTCCGAATGCTATTCCGTGACATGTAAGCGGTTCTTTGATGTAAGTATGTATTGGTTGGATCGCTCATAAAAGGCAGTTTACTATTAAGTATTTTTTTATAAGTAATTTAAAAAATATGTATACAGCATACAAAAACATATTGGCACCAAGAGAGTTCTTTATCATCTATATGAATGAACGTTAGCAGACGCGTGATTTAAAATTACATTTAATAATACCGTAAGTAATCTTAAAGAGACCATTCGTCTTATATGAGTTGGAACTTGGAATCAAACCGGCACGGAAGTATCACAGCAAACAGTATCGGCGCTAAACAAATATTGGCGCGTCGGTCGTCTGCCGGTGACTCAACTACTGCAATGTTTGGTATTTTGGAAGTTAACTTGAGAAATTGGTTTATTGCAGGATCGAGATAATAAGCTAGATTATACTAAATTCATCATATTTACAAATTACAACAGGATTAGTCAAGCTATCTAAGGTCGAAGCGACATGTGATCCGAGAGCTGGCACAGTTTTAGCTCAAAGTATCAGCATCGCCATCCAGCGCGGTAATGCCGCCAGTGTTTTGGGCACGCTTCCGACTGACAGTGACTCGGATTAGTTGAGCTATCTATTGATCGTTTCTAACGATCCTTAGATAGCTTGACTAATCCTGTTGTATTTTGTAAATATATGTAAATATGTAGTAAAAAAAATCATCAAAAATACTAAAATTTTAAAGCTTATGAGTGTTTGGATGGTTGTGTTTAAATAATGTCATAACGAGTGTATCGATTGGGATGAAAGTCAGTCAAAAATTATTTATTCAGTAGGACCAATAAGCGACAAACTTGGTATAGAGGTAAGTGACCTGGAAAAGCATGCCAGCTATTCGAAATATTGGTTCCTCAAACATTAATTCTGACAATTTATGCTGATCGCACATACGCGCCGCAGTCATTTTTCTACAGAAAAAATACTGATGACGGCTCGCTTCTGACGTCTCAGCATTTCCTCTACTATTCAATAGACAGTTCGGCGCGTTCGGCGCAGATGGATACTGCGATACCAGTGGCCACAAGAACAAAATCTTCCGGGCCCTCGGGCTCTGACTCAGAGTCCGAGGGCCCCTTGAGCTTGGGGGCCCCGGTGCACTGCATCGCCTAGCCACTTAGCTACGCCACTGCGATGAGTTATTGATTAATAAATCACGCACACAAAGCGCAAAGAGTAAAGTCGAGATCGGTACACATACTACTAAATTATTAAAATCAGAAACAGCCAGAACAACAATAAGACTCGTAAGAGTCGATCACTCGCGACAAATTAATAATTCATCCCCTTCATCTCGATACATTCTCTTTTAAAAAAGTCCAGTAAAACAAATAGGGGTGGGTAAAAAGATCAACAAATAATCGCAGGGTATAAAAGACCACCCCTGAATACTAGTTGAACGCCTGCGACTTTATCCTTAACTTCGAGTTTGTAATTTTTACAACATCGATGGTAAACACAATTAAGTACCTTTTTTTTAAGGTTTGTTGAATGAATGAATGAATGAATGAATGAACACTCTATTGTACACCAATTAATAATAAAAAACAACATAAATATAACATGTTCGAAATTACAACAACAATGGGCGGCCTTATCGCTGAAAGCGATTTCTTCCAAGCTTCTTCCAGGCTTGCGTAATCGTGAGAACATGTCGAAATTGAACAATTGAAATTGAAGTAGGTACAAATTGTGCCTACTCGTAATGTATGGGGAAAATAAAGATTACCTAAGGTTTATGTTACCGCACAATTTTTTTTTTTTTTTTTTATCCGCGTTAAAAATAACGCGGATAAGTCAGTCAGTCACTATAACTGTTATTATATTATTGAGATTTCGTCTTTGATACAGATTTGTTAAGTGGCTGGTGACGGTCTGTCAGTTTGTTTGGGGACGGTACAGGGGACAGGGGCTCGTCACTGTCATGTGGTGGTTTATTTTGACATGTTGGTATATTGCATTGCGATTATGGTGCCCTTAAATGCCCCTAGCATGAGTAAAATTGTATTAGCAGAAATGTATAATGTCATCAAATATTTTTTATAAACATCTTTACTTCATAATACTTAATTTCATTTAAATGTAGGTACTTTAGGGTTTCGTGTGTTTCTGTTCGAATAAACCTTATTTGCAGCCACATATTATATTTAGGTACTTATGTTGCTGATTATATATATGTAAAAATATGTATATATTTTTTATTCTATAATGTTGCTAGGTTTTGTTTTGGTGTATGTCACAAACTTGGCTATGTGGGGTGTGAGCTGCGAGTCAACACAGCCCGAGATTATTGCCTTCCGAGGCGGCATAACGCAAGTTCAACAAAGTGACACTCTCAAACATACATCGATTAAGCTTCGAACATTAATTCGTACAATGATTAAAAATTAACACGTTTAAAAACTTTACAAATGTTTGAACATCCAAATACTTGATTTATTTTGTTCAGACAACTAATTACAAAAGATAGCTCAAAAAAAAACTGTAGCGAAACACACGTACAGTTCGCCCAACGGATCTAGGCATTCGTGAAGTTAGCCGTTTGTCTGCGCAGTGAAAGCTTTTTCATACAAAATCGTGTTCTGCGCAGACAAACTGCTAAATTCACGAATGCCTAGATCCGTTGGGCGAACTGTATACTGATAGCAAGGTTACATTACGAATGGTTTTGCCGCATCAAGCGCACATCACCGCGACATGTCGCCTGCAGACAAAATATCCATTTACCAATGCGTGACCATAAACCGAAAATATTTACCCCAATTTGCATACTAACCAATGTATTGATCAATCATCATAATATAAGTAGTGCTGGTAACGTCAGCGTATCACGCGAGTACATAAATCAGAGCTGAGGCCGTTTACCTTGCGGAACAGGAAGGGAAGTCGATGCACCCCACACACACACCCTCAACTCACAACCCTGTGGCTACACGAGACACGATGCCTCTGTGTGCGTGACACAAATACACGAAAACGCGGAAGTAAGACATTAACATACATTTTCCACGCACACAGGCGAACGTCCAGGGTTGTCACAGCGTGCAGCACTCACACTAGTGTAAAATTCCCGGCTCTTTCCTCACACGTACGTAGTTTTCCTTGTGTTTGTTTGTGTGAGTGCCGCCCTGTAGCTATGCTCGGGGGTGTGGCGGTGTGTACGCGAGATGTGGGTGTGTGCGATTTGTTCGTGTGTGACACAGATACAGGATGTTGTTCTAAGAGGACTGTTAGGATTATGATGAAACATTATTAAGTATGTCATCAAAAGTGTAACGAAACTCTTGGATATTTAAATATCTATCTAACAAAAAAAAAAAACATGGTCGTTTTTGGGCTCCTATGAGCATTATATGGATTAAATTTTTTATTTTGAAATACTTTGACAGATAAAAAAAATCAGAACAATAAAAATTTGAGATTGGGTTGAGAAGGTTCTTGGGAAGGCACTTCAGTGAATGTGGAGATGATGGCTGTTAGAGCAGAGTAGTAGAATAAAAACCCCACATAAAATCGGGATATACGAAGGGAGATGATGATGATGAGTCTTCAAAATAAAGACAACATTTTATCATCCTGTACTATCGGGTGCGGCGCGCACGTGTCTACTACCGCCAGTGTCCCTGTGTGCGGGGCGAGGAGGGTGCGGTGCGGGGTAGAAGGATGGCGGGGGGGGGTACCGGCCCGGCGCGCCCCCGTTCACGGCCAGGGGTCGCCGACCGCACCCCGGCTACGGCGTAACCTCGCTACGGAGCTACGCCGTAGCCCGTAGCGCGCTTTCTGATCTGTATGAACAAGATTATTTAGGTCAGAAACGTAATGATTATGATTATGTATTTTGATTTAGTCGATCTATAGTTGTATATTTGACATAATATACTCACATAGTTAATTTGCACTTTAAATTTTTGATATAAAATTGTAGTTTCTTTATTAATGAATTTAGTTGTAATATTTAAGGTACATTTTATCTGGAATTGATAGCGGATTTTAGTGGAATAAGTTGGTATCGTCTGGGATATTACCTTTTAAAATATATTTTTTTAAATAAATTAATTGGTTGCAGTGATTCCGGAGATTTACTTTTCACATTTAACAAATATCAAATCAAATCACCCACATAATACGGAGTGAGAAATGAAATATAAATATATAAAACATTGCATAGAACAGTCTGTTGTGAAAGCCATTATGTCTGTATCACTACTAAATAATTCTCCTTCAGAACTTGGCTTGATCTGTGTTTCCCTGTTATTATTCCGGGAAAGAGATACTAGGATACATTTCGTCACGTGTCTTTTCCGAAAGTACCAGGCTGCCAGAAGTTATGAAGATATCGACGTGTCTGACCGCGCTAGTTTAGTGCACTGATGTGTCGGAAACTTGAACTGGATTTCATGGATTTACGTAATATTTCATGATAATGTTCGTAGGTTGAGGTCGTAGTTGACAAAGGTTTTTATAATCTTCAAATCGCTTATTAATTTAGTTAGTTGAATTGTTCGTTTATTAATTTAGTTAGTTTTAAACGTTTCCATCTAAAGTTAAATGATTAAAATTATTTTAACTTATTTCTATTACCCTGTTTTTCATTAATTCACAAGTAATAAAAGCTTATACGAATTTAATCAATACTACGTAGAGATTATTTTAAATCTGACGCATTATTTGTCAGAGAACGTATAGGTACCTACACAACTTGAACAAAACCTGTTTTTGTAACATTTGTTTGTATAGTCAGGATCTTTCCTGTTTTATTCAAAACAATAAAATTAATGCACTATCAAAGAACAAACAGATTTCCCTCTTATTGTAGAACTTCTACAACTCCACGTAAACAAAAACATACCTAAACTTCCTCTTCTAGTCAAGTAGGCACAGAATGTTTTCTAAACAGTGAAAAACAACTTTTTATGAGGAAATAGTCAGTTACATAAGCGGGGGGGTTACGCAAGTTGCGACGCGGGGGCGCGTGGTGCGGGGCAGGGGGGGTGGATCGATGCGCGGCCGTTCACCCGCCTGCAATGCGCCTGCCGCGCGCCGCCCGGCCCACCTCCAGCTTCCTATGCGCCCCTGGTACTCTGCCGGCCCAGCACGAGGAAAACCTAGCTCCCAATCACTCTGCTACCACACTCATTGCAAAATGAACTTTATATCAGTTCAATAAAAGCTATGTTGTATTCAAATTGGTGAGGTTTTGAGAAAGGCAAAGTACCCTACATATGAAAAATGTAATGAGGAAAGGAAGAACGTTGCTAGTGGATATCCCTGGTCTCCTACCCTTGCGGGAAAGAGGCGTGATGGTATGTTAACACAGATCCAAAATCTTTGATATCCGGAATTGTGAACCTTGATTCATTGTCATTACGATTTTATATCACATGCATAATAATGACCATTAATTCGGAGCAGTTTACATTGGTTGTAGGAGTAAAATATTTGTAAGCAATAAATGTTACTTATTCTGTGGCGAAGGCTGCCTGTAGTGGGAAGGCTGCCCAGATCAGTTTGCAGTTTCAAAAGCAAAAAGAATAGCATTTAAGAATTTGCTGTTATTATTTTTCTTGTTATTTTTATTACAAGTAATTTTGCTGAGCGCGAACAGTTTTATTCCGAGACCGTTTGAGTTAGTCTAGAAAATAACTTAACTTTTGCTCATTTTATTGTTTTAGAACTAAATTCAATACTTATATTTTCTCGGTACTTTCAGAAAACATAGATGTTGGGCTGCTTTGTTTTGTAGAACTACAATGACACTTTTGAGGGCAATACGAAGTTAATAAAAAAAAAAACTTATTATAATTAATACCTTTGGATAATAAATCTTAAGATAGTTTACATTTCGTTCTCTCCAATGGGACTTTTCTGAATTGGATTCTAAGATGTTGATTGGTGGATTCCCACGTAGGCCTTGCATGCTTTGCCTAGAAATACTCAAAGTGCATCTGTGGATCTACCTAAAATGGAAAATTCGTAGAATAACATAATTTTCAGATTTTATACAAAAAACAAAGACTTTAAATAAAAATCCATTATAATTTTTTTTCTTTTTATAATGGATTTTAAGTTTAATCTGTATCCATACAAAAACACCTAGAAGAATTCTAAAAAAACCGTAATATTAAATGGACCGATTTTTTTATAAAAAATAAAGATTTTTCTTGTTATGCATAATGGACTTACTCGTTGCTGAATCTGTATCCATCGCTGCTGATTGACATGAGGAGTGGCATTATCAAAAGCCTTACTACAGATAAATACAAATACTGGGATTTGAATAAAATAAAATATCATTTTATATTATTATTTTTTTGATCAAACGGTAGCTAAATAAACAGTGTGGTTGGTATGTGGCAGGTGCGGTCGCAGCCTGAAATTTGGGGTGAGGGTCACTAATCTCTCTTCTTTACTTTATTAAAACGATTTTTTTTTATTTGTAAATTTTTAGAAGATTTTTCGATTTTGGGGCGGTCATGTCCCCTGTGACCCCCCCCCTGAGACCGCGCCTGGTATGTGGTTGCTATCTATTATAGATGTTCTAATTTATGAAGGCGGGTTGGGCCTAATTGTGTGTAGATGCACATGCACGTTGTTTCTGTGCGTAGGCTCGGGAACGCTCCATGTGCAACTAAAGTAGGATCGGCACAATATTCTCTTCCCTCTATCAGCTTATATGACGACCTCTGTGGCGAAGTGGGCGAAGGTCCGCCTGCGACGCAGAAGGTTGCGGCTTCGATCCCCCGCGGCGGGACCAATGTTGGTATGATCTACAAATATTTGTCTCGGGTCTGGGAGTTTCTATGTATAATATGTATGTATTTACAAACAAAAAGTATATAAGTAGTTTATCTATCTATTTCTTACTCATTACACAGTCCATCCATCTCCAACATCAAGTATAACCATCCTCATTCATTTGAAGCACTAGTAACATTGTGTCCTGGAATGAAACAGTATAATGAGCCGGCTCTAGCGCTGCAGATGCAATAACTCGCCACTGCAGTGTGCAGTTTGCATTTACACTATATTTCTATGTTTGCTATAAGAGTTGGCCGTTGCTTTTGAAGATAGTATATTTTTTGTTTTAAATTGAGGCGTGAGGAATTAGTTAGTGTTCCTAATAAGTGGAATGATAATTACTTGAAATAGTAGGGTGTTCTAATCGAGTTTTTATTTATTTATTTACTCGACTAATATGAATCTCTACATATAAAAATGAATCCCTATTTCCCTTGGTCACGGCATCACGCGTGAACGGCTGGACCGATTTCATTAAATTTTTTTCTAGAATAGAAAAAATCTATATATTAATCTATAGTGAAATAAGGGTTGAAAGTTTGTATGGGAAGTTGGTAGTTCCAGTTAAATGCAATAGATGGCGTTGCTAATAAGTATGTTATTTCGCTGACGAAGTCGCGGGTACCAGCTAGTTTATTTATAAATAATTACACGAATAAAGGCGTCTGGTCAAAGCGACGCGTCATCCGAGAGCTGGCACATTTTTGGCTCAAAGGATCAGCATTGCCATCCAGAGTGGTAATGCCGCCAGTGTTTTGGGCACGCTTCCGACTGACGTGACCTGGATCAGTTGAGCTATCTATAGATCTTTCAGATTTCTAACGATCCTTAGATAGCTTGACATATCCTGTTGTATTTTGTAAATATAATATGTAGTAGCTTAGTTTCTGTAAATAAAAAATACTATTTAATCTTTACACGAAACAATAATCATAAAAATACATAAATAAGTAGGTACATAATTTAATTAAACTAAAGATAAAAAACAGTGTTCAAATCACCGACCGCAGGTAATGTGCCCAAAAGGCTGGCGGCAAAGTGTTAGTACTTGGCTCTAATTACATACATGTTAGGATCTTAGGTCTCAAGGTCTTAGAGAATATCTGGAATGGCAATCCGGTATTGTATAGACCTTAAAATATTATTATATACTCATCAAAATATGGAATTTAAATTCAAAACGCAACAAACACAATAAAGCTACTGAAAACTCGGTATGCCAAACAAAGCGAGCGCGGCGTAGACATGCCTACGTGACAACGCTACGCGCTACGCCGTAGCTATACGTAGCAGACTGCATAGATAGATATAGAAAAATACAGCTACAGTTCCCGGGATTGATTTTCCCGGAGTATTCCGCTCGTGTTCCCGGAAATTTGGAATAATAGCACTTTATAGATACCGGAAGTTTTGTAGGGAATTGAAATAAAACTGCCTTAGACTCGGACGTACGTAAGGTTTACGTTTTATGGTTTGTTTGTTTTAGAAGTAGGTACAGGAGGTTCCAAAATATAGGGATCAAATTCGTAGTGGTGCAATTTTTGTCCTTTAAATAATACGAGTACGCTTTAGTAGGTAAGATTATCTCGATGCAGGTATGTGAAACCTATCATATGACACATATCTACTACGAAATTGTACCATACACATTGATCGAACTAAAACGAAAAAAAAAGTTACCAGGGGCCGTATTCCCGTTCTTATTTTCGTTCTTTTGATGAATACTACTAAAGCGTACTCGTATTATTTAAAGGACAAAAATTGCACCACTACGAATTTGATCCCTATATTTTGGAATGTATTTTAAAACGCTATTAGCTATTAGAACACTTATTCATTTCCTTACGATATCTTCCTTCATCACTAAGAACTCGTGTTAAAATACTCATTTACCGAAACGAAAAATCTATTGATGCACGAGTGATTCGAGCCCACGACCTTCGGATTGAATGTCTGACACTACCCCTTTCACCCAACTTGGCTTGAACGTCCATATTTGCTCCATACGCATGCAACCAGATCGTAGACAGTAGGTAGGTGCAAAAATCGATGCCCATCAAGCAAGTACAGTCAGTAACATAAGTTGTTCTGTCTAAAGTTAGACATCAACAAAGAGGTTCTTAAATTTGCAGTTTTTTTAAGCTGTGTACGATACAGCTCAGTGTCACATGACAGTGTGTAGTGCCATTGTAGAGGATTAGTGTCAATAATATTAATAGTTACTAAACAGTCGAGAACCAGAATAACACATTTAAACTCGTTATTATGTAAATCGAGGTATCTCAGCGTTCAAAACGATTAATGTAAAGGAAAGCATTATAAACAGGATCACCACTGTATTTCAAAATTGCTGTAGGCATTCTCTCAGAAACCAGTTAGTATTCTAATATGCAATACTAAATCAAGCTGTGCACACTAATAAATATAACTCTGTACTTTTCACTGACTTTTGTTGCTGACTGTACCGGCTGTGACTGCAAATTCAGCGGGAAACTGACGTGGACAGAGGAAAGCTCTACCACGCCACCTCGCGGCCATGGGCTGTAAATAAAACAGAATGTCTGAACGCTTTCCTATTCATATCTCTATAGGTATAATAGTATAGTAGTTTATCAGTCATCTAGTACCCATACCACAAGCTCAAGCTTACTTTGGGGCTAGATGATGCTGTGTGAAAAGTCCAGCATTATTTATTTATTATTTATTTATTTATAATGAATGGGAAATATCAACCTATTAGAAGCTGTATGTCTACATACAGCTTCTAATAGGTTGAATATTTCTTCCTTCCCTTTTAACCGACTTTCAAAAAGGATTAGGGTCTATAATTTCATGATTAACGAATTATTTTTATTGCTTTTTCCCTAGTTAATAGAGCTCTTGAGGTGTTCCCATATACACACGATGACACACTTTTTTTCAGTAATGATACTTGATTTAATTAATATTGTTTCTAACGATCCTTAGATAGCTTGACTAATCCTGTTGTATTTTGTAAATAAATGTAGTAGCTTAGTATCTGTAAATAAATATTATTTAATATTAATTGTATGTGAATTACGAATAGGAAGAATTGCGTTTGTGTAATCAACAGCATAATCCAATATACATCATAGTTAAAATATCTATGGAAATTCTCATCATAAAACATAGGAAAGGAATATTAAATCTATTACCAAACTTTTTAGATAACGTGAGATAAGTATAACTATAAATATTTAAATAAAATGCAAGGATTAAATTAAACAAAGCCAATGAAGGTCCATGCAGTTATCGCTGTAAAATTAACCCATAAAATATAACTACGAAAGCTTCACTATAAAAACAAACCAGTTAAAACCCAATCAAAAATTGCAACGTTGAAAATGCAATGCCTGACCTACCCCTATACTGGACGCAATGCGACGGGACGGTTATACATACGTGCTGAGACTGGTGCTAAATTATACATCACTAGGTTTGTTTGAGACAGGGGATTCTGGAGTTGGGAAATTTTGGATTGCTTTTATGATATGCGCATCTACGTGTTCATTGGCATATGAAAGATTAATCACTTCCTGCTTAAGTATTCTTACAGGACTATTATCTAATAAGTACCTAGATTGTTCTATTAGCGAAAACAGTTAAAAATAAATGAATAAATAAGCATTTATTTCAGGCAATACAGAACATAATAAATACAATGATAAAATGCCATTGGCCCATATTTATTATAAATACTTTAGACTTGAAATACATAAAATATAAGTAACCGAGTCATCGACGATCTGTGTTCTATGATTCAGTTATAAAGCTATTGAAATGAAATGAAATGAAATGAAATTAAAATTTACTCTCATAAACACTGTTCTTGATATTTTGGCTAAAACAACCAGGATCACTAAGGTTTTCCAAAGACATGGTAGAAGGCATCGTACAGGAAGCTCTTGCCGACATTATCTGAGAAGGATGCATTCCAGCATGATGATTCACACTTCATTCTGATGCATCGATGTGAAGAGCTTCTTCGAAATAGAATGAAGACACGTCAAATTTCAGAAATCTACAATTTGACTTCCAGAAATGTTCAACTATTGTAGCTGTAAAGTAAGTTAGTCCTAATTATTGGTTGTAGGTATAATTCGCAAATCATTCTGGTCTCAGTGCATACACAAAAGCTTTATTTCTTCGAACCCCAGTGTCCTTGAAGAATTGTCCCAGCTCTGCAGCGGCGGTGGTTCCACTCGGCAGTCTAGACGAGGGGTTCTGACTGCATTTTTCTGTCTGGACCCTCCGGTTCGTCGGTACACGCGTTATTTAATTTCAAACCAGACAGAACCCCATGCACTCTATTTGTATGCATCTAAGGATTATAATTGAATAATATTTGACACATATTAGGCCCTTGATTGAGGTGAATGTAGTTATAGGTGTATTGGCAAGTTTTGTTTACGTTTTAGCAAGGGGAAGAATTTGAGATGTATTTGGCATGATCGCTATTTCAATTTAAATTTTTGCTCTTTGCTAATACGGTGACGTCACCAAGAGGGCATACAGACATGGGAGTTGGCGACATAGGGCGTGAGCGGGGAGTTGTAATGTACTACAATGTATAAGAGAGTTCATATACAAACGCCACAACTTTAAACTCGGCGTTGGATCTGAGAGCTACAAAAAGCAAAAAATGTATGATAAGCAAGTTAAAGTTGTGTCCTATTCCTTCACGAAAAATTATATTAAAATCCTAGTTTTAACACTTTCAACACACAAAGAATATTTTAACGGGAACAGTCCAAATGTGAACCAATGAAGTTTTTAATCGATTTTGAAAACATTGGAATGCAATTAAAAGTTGTGAATTCTGTGAACCATTTGCTGCAATTAATTGCGACAATACTCCTCTGTGATTCTAAAGCAAGATAAGTATTGGCTATTGTAACGGAATTATATTGGAAAACCAATGCCGTAGTCTATTTTAGAGTGTGAAAACTTTATTGTATTTTCTTAGAATAAAACGATCAAAATAAAAAAAATGTAAAAGATGTGTTATTAAGAACACCCAACGGTGTTCTTAATAACACATCTTTTACATCTTCAGACACTACAGCGTCCCGTTGAGTGTAGGTATAGGTTACCTCCTGACGCTGTATAAATCATCTAGTATAGATGTAAAGGCCTGAGTGGATTATATTTTTATAAGTAGTGTTTACCGCACACTTGGGGATATTGTTAGTTATCCATTTTCAATTTTTTAATATTTATTTTCTCATAAAATTTCTGAGTATTTTGTGGCCATTTCTTTAAAACAATTCAAAGTCAAAGTCAAAAAGCATTTATTCAGTAGGACCGCTGGGATCACTTTAAAATCAAATTGAAGTAGAAGTTTGATTTACGCTTCCGTGGAAGTAACCCTGGATCTGTTTCGCTGTTTAGGTAGTTTTAAAACGATCCTTAGATTGGCTAACCTAAGTGACTTACATCTATTGGTAATTAAGTTTAGTTGTTGTTCTGTTAAACCATCTTTTTCTCGTTAATGTATTTTAGGCAGCGTTGCCATCTGCAAAGAAACTTTCGCGTTCTGCAAATAAATTGTCCGACAGCAGTTTTCTTGCAGGTGGAAACGCGTCCAACACTTTGGTTTAGGGATAAAAATAACCTTTTCATGTGATGAAAATGGGATCGAAACGTCAAACTGCATAGGATTAGCAGTATCAAATTGGCGGTGTCGATTATTGCTCCGACAGGCATAAAGTTTTGTTATAGCAATGCACATAGGAAGTGGTCGCAGGTCGTTGCACAGGGGTGGGGGGGATATCCCACCCCCGCCCACGGGCGACTGCCCTCGGTTCATTATCAAAGTTCACTAGTACGTTGCACACCCATTATTGCCAACTAAATAGAAAATGGATAGTTGTAGCTACTTTCTGCTTGTGACTAGAATACGTGGCTGAAAAAATGATAGTTCTTGTGTTGAATGAAATACAAAATATCTTAAGCATGGACTTTAGCACAAGCTCTAGCAAGGAAAGTATCGTAAAGAAGAAAACCAGTTAGTATTCTAATAGGTGGCGATGGGTTTGCACGCGCCGAACTGTCAATTCAATAGCAGGAGACGTCAGAAGCGAGCCGCATTTTCTGACGTCATCAGTATTTTTTGTATAGAAAAATGACTGCGGCGCGTACGTCCGGACAAATGTGCGATCAGCTGATGTAATGCTTATTTCAGCATAATGGTCATCTCCAATGCATAGCTTTTAAAAAAGATTCAGTCCTTTCCATATAAACCATGTTGGCAGCACCATGCACACTATTGCACACAGAGTGCTACCTACAGACAGGCTAGTCGCTGCATACATCCGCGTTCTGACCAGCGTGGCTTGGTCCTCCGGGCCGCATGGAGCTGGTCGGTTCAAGTACCGCCACGCTGAAATACGCAGGTCCAGCTAACCTGGTCTGCGGCGGGGTGTTGAACCAGCGTACCGCGGAAGCCCGGGAGTTTTGACAGCTCTCCCGGAAAATCTGCAGCGGGTGTTCGCAAACTTTAGCGTGCGTTGCTTTGCGATTGTGGACTTTATTACACTTGTATTAGAGACGATAAGTAGTTTTGTGTAGGAAATAGTTGACGTGATTTACAGACATCTTTTCCAGGTCTATGACCATTGGTGACTAATAAAGGGACAGAAACCTTTTACTTCTAAAGTTTTTCAACGAAATTATTCATGAAAACTAAGGTCTTCGTCTTGATAGCTGATCTTTTTACGAATTAACATTTCAGCTTAGGAATAGGCTTCAATATTTGTTTAGGCTAGGTTTAGGTAGAATAGGCGCGAAAATAGATTACTATCCCGTTGCCATGACAACCGCCGAGCGCACACAGACACAGAGGCAGTAGGTACTAGGCAAGCATAGGTTAGGAGGAGTGCACTTTAATTTATTAGCGAGCGAGCGATGCGCCATTCTGCCTGGCACGGGGATATTTTTACTTTTGTGGGATATTTTTCGCAGCGAGATCATTTTATGAATTTTATATTTGTTCATGGAAAAGGATGTCAATTTACAGAAAGCCATTCTCGTTTAGAGCATCGTGAATACGAATTTCAATTCTAGTGGATGCAGGTATGGCATTATGAAATTGTTTGAAGTACATTATTAGTTATAATGAGATACGAAATTCGTAGAAATTCGCTCATAAATAAAGTTACAATTTTAGCTAGAACGATACAATGTTCGGGAAAGTGTATAAAGCTACGCCGTAGCCATCGTAGCTCGTAGCAAAGACGTGGAGAAAAATTCTACAACTACCTAATAAACAAACAAACCAATAAACTTGTATCATTCCTGATGATATAGTATTGCTTCTTTAACCGTACCTTCACACCAACAAACATGCTGGTATACCTAACCTTGGTTCTTCTACCATATTCGACCTGTTACCTGAGTACCTACTCTTATACTTCTTTAGAATAGAATAGAATAGAATAGAATAGAATAGAATACAACTTTATTGTACACCATAAAAATAACACAAATAAAAAAAAAAAACATGCAAAAATATAGTACAATGGGCGACCTTATCGCTAAAAGCGATCTCTTCCAGGTAACCTTTGGATGGACAGGATAAATATTAACAAATTATATTTAGTCTCTTCTTCTTTACTATACTTTCTTTGGGGTGCGAAATACACAGGTTTTGTAGCTTGTGGAGTAAAAAGAGCAAGATAGTTTATGTTACGAAAAAGCAAAGAAATTGGCGATGCAATGAAACATTATTAATATGTTTCATTGCATCTGTTCTCGAAATACTGTTGGAAGTCAGTTAAATCGTTTTTAGGTATAATATTGAATAAACCCTTTATTGTTGATTCAACATAGCAATGAATTTTCATACCGTAATGTTTTGTTTTCCCGCGGCGCGATCTGCACGTACTTAGCCAAATGTTAGTATCATGCAAAATACTTGGTTATTGCGTTTGGTAATGCAGACGCATCTCTGCAATGATGCATACAATGTTACATTTGGTAAACTTGATTTGAAAACATACAAGAACAACGAAAGAGAAGGTTCAACGAGGAAGTACTATAGAAAGAACACTATAGAAGGAAGTGGAAGGATAAGGCGAGGAAGGGGAAGGATTAAGAATATGAGTCAGATTATAGCGATGATCGTTGCCGTGTATAAAGAAGTAAGTAAATAAGACCGTGTTAGAATGAGATAAATAGCGAAAAATGCATTATTGCACAGACTAGAGCAAAGAAGTAAGAAAAATATACATCAATAAAAAGATCTTTATTAGTGATGGGCCGAATGTGGTTTTAACCGAATACGAACTTCGGCCGAACATTCGGTGAAAATGAAAAGTTCGGCCGAACTTCGGCCGAAGTTCGGTAGGTACCTAGTTTCATTGTATTTTCTCGAAAGAAATACGTCAAATATTGTTTACGCGATCGTTGAAGTTTTCTAGAGTAGATGGAGTGTGGTGCTTGTACTGCTTTTCACTGTGTGACAAATACGGATGATTGAGTTGTCGTTACAACTACTTATTTTCAATTCTACGACTGTTCAGAAGGTACGTGTACGTACGTACGACGTATTTCACTATTTTAATTGGCATAAATCGATAACACACGGTTAACACTGTAAAACCGTCCGATTTGACGTTTTATGGTGTTAACTGTGTGTGTGACTTTAGTTGATCGAGTGAGCGAAGCGTCTCAGCTTCAAGATTGGCCAAAAAAATGCTTTTGTCTGTCATTCAGGTTGCATTTTTCAACCGATTTGGATGTAAAGAACGTCGGTCGTCTCCATCAAACTGTGACCTGGCTCAAATAATTATCGTTTCTAGAATTGATCTACAGCCTGATTTCTTGCTTACGAAGCCACTTACCGTATGCAATTCGTAATTTCTTATTATCAAGCCGAAAAATAATAATAACTATTTATTTACCCCTAAAATGTACTGAACTTGGTATATTTTTTATCTGTGGAAAATTTGAGGTCCGATCATGCCCTCCTTCTTTGAACATAAGTTCCGTAGTATAGTAAGATTTATATTTACTTTTGTCGATCGTGATGTTTGACTGGGGTGAAATGGGAGGGAAACGGGGGGCTACACAGTCCTCTCCGCTTTCAAGAGGCGAACCAGTGGACACCAGATTCTACCTATTAGGAAAGCGCGTAGTCTATTGAGAAAACTAAAACGTACTTAAACGTCAAGTCAAAGTCTACCTTTACTTTTGAAAAATTCAAGCACCTGAAATACAAATTAAATTCGGACTTTTTTTGGATGGGAGGTCTTCTGTTCTCACAGAATGGTTGAAACTTTGTAGGAGTACTTATACTTAATGCATACTTATATTTAACCATCACGTCGATTGCACATTTGCTCAGTTGGTAGAGAGTCACTGGTTTAGTTTTATTATTTTAGTCAAGCAGTTGTGTTTTTGTGAAAGTTCCTTTACGGACGGTATCGAAGAAAAACAGGCTGGAGGTGGAAGAAAAATTTCGTTCCATTTTAGCGTCATACCACGTCACGAAATCGTCACAGTGCGAAGCGCGCAGTCGCAAACAGTCCATAGATTGTTACATTGTTAGTACGGAAGTGCGTTTGATTTGAATTTGAAATTTTCAGTATAAAAAAGTACTCTTTGCTTCGTTCTAACCGAGTGTTCCACGACACTCACGTACTTTTGATTACTATATTTTGTAGTACCGAACTTCGGCAGTTTGAACCGAATTTCGGCCGAATGCCGAACTTCGGTTCAAGCTGCCGAAGTTCGGTTTAACCGAATGTGAAACGAACTTCGGCCCATCCCTAATCTTTATAAATCCGAGGTACTCCATCCAAATCTACTACATACGTACTCGTACAGTCAGAAACGAGAGTCGATTAACAGTAAGACTTTTTAAAATGGCTATTGTTTTCGATAACCAAGAAAAAATAAAGTTTTCTTGGGAAATTATTACTTTATCTTTAAATATTAGTGAAAATGTTGGTCATGATGTTACGAATTTCGGAAATATTTAGATTTGTGAAACATCAAATGTAAATTGACATTCGTTGCTGACTGTACATACCTACTCGTATAAACCGTGGCCAAAGGCAGGTTATGGATGATGATGATGATGAGTGACATTATTCATTACATTTGAATAGATACCTAGTTAACGAACAAAGGATTTTTCTAAAATACTGCATCCGGTGCAGACGAAAAGACACTTGTTCAGAGTTTAATAAACTGCGTTCTTTGTTTACCGACAGGGCTTCCTAAGAGACAACTACCAGTATATTACATCGATGATTGAGAGCCAAGGGCCTTTGACACAATACAATTTTTGGCTTATCTTCTAGCGGTCGAGCTTAAAAACATGCAGTGCGGTACGATACGGTTGAAATTCTTCCGTGTACAGTACATGCTCATTTATGTCTGTTATATTTGCTTATGATTTGTAATTATATCATAATGTTTCAAATCGCGAAATCATTTTGTAATAAGTATAATTTGAAATTGAAACTCAAATATACTCACAAACTTTCAGACAGATGGTAAGATGACTGCAACGTCTTGCCAAAAAAGGCATGTTATGAGACCCTAAACATGCAATAAAGCACAAATAAACAGACTACCTATAGGTATGTTATAGTGGCAGACAGCCTCCGTCTGGAGCCACCCCTGTAGGGTTCTGAAGCAATTTGCTATTAAAATGGGGGATTTACAGTAATTGTTTGCACTTGAATATCATCAAAAGTACAACTAGCGTGTATTAGTAGGAAGTACTAAAAACGTCGTTGTACACCTTATACATATACAATGAAACAAAGTAATTAAATATAACAACAGAACCTTAAGTTTCTACGAATAGAATAGAATAAAGTTTTGTTTTCTCCACATCATATACAACAGTTACAATAGGTACTTAAATCTACATAATTTTATGTGGGTGAAAATACGGCTACCCCTCAGCATTTGCTCCAACAGCTCGAGAGTGTTGGAGCGCTGGTTTTCAATGGCGCCATACCCGTTGTGGCGCAGCACTTGCTGCGTCACGCGTCTCATCGCATTATAAAATTATCTTATTATATTCTATATACATATATGTAGGTATAGGTAGGTATTCTATATAAATACAAATGAAATCGAACAGACACCCTCAAGGTAAAATTGTACCCCAACCCCAGCTGTATTTTTCAGGTTATTTAGCATAAATGGAGTAACAGCATACTGACAGACTTACAGACTGTCAGAATAACTGATATCTCTACAAAGACTGACGCAGTCAGACGATAGGTAGGTTGTGAAATAAGACACTGGAGTGAAAAGTATAAATTACGGCCGGGCGCGACTTCGTCTGCGCTTTTTTTAATCCAACTCATGAAAACACTGAATTCATTTTTGGATTTGCTGTCTTTTAAAAATATAAATAAAAGGGGTTGGATAGTTTTGAAAAAAATATAAATACGTGTTTCGCTATTTATTAAAAAAACTTATTTAGGCATCACAACCCCGCAAAGTCTTTTAATTTAAGTAATAAAAATTGTTCAAAGCATAGTAGAACGAAATGACATCGCCATTTTGAAAAGTCAAAAGTTATTAGCAACCTTAGAGCAGTGCTTTTGTGTCAAACAGAGTACTGCTAAAGTTTTTATGCAATATTCCCGTTGTCCTTTTACATATTTTTTGGTTTTCAGGAACGTTTTTCGGGATAAAAAGTATACCTTTCATCTTACCAAATTTCATTGTAAACTGTTTCGTCGTTTGAACCTGATCCTTACACAAACATACAAACATCCAAACATCTAAACAAACTCATAAACTTTCAGCTTTATTATATGAGTGGAAAGTGGAATGTGCTTGGTTGGTTTCATTTTACTAAAAAAAAAATAAGAAAATGTTTTGTAGCTTTTTTCTAGAAAAGTATCACTTTTCATCAATATCGTTTTCTCACGTTTCTTTAACTTTGCACATACCACCACGAAAAAGCCGTGTTGGTCAAGTGCTACAACTTTCAATCTAAAGATCGAGTTTGGTTTAAAAGTTATGCGCAACAATATCACAACATGAGCGCTACAACATCGTGAGGAAACCTAGTGCCTATTTCTTATAGGCGGCGATGATCTTGCAACCTGTCATGGTATCGAAATACTCTAGCAAAATGTGGACAGTTGGCAATATGTAAGTCAATACTTAGCTTGGACTACTCAATACGTGCTTCTGCCTAGGACCGATGCGAATATTAAGCCATTTTATTATAACAAGGATGCTAACGTTGCAGGATGTATGGTCACCATGTATTATTTTATATCTTCTACACGATATTTATGATCATGGAATTTCCTCTCGGACAGTACCCTCATTTTTCCACAGCTTTCTGACAAGAAATATGGTAGTGTGTGATTTGCGTACCCTCTCAAAATATATGAAAACTTAAATAATTTGCGGGTAACACCGGATTTAGAACTTAAGTGTTGTTTTCAGTATTTCACGCTTTTCTATTTCATAAAAGAATAAAATTAGCTAGGAAATATTAGATGATCTGATATGAAAACAAAGTCTGAGTAAGGTTCCAAGTGCCATCGCCATCTAGTAAGCTTAATTTTCGGATAGCAATTAAAACATGTTAAAGAATGCAGTTTAAGGTAGACTAATCTGAAAGCATGGTCACCATAATTCCTTGGTTCGCAGCAATGGCGGTGCATCCGGCGGTCGCCATGGTAACCACTGGTTGCCTGTTTCTATATTCTATTTTAGACGGGACAGAGACCATTTTTCCGGAACTAATTGAGTTCCAACGACGTTCAATGTTTATGCTCACTCATATTGGCTTAAAATGAAGCGCTTGTGTAGCTTGCAAACGTTCTTGATATAGCACTTTCAAAATGGATGGGTGGCCGCTGCTTGAAATAGCATCTGAGCGCTTTAGTGCTTCGGAGGGAACATTTAATATTAGTTTCTGCTGTGAAGTTTCTTGGTGGAGGCCTTTAGTTGGCCTAAAAGTCAGTCACCAGAGTTGGTCACTAATGTTGGTAAAACAATTTTTTTTGACTCCTGGCATTTTTGTCGCTGACTGTTTTTTTTTTTTAAATCTGTGAATGCAGTTTAAAATATCTTTAAAAGTTAGGGAAGGTCTCCTAAGAGCGTTTTCCTGTAGCTATAACGGTTAAGGTACCTGCCCTCTGTGGCCCATCTCAAAAATCCACCTGTATATAATATTTTTTTAAGAAATTCGCATTTACAAATAGTTATTACTCTAGTTGAAATACTTAACATTTTAGTCATTAAAGAGCTGAATTATGTGAAGTGTGTCAACTAAGTTGCAAAAAAAACTCAGCAAGTACCTATGGAGATTAATACCTTTAGTGCTTCTACGTTACTATGTTTCGTAACCAGCTACGTAGAAGCATTTTATTCCTACTTCGTAACCGGGTTACAAACAAATTATAATGACAAACTCCACTGATTTTTTATTAATTAATAAAATCTGGTCATTGAATTTATTGCAACAAACAAACAAGCTCAAAAGTACCAGTTACCGCACAATTTATTGCATTGACGTGTTTTCGAAGAACCAGGGGATATGTTCACCGTAAAAGTTCTTATTACTATAAGTAATAGGTAGGTATACTGTCGTGACAATGCACCATGCAGTGGCGAGGGCAACGCGCTTTGTGTTGGGGTAGGTCTAGTTATGGAGGCGAGACAGGTTCCTGTATCACGCACTCTTCAATTACTCGTAATTTGCGTATCACTTCACATTGCGCAATGTACATTGCTGCTATTCCTTCGCAAGCATTTCAACTTCGTTGCATAAAAGCAGCAATGGTTGTGCAGTAATGTAAGATGATTGATCGTTTGTGTGGGTGGATGGCCGTGGTGAGTGAATGCACCGAAATATTGGACTTCCCGAAGAAAGCCCAAGAACGCTCGATATTTTAGCCGCATGCGAGCCGTACTGCGTTCCTGTTTACAGAGTGCTGTGGATTGAATACAAATAGTCAGTGTTCACGTAAAGTAACGTAATGCTCCTGTATCGTCCGTACATAGCACCACAGAATACAGAGAGGTACCTACCACTAATTCCAAGGCGACTTTCTTTTATTTTCGGTTTTCTATCCAAAAAGCTATATAGTTTTCAAGCTTCAAGTCAAGACTAGCTTCAAAATCTCTAAACGGTTTTCCATTTGGTATGAGTTTTTAATTAGGTTTTATATTTATTTCTAAGCTAGTACCTACTAGCTTAGAAATAAATATAAAACCTAATTAGGTAAGTACATAATTTTTCTTCTTTTACAGTAGGAAAAATGTATCAAAAAACACCGGTTCACAGGTTCATTTTGTTTTGAAAAATACCTACTACACTATGTCAACACAGAATTCAGTTTTACAAATGTAATTTTAAAATCAGACTTTTATGGGTGAAGGTTTCAGTAATTTTCAAAAAAAAACCCTAATTTTAATCCTTGTTATCCAAGTTTCAATTCTGGTGCAGTACATTCGAATTAAATTGGCTGTGACGGACGGATAGACAGTCACCATAAGGGTTCCGTCCTTCCTTTTGGGAAAGTGGGTGAAAGCCCGCTTGGGACGCAGAAGGTTGCGGGTTCGATCCCCGCCGCGGGATAAATGTTTGTATCATCTGCTAATATTTATCTCGGATCTGGGTGTTTCTATGTATATGTATATATTTACAAACAAAAAGTATTTATGTAGTAACATCAGTTATCTTACAAGCTTTGCTTAGCTTGGGGCTAGATGATGCTGTGTGAAAAATGTCCAGCATTATTTATTTTATTTAGTTGCCCAAAATTTAAATAAAAACAAGGTTTTGAAACAATGGATGTATGATATGACGTCACGTGTCCAACTGTCCAGGCCCGTTAAGAATGCAGATGAACTAAATTAGGCTAAGTAGTTTCAGTTGCATGAAAAATTCAGCTGCAAGCGTCGAGCTGAATTTCAAATGTATTGTGGACTCAAAGCACTGCCTGCACTTACAGATGATACTTGTCTAATTGTAGGTATACAAAGTATACATAATTATAGTGATAACTGGGTGTTGGTGTCATCTTAGATACTTATATTATAGTTTCCACTCGCAGCTTCGCTAGCCTGGTATCAACATTTTACTGAATAATTCAATAATTACATACCATTTTTGAAAAAAGCTCAACAGTGAACACACAACGAAATTCACTATTCAGAGTTACTATCCCTAACTTTAATCAGAGACATTTGACGTCAAAACAAAATAAAAAACCTACCTACAGCAGATTTAAAGAGTGTCCTTAATTGAAAACTCATCACCCTCTAATCTCCCCTTCCGACAAATCTATACATTCCTGTTAAAACACATTTAACTCCATCGGACTTTGTCGCGCCAAGGTTCTCAGACATTCTCGCATTACTCAATCAAATTGAAATCGGTTTTACAGCGACAAAGTTCTATAACAGTCAAACAACTATACGTAAAGCTGTGTTTAGTGTCTGGCGTGCAGTTTCGATCTGTCTCAGTCTGGTGAAGTACCTGTACGTATCGTGGCGGAAGTACTGATTTACTGGTCCTTATTGCGATGGATTAAGGTTTATATTTTGTGAGCGGAGGCTTTGGTGGTTTCCTGTATTTTGGTAGGGGCTCGGATGACGTCACGCTGCATCGCTGGTTCGCAATTTGTAATATCAGTTTATTATCGGAATAAATTGTCTCTTGGCAGTGATTCACAGTCGCGTTTGATTTATTAAAGGAACTTTTTTTGGTCCGAATGGTATAGATACAGTTTGGTAAAGATATTTCACTAAGCGCAGGCGTAGTTTCACTAGCTTCTGGGCTCTGAGTCTAATATATCCTTACTAGCATCTATATTTATTTACAGAAACTAAGCTACTACATATTTACATATATTTACAAAATACAACAGGATTAGTCAAGCTATCTAAGGATCGTTAGAAACGATCTATAGATAGCTCAACTGATCCAGGTCACTGTCAGTCGGAAGCGTGCCCAAAACACTGGCGGCATTACCACGCTGGATGGCAATGCTGATCCTTTGAGCCAAAAATGTGCCAGCTCTCGGATCACGCGTCGCTTTGACCAGACGCCCTGAAAGAATTTTGAAAACCCGAAGGGCTCCAGAACCCCACGGACCTAGGGTCTCAACCCCAAATGGTTCAAATATATAATTCCTTACTAAGTAGTTAGTACCTTATACCATTGCTTTATTTTGACATTATAAAATTTGGAAAAAAACGTCCTATTTAAAAATTATTATCGCGGACTATGACGGGATCAGGAGAGGTAGTGGATACTGGTAGGGATTATACTTCTACTTCTAGGGATTTATTATTATATTATTTTAAACTACACAACGTGACAGGGCCTCATTTTTGGGCTGTAAATAGATGTTTGACCGTATCAATTTAATTCCTAAGCCCATTTAAGTTTTCATTTCAAAATTTATTATTTATTTATTTTTAGAATTGTTGCATAATGATTTTCAAGGAGAACAGACGTTCCACCAATCGCAGCGCAGTTACATCACGAATGGGCTAAGTTATACAAGAAACAACAATCAAATGAATCTTTATAGATTTTCTCGGGATTTTCATAACAAAACAAAAAAATCATACATAAATATTTTTTAATTGATTTTTTGAACCCAATTCCTGAATTAAGTTAGTATAAAATAAAAGACTCTATATATTTATATAATAATAAGTAATATTAAAATATGGATATGTATGGTATATGAACTATAAAATTAAATAGTAATATACTAATAATGAACTGTCAAACAATCTGCCAAGTGTGAGTTTGACTTGCGCACGAATGGTTCAACCGTACAATGTTTAGTGTCGTTGGTTTCATGGAGTAAAAAACGCCGAAAGAAAATTAACATTCTTTTTTTAATATAGGAAAATCAAGTGACTACCTACCTACTGTTAAAAAAATATAGCCGTGTATGGAGATGGACGGTCAAACAGACAATTAAGCCGTAGGCACCCTTTGGGTACGGAACTCCAAAAAATATTAATATTATGTTGATGCTAACTTATTTATATGAGAAAAATCACTTTTCTTTATCTATCACGATGTTTTTTCAGAAGTAACGTAGTAAGCTCATTTAAGCTGTATTGTACCAAAGAGTCTTTGCAAAAACACGAATAAGATGCAAAAGCAATCATCGTTTTTCTAATAACAAGGGACTAAGCTTGCTATTTCTATCCTCTCAGTTCCTGCAATTCTCTCTAGTTATTATTTTCCGTTTTCCTAGTAAAAACGCACACAGGTACCAGGCGTACAGGAGTAAGGTAGGCATTGAATATTGCATTGCAAAGGGTGTTGTATGCGTGTGTGCGCTCGCCCGGGCACCGAGCTGGTTCGATCGCGTCTGCCTCCGTCGGGATTACGGCATGCAGGTACTAGGAGCACATATAGCTTGAGGAGATTAAATATTTGTGAAGCAAACCTATCGCGCTTCGGTATGTGTCTGAGGCTGGGAAATTCAATTTAGGGGCAGCAATAGGGCTTAAACAAACGTATTGCTATGTTGAAAACAAAGACATTTTCCGATTTTGGTGCTGTTTTTAGTCGTTTTTCACTTATCGTTTCTAGTAAAACAGTTTTTGAATATTTTATAATATCAGTAGATTTCATTATTAAATTAGAAAAATCACAAAATTGTAACTTTACAATAGTACCTACTTATCTGATAAGTCATATTTAGAAATGCTATGTAACTGTTCGCTTAGACCAAACGCTCTCCATCAGTCGTCCCCAGCATTAGCCAAATTAATTCTTCGCGTACTTTGCATAGAGGGGAAACTTGGAAAAACTAATTACAAAGGTCCAGACAGCCTGATTCAACTGGCCAGAGCAAGGTTTGTTCCACTTGACACCGTGTTTTTTTTAAAACAGGCACAAGATTTTGTTCAAGAAAAATCCATATCACATACTATCCTACTTCCATACTTCCATACTAATATTATAAATGTGAAAGTAACTCTGTCTGTCTGTCTGTTTGTTACGCTTTCACTCCCAAATCGCTGAACAGAGTAAGCTGAAATTTGGCATAGTTAAAGGTTGTATCCCAGGGAAGGATATAGGCTACCTTTTATCCCGAAAAAATTAAAAAATCCCGAGGGACCGCGGGTAACACCGCGGGAGCGCAGCTACTCACAGTCTCACAAATAAGTCACATAGTGAATGAATATGAGTTTTTTTTTATTAAAATAGCATTTGACCTCACTTTCCCTGATGTTAAACAACAGCGAGGTCTAAGATGAAGCTTGCTTACCTAAAATGAACAAAGAACCCTATTTTACTTTTCGAGAATTACTGACTTGGATATCTGTGAGTGGAAGCTAGCAATAAATAAATAAATAATGCTGGATTTTTCACACCGCATCATCTAGCCCCAAAGTAAGCAGAGCTTGTGTTATGGGTACTACATGACTGATATACTACTTATATACCTTTTGTAAATACATACATATTATAGATAGAAACACCCAGACCCGAGACACATATCAATAAGGCTCCAACAAGAATAACCAAATTCTGTGGCAGTGTTTCCCCTGTTCTTTTGTGTCTGCGCGTCTGGCGGCTAATGGGGGCGGCTTTTCATCACGAGGCCGGTGGCATTCTCCCAATCATATTCATACTAGATTGAGGAAAATTATTCAGTGCGATTTCTTGCACCTTTAAGTAAAGCATGTTTGTATTACTAGCCAACTGAAATGCAAAATGTGAAAGAAAGGTGCCTCTTTGAGGAACACATTGAGCCCTACACTTGATCGTAATAACTCGCAAGTTATCGAATAAATAAATAAAATAAAAAATAAAAATTGTTTATTTCAGACCTTACATTGATTCATAGGTATTATTTGTTAGTATTTTTACTCTTATAAACTAGATTAGTATTAGCTTAACCTAAAAAACAACAAAAATCTCATCACAATCACAAAATTATTGAGACACTAAACAAGTGACTGGCTTCAGTATTGCCAGCCAGTGTCTCATGTAGGTCGAGCACAGATCTTCCGCAACAATGGTTAGAAGGCCATTGGAGGCGCCACGCAACCGACGCACCAGGGACGCCGTTCTTTTTCGCATGATCGCATAAAAGTCATCAGTGCGTGCGTCTGCGAACATCCCTGATGCACTACAGAACCGTGGCAGCCCCAAGAGCATTCTGAAACCATTGTTGTACTGGATTCCTAGGGCGTTGTAAGATTTTTGTGTATACTTAACCCATAGACTGCATGTGTAATAATTACGTTTTTATACTAAAAAGAAAACCGACTTCAATGTTTGAGTCGAAACGCGGTGTGACTCAGGGCGTCAAGCTGTCGATTAGATTTCTATTTGAGACATGGCTAGGAGGGAAGGTGTTTAGAGTTTTACGGGGAAACTATCAATCCCTCAGGAATAAAATTTATATGGGACCACCTCTGGAGTATATCCTTTCAAACATGAAAAGAATTTTTCTAATCGATCAACAAATGGCGGAACAATCGCGTAACAAGATACAAAAAAAAAAAAAAAAAAACATACAGACGAATTGAGAACCTCCTCCTTTTTTGAAGTCGGTTGAAAAGATGTACAAAATGTTCTAAATAATGTAAATGTGAATAGCACACATACATAACGTGTGTATTCTCTCAGAAAAAAGGCCTGGATATGTCCAGCAAGCTGTTAATGATGATGACGATGATGGAGCGAGATGCCCAGTATGCCGCACATGATAATGATCACAGTATTTCAGGAAAATTAATGTTAATAAATCGTTGGACACTTCAAGCAAAGCCATTGAGGTTGTGCTGCAGAACACCCGCTGCGCCCCCGCAGCGCAATTTCCTCAGATTTAGAAATGGAGGACTCGTTTAATGGTTCTTTATTTATTTTCGTTTCAAAAGATTTTTAAGGCTACAAAACTGCTATAAACGGCTTACAATAGTTTTGAGATTATGTAGCATAGTACGTTTGCTGTATTATCTAAAGAAATAAATAAAATAAATTAGAGGCCTAATGTTTATTTTAAGAAACATAGGTTAACAAAAAAGTATGTGAGTGTCGTGGAACCTCCGTGGAACACTCGGTTGGAACAAAGTTTCAGTAGTAATAAGTACCTAACAGTGTAACAATCTATGGATTGTTTCACGTCTGCGCACTTCGCACTGTGACGTTTTGACCTATGTATGTGTCGTGACGGTAAAATGACCGCTTTTTTTCTAGCCTCCATCCTCGATACCGTCCGAAAAGGAACTTCGTTCCAATAAAGACACATATGACAGGGTAAATATATATATGCACAGCCTTATTATATTGCTTGACTCTACCTATGTGAATCTAAATAGTTTTGTAAGTTCAGAAAGTTCATCCACACATTCCGCATTGAGTTAAAACAACTCATTACACGTATGAAATAATGTTTTTTGATAGTACCTATAATTTAGGCGGGTTGCAGAGGTGGCGGTCGCTATAGAAACGGTCCGTTGCAGGAAACTGCACAATCGATGTTACCAGACGTTGTGGATCAATGTGTCTCTAGTACTACGCCCGACTACCGGGAAACCTACCTTCCACGCCAGTGTGCAACTCCCAACCAGCTACCAGTGGACCAAGACCCGCAACGTGAGCTGCAACCCTTATAATATAAAGTCTCCCGCGAGGGTGCGAGCTCTTTGTAAACTGGCCGGTTTGTCTGTGTGCGTGAGTTTTCCCCGGGCGTTTGCATGTGTGCGGCAGTTGTGTCAGTGTTACGTAGTCGCGTTCCATTTTCGTATGATCGCGTTCGAATTGTGAATGTGCTGTTTGTGTGCGTGATGCGTTCAGGAACCTCGCCCGTGCGCGCCATTGTTTGTTTTGTTATTATTAAGGAAACGAAATCTAGTATGCATTAATTCAGTCGCATACTCCGCAATAAAAACATTTAACTGGATCTGTTTTGTTTGATGCGGTAATCCTATGCGCAAATGATACAAGATATTATTTTACGCATAAATTTGATTGGCGTACGTGACGCCAGAGAGTCCCTTTGTGGATTTCGGTGTAAATAGGGTTTTTTCTGAAACAACTAAAAACGAGCTTTAATCTAGTGGCAATAGAAAATAATTTTGAATAGCTAAAGTATTGGAAATTGTGATTATGGCAACATTTTGATGACTGGTAAATTGCTAAAGAATATTTTCAAAGTTTGATACCCAACTTTTGGGAGAATACAATTTTGGAGGGCCATTCTAAGCGCATTCCGGAGAATTTTGTGAAGTAAAAAAATATTCACGTTTAAATTTTGGCAGCGAAACCATTCAATAGCGGGGATGAATGTAAAACAATGCAAAACAAAATATACCTACTTATTTTAACTTTTACCGAATAAACTTCACAGAATCAAATAGAATTCTACTTGCTGATCGCGGGGAGTGTCCCATTGAAGTTAGACAGTTCTTTATTTCGTCGACACGTCGCGAATATCATGAGCATGTTTTTTAATAACCCACATTTAATGTAAAAACCTGGGCCATTTTATGTTTAAATATATTAAAATCCCAGTGTGGCGGTTATGGGTAACAAAGCGCTACTAATTAGTTCGCTAACCGTTTTTAATTCCAATGCTCACTGCTCGTGCACGGAGCTAGCGATTTTGGAAGCGATATGTCCATGTCGAGTGTCGACATAATTGAATGTGCCCCGCGCGGCTATACGCTGTAAATATTGTCGAAATGATCCCGCTGTGTCCAATGGATATGTATGTATAGGATATGTGGACCATTAATCTCAAGATATTTTTCATTAATATCGAGGTATAAAAATTTCCATGAATGTAGTTATGTATTCTTTATCAGTCATGTGGTTCCCATGCATATAGCATGCACATGCATTCACATAGCATCATATAGCGAGACAAATGTTTGTATGACCTACAGATATTTGTCTCGGGTCTGGGTGTTTCTATGTATAATATGTATGTATTTACAAACAAAAAGTATATAAGTAGTATATCAGTTATCTGGTTCCCATAGTACAAGCTTTGCTTAGTTTGGGGCTAGATGATGCTGTGTGAAATGTCCAGCATTATTTATTATTTATTATTATTTATTATATAGCCGCTAGATGATGTTATGTGAAATGTCCAGCATTATTTACCTTAGTTTAGGTATGTTGAGAATGATTGAATAAGATTGGAATTATTCAATGCACTGTTTTCGAAATACAAGTTGCATTGAGTAATTTATGCCCATCTGAAATTAAAGATTTTAAAACTTTAATCTTGTGAGTTTTTGTTCTCAGACAAGAATACGTACTGCTATTAAAAAACCTAATTCTTCGCGTACTCCTTCCATTTTCCCTAGATCCGCACAAAGGCGCGGTCGGGTGCGACCATGCGTCATATCGCTACACATTACATCGAATAATGTTATAATTATAAGTACTTACCAATATACGTTGCCCTAAGTGAAATAATGAATAACTTCACGACTTGATTGGTTTATTTATTACGTAGAGGCTTATGGTGGTAGCAACTAGATTTCACAAAGATTTCACATAACCACATATTAATAACAATAAATAAATAAATAATGCTGGACTTATCACACAGCATCATCTAGCCCCAAAGTAAGCAGAGCTTGTGTTATGGGTACTAGAATGACTGATGAACTACTATATACTATACATAGAAACACCCAGACCCGAGACAAATATCTGTAGGTCATACAAACATTTGTCCCGCGGCGGGGATCCAGCCCGCAACTTTCTGCGTCGCAGGCGGACCTTCACCCACAGCGCCACAGAGGTCGTCAATTACTTGCATACTTTATTTTAAATTACATTATGTTCAAGAAAGAAATATTGAAAGGAATAAATAATACTCTATTTCAGTTCTACTCGTGGTTTCATGTTCGTTTGGTCTAAATCCACCTTAAGTTTTAAAAATTATACTGCGTCGTTCTTATGCAGTTTCCTCGAGTGGACAGATTGTTGTTTTGGCCATTACCAATATTTATTCATAGTTTTATTGCTTTACTCCAAACGCGTGCAAATTGATCCATAAAACATAATTTATAATCTGAAAATCTGAAAATTCGCATTTATTTTTATAGTGTTTGAAATTTCGAAGTCAAAAATTATAAAATTCTAGAATAAAACCAAACCTTCTCTTGCCAAAAGCCTTCTATGTGTCATTGGTATTAACGCCCTGTGACTCACATTGGTTCGCTTGCATCTACATGGATTAACCAGCGTCAAAGTTCAAGAATTTTTTATGTAAGAATAGAATAGAATAGAATAAAAAATATTTTATTGTACACCACATGGACATTACAGAAAAAACAAACAAAGATACAGGAAAATATTTAAAGCGAAGTACAATGGGTGGTCTTATCGCTGTGAGCGACTTCTTCCATACAACCTACTTAAGTACTTACTTTAGTGTAAGTACTTATTTAACTTTTAGTCTTCTATATCTTTGGAGCTTGTATGACTGTTATTAAAATGTTTGCTTTTTGCAAAACTTTACAGTTTTGTCGATAGTAAGGCGTGTGTTTTAACTTCGGGCTATCTTCTTGCTGAGCTAACTTGTCTAGTTAATTGGTTGGTGTAACTGGGGCCCAATGCCTAGATTTCGTAGTAAGTACGTCTATACGCATCTACGCTCCCCTCTGAGTTAGTGGTTTCGCTTTCAAATTAAATATTATTTCGAATGCAATAATGAATATCAGAAGACGAATGCGTCTGATTTTTGAATAAGAAAGCTTTTTAATGCGTCTGATTTTTTTTAATAAGAAAGCTTTTAACCTTTGGGTTCCGTATGCGATAGGTAACTATTTTTTTGTTAGTTTTTGAAAGCTTTTTCGCTAGGGGGTTAGTTAGAGCTTTACAAGTGGTTTACAGCGTTTCTAAGGGCTCTCGGCTCCAAAATATTTAATTGTATTATTTTCATCTCAAACCAGGTGAATTCGGTTCGGGCCACTAGCTAATTAATAAAATCAAACGCATACGCTTTAATACGTGTCTCACAGCGTTACTAAGGTACCAGGCACGCGATTTGAGAATTAATCGCCATTTACACGTTACCATTCTAGAATACCATTCTTGCCTCTTGCTTTCTAAAACTCACCGGAACAAGAGCTAATATTCTGTGACAAGTGACGAGCAGGTATGCCAGAATGGTATCGTGTAAATGGCATTTTATCCAGCTTAGGGGAGTTTCGATTGGCCCAAACGTTTCACTAATGTTATCGTGTCAATGCACTGTGTTGGTAAATAAAATGGATAAATCATTTCCTAAATTATATTATGCAAGAAACTAGAGAAGCCTTTGGTCACTACCAAAGGCTTCTAAGGAAAAAGGATTCCATTAAAGGATTCTACTGAATCCTGAAAAATGGCTGATGATTAGTAGTGAACTCTAGTCTAGGCATTATCCTTTGTGATTATCTAAATCACAAAGGATAATGCCTAGACTAGAGTCAAGTGCCTTAAGGGTTAATTTAATATACAAAATTTTATGGTTTTTCAGTACCTTTTGCTGAGCCAGGCAACACAGCTATAATGAAATTGTGGTAAGAAATTAAAGGTTAAGTTTTCATCTCACACGGAGTAATAAAAAAATTGGGTAGTCCCATACAAAAAATCCACACACATAACAGAATTTCGCTGGCAATAGGCACAGTTTCCGTTTTTTCCCAAACTCTGTTTAACCTGTGTAAAGTCCACGCAATAATGCGCTTAATTATTGTTGTTAAATCAAGCTCTAAATTAATATTTACAACCTTTGGATTGAAAAAACACGAGGTTTTTTCACTCTCAACATACTAAATAAAATAAATAATGTGGAAATGGACTTTTTCACACAGCATCATCTAGCCTTAAAGTAAGCAGAGCTTGTGTTATGGGTACTAGATGACTGATAAACTACTTATATACTTTTTGTTTGTAAATACATACATATTATACATAGAAACACCCAGACCCGAGACAAATATCTGTAGGACATACAAACATTTGTCCCGCGGCGGGGATCGAACCCGCAACCTGATGCGTCGCAGGCGAACCTTCGCCCACTGCGCCACAGAGGTCGTCAAACTTTACTTTATTTGGTCTATTAATAACGTCAGGAGTTATTTATAGAAGCACACACCATCAGGGAAAACCTATGAATCAGAAGGGAGGGGCTTTTCTAATGATAGCTAACTTATTGAATACGAGCTATTACTGTTTGTTTAGTTTCAATTGTTTTAGGCACGGCACGGACTGTGTTAAGCACGGTAGACGTAGAGATAGACGATTTAAAAGGGAATGCTAGAGAAAAATCATAATGAATGCATTAGGATTCAAAAGTCAAAAATAACTGATGTAAAGAGATAAGTAATGTACTTATCTCTTTACATCAGTTATTTTTAATCGATCAAAAATCACTTGCACTATGGGAGCTAGGTAACTGATAAAACTTCTTGATTTAGAAGTGAGCTTACACCAAAATCATAATTACCTATGTACTTAGGGTAAGTACATAAATAAATAAATAATGCTGGACTTTACACACAGCATCATCTAGCCCTAAATTAAGCAGAGCTTATGTTATGGGTACTAGAATGACTGATATACTACTTATATACATAAAAACTTCTTTTAGAATCTGTTAAAAAGAGCTGCAACTTTTTACGTATTAATATTATAATAATCTTTATGTAAATCAAAATAAGAAAGTACAATTTACAACACAACATCCCATCAAAAAACCACTGATAAAAAAGAACCAATCAAATATTTATCGATCAACAAGGGTCATGGGAACGGATGACACAGAATAAGCAGTAGTATTGTAACTTAAGCACAGGAAACGGATGTGGACAGCCTCCCGCGCAGCCTCCGCGCCGTATGGCAAGCCTTCTCTTTGTAACCTCATTTTTAAACTTGGAATGAGAGACTTCTTTCGCCATTTTTGAAGGAACTAGTGGCTCTGCTATTTTATTTAGTTTTCTCGTGTTTTACTAGGTTTTATTATGTAATTTCGGTGGCATTTTACTAATGAAGCTTTGGATAAGTAACAGGAGATTTGGCAAATGGAATGGGGGAGTATTAAAGAAGTTTTCTCATTTGACGAAATATTTCCGTTGGAGTTTTGAAAAAACAAGCCGCCATGTTTTTTCAATTGACTCAAATTGACGTGACGTAATACATATTTTGAAGAAAGATTTGAAGTGAAAAGAAGAAGAAGGAATAAAAGAAGAAGAAGAAGAAACCAATAAGTGAAGTGAAACCATAAAGAATATGACGACCTATAATTATGATGAAGACCTAGACCTAGATGATGTTTATTACCGATTGGGCGATATAGTCGCTCAGCGACAAAGCCCTTTTTTTTGTGAATAAATAATAATAAAACTTGGAATGAGTTAATAAGAAAAAGTTTTTGAAGTGAAACCTCTTTAGGCGCGTTGGACATTTATTCAGATGAGAAAAAAATCTTCAATTCGCCTCGAAAAGGTCACGTGTCAGACACGTGACTGCTCACCGACACCTACCAGTAGCGCCATCTAGTTATGTACTCGTTAAACTGTTACGGCAATATTTTTAACATTTCTAGAAGCTCATTTTATAACTAAACGGGTGAATCAAAATGCGTCGTTCACGTTTTCACTTCTCTCGGCACTCCCGATAGTGCCACGGTTTTTTTGTTGTTCTAAGTTTGTAAAGGTTCTCTAATAGGTAAATCGTGAGTCGTGACCTGAGAGCCTAAACATGTGATGGTATATTACTGAGTTCTATTGTTCCTGATAGCATTAGATTAGCGTTAGTATCACCATTACTATTGCATAGTCGAAAATGTCTCAGGTGGGTGTGCAAAATTCAGCTCAATCGGATATCGGGAAGTGGGTCAATTTCAACTTGCAAGATTAGACCGGAAAAAAAATACAAACATGAAAAAAAAACTTAGGCCTTTAAATCTATATTAGATGATTTATACAGCGTCAGGAGGCAATCCATGCCTACACTTACACGGGACGCTGTAGTGCCTGGGACATTGTTTAAGATGGAATAGGCTTGCCCAGCACCTAAGCCATCCTCTTAATCTTAAGCTTAATCGGCCTGGCCTACAGGAAAGACGACGGCAATACGTGTGGAGCTGACTAAGCCTTTAATTCCTTACGATGTTTTCCTTCACCGTTAAGAGCTCATAAACATGAGGTACAAGTTAAATAAAATATTGTAAAATTATGTTGAGCTAGTAAAAAATACTTTCTATGTCAGTCACTAGTTCTTTCGAATGAACATATTTTAAGCGCCTCAAAGAGGCTAACTTCGTACATTATCGTAGATAGTATAATTAGTTTTTCAACACACTTGCTCATAAAGTGTCTCTATGGTCACCGCAATTAGGCACATAATGACACCCATAATCAAACTATAACTCACTAGTGAGTAATAGAATTTTTTTTTAATTTTATTGGTTGAGTTGCTTTGTTCTTTAAAAAGTTTTTATTCAGAAAAAAGATCGTGTTCAATAGAACAAATAAATTAATGTTCCTATTGCTTGCTCATTTCATGCAACTTCTAATTTAAATAGATAATTTTAACTCGTACGTGTTTAATAAATAAAACTTTCACTCAAATATATTTATTTATTTATTTATTTAACTTTTGTTTTCTCTATAATAAAAGAAAACTTTAAATTCCCCATTTTGTCCGTGGCAGAATAGGCCGCAAACCCTATGCGCGGCGCGGAAATATAGTCTGTGGCCGATCGCAATGCGCGCGCATAGGAAAACTGATTAATTTTTCCCGCAATAGCGAAACATTTTTCACAACTCGTTTTCACTGTTGAAAATGAGTTTTTATTGTTATTTTATTCACAAGTGTGTTGAAAAACGTCGTATGATACACGTGTGTATTGATGATTACCGTCCTCTGTTCTATTATGATATATAAATAAAACACCTCGGCGGTAATCACCAATGTTACACACTAGTACCATAATGTACTATTAAAAGCGAGTTCCTACATAATCTTATGACGAAACCCTAAGCGCATCAGCTGTCGATAACTGCACATCTCAATCCTTGAAGGCAGGATGTCCTTTGCAACTTGACACCGTACTTTCGCCACCTCCTGTTACTCTCTGTTTCTTTTACAATAAGGTTGATTTTTGATTGACACGTCCTTGTATGGTGCATCGACAAATGCCTCGAGTCTTTGTGCTCTATATGAATATTGATAAGGTTGATTTTTGTTTGAGGAGTGCAGGGTGGTAATGATAGGTACTTCATAGACGCATCTGTACTTGGACACGATCACACGTAGAGGTCCCGGACACACAGAGTCCCATTCATTCTAAGGTTTTGGTTAAGATAAAAGAAGTTAAAAGACTTTTAACGAGACCTTTCTGTGATCTCTACAAGATGATACAGCGTCAGGGAGGCAACCTATGCCCACACTAACGGGATGCAGCGGTAGTGCTGTACAAGATTTATTATAAAAAAAAACAAATATGTAAACAAAACACATTTCTAAACGATGTATCCCAGATTATTGATACTAATTCTTGATAAACTAAAAAATAACAAATTTTCCAAAGTCATCGTATGTAATTGTACATACAAAAAATATATTTCGCCTGGTGCAGCATCAAATTAGATCTTATGAGTGTTGATATAGGAACATCTTTATATGTATAACAATCTGGGTGTCCCACTCCCTGAGTGTGATCTATTTTACCCGACTTCACAAAAAAGGAGGTTGAGTGCGCAGGTGGCATGCGGGTACTTGCCGACATTGTTTAAATCTCACGTATATTGGGTATACGCAGCTGGTTAGCTTAACGTAGCTTCCGTTGACTTTACTCACTATAACAATATTTTTTTTTCAAAAACTATTTATTTCTGTCTGGGTGTTTCTATGTATTATATGTATGTACCTATGTATTTACAAACAAAAAGTATATAAGTAGTTTATCAGTCACTCTAGTACCTACCTATAACACAAGTTCTGCTTACTTTGGGGATAGATGATGCTGTGTGAAAAGTCTAGCATTATTTACTTATTTACCTACCCATATTTTTTACTCTACTTCTTCTTCTTCTTTTGTGTCACCAGTTCTTTCAAACCAGTGTGGTAAAAGGATTATATAAGTGCGCCTCAAGGAGGCTTCTTTAAATTAATTTTAATTAATCCTTTTACTCTACTAAATGACCTGCCCCCTTAGCATGGCGTTTGTCTAGGTACCGGAGAATAGATATAAATGACAGTAATGACATTAGAGTGTGGACAAAACGGGAAGAATGTGGATAAAAGTTACTTTTTCAACACACTTGCTCATAAAGTGGCTCTATGGTCACCGCAATTAGGCACATAATGAGACCCATAATCAAACTGTGACTTTTTCATTACTATAACTCACTAGTGAGTAATATAATTTTTTTTTAATTTTATTGGTTGAGTTGCTTTGTTCTTTAAAAAGTTTTTATTCAGAAAAAAGATCATGTTCAATAGAACAAATAAATTAATGTTCCTATTGCTTGCTCATTTCATGCAACTTCTAATTTAAATAGATAATTTTAACTCGTACGTGTTTAATAAATAAAACTTTCACTCAAATATAACTTTTGTTTTCTCTATAATAAAAGAAAACTTTAAATTCCCCATTTTGTCCGTGGCAGAATAGGCCGCAAACCCTATGCGCGGCGCGGAAATATAGTCTGTGGCCGATCGCAATGCGCGCGCATAGGAAAACTGATTAATTTTTCCCGCAATAGCGAAACATTTTTCACAACTCGTTTTCACTGTTGAAAATGAGTTTTTATTGTTATTTTATTCACAAGTGTGTTGAAAAACGTCGTATGATACACGTGTGTATTGATGATTACCGTCCTCGGTTCTGTTATGAGCCTCGCCTAACGGCTCGGCTCATAAAAACACCTCGGCGGTAATCACCAATGTTACACACTAGTACCATAATGTACTATTATCTACACTCTAATGTCATTACTGTCATTTTTATCTATTCTCCGGTACCTAGACAATCGCCATGCTAAGGGGGCAGCTTGCTTCCCATAATCACGTTATCTCTACCGTAGAATAGAGTAAATTTGACACTAGGCCACCAGGTCTAAATCTACTCTAGACTCTAGGGCCCTTATTAATAAACGTGGTGTAAAGTTACGCCAGTTTTAAACTCCAAAAATTGTATGGTTACTCCTAAGTTACACCTGGCGTAACTTTACACCACGTTTATTAATAAGGGCCTAGGATATTTTACAGTAGTAGGTAAGTTAGATTATGTTGGCGAGACAAATGTTTGTATGTTTGTCCCGGGTCCATGAGTTTTCTATGTATTATCACAGTATTATAATGTATTTAAAAAAAAGCCCACATGAACCAGATGATTGATATACCTAGTGGGTATATCAATCATTTGGTTCAAGCCAGAAGCTGTGTGCAATGTCCAGTAATCTGTTATTATTGAAAAAGCGCTCATGGTCGTGCTTGCTTAGTCGTTCTTGATAGATCGTCTAAGCTAAGCAACGTTCGAAACAGTCTGTAAGTGGATGGGTGACCGCCAGTGGCATTTTCATCTGAGCGTTCCATCCACGTTAAATTGTCAGTCCCGGCTATTTAAGTCGTTAAGCCATGACGGAGGCCATAAGGCGGCCTAAAAACTCCGTCACCAGAGTTGGCCACTGACTCATACGAACTTACTTTTTTTACAAATCCTGTGTTAGTCCCACAAAACTGGTGTTGAATGACACAAGCAATTGAAGGCCAATCAGTCTGTGGATGATGATTACAAATTGAAAGTGATCCCAGCGGTCCTGTCCTACTGAATAAATGCTTTTTGACTTTGACTTTGAACGCACTCAATCAGGCCATTCAGTTTGATGATCATCATCAAGTGATGCCAATATTTTTGATTCATATCACCTGGCAGGCCATCGACCCCGCCAGCTGGTGAGTCGCGTCAATGAACCCTTTTGGAGCCCAGTGAGTGGCGAATTTATCAAAGTGCGCCTGATTTCATGTGGTTTAGTTTTTATTAGCAAAACTTTTTCTTATTTTATTATATGGTTGTTGATTTTTGTTTGTGGAGTTTGTATATGGACAATCTTTAGCATATTATTAGATTTGATAATCTTAAGTTCTAATCTATGTTTATCTGTCATTTGAAGAGATTTCTTCTTATTAAACCTAGTGGATCCTTCATTTACAATGTGGCCAAACATGGTACTTTTTCAACATCATTTAACCAATTCAAAAAAAGAGGAGGAACCTCTTCCTTTCTTGTTTTCTACGTAGTCTAACATTAAAGTCCTTGTTTCTAGTTTCTCAAAGATTGTTCTTATAAAAACATACGCACTTATCAAGTCCAAGTGTTACAAACACACTTTTTATCCATTGTGTCATACTCGTACATGCAGCTTTTTGTTACTAACGTAGTCAGTTGCTACGCATAGATCTATCCGTAGCAGTATGCAAGACGCGTAGCGCTACGTGCGGCGAATCGTAGAGCGCTCATAGCGTCGGATGCTAGTTCACATTATATTTAGAGCCTTTTTGGTTGAAATATGGATAGTTTTGATCCAAAATGTTGTAAACCAAAACAGGATTACGACTATATGTAAAGGCATTTAGCACATACCCATCTGCCCAGACATTTTGAAGAAGTTATCATTTCGTGACGGTTTGCAAGCTCATTGCTGCCTTTTGGAATACCTATTAACTGGTTTCTTTACGATGTTTTTCTTCATTTCATATCGCAGAGATACGAAGATGGTATAAGAGCTGGTGAAGAGACGGCTTGCTTGAAGACTCGTGACAGATCTTCGGCTGAGACTCATGAAGTGCGAGATCGATTATCGTCGGAACAAAACTCTTGCATGATCTGTTGTTACCGGTGTAATGAACCTACGACACACGAGGATTCTGCTCCGAGATCAGGACTATGTATGTTTTGGTGTTCAGATCTTATTGGCTATATTATAAGCTGATTTGTTTACTCAATTCACGTATTAACTTAACTTATAATTGCCTACTATGATGCTTCAGCTACCTACATACTGAATAGTTATTTTAGCTTCACAAGGGTTCATTATCTTTGGCAGTGAAATTCTGTGGTCTCTACCTAATAACCTTAAGGAATAGAGTTCTTGTCAATTCTCATGTTAGCCTACGAGTCGTAACTGAATAACAAAATGAGCAACGTGAAATTGTCACGGCGTGAGATGAGAAAATCTGTCGCTGTTGTTGCGCTAATATGAGCGTCATGACAGAGACTATGTCACACTATCTCACAATTTGACATACCGATATGAAATAACAGGCTGCGCATGACGTCAGACACAGTTATGACGATTTTTAATGAGAACACGAGACGAGAGACTTCAGTCATGGTGCTCATCATAGGGCCCAAAGGGGCCGTATTCCTGTTCTTATTTTCGTTCGTTTGATGAATATTCGGATGTTTCTTACTACGATTTCTAACTTCAAGGGCCACTTTTTCGGTTTGGAATATTTGGTCCTAGGCTAGGGCCGTGCTTTAACGTTGATCTTACTACGACTACGACTGAATACAATGTAGCTCGTAGTAAGAAGCAAACGAACGAAAAAACGAACGCGAATAACCCCCCAGAGTTGGCCTCTCATACGAACTTGTTTATTTTTCTGCCAACACAGTTAGTCTACCTCTATTAGTGCAGTCAACTATATAGAAGTATTATGTATGTAAGGATGTATTTATGCACCTAACAGGATAAGGTTATGTATGGTAATAAATAAAAGATGGCAAGTCGAAAGTTATAGTTTATATTAGATTTATAATAAGATATGTAGTCTACAAAATTTCACAAATTTTCACAACTTTATTTGAACCTAAAGCGTCTACCCATTTTATTATGAAAATAAAATTATCGAAACCACGGAACTAGGTACGTCGAGAGCTGATTTTACGCAACCATTTTTTAAAATATAATCTAATAGGCATACATCTCTCGCTCTCTTTACATCAGTAAGTCAAAAACTAATAACGGTAAAAAAATAAAAAAATATTAATCCATAAAACCAGCTCCCCGTTAACTCAACACAACAACATTCCTCCAATACATAATTATACATTAAATTTATTATCGTTACATTAACTAGAGTTATACTGAATAATGATCCTATGAAATATAATTATGCATTTTTTTAAATTTATTCAATAATATAATAATAATACTTAATAAGTATCAATATAGGTAATGGTTACTCAATGTTCTACAGACTACTATAGTTTATAATAATATAATGAATGAGTCATATTATTTCTTTATTACTTTAAGTTTATTAGTCGAATATCTAGAAACTAGACGTACAAAGAGCAGCCTCTGCGCGGGCGCACGTAATCACAAATAAACATCGTCAACACATAAAATAATAATCATAATCAATAATAATAATCATACAGATAAAAATCATTCATAAAAACATTACAATAAAAATCTAAACATTAAAACACACTTAAAACAAACATTATATTAATATTATCATAATCATAGTGTGTAAGTAGTATTGTATAATATCATTTAAGCGAATAATCGTATAGTCAAAAATAATGTGAGCATGGGTCGCGGGGGAGCGGCCCGCAGCGGCATCCCTCGCACCTCTCGGCGCGCGCGCATTACCTAGCATTGCCTACATTGTCTACTCCCGCCTCCCTCGCGCCGCTCGAGACCGCTCCCCGGCCGCCCGTCCTTCGCTTATCGTATCATAATAATATCTTAATACTTTACGCTATTACGTTAAGTAAGCTTTATAAATTTCGATCTCATTTACGCTATTCAATAATAATAATTATACAACTTTTTTTAAATTTTTGCATTTTTTTTTTCGAAATTCTATCGTAATTCAACGCATCTCGACTCTCTCCGGCGACGAGCGCGTCTAATAAAAAACGTCCATAATAAGAAAATATATCGTGAACAACTCTGCCGACCTACGATAGAGCGGCGCGCGGACGGGCCGCGCCGGCGAGGCGCCGACTTTTGGCACCAGGATTTCGATTACGCAATTTTTTTTTACCTCCCCCCCAACACTTCAACAACGATTCGAGTAAAAAAGGTCCGGCCTCGGGGCGACGCCGGCGGCCGCGCGCCTTACGAGATGATGCGGATCGCGGAGCAGGCGGGCTGCGCGCACGCCGGACACGGCGCCGCCGAGCCCGCCAGCCGCTGCGCGCACTCCAGGCAGAACAGGTTGTGTCCGCACGGCACCAGCGCCGCCGCCACGCCGCGCTCGCCACACACGCCGCACGCGCGCGCGGGCGACGCCGCGGGCGACGGCCGCGCCGGGCCCCACGCCCACACCGCCGCCGCGCCGCCCACCGGCGACTCGAACGACGGCGACTCGCCGAGTCCCTCGTCGCGCTCCGTCGACGACCAGATGCCGAGCAGGTCCCCGAGCCGCGCGGACGAACCGCCGGACGAGCACGAGCCGGCCGACGAGAAGGCCGGCTCGCGCTCCGGCCGCAGCAGCGAAGCGAGCCCCGCGCGGTACAGCGCCGCCAGCGGCTCGCCCTCCGCACCCGGAGTCCCAGAGCCGGCCCCTCCCGCGCCGCCCGCGCCGGTGCGCAGCGCGATGTGCGCCTCGATCTCCTTGCGCGCCGCGTCGACGCTCTCCGGCAGGCCGGTCACCTCGAACACCGGCTCGCGCTCGCGCGACGGCGTCACGATGTACGTGTGCGTGGTGTGCTGGATGCGCTTGATGGTGGCGCCCTTGGGGCCGACGACGAGGCCGACGACGCGGTAGGGCACGCGCACCTGCGCGGTCACGTGGCCGGGCGCGCCGGCGGGCGGCGGGGGCGCGGCGCCGCACTTGCGCGAGGCGCGGATCTGCGAGAAGTGCTCGGCGGCGGAGAGGATCTCGCGCTTGGCGCGCGCCACGTCCTCCTTGCGGCCGGTCACCACGAACACGGGCTCCTCGCCGCGCACCGGCGTCTTGATGTACGTGTTCGTCTTAGCGCGGAGAGCCTTGATCTTGCAACCTGGAACAAGAGAGAAATCCGTCAGCGATTTCTATTGGGGCATTGAAAGCCGCACTAAATCCATTCACCGCACTGGTTTGCAAGAACTAGTGACATGACAAGAAGAAAAATACAGGTCGCCGTTGACTTCCCTATTCATGAACTGGGTCGGTAAAATGCGTACCTATATTACATAAAATTCATAGCGACCGCAGCGTTAACCCGATGTTGACCGGTGTAATGCGCGGTAAAATCTGCGGCGTGTGTTTTAAGCTCAGATTCCTAAACTACGAGTACTACGTTCCATCAGTCGCCTGCAAGGCCCCACGCGAGCTGCACGCTTCGCGATTTACTAATGAAAATTATGGACGCATGTAATTGTATAGGTACGATTCTATAGATATTGGTATTGCGGTATCCGAAAGTTCCAGGTAAACATAACGGTTAAGTACATGAAATTATTCCAGAATTACTTATTCAGAGAACACGTGTACACGTGTATCCGTGTACCAAAACACGGCCAACTTTCGTCTTGCATTAGCACGTGGTTTTCCTAATTTTCCATCTCTCTCGCTCGACTCACCCCAATGCGGCAAACCGTGGCGTCTCGGGATCTTGACTTTTCGAGACGATATTGTGACGACCTACTTACACTGTCTCGGAACTCATGAATTTAACAGATACCGCGATTGTATTTATTCGGACACTTTTGTTTGTTAAGCCGTGTCCCAAAGCCCACGTAGGTTAATACCGACCAAACATAATCCGTATCTACAACAAACGGGAAAGCCAATCCGGGGGTAGTTTATGAATCACGAGCCATCGACCCCGACCATTAACCTCTGCCCGCGTAATTTTACACCTTACTTCTTACAAATTAAGGTAGCTATAAAATCGATAAGCACCGCCTTGTTATTTTTAGCCTTATTACTATGGCAGTAAAGTACACTATGTTGTGCAGAAGAAGTGATTGCCGGGTTTATTGTGGAGCCACTCTAATATAATGCAGATAAGATTTTTGAGTTGATTAAAGACTTCGCTACCGCCATTACGTAGAATATTTTCAAAATCCTTTTATATATTTATGAAATCATAAAGGGCTTAACAGTTTTACTGGCTTCTAATTCATTGATACACACAAACTAACAAACTTGACCTCTTAATAATCTTACTACGGATTCTCTCACGTGGTACCAACATAATATTTACGTCTGGATAATGTAGCTTTCTAATTGTGAAAGAATTATGAAAATCGGTTCAATAGTTCAGAATTTATCGATTATAAACAAATATCATCTTTATAATATTACTTCTCGTAGGTATTGAGTAGATTTACGATGAACAGATTTTGATAAACGTCAATTAATCTAAATAATTGGCAACCGATTTGAAACCAACGAGTAATGAATTCGGAATGAGTTTGGTAATTTGATTAATCGATTTACGAGCCGCCAATCAACTTAGTTTTTGTGCAAATTATCCTATAAACATTAAGAGGGTCTCAGACGACATAATAAATATAAAGAGTTGTTTATATAAACACTTATAGTGATTGGATGTGTACACTACAATGTACATACAGCTCCAATAACATTTTTATTTCGTGTTTAGGAACAAATTTTTTGACCAAACTGGTATTTCGTTTTTATAATATATTGCCCTATACACTATATTTTCCGTGTCGGAAGCCACTGAACACGATCAATATGTATTTGGATATGCCTCATACTAACCTCTTACACATTCAGAGAAATGTGTATATTTATACAGGGTGTAAAAAGACGTCTACAGAAGCCGAAAGGGGTAGGTACAGTATCCCAACACACAACCAAATCCAAAAGGATTTTCCGAAAAAATAATTATATCCGGAGAAATCAGCGTTTGAAGATTGCTGAATGCGTATGTACTGGGCGCGTTGTTTTACGTAGATTGCTGGATTTTAAGTTTTAATTGTTTTTTTCTTTTATAAATGATTAGGTAAGTATGGTCTTAATATGCTGTACTAGCAGTAAATAACCGGAAAGTAACATAAAATGACGCAGCTAAGTCAAATTTTTTTTGGGTATTTTGTTCGCTACATATGTTTAGAATCATGGTCTGACTACAACCCCTCAGTTTTCGGTAGTAGTCTTTTTACACCCTGTATATATTTGGCCTTTTTATGTTGACTGTACTTGTAAGTGGGTCAAACACGCATCGTTTTCCTTTTACATAAAAAATAAGTGGATATTGTCTCAGAAGCGAAGTTACAAGCTTGTATGAGAGCGTTAGTATGTTGGCTTCGCGCCAACCACGCCACACACAGAATCTGATGGGGTGTAAATATATGCAAAATATACTTTGCATATAAAAACTTTATCAACAGGATATAAGTATCATCATTATTACTGCTGTAGGTCTCGGTCTAAACAAATTGTAATCTACATCTACACTAATATTATAAAGAGGAAAAAGTTTGTTTATATTGAATAGGCTCCGAAACTACTGGACCGATTTGAAAAATTCTTTCACCATTAGTATCCTACATTATACATAATGAACATAGGCTATATTTTATCCAGGGAAAGTGAAGTTTTCCCGAGGGACCGCGGGTAACACCGCGACGGACAGCTAGTGTACAATAAATAAATGAAAAACGAATAAATCAAATGTGAGTGTTTTTTTATATAGGAATGGATCATTTACAAAGGTGAAGTCATTTACAAAGATTATTTGTTTGTAGGGTGTAATATTTGAAATACTCGTATTTGCTACATTTTACTAGAGAAACAATTAAAATTAGTTGGTTCATCAGGCTACTTAAGGCCAATCAGCAAGTTTAATTTGTGTATATTCAATGATGAAGATTATAATTGATTTCAATAACAATTTCCATGTGTTACGGAAAAACTCGACATCGGCCAGATCACTACGAGCCTACGCCGTAGCACGTAGCGGGCACTGCACTCTACGCCGTAGCTATCCGGGTCACTGATCCCCCCCACCCCCTGTGACGTCACGGAAAAGATTAAAAGTTGCTTTTAGTATGCTTTCATAGTTATTTTGGAATCATTATAATTATGACCTAAATTTTTTTCATACTAGCAATGAATTCATTTGTAGCTTGCATAACATTAATACTCGTACGTACATATCGTTTGAGAATTGGACTAGCTGGTACCCGCGACTTCGTCAGCGAAATAACATACTTATTAGCAACGCCATCTATTGCATTTAACTGGAACTACCAACTCCCCATACAAACTTTCAACCCTTATCACGCCCTCCATGATTAATATATAGATTTTTTCTGTCATAAGAACCATCTCCTGACAATAAAAAACACAACAAAAAAAAATTTCATGAAATCGGTCCAGCCGTGATGCAGTGACCAAGGGAAATTAGGGATTTATTTTTATATATAGAGATTGGATTATATACTAGGCGAAAAGTGTTAGATTTTTGCGTCACGAAGGAGGTACCATACTAACCTTAGATCTAGTTTGTCTGAGGTCACGACCCATGTATAATTAATTATGTTAAATTGTCACGAAGTGCGCAATCGTGAAACAGTCCATAGATTGTTACATTATTACGTACATTAGTACGGAAGAGCGTTTATAGGATTTTCATAGATTTAGCATGGTGCCTTAGGTACTGAGGATTTTAATATTTGACAAATGAGTATTTGACAATGTCGACGTTGAAACTTCGTTCCAGCCAAGTGTTCCACGACACTCACGTACTTTTTTATTTCTCTATTGCGCTAATAGATGGCGTTGGATTAATGAATGAATGAATGAATGAATGAATGAACACTTTATTGTACACCAATTAACAACACAAATAAAACACGTTCAAAATTAGTACAATGGGCGGCCTTATCGCTGAAAGCGATTTCTTCCAGGCAACCTTTAATTTGGGTGTGAAACCGCTCGCTAGTACAAGTTTAATATAAACCGTTGTATTATTATTCTATTGTTTTAATATCAACTTGAAAGTTGTATATATGTAGTTGACGATCAATCTTCAAGTTTCCTTAACTTCAGCAATTTCTCATGCCATCCAAACTTTGGTGCAGTTCAACGACCCCATTTTTATTTTATTATCAGGAGGAAAAAGTCGGAATGTTTTTCGGATAATAACATCGTTCGTCTTTCCCCTCCGAATGGTCCCTTTATTTATTTGTAGGAAATCACGAGAGCGAAATAAATTATGATACACGAATACTTAGAAATGCTTCTCGTCTAAAAAGCTACACACGACTTGACCGATATACTCTGGATGGTTCTTGGCTAACGTATCCAGTAGATAGAGGGTTCCGGGTAAAACGGGACCATATTACTAAGACTTCGCTGTCCGTCCGTCTGTCTATCCATCTCTCTGTCTGTCACCAGGCTGTATCTAATGAACCGTGATAGTAAGACAATGACAGATTATGATTTTTATAGTTAATAATGGTTCGGAACCCTTCGTGCGCGAGTCCGACTCACACTTGGCCGGTTTTTGAATACTGCTTAAGGTAATATGGTATTTTTCACTTTATTTTTATGCAAAATTTATATACGCTATAACACGAGCTTTTAACGGTGAAGGAAAACATCGTGAGGAAACCCGCAGCTTAGTCAGCTCCACACGTATCGACGTCGTCCTTCCTGTGGGCGGCTGATTAAGCTGAGAGGATGGTTTAGGTGCTGGGCAAGCCTATTCCATCTCTAACAATGTCCCAGGCACTACAGCGTCCCGTTAAGTGTAGGCATGGATTGCCTCCTGACGCTGTATAAATCATCTAATATAGATGTAAAGGCCTAAGTTTTTTTAATGCAATTGTATACGGCTAGATTTACACACCATTTTATGTAGTAAAGTAAAAGAATGCTAAAATCACCTGGTGCTACGCTGCTACGAGCCATCTACGCCGCTACGCTGCGTCTACGAGGTCAAAGTAGCACGCGATTCGAATTTAATATTTCTATTCAAATAATAGAAACTACTTTTGCTATTCATAGATGAATTTTATTCTATAGTTTTTTTAAGAAAACATCTAGCTATATGGACAACTTATAAAATAATTATAATCCGAATTTGAAAAACTGCATACACAACATATGCAATTTTTTTTGTATGCACAGCAAACAATGAATATTTGTACTCTATGCCTAAAGAATGCTTCGTTTTCAAATGTCAGACAACAAATTCACTGAATCTCTAAGTTAGAATTATAAATGTCATCACAAAATACGATTTTTACGCTCCTCTCCAAAATGTGATTACAGCAGCTCAGTTAATAACTAAATGGTTGAACTCGCCTGAAGGAAAACAACGAGAATCCTATCGCACTGAATTATAAACGACTATCGCTGTCTCACTCTAACGCAAAGGTGTCATGCTCTACTACGGACGAATGGTCTTGATACTTGGGTTTTGAGACTTCGAAGTAAGTTAATCAAAGTTAAAGCTATCAATCAACTAGCCCAAACGCAAAATGTTCTCAATCCTATTAAAATCTGGTTTAAATAATTTTATAATAATCACAAAATATTAAAATATACATTTTAATTAATCTCTTGATAGAACTTAAGAGGAAAAAAGATGATTGAATTTTGTATCAACTTCAAAGATACCCTTTTAAAATCATAATTAAAATTCGATTAAGATTTCCAGCAACAGCTTGGAATAATGTAGTAGAAGTCCCAAGGGCGGATAAACAATCTTCAGAACCGGGCTAGCTGACGGAACAAGGATACCCTGATCGATAAGAACCTGAGGATCTGTGTAAACATTCTAATTGGACTATGTAAATCATGCTGCCAAGTTGAAACATTCTCTAATAACTTTGCTATATAGATACTAGATACTTCTATGTTAAATAAATAACGAGAAGGACATAATCATTATTGAATTATAGAAAAATCATCGAAAATGTTGATGTGTTTGTATAAAGTAGGTTTTATTGTGTTTGTCGCAGTCAAACTTTACGATCCAAATAATGATAGGATGTTTACACGACAACTTATAGACATATAGAAATCTTTCTCGACAAGTAATAGTCACCGGGCGAACATAAATCATAGGCGTTGTCATAACAACGGCGGTAGGCCGGGGGTGTCCCTGTCCCCCCAAGATTCCCGCGCTAGCTACAGCTGTTCCTTTATACAGCTATACTATCCGGTAGGACCCGGCGGCATTTTCATCAGTTTTGCTTCAGTATTTTTACGCTGCAGCTAACTTTTTTATCCGCATCGCAATCCCAATAATTCTTCAATTCGGCAGGAATGTTAGTGACTCACGGTCGCCGAGATCAATAAAGACCGAATAGTAGGAAATGTTGGCCAATGCGGTCTAGCAAAAACAGTGTTTCGTCATTAGTTGGCGCGTCGCCAACGGCCCAGCATCTTACAGAACTATGAACCGCGCTGAACTCAGCCGCAAACGTCAAAAAAATGTCAACACTTTGCGTAAAATGAACAAACAAACGGAGTTTATTCAGCAAACAATAGGTCGGAGCTGACTCAAGCTCCGTATCGATGAGGTTTATGTATATTAATGATACTTTATAACTTTCAAGTCAACAGTTTGGTTGATCATTATTCATTTGTGGCATTTATATTTATGTATTTGAGGCCATTACTTTACGAGAAATGAGTCACACAGATAATCAGGCTATAATTTTAAACTGGCCTCTTACCGTCTAAATCACAAATGCCAGGACACGCTGAGTTGCCATTCTGCGAAATCCCGGAACTGATTACGATATCGGGAGCGCTCAAACTAAATGCACGAATATTTCGCAGTAGTGCCAAAGTAGGTCAATGTTCTTTTTCTCTAACTTCAACTTTACAATTGGAGCGTCTTGACCAAAATGACGCATGCGGTAGCGGATGGAGTTCCCCAGTTCCCGCCAGGGTGGCTCGCGCGCCCCCGATCGATACCGGTCAACGACCCCGCGGTCTGCGACCGGTGCATACCCTGATATAACCCACTTTCCCCCCGCTAATTACTACACGCAGATTATACCTTCAAAAAAGTATTGTTTGTATTTAGGTCACGAAAAACGTGCGTGAACCCTTTTTTAATTTTTGGTGGATTTTGGACCAGTTAAACTGGTCGCAGATGTTATGTTATGGATTTGTTACCTACACAGTAATATTATTTGGTTGCTATAATTTCAATTCAATATTAAATGCTAATAAGAAATATTTATGTTTAATTTATTTTGAATTTATTTCTACCTAATTCCCACGATCTTATTAATGTAATGATCAATTTAATATCAGGAAAAACAAATTTTAATGGTCTTCAGAAAAAACGGGAAGAAACATAAAATTAAGGTTACTTAGGGGTTTAACGCAAGGGTGAAAATGCTTTCCTGGTGCTGAGAGAGGCCATTGCACTCGACTTACATAACACCAGGGGTACAGACGCGGCTAAGAGGTGCGCCAAATCCATATACACAGAAAGAGACGTAATTTCCAGAAAAGATGCAAGGTAAAAGTCTCCTTCGCGCGATGACAATAAAATTCATTTCTAAACAGCTTCCGGCAGGAGATGCGCGTGAAAGAATGATTAATCAATGTGTCTTAGCCTGTATGGTTGAGAGGGGGAGAGGGGTGAGGACAGATCGAACTGAAATTGGCAACGTTCAACGCTCGCTGACGTTGGTTTTGCCCTGTAATTTGTCATCGAACAACGGTTTGGACAATAAATCATCAAAATCTGCGCGGTAATATTCGAACATTTGAATACGGTAAAAAATACACCCACATTTGTGTTCTGCGTTAGGGTATTTTTAGAAAGATCAAGATTACTCAAACCTTGTATTTGTAGTAAAATGGACGTTTGAAAATGGAGCAGTCAAAATTCTTGACTTCGCGTACTACTCGTAATCTAGCACTTATCACCGCAACAATTAAGTTGGAATTTAAATGAAGGTTCAGTCGCTCAGGACATTCTTCCGCGGAAAGCTCAATGTATTCAACTAAGTCAATTATGCTATTATTGTTCTTATCCCTAAGCAATAAATGCTAATTTCGTTTACGTTTCTAGCTGTTACTTTTTACAAGCGGGGTTTGCCACGTGGCGTTTGATATTATGTCAAGTAGTAGAGTAAGAGAGAGGAGTGTAGGCTGTTTCTTGTGTTTGAGATGTACGTGCCTTTCCACCGAAAGGGAAAACTCGGTGTTTTGATCATGCTTATTGCGTTTATATGGGACGAAAATCAAATTATACGAAGGATGGTCAATTGAGGTTTTGAAGAGTATTTTTGTTAATTTGGTGATATAAATGCGAGGCGGGTCGTCGGGTTCTTGTCGGCAATGTATCAACGATTTCTAGGCACAGATTGTGGTTACGTCATGTGATGGCAGTCGAGTTTTCGCACTACTGACCTTTACAAAAAATACCAAAATTATGTCGGTTGCCTAACTACTCGAGTTATTTTTAGAGTCTAAAAAATACGCAAAATAAACAAGAATACTTAGTTTTTGTCAACTTACAGTTTAAGATCACAAAATCGCGATTATAATTTCAGCAGTACACGTTCCTAGTTCCAGACATAGCACTAGAAAATTTAGGTAACCTAGCCGCTACGACACAACTTAGTGCTGTGCTAATTTCTCGCAGACCGCACCGCTATGAATATTATGTAGAGCATACACATAGGCCGTTATTAATAAACGTGGAGTAAAGTTACGCCGGGTGTAACATAGGAGTAACCATACAATTTTTGGAGTTTAGACCTGGCGTAACTTTACTCCACGTTACTTAATACAGCTACCTCATATCAGCTATTAAAATTACTTGTAAGTTAACCTTACAATGAAAGCTTTGTGCATTAAAAGAGAACATAATTTTCTTATGCTCTGATCTTTAACTCTAAATACTTATGAATGCTGCTCAGGTAGTTGTTGATAATATGATCGGTCCATTAATTACCTGAAAAGAGAAAAAAAAACAGTTAGAAATGTACTTAAAACTTAATAAAGAGTTTTAAATAAAATACAGTTTTGTTACTATACAAACACAACAGGATATGCAAATGTAACCTACTCAGTTATATTTAGATCTAGGTTTCATATACCACCTAATATCTAATTAGTTCATAAAAACTGAAATTGAGGTGAAGATGATTGGCAGTGCAACATCTAGTAATTTGAATTCAATGCTAGACACCGAAACATCTAATCATTATTATAATAAACTTTACGATCTAGCCAACATTATTATTACGTCTAAATTAATTGAGATTAATAACCGTAGAAGCAAATATCGGTATACTTATTTTATTTAATCTCTGATGTAGGTAAAAGTCGAGACAAGGTCAGAACGAACACAAAAAATGACCTAGACACAGTGCACAAGAATACAGTAGACTATCTGATATACACGTGAAATTGTTCATCTTTATAAATATTGTCGTTTTAGGGTAATGTAACTCATCTTTAGATTCTGAATATATAATTACTACAACACACGAAAATTGCATTTTGGCATGATTTCATAATCAGTTTAAAGAAAAATGCTGAAACTAGTTAAAGCGAATAAGTTTTTTTAATCTATCAATTTAGCCATCTCACGTGTATTTTCGTTGCTTCAAGTTGGCTTAGCAACTTAAAATTATGTTTGATATGCAACCCGCGGCTAACGCGTGTGCCGAATATGAAACTACGGATAAGTTATTTCAATCTAATATTGTCCTAGAACTAGACCTTTCTCTTTGAAACAATAGAAGTAAGCTGGTTAAGTAGAATGTCAATAGAACTGCCGAATCTTTAAAAGTGAAAATATATTAAAATTCTGTCATTGTTTTGCAAAGTTACAATGGTATAATATAAATTATTTCAGCTTTAAATCGTGACCCAAATAACACAGTACAAAGCTTAAAGCTGGTAAGCAAGATAAGGTTTCAAAATATTAGTCCAGGCAAAAATCTCAAAATATTTGTCGTAATTTGCTTGACCACAATTGGTTAACTTTTAAATTGCCTAAGATAAAACTTGAACTAACATTTACAATGACTTCTGACTAACTCAAAAACAAGATAACGAATTAGAATGACCATGACATTCAAATTTCAAACTCGACATTTTAACATTGTCAGTTTAAACTTGTCCTACTGCAATATGATTAGACTGTGACCACCTTTCGGATTGCTCAGTCTACAAGCTGTCACGTTGTATTACTGCTATACGATTATCACTTCTTTATTTTACAAATGATCGGTATTCTGTTACCAAAATAAAGGACAAGGTGCCAAAATGGCTCATTTAAAGTTCCGACGAAGCGAACTTTATTTTTATGATAAGATAAAGTTTTTATAAGAAATCTTATCTTAATTAATAAATGAAAAAGATTATAACATTTCTTGCTACATCGCTAAGCAGATTTGGATAAATCTTGGAACGAATTACAGATTATATTAGTTCATAGCCCAGCATAAAAAAGTTTCACACGAGCAAAACCGCTGGAAACTAGTAGGTAAACAAAATTCACAGCATATCCGAATTGAGTTCGTTATATAACATAACTTGAGTATACTTGAATAATCAGAGGAAATATACCAAGGATGAGCGTGATGAGATATCGTTTACTTTCAATTTAAATAATGCATTGTATATAAACAATAGTGAAGCTTTTAAACATAAGATCATGGCTAATGCTCTAACTGATTTTGTTATACCTATTTGTAATAAATATGAGCAAATTACGAGGTCAAACTATCGAAGCATATTTTGTGACTAATTTATAAGTAATATTGAGTTCAAGTTTGAATGATTTATTTGCGGATTCCAGTGGAACATTCCAATTCAAGACAAAACAAAGAAATCTACGGGTAATATGGAGATTTGTTTCCTGTCATTTTTTTTTCCTAACCTATGTTGTCCCACTGCTGGACAAAGGTCTCCTCCATTATTTTCCAAGACTTGCGGTCGCCAGCTTCGTCCCACCAGTCAGCCCACAATGCATCGAGATCGTCACGCCACGCCACGCCACTTATTCTATATATATATTTATATATATATCTATTTGCATGAGTTTTCGTATTATAATTTGGAGAGCGTTCCGGACTACCCTTGGATAACTTCTAGAATTTGAATATATTATGAGCCACAGAACTGTATCTAGACATAGATATATCTAGATATAGTTCTGTGATATGAGCCAAGGTTTATTGTGCTGGGGATACTTCTCCTTTTCCAGTTTTAGCAGGAAATAATAACAATATAACCTTGCTACTTTATAAATATTTAGCAATTCGCAATGTTTAGACTAAATTATTCATTATATTGCTCTGATACTAGGAAATTGGGTAGAATTCTCGTTAAAAGTGCATCGAACCGGCCAGAAGCTGTGATCTCATTTAAGATAAATATGTTTGCTACATCTGTCATATAATAAAATACTGGTTTACTATGTTTCGTCGGTAGCATGACTTCATTTTAGGATATAATATTGTGATTGGGGCTCCAGCTTCTTCAAGTAAAGAGGATGCAAAATAGGTGCGAAATGTCTTTCTAGTAAGTATCAATGAAGATAATATTCGGGATATCCCATCGTAGTTTAAATAAAAACATCGTAGTCAAGATTATCTTCCAACGCTGGGTGAATGCACTGCCCCGGTTGGCTCCTCGCCAGCTCTCACGGTAAACGCTCTAATCACCGAACACCAAGCCTCCTGATGACTTATAAACGCCTGGTACTTGCGATGCTATTGTACCTAGCGGACACTGACTAATCATGCATTCCTGGTATCCTGTTTCTTCGTAAACGTTTTAAAATCATTCGGGTTCTAGTTGAAGTTTAATTTGAACACGCGTTCTTTTGTATTCTAGTGAAGTTTGTCCCAGTTCGGTCATTACCTAAGTTGGTACGTGATGTTCAATTTCTATCAATCGATTCAAGTTTCAACACAGATGTCACAACTGGTAACAATAACACCGTACCTTACCGTACCTGAGCAACAAAAATTCTATAAAATTTTGTAGTTTTTAAGTTTCCACTTTTTCTTTGACTTATTTTTGTCGTTGTGTTTTCATACGAAATGGTAAGCATACTTTCAGTGCCTTATAGTCTATCAATGCTTTATGTTGTATGACATATTGTGCAACATTTTTGGAGATCTAAGCTATTTCGAAGATAAGCGTTATCGGTGAATCAACCGACTGTAGGTGCACTGACATAGACCTTTGGCAATTCCAGAGAACTCACACTGGTGGGCGCGTTTTCAATATTGTTGGCACTGTTTCTTGTAAACAAGGTGTTTTTTGCAATTGATATTATTAGACTACTTCCCGGTGAACTTTTGTGAACTTCAGTTGTCAGGTTGGGTAGTAATGGCATCTTACTAACGACTAAACATACATGGTAAGATCTTCAAGCATGCTCAAGAAATAAACGCTGACGAAAATAAAATTCACTACAATAGCTGGAAATAAATTGTAATAAAGACATTTCCTTGTTCATTTTTTGTCTCGAAAATCATCTCTAACATCACGTACCTATTCATTGGTCCGGGTCCGAGCGGCGAAATATCAAAAGTTGTTTTAGGTATTACATACCAGGGCCCCATGAGCGCGCATGCTTAGATGCTGATAACTGGTGCCTACGACCTCCTTCATTGCCATACAACACGTTTCCGGCTAGATACTAGCACTAGGTAAGTGAGGCCACCAGAATTGCGTAGCATTTTAAACCTTTGTTTAATCGCAAGTACCTCCATCGCGACATGGGTTCCTGGTACGCTCCCTGGAGACGTCATAAAAAACTGAAGTTTAAGTAGGAGCGCGATGTAATGTTTTGTAATAATTGACGTGCCCCAAAAAAGTGGGTCAAATGACGTCAAGAAGGGTCGGTTCCCATGAAATTGGTTGCCATCCCCTTAGCAACAGCCTAAACGTTTATAAAGGCCATGCGATCGAAATAGTCCTATACTGTCCCAAGGGGAAGTACACAAAAGAGTGAGCACTGAGTGAGCTAAGTAATAAGGGATCTATAGAATATTCCACAATAGTACTCCAGGTGGTCGTCTGAACAATTTAAAGCGATAATAGCTTGACCTTGGATTTTCGGTCGGCAATGACCTGCGCAAGCGACGACTAACCGTCGTAGACGTGCGATTATGTTAAGATTGTGGAGTAATACTACGCGATACCAGATATTATTATATGTATATCGCTACAATGCCAGCGACATACTCATAAGATGTTAAAAGATGCTATCGATCGACCGCTAGACAAATAGGATATAGAAGGAAGGAAATAGTACCGGCTAGCAGAAAAACATACAAAGCAAAAGATAAAAATATAGTAACTATATTGGTATATATATTGACTTCGAAGTAAAGTTTCAAGTTCAAGATTGGAAAATATCAAAATAAGTATTTTTTTTACTTAGTTTACCTTCTCATGCATGGCTGATTTCGAAGCTATTTTTTAGTATACCATCGCTTGTAGTTTAGGTGAAGCCTTACCGATGTTTATTATTTAAATATTGCGGATGGATTTTGTTACAAATACCTCGTGTTGTTCACGAACAAAGGATTCGACAGTTTATGGTTAGCTATATTTTTTAACACAAAAGTTGTTCACCAACTTCCGATCCAATGGGTTGTGAACCAATTAGATTTATACTATTTTCGGGTTATTTTTTTGTGAAGCGGACCTTTATGACAAAGTGGATCTATTAAAATCATCTGGTCTATTAAATATGCAATCACAAAAATAGGCACTTAATATTAAAGAGGTTTTTCCAGTCTCCTTGTCGCTATTTCGATGATTCATGTTTTAAGTAATTAGCAGAAATTTCCGCACGAAATCTTTCCTTAACAATGTGAAGTTTCGAAAAAAAGATGTCGCAAAGTGATCGCAGGTCTCTGCTAATTGTTGATCAATACATCCTTTATTTGTGGTCGGTTAAAAAGGATCCAGGCCACCGGTGTGTGCAGAAAGCAAAGTAAAAATGTGGGGCCTTCGGTTTGCAAATATTGAACGAAAACAAAGGGATTGTTTGTTGACTGTAGGCTTACGCTTACCTGAGACTTAAAAGTAATTATTTTTCATTTTTAAATTGTTTTTTAAGTAAAATGAAACTTATGGCTTTCACTTAAGACACCAGACGTACGAAATCCAAACAAGATAGGTACTTAATTATAAAGAAATTCAAATGTAGGTACACACACACACACAGTATTGTTCTGTTCCGGAGATAGACGTGAAGTATGCACTAATATTTAGAAAAAAAAAACACATAAAAATAAGCATTTCATCTTACAAGTAAATTACCATAAAATATAATATTTTATTTATACCCAACAAACCTGGCAGATATTTTACGTGCATTTTATCCTACATTATTAACATTTTAAATGTATTTTTTTGCTAACCAAGGTTAGAATAAACTGCGTCAGCTATAAACTCCCTTCAACATACATTTTGATCCGTTTTAAAATGAGTCGCCATGAAGCCACACGCTGCGCCTTTACGACGTGCCAGCGAAACCCGACCTTAAAAATCTTCATTATCTCAACATCAGCCATAAGTTACTCTGCACTATAAACAATATCAAGTTTTGTATTAAAACCTCATTTTATCTCCCGTCACAGATTACAACTAGTCGTTTATTGCAAAGGTATACTTTACCAAGACTTTACCCCATCACTGAAGGTTCCAAAATCAAACTTTTGAATTTTGAATTAGGAGCTTAATGGAGTTATTAGGCTCAACAAAACGATTCCGAATGCAGATGAGCCCTGCCTAATCTAAAGTTGGCGCCTCACGTAGCTAGAAATAACATAGCTCCGTATAAATGTCGATCGCCGAATGCATGAGTGACGCACTCGTCGGTAATACCAAAGCTGATAGAATTGATCAGATTATTCTCATTTCAATCGATTGCAAGGATCGAGCGTGTATACGCTAATTGGACCAGCCACACAAACGGCCAAACTTCCAAAGCTGATCGTTTAAAACTGCCATTGAAGTTTACTACAACGACGTGACATTCACAAATCGGCGTCCCACATTCTAACTAAACAGGAGGCGCGAAGTCATAAAATGCGAGATTGCGTAATAAAAGCCAGCTGTACGAAATCGTGGCGTGGAAAAAAGCGTAAATGTACGGTGAATCTGTTTACAAACATCACTGAATCAAATACTTTCGAATCAGCCTGACTCAGCGGTGGTACCAGGAGTGCAGAGCGATTAGGAGCTCAGCGCTGTATCAAAATGTTTGTTATTACGATCTATCACAGACCGATATTAAATAAACGTTTTTTAGGCATTGAGGTGTCAAAGTTTTTGCTGCGCCGTCATTATGACGAATCGAAAATTGCATATCGCTGTGGTCGGGATTCATTTGAAATGAACGGTCAATTAATTTTGAGTTGAATTTGACAGCAGATGAGTCAACTCGGCATTTAGATATTATCAGACGATAGTTTTCGGGCCTTTTGAGACGTACAATTTTCCAGGAATAAATCACTTTCAGCGATAAGGCCGCCCATTGTAATAATTTTGAACGTGTTTTATTTATGTGATGTTGTGTGTTGTTATGTGTGGTGTACAATAAAGTGTCCATTCATTCATTCATTAAATTTTCCATTCCAGTTAAGAATCAAATAGGACAACACTTCACTATTCGTTAATAACCAAACATCTAAACAGGCTACCCCGATGAAAATCTACGATATTACTGCGGAATTTGCATTCCATCGGTTGTTTTAACCCTTCCAAAAATGTTTACGCGGTTCTAAGCCGTCGATGTAAATGTCAGCTGTTGGCCGATAGTTAGTAGGGGTTGTTGAACGCGAGCTATTTCGGAGCGGCTAAATCGGGCGGCTCACACAGTGACATTTAGACTAGATGCATCGGAGACTGGGCTATTCGAGATCTCGGACAGCAGATGTACAACCAAGCAACTGCAAAACATAGCTTCGTACGAGCTATTCATTTTAAAATTCATAATTTTGATATTCAATGACTAGTGATGTAGCCGAGACTTTTGAAATTCATCGATTATCGATGCTGTCAAATGTTGTCGTTTTAATTACATATTATATGAAGACATTATTATGCACGTACGTAGTTATCCATTAATACGCATATACGCTCGTTTGAATACTTGGTAAGCATTTTGACACCTGCTCGTATATACAGCATCAAGTGGCGGCTATTGACGGATGTACGTTGTAGTACGCAGTCTCGAGAGCAGGTACAGATCGTAACTCGCAACGCACTCGCCTCGTGATCCGCGTCGACACGACGCGTAGCCAATCCCATCAAACTGTGAAAATATTAGTCTGATCACTAACACGTTAACTGCACGCACGTTCGTTGCCACATATTTAGATTTCGACGTTTTAAACGTGTTTAGTGCGCACAAAAAACGTTCATAGGCAATTGAGTTTATTGCCAACAGATGTCGAGTAATCACCGGCCGCCTATATCCTGGTAACGCTCCTAAAATCAGATACAGATAATGGATCTGTTTTGTTAGAGTCATTTGTTTGGATTAATAAAACAGCATTTTGGAACTGAAGCAAACAAAAAGGTATATCTACTTAGCACTGAGTGTTTAATATTGCTAATGAGAAGCACTAAAGAGGTGCAGTTTATGAAGGGCACGCGGATCGCGATGACCGACGCAAGCATTACCGGTGCCGCGTCGGCGAAATAACTCATTAAACAAAAATGATACCGATCGTAAACACAAGCGCAACCAAACCAATACTGAACATTTTAATTAGCAGACTGAATACAGTTCAATGCGAGTAATAAATACAAAAGTTCCCGCGACCGGTCGCGCGGACGGCGAGCTTCGCAGAAACGATTTTTTACCAAATGCCTCTTTCCAGTCCGTCGCGTACGACGATTAAGTCAACCTTTCGGCCACAAACGATTTGACGGTCATCGAAGTATCAAATTCAGCCGCTAAAGAACAAAATGGGTTAATTGACATAGTACAAGCCTAACTAATTAGAGTTCGCCGACCGCTGACAAACCGCTCGGATAGAATGTGCGCAATAAGATCTACGTTCCTATTTTAAAATTCAGTAAGGTTCGAGTTATAAATTCATCGACAGGTTCCAAATTTGAATACGTAACACTGGCCTAGTGGAGGCGCAAGATAAACAGTGCTTTCATTTTTATTCGTCCTCGCATTCTATTCAGGTTTGGGCTGTCACTTTTTCTTTCGTTGCGCACTAGTGTTGCGAGTAGGATCTCGATCGGCCGATAGCCTTGACCTTCGATCGGTCGCGCGGGCGATCGTCGACCCGTGCCGCGCCGCACCTCCTGCCTGCTAGAGATGCTCGATTATTGCACACGATTATTGTATTACCCGGTTTAATGTTTATCTGGATCTTTCTATCATGCTAAAAATTGATTGGACATATACTGGTAATGTTTTCATCACATCTTCGTGTTCTTTATATTTTTCTACATGTATCTTGTTTATAAGTACTTTAATTTTAGCGTTTATATAAAATTTAAATTATGTATTTCTTACTTCTAAATTATCTGGCAATTCGGTAGCACATTAATCTATCGACAAAAGTTTCGACATCGATAAATATGGGGTACATCACTAATGCCACCAAGGAACTTGGGAGGCGGACGAGCTCGTTCAGCACTGCTTACACTTGCATTAGTGCTAGCTAAAGTATTAAAAGTACACATCCAATGGAAATTCCATTTTGCCTGAAACTTTATGCAATTTTGAAGGTAAATAAATAGGACTACTATCCTGCAGGTATTTTCTAAAGTTATGAGAAGCTACATGAATGATCTAGAATTCTAAAAGACCTCTAGACGACCAGGCAACTTACTGTAATATCATTATAATTCTGACAATGTCAAGTTAAATATTATTATCACAGAACTAGTTTTCTGTGATTCTTATTATGTCATGTCAAGTCAAATTACATTAGGAAATTACGTTCTACAGTGACAGACTGGTTTGTACTTGCGTTCTTATTTTGAATTTTGCCTAAGTATACGTTTAATCTTAGGTTTAGGAATGAAACCATAGATTTAGCATGGTACCTCTTTGGCACAGGAATGAAACTGACTGATAAAAAACCATTCAGCCAGTATGAAGCCCGTAAAAAGTTTTACATCGAAAACTTCGCATGCAAAGCTATTAGCATGTTTGTGTATCGTACGTAAGCTATCCAATCAGCGCCCAGCCTCATCCGTCCAGTGTTTACAGGCGCTGAAGCAATCAGCAAGCTGCGGAAATAGCTTCAAATGAGACGGAACTATGTCCTCACACGAGTCACGGATCAATTTTATTTGTTTGTTTTAGATCCTTTGGTTAGGTATGTCTAGCTGGTACCCGCGACTTCGTCAGCAAATTAATATAAGTAGGTACTTGAAAACCTACAAAAATACTCAAAATGATCGTATCTCGACCTTCGCTTAGTAGAAACTCCATCTAGGAGATTTAAAGAAAGTAAAAAGCTGTTTTGACCTCGGCGATATAGATGGCGTTCTAACCAAAGCCAAGGATAAAGTATTATAATATCAAAAAAATCATAACTTCAGAGTGATGTGAGAGATGAGTGGGAATATATATGTTACATTTTATAATTTATTTTATAATAATCATTTATCATCAAAAATAAAAATAAAAACTTTGTTCCCCATACAAACTTGCAAACCTTATTTTATCGCCCCCTATTATTATTAAAAAAAAAGTAGCCTATGTCCGTCCCTGGGGTATAATCTTTATCCAAGCCAAATTTCAGCTTAATCTGTTCAGAGGTTTGGGCGTGAAAAGGTAACAAACAGACAGACAGACAGACAGAGTAGACAGACATACATACAGAGTTACTTTCACATATTTTATAATATTAGTATGGATGGTAGAGGATGGATGTGTATGTGTAGTGTAGGGAGCGAGTGCTGAGATGACTTTATGTCATAGAGATAGAATGAGTGACAACCACAAAAAGTATGGATATTGGGAAGGTTTTAGTTAGTTGTGAGACTCGGACAATAACAAAGAAAATCGGGAAAAGTTGGAGGCGTTTGAAATGTGGTGATGGCGCAAAATGGAAAAAATCAGCTGGATGGAGAAGATAACCAATATTGAAGTTCTGCGTCGAGTCGACGAAGAGAGATCGCTATTGCAAGTTGTCGAGAACAGAAGGGGAAAGATGATCGGTCATCTTATACGACATGACAGTTTCATTAAGAACATTATAGAAGGGAAAGTGGAAGGAAGAAGAGGAAGAGGAAGACCGAGTATAAGCTACATGAGCCAAGTAAAGGAGAAGGTAGCTGTCATGTCGTATAAAGAGGTCGGAAAGAGATACATGGAGAGGGATTCATCAGTTGTGCCGACAAGGAGTAAATCCTTAAATAAGAAGAAGTTGTTTTAGTTATTTTCGGAAACCTTGCGTACTAGCTTTAAAGGTAAGCGTGTGACTTTCAGCGATAGATGAGTGACGGCTCGTAAACTGAGCGCTTCCTCAGGTTGTAAAGGCCTTGGATTATACGGTGGCCCTCAGGCGTACAACTACGTAATGCTGTATCATACGAACTCAATATTTTTATATTATTTAGTTTGTACAAAATAAGGAGGCCAGAAGTACCAAGAGAGCATAAATTGGTGTCTTACAAGGGGGCGCTTGCGAGCCGTGACTTGACGTTTCCGCTGGATGCGCGACATACGGTCACTTAATGTGGAAAACAGTTTTTTTGAGTGTGGTCTATTTGGTTGTGGGAAGTATTTTTTATAACACTTTACAGTCAAAGCGTTAGTTATACTCGTATATTGTAATGATTATTACATTTCTTAATTTTAAAACAAATAAAATACCAGGAAATGTCACCCGAGGCATTATTGCATCGAAAACTTTAAGCTCAACTATGTAGTGTAAATGAGGTTTTATTCGAAGCTTGTAGCAGGCGACAGTCGCCAGAACGCATTATCTTGTTAGTTAAACACCGCTCTTGAATTATCGTGTGTTACGGCGCGCACACATGAATGGCACATACAACATACGCGAGCCTGAGCGTACGCGATTCATTCAATTTGTTTACTCGGAGTCATCGTATGCTGCCGCGACGCTCGCGGTCAAGGACGCCGTCCATCGCCCGCCTGAAACGCGCCCAAATTATTACACTACCCACTCGAAACGCGATGATTGCGGTAACAATACAAAATTAACGTGCGCTGCACTCGACTTGTGTTATTGTTTACAAATGCCGCGGTTTCGTGTTAACAGATGCAACGTCATGAATCTCCAGACAGCTCCAGACCACGATAGGGCAACAAACTTGAAGCCTTTGTTAACTGCTTCATTTAAATTTAATCACACGATTTGAATAAACTCCTTCCTACTTCGGCGTCACGTTTACACACAAAGAAATAATAATCGCACCGAGAGCTCTCCGACGCCGACGGCCCATATTGCGGCCACGTGGTCGCGGAGGCCTTCGTCCAGACCACCAGCTCTTAGGTCGTTTACTCCAATTACGTAACACCCGTGTAACAACTACGACTATAATCGACGGAATTTTTATTGACTAATTATTCGCCATTTTTTATAAGCGGTGAAGTCAGCGGATATAGCTAAATATTCAAGCAGTGTATCATTCGAGGCTAACAATAACGTACAAAAAATTCTTCGGATCGAATTATCTCACGCCGATATCGATGGCTAGCAAACATGTGTGTGCCGTCATCTCATACAGTCGCTGTGATACAGTTTTAGTGTTGGCTTTATATTGGAGGCTGTCCCGAGATGCAACCACATTCCTCGGCGATGAGTCGCCGCGCCGACCCACCATTGTAGGCTTTCCACGCGTTCGAAAGACATTCACTACTTTGATTTTATAACTCTTGATGACGTCTTGTTTCCAAGATAAAGTGGACCATTCATCAGGCGCGTCCGCGAGCCAGCGAGGAGTCAACGCCCAGACGGATTAAAGGACCGATTAACGAGTACAGTTTAATTTATAACCGGAATAATAAAAGCTCACGTAAGGACCGCCGCGTCGCCCAAGGTCCCGAAGTCCTGCGCTCCCCACATCGCTTATAAGTCATAACTAAAATGTCAACAAACTGCTCCTCTTTCGGCTCTCGTTTCAGAATTGCCGCAGTCAGTTTTAAGTCATCCCCGACCGGAACAGAGGCGTTAATTCAATACTTTCGAACTTATTATCTAAACTCCGAACAAACTTTCGGTTTCGCACAAAAGCTAACGTTGATTTAGAGTAGCGATAAAAAGTACCAAAAGTCTGGACGCCCAAACCGGTTCGAACAGACGAAAACTCCGTAATTATGTTAACAAGATGAGAGACCCACGCGACTGTAGCTGGCTGCGTTTATTAGAGTGATCGTAAACCAAACGATAGTGAAAGATGCTTTAATAGCTCATGATTCCTTCATAGAATCGTCGGTAAGTAGCGCACGTGTCTTGAAAGTATCGTTGTATCCTTTCCCGAATGTAACACATCTGCTTGATAAATTCCGATAAGTTATCGAGACCGGAAAACAGGGTAAGATTTGCCGGTGTCGAGTGGCGCTGGTACCAGGGAAGCGTGACTGATAAGGAGGTTACACAACGGGCTGAAGGAGCCAAGGTCGCGGCAGATGTGGGAAGCACAGGCTTGCCGTTCACGGCTTATCTTGAAGAATGTTTGCCGAGTATAAATAAGCAGCGGGCCAGCACTGCGATCGAAGTACTCGCTCGATACCGCGCACGATGTTTATGGGTGTGAACGCACTCGCTCATGGCGTCGTCGTGAGAACTACTAGCACTCTATTATGGACTATAATTTGAATGATAGTGTGACACGTGGTAAGCGTAGTTGTACAATACATTAGTTAGAGGAGTGTACGATATTACTGTGGTGTAACTATCTATTACTATATCAAACGTCCGATATTTTCTTAACAAAAGTGGCATAATATGAGCTAATTTGAAAAGGTACTTTTGGTCATGAGCCAGTCAGACGTGCATGCGACCGATAAAGAGTTCACGCGATCTCGGCGGGAGGGCGAGATGACGCGCTGACTAACATTCCAAAACCAATATTATTTATTTTTAATGATGCCAATGAACGCTAAGCACGTTTACCTTCGATTTGCATCTACTCAGTCGCCTTCCTGCTCCATCTGATTTAAAGTTTTATTTGTGGACGATATCGATTATTGATATTCATTCAAGTGGAGAGCGTAGCCGGTGCGGAACGGGCTCGGACGCTGACGAAGCGAAAACCATTTACCGGCTTCGAGACGGCGGCACTGGGTCACTGGACCCGGGAACATACCCCTTACAGCGATCCCGTGAAGGCCACCATTCATAATATAAATGACATCAACCGCGTGGGAACATAAATGTATAAATGCCACACCAATCGACCGGTCCGACCGGCAGATTTTAATTACGAGGCTGATTATTATTGGCAAAGACATTCGTCGAAAAGCCATCACCATATTCGTTGTAATTGTAAGAGATGATCTGAAACCGCGAGGGTAACATTCACAAAAAAGACAAGAAAGCATGCAGACGATCGTGATGCGTCAGCGCAATGCACTTCTACCGTCTCTGTCGCTTCGGCAAATGCACTTGTCACGGCAGCGCCATCTCGCTCCAGCCCGCAGACAAGGGTCACTAGTCCATCGGCTGTCTCACTCCCACACACTACTTTGTTTAAGGAAGTGCGCCTCGTGCTTACGGGATCGCATCGACCGCCATCAGCTGGTTTGCATCGCACTGTATACCAAACAGATTAGGAATCTAAGGTTTAGTCATTGAAGAAAATCAATCGGAAAGCCGTGCGTGTGGCCACTCGCGACATTTCCCCCATAACAATGAGTGATAGTGCATCCGTCTCTTTCACCGCGAGCCTTGTCGTGCTGTTGCTCCGAGCCAAGTTCAATATCCCAGACCTTGGGCCGATCGAGAGTACCACTGGCCAGTTGAAACTTGTTACTCAAGCCATACCTAGTACCTACCACCAGCAATAATTTATAATTTGCCCATTATTTTTAGCACCTTATTGATGGATCGAAACTGGTATAAAGTCATGCGAGTATATCGTTCCGTGTGTCACGAAAAACGTTAAGCATGAGGTTCTTAGAAAATGGATTTTTCCACAAGCCTTTGTCGGCGAAAACTGAAATGGACGAGGTGCGTTGGGGTCACGTTTTGACATAAAAGATTGAACGTAAAAAATTGAGCAGTTTTATGACTTCGAGGAAAACTAATGAAGCGTCGGTGGTCGGCGCCGCGGTGTGTCCTCGTACCTACATCAAATATACGAGCGCCAATTAGATGTCGGCCGCGTTGCGAAAATAATATAAATATTAGTAGAACCGACAAAGGTTTTTAATCACCGATCTCGATGCGTTTTGCTCCTTTTGCGGTCCGAAATTACAGGTTGCGAGTTCGCTCACCCCGGGCACTCCGCGCTTAGGGCAACTATGCTCTCGTGGATCGTGTGAAAAATTATCCAACTTTTGCTCTTATTTAGCGATATACCTACTAAATGCCATTCGATATCCGTAATTTTTGTTCCAAACCGCATCCTCCGGCTCTCGGCGCACGCCCGAAACCGAAACGAACGGTTGATGGTCTGCGCTTTGGGTTTCGAGTTGTTTCGAAAATGAGATTATAAATAATTTTGAAAAAAGAATGATGAAAGAAAACGAAAGCGAGGAGTGCGCGAGTGAGCGCTCGCGAGCCGCGCATCTCGCCAAGGTTACGTCGCAGGGGCGGCGACCGGCGAGACGGGCGTGACGTCACGGGCGCCGGAAACGATTGTCCGCTCATAGTTACGGTTAAATTTTGAGTTTAGAAGAAAGTGCTTGACGTCGGTTAGGTTAGGTCAGTTCGCTGCATTTGATATTCGTACTGCATTGACCATCGATAGACTATAGTCTATCTTGTTATCAATGATGTCTCGGCTGACATATAAATTACAACTTTGGCACAACTTTTATGCGCAAATGAAACAAGAAAAGCAGTTCCCGAGTTGTTTCCAAAACGACAGATGCATAAGAAAGCAGTCGACCTCCGCCGACCGATAGTCTGCTATAAACAAATTAATTCTGTCGAGAACGACAACGGCCAACGATTATTTAATTTGGTCATAATAAATAAGATACGCTTAAGATAAATCTGCATCCTTATCTATACACCCTTTACTTGAATGGTACTCTGTGTGTGGTAATACATAAAATACCTAATTGGCTGCAGTTATACACCGGAACGAATAATTACCTGAAACAAATAAAAATACAATTAGCACATCAATATCAATATAATAAACTATACAATACAACATCTTATGGTTATAAAGGGAATCATAATAAGTTTTACGAAATACAAAACAAACAAAAATGCATTCGTTTAGTCAGAGAAACATCGTAAAATATATGCATTGACTTGTAAAGTTAATATTTAAAAGATCGTCCATTGTACACGCAACAATGCCAGCATAACTCAGGTTTAGTACACCTTCATCGGCTGTGGAGATGAGCCGGAGTGTCAGAGCGGAGTTATGGAGTAGCGCGGCCTGCTACACGCCCGCCGCGCAGCGGGGGACGCGAAATTGATATTTAATTTATCCGGCATTGTACCGAAACAACGGGTCTGGCGCATCACTATATCAAAGTCAATTGGTCCTCGCATTGCAACTGTACCGAGTGAAAATAATTTAAAAATATTTATTTACAGAAACTAAGCTACTACATATTTACATATATTTACAAAATTAGTAATTAGTCAAGCTATCTAAGGATCGTTAGAAACGATCTATAGATAGCTCAACTGATCCAGGTCACTGTCAGTCGGAAGCGTGCCCAAAACACTGGCGGCATTACCACGCTGGATGGCAATGCTGATCCTTTGAGCCAAAAATGTGCCAGCTCTCGGATCACGCGTCGCTTCGACCAGACGCCCTGAAAGAATTTTGAAAACCCGAAGGGCTTAATTTAATTAAAATTAAATTAATTAATTAATTTAATTAATTCTTAATTTTGAAATTTAAAAATAAACGATTTCAAAAATTTGGTTATGTTTGTTTTTAGAACGTTTTTAGGATTTGACATGCATCTACAAAATCGTAGAAAGTTATTTATAAGTACGTCTGTTATCAAGCAATCCCTTTGTATACAAAAACGAAAGAGTTTTCATAATAAAAACTAGCGTCGTAGCTTTGCTCTGAAATCACAATAGTGTAATTTACGTCATCACATCAAAATTTCTTAGTAACAATGATGTTACGATCTTCTTGAAAAAATGTCGGTAATTCGATAAACATTGATTTGAGATGAACACAAGCACATACGTAGAATACGATACTGATAATAGAATACGTAGAGCTGGCACATTTTTGGCTCAAAGGATCAGCATTGCCATCCAGCGTGGTAATCCCGCCAGTGTTTTGAGCACGCTTCCGACTGACAGTGACCTGGATCAGTTGAGCTATCTATAGATCGTTTCTAACGATCCTTAGATAGCTTGACTAATCCTGTTGTATTTTATATACATGTAGAAGCTTAGTTTCTGTAAATTTTGAGTTGCGTAGAATTATACCGACTTCGCCATTCTTAGTGGCTGTGTGTCATGCGCGCACTAGAGCGGAAAGTACCTACTTACATATTAAAATGGTTCGTTTTTAATAATTATAGTTTTTTATCCTCTTTCAAGACAGTTTAGGGAAATAATTCTATTCATATTTAAAATAAATGGATTTTTAACAATAATTAGGAGCTTAACTTTGTTGGATACTCTCGTCACTGACCTATCACACAAAATAATGAAGATAAAATTAATTAAGAAACTTAAGGTAGAAAAAATATTAAGGCTCCATACTTTTACAGCATTACCCACTTATTATTTCTATAAGTATTTTAATTGTTGTATTTACAAACTAAAGGTTAAATCTATATTCGAATATAAAAATTCGAAATGTTTTGTTAAAAAATATATTTTGCGACGTAATAATTAAAAGCTCCGCATGAAACACAACATTTTTCCACAGCTCGACAACAGATGTCTACCAAATAACAAAGAGCTCACCTGTTCAACTGAACTACGCAAGAAAGCACTGAATTGGTTAGAAACCATGCGGTGTGAGGGGTCAAATTAGATTGGCTTGGTAGTCGGAGCTATAAACATGAGGCTGGCCTTTAGACAAGAGAATAGCGATTTATCAAATATTTGAAAATCGAACGCCCCTTGAAGCATAGACAAATGACAAAACAGAGCACGTTTCCTAAATAAAAGTATAGATGACGTACTAAACTTTTTTATATTCTCTTATATTATATTCTATTATTATTCTAACTTTTCCAGTCCATCCAAAGGTTGTCTGGAAGAGATCGCTTTTAACGATAAGGCCGCCCATTGTACCTACTTACTTGTTTTCGTGTATTTCCTGTAATGTGTTTTTGTGTACAATAAAGTGTTTTTCTATTCTATTCTATTCTATTCTATTATTCATATTCTACCTAGTAAGTACCTATAGTAGAAACTCATGCATGATAGGCTTTGTTTCAAATCAAATCATTTATTGCGAAATATGGTGAAATGTCTTAGATAAATATAGGTATCACATACAGTTTCAGTTCGAAATAACATCGTCATGCAACATTTTAAATTATAAAAAAAGAAAATATAAATTACACAAAATAATGAATGTCAACAAAAAATATGTTTCTCTTTACTTATTCAAGATCGCATCATATTTTTTCGAACATGCAAAAAAATTGTACCATTTTTGGGTTAAAGCTTAGCTCAACCGCTCACCTCTTGATGTTTGTAGTGAAGTTACCTGAAACCTAGGCTTATTTGAATACGTAGGCCGTTAGCGTTTCCGATAGTGACGCAGGCCTACGCATTCAGAATTTAAAATGACTCACTCCGTCTATTCCTCGACCACGGGTCACTGTCTAAGCACTAAATTGTACTCCATAGTGGACATTTAACACTTGTTGATCTTGTCTACTTGTGTGTAAACGGAAGTGTGTAATTGCTTGGAATTTAAGTTTGGAACGCGATTAGGTTGGTTGATGTTTTGTTGAAAAAGGTTGGGAACTTTTTGGCTTTTGATATTTGACAACTTGAAAGACAATTGAAGATTTTTATAATAAGAATGCTGTGGTAAAAGAAATTTACAACTATTTTTTTGTTATCAAGTGCCTTATTTGCAATATGCAAAACTTCACTATTATGGGTAAGTTGTAGACCTTGATAGATGTAAAAAAAGATCTGTAAAGGAGCTTCTACTGTAGTCTCATTTGCGTCAATTATCGACATTAAAATACCGATAAATCGAAGGTATCCATTGCAATGTAGCCAAACCTCCTTAAGGTACATGTAGGAAGCGATACAACTTCCAAAACGAGTCCTACGCATTCACACGGAAAGCTTGTTCTTGTTACAAGAAAATGAACAGAGTTTAGACTAAGACTAACTAAAAAACTGTCCCTAGAAAAACGATCTTTAAATACTCTTACATAGAACGCTTTTTTGTGGTAAAAGTTTTGTTTTGACATGTGTCAACATGGAGTTCAACTAAGGTTTAAAGTTTTTGTAATAAGCAGCATAGTGTGGCACGAGAGTTTGTAGTCAGTCTCTTGCCACACATTGTGTTCAAACCACGTTCAAACATTTGAAGCTAGGTCTGGCGCCGGGGTTAAGCTGTAACTGATAGACTGTGAGATCCATACCCTCATAACACTGTTTTCAACCTCAAATCAGTTATACGGTAATTTAGTATGTTTAGTTTATTTGTCAGTTGTGTAGCCTGAATCCTACCTAAATGCAGCAACAAAGCCCACTCAAAAATAGTTGAGCTCTTTGCGGCTATTTAAAAAGCATCATGATGGATTAAAACTACTATCACGTAGGCCATAATTGTTGCGAAATATTGAACAATCGACGCCGGCGTAGATATATATCGATCATCGGTATTTATCTTCAATTAGGTATTTGGTATTTTGATCCAGTAAATTAGTAATAAAGTGTAAGTATGTGAATGTATGAAAACATATTTCAACTGTGCCGAATCAGATGGTTTTCTTGAAGATTTGTTTGTTCATGAGAGGTTTGCCTGAGGCTGTCAAAAGGGTCTTCACAACATTTGCATGAGCGAATGACTCAAAAAGTACCAGGCATTCATAAACAGCTAGGCGGTCTAGTTCAACCAATCGAAATAAAGGAGACCGGTGTATCTTGTGATTATTTTGGGTTTGTTGATATCCCGACCTACCTCGATGTGACGCGTGGGAGTGACCTTGTATCTTAATATGCATTTATAAATAGGGTTATCATAACCATACAATCAATCAAATTAATGTACAATCGATTTCAATTATTATGTGCTTATATCAATCATCGTTTAGGGAATTTATTGGTTTTTAACTGCCGTTTCACCTTGTCATTCCCGTTTATTTTTAATTATTAATTAAAAGGAAATGGCGTTCTGTTCATGGTTAATTAGAAAGCTCGTGTAAATGTCACTGAAATTACGAACATTAATTCGTCTTAATAAGATAGCAAAGGGGAAGCAAATATCTAAAAAAAAATATGAGTATGATTGTCAAATAAAAATAGGCAATTCCATACTTAGTGCCTATTTAAAGTGACACAAACATATCTGAACTGATGAGAGAGGCGCTGTTAACGAATTTGATGTTAGCAGAAAAATAAATTCTGAAGTAAAATTTGTTAGTTCCTCTTTTGGCCACCGATTCAGATAATGTGGCTCTCTACAAAGATAAAACTGGATAGAACCATCTGACGTACATCAACAGTCATTTCTTTCGTTCCGATCGAGAGCGTTGACTTATTGGTCTCGATAGGTCAAACTGTGACATGATAACAATGACATTGCAATTTATGTCTCGAGATTCTGTTTCAAGATTAATTACTTGCCTGTATTCGACGTCCGGTTATCGACTGGGATAGGCGAGATTAGGGCCATGTTGATGGTAATCATTCATTATGGTTCACACAACTTTTGATTTAAGATATTTTGATGAAATAATTAGAATAATGACAGAATATTAGCATAGTGAGACTCATTGAGGCGCAATTATAATCCTATCGCCACACTGCCTAGTTCGAAAAGTAGAAGAAGCAAGTGGAAATCTGTGGGGCCGATCGACCAATATGGAAAAGAGTTGTTGTGTATAATACAAGGTAGGCTGGCAAGCTAGATTTATTTCGGACATTTCTCCCTGGAGACAGGCTGCCTCGAAATCATATCAGTATCTCGCATGATTCGATAACGATTCGTTTCGACGACCACATGTCTATGCCATTGTTTATCGCATAATCTGAGCTCTGAATTAGAAGCCCGAGGCATTGTCTCGATCGACTTGTAGCAAATAAAAGTGGAAAACTGGATCCGTGACCGAATCGCCCTTAGTTTTTAGAGGTCTAGGTTTTGTAACGGTACGATGGTATCATTTTGACCAGCTAATAACCCCCAAGTTAAGAAGATTAGGCTTTGCTGGTCCATACAAAGCGCGTTCACCATTCATCAGTTCTGTAGTGAGTTAAACTTGTGAGCAATTTAATTGAGTGCAGTAAGTGGACGAGACGAGCTTTTTTGAAGTGCACGTAATCCTTTTACCACACTGATTTGAAAGTAGTAACATAACCAGAAGTAACCCTTCCTGTTTTAAATGATCATCACATTCTTCATACTTTTGGAACTTATATGCGTTCCTAGGCCAGGCTTTTCCATCGCCCGGCGGGTTAGGTTTAAATCACTAACAGGTAACTAATATTACTTATATTGGACTAAATCATTTATGCCCACTTTTTGACTCGCTTTCAAATATAACACCAGCTTCTGGATTGATATTCTATTGCCTAGTCTCCTCGGTATGTGGCTGCTTTTTACAGACCGCCGCTGTCTGCGAATCTGCAACAAAGACCCGGCGAAATTCCGTTTTGCATTCCAAGGGTCCCGTGTGCACCGTGCAGCTTTTTGGTTAGAAAAGATTCGATATTTGAGAACAAGCGAACTTTTGGTCCGGTATTATTATTTTTATAGGTTTTTCAGTCGCTCGCGTTTCTCTTTTGTTTTTGGAGAATAAGTATCCAGAGTATTGTTCGCCAGGATTTTCAACGTAGCACCTTTATTTCATGACGCAATTGCAGTAAAATCGGCGGGTCTTTGTGCTCGGGTGACCCACTTCCGACGCCATAAACCTCCATCAGTCCCGCCAGTTTCGGGTTAAAACTCCGCCTTACTTTTGGTCTTTTTAGCAACATTGGCAATCGGCCCCGTTGCATTCCCGTATTCACGATTTTTACGAGCATCTGACCGGCTCAGGCTGACAGACTGATCGTAAAAGACCAGATTTTATTTCTTATTGTTCGCCTTTCGCGAAATCTAATTGAAGTCGAGGGAATCGGTAGGTCGCCCACCGGCATTTACGCGTTTTTAATTTAACCGTGAGTGGAACGTTGAATTATGTCTTTCGGATAATGATGCGGAGGATCATTGCTTTTTATGACACGCTAAATGGCTGGCGAGGCGAGGATTAATTTTGGCGTTATCTGTATGACCACTGTCACAGAGATATCGATACAGCTCCCTTTTTAAATTCTTCATTTGATGACTCCATGATCATAGGATATCCGCCCAAAGCACAGCATCATTAATCAATACTCAGACAGAACCCTAATAACTGACTCCAAACTACTTATACTCACAAATTAATGAAACCAAACCAAAAAATCCTTTAATTTGTACCTCTACAGGTATTTGGATTAAAAGTACCAGGCAAACATGAGTGTGTCTGTGTTAGTCTGGTGTACGTGTTTACTCTAGCATTGCACAGATGAAATGTACCAGAGCGCCATAAGTAATGCGAGGTTGTAAAGTACACTGTGTGACAGTAATAAATTAATAAGTGCTCTTCCATTCCTTTGTTTATTTCGTCTAGTATTCTTGGTAACATATGTACGATTGTACCAGGGAGTCATGAGTGCAGTGGAGTTAGTGAAATTGCGTGTGACCGCAAGACATCCGGCGGACAATGCATGGTAGAGCGGATGCCGGCAACGTGATGATATTGCTTTGCGTGTCCGTCTGCGCGCGTGGCCATGTGTGAAGCACTTTTGCCTTCTAATACTATAGTACTTTCCTCTTGAAGACAACTGATAATAGCGATATAAAAATATTAAGGCAATATTCTAAATCAAAGGGCTTTAATTTTCTTGGGGCGATGTTGACATACATAACTTCAACTCTTTGAATGTTATAGCTTTTACAGCTGACTGTACTAATACTCCAAATGAAGTTATGTAGCAAAGCAAGGGCCGTATGTAGTAGCCGCTAACCACGATTCTTTTGTGAGCCTTCGTAATATTGCGATGGAAAGGAAACCGCAGTGTAATCATTAATTTCCTTTGGTTTTGTGGCCATATTGAGGCTCGAATAATTTTTCAAGCCTCCTTAAAACATCACTAGGAAACAATTTTATTTCAATGATAAACACGTAGGACGCATTTATAAGTCATCGAAACTAGATGGTGTATAGATCACCACAAAGCGGTGAGACTAGGAATGCATAATCGCGAGGTGGTCATCGGAGTATCGGATAAAGCGATCTATCAGAGGGTCGTTACCGCAGGCCTCGTGCGGGGAAGCCGTCTATGTGTGGGAGCGCATAGTGCAGAACAGGTTTGTCTATGTTTACTGAGACGTTCTTATACACCTACTTGCAATTTATGCTGGCCTAGTCATCGCAAAAAAACTCCCTTCAAAAATTAAAGAGTCGAATAATATTTCTTAAATCTTTAAGATATAATAAAATCAATGGAAGTTAATACACTCATCAACTTCATACATGGTTTTAAATTACATGTAATTGCAAAAATAATCTTAAAACACTTCAATAAGTACCTATTATGATTGTTATTCACAAAAAAAGTTTCGAAAATATCTTTTGTAAGAGAAAACCGCGTGTTGGTAATAAAGGCATGAAATAATATTCGCACAAAATTACATTTGCCAAGGCTTTTAAAGATGTCGTTTCGCCAAACCCTTTTGTTCAGTAGCAACACTGGCAATTTAAAAAGAAATAAATGGGCGCATTCATTTTATTGTATTGATTGATACTCAATAAGCTGCGTTCAACAGCACGCGATTCTTCCAGTTCTTGTGAAAAATATTTCGCAATTCAAGAGCAAAATTGTGTTGTAACTTGTAATGTACTAAATTTTATGAGAAGCTATTTGTTCGGGACCGTGAACCCTTGTCTGGCACCTACCGCGCCGGTTCAACCGCCGCGCGCCGCCGGTGCAAGCTCAATGTCTTGCGAACCGCGGCTTGCTTCAATGAACCTAATGATACCGATATTCAAAAAAACTGGCAGCTGGCAGATAGGAAATGTAGCGCAAGTCTGATCGGCACCCATTCATTACACGCGACCTTCAATACTAAATAACGCTTGATAGGTTAATTGCCAGCAGATTAGCTTTTGCCAGTTTTTTTTTACGCTTTAAGCTCTTTGTTTATGATTCATAATTACAACACGATGGATAGTCAATCAGCGAACCTGTCATTATGTTGTTCAAATAACTACTTATTTAATCTTAGCGAAACCGATTTCGATACCTACCGACGGCTTTGTTCCCAATTTGGGTATTTATTTATCGATTGGAAAATTGACTTGGACAAAAAATGGTCTTATTAGATTGCTATATTTCATCGAACCGTTTCTCACAGTTTGCGGTGATAAAAAATTAGAATTATAGCGATGCGGTATTAAGATTAATGTTTTATTTTTTCGGTGGTTGATGTTTATGATTTGTGGCGATTAGGGTCTGCATCGGGCTCGCGTGCGACCATCGACTGCATGACGCAATGTGGGAACAACAACGGTTAACTCGATCACTGTATGCAAAAACTGTGCGCGTGATATGTTAAAAATATTTAATCACACGTCTGTAGCATGAAGGATCTATTTCATTTTAGTCTGGTAACATTTATAATTAAATCGTTATTTTTTTTATAAACAAATCCATTTAAACGTTGTCTTTACCAAGTTTATGTAACAGCTCGTGGAAAAGACATCAACGCGTTCGCTAAGTTGTAAAATGGGATATTGATTAAAATTCGCTATAAGTACTACAACTGTAAAGCATAACATGATTGTATAGTCATTTCGATAGGTTCTCGTATCGAATCAATGTTTCGCTTTTGCTTTATTTTGAAGGGACCAATATGCGATGCATTTAATGTACCATTTTACCGTATGTAATTTAAAATGCATGCCATGGATATTATTATAATAGGTTACTTTAATAGGATAATAACACGTCTGTGTTCGGTACCGCGAAACGCGATTTTTTTTCTAACACGTCGAGAGTCAGTGTTGCCATGTCAGTCTGATTTGTTCCCGTCAGAATTAACTAGTTCAAGGTTAGACGAGATGTCGTGCTCGATCGTGAATGGGCGGCTTTATTTTTTGCCACAGGTCGTCTTTAGGTCACCGAAGTCACCCATACGACGCTCCCATAAAATAACACAAAGACTTGAATGTTGAAATCATAACATATTGCATCTAGCTTCACATACCTACGGACGATTTGTTAATGGCCAAAAAATTAGTTTCGCAAACAACATAAATTAGAAAAACATATTTGGAACAACTAATAAAACAAAAAGCGATAAAAGGATCTGTTTTAAAATTTAATTAACTGCTTATGATAATACGTTTGGTTGTCGACCCAAAATGCACATTTAATTGTGACAAAACATCACAAAAAGTCGCGACGAATGACGAAGACATTAAGTTATTTTGTAACAGGGTGCAATGTACTGCCAACTGACCGTTTGAGGTTGGCAACCCAGAGCCCATCGGAGGGCGCAACGATATGCCGATCGTAATCGACCCGTGAACAATAATCATTCGGATTTGGCGAATGTGCCACGTGACCATGAATGCAGGAGAATTTTGAACGCCCGATTACTTCGTTAATGAAATTGTGTCTGCTTATTGGACTTTAATCGGTATTCGATTCAACAGCAAAGCCCTAAAGTTTTTACAGTCATAATCTGGAAACTAATTGGTGCAGAGAGCGAATTGACATTTTACTTTCCGGGTTCGTTCGCGTTCAGCGCAGCGCCAGGTGGCTCGAGACCACCTCGGCGACCGAGCCAAAGTCACTTACGAGTCACTTTGATGAAAAAAGCCCACCGGCTAGCAAGTAAGTCATCCATGCATATTATTAAAATAAAACAATTAGCAAAATACCACAATATCTGTCAACGGCGGGCACTTTGATCTATGCACGGTTCAGCGCAAAGATCCAATGAAGCAAAAAAAAATATTATGATGGAGCTAATAATCCACTTACATAAATTGCTTAATAAGTATGTACTTAATTCTTTATATTACCATAATAATTCTTATAAGTTAACCTTGTAAGCGAAACATGTGACTTAATCGATTAGGAGGGCCATGTCCCGATTTTGTGACAATCTGTTAAATGATCCAATTGGCTAACAAAGGCGTTCTCATTTAAAATTCATAATAGTAATATGCCTAACCAGCCGTGTCGTTATTAGTTTTTCTTCTTAAAGCGATAAAATCTAAATGAATTGTGAATCGCTTTGTCTGAGCCGATGTTGTGTGAAATAAATCGTGCGACGCAATGCCGGCTACTTCAAAAGCTCTAAGCTACTCAGCAGTCAGGCCGTACCACCCAAATGTGACCTCTAAATCAGAAACACAATGCCCCGCACGCGTCCGTGACACGAGTAGACTCGGGAAGCGGGGAAGGTCAACATAGCCTGGCTGAGAACAACCCGATTTGTCCAAAATCGTGAGATACTGCTGGAATATAGAATTAGCCGAATCCAATAGGTTATCGTTAAAAAATGTCGTCGGCATTCATATGAGTTTTGGACACAGGACATACTTCAAATAATGTATTAGTTATTTATTGCTTTTGTATCTAGAATGAAAAATCTAAAACGGTTGCAAAAATTTTGAAGATAATTAAAAACTTGATTTACGAATGTCGTCGGGTCATTATTTTTTAGTTGAATATTTTTCGGTAACATTTAATAAGGTAATTAAGATTTATGATAATAATATACGACTAGAATAATGGATGAATTGTATGTTTTGTATTGATTATGGAGAATAAATTTACTGTGTGAATAGTCCCGGTGTCGGTCACGGTCGTGTGCGTCTGCGTCAGCTGGCTCCCTCGGGCTCGCACCTCGCCAGTTACCCCTAATTACGGCGAGTGTGTTTCTGTGTCAACACTCCACAATAAAACATTCAGCCGAACCGAACGCACCATTCTATTCCTAATTCAAATTAAATTTACAGGTAACATTCTTAGTGGATTTCTGAAATTCGATCAGTTTGAAATCTATTAGATTCTTCTTGGAATTAAATAATCTTGACGTAAAGTCCATTGTTTTTTTTCTCACTTTGAGTAAAGATAGATCGCGTTATTTTCACTCACTTTCGTTGTCCCCTTGGCAATGTTCGACATTAAAACAATATGGCGGAGAACAAAGGTCCATTCGAGCGATTCCAGTGCAAAAACAAGATCGGTTAAATGTTGGAAATAAAGAAGAAAAAAGGCCAATTTCCAAGAAGCGTTGACCGCGGTGCCAATTATAATAAAATTGTTGTTCAATACAGCCGCCGGAAAGGTTAGCAATTTAGCATATTAGCATTGGACAAGAAATAAATCTCGATTATCGATTTACAATCACTTTCCAAAATTGGAAACGGAAATGATACGTCAGTTTCTTATAAAAAGCTATTTTGGAAAGAAAATGCTTATTATGATGTCAGATTGGCGTGCATGCGATATGTAGCCAGTAGCCTGCTACTAACCCATCAGACTTTCTGAAAATTGATTTCAAACAATTGGAACGAGATCGATTATCTTTAAATCGATGGTCTCGAATAGTCTCGAAGCGACACATCCCTGGACCCTGTTCGAGGAATATTACTGCGGAATGTCGCCCCACAGCTCTCGCTTTCCGAATACATCGCTGTCTCACGATACAATCGTGTTTAATTCGATTATTTATAACGATTCTTCAAATTCGATTTTCGAACAGCATCGTTCTGAATACAAATTCCTTAGAGATGAGACAGTGTCGATGTTCGCGTGACCGTTTCGCAAATGATCTTTATGGAATGCGTTAAATCGAGCAATCAGTGCTTCAGCGGAGACACTTTTCAATTATCTCCAGGTCCAGTTGAAATTACAGGTCGGGTGACGTGCCCGCTGCCCGCCTCAAGGAGCTCGCGACGGAGATAAAGCGCTCCGTGCCCCGGGTGTCAATTGCTATGTAAATGCTTTTAAAGAGACTTGTACATGTAATTCGGTCGGCTAATTACACTCCTCGAATAACCAGATTTCATTCAAACTTTTAGCAACTTCAAAAGTTCGAACGATCGAAACTTTTTGTAGGCGAAACTCGGTTTCGGACAGGACTCTAAATGGAGTAAGGACTATCTTTTGTTCCATCGTAGCTAACAGTGGGTTGTTTATTATTTTTAATTTGTAGAGCGGCGGAAAAAACCTTGCCCGTGGCAGGTGCTGGCAACGGATGTGGTGACTTTTCGTTAAGAAATTAAGAGTTATTTAAAAATGACAATCTCCTTTTTTTAAGTTCCATTCTTGTGTACAAATTAAACCGTACTTTACAAGCAATTTTATTTTAGTTAAAAGCTTGCTCGTAGCGAACGGAGTACGGAACGGAACTGGACCGCGACCCCAACCGCAAATGTTGTACGACCTGGGCCGCGTCCGTCCTAATGTTCTCAACCCTTTATATCGAACCTTTCGAAACACTAGTTTTAAACAACTGCCGATAATTATGTACATTGAATCGAAAACCGAATCGGCGAAAATAAAACAAGCCTTCGTTTCCGGGGCGCAGCGCCGCCCGACAGATGGCGCTCTTCCGCCAGCTGCCAGCCATGAACCGCATCAGAACAAGACATCTTTAGCAGCATTTATTTGTAAAACAAAAACGTCCCATAAATACTGTCATTGAGAACCGAAGGTGAACCTGTAAGCCGGATCGACGGGACTTCGAACCTAGCTATCTTTAATTACGGCCGCCGACAGGTGGCATATGCGACTACTTATATAAAAACCACACAATAATTAACGACGCGAAATAATGTACCGGCATGCGAGACGAAAATCTAAAGGTTCCACACGCATCGGAACACGACACCGGTATTGAACGTATTTTCATGAGGGAAATATCGGCTTACACGGTACTCGCTCTGCCACCCACTACGCAATGAGAATGAGAAACAGAACTTCTTTCAACTCATGAGAGCCTAGTAAGTACTTGAAAAGTAACACGCCCAGTATTTAAAACAGGTAATTTAAGTCTTTTTGTACATACGCCTTTCTTGTTTCCACCGACATGTTATTACTGGTAACAAAAAGTACGTAACTACGAACACGAAAATATCGGTGTGCTCGTCGTACGCAACAAGTCTGGCTAGTAATTTTATTTTTGAATGCAAACCGCGTGCACCTAGCTTTTGTAACTTGATAAGTTCAATAGAAGCTAGACACGCAATATTCACAATATTAACACCAATATTCAATTACGAATGCATTCAAAAAATTACATTTTCTGAGATTAATAATAATTAGTTAAAATCCACGAGCTTCATTTTAGCATTAACCGGTAGAAAGACGAAACGAAATGCTCAATTTACAGAATAATTTATTAGTAAAGTAAGTATTTTATTTGTTACAAATAACCTAATCTGATTAGTCAAATGATTTCTTTCTTCCCGGCAAAGCGTGCGCGCGATTTAGAAAAATAATGAACTTGCATCCACATAAATCCTCCTTAGAAGGAACTCTCATTTAATTTATCGTTTGATAAGTAGTCAGGTAGAATAGCAGGTAGAAGCCGTGACTATAGTCGGCCCTTTTTTGGGAATTTCACCAGGTACAGTTATCCCACAATCCCAGGATCTCAGAATCCTTTTGTGAAGGAATTATGGTATTGAAATCAGTATTGCATCTGCTCAAGTGTTAAAAATGGCAGTTGCAACAATGACTACCTATTGTTGTCTGTTTTGTAAAGCAAAGCTTAACAAGAAAGCTCTAAGCGAAAACAATTACCTTTTTGATAACAAAACAGTCATTCAAAATGTTTTTTTTTTTACTTTCGTCGTTCAGTCTAGAACGAAGAATCCGGAGACTACTTTAGCGAATAAATAACAAGAAACTTGACATTTTGCATATTTGACGTAATATGAATGATCCCATTTGCAAATCATGTAAAAAGTACGAGTCAAATAAACCCCATAAAAAAATCGGTAGATTCATAAATTGTATTTCCCTTACATGAATTTCCGTTGAAGTCGATAGTTCGAGCGATAACCCCACACTAAACTTCTAGTTATTCTGTGATGCCAGTCATAAATGCAGTACTCACAAGTGAATCATAGCAAGTCTCGCGAGAATGTTACGCACGTTTAGGTACCTACTGCAAATGTAAATGAGACTAAAAATGAATGAATGAAAAACTCTTTATTGTACACAAGAATTACATAACAATAACCTATGAACTAATAAAACCTAGAGATAATGTACAATGGGCGGTCTTATCGCTTAGAAGCAAATAAAATAATCTTTTCATAACATGTTTTCTACATTCTCAATGGAAAAAATACTTGGATTCTTAGGTCACTCTGATTCAAATATTTTTGTACATACAGAATCTTCTCAGATTTGCTTACTCTGATTGCTACTTCATCTTCATCTACAGGAAAAAAAAATAGAATGTACTCTTTCACATAAATAAATAGTTTCCTATCTGCGGAAACTTGTAATTTGTCATCAGCACAATACGAGTATATGCTTTGCATGTATTTTTAAACAGTAATTCATAAATGTAACTAGCTGTAAGTTCTCCTAAAACTCTTATAATAAAATAATAAAACATCTATTTAAAATATAAAAGCTGATCACTAAATATTATCTGATTATAAGTACTGATTAGGTTAACCGAACTACTGACCGTTGTCAACGGAAAACACAACTGTCGCAACTCGCCCTACGAATTAACGAACGCAAATTCCATTAGATGACTTTATATGACCACATACAATAGCTTTTAACACAGACAGACACATTACTAGTGAGGATTGCAAGATTAACGAAAAATCGACCTATGTGGCGCAGCGGGCGAAGGTCTGCCTGCGACGCAGAAGGTTGCGGGTTCGATCCCAGCCGCGGGACAAATGTTTGTATGACCTACAAATATTTGTCTCGGGTCTGGGTGTTTCTATATATAATATGTATGTATTTACAAACGTAAAGTATATAAATAGTATATCAGTTATCTGGTTCCCATAGTACAAGCTTTGCTTAGTTTGGGGCTAGATGATGCTGTGTGAAAATGTCCAGCATTATTTAATGTTCTGCCCCTGTCACGAGATCTCTTCATAACGAAAAGGACAAAATCTTCTATGACTATCCACCGCGAGACAAGATGGAAAGCAAAGATCCCATCCCTCGTTTTTGTTCAATAGTAGTCCTGAAAACATACTCGGGTATATAGGATGTCAGCTGCAAAAAGCAGTTGTATGCGGGCATTGCGAGCAGTTTGGCTGTACGTAGGGTCGAGACGAGCGCTACTCAATTGTGACGTATTGAGATTAGTTGAACCATTTTTATGACATTATACGCACTTTTTAATAAAATAATGAACTGTATTGGGATAATTGTGCGGCACTTAAGCTTAGCAGTTGTTTTGCTTACTGATGGTAGATATTTGATATTTTTAATTTAGCATAGAAGTATTATTATAGTCTATAAAGACTATTATTAGGTAGACATTCTCTCAGATCTTTTTATTCAACCTCACCTCCAGGATTCAAACTTAAGAGTGAAAAACATAATTGTTCAACTTTTGTAGTCAATGAGTTGCTTAGCTATATATGAATGTTGCACCTGTGTAGGTTGTTTTCGTCTTGGCGACATATTTTAACATCGTATTCCTTTTTGTTCGATACGTAATTATTTATGTTTGCTTAATTAGGTACAACTATTTGTTTCCAATGTTTACTCAGCAATTAGCATTTAATTCATTTTAAACTCTCTGTATTACTCTTAATAGATATTTAATACCCGAGGAGGTAGTCAGAGGTAGCAATTATATAAGTAAGTTCGTATGAGTCAGTCGCCAACTCTAGTGACGGAGTTTTTAAGGCCTCAGTCATGGCTTAACGGCTTAAATAGCCGGGACCGACAATTTAACGTGCCCTCCGAAGCACGGAAGCGCTCAGATGAAAATGCCACTGGCTGTCACCCATCCATATACGGACCGTTTAGAACGTTGCTTAACTTCGACGATCTATCAAGAACGACTAAGCAAGCACGACCACGAGCGCTTCTATATTTATGGAGTAATTATTTAAAAAAACAAACGAATATGTTCCAATTTCATTGGAACATGGAATCATCAAGTTATGAGCTTGTTAAGTGAAGCAAGTAATGATTAGGTGAACCAAGTAATGGCATAATAAAACCTGATAATGATTACCAAGTACAAAACTCTTAGTTGATATTGTATTGTTTGTGTATTTGTGACCGTTAGTTTCATCTCGAAAACCAGACCCCTAAAGCACCCTTCGGCGCCAGTTTCTAAAGGTACCAGAGGGAATAAGTAAATGGTAATACAAAAGGGCACAAGTGGTAAAGGCAAGACGGTTAGGGACCGTTGGCAGGTGCGCAAGAGTTGAGCCAACACTTCGACGGCGGTTACAGCAGATGGTGCTTTTAAAGTCAGTAATACTTTACATTTATCGAGTCCTAATTGAGCTCAAACGGTTATTTTGACCGTTGATACAAGGTACACGATTCAAAAGGGATTAAATTCTTGAAATTCTGAATAAATTCAATAGGTTTTCTAGGTCGATGGATAACAAATGTGTCGTTCTGTAACACGTGTTACGCTGTCAGAGGTGGATCGGAACAATTTTTCATGGCAACAGCGCACACATCTGCGCTCTAGCACATAACATCATATCCTGTCATTAAACCCTCACAAAAACAACATATTTTTTTCTACAATAATGAAGCGCAAATAAATCTTCGAGAAATTGCTATCGTCTGTAGGAATAATGAAACCCGTCTATAGTTACCGCTTATTACCTACTGGATGAGGAGTAAATCGAAATGGGAGTGAGTCTAATTCGCGGCGCTGGGTGACAGCCCGAGATGGATTGTTGTCAACATTAGTGCGGGAGCATATCGACTTGTCGCTCTATAAAGCAACAAATGCCAGCGCAAGTCGAAACGACGCAACTCCCAACGCGGCTCGGTTGGATCAGCGCTAAACATATCAGAATAGGAGCTTATTTCATATTACTGGCGTCAAGTGGTTAGTTCTGGCCAGGGATGGTGACATGTCGCGAGACGTTTGACATTCGATTTGAAGCTCAGAATCGAAACGCCTCAAGGTCCACAATTAAATGACGAGCTGGGTTTGCGTCGGATCGCGGGTTTGTCGATGGGCGGCAATTAGGAAGTCATTCATTACGGACCCTAAGTTTCGCAGACGGGGTGCTGCTGTGGCGCTCTTTTCGCCGCCGACTATGATTGGAAATTATTACAGAACTCTTCACTTGAAGCTGAGCGTTTGAGTCAAACAAAAAGTAGTAGCGTTCGAGAATGTTGTTACGACGTGCGCAGCGCAGTACAAACAGGAGTGCCTTCTCTTCCCGGAGCGGTGGCGCCACGGGGAGAGACAAGGACGGGGAAATGCAACTCAAAATAACCCTCGAATTCGACGTAGTAGACGCTCTCGGGGCTCGTTCGACTTAGGATCTAATTCCCAAGGCGAGATAAGGACGCAAGATGCAGTTGCGGTTGCGGCGTCCCAGAATGCATCTGTCAAGGCGCACAAAAAACAGGCCCTGGAATTTCGGGACGTCTCAGCGCGGGACATGTGCTCGTTTATTTTTTTACCGCCAGAGTAGTTTCATTCAAAAATTGTCAACGAATAGGAGATTTGTGTAATCTTGTTACCGTAAGAGCGGCTGGATTTGAACTCAATTTAGCGATCGTTAAACACTTTTAATTTGGTGTCGACTTTTATAGCCGGCGGAGTCTAAGCGGGGCTTTTACGCGTTGCTTGGAGTCGACGCGACATAGGGCGATAAGCTGCTACTAGAATAGTCTTAGATAGAGCGATTGTTTACGTTGTCGGCTCTTGTAACAGCCACGTTGTCGTGGGAAATCACATAAGTCAGTGGCTATCGGTTTCGCTTTTAGCGGCCCATTTTCGCTGCAGCGGCAGAGCGGCGGCGGGCGTCCACCAGGCGAGCAGGAGTGAAGCCTTGACCCTGAGCGCGGTGGCGTCGACCGGAACGCACGCCGAGCCGGTGCGAATTTCTCGCTCCGTCGTCCACTTGCTAGGTGCTGCGCTCCTGGTACATTCCGCTCACACGTGTGCAATTCCATATTAATCTTTTGTTTTATGTACGAAAATTGCGACGATTACGCTTAATGGGTTCTTTAGTTCCATCCATATGAGCTACTTTTGTAGTCATTACAAGACAAGTCAATACCGTATAATAAAATGTGATTGTGTCCTTAAAAATAGTATCATCATATCGTCAGTGTTACGAAGTTTGTTGAAGCAGTCGAGGGTTGGCAGTCATTGATGTGGAACCGGTTGTGGAACCGGCTTGATGGACGGGGATGAATTACCGAAACGCTGGGAACTTGTAGCAGTCCGGACCGGAGCATAGTTGGAATGCTTCGCCTTGCCATAAAGGATTGAGCCTGTTCTATTAATATGACTACAGTTATGATAATGAAAGCTGATCGTATGCAGTTCTTATACTCGTTTTTTTGTCAGAAAGAATTTTAAAGCACTAAAACTTGATTAAATCTTATAAAACGATTATTTGCAATGCACGAACATTAAAAATATATAATGTTCAAACTTAAAAGTTGTATAAAACTGGACAGGTAAACAATCGCGTAAAATATCAGTAGAATCGTAAGTAGACGTTTATTTATAACTCGGATCTCGTTTGTAATTGAATTCAACCTGTCGATGACCAACACTACAATACATCGATATCAGATGCAAAAACAGTGTGGCGCGTCACTACAAATCAAAACAACAAACGGGCCGACAGGATCTGGCGATCATCGACAAGTTTTATCGACTGTCGATAAAGTAAGGTAGCCACGATACGCAGAATTAAACCCCTGTTTCTCTTGCGAGTGTTTTTGATTACCTACATAAAAGCACATTCAAAATTTAAATGTACAACCTAAATCAAAATGACAACACTACACGACAACTAGCAAGGCACAATAAAATATTCCGGAATAAAAATCCATGAGATATCGTTTTGATTTATAAAATAACTGCAATCGACTAGAAGTACTTTGGCATTTCGATGGTATGCAGTCAACATACCAAGCTCAATGAATAATTTGAAGTTTCCATAATTACAGAAGGAAACAGGTAAGACCAAAACTAAATGCAAATTCTTTGAAGCTTTCTTGAATACTATGTTTGTTTTTGTCGTTTGTTGAACGTTTCGCGAAGTTCACAAGACCGGACGTCTGGCAACCCTACTGCCGGACGTGACGTCACACAGTGCGTAAACGAGAGAATTTTAAACAACCTCCTTTTAAATTGCGTCTCAACAGATGTCATCATGTCAAACAAAGACAACTCAATCCAAGGCCCTTATTGTGAAATACATAAGGTCGAGTTCGCAAACTTTTTTCACACCATACTTAATATTCAGATCATTGAAAGTGCGTTGTTATAAGGTCGTATATAGGTTTGACGAGAATTAACAATAAGCAATAGTTTTATAGAAATGGATACAATAGGATTTAAATTCTTGGAATCGGTATTTTTAGATCCTTTTGTGAATGAAACATTTAAATATGTTTTGCAAAATGAAGCTTTGACCGAGATGGTATATCAGACTGATTCACGACTAGGTAAGTACATGTGTGTCAAAATGGATGAATATTTAAACCAAGCAGCTACGAACCTGATACCACTAGTGTTCGTAGGGTTGTCTGTCATTGTCATCATTGATCCTACTGCCCTAAACATTCAATTCATTTCAATTTAAATCTTAAATTATTTTTCGAACAAAGTTCCTTTTCGGACGGTATCGAGAATGGGGGCAGAAGAAAAACAGCTTTCGATTTACCGTCACGACACCTACATAGGTCAAAACGTCACAGTGCGAAATGCGCAGTCGCTAAGCAGTCCATAGATTGTAACATTATTAGTACGGAAGAGCGTGTTTAGGATTTACTCGTAATATTTGACTGACAATAATCAATGTCAAAGTTGAAACTTCGTTCCAACCAAGGGATCTACGACACTCACGTATTTTATTTACTTAAGTTTTGAAAAAACTGCATGAAAAGCAGTTTCAAACGTTATTATGCTCTATTTATTTACCAAAAAAAACATACAGGTAAGTACGGTCCGCAAAAAATACAATACTGCACCAAATAAAGACCCTTTTCAAGCAGACAGAACGTTTGTCTGTCTGTATTGAATTTCTCTGCTTTGTTTGTATTGTTGAATCGCGTAGTAATTTTGAGAATAGATTTAATTATCTTTGGATCTTAAGCTCAGGTAGATATTGAAGGTACCTGAATTTTTTTATACTTTTATAATATAAAATATGAATTATCCAAGCGAACTTTACGACATAGCAAAAACTTCATTTTATCTATTTTTGCGTGCATTCTATTTTCGTTCTTTTGATGAATATTCGGATATTTCTTACTACGACTTCTGACTTCAAAGACCAATTTTTCGGTGGATGTTTGGTCCTAGGTTAGGACCGTGTTTTAACGTTGATCTTATCAACTGTATACAATGTAGCTCGTAGTAAAAAGCATCCGAATATTCATCAAAGGAGCGCAAAAACGAACTCGAATAACCCCCCAGTACCTATATTATCAAAGTTAATTTATATTGTATGAAAAGTGGGTAAACTTAGTTCTATGATTGTAGTTTTTGTATAAGTACGTACCTACTGTGTGAAAGAGAAGGAAATAAAAGCGGATACGACTTATCAAAGGAAGCCTGCAACCTTATCCAATCATTACAAGTTAATAAACAAAGCTATCACACCATTAAAACATCGGAAAGCCAAGGAAACAGACCGAAACGGCCTAAATTTAACAATACTACTCGCTGGCACCTTGTCGCAGTACAGAATCAGGTCGCAACGCAAGCCCCAGTGAGGGAATGCGCGCACGGTAGTTTGACAGGGTTGCAAGAAGCAGTTGTGCTTTTTTGCTTTCATATTACCAGCCTGTCTGGAAATGCAAGGGCTGGCATCGTTTTGTATGGGAAAGGTTTGAGTAAAACAGGTCGTTCTAAAATTCTGGTTTTGTTTATTTGTCTATCCTTACTATTCTTACTAATATTATAAATGTGAAAGTAACTCTGTCTGTCTGTCTGTTTGTTACCTTTTCACGCCCAAAATGCCGAACAGATTAAGCTGAAATATGGCATGGATAAAGATATATATACCCCAGAGACGGACATAGGCTACTTTTTTCTTTAAATAATCATAAGGGAAGTGAAAATAAGGGTTGCAAGTTTGTATGGAGAAAAAAGTTGAGCGACGCTGGGCGAGGTCATAAAGATGATGGGTGACCGCCACTTTTTGCTCTATGGTTTTGCACTGCAGTTTTTTTGTTGTTTTTTTCAAGTTCCTACTTATGTTTTTTTGCTGACGAAGTATAATCAAGACGAAGTATATCATAATAATTTTCCAAGAAAAGTATTTTTTCTTGGCTATCGAAAACAAAGGCCATTTTAAAAAGTCCAACTGTTAATCAACCTTCGTTGCTGACTGTACTTGCTATACTTTACAGGATGTTCCGTAAATACTCCTCGTATTAATTGAACCAACTTTTCCATCATAAAACCCCGCAATAAAAATAAAAAAATACCATACATATGGCTATGTATGGTACATATGTTTTTATTTTCCGAATAGGTAGTGATGATGGAAAAGTTACACGACCTATGTAAGTAATATAAAACTCATTAAGCTTTCGTTAAGTATATTTCCATCGAGATCATGTTGTTGAGTAAAATCTTAAGCGCTAATTAGCATCTTAAAAACGAATTAACATATTTTTATTCATACAACTCAATCTAGGTTAAAGTAAATGTATTTTTTTCTGTTATTACCCGGTTTTATTTGCTTAAAATGTTCTTATTGAACCTTTTATGAGCCTTGCGTGGTTTTTATTTCAATATAATTAATATTATTTATATAAAAGTAAATAGTGTTTGTTTAGTTGTTTGTTAGTTTGTTGGACGTATTTTTTTTTTTAATGATCAGAAATTTCTTGTCGTTTTTAGGATTTTGTAAGCTTTTTGCTGGTTTTCCTAAAAGATAAATTTATCTTTTGTTCAGTGCACGATAGAAGCCTCTTTGAGGCGCACTTATAATCTTTACACCACACTGGTTCGAAAGAACTAGTGACATGACAAGAAGATCTTTGGATATAAAAAAAATACTACTTAATTAAAATATTTTTGTTTTATTTAAGTAAAAAACGTAAAAAAAGGTTCACGACTGTATCCCCAAGGCGCGGTAGACATTCTCTCAGATCTTTTTATGTTACCTACTTATTCCAGATCCTATGAAGATGTCTAAGGGGGTAGTCAGAGGCATTTTATTTAAGACTAATTAACCATTTGGAATGTCGCCTATCTTACAGTTTTACAAAAATATTACAGCTTGTGATATGCTTAAAAGCACGACAACATTTTAATTCAACAGATAGATACCAAGCAAAGTCATAGGTGTTTGTTGTATTAGCCTTTTACGAGTTTTTTATAAGCAACATACTTTTAATTATCATATCAAGATCAGCCGTATGTGAATAAAGTTGAATGCAGTGCCATCAAATTTTTCATTGATATTTTATGAATTCCTTCAAGAAATCCGAATCAAGTTGATATTTACTATGCCTCTTTTTTTTGCAACTTCTGGGCAAAGGTCTCCCCCAATTGCTTCCATCTGTCACGGTATTAAAACATTTTGTACCAAAGCAAAGCCTTGGTGAATCTACAGATAAAAAAATAGATGGATATAACAAATTAAATCGCGCTATTGTTGTATTTTGCGCTATGTATTATTTACCTACCTACTTGTTGTAACTTTTAGCGTCTATTACCAATGTAAATACTACTAGCTGCGCTCCCGCGGTGTGACCCGCGATCCCTCGGGATTTTTTCATTTTTTCGGGATAAAAGGTAGCCTATGTCCTTCCCTGGGATACAACCTTTAACTATGCCAAAATGAATGCGTAACAAACAGACACACAGACAAACAGACAAACAGCAGACAGACAGACAGAGTTACTTTCAAATTTATAATATAAGTATGGAAGTATGGATTAATATTTACAATGAGTACTATTTTAGTACCTAAGTATTCTAAGACTGAAATAAATACGATAAATAGCTGAATTTGTGAAGCTGAAGTTGTTTTATTAGAACTTTTAAGTTAACTCTATTTTGTTTCAAATTAAAAAAGACTTTACAATCAAAAGTGAAGGTTCATTTTGGGTTTAAACATTTTTTCTTTAGGTTTTCATCTTTTCATACGTTTATTGATCACTCACGCGTATATTTAATGGCTTATCAGAATCATTATACCAATTTGGCAAACATGCATCTGATTATGATCTAATCAAAACCCCACGGCGGTGGAATGTGGCCATTTTGGATTTTTTTGCTTAACTATAATGTTCCTAAATAAAGCCAGTGATTTTCTCTAAATTCACCTCCATCAAATGCAAGAAACATCATAGATAATTGATTCTCTACAGACCCATGGATCCAAGATAAGATCTGCCGCGAACTTTGTCGGTACTTTTTGTCCCGTTTGGGGTAAAAAACATCCCTTCGGTCTTTTTTGCCGAAGGTACCTTTTAATTAGAACGTTGGAGTTCTGAGAGGGTTCATCTCGGAGTTTTCGTATCAGTGGAGTTCGTAATGCTGTTATGGCAACGAATCACATTAGGCCAAATTGGTACCCATGTGAAATGTATTTTGTGGGACGAAAAACATAGATAACTTAACATTTTTTTTCTCAATTTAGAATGCTACGTAAAAACCTGTATATTCGAGTTTTCATTCAATACTCGTAAAAAAATTAATTCTGTTTTAATTCATTAATTTGGTTTAGTCATAAGTTTAGGTAGGTAGGTACGATAAAAATGTGAAGTGAAGACGTGGAATACCTAATTTTAACAAAACCTACGGGTTGGAAATACATCGATCCCAAATTTTTATTTTACGAGTATTATACAAGGCAGGTAGGTAACATACCTGCATTAGAAATAGATTAGATACCTATAGAGGCAAGAGAATAAAGGGAATGTTAACGATGTAGGTGGGTAAGTAAGTAGGTAGGTACCGTACCTTACTGAAGTCTGTTGTAGGTATATGTAGGTAAGGTTCTTTTATAAATTAGTATTATGCATGTAAATAAACAATAAAATTGAAAAAATATGGAATGGACAATAAATGTGTGACAGTTATTATAATCTACTCTTATGACCCCACCCAGGTTAGTAAACAGCTGACCAGCACTGATTAGGTATCAACAAATTATAAATTATTGCAATGTACCTAGATAGGTTTTCTCAGGATAATATTCCGTGTTAATATTCGTACTTATACGTTACTAAATTAGCAGAGAAAACAGTTGAGCGTAGGTTATTTCAGACGAACTAAGGGCAAACTAGCTAGACTAGACGAGAGCTTTCTGAAAATCCATATCTAGCAGGTAACTACCTACGCAGCTACAAGATACAAACCTACGAGTCTACGAAGGCCGTAGTAACTGGCGCATTATCTGCGCTGCGCTGCTACGCCGAGCGGCGGTTGAGGGTAAACAAAACATGAAATAGCGAATTCTTCGCGTTTTCGGCGGAATCCCGCTCCTAGCGCTGGCAGTTTTGATCGAACATAACCTAAAACCGGCCGCGGCACGTGCGCCCTTATATAAGGGTAGCCCAGACGAACTCGCGACGTCTGACACCGAATAACCTTTACAGCTGATCCGAGCTGCGCAACCACGAGGGGCGAGCAGATACTACGGTCAACGCCTACCCTCAGTAAATAGTGTGCACAAACCTTGTCTGCCGACGATCTCGGCGACGTGCTCGGAGGAGGGCACGGGCACGCATTCCGTCATGTTCTGGCTCTTCTTGGCGCGGTCATCCTGCGGCGGCGCGAAGCCCAGCGGGCTGGCGAGCGGCCCCGCCGGCATCGGCTCCCCCAGGCTCAGCATGCTCAGCTCCAGCGCCAACTGGAACGCGCGCTGGTCCTCCACCAGACTCCCCCCGCCGCTCAGGTCCGCGAACAGGCTACTCGAAGGCATTTCCACTTGCGAAGCTATCTTGTCTGCTGCGAGAGGTCTCCCTCTCGATCACCGGTAGATGAGGTGCGTTCGATAGATCGAGCGCGGTTTTGCGTGTAAGTGCGCGCGTGTGTTCGGCTCGCGGCGCGGCGGTGGACTGATGTGCCGGCCGGCTCGCGCACGCGCTCCGGCGCGCCGGGTGGGGGGGGTGGGAGCGGGGCGCGGCGGGGGGTGCGGTGGGAGAGGGGGTGGCTGCAGCGGGTGCCGCGCCGGGCGGAAGCTGCGTCGCATCCCGCCCGCCCAGCCCACTGCGCCCAGCCAGCACTCCGCAGGTAGATAGCTAGCTAATTATTTCAAGCGTATGTTGCGCGACAGGAGTGTTAGCGAATAAGTAGGTACTTACCTCCTACTTAGGTGGGCGAATAAGTACCTAGTAGTACCTAGGTAGTAAGATACACGTCCATAAGTTACGAGTAGAAAACACGGATTTATAGAAATGTAGATAAGATAAGTAATTGAAGACCTATTCTCGAGGTGGTTGGTAGAAAGCTTAGAAGGAACTCTAAGTAGGTAATTTCGTAAGTACCTTCCTAGCTTATTGAAAATAAGTACCTACCTAATCTATTACTTACCTACTTATTCTTCATGGGTACCTAGTACACTTCGTCTAACGGATCTAGGCATTCGTGAAGTTAGTCATTTGTCTGCGCAGAACACAATTTTGTATGAAAAAGCTGTCACTACGCAGACAAACGAACTTCACGAATTCCTAGATCCGTTGGACCTAACTAGATAGGTAGGTACTTAGGTTACTTCCAGTAGCTACAGTTAGTACCTAGGTAAGTTCGATCAACAATAGTAGGTAGGTAAGGAGATCGGTAGGTAGGTACCTACTTACAGCTAGGTAAGTACTTCTATAGTTCTCACATTTGACCTCGTTGCATTTTTATCAGTGAAGTCACTAATTCGGAGTAAAGTTAGGTATACGTAGGTACTTACCAACCTAGGTACTTGACCTCAGATCCGACCTTTGCGTCACCTAGTATAGTACCTACATAGTGTAAGTAGGTATAATGTTAGGTAGGTAAGTACTAATTGTACCTACCCCACTATCTATCGACTTTAAGTACCTACCTACCTACCTAGTAGGATACCAACAAGGTGCCTAAAATCAATGCATTCTGTTGAATCATGATTTAGACAAAATTAATTATCCTGTATGAAATTATTGAGTGTAATTTTTGAGTTTTTGTTTTACGTATTAAGTTAGGAAGGTAATGGTGTCAATTCTATTGTTCGTTATGTAACTAAATTAAAATATCGTAAATAAAATATACCTTTATTTTTTTTAACTTCAGCATGCATAAGTTCAAATGAGTTTGTATATGTAGGTAAAATTTAAATTATTGTAAACAATAGTTTATCGTTGTAATTAATTCAATAATTAATGTACTTACATAACTTAGTGTTTAAATTAGTAGGTACAATGGGCGGTAAAGTTGCATTCTGAAGTTCTTAGAAGCTGATAAGGCGTATCAATTGCTTCTAAAAACATGCTTCATTGTTCAAGATAACTTTCAAACAGAATTTAAGAAAAAACAGGAAATAGATCGGTTTACCGAGTCCGAGTTTGATAATGATAACAAGCTCAGTGCGATTGCACGTGTTATTTCATAACTTCAGAATGGGATTTGCTTTTAAAGTTTTAACCTATCTAAGCTAGATAGAAATAAGTTACCAAATTTGAAGTATCCCAAAATAAGTTACCAAATTTGAAGTATCCCAGTACTATAACATTTGGTAACTTATTTCTAACTTAACTAAGTTAGCAATTAGTTACTAAAAGTACCTACTATAACATTTTGGTATCTAACTTATTTCTAACTTATCTAAGTTTGAAATAAGTTACCAAATGTTATAGGTTTTATTTCTATTTGTTGTTGTTGTGTACCTAATACCTAGATAGGTATTAGGTACTCGTATAGTAGGTACTAGGTACACAACATAACACATACATTGTAGGTACTTACACTATTCGACTAGGTAGTAATCATGCAATGAAACAGAGCGATAGATTTGAGCTAACCATGATTTAGTTAGCCTTTAAGGTATAAAACTCAGACTCGACGCAACCGGAAATTCGCGATTTCTCAAGCAGCATCCGTTCATCTCGAGACAGATTTCGGAGCACAAAGCAACGGTGTAGTACATCTGCCCTACGCAGATGGCGGCAGAAAAAACCTTTACCTGAGACCCCATTGTGCTACCTTGTCTTGAACTTGAGACGCATTGTAGGTACTTTCTGAGGTGACAATGGGTTGTTGAAATGGCGGATAGGGTGAGCTTTTAATTCAAATTCATTTTATTTCTGATAATTGGCTGACACTGGCTCCTGAAATACAGTTTTTTAACTAGTTCGGGAGCCTATGGATTCAAAGTTTTTTTTGTACATTCTTATTATGTCAATAAATGAAATTTTTACTTTACTTTACTTTAATTTAATTAAAATCCATAGCAATTTACATAAACAAATCATCATACAAATAAATCACAAAAATAATATAAAAAAAAAACTACTTAAAACTAAAGAAAACACACGGCGATTTTTAAAACTTAAAACTTTTCCAGATCGGAGAGGGGAACCTGTCCGATATAACACGTGTTTAATAATAATTGTTTATGGCTCTAGAGTCCAGACATATTACAACGGAGGATACGTTTTTGATGTTTGACATGACAATATTTTCACATAATTATTTGATCGAGCCCATTTCTTCAAAACTGTTGTCAAAAAGTAAGTAAGTAAGTATGCTGAAATAAAAAAAATTGAATTGAATTGAAAAAGTTAAATTCAAACATAAAAGTTAGAAGTTATATTTCCAAATATGTCTTCAGTTTCTATATTTATGCTTTTACAGAGGTATGCTCAAACAAAACGTAAATACGCAGGTACCAACAAAGAAACAGGATTATGACTGAATCCTCAAGACAAGGGGCCGTATTCGCGTTCCTTTTTTCGTTTGATGAATGTTCGGATGCTTCCTACCACAATTTTTTACTTCAAGGGCCAATTTTTCAAACGTTAAAACACGATCCTAGCCTAGGACCAAATATTCCAAACCGAAAAATTGGCTCTTGAAGTCAGAAATCGTGGTGGGAAGCATCGGAATACTCATCAAACGAACGAAAAAAGGAAATCGAATACGGCCCAAGATCTATTTCAGAGAGTTCAAGACTCTGAAATCTACACTTATTTAGCACGATCAATAAAATTCCCTACCTCGTGGTCGCCCTACCGTCTGCAATGTGCAGATCGCTCACAAAAGAGAAATCTTGGGCATCCATGCATGCTTCAATTTCTATAAAGCTCTGTACTTTACCTGGAAGATCAAGAACTAGCGTCTGCCCGTGGCTTTGCTCGTATAAAATATGGCAAAGATAATACTCTTGGCCCATCAAACAGCTTAGGTTTCTAACCTACCTAAGTTATCAGATGTAGTTCGGAGTTAGGTATTTTATAGGTGTGTAGTATAAGTATATAGGTCACTATCGTTCACTACGATATATGGTTAAAAATTCAGTATGATACCCGTTGACCCGGTTTCAAACCCACAAGTATACTTAATTTTTAAATATAAAAAAAACATACACACTATTGCGTAATCTATGCCTAATCTATCAATGAACATGTCCTGCCTTGACCTCGTGGATAAAGTAGTTTTTAAAAAACGGTTAACGTCATTATGCCATTGTTATTCCTACCCCAGGTACCTACTAAGATTATGACAGCCAAAAATACGTTCAGTTTCCAAATTTATTATTTCTTGTTGTTGACGAACGAAGACAGGAATATTCCAATCAAAATCAGTTGTAGTTCTGAAGATTATGACCGCGTTTCAGATCTAAAATTATTTATTTACAAAAAAAGACCTTTTATTCAATGGGTCGGTACTATTTAAATACTTTTCCCACCATCCATACACATTCACCATACACAACTGTCTCAAAACTTTTTAAAGACGGAATATGACGGGCTTTGTTTTTAAGAAATTAGACTTTAGCTAAGTTTGTTGGTAGGTATGTCACGCCGGAAACGTCTTCAACACGTTTTGCTAAATAGGTATTTGCAAGGACAATGGATACTATTTTATTGCCAAATTATTTTAATGAAACGATGATAGATAAGCTAACGGATAATAAAAAATAAAAGTAACTGCTATAGTGGCCTAGATACCTAAACCTTTATTTAATGCATTAAGCTGAGAGGATGGTTTAGGTGCTGGGCAAACCTATTCCATCTCAAACAATGTCCCAGGCACTATAGCGTCCCTTTAAGTGTAGGCATGGATTGCCTCCTGACGCTGTATAAATCATCTAATTTAGATGTACAGGCCTAAGTTTTTATTTAATGCATACTGAATGTTCTATGATGCGCGTAAGTACTATCTTAAAAAGGCCTTTAGGCACATACATGCTGGATGATTAATGAAGTGTTAGGAGGCCTAACCCTTTTTTTTTTTTCTCGCTGGGAAAAATGCATTACGCATCCCCTCCGCCGGGGGGGCGAGAGGGGTATGTGGGACTCCCCGGGGACTCCCGGTATACCCACTAAACGACCCAGCGTCATTCCGGCGTCGCCTGGAATGGAGGGGGTCTGGGAAACCGGCACAGCCTTTACGTCCAGTGCCCCTCTGGCGATCCCCGTCCTTAAGGCGGCCCCGCGTCGTGGTGAGTAGTGCAAGGCGGACAAAGGTGCCCCCACACCTAGCGTCCGCTACTCACCACCAGAGCTCTCCGCTCCCCTCGTCCACTGCGCACTCTAATTAAAGAGGTGCGCGTGGAGAAGCCTCCAAAAACGGCCGCAGAGGACAGGGAGAGCGGCAACGTAACACCGACACTCCTCTTCCACTGCGGCCCCGCCACCGACGCATCTTACGGTGCGCCACCGTTGGGTCGCGGGAGATAGGGCGAGCGGCAACGAAACACCGACACGCCTCTTCACCCGCGACCCTACACGCCAGACGCCACCAGGGCATCCCCCGCCTGGGATTCCTTTTGGCTTCACCGTGGGCCAACCAAACCACGGTTACTAAGCCAATCCATTGATTCCAATCTTGACGCGATGGGGGTCGCGTCAAGATTGGAATCCATCGGGGGGGAGGAGGCCTAACCCTAACCTAAGTCGCTACCTGCTTACACTCAAAGGGACGCTGTAGACTACAATGCACTAAGCATTACAACAGTTCCGGGGACATTGTTAAGAAATGGGCTTACCCAGCTCCAACCTACAGGAAGAAAAAGTCGATGGGTGTGGAACTGTCCATACCACATTTTGCAAAGTTAAGAAATAATGCCCAAATCTTCGATATAATATCATCTCTTCTTTCATCTTTTCTAGGAATAACGCTGCTTTAGCTAAAAAGACGATTGAAATTACACTCTTGAATAATGATTTGACCTAATTTCAACGTAGATCTTTATTAAAACGGATCATTTCAGTAGGTTCAGAAGAATGACGTTACAACCGCACATCAAAAGATGGAATTGGAAATCCAATGAAAATTTGCCAAATATTCAAAGCCGATTCTGAAACGTGGATACCTTCAAGGGTGGTTTCACAAGGGTCCCGACCCTTAGCCCGGCAGCTGCAAAGTTCAACGACCTTTGTGCTAATTCCTTATATTCCCGGTAGAGCCTTGTTTACCTTTGAGGAAAAGTACCAGGGCGATAGAAGAAAACAAGAGGTTGTTGAGTTTGAAGGGTTATTGATTATGATTACTTTCCTTTGATTGTTTCTTTCTATACTTACGGTATTTTTATTTTTTTTCAATTTTCAGATTCTCTTATCAATGTTTGGCCACGCCTTTATTTTTTAAGCTTCGTTTGCTCCAGGTGCCATATTGTGTAACTCAACTGGCAATGGACATCGGCTTCATTTTGGCATTTGAAACCTAGCCTGGACTTCAATTGTCATATTCGTGTTGTGTGATTGATTGAGCTCTATTGAGATGACAACTGGGAATGGATTTCAAGTTAGACAATAAGGCTTCTGGTTCCATTGGTGGTGCTGTTGTTTCCCACCTTTCTAAATAAAACTTATCAAGACGGAGCTCTGTATTCTGTGACGGAGGTCCCTATTAATTTCTCAAAAAAATCTACTTTAAAATCACCCCTGGTAATTAGGTAGCCCCTTTTATTTCCATTACAAAGCATAAATCAAAATCAACTATCGGAATTCGCACGGTAAGAAACTCTAAACGCACCCCTAAAAATCTGCAAACTTCAACAAAAATTATAAACAATACGAATTGCATTGACCCCGGTGCAGTTTCTACGTGTGCTAGCTGTGGTGGAAAACCACAGTGTATGAAGCAGTTAGTATAACAGGGATAGTAACTGATAAGTAAGCCGTGGTGAGTCGCTTTGTTCGGGCTGTTTCTCAGGAAAACCAGCTGCCGGCTGCCGCTATACAAAGGAATATTTTGACGGTTGAATTTATTTGGAGCAGTTTGGGATGTCTTGGGAAAGTTTCGAATGAGACTTGAGTAGGTACCACGTGTATGTTGCCATAGAACTCGTGGTGACCGATGACGAGGACGAGGTATCTCAACTCGACTTATCCGAAGGTCATGGGCTCAATGCCGGATATTCATCAAATATATTTTAGCTTCTAAAATTAGTAAATAACTACTTACGTAAAAGTTTTATTATATGATGAATAAAGCCTTGCTTTCACTCACACACACCTAAAAGTTTTAAAAAATATTTCAAACGTTTCTAAACGACTTCCTATTAAAATTAGGATTTTTAGAAAATTTAGTGCAACGACAGAATCGACATTAGTAACATCCTTTATTTCTGGATTTTTTAATTTTAGCCCAAGGACAATCGTGATGTGACGTAATCGACGTAAAAGTACTATTATTAGCCTATCAATGGTAGTATCGTACAGTTTATAATAGTATATTAATATAAATTATATATACTTAGGTAATAACATAATATTTATTCCTTCCTCGTGACCACGATCGGTGCAACCCGGTCGAAACGTCGAGGAAATCAAAGGTATAGTAATAGTTCGATTATTATCTAAAACCATTACGCGATCTCGTCCCGTTAAAAACAATTAACATTGAATAATCCATCTGTCTTTTTGTAACTGGAAAAATCTCCTTAACATATTTGGTTATGCAATTATATAAAATTCTTCAAAAATCTTAAAAATAAACAAAAAGCTCACCTGTAAAAAATTGCAGGAAAAATAAAACAGATAGATCAAAAAAAAGAAAAAACGTAGGTAGGTGGTACCTACTTATACGGTATACGCATTTTTAACTTAGTTAAAATTGCGTTATGAGTGAGCTGGAGGTCTGCTGGCCCCTATTTATCCCCTAACCTACTTAACGGAACATAATTAGATAAGAAAGGAGCATATTGATAGCTTATCAGTCAATAAGGATCCTCTTTCAGACACCAGGTGTGACACGGAACAGAATAGGTAGGTCCTAAACCATAAGTCTTAAAACATGTAAGTAACTTGAAGGTTATTCCTTTCTTTAAAGTGCGTCTCATTGATATTAAGTCTTCTTTCGTACACTATCAATATTATTAATGGATATAATTAAACTAGCTGGTACCCGCGACTTCGTCAGCAAAATAACATACTTAATAAAAACAGAACTGAAAACTGCTGTTCAGAAGATTCTCTTCAGATACTTTTAAAAATAAAAATGCAATAATAGCGCCATCTCGACCTCAGCCATAGGACAGCAACGCCATCTAGTGGCCTTCAACTGGAACTTCACTTTAAGTCCCCATACAAAATTTCAACCCTTATTTCACGCCCTACATGATTAGTTTTGAAAAAAAAAAGTAGCCTATGTCCGTCCCTGGGACATAATCTTTATCCATGTCATATTTCAGCATCATCTGTTCAGTGGTTTAGGCGTGAAAAGGTAACAAACAGACAGACAGACAGACACATTTTACTACATAATAGATGGCGCCACAGGAAAAATTAGATCGCGCTATCATTTCGTTTTGGGGAACGTAACATATAAACTCGCTAATCCTCTACTTTTCAGCTTTATAATATTAGTATGGATGGTTTACCTGTCTAGAATGTGGATGAGGGTGTTTCCCAATCTTGAATAGCTCGTGAAGCAGCCACTCAAGTTATACGTCGTTTTCAATTTAGTTTTAATACTCGATACTAGATGACTCCATGTATGAAATATTTCATGCGTCGTAACGTAAAAAGAAATTTTCGTTATATGAAACTGAAACGTTTAATTTTTTTTCTTGGTGCGTCGCGTGCGCGTGGGCCCGTGGTGTATGGTGGGCCCCTAGGCAGTTGCCTACTTTGCCTTAGGGCTAATCCGGCTATGCCTACCTATCAGCCACACACAGATGAAACAACCAACAAAAACAACCTGGTTGATTCACCATTGACGCCGTTAGTACACCGACGCATTCGCATGCGAATGCGAAACGAAGCGAACCCACGTCTCACTCTAGCACATAGCTAATGACATAGGTGCGTCCTTGTCGGATGCGAATCGCATGCGAATGCATCGGTTTACTAACGGCGTGAAACTAACAAATAGGTTTGGAAATAAGGAGCGAAATACTACCAAGTAGGTACTTTATGTACACTAGCTACCTTCGTCGGTACATACCTACCTAGTTAAGTAGTAGGTACCCCAGACCATAGGTAGTACCCCAGATAATAATATATAGGTAGGTACCTATTACGTGCCTACCGCGGATTTAGAGAAATGAGGTGCCTACCTACTCGCATGTATGATCACAGGTATGATGAAGACCTGCTCAAAGGTAGGTAGGTCATAGTTGTGTTCATCAAGAACAGCCTTTGACGAAATAGTTTTTTGAACTATTTTCTCAAGGGCTGTAAGAACTATACATATATGTGGAACTATTTCTTCGAAGAACAGCTTTTGAAGAAATACTTAGGTACTTCTGTAAGAACTATTTTCTTCAAAGGTTGTTCTATAGTTCTTTATGAACTATTTCTTGGTTACGAGCTTCTTCCTGAATGCAATCTAGCTGGAGGATTGTGAATTTGTTATGATAAAAATGTACTTTACTACGACAGGTGCTGCCATCTATCAGATCTACTTATTAATTCAACCTCATTTTGTCTTAATAATCTGCTAGATGGCGCTATCTATTGAATCCATACTGTTTAATAACAATTAAAAATAATGAATATTTTTATATTGTGTAGTAATAAAACGGCACATTAAAGTTAACCCAAAGGAAATTAAAATAAGATAATGCTACGTACATAATTTCCACTGGCAGCACTGAATTTTTCGCGTCAACTTCAGTGCTTCTAGCTAATAGCTGAGGTCCCAGTTTTTGAGGTAATTCACAAATACGGATAAAATAATAAAATCAAGAAACTTAACAGGACCATCGTTTCAATCTTAGCTTCTATTAGTTTTATCAAATTAATTTGTTCTAATAGAACAGCTAAATTAAGGTCGGGCGCTGAAATTTGCGACACAGTTTTTACTACTGCAATTTCTCAGCGTTCATTAGTAACAAGTACAAAATTGACAAACTATTTCACAAATAAATAAATTACAAAATTTTAAAAATTACAAATGAAACTAGGCTATTATTGTTTGGTATTTTATTTTGTATAATTATTTAAGTAAATGATTTAATTTATTCTCAAGTGGACTAAAGTTCAAGACGTCAGCAAGCGAATATTGAGGCTGAAATGGAGTTGGGCAGGACTCGTGTCCAAGGGTGTTGATGACAGTTGGAGCAAAGTACTACCTAACTGAGTGGTGGCCTAGAGATAGAAAAAAGAGTGTCGGTCGTCCACGTGGTCGTCCACCTACAAGGTGGTCGACGACATCGTTAAATCCGTAGGTCGTACATGGGCAAGACTGGCTCAAGATAGAGGCGAATAGCAAAAGCGAAGAGAGATCTATGCCCAGCAGTGGGATGAGCAGGTCTGATGATGATGATGGTTATGATGTATATGATTTTGTATGTAAAAATATGGGGATCAGGGATTATAAATCATCGATAATCACGATCATAACAATCATGATGCACCTACGAATTTGCTCATGATAAAGAAGGTCTATAAAACTACCTGACTTACTGGTAACCTACCTATGTATAATTTTATTATCATTGTTAGAGCGGTTTCACACTATCAGATCCGATATCGGTATCGGACGCCGATACGCTGGTGGGGTAAGTAAAATGTATGAAATTGATTTCTCCGATATACGATATCGGATCGGATAATGTGAAAGACAGGTACATATTTGATACATATTACTTGCCTCCGATATCGGATCGGATAATGTGAAAACGCTTATAGCCTACTGAAAATGAGAGATTTTTTTTTATTGGGTAATTGTTTCCAAACTGTTGGCAGCATTTCAAACTCAGATGAGGAGGAAGTACCATAGAAGTACCGACCGAAAAAAAAACAAATCAGCCAAATTGTCAAAATGGCACGTCAGCAGCAAGATGTAGACGAACTTTTCGAAGTGAAAAATGCATTCTATGTTGGAAATTACCAGCAAGCCATCAACGAGGCTCAGAGCATATCTGTAAGTAGTGATTTCTGTTCTAAGTTAGGCCAAAAAAACACAATTTAGATGTTTGCGGCTCATGTTTTGTGTGGTGTCATTTGCGCTATTCATGTTTTCGCGATTTGTGATGAAATTACTTGTAGTAAGACCGTGTGAGTACATAAGCTTATGTATCAAACTAATACATTTCAAATTCATGGTCAGTCATCCTCAAAATACTGTTTTATACAAAGATTTTCTTTATTTTGCGAATCAGCCGTCATCACCGCTGATCGCTCTTCAGCGTGATGCCTTCCTCTACCGTGCGTACATCGCGCAAGGCAACTCGCGCATCGTCCTTCAGGAGTTGAAGACAGCTGACCCGATGTTGCAGCCGTTGAGGATACTGGTTGAATACCTGGCCCCGGGGGCTAACAAACCGGCTATTGTCGCTGATATTGATGCTCGGGTAAGGAAGACTAGACAATATTCTGGTATAATAAAATTGTGTCTACAAGGTTTTATGACCTAGTGGGAAAAGTGAGTGAAAAAAATCCATGATGGAATTAATTTTGATATGGAATTTAGACGACCTCCGGTGCACAGTGGGCGAAAGTCCGCCTAAGACGCAGAAGGTTGCGGTTTCGATCCCCGCCGCGGGACAAATTTTTGTATGACCTACAGATATTTGTCTCAGGTCTGGGTGTTTCTATGTATAATATGTATGAATTTACAAACAAAAGTATATAAGTAGTATATCAGTTATCTGGTTCCCATAGCACATGCTTTGCTTAGTTTGGGGCTAGATGATGCTGTGTGAAAAATGTCCAGCATTATTTATTATTTTATTTATTTCAGTACACCTGATAGTTTTTGACTGTTAAGAACCTATCTTAAAGTTAATGTAAAATGTTTAATTTTTTCTGTAGGTGACTAAAGGAACAGAACTTGTAAATGAAATATTCCTCATTGTGGCGGCAACTATTTACTATCATGAAGAAAACTATGAGGCTGCTTTGAAGTAAGTATAGATAAATTTATTACATTTCATAAGGCAAAATACACAGGCGCGGTCCCAGGGGAGGTCACAGGGGACATGACCCCCCCCAAAATCGAAAAATCTTCTAAAAATTTAGAAAATAAATAAATTGTTTTTATGAAGTAAAGAAGATAGATTAGTGACTTCCCAAAATTACAGGTGGCGACCGCACCTGAAAATACAAGCATGTTGTTGCTCATTATGGCTGTGTCCCCAGTAGGCGAACTGTTAGCGGCCGACTGAGTTTGCGGCGTATCGATTTAGTACGCCCTTCCATATATTTGAAATGGAGTGTCCAAAGTTTGCTAGTTTTGCGATCACTGTACGCAGTTTGCCGCTTCTTTTTTTCTTGCTCTTTTTTCAGTCGGCCGCTAACAGTTTGCCTACTGGGGACACAGCCTAAATGTCAATCTAACAGGTACACAACTATATCCCCAAGGCATGAAAATAAAATGACTATCCAAGGCTGTATGCTCTCAGATCGATTCCTTATAAATGTATATTGTATAGTCAAAACACTATCTAAGTGTCATTCTTGATTAACCAATTCGTTGCGAATTATCAGCGCAGTACTGACCCTTTTAAAGTTGTGTTTAAATTGACGTCACCTAAACTAAAAGAAACCTAGAGTCAATTTTCTACACTAATATTATAAAGAGGAAACATTTGTTTGTTTGTTTGTTTGTTTGTTTGAATCGAATAGGCTCCGAAACTACTGGACCGATTTGAAAAATTCTTTCACCATTAGAATCCTACATTATCTGTGATGAACATAGGCTATAAATTATTTTCAAAAAAATTAGAGATCCTTATGAAAATTGCAATAATGTAACCAAAGGTGTAAAAATTTTGAACATAAAATTCTTCATATCGCGTGCGCTGCGAAAACTATTGATGATAGAACAAAAAAATGTTCTACAATATTAAAGAACGTATCAATATCTACAAAAAAGTCAGCGATAGCATATGTCCAACTATTGTGGTTGTGTCAGAATAACAACTTTTATAATTTAAAAAGTGAATAAAAATGACGACCAAAAGCAGACCACTATATTCTTATTTTGGTATTTATTCTTATCCAAATAAATTCCTTCGTAGTAAAGGCTGTTTCAGTACCCGTCGATCACTTTTTGAATGATTGAAATCGGACATTTTATTCAAAAGTTATCATGAGTTTAAAAATGTAAGATACATCGCGACCACAGAATAAATATCAGTTAGTACGGTAGGACAAGTGTCTGGGATTTTTAACACAGGTAACGGGATATTAACCATGATTTATACCATAGATACTATTGATCATGGCGTATGCAACTGCGCCGAAATATCGGGAAACTCAAAAAACATTAAATCATGGTAAATATCCCGTTAACTGTGTTAAAAATGTTGAAAACCATGATAGTTTAAAAAGTGTCTGGGAACTATGGAATGAATGGAAGGGAGTGGTAATACATCAAAGAAATATATATGGGAGGTAGGGGAGCATTGGGCAGTAGAGAGGTTTGGACACCCCCGTGTCATGTCGGCCATAAACCATCATGCCTATCGTCAAATCGGAATTTGATCAGTTAGAATTGACCATGTATAGGGGTGGATTGGCATGATGGTGTATGGCCGGCATAACACGGGGATTTGCCGGTGTCCAAACCTGCCTTACTGCCCAATACTCCCTTACCTACCTTAGACCTTACCTACATATTAACCTCTAAACTTTAAAGGATCATACATCCCGCTCCGGGATCGCCATGTTGTTATTAAATTTTTGTTAAATACCTATAATAAACCCGTGCGAAGCCGGGGCGGACAGCTAGTCTTTCAATATAGAAGGTTAGTCGTGTGACAAAAAAAGTGTATGAGGCGAGTGTGTATGGGACATCTGGAAAGGGAAGCTTAGGCGAACCTTCTTGGATCAAATTGGCGACATTTTGGATAAGGCCAGGTCAAAAGTACCCTAAACCGGCATGTATGAAGAATGTAATGAGAGTGAATGAGGCAAAAGTTGTGTGTCAGGATCGTAGCAAGTGGAGGTCCGTGGTATCTGCCTACCCCTTCGGGAAAGAGGCGTGATTTTATGTATGTATGTATGTACAGAAGGTCGGTTTACTTAACTTTGTTTTATTATTGAATAGACCCATTTAACATTGTGACTGTTCTTCCAATACTATCATTACTTTTTCAGACCTAACCATGTTTATGTCATTTTATTAATGTACATTGTTAAAATTTTGACCTAACTCATAATAGACCACTATTTATTGCAATATACGAAAGAGTAGTGACATCTTTTTTTTTAAACTTAATTTTTGTTGGTTTTCCTTCATTCAAAACTACGATTTTTTTATAGTTAATATCAGCCTTATCTTTATTCTGAATGATGCAATAAAGACTTTGACTTAAACATTAGCAAGAAGAAAAAGATCAGTTAAATAATACGAAGGCATACTAATTCTCAACATTCTTTAGTGATTTCCCAATGCTTTTTTGGATTGTGTCTACTGACACAATCCATATATATGTATATAAATCGCAACTTTGGAACAATAGTTTGTTCTAAAGGTGCGATTTATAGAAATTAGCATCTATTGAAGTGTAACAGGTTTATTATTCTTCTCTTCATGTCTTAAATCAGGATCCTTCATAACTCGGAGTCTCTAGAGCTCAGGGCGTTGACCCTGCAATGCCTGTTGGCCATGAACCGACCAGACCTGGCCAAGAAGCAGCTCAAACTGCTGCAGGATATCGAGGATGATGGCACCTTGACCCAGCTCGCCCAGGCATGGCTTAACTTATCTCAGGTAATTTACAATACTGCATAGCGCTTAATATCAACTGTTCTGCTGTTTAACCAACCACAACCAAGGAGAAGTTAAAATTTGAGAAAACTTTAATGTTTTCTCAAATTTTAACTTCTAACAGTCAAAAACACGTATTAATATTTATGTTGTATATTCTAGGGTGGTCCCGGAGTACAAGATGCCCATTACAGTATCATGGAGCTGTCGGAACGTCTCGGGGCGTTGGGCGCGGGGCCGGCCGCCGTGGGCGCAGCCGCCGCAGCCTTCAGAGGTAAGCAACATTACAGTCAGTATTTTTTTTTATGGAAGAGGGGGCAAACGACCAATGGCACACCTGATGGTAAGTGATTACCACCACCCACAGACAACTGCAGCATCAAGAAGTACTGCAGATGCGTTGCAGTCTAATGATATCCAACTAATTAAAATTAACCCCTTTGCGCCAATGTGCTCTGTGCAATAAACTAAGTTGTGACATTTCAACTGTCCAATTTAGTTCCAGAAATCACCACCACTAATATACTTTTGGCACTATAAGCCGTGTTGTCAACATTCTCCTCCAGCAACACATCTCGAAAGCATCCACTCGTTCTCTACATACAGCATCATCTAGCCATAACACAAGCTCTGCTTACTTTGGGGCTAGATAATGCTGTGTGAAAAAGTCCAGCATTATTTATTTTCTTTAATTAAGTTTTGACACGTAACTTGGTGTTACCAGGCATGTGGGAGGAGGCTGAACAGATGCTGACGGAGGCTCAGGCCCGGGCTCCGCAACAGCCCGACCTGCTGCTGGGGCTCGCGGTCAGCGCCACGCACAGCGGGAAGGCACCCGAGGTAAATATAACAAGCTACTGCACCTGCACGCGAGCGAAGCGTGGTACCAACATTTTGAATTGCCTTTATGTTATTCCAGTTCACTATCTACACCTATTCCAAGTTTCATCCAAATCGGTTCACTGGTTTAGACGTGATTGAAACACAAACATCTAAACATACAGGGGCTTATTACAAGAAAATGAGCCGAGTTTAGACCAAGTCTAACTAAAAAACTTTCCCTAGAAAAACGATCTTTAAATACTCGTACATAGAACGCTTTTTTGTGGTAACAGTTTTCTTTTGAAATGTGTCAACATGAGGTTCAACCAAGGTTTTACGTTTTTATAATAAGTAGCACAAACCTTCAGATTGATTATTATAGGGTCTTTCATTTTAAACTAACTTAATTCAAGAATTGGGTTCAACAAATAAATTAAAAAATATTTTTTTATAATGTTTTTTTTTGTTTTGTTATTAAAATCCCGAGAAAATCGATAAAGACTATTCTTTAATTTGAATGTTGCTTCTTGTATAACTTAGTCCATTCGTGATGTAGCTGCGCTGCGATTGGTGGAACGTCTGTTCTCCTTGAAAATCATTATGCAACATTTCAAAAAAATCAATAAATGATTAATTATTAAGTTATTCATTGTATTTATTTTTTTCAGGTGTCATCCCGCTACCTAGCTCAACTGATCGACAGTCACCCAGAGCACCCCTTCACAAAGGAGTACCAGGCCAAAAGCAACGAGTTCAAACGGTTGGCCGCGCAGTACCAACCCTCCGTCGCAAGCTAGACTTTATCACCAGCACGGAAGGTCCAATATCGTATGGATCATTTGTTTTATTGAGAGTGTATTATTGTATGAGATATTTAAGAGTTTTATCTTTTATTAGCTGGTACCCGCGACTTCGTCAGCAAAATAACATACTTATTAGCAACGCCATCTATTGCCTTTAACTGTAACTACCAACTCCCCATACAAACTTTCAACCCTTATTTCACGCCCTCCATGATTAATATATAGATTTTTCTGTCATAAGAACCTTCTCCTGACAATAACAAACACAACAACAAAAAAAATTGTGAAATCGGTCCAGCCGTTCACGCGTGATGCCGTGACCAAGGGATATGGGGATTCATTTTTATTATAGAGAAGAAGATAGTACCTAACAAATATCTTATTCTTCTTTAAACGAAAGACCAGCCTTATCTCTTAGCTAGAATAGATTAAAATTATGATTTGAGATGATTGAGTTTGATAGCGGATGTAGAAAATATGCTTTTGCCAAAATCAACTACAAAAACGGCTTAAAACAGGTATCTAAGAGATATGGTGTTTTAAAGTAAGTAAGTTCGTATGAGTCAGTGGCCAACTCTGGTGACGGAGTTTTTAGGCCGCCTTAAGGCCTCCGTCATGGCTTAACGACTTAATAACTGGGACCGACAATTTAACGTGTCCTCCGAAGCACGGAAGCGCTCAGATGAAAATGCCACTGGCGGTCACCCATCCACTTACGGACCGTTTCGAACGTTGCTTAACTTTGACGATCTATGAGGAACGACTAAGCGACTAAGCTTGTGGGCGTGCACGAGAAATCCCAGTGAGTTTCCCATCCAATGAGTTTGTTTAGGTGTTTTGATGTTTGTATGTTTGTGTTTCAATCACGCCTAAACCAGTGAACCGATTTGGATGAAACTTGGAATAGGCGTAGATAGTTACCTGGAATAGCACATAGGCTATTCAAAAGCCGCGCGCAGTAGCTAGTTCCTAATAGAAAGCCTAATACAATTGTTTGTTGGTGTGTCTGTCTTGGTAAGCCGTTAGAGGTCAAAATAGAAACCACTATTTCAATAAAAGCTATAATCATAATCGTTATCATCATCCTCATCAATAGTCTCGTTCAGTAAGTGGTAGCTTCGCAACTTCTCGAGCGCTTCCGCAGCGCGAAGCAAGCCGGGCGCGAGTGCTTCGTCACGTGATTTGGTCGACCACTCGCTTGAGTCTGTGGTGGTTTCACGGTGTAGTTTGCCTGACTCACCTGGAAATGTACTCAAGTTAAATAAAACTCAAGTTTCTAATGGTATTGACTAAAGAGGAAAGCAGAAGAGAATATTTTTCTGTTAATATACGCCCAACGGATCTAGGCATTCGTGAAGTTAGCCGTTTGTCTGCGTAGCAACGCTTTTTCATACAAAATTGTTAACTTCACGAATGCCTAGATCCGTTGGGCGAACTGTACGTTTCTATGTACCAATCGAAAATTACAAGCTAGGTTAGCTAGCTAACAAGCAATAAGGTTGAAAATGAGACTCTTCATAGTAGAAAACTAGAAAATTCGCAAGCGAATCAATACCGTATCTCAAAGCATTAAATGCCATTCAAATCTTACCATTGGGATACACAGAAACTTCAATGGGACTCTCTATAGGTGGCGCGGTGAACGCTTCCAACTCCTGCTCGGTTCTGCTCTCCTGGTCCAATAGTTCTTGCTTGCGATGCCGTCGCCAAGCCTTTTGTAGGTTGAATCTCTCCGGCCTGAAAAAACATCCACGTTGTTATGTCATCCTGGTACAAAAGATTAGTTTGCTTGTCTGCGCAGTAGGCTGTGGGTTTGATTCCCAGCAGCCTTATTGAAATCCATTCCCAGTTGTCACCCTAATAGAACTCACCCAATCACATAATACGAAAATGACAATTGAAGTCCAGAATGGGTTTCAAATGTCAAAATAAGTCCATGTCCATTGCCAGTTGAATTACACAACAAGGCCCCAGGTCATGCTTATTGATTGTGTGTAGTGGTGTTAGTATTGTTATTTTTAAAGGAAACTATGAGCCCTAACACCATTACGAATGTATCCCGAATTCGCGGTAAATATTCTCTCACATGTCGTTCAAGATCATTTGAAGGTGTCAATAAAAGGGAGTCAGAGGCAGGTCCAAATATATTTTTTAGCATCTATTTTTTTATCTAGCAATGTCTTCCATTCCAGGTAAAGCGTCCCCTATTGACAAATTTAAGCTTGCTTAATAATCCCTTACTTCTCTCCTTCTTTGTATACTCTGGCCTCTATGTTCTGTATATCGTGTCGGATGTCAGCTATCATCAGCAGCATCAGGTCCAGGGAGCCTTTAGGGCCTCTTGCACCCCGTGGTCCCCTAAGACCCGAGTCACCTTTAGGCCCTTCCATTCCAGGCGGGCCTGCTGGACCCTGAAATATAACAATGAACAATAAAATAGAAATGAATGTCGACTTTCGCACAGTCCATTCATATTTTCTTTGGTCTGCTTCTTCCGCGATTTCTCCCCACATGTAAGAGTTAGACCATGGCATAAAAGTCATTAGGCCCTAAAACTTCCTCAGACTTACAAGGTACGCAGAAGAGTCACCAAAACCGATAAATGTATTCTTCTTCTTGTCATGTCTCTAATAGTTATTTTGAACAAAATGTGAAGAAATAATTTTTAGACAAATTGTTGTTAGTTCTTCAAACTTACCCTAGGGCCTCTTTCACAGCGGCAGAACCCGCCTTCCAAAGGCGCTGTTGCGTCCAACACTCTGTTGGTGTAAGTCCCATCAGCAAACTGTTCAGGACCTGGAAACCGTTGGATGTTTTTACACAAACAGGGAGAAATTGAGTCAATTTAGCCATCAATACAGGGAATTCGGGTTATTCGCCTGTAAATTGCGTTCTCCGAAAAAATACTCTGCATTTTTATGCTTGTTTCACCATCTCTTGTAAGGCAGATGGATGTCTTACCATCTCCCTTCATAACGGCAGTCTCCATGAGTTTCTTCAGCGCGGCCTGTGTTGTGTGCAACTGGTCGTTCAGTTGCTTCACCTTTCGCGACAGCCAGGTCACGGTATCGCAAGGTGCGTAACAGCGGGAAGAAGCCCTGATTAGTGGCAGCGGTTCCTGGAAAGAGGCAACTAATTTTGACCATCTACAGCCTATTCTATAGAAGGCTTATGAATACTAGTCATTGGTATCCCCATTGTTTTTCGAGAAGGAACAGTGTTGTGCCGCCTCTATCTCTTAAAATGGCATCACTTCATGGGTCCAGGTTTCGCCTATGTAGATAGAATAGGTAACCTGGTAGTATTTATTTATTGTAGTAAGACAAGAGGTCGTATTTTAGGTTAGGTTTCATAAGTGAATTAGGTATACCTATGTCGTTTTCTAGTAATGGACAGAGGAATGCTTGCAGTGACAGCTGTTCGAAGAACCAGGTATACCAGGGTTTCAGAACCGAGTAAGAGAGTTCACCACGCAATGAACAGAGGAATACGTATTTGCCGTTAAAACTTAACGGCAAATACCTAATCCTCTGTTCTGTAAACCTGGTAGGCAGAGATACCTCTGTCTACCAGGTTTTCATAAGTTACAGAAGTTTACCGGTATAGCAATAGGCAGAGAAACGGGTAACCGCCGCTCGCAATGCTTGCCATCGGCGGTGATGTACAGCGGATGGTCGCACTCGCAGTGGTAGCCTCCAGGGTCGTTCACGCAGCGTTGCTCGCAATCTCCGTTGTTTGTTGCACACTCGTCTATATCTGGATATTAAATATCAGCATCCTTACCATTTATCTATTGTAGAACCTCTGTTCTGAAAGTTACATTTGAAATTAGCCAAAATCATATTTTTTTAAGTATTACAGCGATTTGGCCACTGACTCATACGAACTTACTTTTTTTAGCGATAAAACCCCCTATCCTATTTTAATCTATTCTAATCTCAGCAATATCATGGAGATGGGCTGATTATCCTTCACTGGGAGTAACGTCGAGAGTTTGTTTAGGTATATTTTACGAAGGTAGCATCTTCCACACTAGTTTGAAAGACTGCCTAACTTTGATGCAAAACTTACCAACATTCTATACAATCTTGTTTTCCAACAAAACTATAGGGCCTTATGTAGGTATAGGTATAGGAACAACCAAAGATTGGTCCTTGGAAAAAGCTTACCAGTACAATATGGCTGCACCTTCTTTCTGTAACTATCTAGCTGGAACTGGAAACCACTGTGACAGGTGCACCATATCCTCTGGTCGCGTACCTCACACGCCTGCTCGCAGAGCTTCAGACTGCACGGGTCTACCACCTTTGGGATACATCTGAGAACAGCAAAAATTATAGAGATCATTACGTTTTAATACTAAAAAGAAAACCGACTTCAATGTTTGACTCGAAACGCGGTGTGACTCAGGGCGTCAAGCTGTCGATTCGATTTCTATTTGTGACATGGCTAGGAGGGAAGGTGTTTAGAGTTTTACGGGGAAACTATCAATCCCTCAGGAATAAAATTTATATGGGACCACCTCTGGAGTATACCCTTTCAAACATAAAAAGAATTTTGCAAATCGGTCAACAAATGGCGGAACAATCGCGTAACAAGATAAAAAAAAAACATACAGACGAATTGAGAACCTCCTTTTTTGAAGTCGGTTGATTAATGTATGACCTTGGACAAATGCAATCTTTGGATGCTTTTTGGTGAAAATTATAACGAGATGTCGCTAGCTCAGTTCTCTAACGGCTCAATGAATATCTGTTTAGAATCTCTTCAAAGAATCGTTCGTGGAGTAGCTTTCTTAATCGTTTTGCAATAGATCATCGAAGTTTCGCATTCTGCTCGGTCACAACTGAGCGCTTCCGTTCTTTAGAGGGAACGTTCAATTGTTGGTCTCAGCTATAAATAAAGGCATTAACCAAAGACAGATGTAGGTATTTCAGGAGGCGCTTAATTTAATATGCACTAGAGTTACTTACGCCCCAGATCATATACATGGTTTTTCATTTTTAACCGACTTCAAAAAAAGGAGGAGGTTATATGTTCGGCTGTATGTATGTTTTTTTTTTATGTATGTTCACCGATATTTCCGTCAGTTGTGGACCGATTTCCAAAATTTTTTTTTTGTTTGAAAGGGTATACTCTTATAGTGGTCCCATATAAATTTTATTCCTGAGGGATTAATAGTTTTCCCGTAAAACTAAAACAATCACTGAACTTTAAGAAAATTGTGGCCCGATTTCCAAAATTTTTTTTTTGTTAGAAAGAGGTATACTCTCAACGTGGCGCCACATATTTTTTTTTCCTGAGGGATTAATAGTTTTCCCGTAAAACTAAAACAATCACTGAACTTTAAGAAAACGATATTTCCGTCAGTTGTGGACCGATTTCCAAAATTTTTTTTTTGTTTGAAAGGGTATACTCTTATAGTGGTCCCATATAAATTTTATTCCTGAGGGATTAATAGTTTTCCCGTAAAACTAAAACAATCACTGAACTTTAAGAAAATTGTGGCCCGATTTCCAAAATTTTTTTTTTGTTAGAAAGAGGTATACTCTCAACGTGGCGCCACATATTTTTTTTTCCTGAGGGATTAATAGTTTTACCGTAAAAATAAAACAATCACTGAACTTTAAGAAAATTGTGGACCGATTTCCAAAATTTTTTTTTGTTAAAAAGAGGTATACTCTCAAGGTGGCGCCATATATTTTTTTCCTGAGGGATTGACAGTTTTCCCGTAACATTAAAAAAACCTCATTCTCACTACACAACACACCCTGACTCACAATCTGAGTCAAACATTAAATATTTTGAAAGGGTATTACACCCGAGGTAGTACAAAATATTTCTTTTCCTTATGGATTGATAGTTTTCCCCCTTGCTGAACTCCGGTCTGTCCTTTAGTAGGTCTGCCCATGACTTCTCTTATCCTTTCCTACTTAAGCTACGATAAGCAAAGTCTTAATGTACTCGTAGCTTACTATATTATTTACACATACACTTTTATTGATTGACAGTTTTCCCGTAACATTAAAAAAACCTCATTCTCACTACACAACACACCCTGACTCACAATCTGAGTCAAACATTAAATAGTTTGAAAGGGTATTACACCCGAGGTAGTACAAAATATTTCTTTTCCTTATGGATTGATAGTTTTCCCCCTTGCTGAACTCCGGTCTGTCCTTTAGTAGGTCTGCCCATGACTTCTCTTATCCTTTCCTACTTAAGCTACGATAAGCAAAGTCTTAATGTACTCGTAGCTTACTATATTATTTACACATACACTTTTATTTACACAGTATTTATTTACTTACACTAAAAAGTGAAAAATAAAAATTTTTGAAAAAAAAAATTGAACCGACTTCACAGAACACAAACAGAAGAACCTTCTACACACTAAAAAGAGAAAAATAAGAATATAATTTGAAGTCGGTGCCAAGTAAATACGATTAGGTACCTATCAAAAAAAGAAATCGAGCGATAGCGTACCAGGATACAATTTTGCACCCAAGTTCTTTTGAATTTCTTAGATGTAAATGAATAGTTGGCACCGACTTCAAATTATATTCTTATTTTTCTCTTTTTAGTGTGTAGAAGGTTCTTCTGTTTGTGTTCTGTGAAGTCGGTTCAATTTTTTTTTTCAATTTTTTTTATAAACTATACAAACTGACAGGGCCTCATTTTTGGATTGTAAATAGACGTTTGAGCGTATCAATTTCATTCTAAGTCGATTTAAATTTTCACTTCAAAATTATTCTTTTATTGATTTTTAGGACATGTTGCATAATGATTGTCAAGGGGAACAGACGTCCCACCAATCGCAGCGCAGCTACATCACGAATGGACTAAGTTTTGCAAGAAGCAGCAATTTATTGAAAATAAAGTCTTTATCGATTTTCTCGGGATTTTCATAACAAAACAAAAAAAATCATTACATAAATATTTTTAATAATTTTTTTGAACCCAATTCCTGAATTAGGTTAGTATAAAATGAAAGACCCTATAAAGTAGCTTACACGGACACAGCATAGAATACTGGGGGGCTATTTGCGTTCTCCGATGCTTTCTAAATGCTTATCTACTGTCACTTTGTCCCGTCGTGGAAATCCAGCTAGAAACACTAACCTGCCAGCGATGAAGACATGAGTGTCACAGCAATGCAGCCGCAGACACTGCATGTCAACTCCGTCCACATGGCACAGCTCTCGTGTACGCAGCAGGCGATCTGTTGGGCATATGCTGGACATATCCGTGCTGGAAGAAAGAATAGATTGTGAACACGGCACGATGATCATGTTATCAGATTAATGACAGAGGCGAATTAAATTATTATCTCTTTTCTTACACTAATCGTGAAGTAATATCGTTGGAAAGAGATCGTTCAAGTTCCGTCTCCAATTTGAAAAAAGTAACAGTGAGCTGGTCTGGTGATAGAATCTGGAGCAATAGAACTCCTCAGTATATTACACTTTAAAATCAGTTTTTGGGCTCGTTTCAATCAGCTCATGGCAACTTATCAAAAATTGATGAAACCAATAATTGACTCAACATACCACATAGATGACGATAAACACAAGTGGGTATATTTATGTACATAAATGTATAGTTAATGGATGTTGGTGTATCGTCCTTTGATAACAATTTGTCGAAGCTTCATTGAGCAAATAACTTTGCTATCAAGGAACTACAGCCACTACGGTGATCGAGAAACATGAGTCATCCTTATCGAAAAAGTGGCCTAGTTTGTATTACATCATGGTTTTTATCTTGTATACAGCTCCTAATCCATCATTCAATAAACTTATAGGCTGTCATTAATAAACACGAACTAGGGTGGTATTAGCGCTAATCCAAAGCATAAGGCTGTAGTAGGTCAATTCAGTATTAATAAACAAAGACCAAGGAAGAACTAAGCTAATTCGACTCTACTCTCGGAGTAAGAGTTACTCCTAGGCGCCACCTAGTATAGAGATGGAGTAGGCAGACGTAACACCAAAAAGTTTTAGAAGAATAAAACCTCTTTGAATAAAACAGATTGTCAAATACAAATTATTGTCTATCTCTGTCATTCATATAATTAATGACAGAGATAGACAATATTTTGAATGATAATATCATTCGTTCATTCACTCTTTTTCTACTAATCCCGATGTAAAGAATGTATTACTCATTCGAGGCTACTACCAGTTTATTAATAACATCAAAATATTCAAGTTGCTCCTTCGCTACTAAAGAAGTAACAAGTCTGAGAGTAGTCTCGTATTAAGCTAGAATTAGGGTAATCTAATTAATAAGGCCGATAGATAATAAACCTTCTTTGGTACGTAGTACGTACCTAAACATCAGTATTCTGATGATGATTTGAATACTACGTTATCTAATGTGTTACCTACTACGTCTAATTGGGCATGCTTAAAGGTTTTTCGATTTCCATTTTAAAAATGTCACATAAAAAAACTCTGGCAGCTATTACGCACTCGTGGGTGAGATCAAATTGGTTAACAACTTTTGGTTAAGGGCTGGTTTCACCAAACTTTGTCTAACAGAGCGTTAGTTAATGAATAAATAAATAATGCTGGACTTTTCACACAGCAGCTTGTGTTATGGGTACTAGATGACTGATAAACTACTTATACTCGTATACTTTTAGTTATAAATAAATAATAATAAATAATGCTGGACATTTTCACACGGCATCATCTAGCCCCAAAATAAGCAAAGCTTGTACCTACTATGGGAACCAGATAACTGGTATACTACCTAAATAGGTACTAGGTACTTGTTTGTAAATATGTACATACATATTATACATAGAAACACCCAGACCCGAGACAAATATCTGTAGGTCATACAAACATTTGTCCCGCGGCGGGGATCGAACCCGCAACCTTCTGCGCAATTGGACAAAGTGATCCCAGCGGTCCTACTGAATAAATGCTTTTTGACTTTTGACTTTTGACTTGGACATCAAATTTAGTTTCCTACTCAAGCAGTTCCACCTATTGCAGTGAGTTAAAAACTACATAAATAATATTTTTATGCCTAATAATTAATTAATGAAGATGGCCTTAATTACTAGGTCGAGAATAACTAAGTCTATCTACACATGGTGTCATTACTCATGTAGGTACCATCAAATCAATTATCTGAACTCAACGTTCCGAGAACCGACATCAAAGGGATTCTGTGTAAAGCATAGTTAAACAACAGTTAGTACCTACTGCGAAACCACAGCCTAAATCACAGTTAGTATGCCAGTTTCACAGCTTAAATAATAGTTTGTATGAACGCCCTATTTATAAATGAGTGATAGTTAGGTACTTCACAGTGGTACTTCATAACGTGGTGCATTGTACGATGCAGTCAATGACCTGCCTACATTGATTTTATTATGGACTTTTTTAAGCTATGTCGCCCTAGTAATGTATTTTAAATTTCGAAGGTCGGTTTGCTTCCTGATCTTCCAGGCAAAACATCGTTTTCAAAAAATATATTCACTGGATTCGGAAGGAAAACGCTATTTAGTTCCGGCGGTTTAAGTAGTTCATACATAGGCACTTAGGAAGGGACCCTTGTTGGTTGCCCTAATTCTTCACGATTATCACCAAAGAAAATATTTAGGAATTTCTGTGATCCTGACCCAGCCATCAGATCCCTATATAAAGATCCCCATAATATGCCATCATAATGTAAAAATACTGTGTTCATAAGTAGGCAAATTTTATAGTTTCTTTCATTTGAACAGAATTTTCCAGATCAGCTGATTCTAAAAAAGTGTTCACATGATGTTCCAGATTAGATATGCTTTGGAAGCTCGTAAAAATAAGAGACGAAATGATTTCACAGTCACTTCACTTCCTGAAACACTCACACATCAATCACGTCTTCAGGGTTATAGATGTCTTCTGGCTGGTACCCATTGTCCTGGCTGAGTACCAGGGCAGCAGAAACCAGCAGGAGTCCACTGTACGTGGAGACGTTCGGCGCACGCATCGCGACTGACCGGCGACAAATGCAAGCGTGGACGTTCGAACTGTAGCTACTCGTATGCTCGATGATATAAAATCTCGGATGCAGCTTTGATGATTGGATTAATGGGTTTTCTTTATTTTAGGACAAGGTCGACACGGCTATTTTAGAGATCTAGTATGATTTCCGTTATTTTAAAATGTTTATGCGAAGCTTTTTAATTTTAGCAATCTTTATTTTACTGTAGATTTCTTAGGTTCTTAGGAACAGTTTCATTTTCCTCTGGTGCACGACCCACGACCTAATCGCTTTCATTATACTAGCTGTGCACTAGTTAAAGTTTTCTGATGAAATCAGATATGTGATCCGATTACGTATGAATCGCGCACTTCTAGGCTTTCACTCGCTAACCGCCATGCCATAGAAGTCGGTGATACTAAGATTGGAAACAAGAACAGAGTGGTGGTGGCTAGGAACAGTTCAGAAATAAACTAATAGCGTTGTTTTTGGGGTAACGTTGACCGCCAGGGACGTTTCTGTTTACCTAAAACATTACGGTGACTACACGTTTGTAGATAAGATAGATTCTTGTTGTTACTAGTTGATACGATTTAAATAACCACGCCTCAATGGCTAGTGGGAGTCAGACTTGAACACTAATGGTTTCATAATAAGTTAGAGCCGATATCAAATCTTGATTTTGCAGATCGGAGAGAGCTGCTGTAGAGCTGTGTTAGCTGAGGCAGATATTCTCTTAGATCTTATAGGGAATTCAAGATAAACTAAGGGGCAGTCAGAGGTTCGAAGTTCGGCACCTTGCTGCAAGTTACCCTAATCAAAGAATCTTGAGGAAACTGATGTGCTAGACTTGATAGAATGTCTTGCCTTGAGAATACAGTCACGGACCGTATCGAGGATGGAGGCTAGAAAAAAAGCGTTCTATTTTACCGTCACGACACCTACATAGGTCAAAACGTCACAGTGCGAAGTGCACAGCCGTGAGTCAGTCCATAGATTGTTCCATTGTTATGGTAGTACGGAAGAGCGTTTCTAGGATTAGTAAAAAAAATTATAAATCTAGTAGGTACCTAAGTACATCAAGTCAAAATGTCGAGAGGTCTAACGGTCGAATGGTCGAGAAGACGAAAGGTCAAAAATGTCAATGTCAAAAAGGACAAAAATATTAAAAATCTCAAAAATGTCAACAATGTCAAATGTCAAAGTTCAAACTTCGTTCCAACCGAGTGTTCCACGAAACTCGCGACTTTTTTTTTTAAATTTTCCATGGTGATACGATCTGTACGGAGATGTTTGTTTACTGACAGTGTTCAAGGTCGCGGCGTATCGTACTATTGACACCGTTTCCTGTGCATTCATTATAGGATTATGTTTGTATAAGTAATATTTTTTCATTCGGTTCCTGGTATTTGATCTGGTGCTTTGCCTTCTGTAAGTAAGTAGACTTTGTGTTGAATACCTAGGTTCCTCAGGCCAGTGTGTCCCATTCCATTGAAACTACTGAATTCCATTTTAAGCCATTCGATGAAAATAAAATAGGCTTGCTTCACTAGCTCGATCAATAAACTTAAAATACTAGGTTTTTATCTATGTTGATCTCTTAAAAATCAAAATTATTAAATCACACCTACATATTCCTCTTATGGAGAGGCAGAGTAGATTTTTGCATTATTTTTGTTGTAGGAAACTCTTCGGTCATGTGCGTTGTGCGTCCCTGATCCAAGTTTTTGGCCGCAACTTAATTGTTCATGTCATCAACCGAACATGTTAGTATTCCAACATTTATAACAATTTAGCAAATGTAGGTACTGGTTGTCACGTATTTGAATAGCAAGTCTGTGTGAACAACAACTTATGTATTGTACAGATATGAATCACAGAAGTCTGAAAGAAAATTGAAATGCGTTTGAGGAGCAAAAAGAACACTTGGCTGACAATGGTAGAGCCATCAGCAAACAATATTTTTTGTTAGGTAAGTAAGTACCTACCTACCTAAGTAATTTCAGTTTCATTTTTTGTGTGGTAGCAAAGATCCAATTGGTAGGTAAGTACCTATGCTAATGCTATGCTATGCACCAAGAAGTGAAGTGAGAGAGAAGAAGAAGAAGACTGAGCTAAGATGTTACTGATTAGGCGGTATAGTCGCTCAGGGACAAAGCCCTTTTTTTTGTTCATATAAATAAATAATAATAAGTATGCTAATAGGCAATGATGGATGAGCTTACAATGCAATGCAAAATTTTGGCTTGGGCCAATTTTATTATCTATTTGGACATGCCTTTGACTGTGACTACTCTTTAGACATCTCCAAAGCATTCTTCAGTGATTCACATTCTTTTAGCAGGTACCTATTAGTATTTTTAAAAGATAGAGGTAAGTAATTTGCATAGAGAAACCTGCAGGTATCTACGTTTAGTTGCGCACGTGGACCATCAGTCTCATTTGTGTTTAGGTATACCTAACCCAGATCGGTAATTCACCGAACACAACAGTCCCTTTCTTAGTTATAACGAGGAAGATCCAATTTCACCCCAGAAATCCCCGCACATAGGTACAACCTCGGATTTCCCACTCAATAAAAATACCGCCTTCAAAGTAATTAACATTTTTACCGGTTACAGAATATTCATGAAATCTAGTTTTGGAAATATCAAGCGACTCTCGATTCTATTATCAATACGTCACGGGGAAATCGCAAGTCCTCTGTTTTCCACTTTTCCATTCAGTTAGTGCTTGCTCGGACACCGGACGCAAACGTCCTTCGCAAACAAATAAAATAACTTAGTAACTTATCGTCAAAAAATTAAAACTAAAACTGTCTTGAATATTTTTCAGTATGTTCCAATTATTTATTTTGGCTAGTATATTTTCAGTTGTGATCGCGTTCGGATTTTTGCAACCAGGAGACCAAAACTTCCTAGGAGCACTCAGCAAAGATCAGATAAACCTTGACGATTATTCTGGATTTTATAATAGGGAATATCAGGATAATGCAGAAAATCGCGCTTTGAATAATGACATGCATCTTCTAGTAAGGGATCAGAATAAAAATGAGGGTTCACTCGATGTACCACGAGGTTATGAGTATCAAGGAATTCACAGCGGAAGAGAACACGCAAAGAGCTTCATGAATGAGTGGATAGTTGAAGTGGATGGAACTGAGGAGGTGGCGCAGCTGGTGGCATTGGAGCTTGGATACGTGTATGGAGGATCGGTAAGATTTTATAAATATTTCATATAAGTGGCTGCCTAGGCCTACCTGCCTACCCATCATGAGATTGATCATCTACTAATCGTATCGTCCAATTTGACATGCTACTTGTACTTTTACAAATTGTATCAAACTAAAAAACTTAGGCCTTTATATCTATGTTAGATGATTTATACAGCGTCAGGAGGCAATCCATGCCTACACTTAACGAGACGCTGTAGTGCCTGGGACATTTTTTGAGATGGAATAGCCTTGCCCAGCACCTAAACCATCCTCACAGCTTAATCAGCCTGGTCCACAGGAAAGACGACGTCGAGACGTGTGGAGCTGACTAAGCTGCGGGTTTCCTCACGATGTTTTCCTTCACCGTTAAGAAGCTCGTGTTAAAGCGCATTTAAATTAAACGAAACAAAAAAACCATTGATGCACGGCCGGGATTTGAACTCACGACCTTCGGATTGAAAGTCGAGGCACAACCCCATTCGACCAACAGGGCTCTTAAATTGTATCAATAATAAAGTTTTATTTTCTCCACACGATATACAACAGTTACAATAGGTACTTAAATCTACATAATTTTATGTGGGTGAAAATACGGCTACCCCTCAGCATTTGCTCCAACACCTCGAGTGTTGGAGCGCTGGTTTTCAGTGGCGCCATACCCGTTGTGACGCAGCACTTGCTGCGACACGCGTCTTATAGCATAAATAACTTATTAGATAAAAAACAATTAAAAAAGACACTAAGGAATCAGGTCACTTACAATACTTTTAAATGATTATTAGGTACACTATCAGTAACGTACTGGGATTTGTAAGAACTTGGGATCAATTCAATTCAATTCAAAACGTTTATTGCTTCATGTTAGTAGATAGATCTTAAAATAAAATAGTGTTTCATAACATGAACCCCGCTGGGCACTGCAACATTTGGTACTTAGCTTAGGTATTTCTAACTTACAATCTAACTTAAGTAGGTTAGTAATAAATTGTCACAGATCTTTTCTAAATTTAATCAAAAGAAAAATTTTTGGTTTAAGGTTTAGGTACAATTATTTAAGAACCTGAGTTTACTTTTTGCATCTTTTATTGTCTTCTAAATAATCTTGAATATTGTAATAACTTTTTTCTAATAAATAAGATTAATTTTTTTTGTAAATATTATATTTTCTTCAATGTTTTGTAGTTCTAACTCAGAACTACAAACTCAGAACTTCTGAGGGTAAATTATTATAAATCTGGATTGACATATTGTATGTTCCTGGTTAACTATCATCGATCAGCCTGCTGGCTGACCATGAAAACGATCTCTAATGGAGAATAGAGTTAAGTAAATACATTTTAGGGCAAAAATCTTATAAAAAAAAAATACCTTATCGTTTAAGTTTAGACTGTACCTAAACTTAAATAAATGCCATATCTAGTATGTTCCATGTAGTGGTCATGGTCGATCGAAGCGCTCGTTGTCGTGCTTGTTAAGTCGTTCTTGATAGATCGTCGAAGTTAAGCAACGTTCGAAACGGTCTATAAGTGGATGGGTGCCCGCCAGTAGCATTTTTATCTGAGCGCTTCCGTGGTTCGGAGGGCTCGCTACTATTTAAGTCGTTCAGCCAGAGATTGGCCACTGACTCAAACGAACTTACTTTTAGAGTGGTCATGCTAAACAAGCAGTGTTTGTCGTTTGGGATATAGTGTCATTGTTGAAAGTACGCCTATCCCTTATCCTCGCTCATAAATCATATTATCTCCCTTAACAATTCAAAGGGTCCATCCAAGCTGGATGGATTGATGTCGGCTTTTCTTTGATGTCTTGGCATTAGATAACTTCCTTAGTCGGCATTGAAACGACCTCTTGTTAGCGCAGTGGGTGAAGGCTCGACTGCGACGTAGAATGTTGCGGGTTCGATCCCCGCTGCGGGACAAATGTTTGTATGATCTACAAGTAATGTCTCGGGTCTGGATTGTATTTACAAACGGAAAGTATTTAAGTAGTAAGTACCTACCTACCTATATCAGTCATGTAGTAAGTACCCATAACAAGACAAGCTCTGCTTACTTTGGTGCTTGATGATGCATGAAATGTCCAGCATTTAGTTTATAAGTATTTTAATGTTCTGCCGGGATTCACATTGATATCATTTTTATTTTAATCGAGTGAAAACGGGACTGGGGGAGAACAAAGTGGACCCATGATTTTGAACCAACTAGTGCAACTTCAGATAGCAAAAGATAGGTTGTGCGTACGTACTGTACCTATCTTTAAAATCTTCAAATGCCTTTTGACATCCGTGACCTTGTCATATCTTCCCGATTCTAGGAATTCACTTCCTTCTGCAGATATTTACTAATTAATGGAATCCGTTATGTTTTGCCATTCCATAATTAGCAATAGGGCGAAGCTATTTTAATTGGGTCGGTTGTATAATGCTATGTCTTCGAAACACCTTATGCTGGCATCCGAGGGTTGCGTGAAATAGACAGATGCTGCGGTAGACGGTTTAGGCAGTTAGGTACAAGATTTGCTTCTAATTGTTATTAACATAATTATTATTAAGAGCCGTGTTGGTCGAATGGGGTTGAAGGTCGACTTTCAATCCGAAGGTCGTGGGTTCGAATCCCGGCCGTGCATCAATGGATTTTTCGTTTCTTAAAATGTATATGTGCTTTAACGGCGAAGGAAAACATCGTGAGGAAACCCGCAGCTTAGTCAGCTCCACAAGTGTTGACGTTGTCTTTCCTGTGGGTCAGGCTGATTAAGCTGAGAGGATGGTTTAGGTGCTGGGCAAGCCTATTCAATCTCAAACAATGTCCCAGGCACTGCAGCGTCCCTTTAAGTGTAGGCATAGGTTGCCTCTTGACGCTGTATAAATCATCTATTAAAGATGTAAAGGCCTAAGTTTTTTAATTATTATCATAATTATTTAGCACCACACCTATTGACTTTTCTGAAGATACGTTGATTAAGCTGAAGATGGTTTAGGTTCTGGGCAAGTCTATTCCAATGTCCTAAGCACTACCAGACAGCGTCGCGTGAGTGTAGGCATAGGTTGCCTCCTGACGGACGCTGTACCTTTATGTAAATAGGTATATCTAGGTAGACATACGACATGGTAATTTGTTCATCATGTTGGGCAACCGATGCGGAATATTTTAGCAACGTCCATCATGACGTGACATCCAGGAATATCGCACATCGTGCAACGGTGCCAAACACGTTCGACAAACTGTTGCATATTGGCTGCAAATTTCATGGGTCCCAAACCCATGAAATGTATTTTAGTCTAAGTTAAAGAAATAAAATATTTTGTATTTTTGTATTAGTCTTAAGCTTCCGCCCGCAGCTTAGCACGGGTAGGACCAGCATAAAAATAAACTATATAAATATAAAGAAAATACTTTTTCATTTAGGAATTGAATGTACTTAAATCAATCAATAATTTAATATTCAGTACCTAAGCTTCAACTGATCATTGGTTGTTTCATTTTAATTAGAAGAAACCCCATTTTGTTTGTTTCTCAATTTAAACAGGTAGGCTTTGGCAATAAGGTCGTAGGGCTTAACCCTACAAGTGACATATTTTCTACTCAAAATTGTGTAAATTTACCTACTCGAATGTCATCTTATCTGCTCTATTTTATAGGAGAGATGGTCCTCCTCCGTCCTGGTCGTATTCCTCAATGCTGAGGGTCGTGACCTCCTTTAGGTATCTCCTTCTCCCTAATTATCTTTCTCCATCTTCCTCTGTCCCCGGCAGTATGAAGAGATGGTCAATGGTAGGTATATTTAAGCAGGCTGGCCATCACCAATTGAGATTTGATTTAGAGGACAGTCAGCCTTACCAACTTGTAACCCCCGTTTTGAGCCTGCATGCCTAGTGTAGGCTTTGATGAAGTTTACTGTAGGTAGGTACAGTTCGCCCAACGGATCTAGGCATTCGTGAAGTTAGCCGTTTGTCTGCGCAGTGAACGCTTTTTCATACAAAATTGTGTTTTGCACAGACAAACGTAACTTCACGAATGCCTAGATCCGTTTGGCGAACTGTACCTACATTAAAAAAAGCCCACACCCAAAACATAATAAACTTTGGGCGTTATTTGCATCAGATAAGTAAATCAAACCGATGACGCGAGAGTCAAGTGGCCCTTGAGATAAAACGTAGGTATATAACCGCAGATACGCATATCTGTTACGTAACTATGGGATTTTGTAATTAATAAGCACTAGATAGAGTTTTATTGTCTACTGGATAGCGTGGTTTAGCTCGAGTGGTACTGTCAGCGACGAGAGTTCATCATCATTTCATGATTCCCCTGCTCTTATCCAAGAGATCAGCATAACACAACATGTATTATTTTTCCTCCACAGCTCCACTCACTCCTATCATTCGTCAACTCTGTGCATCCATTCCTTTCACATTAATTTCCTCTCTCACACAATCCAACCATTTTTTCGGCCCTCCTCTACTTGCAACACAATTTTGTATGAAAAAGCGTTCACTGCGCAGACAAACAGCTAACTTTACGAATGCCTAGATCCGTTGGGCAAAATGTACAGTACGCACAACCGATCTTAGCTGTCTGAAGTTAGGTGCAATAGACGATTGCGCAGGTTTGGTAGAGTAAGCGAGATAGCACGATTTTAGGCGTCATCAAAAATGGGTTCTGCGCAGCTACTTCCGAGAGCTAAAGACGGCCTCTGTAGCGCAGTGGGCGAAGGCCCGCCTGAGACGCAGAAGGTTGCGGGTTCGATCCCCGCCGCGGGATAAATGTTTGTATGATCTGCAAATATTTATTTCGGGTCTGGGTGTTTCTATGTATAATATGTATGTATTTACAAAACAAAAAGTATATAAGTAGTATATCAGTCATCTGGTTCCCATAGTACAAGCTTTGCTTAGTTTGGGGCTAGATGACGCTGTGTGAAATGTCCAACATTATTTATTTAGAACGATTGTGCGTATTGTACATAGGTATAGATAGGTACCCCAAGCCACACTTATATTCGTAGCTCTTTTGGTAACATTGGTTTTCATTCCTCAACGTGTCCATACCATGCCAAACCTAGCACTCTACCTACGCACCTAGATTTTCTAATCTTCGGAGCTGGTAGTTTTACCAAATCGTCTTGATTCTCACTCCCTAAAGCTCCATCTATAGGTAGATTAGGTAGGTACCTCTTTTAATTGACATGCATGAGAGAGCAACAAAAAAAATATTTTCTCTCCGGAACCTTGCTAAAGAAGCATGGAACGGAGTTTTGAGGTCTACAACGCGCCGGCTCGAATTTCAATTTCACCCCCACTCACTGCCCCTAAGCGCTCGTGGTCGTGCTTGCTTAGTCGTTCTTGATAGATCGTCGAAGTTAAGCAACGTTCGAAACGGTCAGTAAGTGGATGGGTGACCGCCAGTGGCATTTGCATCTGAGCGTTTCCGTGCTTCGGAGTGCACGTTAAATTGTCGGTCCCGGCTATTTAAGTCGTTCAGCCATGACGGAGGCCTTAAGGCGGCCTAAAAACTCCGTCATCAGAGTTGGCCACTGACTCATACGAACTTACTTACTTACTGCCCCTAAGGTTTTAATTGGTTTATCATCTGCAGCTTGTCTGCAGCTTATACACGGCAAAAAAAACTTACTTTTTTTTTACTTTTACGGCTATGTTACCCTGGTACTGTTCACAACTGGGCAGCCTTCCCATTAACAAGCACAGACGAAACAAATAAATTAGCGTCGCAAACAAAGACAAATGGTTTCGTATAATCCAGAACATTTGTCAGCATTAGCTGCCGATAGGTGGGACATGACTTGATCAGATTTAATCAATTGTCTAAAAATACACCAATTTAGTAGTAGCAGTAGGTAAACCTTTTAGGCCTTATCATGAGGATGGATTCTCCTTGCTTACACTTTTGCTTGATGATTTAGGTGAGTGCAGGTGCGGTCGCAGCCAGAAATTTTCGGGGGCCACTAATATTTATTTTCTTTACTTTATTTTGTAAATTTTTCGATTTTGGGGGGTCCTTTCATGTCCCTTGTGACCCCCTCTCCATCCGGGCCCATGCCTGTGAGTTTCAGGAAAAAGCCTTAGCCTACACTCAAAGGCACGCTGTAATGCCTGGGACTTTTTTTTGAGATAGAACTTGTACTATTCTACCTACTTATACGCAGTGAGGCAATTTGTGATTTTTTCAGAATCAATTTAGTTAAGAGGTTACAGTAACTTTTAAAAGTATTAAAATATAAATCATTCTGGCTCTTCCTGTTTTGCATCTCAATACCAAATAGCGATTAATTCCGCTTCACACGTGTCATAATCATACCGAGAAATGAATCGTCATACATCACTGCTGGAACGCTGGACTCGATTATCTTTTAAAAACCAGCGCTTTACCAGCTTTACCAATGTGCTGCTATCGATTTGTTCTGTTCCATCATTCTTATGATGATATAGATCGTCCAAGGTCTGAAGAAGCATCGTTCTGTGCGGTCTCAAAGTGGATGGGTAACTACCGCTAGTTGCATTACCAATACCAACTGAGCTGAGCGTTTCTGTTCTTCCTAAAAAATTGGCCGAAAATCGGCGAAATAGCGGATCGGATAAACAAAAAACCGAACGACTTTGTATCACACGTTACTATTTAGAGAAGAAAAGATTCCGGATAAAAATAATCTGGCTGAAGTCGGTGCGGGCCGCTAGTCAAGTGGGTGTCGGACTGTCGGGTCAAGTTAGTTGAATTACCTACACCCGGCTAGCACTAATCAGCTAAGCCATTAAAAAACAGCTTTTCTTCAATAAACAAGACTTGAAAACCCAGTGGGTGTTCACGTTCACGTCACAGCAATTATACGGTAAGTATCGTAGTTATGGGTTGGAGATTCTTTATGGCATCATGACAGGATGCTAGGCAGGGGATGGGAAGGTCACTGGGAATCAACTTCTTTGATAATATCACAGATAAATTATTCATACTTACCTACTTACCCACTCTACTTCTGTGATAATACTTACTATTTATTTGTGTCTAGTATTATCTGGGGTTAGTACCCCAGGACCTAGTGGTCCCTCTCATCTTTTAGCAAAGACCATTTTAAACAAATCGAAGACTGTAAGAATAAAAAGCGCCATCTTACGGATATGTCTAGAACTAACAACACTGAATGAAAGTGAGTTATCGTGAAAATTAAGTGAGGCGCTTGAACTTTTAGTACTTATCAAATTCGGTAGATGGCCCTAAACTAAGCTCGAAACAATTTTTCTGATAACGTTGAGTTTTTCATTTCAATTCAGGAAAAGAAATATGCGTTGTTCTTGTTCCGCCACAGTTTCACTTGCAGCTAAAATATCGCGGTATGTATGTTTGAACATTATTTCATTCTGTTAATTTTCGTGAATATGCGTAGGTAAAGTATTGCGTATGTTCTGAATTTCAGGCGGCGTCAATGCTAACTGTTGTTTCAGCGTCCTTAGTACCAGGTGAACAGAAATCGGTAGGACAACGTTTTCAGCGGTTACACTGTAACCCATCCCCTCGCAAGGGTGTCTATTTCTATTTATGAATGAACAACGCCTATAACCTACCTACTCTACTGCTATACGTACTACCTCTACTATTTTAGGTCGTAATGTGAGTACCTTGGTAGGTTTTAAATTGAGTACCTAACCTACCTTGGTAGGTTTAAAAGGAACAGGAGTAAAATCACCTAGTAGTTTATTCAAAGTAATGCCACCCAGCAGCGGTCCTACTGAAGTACTGAATAAAAGCTCTTTCAAATTTGAATTTCATTTTGTTTTAATTCGTTTTAAATTAATTACTAAACTATAATTAATAATTATTATTGTTTTATTTTATGTTTTTTCCATCAAAGACTTCTTCGCAGAGTTAGGTACTTTACCTACTATGATCTGGGGGTCTTTTATTTTAAATCGATCTACTTTCTATTTTTCCCCAATTGTCTATGAAGACGTGCATCCCTATCTGCGCGTTGCCGGCCGTGCCGTATACGTTAGCCATGTGCAAAACATATCTCCTAATTGAAAAGATATATACATATCTTTTCACCGCTGGGAAGTATATCTATCTTTTAGTTCAGTAGTTCAGTCTTTCGGCCGTAGCCTTCAGCACACACCAAAGTCCAGTAAAGCTGACCGAGGCCCCTAAGGCCATCAGCATCTGGGCCGACCCTAGTGTCACATCTCTCATTTTACAGAGTGTGCCCAAAAAATACATTAATTAAAACATACATAATTTTTTTTTTTAACTTTTGTTATTTCTACAACAATAAACACATTTCATAAATATAATGGACAGTTCGATGTTAACATCGATTTTTTCTAATATCGATCATCCCTAATTCGTTCGACTCGCTCGCTGAACTACGGAACTAGATTGATAAGATACTTCTATCGTTCTCGCTCAGACTGAACTACTGAACTATAAGATTGATAAGATTGGAATAATATCATCTTGTCTCTTGTCTGTGTCTGCTTCTTTCTATCAATCTCGCTCTGAACGACGGATAAGAAGATGGATTGATAAGATTGGAATATATCACATATCACCTATCTTGTCTCTTGTCTGTGTCTGCTTCTTTCTATCAATCTCGCTCTGAACTACGGATAAGAAGACGGATAAGAAGATATGATTGGATTTAAATTGAACTAGAGATAGATGAACTATACGCAAAAGAAGTAGTCCAATTGAACTAATCACTCCGGATATACACATCGCTAGTATACGTTAGCTACCGCGCACCCCATTATGATACACGCATACCCCATCCCTTTCCAGTTTCCACAGACCACAGCCCCTGTCCCACATTATTCACACACACACGTAAGCACATGTGAACGTTTCCTCGACACTTTTGCTAGCCTGGTACAAATGTGCCACCAAAAACTCACATGATCACGGACTTGACAGGTGTAACACTCATGGACACAATGGACCTTCCATAAATACAAAACGAGTGTGTGTTTGTTTTTGTTGTATGATTAATCTTTCTGTAGGTGTAGGTGGAGAGGTTGTAGTGTGTATGCAATAACATTGGTGTTACGTGTGATATTGAAATACCTACTGTCTAGATAACGGTGAAGGAAAACATCGTGAGGAAACCCGCAGCTTAGTCAGCTCCACTCGTATTGACTCATCTTTCCTGTGGGCCAGGCTGATTACGCTGAGAAGAATGGTTTAAGTGCTGGGCAAACCTATTCCATCTCAAACAATGTCCCAGGCACTACAGCGTCCCGTTAAGTGTAGGCATGGATTGCCTCCTGACGCTGTATAAATCATCTAATATAGATGTAAAGGCCTAAGTTTTTTTTACTGTCTAGATGCAAATGCGCCACTGAATAGATTTTTTTGTGTACCACACGAATTCCTCTAGGTTATCTACACTAATATTATAAAGAGGAAACATTTGTTTGTTTGTTTGAATTGAATAGGCTCCGAAACTACTGGACCGATTTGAAAAATTCTTTCACCATTAGAATCCTACATTATCTGTGATGAACATAGGCTATAAATTATTTAAAAAAAAATTAGAGATCCTTATGAAAATAGCAATAATGTAACCAAAGGTGTAAAAATTTTGAACATAAAATTCTTCATATCGTGCGCTGCGAAAACTATTGATGATAGAACAAAAAAATGTTCTACAATATAAAAGAACGTATCAATATCTACAAAAAAGTTAGCGATAGCATATGTCCAACTATTGTGGTTGTGTCAGAATAACAACTTTTATAATTTAAAAAGTGAATAAAAATGCCGACCAAAAGCAGACCACGTTATTCTTATTTTGGTATTTATTCTTATCCAAATCAATTCCTTCGTAGTAAAGGCTGTTTCAGTACCCGTCGATTACTTTTTTAATGATTGAAATCGGACATTTTATTCAAAAGTTATCATGAGTTTAAAAATGTAAGATACATCGCGACCACAGAATAAATATCAGTTAGTACGGTAGGACAAGTGTCTGGGATTTTTTACACAGGTAACGGGATATTAACCATGATTAATACCATAGATACTATTGATCATGGCGTATGCAACTGTGCCGAAATATCGGGAAACTCAAAAAACATTAAATCATGGTAAATATCCCGTTAACTGTGTTAAAAATGTTGAAAACCATGATAGTTTAAAAAGTGTCTGGGAGCTATGGAATGAATGGAAGGGAGTGGTAATATATCAATGAAATATATATGGGAGGTAGGGGAGCATTGGGCAGTAGAGAGTTTTGAACACCCCCGTGTCATGTCGGCCATAAACCAGCATGCCTATCGTCAAATCGGTATTTGATCAGTTAGAATTGACCATGTATGGGGGTGGATTGGCATGGTGGTGTATGGCCGGCATAACACGGGGATTTGCCGGTGGTGTCCAAACCTGCCTTACTGCCCAATACTCCCTTACCTACCTTAGACCTTACCTACATATTAACCTCTAAACTTTAAAGGATCATACATCCCGCTCCGGGATCGCCATGTTGTTATTAAATTTTTGTTAAATACCTATAATAAACCCGTGCGAAGCCGGGGCGGACAGCTAGTTTTTATAATATTTTTACTAAAAAATTGGTTGCCTGTAAAGTCGGTATACGGGCGAAAGTTTTACGTGACAACACTTTTTATGTCTGTCTCTCTCGCTCTTAGGCGGGCTAACCATGCCCGAGTGGAAGGGACGCGTGCCTCTCACTCGCTCTCATTGTGAGCGCATAACGTGAGCGGAGCGTAACGCAGTTTCTTGAAGTGTCACCCGGCAAACCAATTTATAAGACGTTTGTCACGTCAAAAACTTGTATGATAACTCCGTTGGTTGTTCATGAAGTAGGTAGATTTACAAACCGAATGAGATTGTATCTCATTCATGGGTTTTTACAAAAAACTAAGGGTGTTAATGTTGTATTGGTGTCTGTCTGCTCCGCCCTAGAACCTCCCAAATCGCTTAATGGGCTAAACCGTTCCACCTACATCCCATTGTTTCGGACAAATTATACCAGGGTAGTATAAACCAGCAGGAGATTTATTATGAGGGTGCAAGGAACAGGAATTTACCTTTACCAGTTACCACAGATCACAGATAGCTCTGCAGTTCCCAGAAAAATAATGATTATGTAAACTAAAGTATATGATTCTATGAATAAACTAGCTGACCCGCGGCAAACGCTGTTTTACCAATATCGCTATTAAAAATTAAGAAACTTTGAAACTCCATTTCAGCCTTTTTTGAGGGTTGTTTTGAAAAACCCTGAAAAATGTGTCCATTTATTTTTAGTGATTAGTATTCAATCGAGTTTCAAGCAAATCGCTCGACGCATTTAAAAGTTTCATACAAACGTTTTCACCCCTTTGGGGATTGAATTTCGAAAAATCCCGCCTTAGTGGGTGTCCATGTTATTAAAGGAAGCTACTCTCCTTTCAGCTTTCTAGCTTCAGCGGTTTCGGCTCGGCGATGATGAGTCAGTCAGTCAGGTCAAGCTGTTTTATATTATATTTTTTTTATAGATTGAAAAAAAATATGAAAAAAAATTCGCTTGTTCAGCCCGACCGAAGTCCAGTAAAGAGGAATTGGTCAAGCAAGTAAAACCTCTATTTGGATAGTTGGTAATTTATTATTGTGGTATTATGGCAACCTATTTCAGTAAACACGTGAATTTTATGTTTTGTTGGATGTCCTGAATGAGGTCCTGAAATAAAAACATACTTACTTATTTTATTAGGTACTTACTTACACTTTTCTACATTTTGTTCACAGGTTCTCGGATTTCCCCAAATGTACAGATTTTTGAAATACGAACATGAAAAACATCGTCGAACACCAAATGTTCACACTAATGCACTTTTCAAGGATAGAAGGGTGAGTGTACTGTATCTACTCTACTCACGTCTGTACTGCACGCACAGTAGGTATTTTATTATGTAGGTATTTCTTGACCACACACTAAAGTAAAATTGACTTAGCCTAAGACGACGTTACTAATTGAATAGGTTTCTAATAACGTAACGATGGAAAGTTACTTGTAAGCCACTTGCTATCAATAAAACTATCTCTTGGAGAACTATGCTCCCCTAGTGAATTCGGGGATCGATCCATCGGTTGGTCGCGGAATGGCTTCATTGTGGATAGGTATTGTGGATGGATTCATTCATGTGCTTGTGCATCCATCGTGGTTTGGTACTCAAGCTGGCCTATTTTATTATTATTTTTCATTTAATAATAAATCATCAGCGGAAAATATGATAAACCTTTGCACCTCGTGGTTCAGAGTAGTTTGTAGTAGCACAGGATAGTAGCGAACGAAAGCGACATCTACTGGAATACGCGGTAATGAGAGTTGAGAGGGATAGCAAGAGCTGCTGCCACGGCTGCTGCTAACCAACCAGTAACCTAATTTTACTCCTTTAGCACCCTGTGCGCCTGGTATTGGTAACAAAAAGTTCGTCGCGCTTAGGAACGTATTTTGGTTGTAGTGAGGACATAAAAGGGGTGCTTGCTAATTGTGATTACTAGCTACTGCGCGCGGCTTCGTTCGCGTGGTACCACCATATTAAATAGCCTTTAATGCTATTTACCCTGTACACAGACGCATTCGCATGCGAATGCGAAACGATGCGAACCAACGAAAATCTGTCAGGTAGTATGGCAAAGTTTCGCACACGCTCTGTCTCACTTTAGCACATAGCTAAGTAAATAGGTGCGTCCTTGTCGGTACTGTTTCGCATGGAATTGCGTTTACGTTACACCGACGCAGACGTTTCGTGAGTGGTGTTTCGCATTGTTTCGCATCGCAATGCGAAACATTACACAATACATTTTATTGTACAATAAGATTGAAAGGCGTTTTGAATCCAAACGATCATTTATATTGCACAATAATAGGAATGGCGCAATGTTTTTAGCCGGATATATCACTTTTTATTCATATAAAAACTGAAAAGTATTGCGCAATACTGACACTACACGACGCAGTAAAAAATATATGGTGTAATAAAAATTAATTTCGCACAAAATTTCGTTCAAACATTGCGCAATCTTCAATATTAACCCTAAACGGTCAATAATATTGCAAGTCGTTATATTGCGCAATATAATTGATTGTCTAGGGCCCGCCTAACAAAAATAAATTGGACAAACTTTGCAGGTGCGGTGGGCAGAACAACTCTTCGCAAAGTCTAGGGTCAAAAGGTCCCCTATACCAGATCCAGGACCAGAACTACATAGAGTGAAGAGGCTGGAAGAGGAGAGAGATAATGCCATTCTTGAAGAGATAAGCTTTCTGAGAAAACCGCTGTTCAACGATGAGCTATGGAGTCATGAGTGGTACTTGGTATGTTAGGTATTTATATAATACAGTTCGCCCAACGGATCTAGACATTGGTGAAGTTAGCCGTTCGTCTGCGCAGAACACAATTTTGTATGAAAAACGGTCACTGCGCAGACAAACGGCTAACTTCACGAATGCCTAGATCCGTTGGGCGAACGTACATAGTTTTAATTTACTCTGATTGGTCTGATTTAATAAATACTTGAATGGTTAATTTCTTTTTAGCAAGACACCAGAACAGCCCGGAACCTACCTCGTCTGGATTTGAATGTTCTGCCGGTCTACCAAATGGGGTACAATGGCAGCGGTATCAGAGTTTCCGTGTTGGATGATGGCATCGAACACAATCACACTGACCTGAGGGATAACTATGTGAGAATTGATTATCAATTGTTATTACTTAGGTAATCGATGGCGGAAGACCGTCTGATGTCACATTGGGGAGAATTGTAACCAAACCGTTGTCACATCACATCACAGAATACAGAGAGGAACATTGCGGACCATTGGTCACATTGCGTCACCACACTTCGTTGTTCGCGAGATCAGAGGTGACTAGTTTTCTAGCAGTCTATGTTTGCCTGGTACTTCTGAGACGTGATTCAAGAATTTGCAACAAAACTGACTCAAAACGAAATTGACGTAGCGGTTTTTGTTCTCCTAAAAGTTTTTTTTAAACGATAAGGATTATATTTTTATAGTGTTAACCGCACACTTAGGGATATTTAAAGATATTTAAATGTATCCCAAAAATTAGCACCCATGCGGGATTTGAACCCACGACCTTGCCGATCCGTGGCATCGCTCTAACCAACTGAGCTAACGGGCAACCGACGCATGAGTTGAAATTTATTGGGAGTACATACTATACAGCATTGCGCTGTGCGCACCCATGCGCAAATCCCGCATGGGTGCTAATTTTTGGGATACATTTAAATATCTTTAGTTTTTTTTAAGTTAGTTTCTTTCGATACAAGCGGGTGCGTGCCGCTGTGGTTTGCCCTGATTATTTTTACTGTTACATACATATTGTACTTTGCTTCAGTCATGAGAATAGGAGTAAAATATCCGGGAGGGATTAGGGATTGAGGGATAGGAGTAAAATATAGAGAAATGAGTCAAGAATTTGTGCAATAACGACACAACTCGAAATTCTTAGGGGAACGACTAGCTCACCAGTCATGTGCACCTGGTATTATTAGAGAAATAGTCAAGAATTTGTGCAATAACGACACAACTCGAAATTATTAGGGGAACGACTAGCTCACCAGTCATGTGCTCCTGGTGTGCTTAGAAAAAAGGTTCAAGAATTTGCTGGAATAACGACACAACTCGAAATGCTGATCGCAAAGACTAGCTCACAGTCATGTGCACCTGGTATTATTAGAGAAATGAGTCAAGAATTTGTGCAATAACGACACAACTCGAAATTATTAGGGAAACGACTAGCTCACCAGTCATGTGCTCCTGGTGTGCTTAGAAAAATGATTCAAGAATTTGCTGGAATAACGACACAACTCGAAATGCTGATCGCAAAGACTAGCTCACAGTCATGTGCACCTGGTATTATTAGAGAAATGAGTCAAGAATTTGTGCAATAACAACACAACTCGAAATTCTTAGGGGAACGACTAGCTCACCAGTCATGTGCTCCTGGGGTGCTTAGAAAAATGATTCAAGAATTCGCTGGAATAACGACACAACTCGAAATGCTGATCGAAAAGACCGAAAAGAAGAAAGAAACGCTGACAGTCGTGCACGTTGTTTAAAGACAGAGAAATTAGTCAAGAATTTTGCTTGATCTTCTTTGTCAGTCGACCGCACCTTCTAGAGGTCTGTAAAAAAATATGCTTAGTGTGGAAGTGGAAGGAAGACCGTTCGATGTCTCTTGTGTGTGATGCTGCGGCCACACTAACGGGAAATGCCGTTGATAATCGCGTTGCAGGACGTTGAACGTTAGTGTGACCAGTGTGACCACTATCAACCCGTTGATAGTGGTCACGGTGTTAAACGGCATTTACAATGCCGTTGAACACCGTTGACAGTGCCGTTTCCTCGCGTTGATGGGCATTCACTTCACATGGCGACGTCAATGCCATGTGAAGGCCCACCAACGCGATAATTATTGGGCCAAAAGTGTGTAGAACTTTTTTGCAAAAAAATATAAATGCAATAATTTTCGCGATAATCTTTTTGATATTGTAAGTACCGGGAAACAGCATTGTCCCATTGTCCAAAATGTCGTTGGCGTTTACAGGTGCAACGAATTCGGTCTACAAACGAACGCAACTTACCATCTCACAGTCATATGCTCCTGGTACGATCAGAGAAACCATTCATGACTTTACTGGAATAACGATACAACACACAACTCGAAATCATTGTTTGTTTCTATCTCGGTCGTCGTCGTCGGCGCGTCGTCGCTCGGTCGTCTGTCAGTAGACAGTAGTACCTTTCTGCCCCTTTAGAATAGAATAGAATAGAATAGAATAAAGTTTTATTTTCTCCACATATACACAGTTACAAAATAGGTACTTAAATCTATACAATTTTATGTGGGTGAAAATACGGCTACCCCTCAGCATTTGCTCGAACAGCTCGAGAGTGCTGGAGCGCTGGTTTTCAGTGGCGCCTTACCCGTTGTGGCGCCTTTAGCATGGCGTTTGTCTACGTACCGGAAAATAGATATAAATAACAGTAATGACATTAGAGTATGGATAAAACGGGAAGAATGTAAATAAAAGTTACTTATATTGTCTTTGCTTTTATCTACACTCTAATGTTTAACTTTAATTTTTATCTATTCTCCGGTACCTAGACAATCGCCATGCTAAGGGGGCTGTATTCTGTGACAGTACCAGTACTTTGCCGCGTAGTGTTACGCATAACATAGTTAGTAGTTATGCGTCCCCGGTACAAGTAAATCACTGGCAACGCGCGTGGTGTGTTCTTTCGACACCGACCGGAGCGCGCGTGTAGCGCGGCGCGCCGTCACGTCACAGAATACAGATACGTCCACGTTGTACTACCTACTTTTAACATAGTTATGATATCCTGGTAGCCATGCTTGAGGACATTGATCTTAAGCAACAAACGATCAACCGAGGATCAAACTAAACCCTCTCTGTATTCTGTGCCATGTCTGTGCCTAAACATAACGTGAGAGAGATCGTCTCGTTTTCTCGTGCAAATGGCAGCTCACGAGAACTACGAGAAACGAGTTGTGACAACTGTGTGAGGACGAGAATGGAGAATTATACTCGCTAATCTTCTAATTATCAGCTTTATAATATTAGTGGAGTATGTGGATTGGTTTGGCCTTTTATTATCCGGCGGAGCAATTTATCACTTCCAGCTTATGTTAGCCAGGTAGTACCAAAGACGATAGTTGTCACTTTTCGACGCTAACAGGACAGTGCGAAACCGCACAAAATAACTATTAAATAAATATAAGTAAACACAGAGATCTCTTGAGGCTTCTGAAAGCCTAGTAGCTTCGCGGCCCATATGACGTCTCCTCGACATTACGAGGTCATCATTGAGGTCACCGAAAACTGCGCATGCGTGTGTTTGTTTACATTTCGCAACAATCTTGTTCAACAATTTCGTTATTGACTTGATTTTTTTCAGGATCCAGAGATCAGTTGGGACAGTAATGATGAAGATTCTGACCCGTCCCCGAGATACGAAAAAGTGATGACTAATTCACATGGAACCAGATGTGCCGGAGAGGTAATATTTAGGGAACTTACTAGGTCAAAACCGAAAATTTGGTCTATTTGTACAAAATTGAAGAAGTGTGTGAACTAAGTAGGTAGGTATGTAATCTATCGCAAGGTTTATTTTTGAAGTGAAAACTTCTTTAGGCGCGTTAGCGACATAGAGGAAATATGAGTAAAAACCTTTGGATTCAACTAAGACGCTGTCACTTGACCTAAGATGCTTTAATGTCAAAATGCTAAGACGCTTTAATGTCAAAACGGTAAGACGCTTTACTGTCAAAACGGTAAGACGCTTTACTGTCAAAACGGTAAGACGCTTTACTGTCAAGACCATAGATTTAGCATGGTACCTTTTTATGGTCAAGACGCTAAGACGCTCTAATGTCAAGACGCTGTCACGTGAACTAAGACCACACATATCAACTAGCACATCATAAAAAAAAAAAATTGTGGCACTCCGGGAGTGCCGACAGAAGTGAAAACTTGAACAATTACGTACATTACGCACAATGAATTTTATCCCTCCAAAGTTACTGCGCAGAACCCATTTATGATGACCCACAAAGATGAAGACAGCGGTTGTCAGACAGACAACAAGAAATGACAGAGGCTTTACACCGCGGCCTAGAAATTAACACCTGAGTTGCGTACAGACTCATATGAACTTACTTTTTTTGGTACTTGAAAAGCTGAGGCTTGTGCCTTCACAGTGTACATTTGCCTAAAATAACAAGTACAAACTTACAAAAATAGATATTTGGTTTGTATCAAAACTAAAAAGTGATTGTACTAACATACATTTAATTTTAACTATGTACTTAGTAGCAACAATAGTATTCTGAAGTTATTGCATATAAATAGTGTGATACTTTCATTGAGTGAGTGTGATTCAAAAATTGTAGAATGTCTGTACGTATACATCTCATTGCAGGCGACTGTACCTAACAGGTAGCGCTACTACAGTATCTATTCTTGTACTACTAAAGTAGGTACAGCAGCTAAATTAATACTACAGCAGCTAGGTAAATAAATACAATGTCCCAGGCACTACAGCATCGTCTTGAGTGTGGGCATAGGTTCGCTCCTGAATCTCCTGATTCTGTATAAATCATCTAGTATAGATGTACCTACAGAGGCAGAGGTTTTAGATAAAATAAAGTGTTATTGTTGAACAATTGTAATAATTTAAAAGTTAAATTTATAGTAAACGCAACATATACAATTTGACAAATCAATGATTTGAAAAGTGTCTGCGCAACCCCTATGAACACCATCACTGATAGTTATTAGTAGCTTCATGCAACTCAAGAGTACAGTTCGCCCAACGGATCTAGGCATTTGTAAAGTTAGCCATTTGTCTGCGCAGAACACAATTTTGTATGAAAAAGTGGTCACTGCGCAGACAATCTGCTAACTTCACGAATGCCTAGATCCGTTGGGCAAACTGAAAGTAAGACAAAAGCTAGATCAAACGGATTTTTGGATTAGGAAGGTTTTGTACCTACATATCTAGTTGGATAGACATAGCTTTGGGAATGTTCCGGCTCCTCTCTGGTTTTCTTCAAGCCACAAGTAAAAATACTTACTTCTGAAAAAATGCTGCTAGGAAAAATTATCATACATATTTGTCATAGGATAAGTTTTAATCAAAAAGTGAGAAATCAGCTGTGTGTGAGTCATGTACCAATGCACTGTACTAAAAAATCCGAAATAATCACACATCACTCGGTAAGTTTGTATGTAATGTAACACAATTAGATAGTAGGTACTTTTCTCTATGCACAGCACTGACAATATTCCAGAATACATAAAAATGCTCGATCTGGGACCTTTTTATAGTTTCTCCAATTAATTTAGCTTATTCTAATGTAATTATTTATTAAATTATTATACCTATCTAATCTAAATGTAAACAAAAGCTCTATTCCTAAACTTTATGCAGTGTAGAACAGTTACTGAAAGTAGTTCTGAAATTTATAACTAGATGGCGCGACTAAAATTGGTCGTTTTCTAGATCGCGCTTCTTGACCATAAAAAGGTACCATGCAAAATCTATGGTCTTGACAGTAAAGCGTCTTACCGTTTTGACAGTAAAGCGTCTTACCGTTTTGACAGTAAAGCGTCTTACCGTTTTGACATTAAAGCGTCTTAGCGTTTTGACATTAAAGCATCTTAGGTCAAGTGACAGCGTCTTAGTTGAATCCAAAGATTTTTATCCATTTCAAAACTAATTCCTCTATGTCGCTAACGCGCCTAAAGAAGTTTTCACTTCAAAAATGTTCGTTCGACTTTAAAGGCGGCCGTTTAATTTAGTCGCGCCATCTAGTTATAAATTTCAGAACTACTTTCAGTAACTGTTCTACACTGCATAAAGTTTAGGAATAGAGCTTTTGTTTACATTTAGATTAGATATAATAATTTAATAAATAATAACATTAGAATAAGCTAAATTAATTGGAGAAACTATAAAAAGGTCCCAGATCGAGCATTTTTATGTATTCTAGAATATTGTCAGTGCTGTGCATAGAGAAAAGTACCTACTATCTAATTGTGTTACATTACATACAAACTTACCGAGTGATGTGTGATTATTTCGGATTTTTTAGTACAGTGCATTGGTACATGACTCACACACAGCTGATTTCTCACTTTTTGATTAAAACTTATCCTATGACAAATATGTAATTTCCTAGCAGCATTTTTTCAGAAGTAAGTATTTTTACTTGTGGCTTGAAGAAAACCAGAGAGGAGCCGGAACATTCCCAAAGCTATTTCTATCCAACTAGATATGTAGGTACAAAACCTTCCTAATCCAAAAATCCGTTTGATCTAGCTTTTGTCTTACTTTCAGTTCGCCCAACGGATCTAGGCATTCGTGAAGTTAGCAGATTGTCTGCGCAGTGACCACTTTTTCATACAAAATTGTGTTCTGCGCAGACAAATGGCTAACTTTACAAATGCCTAGATCCGTTGGGCGAACTGTACTCTTGAGTTGCATGAAGCTACTAATAACTATCAGTGATGGTGTTCATAGGGGTTGCGCAGACACTTTTCAAATCATTGATTTGTCAAATTGTATATGTTGCGTTTACTATAAATTTAACTTTTAAATTATTACAATTGTTCAACAATAACACTTTATTTTATCTAAAACCTCTGCCTCTGTAGGTACATCTATACTAGATGATTTATACAGAATCAGGAGATTCAGGAGCGAACCTATGCCCACACTCAAGACGATGCTGTAGTGCCTGGGACATTGTATTTATTTACCTAGCTGCTGTAGTATTAATTTAGCTGCTGTACCTACTTTAGTAGTACAAGAATAGATACTGTAGTAGCGCTACCTGTTAGGTACAGTCGCCTGCAATGAGATGTATACGTACAGACATTCTACAATTTTTGAATCACACTCACTCAATCATCACAAAAGTATCACACTATTTATATGCAATAACTTCAGAATACTATTGTTGCTACATAGTTAAAATTAAATGTATGTTAGTACAATCACTTTTTAGTTTTGATACAAACCAAATATCTATTTTTGTAAGTTTGTACTTGTATCAGGCAAATGTACACTGTGAAGGCACAAGCCTCAGCTTTTCAAGTACCAAAAAAAGTAAGTTCATATGAGTCTGTACGCAACTCAGGTGTTAATTTCTAGGCCGCGGTGTAAAGCCTCTGTCATTTCTTGTTGTCTGTCTGACAACCGCTGTCTTCATCTTTGTGGGTCATCATAAATGGGTTCTGCGCAGTAACTTTGGAGGGATAACATTCATTGTGCGTAATGTACGTAATTGTTCAAGTTTTCACTTCTGTCGGCACTCCCGGAGTGCCACAATTTTTTTTGTTCTGAATGTTTTCTAGTTTGTTTCTACGTATTCACCTATCTACTTTTTACTTGTTTTTGCTTTTGTGTCTGTGTTGTAATGCTGTGTGTCAAATAAATCATTTATCTATCTATCAAGGAAGTTCAAATCTCTGATATTTTTGTCATTCAACCAACTTTGGTCTCGGTATGAATGAATATTTCATCAAACAAAAACGAGCCTAAAATTCAATGGTTAAAGCATGTTTTGCAGATAGCAATGACGGCGAATAACGTGAAGTGTGGAGTGGGCGTCGCTTGGGGAGCTAGAGTGGGCGGAGTTCGGATGCTCGACGGACGAATAACGGACCGCGTGGAAGCAGAAGCGATCGGTATGTTGTTTAATTCTACCAATTCTACTACGGGCACTTCTCCGCATTTATGTTCGCCTGGTAGTTGCACCGCCAAGTTGTGGAATATTAGCCGCTAGTGATCCGAACGAAGAAATGAGGAGGAGAGAGATTCGGAATGTTCAATTTGTTCCCCTGAGTGTACGAATATGAACTTTTCTGTGTCAATACGAAATATTATTATTATTATACGTCATAAAATAGAATGCTTATTGCATCGTTCTATGTAGCACGATTTTATTTATTGTCAACCAATTATTTGATGAAGGAGGTTTGCGCGATTGTAGGATGGGCGTAACTACAGCAAATATCTATCTCTTAGTTATTTATGAGCTCCTGGTAATATCACCGGTATGTCGAGACCGGCGAGGCCGAATTCCGGTTGTGTGACCATCGTGCGCAATATTTTTACCGTATCCGTCTTTCCCGCGATTCTGATTTATTTTAGTCATTTTATCAAACAACTGGCTCCTGGAGCTTGCCTTTTAGTTTTTAGATGGATCACTTAAAAGCATGCTAGGCCCCAACCCAACCGTGTTTTTGCCCTGATTCTTCACGGTATTGGTCGCGAAAGATCCTCGCGATCCTACTGAATAGTCATTTTCTAATCATAATTTTGAATTGCTCAATTTGAAGTAGATAAAAGCAGTCATTTGCGATAATAACGTACAATATTGATATTCATATGCAAAGGCCTGTCTTGAACCTTGTGACAGCGACTCACGTAGTGTACTAATGTAGGTACCTATCGCAAGACTTTGAACTGTCATGAATACAAAAAAAAAGTACGTGAGTGTCGTGAAACATTCGATTGGAACGAAGTTTGTACATTTGACATTTTTGTCATTTTGCGCACCTTGTGCACCACTTTTCATACTCTGCGCATCTTTTTTTTGCGCACCATTTTGCACAATTTACAATTTGTGAAGTTAACAAAAAAAAAGGTTTTTTGCTTCTCCTGTAAGTTTGTGTTTTTGCAATTATCCTTTTATTCCCCGAAGGCAGCGATATGTCGTGACGGTAAAATCGATCGCTTTTTTTCTAGCATCCATCCTCGATACCGACGAAAATGAACTTCTTTCCAAAAAAAACTTTTTGGTATAATATTGATACTATTGATTTGATTGTAGAAGAAGAAGAAAATCATGAACAAAAACTCGATCAGAAATAGTGTTGCTTGCTATGCGTCTTCTTAAGTGGACATCTATAGCACTTCTTGGGGGCCTAAATGTCGATGGCGGCACAGTCGAAGGTCCAGGCCGCCTGGCGCTTCTTTCTTTCCAATCGTTACTTCCAATCGTACGAGGATCGTGACTCCTATTTATTTTGTCAACCAGGTCTCCATCGGTTACGTTCCGTTGCTTGGTGTAGTGCAGCACTGAGAGGCATATTTAATTCCTCCGATATCTGGTCTGATTATCGTTCCAAATCTCATCTTCCTCATTCATCTCCTGTGTTGTAGCGTATGCAGCAGAAAAAGTGGACATCTACAGCGCTTCTTGGGGGCCTAATGACGATGGTCGCACAGTCGAAGGTCCAGGCCGTCTGGCGCTTGAAGCCTTCAAAAAAGGGGTCACTATTGTAAGTAAATCAATAAAAGATACTGGTGGTCTAGTGGTAGTGGCCCCGCCTTCCGATTGTAAGGTCGTGGGTTCAACGGCCGTGCACCAATGAGTTTTTCTGCCAAAAAAATTATGTGCACTATGCTAGTTCTCACCAAACGGTGAAGGAAAACATCGTGAGGAAACCGACGTAGAACCTACAAAGTTCGAAAACATATGTCAAGTGCACGAAAGGAGCCTCTAAGAGGCGCACTTAAAATCCTTTCACCACACTGGTTCGATAGAACTGGTGACACGATAAGAAGAAGAAGAATAAAAGCCAGATATAAAGGACTTTTATTTGATCCTTTTGAATGATTATCTAAAAATAATTATGAATGAATGAATGAATTATTGTGTTACGGAGTAATTATAAAATAGTTTATTTACAGAAACTAAGCTACTACATATTTACATATATATATTTACAAAATACAACAGGATTAGTCAAGCTATCTAAGGATCGTTAGAAAATCGGGGTAATAGATTTAACATGTTTTTAGGGTCGAGGTGGCAAAGGTTCTATCTACGTGTGGGCAAATGGAAACGGAGGAGGCCATGATGACAATTGCAACTGTGATGGGTATGTATGTCTTAACTAGGTATTAACGGATCCTTTTTTTGTCTAGCTTCAAGTTCCAGTGAATTATTGTTGTTCTATCTCCTGTTCAGGTATTCGTCCAGTATTTATACGGTATCCATCGGTTCTGCCTCCCAACATGGTAAATTTCCCTGGTACGGCGAGATCTGCTCCTCTACTTTGGCTGTGGCATACTCTTCAGGTGCTTACAAAGACCAGAAAATAGTAAGTCAGTCAGTTAAAAAATATATCTTCTTCATAATAATTATATATTTTTCTAATTTAACCCCAGTAGCGATTGAAATAAACATCTAATCACAAAATCTAGAAAAACTCACCAAGTCCTATTAGGACAAACAACCTGAGAAGAAAATGAATTAAAAACAAAAAAAATAACCTATTCTTGAATAAACTTCATCTTTTAAAAAAAAATAAAAAGTCGAAAAATAATGTTACTAAAACCTGGGGGAATTTGAAAAATTCTCACTAAGAGATTCGTCATCTTACTCCCCGATGGTATCAGGCAAACATAACTCATTTTCTAGGCGACGACTGACACAAGTGACTCATGTACCCTGAAGCACACCGGTACATCAGCTGCCGCGCCACTTGCAGCTGGCGTCGTGGCCCTGGCTCTTCAGGCCAAGTAAGTACCAAGTAGGCAGACTAATGTATTCAAGTAATTTGGGCGTTTGTGCCCACTACAATTGTTTGCTTCACACACACAGAGGTAATATTTTATCTCAGTGACAAGGGTTTGGTAAATTCATATTAGCTGTAGTTCGTAGAAGAAAAAAACCTAAAGAACTGATGGTGTTTATTTTATTTCAGCCCTAACATTACTTGGCGCGACGTGCAACATCTTATTGTGTGGACTTCGGATTTTGGACTACTCTTGTCGAATCCAGGATGGCAGATTAATGGGTAACTGTTCTAGACTGTCTGTATTTAGTCCACATAGAGGCCATAGCTTCTCTAAACAAGATTTTTTTTTTCAGAATTGGTCTACATTTCGACATTCGCTTCGGTTTCGGGCTCATAAATGCTGGCAACCTCGTCACAACTGCACTAAATTGGACAAACGTTCCTAGCAAGCGCGTTTGTCGATTCGAATCTTCTCCGTGAGTATGTGCTCCTGGTACAACGGTGGCATATCCGCCACCCGTGACCGGCCCGTTTGCGGTTCATTCAACCACGGTTCAGCCACACTGCACACTGAATAAAAATTATTATAGTAACCAAGTAGTAAGTGTAGTAACCATAGAAACAGCGATTGGTGGCTGTCTAGCGATATCCTATAACCCCATGTGCTCCTAGTGATCCGTTCGTTAACTTACTGCTAACGGGAAGTCAATGTCACGCGCTGCAATCAGTCCCCATTTTAATGAGAGCTCCTGTAACGTTGCAAAAGCTTAGAAAAGGGGCTTCGATTCTTCTGGTCAGTTAAATTCAGTACGCTCTCTCCCGTGATTGAGAAACGCAAGTTAAAATAGCGTTACAGCGCTCACACGTTAAAATGTGCGAGCGGGATGTAAATTTAAGGTCCTCTATTGTGTAAAAGAGATACAAAATCATGACAACCTATTGTATAAGTGAGATGCAAGTTTTTGTTGAGAACAAGCGGGCGCTTCTTGGTTTTGGTTTCTGTGTATGCCTGCTATTTTATGATACTCTAGTAAAATAGTGAAAACCCGTCATCTGACGAGCGCGAGTACGACGTGTACTTGAAAACCATTCATTGCCATGGGGACGTTTGAGTGGACAGAGAGGTCTGGTCTGTTTTTGTCTGGGGTTTGTGCATTGGCATAATATCTTTATTTTAATTCAGCTAGGTATTAGGTGGAAAATCGTACAAAAACACAAATAAATAAGTACATTAAACTTACTTTTAAAATAATGGGTTGTTTCTCGATGATAATTTTATTCTTTCTTAAACTTTCGCGATCACAATTCATATTAATTTACTCGTATGTGTAAGAAATTAAGAATAACACATAGTTATGATAATTTTATTATAGACAATTATTTATGAAAATACCTTTGGCTGTGGGTCAACAAATCATATATTTTATATGAACATACTAGTACAATCATATACTCGTATACTAGCAAAAACAGTCCAAAGAGCCGAGACAGCGATGGTATTTCGCAGTCGCCATCTAGTGAAATAATCGAGAAGCAGAAAGCTTACATATACTTTAAAAAGTTACAAAGAAACTAAAAGGAGGGCGCGCTTCACCGTCACCATGTTTGGAATATAGTGTGGGTCTGTGTGACCGTGGTGTGACCAGATAAGAAATAGTTACTACGGTTATACAGCGATCTCCTTACGATTCATGTTTGCCTGGTACATTGCAAGTTACATGCGGGACACAATGGATCAGCCACAACCACAGCGGCAAAAGCTAAAAAATATTTTACCGAAATTGTGGTGGTCTCACAGAACTGGGTGGTCTAATTGAGTGATCTTAGTGATAAAAAGGGGTATTATTTAAGCTATCACCAATTTAATTAGTTTTGTGTTTCTTAAATAATAGGGTTTGTCCTCAAAATAGTAGATCTGTCACCAAAATGTAGTCACCAAACAATGCAAAATCAGTTCCACAATAAATCACCTAAAATCCTGAGATATAAGGTCTAGTACCAAATAAATGTTTTTGTATGTATTATAATAGGTGTGTATTATAATAGGATAACTTCTAATGACCCTTTCGTCAGATTTATTTATTTCTGGCGCTTCGGCGGCCGCTGCCGCGGCACACTCGCTTCGCTCGCTCGCCTTGCGCATGGTTTTTTCACTATCCTAACATAACCTAACCAACGACTGTTTGGTGACTACATTTTGGTGACAGATCTACTATTTTGAGGACAAACCCTATTATTTAAGAAACACAACTTGATGACAAATATAAATTTTGGTGATAGAAAATATAGTTCCCGATAAAAAGTGTTAGGATATAAAAATATATGATTATTAGCTGATTAATTTCATGCCGTATTATTTTTAGTGTGAAAAACATTCCCTTCGCTTCGAAAGACAGCGTAGATGTTGAAATAAACGTGAACGGCTGTGCAGTCAACTATTTGGAGCATGTGGAAGCCAATGTGAATATTAGGCACAGTCGCCGGGGCGCCCTTGAAATATATTTGACTTCTCCTCAAGGTACAACCTCAATTTAAATTAAAAAATTGTGTATTTTGTTTATATCCGGAATACCAGATCTTTCTGAATGATATTATCGAACCGTTGCTTGGGCCAAGCGGCTTATTCGTATCATCACATTCATGTCGTTGCTACTAGGAGACCAAAGGATGATGGTGGATATTACAGAAGCATGTTTTCAGGAACACGTATTCAGATGCTAAGTGCCCGACCGAGGGACCACTCCAAGGCTGGATTCGTGAACTGGCCCCTGATGTCCGTAGCAACTTGGGGAGAAGATCCTACTGGGGTTTGGATCCTCACTGTTCAGGACATGGTTAGTTTCCATTATTTTTACAGTACATTAATATTGTTGACTAAGCTGCGGGTTTCCTCACGATGTTTTCCGTCACTGTTCATTCGTGTAGAGCTCGCATTAAAAGTGGCACCACACGTATTAACTTGAGCTTGAGCTTGACTTGGCTGAGAGGATGGTTTAGGTGCTGAAGAAGCGAATTCCATCTCAAACTATGTCCCAGGCACTAGGCATAGGTTGCCTCCTGACGCTGTAAAAATAATCTAGTCTAGTATTAGATGTAAAAGTCTGCCTGACTGAGTAATATTGTTAGCTAAAAAGCTTATGAAGCTTGGGTGATGTGTTGCTCATCGAAAAAGCCCTTTATGTTGCTTACAATAAGGTTATTTTTGAACTACTATCAGATATGGTGCCTACTGTGTTTGAATGGCGAGCGAGTTAATGACCTGACTTCAAGTTTAGGTTAATTATTTGCAGACTGACGAAGAAAATAGAGGTATTGTTGGACCAATCAGCTTGCTCATCCATGGTACGGAAGACATGCCTGCCCACATGTCCACCACCAAGCCCAGGCCCACCAGTCACTGGTTTCCCTCCGAGTATGATGACTCTGAAGTACTCACAGAGGTAGAGAACGAACTTCAGAGGATGAACCATTTAAATGATGAAGCTTTTGGTGCTTAAGCTTACTTAGGACAAGATTATCTATTAGGTCCTAATAATAGTTTAATTATAATATGCATTTATTTTGGCAAAGATAATCATTCTTCCTACTATACCTACTCTTAATCTTATAAATGACAGTTTGTGAATAGTATAAAAATATGATACCTACCTACACCCCTATTTTTTTATTACCAAAAAAATTTTAAACATGGTCTCGGTGTTTGTTTCTGATCACATTTAAAAAAGAGAAAAAAAAAATTATAACCTAAAAAGGAGACGAGACGAGTCATATATAGATTAATGATAGCTACTGCGGTTTTACTGACTGGGGATGATACGAGAGCATAGTTTAAATGAGAATCCGTAAGCGATTGTTGTCTATAGTACTTATTTGTACAGTTTTTATAAAATTTTGTTCGGTTTTGGTTGGCTACAATCCTCGATAACTTTGTGATAGTTAAAAAAAAAAACATCTGACCATGCCATTATCATTTTCTGCATCTACTGCAACCGTCCTTTATTTTTTTTGGTAGTCTTCAAATAGTGGTGTATGGAGCCATATAAATGTACATGTAGGTGGATATAATTATAACTAAGCATTTAAATTCCAATAACGTTTGATTATATTTTTTTGTGCTGGTAAGTAGGTATACAAAGTAGTACATAAGTTATATTATACAGGGTGTAAAAAGACGTCTACCGAAGCCGAAAGGGGTAGGTACAGCATCCCAAAACACAACCTAATCCAAAAGGATTTTCCAAAAAAATCATTATATCCGGAGAAAACAGCGTTTGAAGATCGCTGTTTGCGTATGTTGGGCGCGTTTTTATACGTAGATTGCTGGATTTTGAGTTTTAATTGTTTTTTTTCTTTTATAAATGAAATGACTAGGTAGGTATGGTCTGATTATGTTGTACTAGTAGCAAAAAACTAGAAAATAAAATAAAATGACGTAGCTAAGTCAAAAATTTTTTAAAGTTTTTTTTCGATAAATATGTTCAGAATGATGGTCTGATTGCAATCCCTCAGTTTTCGGTAGCAGTCTTTTTATACACTGTATAACAAACATGTAGGTACATTCAGCAACGAATTTAAAACGCCATTCCTTTTCGATTTCTAAGAAAAATTACTTTTCTTGAGAAATTATGTTGGACTGAGCCCTAAACTTCAGAATTTGTCAAAATTTGGATTTTGGAAATACTCTTTTATGTGAAATATCAAACGTCCATCGACTTTCGTTGCTGTACCATAGATTATGTAAGACAAATTAAGTACACAATGATCTCCCAGTTTGTAAAACTATTTGGTGAAATAAGTATTATTAATATTCGATTGAATTAAGTTGTAAACAGTAGATTATAAACATATCAATAAATGTATTAAATACAATCTTGGAGTATTAATATTCATTCATCATTATTAACCTTTTTTAATACATATCTGAAAAAATAAGATAATTTCATGACAAGCCGTTTCCGTTGAGGATAGAAAAAGAGGAGGTACCAAAAATAATTTATTTATTGTTACAATTGAGCTTAGGTTAGCAAGTAATTTAGACAGGGGCGGCTCTGGCCAATGTAGCGCCCGGGTGTAATCATTCCCCTGGCGCCCTTTTGTATCAAAATGCGCAGTCAAAATGGAATGGAATAGGTACACACAACACGGTCAACTAAACTCCGAATCTCGCTGGAATGCGTTGCCATAAGCTTATGGCAACGCATTCCAGCGAGATTCGGAGCGAGATTCGATGTTAAGCTTAACATCGTTGTTTTGTCACGAAACCAGGAAATAAAGGCCTACAGACTACAGACGAATCATGTCAGCAGCGACAGGACGAAACGACGTGTCGTGGCGACATGAAGCGACGACACGTCGCCCGCTGCCAACTCGTACCTTAACTTTACAATCCAATCGAGTTTATAAACTTCCTTAACTTTAACTTTTTCCGGGTGCACCGCACCCCCTGCACTATAGGTAAAGCCGCCCCTGAATTTAGAAATATTAGTATGTAATACAGTTACTACATAAGCTTTTATTTATAAAAATCACATATTACTTGATGCCGCGTACACTCTCCAGGAGGCGACACGAGGCAACGCGAGTACGCGCTCGTGTTGCAAAGTGCATACATTTTTCGAAACGAAAAATCAATTTTTCGTTTTGCTTTAATATTTAATACAAGCTCTTAACGGTGAAGGAAAACATCGTGAGGAAACCCGCAGCTTAGTCAGCTCCACACGTATTGACGTCGTCTTTCCTGTGGGCGGCTGATTAAGCTGAGAGGATGGTTTATGTGCTGGGCAAACCTATTCCATCTCAAACAATGTCCCAGGCACTACAGCGTCCCGTTAAGTGTAGGCATGGATTGCCTCCTGACGCTTTATAAATCATCTAATATAGATGTAAAAGGCCTAACAGTTCATGCAGGTATAAAAAACCCGCAGACCAAGGCTAACTACCCACAGTAAACCCAAGGTGCCTCAACTCCCTAACAATGAAATCATCTTTATACAAATCTATCTTTGATATCCACTCCTCAGTCGATATAAAATACCGACACCATCCCCCATATTCCTTCGGCAAATACTGAGGGGCTATATACTGGTGCAATGAGGACATGTCTGCGCCATGGAAGTACACCCTCTTGAAGACAGCTGCTGGGATGAACTGCTTGAAGAGGTAGAAGATGGAATTCAGGATCCAGTTGTAGTTTACGATGTGGAGGCCGTGCATGGTCAGGGGAAACCCCACCTAGGGAAATTAATCGATGTGAGATGAGAATGATCGTTTGATACTTTTTAAAACTGTCTTGAGGGGAACTTGAGATTACTGATAGAAATTACAGAAACGCCCTTCTTCTTGTCGTGTCACAAGTTCTTCCGAACCAGTGTGGTGAAAGGATTTTAAGTGCCTACTTACTAAGTTACTGTATCTACTGTAATACTATAAGTCAAACTTACTCCCATCAAGTTCACAATCTGACTAGCGACGGTCGGGGTGAGTTGACTGACGTGACTGATGCTGAGCCCCTCCAGGTCCACCACGATGGTGACCCCCAGGATCTGGAGCTTCGGTTGCATGGAAGCTATCTCATCCATGAGGAGTGCACTCCGTACTACGTCTTCGATCGGTACAACATCTGTTTCCCATCTCCCTGAAATTTTGGATGAGAAGGTGATGATTGATGAGACGGTGACACTTGCACTTAGGCCTTTGACATCTACTTACATATACCTACTGAAGATTTGTATGTCAGGAAACCTATATCTTCACTCAAAGGAAAATTATAGCGAGCAGATGTGTTTGCTGATGATGCAATAAGAATCATATGAATCAGTTGTTTCGTTCTTAGAGTAAATTGGGTAAATTTTTGCTCCGAAAAATACGCACATGAATTCAACTTCTAAACAGTGAAGGATAACATCGTTACTCACAATTTGCGGGAAAACCCAGTTTGTGTGCAAAACATTGAAATGAAGATTTTTTTGCATCCTGAAGTCTATGGTCCAAAATTTAGAAACAGTCATGATCTGTTCCTTTAGGGTCGATTCACATCTGACGGAAGATGCGTCGAGCGTATTCAGCGATCTTCGTTATCATAATCGCGTATCATCGGTCAAGTATGAAGGTTGAATGTTTTCTCATATAATTGTCTGTTCTGGCGTTACGCGACCGATAATACGCGACGCATCTTCCGTCAGATGTGAACCGATATAATAGTGAAGTAGTTCAACTCACCAAACCTCATAAGTATAACTCTGCCATTAATAGGGCTCTCCGGCAGCATTCCTCCATAAACGTGCCTCACCTTCCGAAGGGCGAAGGCATCGCAGTTGTATAGATAGGCGTTCTTGTGCCGGAAGTCTTCGTAGCGCACCATCTTAACGAAAGAAATCAGTTATTGAAGAGTTTTCTCATTCTATCTCTGATCTCGTCTTGTCATAAAGAAACTTACACCTTCTGCTATGAGCATTGAGCATTGAGCTTTTATCATTCATTTCCATTCAATGCTAGACAAAGGTATCTTCGGTCGCAATCCTCGGCTTGGCTCGCTTCTCTATATGACCAGAGTGTGTAATTATCGTGTAGGTACGTTTGCCGACTACTCCAATCCTCCCAGGTCCACTCCAATTCTTAATACCCCTCAGCTCCTGTGAGCCTGCGTAGATCGATTCTAGAATGGCTTCCTATACTACGTTTGCCGATTTGCAAGCCTAAGAACACGGCTACATTGGCAAGCCCAGTTTAATTTAATTTAATTATTATGATCCCAACTCACCAACTTATGTGCTAGAGCTGGTATGAATCTCCTGCATCGCAGGAACTTGAGCAGATACTCGTCGTCCATCCGCCGAGGCTGGCATTCTCCTCTGTCTGAAACACCAAACATGGAAACCTTTATGTATGAAGCAAAAGCGATGGTGTCATACCTTTTTTTTATGATGAATGGGTTGGCTCTTGACCTCGAAACATACACAGGTAAGGAGGTCTACGATGGAGCGAGCCTACCCAGAAGGTGTATGGGGTATTTTAAGCACATACGTTTTGTAACCACACACACCAGAACGTAGTCTAACTTCGACGATGCATCAAGAACGACGATGGTTTCGATTTTCCCATCATAATCCTGTTCACGATAAGTATAATTACAGATTTCATGTCCTTGTTATTTCAACCCAAAAAAGAATAGCAATAGTCTTGGTCTTTTTTATTCTTCTTTCTTCACTTTCTTCACACAAGAAGAATCTTTTTTCTTCTTTTAGCCTATAAAAAAGAGTGCGTACTGTACGCACAACCAATCTTTGTCTCTCTGAAGTAGCTGCGCAGAATCCATTTTTGATGACGCCTTAAAGACGAAGACAGCGTTGTATAACTGCCTCGCTCACTCGCTTAGTTTGTTGCATCGACCTATCTCGCCTAATCGCGGAAACCTGCGCAATCGTTTAGTGCACCTAACTTCAGTGAGACAAAGATCGGGGGCCATATTCCGGTTCTTATTTTCGTTCGTTTGATGAATATTCGGTTGTTTCTTACTACTATTTCTGACTTCAAGGGTAAATTTTTCGGTTTGGAATATTTGGTCCTAGGCTAGGACCGTGTTTTAACGTTGATCTTATCGACTGAATACAATGTAGCTCGTAGTAAGAAGCATCCGAATATTCATCAAGCGAACGAAAAAACGAGCGCGAATGACCCCTCAGTTGTGTGTTATTATACTTAGCAACACTTACCCAAGATCATCTGCCGCAGCTCCTGTATAACCTTGTGCCTGGTCTCGAAGCATTCATTGCAGTTCCTCTTCGCAAACTCCTCAAACTCCGGGTCCTCGAATCGGGAGACTTCTGCCTGGAACGCTATTTCTAGGAAGGGCATCCTATCTAGAACTTGGATCTAGTATTCCGACTGGAAGTCTGCTTCATAGAAACTGTTTTGGGGATCCTGGAAGTTTTTAAAGAAATATCGCTAATCCTAGGTACCTTTGTATTTGAACCGTTTTGGCCTAGTAACTGTAATACCAAAACGTGTCTGAACAATAAACAAAAGTCGAGTAGGTAATATGTATTTTTTTACTACTAAATTACTCGCTACTCGACTAAAATACTAGCCTAGTCCGAACTAGGCATATCTCTAAGTAGTAAGTAGGTACAGTTTGCCTAACGGATCTAGGCATTCGTGAATACGTTTGTCTGTGCAGAACAACATTTTGTATGAAAAAGTGGTCACTGCGCAGACAAACGGCTAACTTCACGAATGCCTAGATCCGTGGCCAGTAAGTATCCAATCCAGCAGCCTTATTATCTAACTTGTAATCCATTCCCAGTTGTCATCCCAATAGAGCTCAACCAATCACATAATAGGAAAATGACAATTGAAGTCCAGAATGGGTTTCAAATGTCAAAATGTCCATGTCCATTCCCAGTTGAGTTAGACAATAAGGCTACCGGTTGCGTCGTTTTAAATATAATAATCGTGATACGGCTATTTATTTTTAACCGAAAAAAGGAGGAGGTTATATGTTCGGCTGTATGTATGTTTTTTTTACAAATACAAATGAAATTATTAAAAAAAAATTCACTGCTAAGTTATTTATCTCGCTACTATTGTATTTACGGAGAGCAGAAACAGGTTTTTAAAAAGAAAAAAAAAAGTTAAAGGTTCGCTCATTGTTTTTTTCCGTTTCTGTTCATTTGTATCTGCCAGTCAAGGTCAACTCATTAGTAAACAAATTTATGATAATACTAGCTACTGCGCGCGGCTTCGCCCGCGTGGTACCAACATTTTGAAGAGCCTATATGCTATTCCAGGTCACTATCTACGCCTATTCCAAGTTTCATTCAAATCGGTTCACTGGTTTAGGCGTGATTGAAACACAAACATCCAAATATCCAAACATCTAAACAAACTCACAAACTTTCAGCTTTATTATACGAGTATTAGTCACTACGCAACAAAGTTAGCTAACAGCCGTAGTACCTATTAATAAAAGCATTTCTTCGGAGCAAACAACCGGTTCGCGCTGACCGACATTTTAAAAAATAAAAATAATACATCACCTTTTTGCCGGAGAAATTTTTAACCTTTTCACTGCGTACTTTTTCTTTAGCTCAAGACTTTCATATAACCTAGTATGGTAGCTGTTCTTAACCCCACGTTCACACTAACAAACAAGTTGTATACTTTGGAACTTCAAAATACCTCTATATATAATGTTGCATACGTTTTTTTTTTACTTATAATTTATATCTTACTAGCTGCGCTCCCGCGGTGGATTTTTTCATTTTTTCGGGATAAAAGGTAGCCTATTGGCGTAGAATGGAAAAAATCAGCTGGACGGAGAAGATAACCAATATTGACGAGCTCTGTGGCGCAGCGGGCGAAGGTCTGCGACGCAGAAGGTTGCGGGTTCAATCCCCGCCGCGGGACAAATGTTTGTATGACCTAGAGGTATTTGTCTCGGGTCTGGGTGTTTCTATGTATAATATGTATAATACAAACGAAAAGTATATAAGTAGTATATCAGTTATCTGGTTCCCATAGTACAGGCTTTGCTTAGTTTGGGGCTAGATGATGCTGTGTGAAAATGTCCAGCATTATTATTTATTTATTATTTATTATTGAAGTTCTGCATAGAATCGACGAAGCAAGTGCAAGTTGTCGAGAACAGAAGGGGAAAGATGATCGGTCATGATCGGTCGTATAAGTAATATTAATATAACTTATCTGCACATTTTTAGATAACAAAATATATTTTATCGCGATAAAGACAGGAGACACAAGATGTAAGCTGCATTCTAGTTTTACGTAAGTGTTTGAGCAACTAACTTGAAAGTCGAGAGTGAAACTAAACCGTCTACTAAACACATACTTATAAATAAAGTAATAGATATAGGTACTCACCTCAATAGGTTATATTATAGCACATCATAAAACAAATTATAAGTAAACACCGTAAACGCAAGACGCTATCACAACACTCAACGTTCCAGAATTTAAACTTGAAAAAAAAAAGCTCCTTTTTAAACCAGAATAGTTTCTTTAACCCTCGGCGTTCTAATTTTAAACTTTTAAGAATCTAAAGTTCCAATTTCAAACCAAACAACCATGGAACTAACTAATTAATTTTTAAACTTGGAACGATTTTTTGTGTTTACTTTTTGTGACTGACGTGTGCCTGGGTGAACGTCCGTATGTTTAGTCGAAGGTTCCATTCACCATAATTACAGCATGCTCGAATCAGGGGCCGTTCCCGTTCTTATATTCGTTCGTTTGAATATTCGGATGTTTCTTACTACGATTTCTGACTTTATGGGACAGTTTTTCGAATTGAAATATTTGGTCCTAGGTTAGGACCGTGTTAACGTTGATCTTATTGACTAAATACAATGCAGTAGTAGTAAGAAGCATCCGAATATTCATCAAACGAACGAAAAAACTAACAGAAATAACCCCCAAGTAGATAAGTAGCACCTACCAACTGTTGGTTATTCTGGGATGCTTTAGTAACTTCTGGATAATCTGTGTTATTCTTAGAAGCTGATAGTTATTCTGTGGTGATACTGGCAGTAGCTCGTAGAACTGACGGCCGCTGGGGCAGAAAGGTTCTCGAGTGGAGGCCACGCACCGGAAACCGCAGTAGAGGACGTCCCCCCACTAGATGGAAAGACGATCTGGTAAAGGTAGCTGGGAGCCGTTGGGTGCAGGCTGCACAAGATCGATCGCTGTGGACATCGATGGGGGAGGCCTATGTTCAGCAGTGGACACTAGATGGCTGACATGATGATGATGATGATGATGACTGGCAGTAGGTAAGTTTGATAATTATCTTGTGGTATAGCTGTGTTTTTTCTATTAGTAAACATTTATGTAATGTAAACTACAGTTAATTACGTTAGTATTGTACCCTTTGGTCATGGCTGTGTTTTCCAAAGCGATCTTGGTACGCACAACCAATCTTTAGCTCTCTGAAGTAGCTGCGCAGAAGCCATTTTTGATGACAAAGACAGCGTTGTATAGCTGCCTCGCTCACTCGCTTAGTTTGTTGCATCGTCCTATCTCGCCTACTCACGAAAACGGTTTAATGCACCTTACTTCAGAGAGCTAAAGATCAGTTGTGCGTACTGTACCTAGTTGTTCTTGAGCGCGTCCGTGCGTTTGAGGGCAGCACTTGAGTCACTATCATATGAACTTACAAATAATTTTATGGTCTGGTAGATCTTGGTGGTGAGTTCCTTATTCCATAATAGAGTTAGCGAGCGTAGCAAGCCGCACCTGGATGAGCGCGATGCATAACAATGTGAAGAGCATTAGAATATATAAATAAATAAATAAAACGTAAACGTAAACACGTAAACAGGTTCACGACTGTATCCCCAAGGTGCGGTAGACATTCTCTCAGATCTTTTTTTTTATGTTACTTATTCCAGATCCTTTGAAGATGTCTAAAGGGGGTAGTCAGAGGCATGTCCAAACACATAATATTTGATAAATGCCCACATCTTGCAGAAGTTAGTATTCCATACGTGACAGGTTGCAAGCCCATCGCCGCCTATATGAACACTAACTGGTTTCCTCACGATGTTTTCCTTCACCGTTTAGAGCACGAGTTAAAGCGCATATAAATTTTACGTAACGCAAAATTCATTGATGCACGGCCGGGATTCGAACCCACAACCTTCAGATTTAAAGTTGAGGTACAACCCCATTCGGCCAACACGGCGGATAAATAAATAAATAAAAAAATAAATAAAAATGCTGGACTTTTCACACAGCATCATCTAGCCCCAAAGTAAGCAGAGCTTGTGTTATGGAATAAGTAAGAAAAGAGAGTTGATGAGAGAGAGAGAGAGTTGAGAGCATGATGCAGTTCTTGTTAAAAAAACCAAGAGAATAAGCTTAGATTTAGAAAGGCACTAAACACTAAATTGGTATGTACGTAGTGTAGAGTACAACCACCTATTGTTCAGAATGGCCTCGTAGACAATAACTGGACCGAGATTCGAGATTGTAGGTATTATTTCTTAATCGACCTATTTTCCAGGAAACAAGCATTATAATAAGCGGCGATGGGCTTACGATCAGTCACGTATGGGTGTTTATATCTGTAAAATGAGTGCAAGTATTAAAAACCCAGCCCAGAGGATTTGACTAGGGGTTCATAGGTTCCATAGGGGTATGGATAACAAAAAAAAAAGAATGGTGTGAGGTGAGAAAGATTGTAGATATTATGTTGAACTAATTCGATTAATATTGAAGTACCCTAAGTTCATACTTATAAAATAATTACTTTTCTATGAGCAGAGATAAATAGTAATTGTGTTAAACAGCGCCATCTAGCATATTCTATTTGAACTATATTTTATACCTCTATACCTAGACAGAACATTTCTGAATTCAAATTCTTGCCAATTGCAAGCACTAATCTAAATAGGACATGTGTTGGATCATAGATGGCGTTCTTAGTCAAGTTTGCTATATGCAAAAATCCAAAAATCAATCGTATTAGCTGAGACAAAGGACTTTAGGCGTAAGTACTAGTAACTCCGCCACCACTTTTGGTTCCTAAGATACGAAATTCATCAGAGAAAACCACTGATAAGTTTAGTTATCTAACTCACTTCAGAATGAAAACCACGGAACATACCACTAGGCCAACGGGGCTCAATGAAGACTTCCATAATAATAATAACAGAATTTTATCAAGGTTTGGTGAGCTTCGTAAATTGGGTCAAGGTGAACGCGTTGATGTCTTTTGTACAGAAAAATTATAGAATTACATGTAAAAGCGAGCGATTATTGTTTCGTGTAGTTCATAAGTTGAATAAAAACATTATTGCTTTCTTGAAAAAAAAAAGAAACTAGAGTTTTTTTTTTTATTTACAAGAAAAAGAAAAGGGCTTTGTCGCTGAGCGACTATATCGGAGTTGGTGTTGAATAAAAGGCAAATCGGAATACCAATAATTTTAATTTTATTTATAAATTGTATGAAAAAACCATCACAGATAAAATAATTCGAGTCCTTTCCTATTATACATACCTAATAGTGTAATAACAATCTTCGTTTTTTTTCATTACAATTTAATTTATTTTTGGTACCTACCTAAATAATTTAAATACATTTTTTTGCTGTACTACGGTATTGCCCGCGGTCCTTCGGAAATACTATACTTTTTCAGGATAAAAAGTAGCATCAATAATCCAGGGCATTAGCTACTTCCATAACAAATTACATCTAAATAAGTTCAACCATGAAGAACCACTAATCCATCCATCCAGCATTTCGCGTGAATAGGTCCTGTCTTCGATCAAAAGTCCTAGTAGTAAGATTCTCCTAGTTATACCAGGATCAGTCTGCGTAGTATCCCAGGGTCCTGATATCCTCATCGAACTCTTTGTTCTTGTACTGTCGGATCTTGGTGAGCCACATCTCTAGAGAGGTTTCATCTTGAAAGCCGCCGTATCTTCGTGGAAGGCACTCGGGGTCTATGAACCTGGGAAAGAGGATTTACTCGATGGCATATTACAATTTAATAGGCACCTTCTGGGTAGGCTCGCTCCACCGTAGACCTCATTTTTGCTATGTAATTACTTGCTGTGTAAGTTTCGAAGTCAAGAGCCGACCCATTCATCATAAAACACTAGGCAAACAGAACGACCTATGTGGCGTTAGAAAGCCCGCTTGGGACGTAGAAGGTTGCGGGTTCGATCCCCGCCGCGGGATAAATACTTTTTGATATTTAGGTTTTTGAGATAATATACAGGGTGTAAAAAGACTGCTACCGAAAACTGAGGGATTGCAATCAGACCATGATTCTGAACATATTTATCGAAAAAAAACTCAAAATTTTTTTTGACTTAGCTACGTCATTTTATTTTATTTTCTAGTTTTTTGCTACTAGTACAACATAATAAGACCATACCTACCTAATCATTTCATTTATAAAATAAAAAAACAATTAAAACTCAAAATCCAGCAATCTACGTATAAAAACGCGCCCAGTACATACGCAAACAGTGATCTTCAAACGCTGTTTTCTCCGGATATAATGATTTTTTCGGAAAATCCTTTTGGATTTGGTTGTGTGTTGGGATGCTGTACCTACCCCTTTCGGCTTCGGTAGACGTCTTTTTACACCCCGTATACCTTTCACCTTACCAAATTTCATTGTAAACTGTTCCGTCGTTTGAGCCTGATCCTTACACAAACATACAAACATCCAAACATCTAAACAAACTCACAAACTTTCAGCTTTATTATATGAGTGAGATGAGATGGGATGTATTTACAAACAAAAAGTAGTATATCAGTTATCTGGTTCTTATAGCTTTGCTTAGTTTGGGGCTAGATGATGCTGTGTGAAATGTCCAGCATTATTTATTTATTTAGAAGTCCCTAAAACACCGTGACTAGAGTTGGCCATCACACGAACTAACTTTCTACCTGGAAGATGTCTGACCTGTGCAAAGAGGTGAAGTCGTATCCATGGAAGTGCACCTTCTTCCATAGATCATCAGCGGGTGCGAACCTTCGGAACAGCGGGAACAACGTCTCGAAGAACCGCGAGCAGTTCACTATGTGGATCCCACGCTGGTGGATTGGAAATGCGTACTGGAAGATTAAAAAATACTCTATTCTATTTCATATATTCTTGTTGGTTATTGGTTGTGGGTTCGAATCCCGGCCGTGCATCAATGGATTTTGCGTTTGAAGGAAAACATCGTGAGGAAATCAGTTAGTGTTCTTATAGGCGGCGATGGGCTTGCAACCTGTCACGTATGGAATACTAACTTCTGCAAGATGTGGGCATGTATCAAATATGTGTTTGGACATGCCTCTGACTACTCCCCTCAGACATCTTCAAAGGATCTGGAATAAGTAACAATAAAAGTTCTGAGAGAATGTCTACCGCACCTTGGGGATACAGTCGTGAACCTGTTTACGTTTTTTATATTCTTTATTCTTGTTGGGCAAAATAGTAGATCCTATTGTATTTATAAGCATTGAGTTGCTAAGATGCGCGGCACAAACGGACTTGGTTCGACTAGTAGAGATCTAACTTGATGATCACAAATGATCATCAAACGATTTTTTTTTTGTTTATAATAAATTTATTCTCAAAAAGGCAATAAACAATGTCACTTATATGAGAACAATTCTAATCTAAGTATTGTGAATGTCGGTCATTTCCGTGCAAGTAAGTACATAAAGGTGGATCGTATTGAAAGTTTATGCTCATCTAACGCATATTGAGTAAGGTGAGTAATTTTACATGAAATGGTTTGATGGGATAGCATCTGAAGGCAAGGAATGGTCCAGTCCGATTTAGTAATTAGTAATTACTACTAGTTTAAGAACTTAGTTATTAAAGTAAAATAAAAAAGGTTTACCTATTATTTTTTGCTTTTCAGTTCTTTCGGCGATTTAATTTTTTGTTAAAAAAAAATGTTTTAAAACTTTTACGGTTTAATTTCAGATTCAGCTTTCGAATTTTGGGTTAAACCTTAATCGTTCGCAACACATGTTGATAAACAATAAATAATGACACACAAAAGCCGAGTAAATAATATTACTTTTATCGTAATATCTCTTGAGATATCAAAGATTATCTATTGAAAATTCTAATTCCTTCGCCCGGAGAAAACAGTAACACTACGGGAAATAGACAAACATGTTTAGTTTTTCAACGCAAGGAATAAAATAAATCTAAGGTAAGTAAATAAAAAAAACGCCTACCCCCATAACATTCATAGCGTGAACAGCAATCGTTGGAGACAGCTGACGCATATGCCGCATCGTCAGACCTTCGCAGTCCAGCATAGCAGTTCCGCCCAGGATCTGCAGCTTCGGCTGCATTATGCCCACCTCCAGGAGCAGCAAGCAGCCGCGGATCAGGTCTTCTACTGGAATCTCGCTTGGATCCCATTTTCCTGTAAATGTTTACTTAACTTTAAATGAATGAATGAATGAATGAATGAACACTTTATTGTACACCAAGAAAAAAAGTGGAGTATTCTCTAGGAGCAATGTAACAGTGCCAGTAAGCTGTATTTCGTTACCAAGTCTGCAGATAATCAGTCTGCCTACATCAGGCCTATCGTACAGCACTCCTTCGAAGATATTGCCGAGTCTGGTGAGGCTGAACCAGTCCACATCTCGCCACAAGTGAGGGTTCTGCTCTCTGAAGGTACAGTATCGAACTAGCTGAAAGACATCAAATGGAAATATAGAATTAGTCTTAGGGCTACGTGAATTTCTACTACGTGGTTTCAAAATTCATTGAATCTTTTTACGAGAATGAATGAGTGATATGAAATCTATGAAAGATAAGCTCACCAGTCTATGTGCCCGGGCTGGTATCGACTTCCTAGCCCTCAGGAACCGCAGCAAGAATGCATCGTCTATCCTAGGCGGGTAGCACTCGCCTCTTTCTGAAATAGTAAGACGATTTTAGAATAAGTAAGTACCAGACAGGTTGGTAGTACCACAAGCAAAATATATTTCCCGTGGTAGTAGTGCAGGTTAGCATATGCGTTGGACATTGATTTGAAAACTTGAGATGCCTCACCGTAGACCATATTCCTCAGCTCCTCAATACTCCGCTTCCTGGTGTAGGAATCCTCATCGCAAAGCAAGTATGCCACTTCAGCGGAGTCCACATCTTCATGTCTGTTCAGTTCCGCCTGGTACGCTATCTCCTTGAACGACCAGATCTTTATATCAGTCTGAAATAGGGATACATGTTAATAACGGACCTCGCTGACACGTGCCTTAACATTGTCCGTAAATACAAAACAAATTAGATGTAAATTGTGCCTTTGTTGTCTTTCTGGGATATTATCTACACGCAAGGCATTTTTTTGCGTAAGGTTCAGCGGCTTAGTCGTGGAAAGGTAACGATACTTCAGCAGACAGAGTCACTTTTACAGGATGGAAGTGTTTCAAATGAGGATGAGTTTTGAAGAGCTATTAAAACCTAGACCTATGAATCAAAGACTAAAAGAATTTATTGAGTAGGACCGCTAGTATACTAAGCACAACGGATCTTTAGCTCTCTGAAATTAGGTGCAATAGACGATTGCGCAAGTTTGGTACAGTAAGCGAGATAGCACGATTTTAGGCGTCATCAAAAATGGGTTCTGCGCAGCTACTTCAGAGAGCTAAAGAACGATTGTGCGTATTGTGTGATACAATCAGTCTTAAAAGCCAGGGTGATTCTACTACTGTTCCATCACCTATACCCTGAAGAACCAGAGCAAAAGATATGATTTGTGGCTTAAGGTGCATTTACACGATGCGATTTCAACCCATACGATATCGTATCGCACGGCAATTTTCCACGTGTAAGCGCTCATGGTATGCGATTTGTCATAGCGCGACGCTCGTCGGCACGTTCAATGGGCGGGGCTTAGTAAATCGTACGAAAAATTGCATCGTGTAAATGCACCTTTAGCTTTAGGTGATCCATCCTCTTAGTGTATTTTTCATAAAAAAAGTAGCCAGGTGTATTTTCCCATACCTGTTTACCTACAGGAAATGGGTTTTCCTATAAAGTTTAGAATAACAGACTTAATCATAATAAATTGCGTAGATACTTAAAGATAATAAAAGTTTACACAATTTCTCTTCGTAGTCGGGAAACTAGACAGTACTCTATGCTCATAAAATAAAGTATTTTCTCCCATACAATGTATATCCATCGTTGCAAATGGTAGTGGATACCGCAACAATAGTGATCATTCTAAACACTAAAACGCCTTTTACACGATACCATTCTTGCCTCTTGCTTTCTCAAACTCAACGGAGTAAGAGCTGATATTCTGTGGCAAGAGGCAAGAATGGTATGCCAGAATGGTATCTTGTAAATGGCGTTTATGAGAAATCTACCTATAGGGCTTACCGTTTGACCTAAACTTTGAAAACTTTCCCATTACGACGATATGTATTATCTATTACCTACCTACTGCGCAATGAAACGGCTAACTTCACGTAGGTATGTCTAATCAGTCAAAATCAAAATCAGTCTGTTTACTTATAAGTACCTAATCAAATAAACATGTTAAAATCAAACACGTGTATTCCGTTTTAAAACGATGATTTATTTGTCCCCGTAAACTTCTATTAAATAAAAACAAAATGGCGTGCCTAATACTACGTATATATATATACCTGTACAATACAAGAAAGAATGGATTTAATGTAATCAGTAAGAAATCATTAATTTGGTATTAACAAATTTCAACAAATACTCCAGGTGAAGTTTCTATATGGCTCACTTTTATGGATTGGGATGAAACAAGAATATGTTTTGGGATGAAACAAGAAGCACTCATTTATTGGCCGTAATATACCTACTAAGTTTTATGACGGAAAAATTTATAGTTTTATTAAGGACGAATATACAATTTGATAGATGCCAGTTTAGGCCTGCACACAATAACAAAACACTTACGCACACTTTGAAGCCGCATCCCCGTTCGATTATTAGTTGAACGAGCTAATTTTGATACTTGAATGTTTTGTACGTACCTAAAGTAAAAAATAAAGTAAGGTAGATGGTGTGCTATAAAACAATTGAAATATTAGGTAGGTAGGTTAGGTGTATCTTTATTATTTAGCATATTATTAAGTTGCAGGATCCAGCATACCTATAGCATTTTCAATTTAGTTATTCAATATTTAATCTCAAATATCTTAGGAAATCTATCATTTAGGTGATCTTATCCCGCAATACTTTTGGAACGAAGTTCCTTTTCGGACGGTATCAAGGATGGGGGCTAGAAGAAAAAAAGCGTTAGATTTACCATCACGACACATACATAATAGGTCAAAAGATCACAGTGCGAAGTGAGCAGCCGCAAAGCAGTCCATAGATTGTTACATTTTGAGTACAGAGCAGCGTTTCTAGGATTTTAATAAATGGCAATAATTTAATTGACAACTTTGCGCACCTTTTGCACCACTTTGCGCACTCTGCGCATCTATTTTATTTCGTGCAGCATTGTGCACAAATTTGCGCACCTTTTGCACAACTTTGCGCACCTTTTGCACCACTTTGCGCACCTTTTGCACCACTTTGCGCACTCTGCGCATCAATTTTTTTTTGTGCAGCACTTTGCGCACAACTTTGCTCTTTTTGCGCACAACTTTGCGCTTTTTGGGCACAACTTTGCCCACTTTGCACCTTTGCGCACTATGCGGACTTTGTGCACTATACACACAACTTTGCGCACCATTTTAGGCTTTTTGCGGACTTTGCGCACTTCGCACACTACTTTATGCACTTTGCACACTACTTTGCGCACCTTTCACACAACTTTGCGCAGTGCTTTGCGCACCTTTACTCGATGTCAGAACTTTGCACACTTTGAAAACTTTTTACTACTTGTGGTTCTGTGAGAGCAGTAGACCTTGCTCCAAAAAAATTACGAAGAAAGTAAGTACCTATCTACAAAACTAAAAAATATTTTCAATAGGTCCAAGCTTTTTATAGGTGAGAGAGATGAGCTGATTCATATGAGCCTAAACACGGATTTATTTTTTTTACGGATTACTATTATCCATATAATAAGTTCCATTAAACAGCTCCTGGCTCCATCATCAAAACATTTCCTGTTACCATTCTTTCAAATTGTACGAGAAACTTGACCGATTTACAGAGCTTCAATTAAATCGACCTATTTTCTGAGGAGTTCTGTGGAACAGCTCCTGAGTCCACCATCAGATCAGCTCGTTGTCACCATATTTTAAAATTGTAGATGATACTTGATCGACAAACCGAGTTTCAACTCAATCGGCCTATTTTCTGAGGAGTTCCGTTGAACAGCTCCTGATTCCATCATCAGATCAGCTCGCTGTCACCATATTTTAAAATTGTAGATGATACTTGATCTACAAACCGAGTTTTAACTCAATCGGCTTAATTTCTGAGGAGTTCCGTGGAACTGCTCATGACTCCATCATCAGATCAGCTCGCTGTCATCATAAATTATTGCATCATCTCCAAGGACTCATAGGTGTACCAAAATTCAGCTCTATCGGAAACCGGGAAGTGGGTCAAATTAAGCTTGTAAAATTGAACCCGGACAAACATACATACATACAAACTTACGAACATACAAACATTGCAAGTTAATAAAAAGCTTTTAAAATGCGATTTATAGGCGAGAACAGACAGACGGTCAAAAGCATTTTTTGCCAAACTCGAACGGAAGGCACTTCGCTCGCTTCGCTCGCTCGGTCAAATAAGCGCGCACCTATTATAACTGCTGACGATTTTCACGTGATGGAAAAAAAAATTGAAAATTTTTTTCGTCAACCTATTCTAAGAGTATCATCAGCTGTATCGTCCGAAACCAAAAGTATCAATTTTTTCCAGTCACAGTATTCGTATTCATACAGAATTTTAGATAGAACCTTGTCGAACTAAAAAATTGAAAAATGCGATACACCCGTCCTTCCATAAGCACGTTTGACGTGCATCTGAATCGTCTGAGCTCGAATTCAGATTTATATGGCAAATTGTGATTGCGCACGCCATAGAAAATGTATGGAGAGAAATCGTACTGTTTTTTGTACATTTTAATGTACTCATAAATAAAAAACTAATTGATTTGGGATAAAAATAATTAGCAACACGCTTAGAGGACTATATAAGCTAAAATTTTCTATAATTTTTTTGTCAAAATTTACTGCATCTTTGGCTATTTTTGTTCCGATTCGGACCCCATTTTTCGTCATTTTTAGCGATTCTTGCGTTATTAAAAGCTTTTTTTTGTGGAATTTTTGTATGGGACTACCCAGTTTTTTTTATCACCCCGTGTAGATGAATACTTTAACTTTAATTTTGTACCACAATTTTACTACAGCTGTGGTTCCTGGCTCTGCAAATGGTACCGAAAAACCATCAAATTTTGTATATTGACCCTTAACTTGTTCTGTTCAAACAAGATTTTTGTTTGACTACTAAACATGAATACTAGATTTTTTTTTTTTCGAGGTAGTCTAGACATTATTGTTTTAACCCGCACGCTGTTTTCCTGTTTAGAAATCTTAAACCCAAAAATTCTGAGCACCTTACTAATAAACGTGGTGTAAAGTTATTCCTCGGAATAAAATAGGAATAACCATACATTTTGACAGTTTACACTCAGGAATAACTTTAAACCAAGTCTAAAAGTCCTAATACTCGTAGTAATCAAGTCAATAACGGTCTAAGATTTTTACAACTCTGTGAATTTGTTCCAGTCATTGACTACCTACAGAAAGATAAATAATTACTATAGCCTACTAAGAAAATTGGTCTGTTTCGAAACAAATGGTACGAGTATACAGGGTTATATGTAAATAGAACAAAAGAGCCGTGTTGGCCGAATGGGGTTATACCTCGACTATCAATCCGAAGGTTGTGGGTTTGAATCCTGGCCGTGCATCAATGGATTTTGCGTTTTTGTAAAATTTATATGCGCTTTAACACGTGCTCTAAATGGTGAAGGAAAACATCATGAGGAAACCAGTTAGTGTTCTTATAGGCGGTGATGGGCTTGCAACCTATCGCGTAAGGAATACTAACTTCTGCAAGAGGGCATGTATCAAATATGTGTTTGGACATGCCTCTGACTACCCCTTAGACATCTTCAAAGGATCTGGAATAAGTAACATAAAAAGATCTGAGAGAATGTCTACCGCACCTTGGTGATACAGTCGTGAACCTGTTTACGTTTTTTTAGAACAAAAGTTGTTGTTTATGATGATAGTAATACAGTCCTGAGAGGTTACCGGTGTTTTACAAATAACCCTGTGTAAAGTAGGGTAGAAAATAGTTCATGAGCTGGCTGGCCAGTGGCCTCACAGTAGGTCATGGGTTCAATCATCATTCATTCGTGAACGATACAAACTAGCGGTTTTGTTTTAGCAATGAGCAGATGCAAGTCTCACTTTCGATGTTCACCTCTCTGTTGATAACATATAATTGTATCCTGATAACGTTTTCCTCATAGAGTTTTTACTCCTGTAAGGGTAGCAAATGACAGTTTCATTAAGAACATTTGTTAGCGTTTTTGTACCTATTTAGTAAAACTTTTTGGTGATACCTAGGTAAATACTCCTTGGTCCAGGTCAGGTCATAGATAAGTAATGTTTTGACAGTGACAAGTGGTGAGTTATGAAATTGTTTTAAAAATATTGTCAAGCAAAGATCGTTGTAAATTGGAAAATGGAAAATAAAACCATTCTAATGTGATAAAACTTGTTTCTCTATTACAATATAGAAGGGAAAGTGGAAGGAAGAAGAGGAAGAGGAAGACCGAGGATAAGCTACATGAGCCAAGTAAAGGAGAAGGTAGCTGTCATGTCGTATAAAGAGGTCAAGGAAGCAGCCCTGGAAAGAGATACATGGAGAGGGATTCATCAGATGTGCTGACAAGGAGTAAATCATTAAATAAGAAGAGAGAAGGGTAGCAAGCGTAAATCATGTAATATATTTTTTTAAAACACATCGCGGATGTAACTTTGTATCTCATTATAAAAAGAACTGTATGTTTGTATGAGAATAAATGTCTTTAAACCTAAGTACCAGGACTGAACGTTTGAAGTAGGACTGGGCAGGTCATGTGACTCGAATGCACCCAGAACGTTGGGCGAAGATTGTCACTCAATGGGTGTCTGAAAACAGTCGAAGACGACGCGGCAGACCCAGGACAAGGTGGCGAGACGATCTGGATGCATTCGAACCAGACTGGCAAACCGTGGCCTTGGAGCGCAAAAAGTGGTAGATATAGGGGGAGACCTTTGCCCAGCAGTGGGACACGATAGGTTGAAAAAAAAAACCACATCGCAGGTATTTTTGACCTTACGGTGCAGTGAGCTGTTTTCTGGGTATCAGAGCGCGTGTCGTTTTAGATCACCCAGACCAAGAACAAATAGGTATCTGTACAAATACAAATAATAAGGGTCTTCACAGACAGACAAACAGATGGACAACAAAGTACCTATAAGGGTTCCTTTTTTTCTTTTGAGGTACGGAACCCTAAAAACGCAAATAATAATAAGTTAATAGGCACCTTCTGGGTAAGCTCGCTCCATCGTAGACCTCACTCTTGCCTGTGTAAGTCTGAGGTCAAGCCCCGACCCATTCATCATAAATAAAAAAAACCATCTTGCATTAGCCAAGCATTCGCCCGTTACGCTACAGATCTTCAATTAAACAGTAGTCACTTCACAGGCAGTCTAATGACTTTTTAAAAGCAGCACAAGCATCCCTTTTATTATTATGAAATAACTTGTTATACTACCTAGCCAGCCGTTGTTGTGTTGTAGGTACCAACGATAGTGGTTAGACTATGAGCAATTTCCATGGTTGATAGACAGTTTGGTCATCTTGTGGCTTTGCCTATTACAAACGCGCACTTCTTGATCTTACGAAACACAAAAATGACGATTAGACTATGGGTGGAGGTAGAACCCACCGAGGGTTCCGTGCGTTAACTTAGATGTTTGATTTTTTCACAGCTTAAAGTGACCGTAGACCTGAGTATACGGTTTCAATTTCAACTCGATACCTCCACGCGTTCCCGAGATAAAGGGTCTTCACAGACAGACAAACAGATGGACAACAACGTAATCCTATAAGGGTTCCGTTTTTTCCTTTTGAGGTACGGAACCCTAAAAACGCAAATATTACATCTACTTGTCGAATCACCTCTACAAGAGGATGAGGCACAGGCACACATTTTGATACAAAATTGAACAAACTAATACTCTTACTTGGAACTCATGGGTAGCCAACACGAAATTGTATGACTATTATTATAAGCTAACAGTACAAATCATTCCTAGTAGTAACTAGGAATAGTAGGTTATTTAGTTTCCTTGAAGTAGGGTACTTTTGACCTGGCCCTTCTCTAAAATGTCCCCAATTTGATCCAAGAAGGTTCGCCTAGGCCAGCTGAGTGTCCATTCTACGTATACTTATTAATATCTCTGGTTTGAATAAAACATGAACCTACACATCAAAAGCGGAATTGGAAAATTACAGCCAAAGCCCAGAGGTGTTAATTGTTTATAGACGCTTTCGTTTGTTTTATTTGCTGAGTTTACAGTTAAGCCACTGTTCTAGCAATTTCTAAGCTGCGTTATTAGCTTCGATCAAGAATACTATAGATTTAGGGTCAACGCAGCAAAACCGTCTTTCCCGCGACCCAACAGTGGCGCACCGTAAGATGCGTCGGCGGCGGGGCCGCAGTGGAAGAGGAGTGTCGGTGTTACGTTGCCGCTCTCCCTGTCCTCTGCGGCCGTTTTTGGAGGCTTCTCCACGCGCACCTCTTTAATTAGAGTGCGCAGTGGACGAAGGGAGCGGAGAGCTCTGGTGGTGAGTAGCGGACGCAAGGTGTGGGGGCACCTTCGTCCGCCTTGCACTACTCACCACTATGCGGGGCCGCCTTAAGGGCGGGGATCGCCAGAGGGGGACTGGACGTAAAGGCTGTGCCGGTTTCCCAGACCCCCTCCATTCCAGGCGACGCCGGAATGACGCTGGGTCGTTTAGTGGGTAGCAAAACCGTCTCGGTAATTAACAGCTCACGCCGTTATTTGGTTTGACATTTGACCTTTGCGTGATGAATGGTCGTAAGTGTAAGATAATGATTTGAGGATTTGTGACTGACTTTATTACTAGGTGGAAAGGGTGTAATTGAAAATGAAAAAAAAATAAAAATATTTATTTAAAAGCGAAATAATACATATTTATCACCGGCCTAGCGGCTACTAGGCAAAGCCTGTATCGCGGAGTCCAGTAAAGATTTTACACCAACGATGTTTTGGACTACATAAAATGAAATTGGAATTGAAAATAAAAATAAAAACATGAGCTTCACAGAAAAAAAGCAATAAAAAATCACACGTGCAAATAAGAAGACTTTTTTTATACGTGTGATTGTGTGACGTGTGAAGTTAACCTTAAAACTTTTTTGTAACGCGGACAGAATTTAGCTTTGGTTTTGTACGTCACGCTGCATCTATAGTATTATTGATCAAAGGTTATTTATTATCATCAATGTTTGGAGGTTTGAAGTTGTAGGAAATAAATTAAGTTCTATCCAGGGCTACATTTACACTTTATAACAAAAATCAAAAAAACAAAATAGCAAGAAAACACTTTCCCTCATGGACTATCTTTTAGATAAATTACCTACTTACATTATAAAGTAATTAAGAAAGCAATCCATCAGACTTCTTTGGAACGATGTGTAATGAATGACTGATCTTTTCCTAATGTCTTTGGCACTTAAAAGTCGTTGTGATCAGAAAAGATGGCCGCCACATTGATGCATATATTCCACTTAAGGATTACACATTGATTATACTAAGTACTATTATTAATATTAAAAAAAAAACATCCGTACTACAAACATTATAAACAACTTATCAGTTTTTCTGCTAATCAAAGGTCTTTCCTGTATTTCTCCAACTACATATTAATTTTAGTTCAGTTGAAAATACTTACAAAATGAAATACATTACGTATGTATGAGGCTTTAATATGATTTTTTTATTATTAGACTTTATTTACAGAAACTAAGCTACTATATATTTACATATATTTACAAAATACAATAGGATTAGTCAAGCTATCTAAGGAGCGTTAGAAACGATCTATAGATAGCTCAACTGATCCAGGTCACTGTCAGTCGGAAGCGTGCCCAAATCACTTAATATGATTAAATCATCACTGGGCAAGATGATACCCTAACCCGTCTACGCTAATGTCAGTAAAATATATCGGTTTTCATCTTTTAGAAACAAAATATGGACAGAAAATGTCTGATGTCGATATAAATGATGGTATCTATACTATAATGCTCGCTATTAAGGCTATTTTACAACATAATACTTAATAATGGCTGTGATAATGGTACCTATTACGACGCGTGTACCTACGTGGGTATGAATTGTATTAAGTAGGTATGAAGGAAAGGAGGTGTACCTCCTATACCCAGCAGTGGGTGATACCGGGCTGAAAATTTGAATGATGATGATGGTAGTATTACACAATCGTTCATGTTAATTGTACTTAAAATCAAGCGTGTGTGAAGAATGTATGAACGAATGAAGCGTAAAATGTGTGTCAGGCTTGTGAAAATCGAAAACACTGACTGATTCATACAAAAATATGTATACATAAAAGACACCCACGAGAAACATATACGCAAAACATAGGTAGTACAGACCAGCAACATTTTGTTTCACAGGAAAAATATTTGCAGTTTACACAAACATGTCCCGCGGCGGTAATCGAATCCACAAAATTCTGCGTCACAGGCATTTACCCATTCGTCGTAATGTTTTTGTTCCTGCCTACGGACCTCTAAAACATTTATTCCGTCGTTATTGCTGTTGTAATGTTTACATGTTTGTTCCCAAATATTACATGTACAATCAGCCATACAAGTCGTACATTAAACGGTAAAATATAAATAAATTTGGGAAAAGCCAGTCTTGGGTCACTAGATTTTAAGAATTCTTCCGGTTTATCGCGGTATTGAACACAAAGGAACACCTAGAATTACTAAAGACGCCATTTTTTTTCGACAACAAATTTTTTTTTCTTTTTTGAATAAATTATGTATTTTCTTTGTGTATTTCTTTCGATCGAATAAAATTCTTGAAATAATACTTTCCTGTTTCAACGCAAAGAGCTGTGAGTTAACTGGAATTTTAATTAGCTTTTGTCGGTGATTGTAAGATCTTACTGTACCTTCAAGTATGCCCACGATTAGATCTATACTAATATTTAGAAAGCGTTCAACGAAACTGAATTTACGCAAGAAACCGTTTGCCTTCATTGTATTTGGTAAAATAAAACCAAAGAGTATTTAAAGGACTGCAAGGATCACTGAGAAACCTATATAATAATGCTGGACATTTTTCACACATCATCATCTAACCCCAAACTATGCAAAGCTTGTACTATGGGAACCAGATAACTGATATACTACTTATATACTTTTCGTTTGTAAATACATACATATTATACATAGAAACACCCAGACCCGAGACAAATATCTGTAGGTCATACAAACATTTGTCCCGCGGCGGGGATCGAACCCGCAACTATATGATTCTACTCCTGTTCCTTCGCAACGAATACCGTGAAGAAGTCAAAATTGCTTTACAAATTACTAAACAGTTTTACTGTATTTAAAGCAATGAAATATAACCTCCTGCTTTTTATTAAGTCGGTTAAAAAAATAAAAGATTGACTACTAAGTAACTAAAACATTTTGGACACGTTTGGGTACTCTATCTAATAGTAGTTTTTTAAACTGCGGCTACGTGATCAGGCAGGCAGCTGGTCGAAGTTGTCAATATGGAAAACTTCTAAGGTAAGTATTCTAGGTATACTAAGTAACTACATATACAAATTAAAAGACAGTATACCGTATCTCTTAATGCATTGAGTAAAAAGCTTGATTTTTGCAGGCAGTTTTAATCTCAACAAAAAAACTTAGTGGTTTTTATTTTGGTAGATATAAACAACTAAAAACTCCACCAGTTCTGAAATTGTATTCAAATAAAATGGTTCCACCTACCTTCATTATTAACCAAACTCCCAGTAATTTCTGTTCTTCTGTTCTCCTGTAGTAGTGTAATCCATTCACACAATCAAAATAAAACCTGGATTAGTTATTATCGATTCAAGCGAGTTAGCAATAAAATCGATTGTTCTTCGATTTATTGTCTGCGCACGCGCGGCCGCTTCCGTGTCACAACACCGAGTATGAATATCATGCGCGAGCGCAATGCAGGGCGCTAATTCTTGTAACAAATACCTATGTTGATTCGAATGTAGACAATTAATCACGTTTAAAAATAAACGATTTTTGTATTTGGTTTTTTCTGTAAGAACAATTAAGTTATTGGGAATACTCGTAATATACCTTTATGAATACAGGTGTGGCAAAATACTTTTTTTTTGTAATTAGACGGTTTTGATCATAGGAAACTTTTATTTTGAAGAAAAAACAATTGTATTTTTGCATTTTTTTATCTTAGGTATCTTTATCTTAGAGTAGTCAGCCTGAAAAATAGCCTTTGTTAAAAAAAACAAGTTGGTCTCAATCGACGCTGTTTCCCACCAGGAACATTATTTCAAAGTAACTTATCAAATGAAATCGTAAGTTTTTGCAAAAAAAAAACTTTTACATACATTTTTTATGAAATGTGAAACATCTTTGTGGGACATCCTGCTGTAATCAATGCGGTAAAATTTTACCACACCCTGTATACCTTTTATTACTTTTTATATTGTACCTAATTTCATTTCCAGTATTCCAGTAAATGTTTAATTACATTGCATTTTAAGATAAAGAAAAAAAAACAGCATTGACCTTTGATATACAACGTGATATCGGATCTACATAATTGCCAATAATTGTGGAAATGAATGATGGGCCGAATTGATATTTTACCGAATACGAAGCCGAATGTTTGGTGAAAATAACCGAATATTCGATCGAATTATTCGGCAGAGCTTCCAACTTGCTGGTTGTAATACATCATTGACACGTAACAGTGTCAATGACCGTTTCCACTCAAAAGCTGGAGACATGAACCGTTAAGAACCAACTGAGTACCTTACGCACACAATAATTGCTTCTCTTCCGAATGCGTTCGTGTGTTCTACACACCTAATTATATTACACTAGTAACATCAGGGCTTTGCTCACGCGATATAATTTTAATAATTATGTTTTTCTCGAAAAATTAAGTATTTCTAAAATAAGAGTTGCTTTTGGTAACTGTAACGTAAGTCCCATCAAAATCAGTCCAGTCGTGGAGATCAGCTCGAACAGAGAGACAGAAAACATTAAAAAAAAAGCTGTAAGTACCTACTTAGAACCGTATAAATTTACGCGTAGTAAAAAAATATTATTTTAACAGATTTTTTTTGTTCGTTAAAATGAATTGCAGGCTATTTTTAAAGCAAGCGAATAAGAGTAGTAGGCTAATATTTTTCTTTTTTCTAAGAAAAATTAATTCTTAACCCAATAATATGAGCTGTTAAGAGTTAAAGCGCGCTTCACCGCACAATGCACATAAAGGCCTTGACCGACCTGAGGCTGTGCACGCATCAGCTCGCTCCACTCGGCCTACTCTAGCTCTCTATAAGTTTGCTATCTTTGTACATAAACGTTTGTGGGTTCGATTACCGAGTGTTCCACAAATAGAAAAAAAAACGGAAACAGAAACGAAAATGGAAACAGAAACAGAAACGGAAATATTTTTACCTACACCAAAAGTGGATGGTGTCCGCTAGTGTTATTTAGAGTCTTGGTCTGATTGCAACCCCTCAGTTTTCGGTAGCAGTCTCTTTACACCCTGTATAGTTCTGTGGTTTTTATCAACGAAGCGCTTTGTAGGGCACGCACGGTATTTATCGTCAGTCCCGGCAATTGCTCCCAAACCCGGCGGCCTAAGAAACTCCGATACCAGAGTCCACACGAACTTACTTGTGTATCTTTTGTACTGTTGGCTTTTCATTTAGGTACTTTTCTTATAGAGACAATTTTAATAAAGATAAAGTAATTTCAATAGGTTTTTTTTTATAATGCTGGACATTTTTCACACAGCATCATCTAGCCCCAAACTAAGCAAAGCTTGTACTATGGGAACCAGATAACTCATATACTACCTATATACTTTTTGTTTGTAAATACATACATATTATACATAGAAACACCCAGACCCGAGACAAATATCTGTAAGTCATACAAACATTTGTCACGCGGCGGGGATCGAACCCGCAACCTTTTGCGTCACAGGCGGAGCTTCGTCCACTGCGCCACAGAGGTCGTCAAAGGTTAGTACGCTTGTTGCAAGCTCTTAACCGACTCCGGACCAAAGTCGGACGCTGCAGAGAAAATCTAGCCAGGTGGGGCATTCGGGACCCTGCACTTATCCAGTGCGATTGTGGGGCTCCCGTTCAGTACATGGAACACCTGCTCTCGTGTCCTCTGTGCCCTACAACCTGCACCTAAGAGGACCTGCTCAACGCTAGGGAGAAAGCAGTCGGGGTGGCCTCATACTGGTCAGAAACGGTTTAAACATTGACACGAAAGAAGAAGTACGCTTGTGCTATACGGTGCTTGGCTCTCTTTGCTTTCACCATTATGTACATAATGTACCTTTGAAAGTACCCATACGACGACCTCTGTGGCGCAGTGGGTGAAAGCCCGCTTGGGACGCAGAAGGTTGCGGGTTCGATCCCCACCGCGGGATAAATGTTTGTATAATCTGCAAATATTTATCTCGGGTCTGGGTGTTTCTATGTAGAAAATGTATGTATTTACAAACAAAAAGTATATAAGTAGTATATCAGTTATCTGTTCCCATAGTACAAGCTATGCTTAGTTTGGGGCTAGATGATGCTGTGTGAAATGTCCAGCATTATTTATTTATTATTTACTAGCTTACCCGCGCGACACTCGTTCACGCATGATGGCGTGACCAAGGGATATAGGGATTAATTTTTTCCAAGCAATTTTTTTTTTCTGTCATAAGAACCTTCTCCTGATCATAACAAACACAACAAAAGAAATTAGTGAAATCGGTCCAGCCGTTTACGCGTGATGTCGTGACCAAGGGATTTAGGGATTCATTTTTATATATAGAGATTTAATTATCTCCAGCGTTATAAACAAGTATAGCACTTGTTCGAAGTATGTAATTAGAAAGTCTATCTTATGTTCCCAGATTGCCGATATGCATTCTCTACGCACAATAGTGTGCTAAGTGTTTAATGTGTACGCGACACGCGACTAAACAGAAAACCTAGCTTTAAACAATAAAGCTAGGCTAACAAAAATGAAACCGCTGAAAGAACTGAAAAGCAAAAAATAATAGGTAAACGTTTAAATATATATTGACGACCTCTGTGGTGCAGTGGGCGAAAGCCCGGCTGCGACGCAGTAGGTTGCGGGTTCAATCCCCGCCGCGGGACAAGTGTTTGTATGATCTACAAGTATTTTTCTCGGGTCTGGGTGTTTCTATGTATAATATGTATGTATTTACGAACAAAAAGTATATAAGTATTATATCAGTCCTCTAGTACCCATAACACAAGCTTTGCTTACTTTGGGGCTAGATGATGCTGTGTGAAAAGTCCAGCATTATTTTTTATTTTTTATTTTATATCTAAGTAATTTTGAATCGGCACCCAACAAGCAAATTAATGAATTACGTCGCCTACTCAAAATTACTTAGAAATACTTATTTACATTAGCTTATGAACTTAGTTATTAAGGTCTTAAATCATCATCATCATCATCATCAGCCTATGGCAGTCCACTGCTGGACATAGGCTTCCTCTAGCCATTGCGCCCTGTCCTTTACTTATTTTCAAATGTATTTCATAAAATCCAAAATCCCTTAGTGGGTTTGATTAGTGGGTCAGAGTGGAATAGAGCAAGTACTTCGAACATAATTATTGGCTGTCAAACCCAGACACTGAAAAACCTTGATTTTACAAACCATAATTATTCATGAAATTTGTCAAGTAGGTACGGTAAATTATTATTTTCAATACATGCATATTCATGAAACAAGTTTTTGCAAATTGAATCTTATCTTGAAAACTACAAATAATCTTAAATGCATGTCGCATTTTTTTGACTCTACAGACTCCTCTTTGGTAATTATTCACAGGGGGTACAGTACACACAACCGATCTTTGTCTCTCTGAAGTTAGGTGCACTAAACGATTGCGCAAGTTTGCGCACGTAGTAGGTACATTAACTTAACATCAGGCAGAGGGAGGTCAAATGCTGGCCTATTTAATTAAAAAAAATTGCATTTGTAGAGTAAGCGAGATAGCACGATGAAACAAACTAAGCGAGTGAGCATCAAAATTGGTTTCTGCGCAGCTACTTCAGAGAGCTAAAGATTGGTTGTGCGTACTATCGCTTGCGTCAGTTGCGTCCAGACTGGACATGGATTATTTTAATTCCATCATTTCCCCTTATTGGGAGATATTCAAGGGGTATTTAGAAACTATTTCCCAGATTCCAAAAAATAATTTTATGGGTGATTTTAGGAATAGAGTAGGTAAATCTTAAACATGTTTCAGATGTTTAATACTTCTTGTTGCATAGCCGTGCCGAATGGGGTTGTGCCTCGACTTTCAATCTGAAGGTCGTGGGTTCGAACCCCGGCCGTGCATCAATGGATTTTTCGTTTCGTAAAATGTATATGCACTTTAACACGAGCTCTTAACGGTGAAGGAAAACATCGTGAGGAAACCCGAATCTTAGTCAGCTCCACACGTATTGACGTCGTCTTTCCTGTAGGCCAGGCTGATTAAGCTGAGAGGATGGTTTAGGTGCTGGGCAAGCCTATTCCATCTTAAACAATGTTCCAGGCACTACAGCGTCCCGTTAAGTGTAGGCATGGATTGCCTCCTGGCGCTGTATAAATCAGCTATAGATAGATGTAAATGCCTAAGTTTAATGCTTCTTGTGCCCACCATAAGGATCGGAATTACGCGACAGTGCACCAGGCGCTCAGAAATCAATGGCGGTGTTGCTCAACAAAGTAATGAACCGGGGATAAGGTGTATCCGACCGTGACTCTTTACGTAACTGTTTTGTTCTGCTTTTGACAGCACTGAAATTATATTCTTTGAAAATGGTTGTGCCACTCGTAATGAAATTGTTGAAACCACTGAATCTGTGAAATCTTTGAACCAAAGTTCCATTGAATTGCGGTGTATAGAAGAAGAACACACAGACAAAAATATCTACTTACATACTTATATTATTTTAGGTTTGTAACAAAAACAAAAAGAGAAAAAGAGTCAATTCCTTCAATCATGATAAATAAAAACAAAAAATTACAAAGTTAACTCCTGGCAAAATATGAGACGCAAACATATGTGATTGCTCAAATATTTTAGGCATATCTTTGTAAAAATCTGCTTGAATTTAAATTAAATTCATTCATATTATTATGTTTTTGCTTGCATGAAACTATGAGAGATTTTTCAGATCGTTATAAGTTCTTGTAATATTAACATTCTACCAAGTGATAAAATTCCTACAATTTGATTTCTTACTTCGTTTAGTTTCTAATCATTAACATTTTGTAAATAAATACGAGTAGAGGTCAAGTTTGCCCTATGTATATCTATTGGAACGATACAAAACAAACAAACTCACAATCGGGGGTGGTAGATCCGTCACATCTGTTACTCAGAAAATGTTCCGACACACCTGGACTTCCATCACGGATGCATTCGTAGAACTGATGAATTGCCTTCTTGGATGAAGCTCTTTTTTCAGTAGGAAAAATTAACAATATTTCTAACTAGCTACAGCCCGCGGCTTCGCTCACGAGGTACCAACATTTTGAATAGCCTATATGCTATTCCAGGTTCTACGCCTATTCAAAGTTTCATCCAAATCGGTTCACTGGTTTAGACGTGATTAAAACACAAACATACAAACATCCAAACATCTAAACAAACTCACAAACTTTCAGCTTTATTATATTAGTGGGATACAGTGTCGTTTGCACGAATGGATCCTCAAGGCACACCTAAAATCTTTTCCTCACACTGGATCGCGATTGGATTCCAGGAAACTAAACATATCGAAGATCTTTCGATCGAAGATCGAAGACGACCTCTGTGGCGCAGTGGGCGAAGGTCCGCCTGCGACGCAGAAGGTTGCGGGTTCGATCCCCGCCGCGGGACAAATGTTTGTATGACCTACAGATACTTGTCTCGGGTTTGGGTGTTTCTATGTATAATATGTATGTGTTTACAAACAAAAAAGTATATAAGTAGTATATCAGTTATCTGGTTTCCATAGTACAAGCTTTGCTTAGTTTGGGGCTAGATGATGCTGTGTGAAAATGTCCAACATTATTAAAAAAAAAAAAAAGAATGCAGTTTATTAAAGTTCTTAGATATAAATTAGCCTGTTGGTTTACATAATACTATTCACGCGCTCACAGTAGGCCTGTTAGTGCCTGGGCCAGCTCACCTTAACCTCATGTTTCCGTTCAATAGACCGCATGTAGGGCTCCACTCGACCGGCCTGACTTGTTGCTTACATAACATTCAATTGAGACCTCGACTTGTTTATCAACTAGGTGATAGTCATTAGGTACTTATCTGAGACCAAGATAAACACGGATTATTCTCGAAATCATCGGAAAATGCATCTTTGGATCGGAAGTTGACTATTCAAGTACCTATGCGGCTATGCCTACAAATAACGGGACGCTGTGTTCAGGATGATTTATTATACTTAATAACACATATTATTTAGCACACCAAATACGTCTTTTTCTTCTGTCGTGTCACTAGTTATTTTGAACCAGTGTAGTAAAACAATTTTAAGTGCGCCTCCAAGAGGCTCATTTTGTGTAAAACTTATTACACTCATTCGAACCCGCGACCTTAGTATCTGAAAGCTACCACTAGAGTACAACTTATTACTAGCAGATTGGTTACCACTCCTACAATTCTCAATCTTCACTAAATACAATTTATGACCGTTCCTAATGAATCAGGATTTCAAGAATCGTTACCCGTAACAATGCGTCACATTTCCACTTGGTACAAGCCTTGGGCTAGCAAGAAGCTTAGCGACTATCAGTGTCAATGGCAATGGCGCTAGACTGAAAACACAAAACTCGAAGGTAATCCTATGCCCAGCTGTGGGACAGAACAGGCTTAAAAACAAACAACAATAATCCTGAAACATATTTTTCCATTTTGTAGGTATACTATTGGTGATACTAGGGTTAAAGAAATGCTTCTGTCAATAGTTTTTTTCGCAAGCTTGTATTAATTATCCCAGTTTGGGTTTTAGGAAGTGAATGCGGATATGTTTGTGAAAGGAGTGAGTTCTGATATGACGGGTGATAGAGGGAAATGGAAGAGAGAAACATGTTGTGCCGACCCCACTTAAATGGGATAAGGGCAGGAAGAAGAAGAAGAAGAGGATTTTAGGAAGTCAGGCCCACCTATTAAGAGAAAACTCGTTCCGATTTTGCTCGCCTAAAACATTGCGATCGGAATTAGGTCGTTTAGCCTCCGAAATAATGAAATTAGTGCCTTTACGAGCTACCAGTCTAATTCGAGATGGTTAATGGGATCGTTATTTTGACTCCATCTGGTTCGAACGTAGGCGACGAAGTCTTTTTTTATTGAATAAGACCACTAGAGCCAGAGCATTAGGTATCTTTAAAAAAATTGCATACATAAGCCACGTGCTATAGACATAGCCACTAGTTCTATAGACATTTGAAAATAATCTTTGTTTTCATCGACACTTTGGGGCTAGGTTAGGTATCTATCTAATGATACTAACAGTACGATTGTTTCCCCAAAGGAAAATACATATATACGAGTATATAAATTAGACAATAAATAAATATAATAATATCTGGATATTTCTAAAATCTGTAGCATCAAGTCCATTTTGGCAAATATTTGAAGATAAAGTCTCAGTTCATAATAATTTCCCAGGAAAAAATATTCTTTCTTAACTAAGAAAAACAAAAGCCACTTTAAAAAGTCTAACTGTTAATCGACTTTCGTTACTGACTGTACCTACCTACTCTATTCAAATGTTTTGTCATTCATTCAAATCCTTGAAGCTGTTTAGGGAAGTCAAATGCACATCGACACTGCAAAAACTCTACTTTGGTATAATAGTTATACAGGGTGTAAAAAGACTACTACCGATCGCAATCAGACCATGATTCTAAATATATTTAGCGAAAAAAAAAACGCAAAACAAAAATTTACTTAGCTACGTCATTTTATGTTATTTTCTGTTGTTAACTACTAGGACAAACATAATACCTGATAATTTCATTAACAAAAAATAACAATTAAAACTCAAAATCCAGCAATCAACGTAAAACAACGCACCCAGTACATACAAACAGTAATATTCAAACGCTGTTTTCTCCGGATTTAATGATTTTTTCGGAAAATCCTTTTGGATTTAGTTGTGTGTTGGGATGCTGTACCTACCCCTTTCGGCTTCGGCAGACGTCTTTTTACACCCTGTATTATTGAGTCGAGAAACATCCTAGTGCTGAGTTATTTCTCACTTATGAGTATAAACGTGACCGTGGGACATTTTGTTATAATTAGCGCATTCTGAGCGTACAAACACAATGCATTATGTATCCGTGACTCTGTGAGTCGTTGCATGACGATTACTAAGTATTTTGCCTAATAGTTGAGAGGATGGCTAGTAATATGTTTATGTTCTCTAGTGGTAGCTTTTCAGATACTAAGGTCGCGAGTTCGAATGAGTGTAATAAGTTTTACACAAAATGAGCCTCTTGGAGGCGCACTTAAAATTGTTTCACCACACTGGTTCAAAAGAACTAGTCACACGACAGAAGAAAAAGACGTATTCAGTGTGCTAAATAATATACAGGGTGTAAAAAGACTGCTACCGAAAACTGAGGGGTTTGAATCAGACAATGATTCTGAACATATTTAGCGAAAAAAAACGCAAAAAATATTTTTACTTAGCTACGTCATTTTTTTTTATTTTCTACTTATTTACTACTAGTACAACATAATAAGACCATACCTACCTTATAATTGCATTTATAAAAGAAAAAAACGATTTAAACTCAAAATCCAGCAAGCTACGTATAAAAACGCGCCCAGTAGGTACATACGCAAACAGTAATCTTTAAACGCTGTTTTCTCTGGATATAATGATTTTTTCGGAAAATCCTTTTGGATTTGGTTGTGTGTTGGGATGCTGTAGCTACCCCTTTCGGCTTCGGTAGACGTCTTTTTACACCCTGTATAAATTTATATGCGCTTTAACACGAGCTCATAACGGTGAAGGAAAAGATCGTGATGAAAACCGCAGCTTAGTCAGCTCCACACGTATTGACGTCGTCTCTCCTGTGGGCCAGGCTGATTAAGCTGAGAGGATGGTTTAGGTGCTGGGCAAGCCTATTCTATCTCAAACAATGTCCCAGGCACTACAGCTGATGTGCCTGTGCCTACTCAAGGAAGGAACGGACGCTGTGAAGGCACATAGGTTGCCTCCAGACGCTGTATAAATCATCTATAGTCTATTTCACATAGGAAGCGCTCGTGGTCGTGCTTGCTTAGCCGTTCTTAATAGATCTTCGAAGTTAAGCAACGTTTGAAACGGTCTGTAAGTGGATGGGTGACCGCCAGTGGCATTTTCATCTGAGCGTTTCCGTGCTTTTGAGGGCACGTTAAATTGACGGTCCCGGCTATTTAAGTCGTTAAGCCATGACGGAGGCCTTAAGGCGGCCTAAAAACTCCGTCACCAGAGTTGGCCACTGACTCATACGAACTTACTTTTTTTTTACATAGGAACGGTTCCATGACAAAGCTCTTTTAGGTTTATATCTGAAATAAAAAAAAATCATTTTTTTTTGTAGTTGTAACTTTTAGTATTATCACTAGATTTCATTTATTTCTTCATTGTTGTACAGCGTAAAACGTAAAAGTTCTATGTGTCAGGGATACGTTCCTACGTGAAAAAATACTATAGTAGTTATGTACAGTCAGCAACAAAAGTCGATTAACATTTGGTGTTTCATAAATCAGAATATTTCCGAGATCCGTAACATCATGACCAAAATTTTGACTAATATTTGAAGATAAAGTCTTGGTTAGTAATATTTTCCCATGAAAAGTTTATTTGCTCTTAGCTCTCGAAAACAAAAGCCATTTAAAAAAGTCCAACTGTTAATCGACTTTCATTGATGACTGTACCTAAAGATGTAGAGGCATGGTTTTTTATGATTGAATATGATTGATAATGGCAGCGATGGGCTACTTAAGTGCCAACTGCACTCAACTTCTAACTCAGACGAAAAAAGCCTAACTCATACGAACTTCATAACTTTTGTTAATATTTTATTTCTGTTCTAGTAATATCAAAGTCCCGTTAACTAGATACCCAGTAATAAACAAGAAAACCTCGCCTTGTAAAGGTATCTCGCATTGCGTCGGCGCCTGCGCAGAGGTCCGAGTCAAGGCGAGGCGCGTCAGTCGGCCTCCAGATCGCAACAGTATCACTTGCACAATGTATCGCCCGATCGCTTTTTATATGATCTAGACAAATGCCTTGAAAACAGCGATAGCGTTCTATCTAACGAAACGAATGTTTTTGAATTTGTAACATTCTTTATGTAAAAAGATCGCATTTTCTACGGTTTGTAGCAACAGTTTCGTGAAAGATATAGTTTTTGATGTTTTGAATTTGGCGCATTGTAAAATGATAAAGAATCATAAAAAACTTTATGATATTTATGGTGAAATAAGTTTTATTATTCATAAAAAACTTTCTTTTTTGCATAGAAAGTTTGTTTACCTATAGATAATAATTATCGAATCGACTTGGGAAATTTTATAGCCATAATGTCTTAGACTACGTTGGCGTAAGACTTCATCTAGAATTTATAAATAAAAGTTGTAAATGGGGTATAATGTGTGGAAGATGACATGCTTGAGGGAGTAAGATGACGGCAGATGGAGAGAAAATTAAAGAAGATCGGAGAATCCATCTTGTATCGCCCCCTTTATTGTCAGTAGGAAATTTTGGGGCAGACCTATACCCTTTCCCAGAAGTGGAACACCACTAACAATCAAAAAGTATTTTGAGCTCGGCCATTTTACTACCTTCTTATGAATATTTTGAATGTATCCCTCAAAGAGATTTCTTAGCTCGCGAGTCATTTGTCTAAGATGACGTAGTCTATTAGATAGGCGCGTATTTTGACTATTCCTCGTCGCACTGCGCCCGCGCCGCTTGTGTTGTTATTGCGATCTAGTTCAACCACATTTGGACTATAAAGTCGGAATCACTTTTATACCGAAAAAACATAAATACCTACCTTTTAAAGCCAAGGTTTTTCGATAGGCTGTTTTTTTGTGCGGCGATAGTTGCTTAGTTAATTTGTGTTATTATGTGTTTGGATTATCTTGAATAAGGTTTGTATTTATATTTTATTATATTTATACCTACATTATTTTTAATATTAATTTCTAACTTATATTCTACCGAATTATTTTTTTACAATTAATATTGAATAAGGTATATATATTTTATTATATTATATTATATTTTATTATATTTTATTATATTTATACCTACATTATTTTTAATATTAATTTCTAACTGTATAAGAACATTTATTTACAGAAACTAAGCTACTATACTATCTATTTCTAACTTATATTCTATTCGAATTATTTTTTTTACAATTAAATATTAGTTGTTTACGAGTTTGAAACTGCGGTAAAACACGAGGAAACCGCAACTTAGTCAGCTCCATATCATAATATGGAGTCCATAGGACTATCCTTGATATGGATATCGGAGACTAAGATGACCGAATGTTAGGCAAGTTACTCCAGCCACTAGTAACCTTAGGACACTGTATGAAATCTTTTAGTAGGCAAATTGCCCCTTTATGATTAAGGCTGTAGTCTTTTTCCTGTTAAATTTTTGTAGTTTTGTTATTTACTAATACAAGCTCTGCTTACTTTGGGGCTAGATGATGCTGTGTGAAAAAGTCCAGCATCATTTATTTATTTTTTATTGAGTAACAGGTTTTAGAAATCAAAAAATATCCTTCTCCTGAACCAGTATAACCAGTTTGACCCTGATGTGTATGTGAAAACGATTAATAACTAGATTCCGCCAGCGGCTTCGCTAGTCTCACCTACTTTTCAAAAAGCGTTTGTGTACTTTCAACACTCCAATTCCAATCTCCAACTATTCCATCCAAGTTTTAAAATCGGTTCACTGGTTATGGCGTGTTTGAAACCATGTTCATGAACTCTCATCGCTGACTATGGTCACATACATAAAACTTCATTAATTATCATCGCTGACAGTACCCACCCTATGTGGATGTACCCATCTACCCACATTGTCATACAAATTTTTAATAAACATGTTTGTGTTGATGTTTACTTCGTTACATATTGTGCAATCAGGTGGCTGAGTGCCGTGTTGGTCGAATGGGGTTGTGCCTCGACTTTCAATCCGAAGGTCAGGTTCAAATCCCGGCCGTGCATCAATGGATTTTACGTTTCGTAAAATTTATATGCGATTTAACACGAGCTCTTAGCGGTGAAGGAAAACATCGTGAGGAAACCCGCAGCTTAGTCAGCTCCACACGTATTGACGTCGTCTTTCCTGTGGGCCAGGCTGATTAAGCTGAGAGGATGGTTTAGGTGCTGGGCAAGCATATTCCATCTCGAACAATGTCCCAGGCACTACAGCGTCCCGTTGAGTGTAGGCAAGGACTGCCTCCTGACGCTGTATAAATCATCTAATATAGAAAAAGCCTAAGGAGGACTCCAGCATTTTGCATTGTCATTTATCTCGTTGTAAATTACATCCAAATGTTTTTACGACGAGAATTCAAGTGTTTTAAGTACAAGTTTTAATTAAATTGCATAAAAAAATTAACTTCTCAAATCTATTTTAATTCCTCCCAAATGTTTGGGAGAGGCCCTTGCCCAGCAGTGTGATCCTTACGGGCTACTAAAAAAAAAAAATCTATTTTCTAAGTTTATAAGCCGCCTTCGTTGTCTGTCCCTACACGTTTTTTTCCGTGACGTAACGGTGCTATTATATTAAGAAACGCATTTGATTAATGCTTTTAGGTGAATGTACGATGTATGTCGAAAAAGTTATTTGGATTAGTTGAGTAAACCTTAGTTAACGCGTCTCTACCACTATGCGGGCCCTAGTAGCAACACATTTGGGCACTGAACGTGTTAAAAAGGATTGTTGAAAATGTAGTTCTTAATTTAAAATTCCGATTATAAGATGGTTCTGGGCAGCATACCTACAGGCAACAACGTCCCGTTGAGTGTATGTAAAGGTGTTTTCCTCCTGACACTGATAAATCATGTACTTAGTAAATAATGTAAAGCCTTATACAGGGTGTAAAAAGAGTACTACCGAAAACTGAGGGGTTGCAATCGGACCATGATTCTAAACATATTAAAAAAAAAATTCACTTAGTTACGTCATTTTATGTTATTACCGGTTATTTACTACTAGGGCAACATAATAAGACCATACCTACCTAATAATTTTATTTATAAAAGAAAAAAAAAAACATTTAAAACTCAAAATCCAGCAATCTACGTAAAACAACGCGCCCAGTAGGTACACACGCAAACAGTAATCTTCAAACGCTGTTTTCTCCGGATATAATGATTTCTTCGGAAAATCCTTATGGATTTGGTTTTGTGTTGGCGCTGAAAATTGCGACACAGTTTTTACTACTGCAATTTCTCAGCGTTCATTAGTAATAAGTACAAAATTGTCAAACTATTTCACAAATAAATATATATGAAATATGAAAAAATGAAATGAAATATGAAATATGTATTTAAGGCTATAATTATTTCAACATACTATCCTACTTAATCGACGACCTCTGTAGCGCAGTGGGCGAAAGCCCGCCTGCGACGCAAAAGGTTGCGGGTTCGATCCCCGCGGCGGGACCAATGTTTGTATGATCTACAAATATTTGTCTCGGGTCTGGGTGTTTCTATGTATAATATGTATGTATTTACAAACAAAAAGTATATAAGTAGTATATCAGTCATCTAGTACCCATAACACAAGCTCTGCTTACTTTGGGGCTAGATGATGCTGTGTGAAAAAGTCCAGCATTATTTATTATTATTTATTATTTACTTAATCAGTTGGCACAAAAGCGGTCTTTTCGCCACCAACGAGCCGCAAACCCTGCCACATCCCCAGGGTCCTTTGTTTGCACTAAGTACGGTCGTGGCTGCCAATCCCGTATAGGCTTATTTAGTCACAAACAAAAGTGTTCAAATCTAATAACTGTAGCGTGACCTGACTGACGCCGCCTAAATCATCTGTAATAGATGGATAACGAGGCCAATGATGATGATCATGACTATCCTACTTAAATATTATACTAGTAAATGTATACCAACTCTGTCTGTCTGTGTTACCTTATCACGCCTAAACAACTGAATAGATTTTTATAAAAGGCTGGGTTATTTGTAAAACACCGGTAACTTCTCAGGACTGTATTACTTACTATCATCATAAACAACAACTTTTGTTCTATGACTTTTACAAAACATAATACATTTACCAAAAAGAAACCTTCAAAATTTCGTTGTCCTATCTAACACATTTCAACTCTGTATTAGATAGGTCAATTTTAAGCGCCCCCGCCGCCCTAACCCCGTTCCCATCGCTATTCTACTATCGCTTTCTTTTGCTTCGCATAGATTTCGTAACATTCACAGTGTTCAATTTAAATATTTTTATTTTTGTATGAAAATGTGATGAACTAAAATATGATGAATTTTTATCGAAGTTTCTTTGAAATATTAATATAACGAGATAATATACGAATCTCAGTTACCCCATACAACGTCGCCCCATGTTGACGTGCCGGATGAAGACGCGTGAAACAACTAGTACTGTAAAAGCATTTTAGATATAATATTTTATTGACTTCGTGCTATTTGGGTCATAGTAATTTGATAAGCAATTATTGTTATTAAATTATCTTGTTTGTGTTGTGTGCAGAGTCCATGTTAGGTCGTTGATACTATGACGTCACAGTTAGATACACAACATTCATAAGTCATAACTGTGTGTTGTGTACTAACTGATGGTCTAGTGGAAGCGGATTCACCTTGCGATTCTAAGGTCATGGGTTCTTATTCGGTCGTGTACCAATGATAAAAAAAGACACACGTACACACACATTATCACGTTTATTTTTTTTTACTTTGATAAACTTTATTTACAGAAACTAAGCTACATATAAATTTACAAAATACAACAGAATTAGTCAAGCTATCTAAGGATCGTTACAAACAATCTATAGATAGCTCAACTGATCCAGGTCACTGTCAATCGCAAGCGTGCCCAAAACTGTGGCAGATTGTATCTCAAGGCTCATATTTGCAGATTTTTTCAGACAACCTATAATTAACTAATGATTATTTCGTTTTTAAAAAGAGCTCGAAGGAAAATACTCGTAATGCCTAAATTGCATTGTTCTGCATGGTCATGGTACGCATGGGTGACCGCTGGGTGACAGCCTGTATTCGTTTTAGAGAGCGTGTTCAATTGTTGGTCCCCGATATGGTCGTTGAGCCACAACGGCCAATTTTTTGGCCTTTTTTCTATAATATGGCCTGAATTCGCTTTTAAAAGAGTTGTTCGTTTGCACAGTTTAAGTACCTACATTTTGGAGAATGATTTATGATGGTGCAAATTAAACAGGAAGGCATGCTAGAGTCACTCTAGCTAGATCCTTTAAAATACAGGGTGTAAAAAGACGACTACCGAAGTCGAAAGGGGTAGGTACAGCATCCCAACACACAACCAAATCCAAAAGGATTTTCCGAAAAAATCATTATATACTTATTATTACTGTTTGCTTGTGTACTGGGCGCGTTGTTTTACGTAGATTGCTGGATTTTGAGTTTTAACTGTTTTTTCTTTTATAAATGAAATTATTATTATGTTGTAAAAGTAGTAAATAACCGGTAATAACATAAAATTACGTAGCTAAGTCGGCGTTTTTTCGCTAAATATGTTTATTCATGGTCTGATTGCAACCCCTCAGTTTTCGGTAGTAGTCTTTTTACAACCTGTATATTTGAAGGGTTGGTGTTGGGGTGCATATCATAGACATCTTTGGTTTTCTATCAGTTTGTTTTCTCTCATATAATTGGTAACAAAATACACCATCTTTGTCTCAGGTGTCCAATTCCGTAGGTCTAAATCATCAGACATTGTTTCTTTGAGTTTCCTCTCGTTTGGACTTGCACAGCCAAGTGTTACATACACTGACTCATCTGAATGACAGCCAAATTATTCCAGCTTGGCTACACTGGTTTCCCTCGGACGGACTGACCCCTTCGGACGGACTTACCCATCATCATCATCATATCATCCCTCCATCATACCCTCATATCATCGCTACCTTATTCGGTGTAGGCAATGATATTAATTAAATAGTAAAATATCATTGGGTGTTAGGTATAGGTATGTGTTACGTGTGCAGATGCGTGTAAGTAATTTATCTTATGTAGGTATTACCTATATACTTATAATGTTTTCCTGGTAGCATGTCGACTCATCAATGACCATGAACGTTGATAAGTGCTTGTATGTACTTGTCAATGCAGTACATATTCTTCTCTTCGCAACTTCGTCTGTACCTATTTCCGCTGAGCTACGAACCTGATGTTTGGTAATTAAATAATTTAAGTAATTTAATAAAAAGAGAGTTTAACGGGATGTCTTCTGCCTATTTGAGGAACTTCGGGTTTCTTCTCAAATGCGAAACAACGTTAAATATTTTGTAAAAGTTTGTATATTAAAATAAGAACGAGGACACATAAAACACATAAGACACAATATAAAACGAGGGCAACACAGTACAGAGGGAAAACGATTATAGTTCTTTACACGGATACAGTTTGTAACGCACACTATTTCGCATAAAATATGGCGTTGGTCGGATCGCGGAGGACTGGCCGTAAGGCAACCTCAACGCGCAAGTGTATGATGCCGACTGACGTCACGGGGCCCGGCTGCGGCGCAAGATTGCTCCAACGGTCAAGCCAGCGCGCCTGCGTAACGTCGAGCGAATCAGGTGACGCGAACGCCCCGCGCTATTCCCCGATTGGATCGCGCGTACGCGTCGGTTGCATGGCGCTCTGCGTCCTGATTGGACAGCGCGCTAGCGCGGTTATCAGGGTTCCATAGCGTTTACGAAACGGGTTCGAATGCTGTCCCTAAATAAATATCCCGCGCTACAGTCTCCCCCTATAGCCCTACTTAGCGCCCTCGCTGTTGGGCTATCATTCAGCTATACCTAGGTTTGCGCGGTCTCCTACGCTTACGCTTCTCCCTGATAGGAGGCTCGATCGGGCCGGCAACCACAGGTTCGTTACGCTGCGTACTTCCTAAAGTAGTGGGACTGGTGTTCGCGACGTCGCGTATTCGATATGGGCCGTCGCGGCGAGCGATAAACTTCGCGGACTGGCCTCTGACTCCTGAGTAAGCTCTGTCAGAACAGAGTCTCCTCCCCCTGGAACGAACGTACCTATCATGATCACCCGAATCAGCTCGATGGTTCTCTTGAATGTCCTTCCTGCTCCTGTTCGGCATGTCAACGGCAGCGGCGGGCCCTAGGAAGGTGATCTGCGCGGACCTCAGGTCAATGACCTCTTTGAGTTCACGTCGCTGGTCGCCGGAGAACTTCGTGTATACTTTTTCGTGCGCCGACAGGTTTGTGGACTCGGCCCGCATCAACTTAGTGTCGGGCCGTGTACTCGCAGGACACTCACGAACAAAATCATAGAATCGCCCGGGTTCGTCTGTGAAAGACCACTTACCGCGGGCGATATCCATGACCATGCCAGCACGGGACAAAAACTCGACACCTAAAAGAGTCCTAGTCTCATCGCCTGGCAACACTAGAAAATCAGCTGGTATCTTCCGCCCTTCCAGCGACACAAGTACCTCGGCTTCTAACAACTTCCTCTCGACTCGAGAGCCGTTAGCAAGCCGGATTCGACATTGGGTTTCGCGGAATTTCACGCCGGAATCTACTAAAATTTGATACAGCTTCGGACTAGCTATACAATGCGTGGCGCCGGTATCTACGATCGCTATACCGCTACGACCCATAACGTTAACATTAACTAACGGATGCGAAGCACTTTTGTACGCGACTGCACTACACGCGTGTGCCACCGAAGCTTCAATCTCGCATTCACTTTTTCTACTAACACTATACCTACTCCGAACATCGGACGCGTTGGTGAATTCGGCGGCCCTATTCTCATCAAAAATCTCCTTTGAGAATTCGGCGGCCCTATTCTCGACAAACGCTATATTAAAGTCTGTCGACCTTTGACTACCTGCTTTACAGATTTCGCACTTAGATCGAACCACGCCTATTTTACCGCAACCGTAACAACGAATAACATTACTACTAGAACGATTATCACTAGCGATGCTTCGACTACAATCATTGCTATTATTATTATTCGTCGTCGGTTTGTTAGTGGTTGCTACGCGGTTACGACATTCGCTAGAAGTGTGACCGAACACTCTACAGTGACTACATCGAATTCGTTTAGGGCGGACAGCACTCGAACTCGGACTCGGCACACAACTGGCGGATAAATCATTATCGGGGGAATAAACGGGGGACGTTATTGCGCTGGGTGTAAAATGACTCGCACTTGCCTGCTGAGGTTTTACCTCTCCGCGAACGGTCTCCTTCAGCGAATCCTCCGCTATCCTCACACGCTCCAACATGTGGTCCATGTCAACAATGGACTCACGGGGAATACGCTTCCGAATCCGGCGGTCGAGGAGTCCGTACGTAATGTCCACCTGGACTTCCTCGGCCAACCGGTAGGGTAAGCGTGCCAGAAGGGCACGCTTTTCACTCAAAAACCTCTCGGCGGGTTCGGCGGCACTTTGCTCGCGGGCAAACACTTCGCGGAACACTTTATATGCTGGCCGCGGGGCCCCGTACATTGAGCGTAGTCGCAGCTTGGCGTCCGTCCATGAGGCGACGCCGGCGCGCACGCCGCGCCACCACACGGCGGCCGCGCCGGTCAGCAGCATGGGGAGGCCGCGCAGCGCGTGCTCGTCCGACACGCCGGCGCACTCCTTGTAGACCTCCACCGCATCGAGAAAGGCCTCCAGGACCTCCGCGTCGTTCGACGTCCCGTCGAATCGCGCAGAACATTTCGTGAAGTTGCCTGATGCTGATCTGGGTTTTAGGGGGCCGCTTGCACATGGCGAGTACGCGCCGGGTGCTGGCGGTGCTGGCGCATATGGAGACGCCGCCCCGGAGTGCTGATCTCCACGGGGCGCGCTCAGGAACGCGCTGATGAGGACCTTGTTGGCCTCCGCTTGCGCCCTGGTGATGGTCTCCATGAGCGTTGCCAGGAACTGATCCGATGTATGTGTGAACGTGGGCTGCGCCGGAGCTGCGCCGGCGGCGGCCCGCTCAACGACGCTGTCGGCGTCGGAGCTAATCGCCTCTGTTAAGGTGGCGTCTCCCTCCTCGTGCTCGTCTTGGTGCTGGTGACGGAGAACGTTCCGCCTGGTTGTCGGCATGTTTGCAGCGACAACAGGTGCAGGAATTCCGTGCTTGCCTCAGTGCCAAGGTACACGGCAGGTGACGCTGTGCCTCTTCCTCTGTGTGATGGTGACCTTCGAGCTGATCACACCTCTTCTCTTCTCTCCGTGTTTCGGCCACTAAAGTTGGGCGCCAGATTTAACGGGATGTCTTCTGCCTATTTGAGGAACTTCGGGTTTCTTCTCAAATGCGAAACAACGTTAAATATTTTGTAAAAGTTTGTATATTAAAATAAGAACGAGGACACATAAAACACATAAGACACAATATAAAACGAGGGCAACACAGTACAGAGGGAAAACGATTATAGTTCTTTACACGGATACAGTTTGTAACGCACACTATTTCGCATAAAATATGGCGTTGGTCGGATCGCGGAGGACTGGCCGTAAGGCAACCTCAACGCGCAAGTGTATGATGCCGACTGACGTCACGGGGCCCGGCTGCGGCGCAAGATTGCTCCAACGGTCAAGCCAGCGCGCCTGCGTAACGTCGAGCGAATCAGGTGACGCGAACGCCCCGCGCTATTCCCCGATTGGATCGCGCGTACGCGTCGGTTGCATGGCGCTCTGCGTCCTGATTGGACAGCGCGCTAGCGCGGTTATCAGGGTTCCATAGCGTTTACGAAACGGGTTCGAATGCTGTCCCTAAATAAATATCCCGCGCTACAAGAGTTAATAGGCACCTGGGTAGGCTCGCTCCATCGTAGACCTCATTATTGCCTGTGTAGGTTTCAATGTCAAGAGCCGACCCATTCTTTATTAAAAAAAAACCAGTGGCACTTTGGAAGTGCCGACCAGAAGTGAAAACTTGAACAATTAGGTAAGTATAATACCTAGTGATTTTAATGCTGTATACTTTTTAAAACATAATATTTGAATGAATACAGTTGCATCAAAAATCTGAACGATACATAAAAATGCTCGATCTGGGACCTTTTTATAGTTTCTCCAATTAATTTAGCTTATTCTAATGTAATTATTTATTAAATTATTATATCTAATCTAAATGTAAACAAAAGCTCTATTCCTAAACTTTATGCAGTGTAGAACAGTTACTTGAAGTTGGTAGTTCTGAAATTTATAACTAGATGGCGCGACTAAAATTGGTCGTTTTCTAGATCGCGCTGACGAAAACACGCGGCCGCCTTTAAAGTCGAACGAACATTTTTGGTCATTTGGTCATTTGTGGTCTTAGGTCAAGGTGACATTACAGCGTCTTGGGTCACGTGTCAGCGTCTTGACATTAAAGCGTCTTAGCGTCTTGACATTAAAGCGTCTTAGCGTTTTGACATTAAAGCATCTTAGGTCACTTGACAGCGTCTTAGTTGAATCCAAAGATTTTTACTCATTTCAAAACTATTTCCTCTATGTCGCTAACGCGCCTAAAGAAGTTTTCACTTCAAAAATATAAACCTAAATATCTCCAGACACGCACAAAATGCTGGCCTTTCGTGGTAACCACAACACCGCGGAACGGAGAAGGTCACGGCTTCAAGTCCCGTATGAGAGTGATTTTTGGGATGCATTTTAGTAATATAACCTACCGTCTACCGTCTGATTCTTCATTTGAATTCATCAAGCTGAAGTTTTAGCTATATATCAGCGATTTATATTCGCTTGCGTTGTGTTTTACACAGCTTCGAGTCAAAGGCCACAATCGGTCAATAACCTTTATATTTTCTTCTCGTTTTGGAACGAAGTTCCTTTTCGGACGGTATCGAAGAAACAAAAGACTGGGGCTGGAAAAAATGCTTACCTATACCTACTTCAAGCAGAAATAATTTAACATGCTATATACTCGTATTTTTGAACGCGGAAATATTAAACAAATATTAAATTGTATATTGCAAAGAATTTAATTGATGCCGTTATACGGGCAAAAAATGTTGATGTTTTACCCAAAACTATTAAAATGTACAAGTTCAGGGCTGCCAGAGTAAATTTTGGAAAAAAATATTTAAATAAGTACCTACCTATGTTTTTAAACTTGTTAGTCCTGATTATTATAATTTTGTTTTTGTAACAGAACATCTGCAATACCAAGGTACACGGTCGTCAGCTAATGTAAGTGAAACTCAAATAATATTAAACTTTTGTGCCGTTTTTCATTTAGGTATGATAGGTATGTTACCTATGGTCGTGCTAATTATTATATTTGATACACAATACAACAATAAAATTGAAGTGTCTGTCTGTGATTTCAAAATAACTCGAAGTTATTTACACGATACTAAACACAAATTTCTTTACAATTTATGTCTGTCTGTCTTTCTGTTTGTTCGGGTTAATCTCTGGAACGGCTGAACCAATTTTAAATAAATCATCTGTGGAAATTTCAACTGTCTAACCATCAACCTGGTGCAGACGGACAGACATACAAACAGACAGTGAAGTCTCAGTATAGGGCTCCCGTTTTACCCTTCGGGTACGGAACCCTAAAAAGCACGCATTAGATGCTTGAGTCCCTATAATAGCGCCTTGTAGAGTCGGCTAGATGATTGGAGTAACGGCAGTATGGTTCTTATTTGTTTTTTTGGACGTACTTTCACTGCATTTTAGGCAGGCACGTATTGTGTTGTTCTCTTAGCTTATTATTCTTTTTAGACAAATTGTGTTCACTGGTTGCTTTTGTTATGTTGATAAAAGTTCCTTTACCTGTCATGGTATGAAATGCTAACTTCTACAAAATGTAGGCATGTGTCATAAATACTCGTATGTGTTTAGATGTACCTCTGACTCCCCGTTAGCCCCTTTACGCACTAGCGGTTGAATGGCGGAGCGGCTAGCCGCGCGGCTAAAATTTTAATACAATTTTGTGGCGTTTAAGTGCGTACAATCACAAGCGAAAAGCGGCCCACCACGCGGCTAGCCGCCCCACGGTTCAATCGATTTAGACTTATGTCTGTCTTTTGATCTTACAATGAATACCAGCAAAACAAAAGCAATGACAAACCGGTCCAATAATACCGAAAATGCTCCACCTTCCGACCCTATCATAATAGGAGAACAAGAAATAGAATATGTAGAAGAATACGCTTACCTTGGCCAGTTAATCTCACCAAAGAATCTGATGGCAAAAGAAATCGAAAAGAGAGTAACTAACAGCTGGTCACGCTACTGGTCTCTTAAGGAAATTATGAAAAACAAATCAATTCCCATCAAGGACAAAAGTAGGGTCTTCAACACCTGCATCCTACCAATCCTAACCTATGGCTGCCCAACGTGGTCCCTCACTAAAGCAAACAGCAACAGGTTGGCAGTTTGCCAGCATGGTATGGAGAGAAGCATGCTTAATGTCAAACTGAAAGACCGAGAGAGGCTGGTGGACATCAGAGAGAAAACAAATGTCAGAGATGTAGGATCAACAATACGTAGACAAAAATGGCGATGGACGGGCCATATGATGAGATCCCTTAAGAACAAATGGGCTTACGACTGTACAGTATGGTACCCCAGAGATGGCAAACGCAATAGAGGACGACAGATAAAGAGATGGGAAGACGACCTACCCAAAGACTGGCGCAGAGCATGTCTGGACCGCAAACATTGGCAGAACCTGGAGGAGGCCTATGTCAAAGGACAACCTGGCCAACATGGAAGCATAATATCCTAAAATTTATAAACTTAAGATATAGGTTAAGTTAAGTTAAGTCAATCATAAATTTTAAGTTATGTAATAAACCTTGTTGTATTAGGAAAGGTCAGAGAAATAAAGGCTATTTTTATTTTATTTTTATTTATTACTGTCTTTTGATTTTGAATGGCTTGATCTGAGAGAATATCTACCGTGCCTTGGGGATACAGTTGTGATCCTCCTCATGCTGTTTTCCTTTATCATTTAGAGATAGTGTTTAAATTTTTGTAACAAAAATTTATACAAGGCCGGGATTCGCACCCACGACATTCGTTAAACCGCTGAGCGTATTATAATGATGCTGTGTGCCCCTGAAAAGTGAGAGCGAGTTTCATCATAATGTAACTCTTTGTACATTATCAATCTAAATATCACGCGTTTCACAACAGCAGCAGTAAATTGCAATGCAACAAAATAAATATTTCATAAATGACTGTGGTCAGAGATGGATAAGTGATGTGGTACTTGGTAGTGACATTGGGCAGTCAACAGATCGGCAAGAGAGTTCCAACTGTTCCAATGAGTTAGATAATTTTTCATTCAGGTTAAGCTGTTTTATTTTGAGCTTGCAATTTCTAAGAGCCGTTCAATCCAAAAGCGTGCATAAATGGTGTTGTGTTTAGTAAAATTTATTTGCATTTTAACATGAGCTCCTTTTGTTTCTTTTCAGGAGCAGCACGATGTACGGGAGCTTTTTGGAGATAGCGTTTGAGGCCGAGCTCGACACTTCAGAAGGCCCCGAGCTGCTGGAAGCTGCTAAAGAATTGTGCAACGAAGACCCGCTCACCAGACCTCAAGCCATCACGGAGCTCAGGGAGCTTATATTCAGTAAGTATTTTCCACTTGCAAGTTCGCTCTTGGGCCGTGCTCAGAGTCAAAAAATATTCATTTAGTAGAACCAGTTTGATCACTTTAGAGTCGTCCTAAAAGCTAGGTGATTTTACTCCTGCTGTGTTTTTATATTTGTTCCTTATTGTTTGCAAGAGGTGATTACTAATCTAATCAGCCACTAGATGGCTGCTATGCGAAGGCCTTCTTTCTTTGATTAAATTCGTCAAAAGCTTTGACTCACCTTGAGCAAACTATTACATTTTACATATTTTCAGAAAGAGGAGAATGCTTCCCCTCCCGGACGGATGACGCTTACCTTCTACGGTTCCTGAGAGCCCGGTCTTTCGTGCCGGCACGAGCTCACAAACTGGTAGGAAATTATCATACGCTACAGTTGATGCACGAAACTCATTACCAAAAATCATATTCATTTATTTCTGAGCAAACGAGTGGTTTGTCGGTGGTAGATTGCTATCGAATACCATCAGGCGCGATAGTTTATTTTCGCCGAAGAATCGAGATATCTTTCATAATGTGGTCAAGGTATTCATCATGAGTAAGTATAATAAAAGCTGATGTCATATTTTTACGTCATATCTTCTCTACATCCCCAGCTCGTCCGCTACTGCGCTTTCAGAGAGCAAAACAGCCACCTCCACGAGGGCGTTGACCTATGGGGCCTGACCAAAGTGAAGGATGCCTATGAAGGCATCGTCTACGACCGCCCTGACTACGGACGAATATCAGTCTTCAGGTTTGGTTAGTAAGGTTCAATTTACCTTAATGTTTTGCATCATTAAAGTATCAACAGAATCTATTTCAAATAGGTACAATTCAACTCTTAGATTTTGGTTTCCATAAAGCTCAAATATTGACCTTCAAATATAGGCTGTTAAGTTCAATTTCCTTTGGTGCCATTTTCAGTTGGGACATTTAGCCTGTGTTTGGTTTTGTGTAGATGAGATACCTGCTGATTTATGAGCAGCTCAAACGACTGAGGTGAATAGAATAAGCCACGCCGTAAATCTGCAATGACAGACTTATGGCGTTGTGCCTCGGAGATAAAGGAGGTTATGACTCGAAAGACGTGCGCTTAAAGATAGGGTCAAAATGAAGATAGGTTAGGATTAAACGAGTACTGGTGTTACCCCTCGTTCACGCTCACTTCAAGCTACGAAATATAATAATAATAGGTACAAGTATAAGGTACACTTTTTTTAAAATTTTTTGGGATCCCTTTTATTTAACAAAAAAAAATATTGAAATCGGCCAAGCCATTTTTGAGATTAAGCGAGACACACAGCAATGCATTTTATACTTAACTAATTTATTTTGCAGGTATGTGGGACCCAAGCGAGTTTCCCGTCGATGACCTGGTGCGAGCTGGTATGCTGATGTGTGAGGTCGGGATCCGGCAGCCGAAGATGCAGGTCCTCGGTGGAACCGTCATTGTCGACCTGGAGGGCATCACGCTGAGGCATGTGGCTACGCTGACCCCCACTGTCGCTTACCAGATTGTCTGCTTATTGGGAGTGAGTACCGATTAATGCAGGAAAAGAGCTTCTTTGAGGTGCGCCTTAATATATGCCTCTTACTAATACTTTGAAAGGATTTAAGAATACTAATATAGAGAACCTATAAATTAACAATATTAGATCGCATAGATTCGGCTGTCACCATTATTCTCTAGTAAACTTTACTATTAAATATCAATGTACAAAGTAATATACATTTTATTATCATTTAAAAGATAGGAAATAATGTCTTCTGCGCCTTGAGAACACAGTCGTGATTCATTTTTTGTATCTACTATGTCTTTATCATATTTTTCTAGCCAAGAACATTACTTTTGTAGTTTATGCAAATAAATTTATCTCTTGAGATTCGGGAGCTAGATTAATTTTTCATGCCGGCCCGGGGCCGTTTCAAGGAATAAAAAGGCAGACAGAATGCTTTAATATTTAAGGACAACGTACCCTGGCTTGTGCCGCCTGTTCCTCAAACAAAAATAGTAAATTCTTTTGCTATGCTTTTGGCTAGATTAGTTTTGTTATCTGTGCTACTTAGATCCTTGTATTTCAAATAAAATATTGAGTAACACAAGCTAAACTGTTGAGCTGTGATAATACCTACTTATAAAATTTTTGTTACTAGGGTATCGAATCCTGTCGTACGATGAGGTTTTCTATTTAATTTATACACTATGCTATTCACAAACGGTGAATAAAATCATCGTCTGGAAATCGGCATCTCGTAGAACCTTAAAGTTTGAAAACATAATATTATGTCGAGAAAAATGCCTCGAAGAAATCCTTTACACTACTGCTTTTTGACTTTGACTAACTCATAGTTTTTATGACGTTTCCAGTTAGCATACCCAACACGACTGAGATCCTGCCATATCATCAACTACTCCTGGATCCTCAACACGTTCTTCTTCATCTTCAAGAGGTTCATTCCTCAGCAGGCGTGGGAGACCATCTTCTTCCACGGCAACGATCTGAAGTCTCTTCAAAGTCATATCGACAAGGAGTGTCTCTCGCCAAGATATGGAGGAACATGTAAAAACTCTGTTTCTTTCGGAGCTTGGCTGAAAAAAATCAAGAAGTATAGAGATGAACAGTTTGACAAAGAAATGAAAGGGTTAGGGTATGTTATTAAAGAATAAAGGAGTTACTCATTAATAATTGAAGCGCCCTTTGTTGTCCTAGATAGATCCTTGCAGTTACGAGATAGATACGAGAGAGTAATAACGTTTCGTGCAAAAAACTTAAACAATAATCGTGCAAAGCGAAGTTGAAATAAGCAAAAAACTTGGCTGTAAACAATGATAATGAACACACCTACGGCCCGGATGTATAGAAAGTATATTAAAAAACAATTCATGTTTTCCATCATTTTTGGATATAATCTCCCCACGAAGATAGCAAACTCTCTCTTTTCCCCTGACTAAGTAAATATAATGAGATATAAGTAATTGAATAATATTTTTAAAACTCCTTTAATGTTATTAAACGAGGGTAGCTACAAAGTTTTTTCTATATTTATAGATAGTATAAGTTGTGGACCATGGTTTTTGATATCCAATGTTTTAAAGAATCCTAGTGTGGAGTCAATTTTATGTGACTATTGGGTGTAATAAGTTAATAAATTAAGAGACTTGGCTCAACGTTTTGTAATTGGATTTTTATGGTTCCTGTAACTGTGAATGATTGTGATACATAGATTAAAGTTTTGGGTCAATTTAATAGCATTTAGATAGTGCCTTTTTATAGTTAGGTTATGAAACAATTGTGACTTATTTTTTTAATAGAGTTTTTGTAACTACTGCAATGTTTTATTTGTTTATCAATCGATGTTGTTTTATTAGGACAGATTCGTGCACATTTGGGGCATGTACTCGTATGTATGTACCTAATTAAGTATTTCGTTGAACGGTTCTCGGCATTCGCGAAGTTAGCCGTTTGTCTGCGCAATGGCGCTTTTTTATACAAAACTGTGTATTGCGCATCGAAACACCTAACTTCACGAATGCCTAGATCTGTTGAACGTATGCACATTTACTGTACTTACATTTACGAGAAATATATGTCACGTCATCACCATGATAGATAACCTTATCAATCATCTGGAAACTAATCAATAACACCCTGCAGGGTTCCATACGTCATGAGATGTCGATGAATAGTGGTCCATTAATCACTTCCAAACGTAGGTATATTATAGTAGACACAATTTCTAAAACAGCGCTCTAGCGTGAATGGCAAGTAATTGTCTCAAGCAATAAATAAATGATATACAAGCATAATGCCGAACTGGTATTTGGAAGTACATTTATCTCACTACCCCCAAATAATACTATACAATAGATACAATCCTGAGTTTGTGTTTTTTATATCGGGGGACAAGACACATTTCCTCATCTAGCCCCAAACTAAGCTATTCCTATCTGGTTCTCTAATACAAACTTTGATTATTTTTATGAAATTTTTTTCTTGAAAATTTAATTTAAAAAAAGTACGTGAATGTCGTGGAACACTCGGTTCGAATGAAGTGAGTTAAAAATTTGAAATTTATGACATTTTCCGCACCTTGTGCACCACTTTTCGCATTCTAAGAAATGATTTATTTTCTCGAAAAATAAAAACTTTTTTTTTTAATGCAGTTCTTAATTTTATCAAAATCGAACCCGTGACTCCTAACAATATTTTTCCAAAACTATAGCCGTTTAGATTTTCCCCTCAGAGGCCCCTCGACAAAACTCACCCGGTACATGTTAGCGCGTCTCGTCAATTATCATTACTCTACTTCCACCGAGCAGAACTTATGAAGCGAGCCTTAATTAAAAACCGTAAATTTAGGCGCCCTTAATTAAAGAGAAAGAGTCATTCCCTTGATTACACTCACATTTTTGAGCGGAATATCACCCTTTTTAGGGTCCCGTACCCAAAGGGTAAAATGGGACCCTATTACTAAGACTCAGCTGTCTGTCTGTCTGTCACCAGATGTATCTCATGTACCGTGTTAAGTAACATCTTAAGTAGATGATTTATACAGCGGGACGCTGTAGTGTAAATAACAATTTCGAGATAGAGTATCTTCATATATTATCTTCATACTGAGCCTGGAAATATTGTTTTAATTCAAAACGGACTAGCTTCCTAATTCTTACGTACAAGTAACTATTTTCGAAAAACTTTTATGACAAATGTGACGAAAAACATTACCTAAATAAGGCTTTGATTCGAGTGAATTAGGTACGAGTATCAATATTAACAAGCCGGTTTACTTTGTTTCGTCAAAGTACCTCATCTCGGTTGGACAAGAAACTAGTGTAGTACAGAGTATCTACGAACTAGTTACAGTTTGCGGTTTGGCCCGTCAAAGTCACCGCAATTCCAGTAAGTACTTACAAAGATGGATGGGTATTATAGACCCGAATTCTCTACAGTGTGTCCCAACTATGTAGAACACTACAACATAAGAATTAATATAACCTTATATATTATTATATACCATTATATATAATGAAAGAATATATAATGGGAAGTCTTATCGCTTAGAAGCTATTTCGTCCACAATTGATGGCGATATCGGTAAAAAAGCTTAGTCAGCTCCACACGTATCGACGTCGTCTTTCCTATGGGCGGCTGATTAAGCTGAGAGGATGGTTTAGGTGCTGGGCAAGCCTATTCCATCCCAAACAATGTCCCAGGCACTGCAGCGTCCCGTTAAGTGTAGGCATGGATTGCCTCCTGACGCTGTATAAATCATCTAATATAGATGTAAAGGCCTAAGTTTTTTTATCGGTAAAAATACGTATGACTTTTTTGTATGTATGTTTGAACACAAAATCTCCTTTTTCGTTTAAAAACACAATTTATTATACAAAGGTTTTAGAATAACAATTTATGTTATTTTAGTACAATTGTTTTGTCTAACAATAAATTGACTTTCTAAACACAATTTTCATTGTATCTTTGTTTTAAATAACTCTTAAATAAAGCGTGGCGTTTGAGGGAGGAGGCTTATGTCCAGCAGTGGGCTATCATTTAAGCTGCAAGTGATGATGATGATGATGATCCTGGGGCCATTGGTAGTTACCAATATAGGTTGATAGGCCAGTTGGCCTATCAACGTTCATTTAACTTCAGCCAACCGACGCAAAAATGTCAAAAAGCATTAATTCAGTAGGATCGTTGGGATCACTTAAGAATAATCTTAATATACATCTAATGCAAAAACAAAAATACTAAGAAGGGTAAAGATTGTGCATATATCTATATCTATACAGGGTGTAAAAAGACTACTACCGAAAACTGAGGGGTTGCAATCAGACCATGATTCTAAACATATTTAGCGGAAAAAAAAGCAATTTTTTTTGCGTTTTTTTTTTGACTTAGCGACGTAATTTTATGTTATTTCCGGTTATTTCCTACTAGTACAACATAATAAGACCATACCTATCTAATAATTTCATTTATAAAAGAAAAAAACAGTTAAAACTCCAAATCCAGCAATCTACGTAAAACAACGCGCCCAGTACATACGCAAACAGTAATCTTCAAACGCTGTTTTCTCCGGATATAATGTTTTTTTCGGAAAATCCTTTTGGATATGGTTGTGTGTTGGGAAGCTGTACTTACCTACCCCTTTCGGCTTCGATAGACGTCTTTTGACACCCTGTATGTAGCGTTATTTAGCGTCGGCTGAAATACGCTGAAGCTGTCATCGACAGCCCTCTGTTCCGAAAGTTTACCAGTGGATATAGCTTCGTCTTAACTTAACTCAACTGTGTAATTGAAAAGGATTAGGCATAATAATCAGTATATAAGTAATATAATATAAAATAATATAATTAAGCTGAAAGTTTGTAAGTGAGTGAACCATTGAACTGATTTGGATGAACCTTGGAATAGGCGTAGATAGTGACCTGGAATAGCTAAAGTTGGTAAATCATGTTGGTGCGCGAGCGAAGCCGCACACAGTAGCTAGTTTACTATAAACAATATAAAGAAATATCTATATAGATCATATTCGATCCTTGAATGGCTCAACTGATTAATCAATAACAAATACTATAAATAATAAATAATGCTGGACTTTTCACACAGCATCATCTAGCCCCAAAGTAAGCTTGAGCTTATGGTATGGGTACTAGATGACTGATAAACTACTTACATACTTTTTGTTTGTAAAAACATACATATTATACATAGAAACACCCAGACCCGAGACAAATATCTGTAGGTCATACAAACATTTGTCCCGCGGCGGGGATCGAACCCGCAACCTTCTTCAGGCGGACCTTCGCCCACTGCGCCACAGAGGTCGTCAAATACTGCGATCAGCGCAGCGTTTTTATAGCGGAGGCTTAAGTCCAGCTATTATTTTAACTGCTAATGATGACGATGATGAATACTGGGAGATATTAAACAACAATCTTGCCCAAAGCTTTAAGACTCAAGAGCCATACCACTATGCTTACATGGCTTTAAAACCAGATTTGATTCTAGGAAAATCTATTCTCAGAGTTCCATTTACGTTTTGTCGATATCAAGTTTGACATGCCAGAAAAGCTTGTTGGCTTAGAATTCAAGATAGCATAATCAATCCGAACTCACCAAAGGTCAGATAGTCACTCAACCATCTCATCATATTACCTTCAAAATATTTATACACCCCTATTTTTTAATTACAAAAAAAAAATTTAAACATGTTCTTGGTGTCTGTTACTGATCACATTTATGTAGTTAAAACTCAAAAAAATAGAAAAAAATATAACCTAAAAGGAGACGAGACGAGTCAAACATGGATTTATGATGGTTACTGCGGTTTTACTGACTGGGGATGATACGAGAGCATAGTTTGAATGAGAGTCAGTATGCGATTATTGTCTGTAGTACTTTTTTGTACAGTTTTCATAAAATTTTGTTTGGTTTTGGTTGTCTACAATCCTCGATAACTTTGTGATAGTAAAATGAAAAAAAATTTTTTTTTGTTAGTCAAAAAAAAAACGGTGTATTTAAACTTCACAGTAAGGCCCTTACTAATAAACGTGGTGTAAAGTTATTCCTCGGAATAAAATAGGAATAACCATACATTTTTGACAGTTTACACTCAGGAATAACTTTATACCACGTTTATTAGTAAGGCCGTAAGTATTTATGTAGTCTTCTAATGTATTTATAATAAAAAACGCTTACGCTTATAATACGGAAAAAACGGCATAAGAACTGCGGTATAGGTACTACATAGTTTCGTTCAGTATAGGCATAAATTGACTCCTGAAGCTGTATAAATAATCCAGTTAAATACGTTTTTAGAAAATAATTTATCAAAATCACTTTTATAAATAAACCCTTTCTACAGATACTCATTTAAAGTTAAAACTCGGTCAGCAATTAAAACTTTACACAATGGTGCTTCTGAACGTTAGCTACTCTATGTCAGAGCTACAGGTCGCCAGTTCGTAGCGAGCTACGCCGTAGCACGGACGCTACGCCGAGACTCTCCGCGCTACGAGAATCAAATCGAAATACGCAACTTGTTTTTTCATGGTTCATATCCGTGTTTATTGAAATTACCGTTACTTTGAATTCTCAAGGTAAGTAGCTCAGATCAGATTAAATGGTAATTTTAACATTTTTTTAGGATAATGTATGTTTACATTTTGTCGTTCAATTGTTATATATGGATAATGGATAATGAAATGGAAATCGTAATGAAAATTCATTTATTTTTTCTGTGACTTATTCGTGTTGATAAACATAATATGAAAAGTATCAATCCCTCAGGAATAAACCACCTCGAGAGTATACCCTTTCAAATAAAAAATAACGTTCCCAATGGCCCCAATCAAAGGATATAACGGTGAACAACCGGTGAACATACATAAAAAAAAATACAGCTGAACATAAAACCTCCTTCTTCTTTAATTCTCCTTCTTTTTTAAGTCGGTTAAAGTTAGTGATTATTCTTGGAGGTTTGTTTTCCTTCAAGCCGCGGGTTTAGTACAATATAAATTGGGAATTATTTTGTCATGCGTCTACAGAAAATTACCTGAGATCGTTTCTTTGAACTTGTTTTTTTGGTGTGACGAGTTGCTATTGAAAGGATTTCGGAGAATTTTGATGATTATTTTGTTACGGCAAATTGGCTAATAAATAATTTTATATTAGATTTTTTTAAATTCAAATAGGTCAGCATTTTACCTCACACTGCCTGATGTTAAGCAATAGCTATAAAAACACACTTTGGGGGTTTATTTGCATAAAAAAACTTGTCAAAAGGAATAGTAGTGAGAAGTCAGCTGAGAGGTACGACTTCGATTCTTGCATGGCAGTTTATTAATTTATAACCGTTGTGTAATTGTCCCACGCACAAACAAGTACCTATTAACTTATTGCGTGTGTCTGACATAATTGGCTTTAGGAAAATAAGCTTACAAAGCAAATCTGATAATAATAATGGCTTTATTTTATACTAGCTACTGCGCGCGGCTTCGCCCGCGTGGTACCAACATTTTGAATAACCTATATGCTATTCCAGTTTACTATCTACGCCTATTCCAAGTTTCATTCAAATCGGTTCACGGGTTTAGGCGTGATTGAAACACAAACATACAAACAAACTCACAAACTTTCAGCTTTATTACGTTAGTGGGATAGTAGGATATTAAATCGACGGTTTTGTTACTCCCACATTAAAAGCAGTCCAATTCCAACAATATAAGCTTATTAATGTCATGTCAACATTTACATAATAACATTTAAATGTATGAAATATGCCAGAAGCCAGGTGGGTGGATGCCATGAGGAACCTGGAGGACCTGGTACACTAGCTACAAACTACGACAGACAACTACCTTCCCAATTCATGTAACACGCCGCGTAGCTTGAATATTGTATAACGTCATCAATTAGTAATTCGAGCTCCGAAGATATTTGTAACTAAAATGTTTGCTATTACCTTGCACCATTTGTAAATCATTTTCACACATTCAACGATAGTTAGTTCGTATGAATGAGTGGCCAACACTATTGACGGAGGCCTCCGTCATGGCATGATTTTAATAGCTGGGGTCCGACATATTAACGTGCCCTCCGAAGCACGGAAGCGCTCTTGATAATGCCACTAGCCATACCATTCACTTACTGGTCTCTTCACGTACTCAGTCATAGATACGTTGCTTAACTTCTACAATCTATCAAGAATAAACAAGCTACTACATGATGATATAAACTATAAAAGTCTCGTAATTTCCTATGAAATTCTCTCGCTGATTAAAAAAACTTAGGCCTTTACATCTATATTAGATGCTTTATACAGCGTCAGGAGGCAACCTATGCCTACACTTAACGGGACGCTGTAGTGCCTGGGACATTGTTTGAGATGGAATAGGCTTGCCCAGCACCTAAACCATCCTCTCAGCTTAATCAGCCTGGCCCACAGGAAAGACGACGTCAATACGTGTGGAGCTGACTAAGCTGCGGGTTTCCTCACGATGTTTTCCTTCACCGTTTTGAGTTCGAGTTAAAGCGCATGTACATTTTTCGAAACGAAAAATCCAGTGATGCACGGCCGGGATTCGAACCCACGACCTTAGGATTGAAAGTAGAGGCACAACCCCATTCGACCAACACGGCTCTCGCTGATTATACCTTCCCTATTCATGTATCTCACGCCGCGTCGCGTCGCCTGAATACTGTACACGTCATTAGGCACAACTCATTACTAATTCTGTTTAATTCTGGCGCTGTTTTCACACGTAGGTATATTCTACATAGTAACTGATCAACTTTACAGCTATTAGCATCATCTAGCCCTAAACTAAGCAAAGATTGTACTATGGGAACCAGATAACTGATATCTTCTTTCTATATATAAAAATGAATCCCTATATCCTTTGGTCACGCCATCACGCGTGAACGGCTGGACCGATTTCACTATTTTTTTGTTGTTGTGTTTGTTATTGTCAGGAGAAGGTTCTTATGACAGAAAAAATCTATATATTAATCATGGAGGGCGTGAAATAAGAGTTGAAAGTTTGTATGGGGAGTTGAAAGTTCCAGTTAAAGGCAACAGATGGCGCTATTATTGCATTTTTAAAAGTTTCAGAAGATTCTTGCAGATTTCAGTTCTATTTAGATGTTTTCAAGTATGTTATTTCGCTGACGAAGTCGCGGGTACCAGCCTTTTTTTCTAAAGAGTTCCGTTGCATAGCTCCTGATTCCATCATCAGATCAGCTAGCTGTCACGATATTGTTGTATTATCACCGAAGACTCATAAGTGTACCAAAACTCAGCTCAATCTGACACCGGGAAGTAGGTCAAATTAAGCTTGCAAGATTTGACCCGGACAAACATACAAACATTACAAGTTAATTAACAGCTTTTAAAAACCTGTGGATTTTGTTACTATAATATAAAATACATTAAGGAGGTAATTAAGAGGTGGTCTCTAATGGCCCGTCATTATTTCTGCCATTAAGCCTTCTCAGTAAGCTTTTAGCTTTATGGCTTGTTGCCATCATAAAAAATCATTAAGAAATAATAGCATCGAAATATTTCTAATAGTCATATTTTGAAAAACTTTTGAAGTAGTACTTTTTAAACTTCATATCATTTATTACCCGATTAAGACCAAACCAAATGGTTGCCAGGAAGAAATCGCTCTTAGCGATATGGCCGCTCATTGTACAATTTGTTTATTTTTATATATTTCTCTGTATAAGGTTCTTGTGTACAATAAAGCGTTAATCTTTTTATCTATCTATCAAAAGGCGGCGATGGGCTTGCTACCTGTCACGTATGGACTACTAACTTCAGCAAGATGTGGGCATTTATCAAATATGTGTTTGGACATGCCTCTGACTACCCCCGTTAGACATCTTCAAAGGATCTGGAATACGTCTTGTACTATCCCAACTTGTAAACCTACAAAGTCAAAGTCAAAAATCATTTATTCAGTAGGACCGCTGGGATCACTTTGAAACGTCTTAAAACACTTACATAGGAAGCTAAAAAACTTTGTTACTATTTAAGACCTTTTTTAAATAAATATTTCATTTCAATGGTTTTAACTCTAAGATAAATTATCCTTATTTTGATGACTGGCAGGCGTTTTTGTAAGAAAAAAGGTCTACTTAGCTTCTTTCTATTCAGATTTTAGTAATTCCAGTCTTGTTCAATGTTCTTATCTTATAGGATTGCTAAAACAGCTGCTAAAATAATATATTGCCATTGCTAATAATTACTTGAAATATGGGTGACGAAAAATAAATGTATTCGCAAGGGGGTTAAAAAATCTGTAGGTAAGGCGAAAAGATATTAAAGAGCTTTATCATGCGTAAAACACAACGTTAATAAACACCGTTACATTTATTGTTGCAAATAAAAATCGCAAATTCACTTAGACCGAATTCCACCTCCTCTTAAATCAGGACAGCTGAGATGAAAGAATTCCAGAATCGATGCTACGAGTATTTCGTATTGACTTTAAACAAAAAAAGAAATGTTTCAATGGATAAAAAAAAAGTACTTTCATACTACATAATATTCACACCCTGCTTTAATATGCATTTTTTCGTTTCAGCATAGTAAAAGCACATTACCTATTTTTTACGTGTAGTGCAGCTAAAATTGATAACTCCTTGGATATTTGGTAGCGTAACTAACGTCGAATCAGCTACTAAGCTGATTCGACTATCGGTTAAAGGTGGTGGTGAACTTAGGACTTTTGTGGTTGTCAGTAAAGTAAAAGCTTTTAAAAGTAAAACCAGGGCACCATGATACTGTGAGGAAGTATGGCTTTATTACTTAGAAACACAATAAAGGTAAATAATATACGATAAACTTTAACCATTAAAATGTCACTAATAAAAGTGCTTAAATTGATCGTTATCATAAATTTAGCAGTCACAACATCCTCATGAATGGAAGCCACTCACGTCATTCTTCTTTTTTTATCGGGGGTCACCAGTGTTGAAATTATTTTAAATGCACCTGAACCTACCACTATTAAAAGTCGCTAGGTAATATACAAGTAATTTGTTTTTGAATAAAAGGGTTTTTATCACGTATTTGTTTCATTTGGCCCGACCGATACGACGTTTCATACGCGTTGCAGCGCCGTGCATCAGCTCACCCGTGACCACGAGCGCTGCAACTGTCGGGCCAAATAAAAAAAAAATATATAAATAAACAAGTACGTGATAAAAACCCGTTTATTCAAAAACAAATTAAGTGATATATAATGCACAAAGGGACGAAATCGTTTTTTTTTCTATCCACTCAACAAACTATGTTGCTTTGTCCCTGAAAAATAACATCATGAACAGAGATACGACTCATTGTGAACAATGTGTTGCATACTACCTACTCTCTAATTCTGAACAAACGAGCGGTCTCAACCCAACCCTTCTCTATGACAAAGACGTGTCAACCTTTTGATAAGCGACATGTATGATAAGGGAATATAAAGTTTAAAAAAATTCATTGCAAATACATTTTCTGAAGATTATTACTTTGGGCTTTTTATTACCCCATATCTTAGATAAAACATTTTATTACGAACTCTCACTCTCACAACGAACGAATCGAACTCGCAAAATAATGTGTTTAAAATTCACACACGTCCGAATTTTTTGAAATAACGCAAAAACAGACAGTTTATTCTATAATATGTTAAAAACTGATTTATTAGTAGGTAAGTGAAAAAACTTAGGCCTGTATGTAGGTACCTACGTATATTTACTAGATGATTTATGCAGGAGGCAACGCTAAAGTGCCTGGGAGATTGTTCAAGATGGAATAGGCTTGTCCAGGACCTAAATCATCCTCTCAGTTTCAGGTTTCGGGTTATTTTAAAATAAAAAATTAATCATTATGATGTTGTATAAAGAAAATACATCTCTCTCGTGTGTCCAATTAGATATCTTGAATAATCCTAACAATAGAATATGGCAATAATATCGAGAATGAAGAGGTAACATAAGCATAGCTTATCTTTATTTCATAAAGAATTGTATCCTTACAATACATTATTACGGATACCTATTTATTTGGTATCGATACAATAGAACTGGGGAATCATCAGAAAGGGCTGTTTTATTCACTTATACATATTCTGATTCAATATTTGTTCTGACAATACAAATAATTATTTATTAGAAACAATTGTTTTACAAACCCTATTGTAATGGATTTGCCGAATTCGTAAACAATTTAAAACACAAAAGCTTCTTTTGTAACTAGAGGATGGTTCAAGACGTTTCAGATACCACTTGAACATCCTGTAATTAGTAAGTACCTTCTTACAATTGCTGAGAAAAATGAAAAACTAAGAAAATATTCTCGGAAATTCAATGGTAAAACTTATACATAAATGTAGGTTGTTTTCGTGAAGGTACACCAAAAGCATTGTTGGTCGAATGGGGTTGGGTTGTGCCTCGACTTATAATCCGAAGGTCGTGGGTTCGAATCCCGGAATCATCGTGCATCAACGAGCTGAAGGAATACTGAAGGAAATCATAGAAATAGAAATGGAAAAATGTTTATTTTGTGGTACAAAAAGCTTACATTAAAAGAATTAAGTATACTTGTTACAATTACTCACAAAATTGGCCACCACTCACCACACATTGTGAGGAAACCCGTAGCTTAGTCAGCTCCACACGTATCGACGTTGTCTTTCATGTGGGCCAGACTGATTAAGCTGAGAGGATGGTTTAGGTGCTGGGCAAACCTATTCCATCTCAAACAATGTCCCAGGAACTACAGCGTCCCGTTAAGTGTAGGCATAGGTAGCCTCCTGACGCTGTACAAATCATCTAATATAGATGTAGAGGCCTAAGTTTTTTTTGTCACCAAAAGCCTATCATACAAAGCCAAAGCGGTTCTTTGTAAATACAGCCTCAGGCCTAAACCGTCAATGACATAGGCTACCACTAGACTAGGCTCTATCTCTTTGCAATAGAGGTTATTATCAAACGGAACGCCACACTTGTGGAGAGTCTACCGCAATGACTCGACAGAAGACTCTATTCCGTTATGTTAGAGACTAGAATTGAACAGATTGTTACATGAGGGCTATAGAAAATGGTTTAATATTCATTTTTCTGAGCACTTTACCTACGCGGGTGTCGAGAGACTAGAATGGGATGCTGAAATAAAATTCTAATGTCTATACGCTGGTAAGATCTTCAACATGTGTCATGTGCGAGTGATGCTGAATATTATTCGTCTCAATAGAATCATTGTCGAATACCTTGATCCATTGGCCGTGTATTGTAACACGGCCAATGGATCAAGTTATTCGTGAAGTTAGCCGTTGAAATGCGTACCTGGGGTCGTATTCGCGTTCTTTTTTTCGTTCGTTTGATGAATATTCGGATGTTTCTCACTACTATTTCTGATTTCAAAGGTCAATTTTTGGGTTAGGAATATTTGGTCCTAGGTTAGGACCGTGTTTTAACGTTGATCTTATCGACTGAATACAATGTTACTCGAAGTAAGAAGCATCCGAATATTCATCAAACGAACGAAAAAATACACGTGAATAACCCCCCAGATACGTGTAACTTGTTTAACTTAGTGAGCAACTTCTTATTAAAATAGCTTCAAGTATTTTCGTTTTTGCTAAACATAATTTTGTAAACTTAGTACTCACATACGTGAAATTTAATATTTTTCCACGCGATGAGAATCGAACTCGCACCACTTGCATCACAGGTGAGCCTACGCCCACTGCACCACAAAAACTTGAAGCTTGAACTAGTGAACTAGACACTAGACAGGTAGTTTAGAAAATTGCTATAGGTACTGCGGAAATTGCTTCCGTGCGCTGCCTATGCACCAATAGCCTAGTAATTGGAACAGCATAGCATATCGTCCATATTTCAGTATTATATTGCAATTTTTGTACTTTTTAGCCTGTATAGGTATACAAAAAATATACCCTAAGCACATTTTTGCGCGAGCGAGATAACTACTCATTTGAACCGTATTAGCATTGTGGGGAAAATTGTCTATCAACTTTCATTCGTTCGAATATCGGTTGTATATTAAACTTAGGCAAAATCTGGACTTTTTACATCTATACTACGAGTGACAGAAACATACCATGCTACACCAATGGGACGGTGTAGTGCCTGGGCCATTGTTTTGAGATGGAATAAGCCTGCACAGCACCTAAACCATTTCTTAATCAGACATAAACGAATTATTCCATTGAAAGTTCGTTTCAAAGAAAATTTTCCAGTTACAGAATCCACTCGGTATTATACTTAGTCCATGCTAATTAAAACGGAGACAATAGAAGGAAATACAAAAGTAATATTGAATGAAGCCCTTGTCACTTTGTTCCAGCGAAGTCAATTAAATACCTACTTACTTTTATTGGCTCCTTTGATGATAGAATTTGATAGGTTATCTGAGTGACTTGCAAATTGTTAAAGAGATGACGTGCGTAGCGCTGTGGGCGAAAGCTTGTGACTCAGAAGTTTGTAGGTTCGATTCTCGCTATATTCTGCATATAAAAAAAAGAAGGACACAACATCTACGAGTATAATATTAGATGATTTATACAGCGTCAGGAGGCAATCCATGCCTACACTTAACGGGACGCTGTAGTGCCTGGGACATTGTTTGAGATGGAATAGGTTTGCCCAGTACCTAAACCATCCTCTCAGCATAATCAACCTGGCCCACAGGAAAGACGACGTCGATACGTGTGGAGCTGACGAAGCTGCGGGTTTCCTCACGATGTTTTCCTTCACCGTTAAGAGCTCGTGTTATAGCGCATATAAATTTTACGAAACGAAAAATCCATTGATGCACGGCCGGGATTCGAACCCACGACCTTCAGATTGAAAGTCGAGGCACAACCCCATTCGACCAACACGGACCCCTCAAAAAGAAACTAAGTATAATATCATTTCAGTTCTGTTCGTCCAGGTTTAACCTCAAATGTGTCCAATTTCTCTAGATGTCTGAGGTGCGGGCTAGGGTGCAGCAGAACGATCTGCTTCTCCATGAGGCCGTCATCAAGAACGAGCCCGATGCAGTCAGGGAGGCGCTGCAGAGGCCCACAGATGTCAACTGCAGGAACAATGTAAGTTCGCTACCACGGCAGACCTTCAACATGTCTGATAAAATGAAAGAACTATCGGAAGTGTCTGACTACTTGGGAAACATATTTCTTTCCCCAAGTAATATGATTAAATTCAGCCTTTATATAATTATGAGCTAAGATTTAACGGTAATACTTGCAATCGTACAAAAAATTCTGACAATGAATGACGTGATTTCAAACACAAGTTGTCTTAACAAAATATTCAAAAACTGAACTATTTAGGTACGAGGCCGGTATAATGAATGGTAAGGGCTAGTTTCACCATAGTATAACATTACTACCCCGTATTAGGCACATAGGTTTATGGTGAATTCAGCTTTTTTAAAGACGATGTTCTGATGATCGCAGACTCTTACTTTTGAGTGTGGAGCCTTTAAGGGGTACCTCTCTGGGTACGGGACCCTAAAAACATACCCAGAAGCAATCTTGGAGTATAATCCTGTTTGTTTCGGGGGGATTAACTGTCTGGAACATCGGGAGAGGGGGATTAGCCAACATCTTACGGGAAATTGCAATAACACCTGACTTAAACAGTTATTTTTCTAATAGGTATAAAAAAATATTACCACCTGCCCCCACATTGTGGCAGACGATAACACTGAGTGATCCAGGCTTAAGAGTTTGCCTCTGATGGTTTTCAAGGCTTTATTTTAGGCCCGTAACTTTTCATACCATACCACTAAGTTTTAGGTAGGTACTTATCTTTTTATACCACTAAGTAACCACTTTTTTCATACGTATTAGTTCGATGCGAGGTTCTTGGGTTCAAATCCTGTATGGTTGCAATTTTGGGATGTATTTGAAAACCCGTCATTTTCCGCCCTGCTATTTACTATTCATTTATCTTGTAGAAGTTAGTATTCCATACTTGACAGGATGCAAGCCCATCGCCGCCTATAAGAACACTAACTGGTTTCCTCACGATGTTTTCCTCCACTGTTTAGAGCACGTGTTAAACAAACATTTTACGAAACGCAAAATCCATTGATGCACGGCCGGGATTTTCATTTTCTAATGATGAAATATATTAATTACTTACTTATTTTATATTTTCTAGGTATCAATTATTGCCTTGATAAAGTTAAGTGACCCATACTTTCTATTCACCTCTCGAAGACGAGTAGCATAATAAGCTAGGGATGAAACGCTCGCGACAGTGCACTACCCAACAGCCCATAAATAAACTCGCAACATTTTTCCATTTCACTCAGATTTTTAGCTAGAATACTAAGCAGATACTTTAAAAGAAAGTCACTTAAACAATTTTATAGGAATGTTAAAAAAAGCTAAAAACTTGCAAAGAGGTTTTTGGTGTCAAGTGTACTTAATAGTGAAAGAAATTATTTAAAATTCGATCCATTTAATCTCGTTCGTGAATCTATTTTTTTGAATTGACTTACTGTGTCACAAAGTAGAGTGACCCATACATTTTGTGACAGAGCATAATCGCTACTGGATTTAGGCTCAGTTTTTACACTAAGTATTGTTGCAGTATGGACGTGCGCCAATCCACTGGGCAGCAAGTCGAGGCAACGTGGAGATTATTAACCTTCTGATCGATGCTAGATGCGATATCGAAGCTGCTGACAAGGTAGTAAAATAATTTTTATCATGAATTAATTTCTTCTTTTCTTCTTATTTCTCTCTATGACACTATTTTATTAGGTAAAGCTGAATGTAGTCTTTCTAACTTTTGCGATCATAACGCATTAAGAAAAGACAAATTTCCAGCGACTACGGTTTTGCCACATAGCTGAAATTTCGAGAAATCATATAAAAAAATAATTCTAATAGCAGAATGTGTTGGACATTTTTTCTCATTAAAAAGTGGATAAAAATCCGCGCATAATAGGTAATATTCTTTATGGTAAACAAATGTGTTTTAAAATGGAATTAATTAATGATAACATAAGTTTATGAATAAACTGTCTTACGTAACCTCGCTAATCCATCTTCCATTCTTCATCCATTTTAATATCTTATTTCAATTATAATATTTTACCTATTTACTCGAATCTTAACATAATCTTCATTTAAATTGTTTGTTTTCGCTCCACATTCAAAAACATTAATAGGATTAAGGATGAATCCACATTTGGGACATTTCGCGGCTTCGTCGAGAACTCGAGACCGTATCGGTGTAGGTAGGTAGGTATATCTATACTCGAACACGTGTGTAGGTATGCACGTGTGAACGGGTTTTGATACGCGGAGCAATGAAGGAGGATTTAGCTTTGACAAATAATGCAGGACATTTCAAAGTAAAAGAGCTTGTTTTATGGAAACCACATGACTGGTATACTTGGAGCCCTTCACTTTCGCAGACTAAAACAATAAGCTGCTGTCTATAGCGCTAACCCTCTGTTATGAAAAAAAAACAATAATTCACCATCTAGATTTCGGTGGATGCTTTCGGTGGGTATTTCGCTAGTCTACGTAATATGATCAAGTTCTCGTCACCCGGCCGAATGCAATAAGCCAGCTGTAATCCAATACAAAGATAATTCCGTTTTGCATTCCCATAGGAGTACCTACCTACTTCGTCCGTAAATAGAAAACTCATTACATTTTTTGCAACACAAGCTATTCGCTCGTAATATTCGAAGAAAACGTAGTTCTCATTGTTGAGTTTCGTTTAAGTTTTTACTTTACCTTTAGCTTTTTTAATGTACCTACAGTTTCCCAACAAAAAACATTTTCGTTCGTAGCTTTTCCCTGGTCAAATATTCATAAACTTTTTGTTACAAAAGCTATGATGAAAACTAGAAAATTTTACCGGTGTTCCGTGCTCTTTAGTTAAGCTTCCCCCAACCACTTAGATTTCATTCTCAAGTTCCTAATACTCTTACAATCAATAGGTTATCCATTGTTAGAGCATTATGAACTAGACCCTTTATTTTGTGTTCAGTTTGGCATGCGACCACTCCTGATGGCGGCATGGCATGGTCACTTGGATGCCGTAAAGGTGCTAGTTAGAGCTGGCGCCTGTCTCGCAGCAACTAATAAAGTAAGTTTTATTTTTTAGTGCCACTATTTGTGCCCCTTATAAAAATAAATTTGAGAATTTTCCAAATTTCCAAATCGATAGCCAATTTTCACACTGCCTCTTAAAAATGTTTAGCCAGCTCTACTTTGATGAGAATTGTTCGGATTGTTATTAGTGAAATTGAAATTAATCCACATAAATCCAAACACCCAATCGAGTTTATCTAATTGCCCTAATTGTTAATGGTAGCGACAGAATCTCCAATCCCCTAATTTAAGCTCAATCCTATCTGCTGAGCTATAGCTAAACCTACCTGGTAACCTGTATCCATCAATCTGCGTGGCAATCGTACAGGGAACAAGATAGAAGTTTATGTCCACATCAGCTGCTTTAATAGATACAAAAACAATTGGCAATAGTTAAAATTCAGCGTCTGTTTATTTTACAAACCCAAATAAACCTTTAAAATAATGAATCGATATTGTTTTAACCTTCAAACCGCTTTACTACTTATTTTAATTATTCAGATTTTGCGAATTATTGGAACTGTTTCCAATGGACATTGTGAATACTATTTGCAGATAATCACTGTATATTATTCAGATAATTAATTATCCTCGAAACATTATCAGATCACATAATCACGATAATTACGAGAGAGCACAGAACTATAGTTCTGTGCGAGAGAGCCCACACTTTTGTTTTTCTCAAGGTAAAAGACTATTAGTGAGTTTCATATCAAGTTAAGAGTCAAAAAGACATTACGCCTACTTACTCTACATTTTTATATAAAAAACCGTATAATTGTACCTAAAACATGCAAAATGATAATGCTAATAAAGTAATAAGTGTAACTTTAGTGATCAGAGAATTGAGAGTGATTTAGCTTTATTTTCATAATATCATATTGAAAGTGCAGATACAAAAAGTCTGCAAGTTTATCAGATTATAATCTGCTAAAATTGATTTAGTCTCCGTAGTGCAGATCACCACAGATGTTTGAAAATACTAAGTCATTACGTAGGTACTTTTACATGCTCATTAAGATACTTTTGACTATAAATGAGCCCGTGCCACACCGACGGTAACCAAACTTTATAAAACTTTTAACAACCAAAACGTAAGTAAAGGTAATTTAGGTAGGTAAGGTAGGGTGGAGGTCACAGGTAGAGGTTTTCCCCGTGAACTGTTCAGAGTATTTATTTTTCAACGGAAAATAATTGTTTTTATCCAATTTACGTGAGATGGGTCTACGGTTTCAATTATGGAACACGTGATTTTTGGCCCGAATTGAGGAGCCACGTGGATAAACATTTCGTTGATTTATCGTTATTTTGACTACGCTTTCAAAATATTACATCGTTTCCCGCAAGCGGTAAAATACCTTCATAAAATGTAGACGTTTCCGAATTTTTATAATGAGATTTTTTTATACTTTGCTGGGCTTAATTCCTAAGTTAGGTAATATATTAGTACATCTCAAACTTTGAGCTCTTGGTCGACAGCTCAATGATCGACCAGCTTTAAATTATTTTGCAATCTCGCACGCTATTTATTACGGCCAATGGATCTAAGCTAGCCGTTTCGATGAGCAGTCGACAATTTTGTATTGAAAGAGTGTATTTTCCTATTGAAACGGCTAACTTCACGAATGCCTAGATCCATTGAGCGTACTGTCTCAGCTTTACTGTAGGCCAAAGCTTGATCCTTTGATCAAAGCTATAACTTTACTCTATATTGTTCAGAAACAGAACGACATCCTCCAATGCGCGTGCAGCAAGGGAGCGACGAGCGTGGCGGAGTACGCGATATCGCTGGGAGCGCGCGTGCAGGGCTGCGACGCGGCGGGCGACGCTCCGCTCGCGATGGCGGCGCGGGCGGGACACGCGTCTGTCTGTGAACTACTGCTAGAGAGAGGAGCCTACATCGATGCTGTCAATAAGGTATTACAGTACCCATTCATGTTTATAACGTAGAGTATGCGGTATCGCTGTACGTAAGCGATGGGCGACGCTTCGCTCGCGATCGCTGTGACTCACGTCTGTGAACTACTGCTGGATATTACCTACAGCTAGACAGAAAATATATTGTGTAAGTGCCTCCCACATATGTGCTTATATCCGCTTACTGCAATAAGCTAAATACATATACCTATACACCGAGCAATACAAGCGATTGCTGATCTGCTACGATGAGGAAACATTAATCCGAAGCTAACAATACACCGTTTACGCTGGATTTATTCCTGGTTTACTTTCCCACTTTGGATATTAGCATCGAGTGGTGTTGCCAAAACTTAAAAGCCGGAGTTCAATTTGGTTAGGTACTTTAAGTACTTTAAGGCCTATGTTCAGCAGTGGATACTAGATGGCTGACATGATGATGATGATGAAGTAACGGGAATTCATCGCTTTCATTCGCTCTTGATTCCCGACATTTTACAACAGACTTGGCCACAGGCAGATAAAAGTCTGCCAAATTATGAATTCATGTATTCATGCTACTAATAAGTATTTACCTATATTATAGTAGGTAAGTATTGATTTTTTTAGTATCATCCCCAAGTCACACAAAAGCAGGTTCTTTAGTTACGTATATTGTCTGTGTATACGGTAAAATGTTTACGGCTTTTATTCCATCTGCCATATTTTTTCTAGAAAAGTCATCCATACGTCCGGCTTTTTTGATCCCATCTCATTGGCCAGGATTAATATTCTTCCCTCGTGGGCCGCTCGCTGCTCACGACCTGCCGTTGATTCCGACATAAATCCAGAATCGAAGATTAAAGTGCTCAATTATGTTCTTGCTGTAATGGATTGCTTTTCGATAGAGCCTTGCTTCGGTGTCAAAGATGTGATCCGTGTTAGGAAATCACTCGTAAAGATCACTTTGATGTTTTGTGAAGTTTGTTGTTCGTACCTACTTATTTTAGTCGACTGCGACTGCGTCAGAAGAAAAGTTTTTAGTGTTTTTTGTATTGCATGTTTGTATATCTATATAATAACTCGCACTTAGCGGTATTAATAAGCATACCGTAGTCTGTTAACAACCTTTGTTTAGCAGGTCTTGCAGTTCAGGATCTGAATCTTGAGAGCGTGCAAGGGCCTGGTAGTCTATGAAGGTTACCTCTTCGATGCGCGAGAGAACGTCAGCCACAATGTTATCCTTTCCTTTCATGAAGCGTATATCCGTAGGCGGAGATGTAAATGATAAATGCTTATTGTGGGGTGTCCAGCTTAGCTCGTCGTGGTCTTCGGTGAGTCGAGACTGGTGCGACGAGCAGGTTGAGGACAGGAGAGCGCTTGTTGTCTGCGGTGAGTCGAGACGGTCCACGGTGAGTCGGGACGAAGCGCGGTACGGTGCTCCAGGTGAGGCTACAGTGAGTCGAGCCTGTATGCCCGGATGATGCCGCGGTGCGGTGCTCCAGGTGAGTCTACGGTGCTATTACGTGGTAAAATTTTGTAGAGTCATCCGAAATTCCTTATAAATGCCTCTTTTTTCCGGCCTCGCTTTCAGTGGCGATCGTCTTTTCTTCGCTTTTCATCTTTTCGTAGTCTTGGTCCGCAGAAACAAAAGACGGCGCGGACGCTCCAGAATCTTCCTTCGTTTTAGGCGGTCCGGCTTTCCGATCGTCGCGAATCATTTTTGCGGTTCTTGTTCTTGTTCAGGAATCCAGTCGTCGGGTTTCGGCAGGAATTGTCCGAGGTAATCGACGGCTGGCACGTCGGAAGGTCACCAATCTTAGCGTTCGCGAGTTTTTCATTAACTTACATCATTGCTACGACATGAACACGACAAATCGTTCTCCTACAGCTTCTACGGCTTGATACATTTTATTTAACATTCGTCCTCAGTTTGTATTTATTACTTGAGTAGGTAACATGAGCCTAAAATATTATACATCGCAATCCGATTACCTACTTATTTGGTTGTTTTGGGCAGTGCGGTAGCCAATTTCAATCCGAAGGTTTCGAGTCGCGGCCGTATTTTTCGTCTCGGAAAATGTATAGGTATGTGCGTGTTAGATTAGGATGGCTCTATTAATTAGAAGAAGATATAAGATCCCAGGAAAATCCTAATTTTAACTACCTAGGGATCTATTTCCTTTATAGAGATATTATAAATCCTAAATAGGGTAGCTAATAGTGGATAATATAGAAAAGAAGCACAGCTCAAAAAATCATACTTTTATAATATACACCATTCTTTTATATTTTACAACACAACCTGGTTTGGAACACAAATTATCAACAATCAACAATAATCAATTCAATTCAATAATTATGATATAAAATACATTTATAATACCTACCTACCTACTTTTAAGGGTAGGTAGTATTACATAACTACTAGGAGTATTTAAACATGAAGATTACTTAGCTTTTAGTTCTGTCTTGGTCGGCTGCTGGTCAAAAAGTGAGAGCTCACCAGTCAGTCAGCCGTATTTAAAGGCTATGACATCGCTTTCCCCTTCCAGACTCACTCAGACTTTACTTCGCTCAGACCATATAAGGTAATGAACGTCCGTTACAACTGATTTACTTTATTATAATCTAAAATTATATTTTAAGAACAATACAATGATATCACTAATTTCTAATAATTGTAAAAGTAATAATTCCACTTATTTATGTTATGAAATTTAGTTTCTATTTTACAAATAAGAATTATCAAAGCATAAAAGACTAATATTATAATTTTCTATTGATTTATTATATAAAAGTAACAATCAAATAGGTATTCTAAATTCAGAAAGCTATTTTAGACATACTTTTCACTTATAACATTTTCGTTCTTTTAATATTACCCATATATATCTGTTACGGCCAATCTTGACCTATACTTCGTCCCGAAGTAGCTTTTCATAGTGAGTACACAATAATTTTTATTGCTACTATTATACAACATTTCAATTTAGGTTATCATCACATTTTTACTCATAGGTAATACTTATATTTTTAGAATATATTATTTATTTATTTCCAATATATATTTCTATGTTTTCCTTCTTTTTATATTTAAGTAACAAAGAGGTATTTAATAGGCAAGTAGGTACTTACTTTTTTGTTTTACATTGGTACACAAAATAGTTAGGTAACTTAAACTAGTCAGTTATACACATCGATTCCACTTCATGAGATCGATGCATTTTAATTAGGAATTAACGATTTACAAGTGTGTGATTATCCCTTTTCCTTTTTTATTATTATTTTTATATATTGGCCAATTACTCTGTATTGTACTGCGTACCTCCACCCGCTGCCGATGGAGCGCCAAGTACCCGGAATTGGAGGCTAGAACAGCGGGGCAACTACTTTTCCTGCTGATCACCATCATCCGCTGTACAATGAGCTGATTCAGCCGAGCCTCGAAGCCCACAGCGTAGCCAACTACCGAACGTGCTTCTCACCTCCATCCGCTGTCGATGGGCTGATTAGCACCCAGCAAGAGGCCACACAGCGATAAATAAATATAAATAATATGTACTTAATATAAATAAATAGGTAAATAAATATTTTATATATTTTTTTTTTGTTTTCACCATAAAATGGCCCGGATTTTTACCCGATGAGATTTTTTTCAACACAAAAGTTTAGTAATCGTCCCCAACCAGAGTCATTGTAGGTACAATGCACATACGTACCTATTATTTACCTCAGATTTTAAGTAGATACTTATAACAGTTAGGTTATATAATGTATAGTATAATTAAATCTGAACATAAGCTCTTTCTTTAATAATAATTTTACATGTGGGTACGTATCCAGCATAAAATCACATGGCATTTACAACAACAGTGTTTTCTTCCACATATTTTTCTGTAGTTTCTGATTTGCTATAACTATATTTCTTAAATTACTTTAGTCTTTTAGAGCATAGTGGTCATTCATAAAGACCCTTGAATTGGGTGCTAATTTGTCATTACGCCTAATGTACTAAATTAACTTTAATATAAATTCTCGATCAGAACGTACATCTTTTATCTGGTTCCTAAGTTAAGCTGGTAAGCTACCTCCGTCGAGACCCTCATTTAGACGGGCTTGTACAACAGGTAATAAGTATAAGTATTGGTGTCTAAACCAATTAATAAACGCAACGAATAAACGCAATTATTGAACTTAGTCTTTAGACAAACCTCTATCTATCTAACGGAGAAAACTACAGGTAGATTTTTGGACATTAGTATAAAACAATAAATAGTTCGTTTGGCCAATCTGACGAATCATTGCACATAGTACCTAAACAAAAACTTAGGCCTTTACATCTATCTATATTGATGATTTATGCAGCGTCAGGAGACAACTATGCCTACACTTAACAGGACGCTGTAGTGCCTGGGACATTGTTTAGAGATGGAATAGGCTTGCCTAGCACCTAATCATCCTCTCAGCTTAATCAGCCTGGCCCACAGGAAAGACGACGTCAATACATAGTACCTATAGGTACAACATAATCATTAATTAAGTACTAACGTTCAACCTGTTCTTTGCTTCGAGGTGTACCTACCAGTTGCTATCAAGTGGTGTTCAATATAATTTAATACTTTAGATAGGACTTAGAATTGGTTAGAGCTATAGTTAGTTCCACGATCTGTTGATAACTAATGATGGAGTACCAATTATGTAATGTAACTGTTTCTTTACTATCGTAAAGAAACTTTTAAAGTATTAAAAAAATTAAAATAAGGAATTTAAAGTGTTAAGCGACTTTAAAAAATAGAACTTTGTGAAACCATCAATTCATTTATTTCAGACATTTGATTAAGCTCTTATTAACTTAATAAACGGTTCATATTTTGTTTAAAAATACACTAGGTTACGAATGGTACCTACCAGCTGTTTTATATACCTATTGGGTTTAGCACCATCCAAACTTTCCAGTTTCCATAATGGAATAATTTTGATATACCTACTCAACCTATATCCTTTTGGAACAAACTTCTTACGTTCAACACTGGGGTTTGTTTTGTAATGTAACAAAATAATCATTTTTCATTAAATATTGTTTAGAATCTAAATTACCTGTTTGTAGCTGTGAGATGAGGTTCCGAGTACCTAACTGCATTACAATCAGTAACGATCGTATAATTAATGCCAATATAAAACCCTAATGTGTTTTACGACTGTACGAGTACCTATATTACTTATACAAGTAGCAAAATGTTTGAGAATACTATGTGAACTGGGTCTTCCTTAAACTTTCGTGATCACTACCTAGGTATTCACAATTTAGTATTTAAAGTGATTTGTTCGGCGTCTGAGAAGTACAGAGCTATGGATACGCAACGTTATTTACGGCGCCAAAACACTTTAGCTAATTACAAGTAAATGAAACAACCAATCGAAAAAATAAAAATACACAACTAAAGAAATACTTGTAGGTTTCTTGACGAAACAAAAACTTATCAAAAACTGTTCCCGAGATAAATAGCAAAACATGTATTTAAAAAAAAAATATATTTTGTCTAGAAAGCTTTCACCAATCGTGTTTTTAAAACAGGCAAGTAATCCAAAATAAAACTTCGAAGTATCATTTCCCTAAATAAGAAGCTTTCATAGATTTAGAGTTATATAACGATTTCGAACTACACTCGCGTAAAACTCGGTCGCAGTCCGACTGGAGTATGTATGTATCGGAGCCTCAACTACCCTCATCTTCAGGATGCGAACGACGACCTTTACACCGGCGCACATGACTAAACATCACACTTGCGTCACAATACGTCGTACATCATATATACTCATAAGTGGATTCACTGATGCAGAGAGCTAAATCCATCTTATCAATTGAAATAAGAACGTTTCTTAATTTCAAGTGAACCGCATAATATCATAAGATCTGTACCCAGACTGAAAGACTTGTGCGTTAACTATAATATTCTATAACTATTCAGTTTACTAACACTCGCTACACTTTGTAACAATAACGCTCCACTGGCATAGTGCATATAGCTAGCATCAGTGTGCAGCTTTGTTTCTATTTGTTATGTTTAACTTACCTACTGATATAACAAGAAATTCTTAAAGCAAAGGCACAAACTTGCGAAAATAACTGAACAGATCCATATATTTAATTGTACTTTCTTTAAAAGGGTTGTGCCAAACTTGATTAGGTACACTAGTCTATTTAGTTGACGTTCAATAATATTGAGTTATTTTATTACCCTACAAAATATTGCAGTGCCAGTGGGGTTCATGTAATGAAACACCTACCTATAGGTATTTTTAAGATCTTGTAAATTAACATGAAGCAATAAACGTTTTTGAATTGAATTAAATAGGTACCTAGACCTACTTAGCGTGTCTTCAGAGGTATTCAATATTAGTAGCAAAAATAAATTTCGTCAAGTGAATTATTTTCGTACAAGACGTGAACCTAAAGAACTTGTTACCATTTCTACTTATATCAGGGCGTCGAACAAAATATGTCTATTATCAAATCGTAATAGCAAACGTTACCTATCTCTAACAACGAAAATAAGCTCAAAACATAAATCTTGAAATCGAACTGGAACCTTCACTTTAGCAAATACCTGCAAACTACCTTCACCGACGCTTGCTAGACTCCTTAAATAAGCTACAGTCGGCTTCAATGTCAATAAATGGATAAATAGAAACTTCGTTGATATAAACACTAGTTAGTTTGAGGTTAGATTTTTTAAAAACTTAACTTTTATTTCGGTTGTGCTGGTTTTATTAGCGCTTTGAGTTTTGTGATAACAAATGGAATCTAAGTGTCCGGCCTTTTTGCTGTAGGTGCAATATTTTTTGGGCTCACTCGATTTTTACTCTCGTGGCGGTAGTTTATTCGTTTGATCATTACTCCCAGCGCTATTAAAACGGCATTGCATCCTAGTACGACCTATTTTGCCACAATTAGAATACTTTATCTAGAACTTTTTGGTCCTGAAGGGTACTTTAGAGTCCCTACCGCTTTGCTCTAACGGACGTGTTTTTTATTTTATTTTATTAGGTTTTACGTATTAAGTGATACAAGCTTAATAAATTCGGAAGTGGTTTTGACACTGCTGTTAGAGGATGCCGTTTTACATTTACATCGTAATAAACTGCCACATACTATTTTGACTAATCGCAACACATCAAAAGCTATTTTTATGTTACTTAATTATCAAATCTTCTTAGCATATTCGCAATATGAATCTGCAGAACCGGAAGTATACAAAAGCTGACGACTCGGTGCGTAAATGCCAAGAACGACCTTTTGTAGGATCACGTTGTCTCGAACAATGATTTTCAGAACCTTACCCGCTCTTGCGGCGGTTGCGATGTTACTCCAACCAAATTCTCCAACCAATGTCTGAGAAAGCCTCGATGCTGTTGCACCATGCCGCGTTGCCCAGATGGCTCGTAGTCGGGTCGAACATCGGTAGGGCAACGTCATCTTCTCGGTGGCTGCCGAAAACAACATCTTTGATGGCTCGAAGAAGTTGTTGCAAAACAGGGGCGTTGTCCATCTAAAAAAAAGTATAATTTTAGTAAGGCATATAATGTAGATAGTTCATATCCCTTCTTCTGATGTTAGATTAGGATGGCTCTATTAATTAGAAGAAGATATAAGATCCCAGGAAAATCCTAATTTTAACTACCTAGGGATCTATTTCCTTTATAGAGATATTATAAATCCTAAATAGGGTAGCTAATAGTGGATAATATAGAAAAGAAGCACAGCTCAAAAAATCATACTTTTATAATATACACCATTCTTTTATATTTTACAACACAACCTGGTTTGGAACACAAATTATCAACAATCAACAATAATCAATTCAATTCAATAATTATGATATAAAATACATTTATAATACCTACCTACCTACTTTTAAGGGTAGGTAGTATTACATAACTACTAGGAGTATTTAAACATGAAGATTACTTAGCTTTTAGTTCTGTCTTGGTCGGCTGCTGGTCAAAAAGTGAGAGCTCACCAGTCAGTCAGCCGTATTTAAAGGCTATGACATCGCTTTCCCCTTCCAGACTCACTCAGACTTTACTTCGCTCAGACCATATAAGGTAATGAACGTCCGTTACAACTGATTTACTTTATTATAATCTAAAATTATATTTTAAGAACAATACAATGATATCACTAATTTCTAATAATTGTAAAAGTAATAATTCCACTTATTTATGTTATGAAATTTAGTTTCTATTTTACAAATAAGAATTATCAAAGCATAAAAGACTAATATTATAATTTTCTATTGATTTATTATATAAAAGTAACAATCAAATAGGTATTCTAAATTCAGAAAGCTATTTTAGACATACTTTTCACTTATAACATTTTCGTTCTTTTAATATTACCCATATATATCTGTTATGCGCATGTCAACTGAAACAGTCTATCTATCTAGAGCTCGAATCCGCTGGCCGCTGCCCTGGCAGCAGACTGAATTATTCATTTCGACGAAAACTCAAATTCAGTCCGGTACATGCACAACTGCAGAACCAAATTACTCAGACTCCAATCCAATATCAGCTAGATAGCTATAAAAGCCAATCGATTTAAAGTTTTGATTTGTCAACAAATCTTTACAATCTTTTAATTACCTACATCGGCCACTTCGGCGCCAGGCCTAGCTTCCAATGTTTGAACACATATTTGAACACATGTGTGGCACGAGACATTGATTTACACCGATAAGTGGAGAGATTCTCTTTACAAGTAAATTAGATGAGCGCGAGGTAGGTACCGACTCACGCTTGACACTAATTGAGTTAAATTGGACCTCGGAGCTAATGCTTTTGCACTTCCTCGGTTGGAAATGTGCCGAGAAAGTAGATTTAATGGGAATTAACCTACTATTGTAAAATGCAGGGAATGAAACAGCCAGCTATTACAACAGAAAAGATTTGGTTTATTTAATTGCTCGGTAATCGGTATATTGTACAGGTCAGTTGCTGTATGAAAAATGCGAGAGACCAGCCGGGACAAGGGTAACTTTTATAGTAGTCGGACGGCGCCACTGTGACGACTGTCCGAACTAACTTGTCAAGGGTATCGGTGAATTATTTTGATTAGTTGAGTTATGAGAGCGAGCTAGATAATGCAGCTGTTGACACACAGATGGCGTTGTGTTCAACAACTATAAAGATGCAGGAAGGACTACTTACTACCTATAATATAATACCTACTATATGTTACTACATTTTAAATTCAATTGTTTTATTTATTTCAATTTATACAAGTAGGTGCGGTTAGCGTCACCGGTAACGCCCCTAATAGGCAGTTTGTTCCTGCGAGGCTTGTCCATTGTGGGTTACCAGTTGGTGACGCTGGCTGTACCTACTTATGTACGAGTACCTGTAGTAGCATAAAACGCCATTTAGACGATACCATTCTGGCAAGCTATTCTTGCCTCTTGTCTTGCCACTTGAAATTAGCTTCTGTTCCGTTGAATTTGAGAAAGCAAGAGGCAAAAACGGTATGCCAAAATGATATCGTGTAAATATGGCGTTTTAGGGTACTTATAGGTACGAGAATTTTATGTCGCGAAAAGAACAAATAGGTTTGTAGTAAGAATGTTCTGGAACATTAAGTGCGTATATTGGCGCTGCGTGGGGTTGAAATGAGAAAACTTCGAACATAAGGGGGCGCTTTTCAAAGTTTAGTGCTAACGTTACTCGTAAAATGATAAAGTTCACATGAAAAAAAATTGTAACTAGTTATAAAGGACCATGTCTCAGCTATATACTATATTTGTTTGTGTGCGACTGCGTAGGCGATACTGAGCGCTCATTCGTCCATGGAGCGTCCTGGAACTTACGCACACAAAAACAACTTGCATATGTGCGTGCATCTACACTACACAACATACACAATTACGACTAACCCGCCTTCGTGAGTATAAAACAACTGTACTAAACATGAACAAAGCCTCGGGGCGTCCCGCAGTCTGACATATCCAATTAATGTTCTGCCAATCCAGTAGATATCCCAAACAGAGGGATTAATTAACCACCCTACCTTACCATTTCGAATCTATTCACTCGAATAATGTTCAGTTTGGTTGAGGAAATAGTCAAAATGTTATTCGAGTGAAAAGATAATATTACAAACCACAGACCCTACACCTACTAATAGGCTAATAGGTTAATATGGAAACTGGAAAGCCAGATATACAAAATTAGTTTTAGTAAGCTCGATAACATGAAACAGGTAGGTTTAATGGGTAAAAAAACCAACGACTTGATATAATACCTAAAACCGATTTCCACTGTCTCCCAAAAATCGAAGCTCAAACAGAACGACTGACACCACCGGGAAATCCAATAAGCCCTGAGCATTCTTAATTGAAGCCCGGCCGCTCAGCCGAAGTGCTACGTCGAAGCACTGCTACATGTCATGACTTTCCAGGTTTAAGGTTAGGCTAAACGAACGATTTTTTTTAATTAGAGCGTAGGTAATTTATTTTACAAAAACAGAAAACTTATCGCAGTGTGGGCTTAGTGTCAGTAGTAGGTACCATTGATTTGTAGGTACTATTGATGGTACTGGGCTTGGTACGACTACAAACGGTACTCTTCTATGAAACTGAATGCAGCGTAGACTCATTTTAAAACAAAAAGTTCTGGTGGTTTGGTCCTACCCATAGTGCAACATTTCGTCTGTTATGAAATTATGTTTTGTTAGCTGTGGTTTTGCAAGTTTTGCTTAAGTGGTTTTTGATAGCATGAGCCAACATGAATATTGCATTATGTTGTGAATAAACCTTTCTCAGAACTGACTAACGGCTTAGTTTAAATCGTTCCCTGCCCCTTAAAAGCTAGTTTATGCACCATATATACTCGTACCTAGAGTAAACTTTCATAATTGGACATTATTAGTCGTGCAAATGTTTTCTATAACCGTCATGCAAACAAAATTATTTTTGAACCCTAATCTAAATTATTTATTTATACCGTAGAGGCCATGGTAAACTGGCAGATCCAAATAATGTAATAATTTTCAAGGAAGTTTTTGTAAAAATAACAACAGACCCTCTGCGATCATCCTCGTCACGTCCAACCCGTCACGGCTCGTCCATTTACGATAGGGTGCCTGTGCACTTCACGAAATATTTCAGTGAGATTGTAAGTTTTATGTCGAAAACCTGATACGTTACAATAAAAAATATAGTTTGCAATTATTAATGAATAGGTACTCACAACAATATGAATTTCGTGCATAAGTATAGCCACTACCACAGAACTAATATCTAAAGCCACTACATTGCTGGCTGTTGTCCCAATTCAATGGATTTTTCGTAATATGCGCTTTATCACGAGCTCATAACGGTGAAGGAAAACATTGTGAGGAAACTACCAGCTTAGTCAGCTCAACACGTATTGACGTTGTCTTTAAGCGGAGGGGATGGTTTAGGTGCTGGGCAAGCCTATTCCATCTCAAACAATGTCCCAGGCACTACAGCGTCCCGTCAAGTGTAGGCATAGGTTTCCTGACGCTGTATAAATCATCTAATATAGGTGTAAAGGCATAAGTTTGTATGTGGCTGTCGTTTCCAAAAAATAATGGTGCATAGCAATCCACATTTCATTCGACGAAAAAGTCCATCCAATGCATTCGACTGTGAAGTGTGGTAAAGGATCGTACAATGATGTGCAATCACCCTAAGGGCCAGTCCACTAGCGTGACGTCACAACGAACAATGGAGATTGACGCCCCCTCGCCATGACATCGGTAACGAAATATGATCACGTTCGATGAGGGTTGAAGCTTTGCTCTTCAAATACCTAACTAGATTGAAAGCCAACAGTCCTATGCAAATAATTTGTATATTTTTAGCTGTAGCGTAGGTACAAGACTTCGCTGAAGTTCTGTGTCAATACCTAACTGGTGGATGTCCGCTAGTGGTATTATCAAGACGCACGGAATGTCAAAATGTTGAAAAATTTAAACTCGAACCTGAAACTCGAGTTTCAGGCCGTTTATGTCCTGGACATAAACAACAACAACATACCCAGAGTTAGAGACCTCATATGTCAGCCTTGTGGTTAACTTTGGTCGTGATTCCATATGTTTTTTTTCCAATGTTATTCTCCTCTAGCCATAAGTTTTCTCGCCAAGTATTTAGTGAAGGAGATAACGTTAAACTCCCATTCGGATAAGTACCTACCCCGGTATTGACGCTAATGTACCTATGTCATTAACGGTCGGCTTCCATTAGTGGGAGTTGTATTTCTAGGTCCTTTACTTAGGTATAGGAACAGATATTGTTCGAGCACTTAGTTACTGCCATATTTAGCTACTAGCAGCACTCCTTGAAAATACAATCTTCGTACATTCCCACATTTTGCAGAAATCAGAATCTCAAAGTTCCACCAACAAATTGCAACATTATAAATTATCTTCTCGTCATTTTGACTTCGTTCTTTCAAACCAATCATTGCGGTATACTCGTATAAAAGGATTTGAAGAGAGCGAGGCTCTCACTTGACACATGCTTTCGAATGTTTAGGTTCTACCGCATATCAGTTTTCTCATTGATGAATGATTAAATGCTTTTTGACTTTAACCACAGTAAATAAAATAAATAAATAATGCTGGACTTTTTCATCATCAAGCCCCAAAGTAAGCAGAGCTTGTGTTATGGGTACTACATGATATACTACGTATATACTTTTTTTTGTAAATACATACATATTATACATAGAAACACCCAGACCCGAGACAAATATTTGTAGATCATACAAACATTGGTCCCGCGGCGGGGATCGAACCCGCAACCTTCTGCGTCGCAGGAGGGCCCTCGCCCACTGCGCTACAGAGGTCGTCAGATAAAAAGAAAAGAAAGGTAGCTTACCCCTCCACAAGATTACTGGTTATGTTTTCGTTGACAACAGAAAGGTCGCACGGCCCTCCACATGGCCTGCGAAGGAGGTCACACCGCCACCGCAGCCCTCCTCATGTCTCGAGGGGCCTGTAAGGAAGGGAGGGACAACTCAGGTCGGACGCCATTGCATGTGGCTGCTCTACATCGTCACACGGAGCTGGTGAGGAGTCTTCTTGATGCTGGCTGTTTAGTCGACGCTGTGGATAATGTGAGTACCTATCTAGTCTATCCATAGAAATGTTTTAGTTATAGGAACTAAGTTTTTGAAGCTGATCGAGATTATAAGTGTCCACCATAGCCATTGTCGAGGCGAGAGCTTCGTAGCAGTCAGTGTATTTCCACTATTGCGAAGCAGAGATTTCAGGATCTTTAGCAGATGCATCCAAATTGGTCTACTATGATTCGAGGTGTGATTAGAAAGGTGGGTACCTACCTTTAAGTAGAACAGCTGAGTCCTGAAATACTTAATAAACACTGTGGCAACGACTACAAATCAATCCAATTAAACGTACCGTTGCAACTCGTAGGTATAACCCAAGGACACAGATATCACAGTTATTATTTTGTTGAATAAAACATCCAGATCTCATTACGATCGCAGGGTGGTAATAATATTATTGTATCTGCCGTTGCCATGGCAAAATAGGCCTTATCGTTATGTAACATGGTCCAAAATTTCAGAACGGCGTGACGGCATTGCAAATGGCTTGTGCCCAAGGCTGTAGAGGTATTGTGGAACATCTGCTTGCATTTGCCGCGAATGTACATGTGCAAAACAACGTGAGTAACCATATTTAAAAGGAATTACATCCTTATCACTTCGATATAAAGTCTAAATAAACCTTGCTCAATATTTGCCCACGTACTCGTAGCACGAATAATTGAGTGCTCTGGCGTCTCAACTGAAATTTGAATGATGAGGTAGATTACCTATTATTTTTTATCTGTTCTCATAAATACAGCAGGTTAGTCGAGTCGAGAAAAAACTAAACCTATTTCGAGAATGGGACAATCTAGGTTAATTAATTATGAACGCTCTCATTCTGAAGTTCCTGGAACGAAAAATCCATTGGCCGGGATGATTCGGACCCACGACTTCCGATCGAAAGTAGAAGCTAGCCAGTTGGCTAACAAGTACCTAAACAACAAACAAATATACTACCGTCAAAACAGCTTTTTTAACAAGTTGTTTAATGTGAAAGTACAGTCACCAACGACACCAACTTGTCCAACCCCACGAAACACACCGTTCAAACCACCTTAAATAACAGGTTTACCCCTACCGATTGATGCTTTGTGTAGGACAGTTTTACAAAAAACTTCTGCAGGTATCATCGTTTCCACTGTATACATAAGCCACTGTTACTGTTCCTGAATTAACTTGATTTGATCTGAACGATTGTGCGTATTGTACCTGCCTATCCTCTCAGGTTGGCTCATCAGCTCTCCACGCAGCGTGTGCCGCTGATGCGAACGATATCGTAGAGCTGCTGATAGCTCATGGCGCAGATCCTACCCTCACAGACCAGGTAACAATATTACCTATTGTCCGGAATCGAGGTCGTCCGAGAGCACTTTGGGTCGACGACATAGTGAAGGTCGTAGGGAATGTTTGGACGCGAGAGGCGCAGGATAGAGGAGACTGGCATAAAAGAAGGGAGGCCTATACCCAGCAGTGGGTGTTACCAGGCTGAGATGATGATGACGATGATATTGATAGGTATGTTAAAGCTCACGCTACTATGTAGGTACCTATTTGATTTCCAAAACAAAAAGTCCGACCACTTTTAGATCGAAAATCAATCAAAACCAAACCTCCCCGAGCTGTTATAGCATAGGTATGTGGGTTCACACAGGACACGTTTAGCTGCTAAATTACCTACGTACTTACAATCGTACCTAGGTACACCTACTAATATTCTGAACGAGCTTTACCTACTCCTACTTTTTGTAACAGATTTCATCCCAATTTCCTCCCAGGCGCGGTCTCAAGGTGGGGGGGGGGTCACAGGGAACATGACCCCCCCCCCCCAAAATCTTAAAATTTACACAATAGAAAAAATGTTTTAATAAAGTATAGAAGATAGATTAGTGACCCCCCCCCCCCCCAAAATTTCAGACTGCGACCGCCTTGGTTCCTCCATAATGAATTCAGTATAAATAAACCAGAGGAGCGACTGCTTACAATAATAATTCAGAGTCGGTTCAAATTTAATTTACATAATTCTCTTCCAAGATAGAGAAGCCTTACAAACAATCTGACTACGTTATTAAAAACGTTAATTTTTAAGTGCCATAAAGTTTTCGCCGTCTCTGTTATTCAAAGTTCGTTAGAGAGAGAGGCAATAAGTTAGAGTAAATTGTAACTGAGTATGATTACAGAATCGGGTACCGGAGGCCCGAGGTGCCCGAGGCCCGAAGTCTGAATTATTGAATTGTATGCTACGGCCTCCGCTCGAGTTTTGCTCTCCTGGTACCAAGGTACCTACCTACATGTTTTATACTCATTATTTTTGTATTTTCTAAAAGTTATGAAAAGTTTGCAGATTCTAGGTAAGTGCTTGTTTACTGACACAACAGTTGCCGTGCGATAAACTTTACAAAACATGTAGGTAGGTTATAGACCTGGGAGCTTAATTTATTTCCTTATTGCCTTCCATGAAGTAGGTACATACATCGATATAAGTATGAGGTAAGTAATAATTTAAAGAACTTTACAAGTTTTAGAATTGATTGGCACAGCGAGGCACAGCACAATTAATTTTTCATAACTTAGAAGCTAGATTTGAAGGCAATCAATAAGTTTTAAGTCTTTCGAGGTTTCAGTGAAGCCACTGAACATAGTTCAATTAGGTCTATTGACCTAAGGTTTATCGTTGATATATTTCGCTCCGTAAAAAAACTCGTTAATCCATCACTTATAGGTAAATTAGTATTTATTTAATCTATTTAAATATACAGGACCTATACTTACAGTTTAAGGTTGTACAAAATTGAGTGGTTTATTTAAAGTATTCATAGCTTTCTTATTTGGTTGGACTGCTACGGCGGCGTAGCACACTACATCTACGAGTGACTACACCAGCGCCTTGCGTGCGTTGCGATTGATTTGTTTGTCCAAAATAAATCCTTACCTTTTAGAAAAGGAAAGGCTTTTAATATCAGAAACTATCCTCTTGCTTTTTTCTTCTCTCATCGTCAAAAAAATTAGCTTGTAGGTAGGTACTACCTAATAAAACAGCTTGTTCAGCCTCAAAACCGAGATTCAGAAGTTTATGCATTGTTCACTAATTTTATCATATTATTAGGCTCAGATACCTACTTCCATTCCGCTAGTTACCAGTTATCTTTATTGTTCTATTTCCTAGATATCTAAATTATTCTTACAGCGAAAAATATTTGTGTTCCTTTCGAGTTGAGACAGAATAAACAGTCTTGGGCTTGCGAGTTTGCTTAGGATCGCATTATTCATAAGCCAAGCAGAATGAAACAACAGAACTTCATGTTAGTTTTGCAAGTCACACGTCACTATGGTTGAGTGAAACTTTAAAACTATGTTTTGTATTTGCTTAAGTCGACTCAATATACTCATAGGACTTGAGGAATTCGTTATATTCTATTATATTCTTCACAGTTAAATTACCTACATACCCGATGAAAAATAGGCCTCATAACTTTCAGTGGGCACAATCACCGATGAGTGTGGCAGGTGGCTCAGCAAACGTGGAATGCCCTCCAGAAGGGTTCCGTCGTGCCGCCCGGGGTTCCTTCTCCGCTATCCTGGACCTGCTGACTGCTACCACCAACGTGGATCATCACCAGGTCAGTTGCTTTAACCTGTAAGTACCTACTGTCCCACCTCAGGCAAAGGCCTCAGTTGCTTTGCAAATAACTTTTTTGAAGTGCATCAAAAAGTCCTACGTATCCAAGCAATTTCTTAGGCAGTTTTTCGTTTTCCTCAAATTCAATATGTAGGTAATAGAAGTACCTATCTTTTACATTTTGCATTTCAGGAAACACACCTTTAAGCTCTTTTATGTCAAGGAAATCGTTTCAATGACCACATCCCGTCCAAATTGAATTAAGCGGTCCATTAGTAACTTTGTCCATAGAGCCCAGTCGGTTGAAACAAAAGCATTTAGTAGATTAGGTAACCTAACGCTGTTAGATTGTTCGCAACCAATGTCCGAGCACTTTGGGCAAATGGAACGTAGAAACAGTGGTTGGACAACTAAGACTGTATTCTCTACCTGTGTACCCACCTACATGAGTGCAATAAATTGGAAACAATATTTGTGATAGTGATAGGGTTATCTGTGAATCAGTTTGCTTTCAATTCAACCCACAAGGGAAATGATTGCGGAGCTGAGTTACTTGACCAGATTAACTAGTTTAACTGATGGTGAAGTTCCATTAGTCGAGACGGATATTGTTTGATCATGTTTGATTGGTATCACAGCAGGAAATTAGATTAAGGTGTGGTGCACGCTGAAAGCTTCATACGACATCGATCCGACCCGACAACCCATTAGGTTCCAGTAATCAAATAATAGGAAGCACTCACTGCCTAGCCTGTGCTTTGTGTAGATATACCAAGCTAATGATTCCACTTTTCCCAAGAGTGGAAGTGTTGTATCCTTAAAATTTCTACGGACCTTTCGTAACGAGTTCCTGTGGACCGTATTTGATAATTTTATTCCCTCGGTGACTCGATGAACAAATTAAGAGAGAATAAGATTTCGACGCGAAAATAATATCGCCTCACCTAAAATTGTGCCTATTATTTTCCTCGTACACTTGAAAGCATTTGACCTACTGAAAGTTGTATGAAATTAATAAGTTTATGGGTAAGTGTTACTTACCTAGTACATAACTTTTTTCAGGATCAGCACTCCGATGGCTCCACAACTCCTCGAGCCGATGTATCCGGTAGTCGCTCGCCTGTCCCGAGCGACGGTAGGTTTTCCCACGCCAGCCATTTACCCACCATTCTTGCCTCTTGCTTTCTCAAACTCAAGGAAGCAAGAGCTATATTCTGCGGCAAGAATGGTATCGTGTAAATGGCGTTTTACTCTCTGTACTTATAAAACGAAGTTTGCCTGACAAATGTTATCAATTGCAGTGGTAGAAACGGACAACGAGAGGTGATGGTCGGCTTCCACACTGCTGGAACGGTTGGCTCAGCGCGGCTTGCAAGTCGACACGCAACTCGCATTGCCTCCTACAGGTAATTAAATCATTCCAGTGGTTTGTCTTCCAGGAAGACATTGGCCTTTTCAACGCCCAACTACGAGTATGAGACATAAGTACAATGTAATCTGGGGTTTATTAAAAATATGAACTCGGTTACAATTGATCTCTTATCAGTATTCTCTTGCTATCACTCTAGCACAGACATCAGACATTGCTGCAAGCGAGAACATGCGTCAATTCTTGAATTGCAATGCGGTTCAACAACTGCCAGGAAACAAAGAGTTCATTTATAACCCCCCATTCATAAAGAACCTGAACACTAATGTTATTGCATCATTGAGCTACTTGACTTGTCCTGCCACTCCAACTTTAACCATTTTTATTTCAGGCTGTGCGCGTTACCGTGAGCTCTGCTACCGAGCTGCGCACGCGACGAGGCACGAAGCCGCGCCGCGAGCCTGCGTCTGCGCAAACTGCTCACGTCGCCGCTCTGCTGAACCTTGATCACAGGGCCACTATTCTATTCTCTACACAGAACTATATCTATTCTTTATCTTAATAACAGGAGATTGTGAGATCCCTTTCAGTTTATATAGGTTAAAGTTTCATTGACACACCTTAAAGCAGCAAATTAAGCGTGTATTAATGCACAATGTGCATTACATTTGTGAACTTGTCCTGGGTATAATTGGGTAGGAATCGAACCTACAACCAGCACAAAAAAAGAAAGGCTTAAAGATACTAGTAACAATACTAAAAACTAGACCAATGTAGATAAAATAGCGATCAACCTACTAGGCACCACCAAGTGGCGCAGGCTAGAGTTGCTAACACTGGATCGTTACATTTTTCTTTACTATTCTTCATCATTCCCCTATTCAATACCTATCAAAACAACTTTTTAAAGTAATTTTCCTGTGTTACCTACGGCATAGCCTAAATTGTCAGAATTTAAAAAAAAAAAATGAAAATCTATTTCATAACAAAATGTCCTAGTAAATGTAAATTTTGTGAGTTAGATATTTTAAATAATGCTATTTCTTTGCTACTTATAGTGCCTTACCTAATATGCTTTTTGTAAATAAACGCAACTTCTCAGATTACCTAAATACTTTTGAAATACTCAAATATAAATCGTGCACATTGAATGTTTGAACTTATTGCAGCACATCAAATTATGTACACTCCAAAGTTGGATAATTCGCGATTAATCAATTGAATTCGCTTATGGTATAAATAAAAGCTAATTCAAAGAATTTAAATAATTAATTTCACACAATTTATTTGGATGTTATGCTACATAGGTAGATTCCGTAAGTCTATGATAAAGTTGATAAATTTATGATAAAAATATGCTAATTATCGTAAAAACGTATGCCAAACTAATAAATTATCTTATTGAATAGTCGGTGGCTAAGTCTATGGTCCAAGGAATGAGTAAATAGAATAAACCTAAATATTTTAACGTGTTACTTTTAGTATTTTAGAGCCTAAAGTATTATAAAATGCATACCTGTCCATTTGTGCAATGAACTTTAGGCGATTTTCTATTATAAATGTACAATAAATTCTACTTTATATTACATGTTTAGTGTATAACATTATTTTTTAATTACATACATTACATTCTGATCTCTATTGTACTTACGCGATGTCATAAAGTACAATTATTTAAACATAAGTATTTTAAACAAGGCCTATGTATCTAATCGCTTTATAAAATGCATTTTAAAATGATTCAAAAATAAAATTTATAAAAAATAGCATATTTCTATTATTTTCTAAATCGAAACGTTAGGTTATGAAAGCAGATTACTTAGGAATTCTAAGTATCTGAGAATGTGAAATTTAAATAAAAACTTATATCAATTAGTAATTTTATTATAGTAAGACAAGTGGAAAACGTCACGAGAACAATGTGGAATTCGTTCACAATGGAAATACATACACGCAATCGGACGACCTGTAGCTAAGTGGTCGATCAGCCTCACTTCGATTGACTTCTTCGTAAAATGCTAATCAAAATTCCTACAACAAAACATTCGCTAGCGATGCGTAATGCAGAAAAAATACTTTACGAGTCAAAATTAGCATTTTACAAGTAATGCCAATTAGTCAACATGCTTTCGGAGTCGGAGTTCAATACCAAATAACCTGCAAATGCGTTACCCTAAAACATGATTGTTCAGCGAATATTCTTATCTTCTAACAACAGGTACTGTTTCTATGTAGTTATAATGAATACATCAAAAATTTCAATTTCCTAAATAAAGAAGGACGCTACTGCCAAAAGCTTGACACAATATACAAATCATATGAAATGGAATTCATATTTTCTCATCCTGAAGTGTGTAAACTAAATCATATTCAATGAGAATGTAAATAAATCTATGTGAATGTAAAAACAACTCTGACAGGACTTGCTGGAAACGTCTGTTCACATAACAAAAATGTCCAAATGCAAAATAATCTAACAACTTAAAAGTTTGGGAAAGAGTCTCTGAGATTAATATTTCTAGAAAATAATTGTTTCCATCAAAACTGAATTCAAAAATGCTATCATCTAGAATAATATCTATAGGAATAAGTCTAAATAGGTCAATATGAATAGCAACTTATGTCATTTAACTCTAAGGTCAACTTACTGGTTTATCGAGATCATTCTATTCAATAGCTAGGCTACGATCTCATTATTATGATAAATATGCATCTCATCGACTCGTCTCCGATAAAAATAATGTACAAACTAGAATGATTGCGTTTGTATAAAAAGAATAACTATTTTACATTATACGAGAAAATGCCTCGAGATTTGCTGATTCACAGCAAGAACATGTTTTCTGCGTCGGTGTACGACTTAAGTGTCAGGTTGACTTATCAGTCCTTAGAATGAATCAGTAAAGGACGAGACGTAGTGAGGATCAAGTCCAGGATAGTCAGACTCATGGACTAACGGCGGTATGGATGATAGGAAGGTGCAGAAGCGGATCCACTGGAAGAACCATGGTAGCTGCGCTTTGAAGACCGCTGGTACCCATCGCCGGAACCACCGGTGTACTCATAATCGTCACCTAAGCAAAAACAAACGTTATTCAAAGGAATTAAGGTAGAATTCTAAAAAGCAACTTTCAAAGCAAAGATAAGTAAATAAAAAACTTACCCACACCACACACCGATACACTTTCACCCATCGAGAATAACATGGCCTACCTAGCCAATACAATGATACTACCTTAGATATCTTCAAATTTTTTATCTAAATACGAGTGACTCAACCTAATTTTATTCCCTACATGAGTTCTATGTGGCATTCTAATTATACGGTTCTAAATAGGTATTATATTAGTAGAATCTATTGGTAATGTTTGGTTAGTAACCTGAGCCTGAAGCAATGTCCGACACGTTACAGTACGAAGGCTGTGGAGACACCATGCCGGCGCAATACATCATTTGAACCTGCTAAATAGTTTTCAAATTAATTGACAAGTTCATTCACATAGTTTCACCCAACAGTAACGTACGACGTCACTCAGAAGTACCACAAAATCTAGACCCTGAGCTGCTTATTATAAAAACGTAAAATCTTGGTTGAACCCCATGTTGACACATGTCAAAACAAAACTGTTACCACAAAAAAGCGTTCTATGTACGAGTATTTTAAGATCGTTTTTCTAGGGACAGTTTTTTAGTTAGACTTGGTCTAAGCTCGGCTCATTTTCTTGTAATAAGCCCCGAATGTTTGCAGAACATGCAAATATTTGACCCGCCGCGAGAATCAAACATGAGGTCTGTATTAAATGTTAGTCCCTTGACAGTTACTTTAAATTGTTATTTTCTGAATCGGGGTACCGGTTTAGAGATTGAATATCAGGCTGAATGATAGGAAAGTGTTAAATCGGATTTTTTCAACTTCAAGACCATTTACTGACAAATGTCATAAATTTATTCGTCAATATCCTGTTCTAAAGTAGTTATTTTTATCGAACGAACGGTAAAAAAAGGCTACGATGCTTAAATCTGGTCAGGCCTTCGAAAATAGTTTTGTCTGGTTTTGGAATTTCGAAAATATTTTTGAAACTACAATATTAACCTGCGGCGGAGTCCCCATAGCTTCGTTCATCTGTGGTATCACGTACTTCGGACTGCCTGTATGACTGGCCACACCATCACCTTCTAGTCGTAGAAAAGTAGCTTTTTATTTTGCATAAATTCATCAAAGGTTACTTGATTCTACTTCATCGGATCTTTGCAACTACATTGATTTCTCGATTACACTATTCATTACTAATAAGCAATTTTGAAAGTCTAAGATGCTGAATAGTTAAATAATACTTTACCATGTAGTTGTTACAGCATGTATTGTTAGTTTTGTGCGAATATCTAAATACGTGTTTTAGTCTGGAAAGTTAGTTTCGGATCGTGTTTAACTAGCGATTGTAATTGATATTTTAATTTTTAGGGCAATTTTGTTCGGTTTGGTTAATTCAATTGTTAGATTTTAGTATGTGTAAGACTATTATGGATGGGTTTTAATTTCACTTTATGCCACAACATAAAAATAAAAATTATGATTTGTGTTGTCTACTCGGGATTGTACCATACAGGGGCGGGGGATGTATATCATTAAAAATGCCAGTATTATTTTGAATTTTTTGATTTCTTTTAATTATCTACGTTTTATAATGTCCTTAAAAGTAGATATAATATTTCATCATAAGATATTATTTCAAATATTTGCAGTTGTAATATTATTAATTTTAATTAATCAACCAGTAGTATTACTTAATCCATTAAGATAGAAGAAGCTTAATAATAGGAAACTACGACAAAACTGTTTTTCAAATACATTACAAACTACATACTTATGTTACCAGTTAAATCTAACACTAAATACATACCCAAAATACCTATAAAGAATAATGCATAATTTCTACTAAAAGACCTGTGTGTTATTTTCTGTGATAGCACTTTTAATTACATCAATTTATTAGCATACAAGCTTCTCGTCTTAATTTAGTGCTTCGATTAATATTATTAATAGTTAAAACCGTAATTAACTAATTATCATTAGGTAATCGTCGTTTGTAAACAAACAACACGGACGCTCGTAGTCGTGTATGTCTATCATAATTTTCATTTTTATATAACGAACATAAAGTATTCTAAGTGTAGTCGCGAGGGATTGCGAGAAGGCGCGCGTGCGCTTTCCGGATCGCTCGCGGCCGGCGAGTGCCAGCCGAGGTGCCGAGGTGCCAAGGTACCAAGGTACCGAGGTACCGAGGTGCCAAGGTACCAAGGTGCCAAGGTACCGAGGTTCCAAGGTACCAAGGCATCTTAATGTGCACATTTTAGGGCTAAGTATAGTTTAAATACTATAACAAATCTAGATAATAGTCTTACAATCGTAACATGCTTAATTTGTGGCTAGGTCGCGGTCGCCGCTTCCGATTAATTACATTTTAGAAAATTAATAGAATACGTTATGAATACAACGCGCCGAGCCGTGTCGACGCCGACGCGACGAAGTAAACTTATATACTGCCGTAAGTAAACGTTACTTTATATATTGTACATCAGTCGATAGGTCATCTAACAATTTTGTATACTATTCGATCGTTATGTACTTTATTTAACCCACTAAGAAAATATAGTTAAAAATAATCAACATCGAAATTTTATTTAAACAGAAATAAATAACAACTTGCCCTAGGTTTTATATTAATTAATGTTATAATAATTAACTGTAAAGCCCGTGCAAATATATTTTACGATTATATTGGGATCCGTAATTACATTTAAGTATATTAAATTCTAGTATAAATATGTCGATTATAGTTAGTAATACCTGCATTGGTTTTAAAATAACTTTCCAAAAGACTACAGACTGTCGGTCAGCCGATTTATTTTAAATGCAAAATATTATTACGTGACGATTAAAAAGTGAACTTAAAAGAGTAGAACGGTTAATCTAACTTTAACACTAGGGGTCTTGTCGTGTATAATTAGTCAATTACGATCATAAATATATTAATTATTATAATGTATATTATAAAGCGGGCACCGAGACGGCCGCTCCGTGCGCTACGTTAGTTATCATACCAAATACACATAAACATGTTCCATTAAACTACCGAATAAACATACACATATAAAAACCGCATATACTATATTTTTAAAAGTAATACAAACAAGAGTCGAGAGGTTAACTACACAACAGTTCTACAGTTAAGCCATGATTATAATATTATTCCATAAACATTATATAATTTAAAGATACAGTAATATATCTTATGTCGATATTACTCAGTGTAATATTAAAATGCAAAAGATGATCACTCACGGGTTTGCAGCCGAAGCGCGCGCCCGCGAGTGGTGACGGTGAGTGAGTGAGTGAGTGAGTGGGTGAGTGACGTCACGCGACGCCGCGAGTCGACGCGCCGACGCTGGGCCAAGAGCACGACAACTCCACATTTGACAGACGAGCCTCTAACGAGTCTTACCGTATTTGTATTTCGCTAACTATTTTAATTAATAAATTCATCCAATATTTTAATGTTTCTCCTATAATAATAATTAAAAACTCATATAAATAGTCTCAATTGATTTTTTACTTTCACAATAATTTGCACTAAGTTTAATGTTGAGTAAATCTAAAATTTCTAATACATACGATATTTACTTTAAATAAATTATACTCTTTATATTAAGAAGATTGCCATTGTTTAATTACAAACTAAGTTCTTAATTGTTCCAAAGTTTTGTGAGTGTTGGGCTCGAGCCCGTGTTAAACACACCTTAGTGCTAATCTTTATTATCACTGAACATAACATAAATCTATAATGATACTTTTAAAAGCGACGTTTTCTAATATTAAATCAGGTGTGAACTATTCCGTTCGTATCATCGGTGGTTGTATATTAAATCTATATTGAAATTATACAGAAACGATGGAACTGATATAATGCGAACTGAACATACAGGAGGGGGGGAGTGGGGAGCGGGGCGCAAGCGGGAGAGGGTTACGGGACGCGACAGTTAGGACTGGCAAGAGAGTACGACCGAAATGAACGAATACTTATTTTGATAGTAAAGTAAAAAGGAATGAATCGAGACGAACTAAACCTAACTAACATAGGAACCGAGAGAAACAAAGCGATAAGGAAGCTGAACTATTTATACGTAACCTAACTGGCAGTTGGGCATCGACATAGTCGAATACTTAATTAACTTCTTTATATTTGTTACAGGGTACGAATCTTACAAGTCGATTACCTACATTATGTACTCGTTCAGTCGATTCTGTAATTATAATTTAAGGCTACGTGAAATGTACCGATGTGTTATCTATGAGAATCACAATGTAGAAGGCGTCATTATTTTTTTTACTATTATTTTACTTTAATTTGGAACACCGCACCCCTCGTCCCGGACCGTGTCGCTTATAATTTGCTTATTCCTCACATTATTCCTCAATAGATAAATTATACTTATGGAGCGATCTTAAATAACCCTATTCTAAACGTTCAAATTATGCAATGTCAACAATTTGTCTATTTAAAACATTTATAACAAATCTTATCTTTCGCGCGGCAAGCTGCTTGCCGTCGCAGATCTATTAATTTATTAAAATTAAAGGAACAGCGTCCCAGCCGGGCGCAGCAGTCTATCAGTACAGTAGTAAACTCTAAATACGTAATTACAACGAATCGTGTGGGGAGGCGGCGCGCGCCGGCCCAAGCCGCGCATTTTCATTACTTAGCTTATCACTAAAATTTTAATCAGTCGATCGGTCAAACGATTGAGCGATATAAAGTACAGTAAAAGACTAACATTAAATTTAATCTAATAAATGTTATTTTAAAATTATAACTCACTTTGCGGCGCAGCGGGGCCGGGCACGCGCCGCCGCCTAGCTACGACTGAGCCCCTATCCCCTCACAAACCTCTATACAGTTTTAAAAATATTTGGCAATCACATAAATTAAAACTTTAAAACTATGTGACGAGAGAATCGATTAAAATTATGCTTTAGACACGTTGTCTATAAATATGTACAGGGTGTCCGCGCGAGGGGTGCTCAAATATCCTAAATGCTTGAGCTCCTTAACATAGTACGACGACGTTTCGCTTGCTCCTAAACAATTTGGCAGGTAAATTTATTTGATTAAAATATAAAAAGACCGTATTTATCATAATCGACTTAATAATTGCAATAAAAACTAAAATGCATATTAGAAAACAAATTAAAATTACGAATATACGAAGAGAAACGTTCCCTTCTTTTTATATAAAAATGGGATAATTAAAATAATAATAATCACGTTCAGTCATGCGCTGTGTTACGTTATCAACACATAATTATTCCATTACAACTCTACCGTTTTCCTAAGTCTAGTGGATGATAAATAACCAAAATACTAATATTAAATATACATACCGATATATATATCAGATAATATTTATACAAGTTTAGCTTAAGTTAAGTTTTAAAGGTCATTTCCCTAAATTGGCCTTGTTATACATGTCTGTCAAATGTGCTTCACTCGCAGGCCCGGCGCCGGCCGCGCGCTCTCCTACGGCTACAGACGGCGAATGCCACAACGAACGACTATACCTAACACATTATAAAAGAAATCGTTCTAAAAAGGACAAAAAATACTCAAAAATTGCAATATTTTCAAAGTTAAAAAAAAAATAGTAAGCCCACATCCAAAGAGAATATTAAAAGCAATAAAAAGGCGCACGAGCAGAATACGCGCGCGATGCAGCGTCCTTCAAGAAAAGGGAAGTCGCGAATCCCGGCGAGTAGTATCGATCGCCCGCGCGGACGCGACACGAGCTAACATCGACAACGATCAGCGTTCAGAGAGAACGTGATAAACACGAAGACGCAACAAAAAAACTAGTCAAAAACGATACGGGAGATGTAACGCGGGTGGCTGGGTGTCGTGTTAGATGAGATGAGGTGCGGTGGCTAGGCGGCCGGCCACTCCTTGTTAAACTCGTTGGGCGTGAAGTGTTTGGGCGCGTGGTGCGGGTGGTGCACACCTGGCGGCTGCGCGGGCGCGGGCGGCGCGCTGGCGTGGTACTCTGCGCCGGCGTAGGCGCGCGACGCGCCGCCGTACGATGAGCCCTGCCAGACCCACCCACACGTTACTCTATGTATCTAATGCGAACGTGACACGACGCTGTCTGAACACTTATAAGTACAGCTTAACATTAATGTCGATCTATGAACGGCGTTATCTCTACTGGTTTGTACTCTGCCGCCGACACCGGGGAGACGGCCCGCGACGACCGGCGGGCCGCCTCGCCCGCCTCCGGTCGCGTTGGATGCGCTTAAATCTAGTGCGGTGCGATGCCTTTTTGACGGGCGCGCTATCGTCGCAACGATCGAACCGTCCATAGTGAGAAATCCCCAGTGATTGTTTCGCGACATTCCCCCGTCCGATACCCGCCCCTTATCTCTAATTGTCTTTCTGGATGAGCCACTCTTGTGGGCCCTGATCGACCAGCTGGAAAAGAAGAACAAGACATAAAGTCCCACTCGGCAGACTGTTTAGCAGATTTATGTAAGTAGCTCAGCGCGTGAAGATGGACCGGGCGAAAGCGTGACTGACCCCTCGGGCGAGATGGCTCCGGCGCGACGCGGGATGGAGGGAGGGGGAGGAGGAGAGACCTTCAGCGAAACTCGACAGCTAACTGATCTCCTTGATTTTCACTATGGATAGCGGTGCGAGCGCCATCTATTGCCAGAGAACGCGGCCCGTGTGCGACCGCGTCGCTCATTTTCATTCTCACGGTATTTGTTACTATCGACCGCATTGTTCTTAGATTCAAAAAGACATCGCACATTGATCCGGCACTGAGACATGCGGCGCCCGATGTGATCACAAACAAGCATGGTACACGGCACACGGATGCAGGGTGGCAAACTAATGGCTCTAGTTATATTGATCATGCTGCGTTTCGGCTGTGCCCCGTTCGGCCGGGACTAACATTTCGCTGAACGTCGCTCGCTCACCGATGCCTGTGCTCGGTCACAAACCTTGCACACCCTTATCGCAAACAACCACTGTGCAAGTACAACCAAATTGAAATAATACGGGAGAACTATAGCAATCGTTCCGTCTCTTTTATTTATCACACGCCCGTTCACCATTCTGACAGTTTGGGTCGTTAAAATGTAAAACCGTTCATGCGTCTTACTTGCAAACTCGCATCATAACTACAGGATCGAATGCAGGACAAAATAAAGTATAAGCAGAGGGAGATATGGGAGGTTGGAAAGGATTCAAGCCCTGAGGTGATGAGCAAAAATTATACCAACACAAATCTATGACGGGTGATCAACTTGGCTGTACTTTAGTGTATGAGTAATGTAAGTATTTCGTAGCTCTATTTTGGCTTATGTTAATTGATTAGTATTAAAAAAAAATTAGAAAATTAGGTGAAAAAACTCCAAAATAAGGTTGAAACGAAAGATTGTTTGCGATAGCATTTTGTATGGAAATATGTTTTCATGACTTTTATCTGAAGAAAGTTAGAACTAAACTTAGATGTTCCATGCAAAATGTTGGCACCTATGAACAGACGATGCTAAAGGCAGCAGTGAGCTTGTCTGTAGCGCTCCGTTATTCGGCGATCGAGAGTATTGTTAGCAGATATACCGATTCTCACCGCGACCCACTGACACAGATCGCGTTCCAACAATAGCACATGCTTTACTAAATTGTCTCGTCGACCGTTAGATTGAGATAATCATTCCGGCATCAATTGAAAGTGCGCGACACATTTATGTATTGTTAGAATACGAATCAGTGCGAGATAATGAACAAAATCACCATTAGATTTCATAAACGGACGACTATGTGACAAGCATCGCATTTAATGTGTTCAGAATAGACATTTTCTTTTGAATACACAAAAATGGTGGCCTTGATTCAAAACAAAATGGCGGCTTCACGGTTTAACCAAAATGGCGGATAAAATAAAGTGAGCTTGTGATTTATCAATCGTTTATGATATAAAATGAAGAAAATCAGCGATTAACGTTAGGTTATTTCACGACGACTAAACAAGTGGGTAAACGAATCCTATACTTAAGTCAAATATTTATTGCATGTGTTTTTCAACGGGTAATAGATAAATTGCTGAAAAGCAGTATGACCAGAAAGAGTATAAAATTAAGAGCGCCGTACTAAAGATGAATATAGTTCGCAATTTACAGAGTTAGTTCTACAATTTACCGTCTCATACTCTTTTCGGTGTAGCTAATTTATAATATAAAAAGGTTCATTAGGCAATCTTTAGAGTTAATAAACTGCAAAGATGCCGTCGTTCAGGAAACTATTTCTTACGAATATAACTACTGTGATTGTTGTGGCTTGGCAGCTTGAACAAGAAGGTGGAATACATAAGAACATCAAGATATTTTGATATTCAGACTGCCAGACCAGACTCAAGATCTTTATTATTTGTATAAATGTCAAAAAATCAAACGCGAAAACAATGCATCAAAAATTAATTAAGTAAATCATCCAAAAGAAGTAAAATTTAATAAAAATAGATGCATGCATATTGAACATGCGTCTTCGCGTTCGATGCCTTACTGAAGAGTGTAAGCGTCTAATTCTTCCAATGGCTATTGATTCATTACGCCAAAAGTGGATCAGTAAGGTATGTTTTTACAAAATTATCATAGACTTGTTACTATGCACGAGGTCAAACAATATATCAAGTAAATTTCGTGATAAATGAATAGCCCAGTATACGCGCGCAATGGTCACCAGATAACAAGTTAGGATTCCTTAGAAGTTAGCAATTGACATTTTAAATGAAACTCAAGTTATTGAAAGTAAGTGAGTGACCAGGGCGCGCCAGAGCTGTATGCAGCGGCACACCGAAGACCAAATCACGGAACCACGGTACAGCCTACTAAAACACGAGATAATCGAATGTCCATTCAAAGTATTGGTCTTGAGAATGCAGCCTGCGTCCGTTCACTACGAAAGCGGAGGGGTAATTTTTTATATAAACATTGAATATGCCATGTTATGTTTAGAAAGCACCTAAATGGCATCAGATAGGGTGTTTTTACGATTGTAACGTACGTTAGACATCCTCACTGATCAATATTCAGTTTTGATGAACACAACAATATTAAAATGCGCTCTTACAATGTTTGGAAAATGACACAAATGTGACCCAAATTATAACAGTAATCGAAACTACAGAAAGAATGTCTAATCGTGTTTAATCAAATCACACCTCACGCGTCGCAGCGAACACAATACAAGATGTAGTCGGGGTGCTATTCCGTGTAACTGTTGGTGTAGGGTACCTGATCCTGCTGGTAGGCCGGCGGGTACTGCTGGTAGCTAGAATAGTCCGCGGAGGAGGACTTGGAGAGCGCCGCGGAGGATAGCGCGCCGGTCAGCGCCGGGCCTCCGCCCGCCGCGCCGCCGCCGCCGCCGCGCCCGTACATCTCGCCGCCTTCCGACAGCGGCACGTACGAGCCTGGAATGGACGGTCACGTTATGCTACTGATAGTGTGCTTTTACAATATACACCCCTATTTTTTAATTACAAAAAAAAATGTAACCATGGTCTCGGCGTCTGTTACTGTTCACATTTATGTAGTTAAAACACAAAAATGGATAAAAAAAATTATGACCTAAAAAGGAGACGAGACGAGTCAGACATGGATTTATGATAGATACTGCGGTTTTACTGACTAGGGATGATACGAGAGCATAGTAAAAATAAGAGTGTGTACGCGATTGTTGTCTGTAGTACTTATTTGTAAAGTTTTCATAAAATTTTGTTAGGTTTTTGTTGACTACAATCCTCGATAACTCTGTGATAGTTCAATGTAAAAAAATCTGACCATACCATTATCATTTTCTGCATCTACTGCTTAAATTTTTTTTGGTAGTCATAAAATAGCGGTGTATTTTTAAGCGCTCGTCGTGCGTGCTTAGTCGTTCTTGATAGATCTTCGAAGTTAAGCAACGTTCGAAACAGTCCATAAGTGGATGGGTGACCGCCAGTGGCATTCTCATCTGAGCGCTTCTGTGCTTCGGAGGGCACGTTAAATTGTCGGTACCGGCTATTTAAGTCGTTAAGCCATGGCGGAGGTCTAAAAACTCCGTCACCACAACTACACAGCACACTTACTTTAGTAAGTTCGTACGAGTCAGTGGACAACTCTGGTGACGGAGTTTTTAGGCCGCCTTGAGGCCTCCGTCATGACTTAATGACTTAAATAGCCGGGACCGACAATTTAACGTTTTACAAGCTCCGTGGTGTTCCGCCGTTCCGCGATACGGGGAGTGATTTTTGTCTTTGCTATGTTATACATTAGGTATACAATACGTTGTGAGAGAAAATAAACAAAACTGAATTTTTCTGGGATAAAAAATAGCCTATGTGCTATTCCAGACTCTCTTTGTACCAATTTTCATCCAATAGTTTTTGCGTGAGAGCAAAAAACATCTACACAATCTTGACAAACTTGTCATAATCACCTTCCTGCTCTATCTCACTTTTATATAGGGTCGACAACAGGTTTTATTCTACTCTACTAACTCTGCACTTAGCTGTGATCTCAACATTTAATCCTTTAAACTTAGTGACATTACATTCAAATTACTCATAGTGGATATGTTGCAAAATGTAATCAGAAAAATAATCGAAAACTAGTTCAAAAGTATGTTTAGAGATCCCTTACAGATGCGTGTATATTAAGTCATAGCAATATTGTTAAGTTATTTAGTAATAAATCAGTCATTCATAGTAAAACAATAAAAACCAGACATAAAACCTATGATTTCTGCTGAAAACGGTATACATGTACTTGTGTAAAACGATCATTTTAAATCCTGCATGATTACGGGTTTGTGGACATTTCATTAAAAACGCTGACTAAATAAACGGGTCTAGCTCAAACTAATGTCAAAACGCATGAACGATAGTTCAATAGGCCGCACAAGTATTTACCGCTAAATAACCGTATTCTTCTAAGCTAGTCTATGCGAATTAAGTATGCCACTAATTCTAAATACGTCCGATCTACAAGGGCCTACTAGCTACTAACGACTACTGCCTAGGTGAGACGAATACACGTGTATTCAATGATTCTCACCAGACGTTGTTGAGTTCTGCGGCATATTCCAATTGGTCCAGCCACCGGCCGCTGCGCCGGCGCCGGCCGAACTGTAGTTAGCTGCACAACCAACAATATTATCCACTGTCCATATTGAATGAGTAAGTTCGTATGAGTCAGAGGCCAACTCTGGTGGTATACGATTTTATCGCGTTGAATACCGTTAATACGTTAGGAAAATTATCTGGTGGAGTTTTTAGGCCGCCTTAAGGCCTCCGTCATGGCTTAGCGACTATAGCCGGAACCGACAATTTAACGTGCTTTCCAAAGAATTTATTATTGGATGAGAATTATGAAAGCCTATCGCGGTGGTTGGATGGCATTACGTAAGCATAGACAGCTATCTTCTTATTGAAATGACTCAATGAGATAGTTCAACGTTAATAATGGACTTTCAAGGTTTCTTTCAAATCTGTCTGTATTTATTGATGTAACTTGTTGGAGTGGCCGCAAAAACCTTCCCACGCGTAACTTTGATATACCTACACAATTTTTTCTGCTAAAATAACATCGCGAAACGAATCTTAGCAAGTATTTCTTCTCTATCGAACAAAGTTTCACAGGAAATACCTATCTATCAAATCAATATCACGACTAAGAACCTATAAAAATAAACACTATGTAAATTATAATGTAGCAAACCTTGTAGACTCGTCAGTACATAGGGACAGCGAGTATATGCTAATTTGCATTGATCTCCCACAAACATCTGAACGAACCAACAGCTAGATTGCCGAGGGCACTGCCTGGATGTGGATAATTTTAAAAATTTCATGAATCAAGTGTTTTTGTCTGCTGCGAGGATTTGAAGCCGAAACTAGAAAGTTGTAGGAGCTGCCGTCGCCGCTGCTTCTCTAAAAAATATATAATAACAATTTCCCGAACCGGAAAAGCACACAGAACTAAAACCCTTATCTGACCCGTAGCAGAGGTTTTGCTTGTAATGCCTTGTCAAGTGTATTCGAACGAAAGTAATAGTGACACGACAAGTGTGGAGAGAGGGAGAAGGGGGTTAGTCAAGTGTGTGTGTGTGGTGTATCTGTGTAGGTATATCAAGTGTGTATGCTGTGTGTGGATGTGGGAAGGCTAAGCAACTAACCGTAGCTAGTGTATCCCTGCGCGGGCGGCTGCGTGTGCTGCGTGTAGTTGTTAGAGGCGGGCCAGGCGGGCGCGTGCGGCGGCGCCTGAGGGCCGGGCGGCGCGCCCCAGCCCTGGTAGTTGCCGGGGCCGGCGCCCGCTCCCGCCGCTCCGTATCCCGCGTACGACGTCTGACCCGGGGATGTGCCCCAGCCTTGGTAGCCCTGGAATTATACGATGTTAGTATCTATGGGATAAGTGACATGATTATTTACTAGCCATGACGATGTTAATAGATAATATTGAAGACAACAGAATCCATACTAATATTGTAAATGTGAAAGTAATTCTTGTCTGTCTGTTTGTTACGCTTTCACGCCCAAACCGCTGAACAGATTAAGCTGAAATTTGGCATAGTTAAAGGTTGTATCCCTGGGAAGGACATAGGCTACTTTTTATCCCGAAAAAATGAAAAAATCCCGAGTGACCGCGGGTCACACCGCGGGTGCGCAGCTAGTATTTAATAATTAAAATAGTGCAGTCTTAGTCTATGACACCTGAACATTTAAAACATTTTAAGAGATGCAAGAGGTACCCTACTAATTCGGTGCTGATTGGGAAGCGAACTGTCTAAAACAAATATTGGTGTCGCCGCCGGCGTCGCGACCCAGACGATACACAAAGCGAAATACAAAAAAAAATAAGGATGATGAATCAATGAGCTGTTGTGTCACCCATCTCCAAGGACTCAATATTTTTATAACACATTTCACGCTAAAATATGATATCTCTATTCTACTTTACTTTGATTGATAAAATGAGATACCGTTTTGTTGGTTGTACGATTTATTATCCGGTGACTAATGTACACATCATACAACATACGAGGCAAGGAATTATGTTAATATCACGTCTTCATTCATAAGAATAAGCCATTGAAAAGTTGGATGATAAAACAAAAACTTGAAATAACTAAACATGTGTGTGTGTGTGTGTGTGTGTGTGTGTGTGTGTGTGTGTGTGTGTGTGTGCTTAGTACCAATTTCTAAATTGCACTAAAGATATTTTGTAGCAAACTTTGTAGACTCTTCAGTACATAGGAACAGAGAGTATATGCTAATTTGCATTAATGTTCCACAAACATCTGAACGAACCAACAGCTAGATTGCCGAGGGCACTGCCTGGATGTGGATTTAAAAAACATAACTTTTCGAAAGAATATTTATTTATTCAAGTCGAAATATCTTAGTGATGTGAAATCACGCAGGGGCTCTCATAAAGTCTGATTTTCCTTACGAACGAATCCTTACGTTTAGTGTCCTTGTATGATCTTGACTGAATATTTTTTTACACTATACTCGAATATTTACTCGTATTTTTTCTTATCCAAGCCAAAGTAAATACTCAACACACAAGTCAGTACAGTCTTACATGTAGGTGTGCGTTTGAGTAACAAATAAAATCTAGTGATTGCTCCTTACCTGCATGATGTTAGGTCCAGGCATAGGCATATTGATAGGCGGTCCGCCCATCTGTCCATTATGCCCCTGGATCATGTTGATAGGGGCGGTGGCAGGCGGCCCCCACTGTCCGGCCTGCGGGCCTCCGTCCCCGGGAGCCCCGCCCATGCCGCCGCCGCCCATGCCGCTGCCACCTGAACCCAGCTTGCCGGAACCGTCGCGAGGCTCGGCGCGTTTGATCTCCACCTATGCAAGATATTTTTGTAATGGATTTTCTTTTTTTCTTTGGAGGCAAGGAGTCCGTCTGGAGCGGAGTATTGTCTATCTTTTATGGCTCTTTGTAGGCCTATAACCTACAATAAACTGAGGATTCGACCTTTTTCGTCAGTGGCAATCGTCTGTAGCCTTCAGCTTTGCAAGCCGAGGATTGTACCTTTTATGGTTCTTTGTAATTATAATCTCCACTATTATGTGGCATTGTTGACCCCTATAAACACCACAGCACACATGAGTGGAACTGTATTTTTGCAAGAAATAAATATGATTTGGCAGGTTGTAAATCATACCAAACCAATGAGATCATCAAGTTAAATATTTTAACTGTATAAAAAGTAAGATTTTATTCTGCTTCTTACAAACAAATCTAAAGAAATGAAAATGTTGCAACTCCGTAGACTCGTCAGTCCAAAAGAACGTAGAGCAGTATGGATTTGCATTGATCTCCCACAAACATCTGAACGAACCAACAGCTAGATTGCCGAGGGCACTGCCTGGATGTGGATAATTTGAAAGAAACTAACATTTCATTTGCCTGTTTTAGAGGCGAATAATTTTTACATGCTTTCACTTTAGTAAATCCTCGAAAAAAGCTGATCGAAGGAAAATAGTGACTATTATGTTAGTCAGTTTCCACCAAAAATACCTTTCGAGTAACCATCATCATCACAATATTGAAATAATGTTGTTTGTTATGTTGAAAGCTGTAAAATTTGGTAATTATGAAATGTCACAAACCTGTTTGCCGTTCAGATTGATGAAATGTTCCTGGGTAACCCTCTCGACACTCATCTCGTCTTCAAACGACAAGAAGCCGAAGCCTGTAACAAATTAAACAATTGAAACCCCTTTTATTGTGCAACAACTCTAGGCATCAATTTGTTGATTACCATCTGAGTATAAATGAGCCCTAGTTTTTTACTATCCTGTTGAAGAATAGCAAGATTGATAATAGCATCCCAAATGTGTTACTTTTATAGCAAGATTGATAATAGCATCCCAAATGTGTTACTTTTATAGCAAGATTGATAATAGCATCCCAAATGTGTTACTTTTGAAATGTGAGAAGAAAGAAGATCACACCTTGATATAAATATATCAGTATAATGATAAAGGCTAGGTGGGACTGTCGCAAACCTTGTAGACTCGTCAGTACATAGGGACAGCGAGTATATGCTAATTTGCATTGATCTTCCACAAACATCTGAACGAACCAACAGCTAGATTGCCGAGGGCACTGCCTGGATGTGGATAATTCTTACGAGTATTTTTTAGTAATTTCACGCAATACTTGGCTACGGTTCAACTTATTCAGAAAATGAAATCTAATCCCAGTAGCTTATTATTACAGAATGATGTGAAGAAAGTGTGTTAGCTTGTTCCACTTTCACACCTCTACTCAATCTCCATGAAATCGACACAAATTATTTACCTGCCTAGCAACATGGTGATAACAAAACACACATTTAAGCACTTATTTACTGTTCAATAGATTAGAAATAAGCAGGTTTGATTTTGATGACAAAAATAATTACTTTAGTGTTTTCCTCATCCTATCCAAAAATAACATCTAATTTTCAAAAGGTAAAGAATGCATTGGCGTTAGCCATATCACTCAAAAATCATCTCTTATTTCTAGGTGGTCGGACATACTGAGAGCGGGCGCCAAGTATCAAACGTACCTGCCCGCGCGTTCTGGGCACACTACGGGCCTAAGTGCTCGCCTCTCCGTAAACAGTCAAAACGCTTAACGCGTCGCACGAAGCGACGCCTATCCGTAAACACGGCACTTCGCGCCGCGCCCGCAATGAGGACGACTAACAGGTTGAAGGCATGGGCTAAATTACAAGTATTTAGTTGATCTTACCTCGCGACTTCTTCTTCTCCTGATCATACATGATGACCACCTCCATGACCTTGCCATAGCGGCCGAAGAACACCCTAAGGTCAGTCTCCGTGATGTTGGAAGGCAAACCTCCAAGGAAAACCTTGGGGTAGCCGCCTCCGCGTTTCGGCTTCTGCAGCGTGCGGGGGTTGCAAGGTTTCGGGTCGATGGTTCTGGGGGCAAAGGGAATTTATGAGTGACATTTTGGACGTTTTTAACAGCAGAAATTAACCAATGAGGAACAAGACGTCAAAACGGAAATTTCTTAGGGTTGTCATTTTTAATAAAAAAAATGAAACTCTGTAATTTAGTTTTAGTTTTCGGTAATTTAGTGAAGTTTTGTGAATTCCATTATTAAAAATCTTCATAGCAGTGACGTAAACATTGAAAATTGTAACAAATTTGGTAGAAGTTATAAGTGAAACATCATAGTTTGGTGAGCACTGAATATTACGTGAGTGATAACCCTAGACAAACTCAGCAATCAGCTGATCTCCAATTTTTACAAAAATTCCATATCGAATTTGGCTGTAGTATAGGTTGAAGCATTCAATTACAAACTATCCTGTCAACTCATATAATTTAAAAGGTAGTATGTTTTCTGAAATATGTGTTACTTCAACTTGCATTCCATCGTTGACCTTTGGACATAATATTATTATGTACTTCATAACTTGCAATTTGCAACTATTCAGTAGTATTACATTATGTATTTTATCTATACTAGATACTAGACATTCTTTGAGATTAAAGTCAGAGGCATATTTAGTAAAATGTTTGTTTTTGTTGCAAATATCTAACCAGTGAGCAAAATCTCTTCACGGTATTGGTCGCGAAGGAACAGGAGTAGAATCACCTAGTTTTAAGACGTTTCAAAGTGATCCCAGCGGTCCTACTGAATAAATGCTTTTTGACTTTGACTTTGACTTTGAATCACAGATACGCGGGGCGCTAGTTGAAGCAAAATACTGCTTGTAACCCGCGTTTACCGCGTTTTATACGCCCGTCTGATGTTTAGTTAACACTTCGTGTGTGGCGCGCACAGGTGGCGCGCAAAGTTCAACATGAAATGGGTTCAAGCGAAACAAAATTTTTGTGATTCTATTTTGCATTGATTTAGGAACTAAACTTTGTCAAATGTTGTAGTGCGCACATATTTATGTATCTGGCACAAACTAAACAATACGGTACTCTGAAGTCAAATGATTTTAAAAGGTTCAGAGGTGAAAGTTCCCAAAAATGCGCAAGGGTAGCTTTCTTACTCACTTTATGCATTTTTCAAAAAAACTTATTACCTTCGCATGAAACCAAACTACGGTTGGACGATGACACCAACTTTAACTCTAATTTGTTATACAATTAAAATGTTGCAAAATTGTCTCTAATAAAATTTCATTTCGATCTTTCGCGGGCGTATCGAACGTAACAAGGTTATCGGGTCAACGAAAAGCCCATACTTGCCACTTTTTTGCGTATCACCATGTATAAAATAATTATTGTGAAAGTGGACTGGCCTTTACATCTATATTAGATGATTTATACAGCGTCAGGAGGCAACTTATGCCTACACTTAACGGGACGCTGTAGTGCCTGGGACATTGTTTGAGATGGAATAGGCTTGCCCAGCACCTAAACCATCCTCTCAGCTTAATCGGCCTGGCCCACAGGAAAGACGACGTCAATGCGTGTGGAGCTGATTTAGCTGCGGGTTTCCTCACGATGTTTTCCTTCACCGTTATGAGCTCGTGTTAAAGCGCATATAAATTTTACGAAACGAAAAATCCAGTGATGCACGGCCGGGATTCGAACCCACGACCTTCGGATTGAAAGTCGAGGCACAACCCCATTCGACCAACACGGCTTTTTTTGTGAAAGTGGACTGGACAGTCAGCCAATTACATCTGATCTGTGAAGGGTCACATCTTCATGACCTTGTTCAACTCTTAACAACATCTACTTCTGGATTACCAGACAGAGATGACGGTAGATAAAACTAATTTAATGATGATGAAGACTGATCAAGAACGGACAGAGAAGTTGTGGCCCAAAAGCGTAGTGGGTCAGCGTTATTGAAAAAGTTGAAGGCACTCTTTAACAGACACGCGAATCACACGACCATAATGATGAATCATGGGCAGATTGGGCAGGCCTAAATTGTAGATGATGATAGCATTGTTATTGAAGATCAAACCCTTTTACTTGTGACTTATTTTATCAAAGCCTCTAAATAAACTCATTTCTACAGTAAAATTATGTCATAAAACTTCTACATGTAGTACAGAACAGTCCTCTTAGCATAGCGATTATCTAGGTACTGGAGAATTGATAAAAATGATAGTAATGAATGACATTAGAATGTGGATAAAAGTTACTTATATCCACACTCTAATGTCTATGAGGGCATGATATTCTTAGGGACAATCACTAAAAGTTCGAAATAAATATATTGGGTAAAAATTCGATATCAAGTTGTATTACTATCTCAACATGAGAACACAGAAAGCCTAATGATAAACTCAGTAAAATACAGTTCTTGTTCCCCTTCAGTGAATGGCAGCAATGTACCTTGAACGAAGGCGCGCCAAAAATAGATGCCGACATCGATTCAAAAACTCAAAAGAAAGAAAGCTAAAATTATAGGTATTTTTTATTCAAGAATAAAGATTGCAAGTTTACTTCTCTCCAGAAATGCAAGGGCAAAATATATTGTACACATTCAACAAATTGGTAGCCTTTTGCACCTGAAAGTTTGTACGACTTTACCAGATTTGGATAAAACATGGAATGGATGTAAATTGTGGATGTAGTTTTTTTTTAATCCTATGCTTTTTTGCCTGCAGCTTACCTTTATCTCCATACCTAACAACTAAGAACACATCTTTAGACTAGACTAGACTTATGTGCTGCCTAAAACTCAAATACCCATTAAATTGACTGTGTAGTGTATATCTCATTCGATAGACATGGAAAACATACATTTCCTAAATTGTCAGGAATATGAATAATGGGATAGCTAGGAGTGTATAATAAACTGACAATCCCCTCTCTATTATATTCCCAAATTATGTCATTCTTATTCAGATTTTCATGGCCACCATAAAAATTTACAACAAAATTGTGTTAATAACCCTGAAAATTACCTTGACACATATCCAAAAACTGTAAATTCTTTTCTTTTATCCATTTCAAGATTATGATATTGCCACCAAGATCCTAACTGTGACAACTACTTCTCTACAATAATACCTACAAAATGCAAAAGTTTGTATGGTTGGTTGGAAATAAAATAAGGTAACAAACAATAGATGTCCATGCTCCTTCACCATAAAACGGCTGAATGGATTGGGATGAACTTTGTCACGGAGGTAGTACACCCTGGATTGTCAAGCTACTTTTTATCCTGGAAAAGTGAAGTATTCCCAAGGAACGTGGGACATCGCTAAGACAAACGCAAGACAGAATATAGCTTAGCCTTACCTGCCATCGAGCGTATGAGGCCCATTCTGCAGCACCACGTTGACGAGAGATGGCTCCGCGAAGGTGACGAAGCCGAAGCCGCGGGACCTTCCGGACTCGCTGTTTTTCATAACCACGCAATCGATCACGTCTCCGTAGCGTGAAAAGTAGCGCTGCAGATTTTCCTGGGACGTCTCCCATGATAGACCGCCAACGAACAGTTTTCTGTGTACAATGAAAAAGATATTGAAAATCTCTTCTTTCTGGATGGTTGATGATTGTGGACGAAGCAAACCTTTATCTGCTGCTTTGAATAAAACAAACAGGTAGACAATTCATCATAATAATAAATCTTTAGGGACAAAAATCCTAGATCAAAACTGGTATAATGGTAAAAGAATATTGACATGCAGCATGATCATGGTTTTGCAGAATTACAAAACTTAGATTGCATTTGTGTGTCAGTCCTATATGCAGAACCATTTCTTAGATATTTTTTTTTATTTTACAAGTTTTGGGAATACTAACAGCTAATAGGTATGAACATTTTAGTGTATAACTTATAAATAGTATGCAGTAGGAGGCTACATACTATAGGAAGGCCAATTACAAGTTTCCGCTAATCAACGAACAGTACTAACAGGAGGCGACAAGAACCAATATTAAGTTTAAAAAGTACAAAACAAAAATTTTAACCTAAAAATAAATACAAAAAAGCATCTATACACACTAAGAATATTGCTATTGGGTATATCAATGAAGTTGTTAAGGCTCTTGTTCAAACACAATTACCAGTGCTCACCTAATGATAGATACAAGTGACATGTAGGAAAATGATTAGGTCTCCATTATTTGTCATATCATACAATTGAGTTGGCACTTAATGTCTAGAAGAATAATCTAGTGGTGGTCAATCACAAAACCCTGACCCTTATAAATCCTGGTTCATAAATAATTGGATCCCCAGTAAGCTACAGTCAATGTCATTGGGCTCAACAGATATGGAAGTTTATCAGCAATGGGCAAGTCAAAACAGAAACAAATCTGGGTTTAAAGGTACCATGGTATTTATTTATCTGAAACTTTATTTAAGGTATGATCGATCATACTAAATAGTTTCCTCCAACTGGGTGATTTTAGTGTGTTTAGTTCTGGAAATAATCCTAGGTCACACAGAATATCATGGCTATAAAGTGTGATTTAAAACAAAGTCTTGAGAAAATTTTCTGATGCCAGATGTGTTTTTGGGTCAGTTTTCTATTCAACTGTTTGTAAGGACAAAGAAAGAAACATTTCATAGGTCTACACATTGTTATGATAAAAAGTAATGACCTAAAAACCTAGTTTATAGCGAACTGAGGAGCCACTTATCTGCAAATTAATTCCAATAAAGCATTATGTTAGTGATAAGAACAAGTTTTAAATTGTTAGGTACAAAGCATGGTCAGTTTAAGACTCATTTACTATTCTAAACTTAAAATGTAAACAAAAAATGCAGGAAATCTTATAGGTATCTCAAGCCTTTGAAAGTTGCAATATTGCGCAGTAAGATTCTCCTAGAAAATATTCTGTCATTTTTGTGAACATTACAGAGACATTACTTTTATAGAAACTTACTCGTATTCATCCATATTCTCCAGTTTTTCTGATTCACTTAGCACTTTGATTTATGAACTTTGATCTTGTAAGATCAATATTATCAATTCTGTCAATTGATGGTTAGCCAATTTTTCAAATATTGAGTCTTCCAAAATGATCAGTAAAATAGTTTATGAACTTATGCATCAACTATTCTACTTTAATGTTTGAGAGTTAATTTAGTGCATAGTAAGCACAATTACTGATCTTGGTGAAAGTGACATTCACTTTTCGACAAGATCATGCAACTTTCCTACCTGTCTAGCTGATTCTGAATGTAATTTTTTTAGAGGTTAGTTGTGTTGTTTGTGAACAGGTGGCAAAATTTGTTTGAAACTACAAGTCCTTCCATGGCAGAAACATAATTTTTTAGACAGTCTGCAGTAAAAAATACCATTTAGTACTGTAAAGGCTAACAATCAATTTGTTACAACATAATTAGCAAACATGCCTCCGTTGCATTATCAAATAGTAGACAAGGACAGCAGCTCTTAGCTTCTTGCTTGAATGAAAGTGGCTTACTGTACTCAGAACTGTGGTAATATTGATTGTAATCAAGCAACTGATCACCAATTGAGATGCTACGCGAGTGAATTTACAGAATTGGGCGCAACATTCTGTCGACGTAGGTTACCGTATGCAAATGAATCAGCACGTTTCGCGGCTTGTAGGTAAATGAGAGCTTGCTACGCGGCAATACGACGATTGATCTAATAACCTCAATAACAAACAGACTGTCCAAAAGCACTATTTTCACTGAAACACGACGCTAGCTAAATCCTAACGCAAATTCAGCGATAAGAGAAAGCAACGATTAGTCACACAAAGGTTAATTTTACAATATTGCGACGTATGCACATCACTGATCTAAGTTATCGGCACAGTTACATAAACTGATTATTAGGCTATATCACTACTGCTATGAGCATAATGCAATTGAAATAAAGTCATGGGAAAGTAATAGCTGCCATGGTCGTACCACGCAAGTCACACGGCGAGGCTTGGGGTCGGTGTCCGCTAGCCGGTATAAAGTAAAAGGGTAATTGAGAATTCGCCGCCCGTATCAAGTCAGGTTACGATTGACGCACGTCACTTAGCAATAAGAAATCAAACTAAATAAACTTGGATGACACAGCGAAGTAAAAACCAACACGAAAATACTACTTGAAGGGCCCCGTTGGCTATCCATGAAATGCGACACACACACCAAGCGAACTGCCAGTTTGATTGACCTATTGAGAAGGTACAATGTGGGAAGTCCTAAGTCGTTGAATAAATAAATTATAGAAAACTTACCCCTTCTCATCATCGTCCATGTCTGGGTTCATACGCATAACTTATTACTAATTAAAAATAATGGTTGGCACCGGTAAAGACACCCAAACCACACAAGCACAGACCCACACGAATGATTATGGCGGACCAACCATTTCCGGTTTCATAAAAAACCATGGAGGGAGGAAATAGTCAGTTACATATATTATTTTTATAAATCAACTTAGGGAGTAATAAAATGTTCTTTATACTGTATTTTGAATATAATAAAAGTAATAATGTTTTTCAAACATATATTTAAGTAGAAAATTTATACAATTCAAATATAAACATATATTTAGATCTACTTGAGACCGGAAATTACTAGCATAGTTATCAAAAAGTGTCACTAGATGGTGTTTACAGAGTTTCCAGCAAAAGGAATTTAATTAAAAATTTGTAAACAGTCGGTCGTCTACCTACTATTTGGTAGAATAAATTCCTACACGGCTCGAGTCTTTTGGGTTCGGGCATTCGGGTACCTACCTAAGTAAAGCCTAGTTCTCAATAGCGAATGATTAAAATTTATATATGTATGTTGTTTTTCTAACAGTTAGAACGAACTTAATATTCTAAATCTAATATTTTTCAAATAGGAAAATAAAATAAATAAGTCACTGAAGTATTTCTTTATTTTGAGTTTTGGACTAGGTACCTACTTATTAACCTATTCTCTGTGTTTTTTTTTATTTGTTTACCGCGCCGGCGGCGGCCTAAACACAGTTGGTAAACTTACTAACTTTTATATCAAATAAAGATTACCTACTTAAGTTTCTTTGCCAAATTCATTATGAATAACTGGGACAGCAGCAACTGTTACTGGGATGTTCTCAATGATATTACAGTGATAGACGAAGTAAACCTCCACCTGAAACAAAATTACCTGCTAGTTCTTTGATCCCATACAATGTTGAATGAATCTATATTTGAATTATTGCTAGATTCAAATATTTTTCTAATAACTTATATATAAAATAGGTAGTAAATACCTACGTAGGTATTATTTTGGGTTTTCTAGAATTGGGCCTAAATCAGATCATTCGTTCTACTTACTCTTAGTTCGTAAGAAATATTGATCATAGGATCTGATAAATTTAAACTCGATGGAGCAATTTGAGGTATTTCCATAGTAAAGTAGCAATTTTCCATTTCAGTTTTTTTTATATCATTGAAGTCTACTGTGTAGATATTTTTTTCGTCATCTGCGTATCCTGATGAAACTGTATAACGTAATTTCTGAGAACGAAAAATTTATTCAGTTATAGCTATGGGTACGAAATCGTATGCACATTATTTAGACCACAGATAATAACCATTAAAAAATTAATATATGTAAATAAGTGTACCTACTAATTCCTTACCTGAAGCAATGAAACGTCTATTTTCTTAATTTTTATCAGTTTCTCATTTTTGATTGTGACTTCAAATGGAATTATCTGTCGTGGAGCAAAGCATTTGTAGGTTTTAAAACTGATTAGAACATTTGCCTCGGAACGGAAATGTTGTCCAAAATTATAAGTATAGGGTTTCTGAAAACAGAGATATAGTGGTAGGTAAAATCTCTTCAAAGGTATAACTTTAGAGTCATTAGTACATGATTTTTATGGGTTGGGGGGAGAGGGGAGGGGGGTGGGGTCCATCTTCCCCCCTGATACCACTTGCATTACTAGGAAGGGCAATGTTCTTGAGAAAAATCAATTAATATAACTTAACCTCAAACATACAAAACGGTATAACAATCATACTCGGAAAGTAGCTACCTATGTAATAAAGCTAAGGTACAACAGGAGCAAGTCGGTTCTGGCACTCGCCGGCCGCTACCGCGGCACGCTTCGCTCGGCTCGTGCGTGGTTTTTCACTATACACCTAACCACTCGTCGCTTCGCTCCTCGTTACCTATGCTATAGGTCTGTCAACCTGGGTTTTTGGTGGTGCTTCTTCCACCTCAAACGAAGAGAAGCTTGAAGATAATACCTCAAGTTCCTCATAGTAGCTCGATGATGGTTCCTCACCAGAACGGCTTGTGAATGGCTGAGATTCCTCCATCATGATCCAAAGCACACTAACAATATTCAAACGAGAGCGGAATGAACACACAATGACCGCAAAAAATGACAATACCTACAATCACACTGACATATGTTTTACGTTCCGTTTGTATCAATTTTACATGAAATTCTATACCATAGACAATACAACACAGATTTAGCTGTCAAATTGTCCATTCTAACGTTTCATTTCGCTTGTAATCAAATTTTTGAATCGAAATATTTTTTATTAATTTCTCGAAAACTATGCTATTCCTAGAGATAAATGTGGTCGATAAATAATCGGAGAGCAAACCCCTACCGGTTTTAAACCTTTTTAACCCTCAAATCGCGTTCAACTACTGCAAAGTCAAGCCCAAATTATACTTAATATGTATGTATTTACAAACAAAAAGTATATAAAGTAGTTTATCAGTCATCTAGTACCTATACCACAAGCTCAAGCTTACTTTGGGGCTAGATGATGCTGTGTGAAAAGTCCAGCATGATTTATTTATTTATACTTAGCAACAATTATTAGGAGGTAGGGTAGGTACCTACTCAATTTAATTAACTTACAAGCATTTCTTCAAAATTGTTCAAATTAACATTTGCCAGTACGATAAACGGCATATTTTTTTTCACCCTGCATGATGGCTTACTTATAATATTTATACAATATTTAACACTGGCTATTGAACTATTGAATGTAGATGGTAGATCATACGGTAAGGCAAAATGGAATGGATAAAAATAAATGCCAGCCCTTAAATAACCATCTGAAACAACACAATCAATATAAAAACCACCATGTTTATAATAGGTAAGTAATCGATTCTACTCCAACAAACGATAGTGCATAAATGCTTAGAGGATATCCACCTGTTTGTATATCTTCAACAAATAGATGATCCTGCTTCACGTAGAATACTTTTTGTTCCTCCGAATAAATTCTAAGATACGGGATGACTGGTGAAAACCTCGACCACTGGGCTTTACTTATACCAATAATTTCCATGCTTATATCTGAAATCCGAAGCGCGCCGCCATTACATTAAGTAGGTAGGTTAGGTACCTATCTAAACATTTACACTGATGATGATGGTTTGGTTCTTTAGACGGCTTCTATTCCAATAATAAAATAAATATACAATAGGTAGGTACCTACCTACTATCATAGTGTCTTAAGTAGGCACACAAAAATATTATTTAGATAGCTAGTACATCAGTACTTACAGTCAATTTGTAGATCCTTCTTTATATCTAGAGTAATGATCCCTGTTACAATATCACCAGTATACAAACTTTCTGTTGGATCGTTGTGTATAGTCACTATAACATTACTTTTCCTCAATGTCATTGTAACTTGCCTAATTTATGTTTTTTTTCTGCTTTCAATTTAACAAAGTCTGTTAACAGACAGAAGGTTAGGTAAGAACGTACCTACCTACTCACTTAATTGTTTGTGAGTAGAAAAATAAACTAAGCTGAAAATAGATAAGTAATTTTATTTGTGTATCACACTGATAAAAATAAGAACCTAGGTAGGCAAGTACCTACTTACCTAGGTACCTAGTTGATAAGGTCGATGATGATGATAACGCATGATAAGACTTTGTTTTAAGTGTGTGTGTAGGTCAAATGTTTTTTTTGATGAGTTTTTAAACCACCTTATCAAAGTCAAAGTCAAAGTCAAAAAGCATTTATTCAGTAGGACCGCTGGGATCACTTTGAATCTTATCCTATCCCTCCACATTATTCTCTTTTATTTCTGCACGCACTATATATTAAAATGTTTTATTGTAGCGTCGACAGTTTGTGTATTCACTGCTTTAAGTTTACGGGAATATTTTTTTTGGAAGGAACGCATTTCAGAGGAACGCATCATACTGACATGACATTGACAGCATAAACAACAAAGACATGACATTTCACATTTGCGAATTGCAATTTGTGGTGATTCTTCCGTCGTTCTTTCGGTGTTTTTTGCAATGATTTTTGTTTTGCCGTGCTAGATAATAAAAATATCAAGCAAGACGTAGATTAAATATTCTCTAATGTAACAGTTGAGTATTTCACAGATTATTAGATTACATGGTCGTATGTTTGAAGCAAACATAGGTTATGTCCTTTGACTTACAAGGGTAAAAAGTATGTTTGTTCGTTGTTTTTTTAGCGATACGTGTATTTACCGGCGTAACTTGAACAAATAACCTAGTAGGTAACGAATCAAAATCATAAAGTTACTTTAATAAAAAGTTTTAGTATCTTGAAACGGGGCTCTAGACATTAAAACATATTTTGATGATTACCAGATGGGCCCAAGTTTGGTGCTTCATCGTTTAACTTTGCTCTAAGTGAAATAAGCAACATAAGTTTAGGTGCAATGGTATGTATAGTTGTGTACACAGTCAAACTTCAACTTAATGGTAGTAATTTTAAATATCACATCATATTCTAGAAATGCCAGTAATTTTAAGTAATAACCAGCTTACATCTTTTTTTGTAGTAGACAATGGACCCCAACATCTATGCACTGGTGCTCGACACCCTCAATCGAGCCACCAGCCAGAACACAGAGGTCCTGAAACCAGCTGAGAAACAGCTCCAGGAATGGGAGACGGAGCCAGGCTTTTACTCTGTACTCTTGGTGAGACTGACACCCTGCCCCTCATCTAAGGATGGGGTTTTAAAACACCATATTAGATTTCTGTTTTATACTAGCCTAGCAAGCATTTATGACAGGTTGCCAAAAATATTTTAATTTTAAATGGCCTTTGAATCTTGCGATCTGCCTTTCTGAGCTTTTAGCTAGAGTTTTATCCTATCCTTCTCCACTTCGGTCTTGAATCTTGTAGACCCTTTTATTAGATTGACAACGAGATCGTTTGGATGCAGCTCCATGAGCTTAAAACTTGTTCTTTTTTGGACTTAAGCTTGTTCATAATGTCTTGTTTTATTGTTGGCACTTCCAAGTCGCGATGTAGTTGGTTGTTTATGACATACCAAGGGGCATTTGTTATCATGCGCAGCATTTTTGATTAAAAGCGTTGAATAATGTCCAGATTTGTAACGGCTGCCGTACCCCACAGTTTGGCTCCATACAACCAAATTGGCTTTAGAATGCATTTGTAAATGAGTAGTTTATTTGTGAGGCATCTATGTAGGTATATTAAAGATATCACAAAAAGTATTTAAAAAATATTCTTATAAAATTTTACTAAGTGTGAACATCAAAAGAAAAAGTGTATACATGTAAGATACTGGTTCTTTAATAAAATGATCAAAATGGTCTAAAAAACGACGGTTTGCAATAATAATTTTATCCTCAACAGAATGTCCTATCAAACCATTCAATCGACAGCAATGTTCGATGGCTGGCTGTTATGTGCTTCAAGAATGGTGTTGATCGATATTGGCGGAGGAACGCCCCAAATGCGATCACTGATGATGAGAAGGAAAAGCTTCGTCAAGGTCTGCTTACCACCAGTGTGTTTAGCGAGCCTGTCACACAAATAGCTACACAGGAGGCTGTGTTGATATCAAAAATAGCTAGGTAAGACTTAATTCTTACAAGCTGTTCCTCACAATTTCAGAATAAACTTGTCAGTATAAAACAAGTACATGAGTGTCGTGGAACACTCAGTTGGAACGAAGCAAAGAGTACTTTTCTATACTGGTCAATTAGGTATCCTAGAAACGCTCTTATGTACTAACAATGTAACAACCTATGGACTGTGTCGCGGCTGCGCATTTCGCACTGTGACGATTTTTCATATAAATGTATCGTGATGGTAAAATGGAACAAACATTGTTTTCCAGCCTGTCTTTTTTTTCTTCGATACCGTCTGAAAAGGAACTCCAATACAAAACTTGTTGATGTCATTCTCTGACCCATAAATGATCTACAATGATTGTAACAATCCTTTCTAATCCCAATGCTGGCATTTATCAATAGCATCAATATAACTTTAAATTATTTACAATTACTACCAAAGGTCTTTTGTTGCTTTTGTTTAAAAACCATATATTTTTAGGGTACTTACTGGTATCCCATTTAGCATTTCTTTAAATCCCATCCCACTTATATAATAAAGCTGAAAGTTTGTGAGTTTGTTTAGATGTTTGGATATTTGGATGTTTGTATGTTTGTGTAAGCATCAGGCTCAAACAACGAAACAGTTTTCAATGAAATTTGGTAAGGTGAACTACAGAATAGCATATAAGCTGCTTTTGATTCCGAAAAACGTTCCTGAAAACCAAAAAATATGTAAAAGGACATGGAATTCAGTGTTTTCATTGGTTGGATTGGAACAAGGTAGTTCTATCTCTAAAGTTTGTATGACGAAAAAATGCGCAGACGAAGTCGCGCCCGGGCCCACTAGTGTCTTAATAACAGGTAAGGTTATGGTCACCTGAATCTGCATTAAAGTTTTCACATGTTGAATGAGAGTTTTCACAATAACACTTACCGAAAACCGAGGCTGAACATGAAACTCGTTTCAGCTTCCATAGTAGTCACTTTAAACCTCAAATACAAACAACTCAACTGACTCTGAACTGCTCACAAAAATAAGGACTGCAACTCAACCAATACCAACTTTAAATGAAATGGTAATTAGGAGTTTAAAGAAACCTTTTTAATTAGGATTTTTTTTTAAAATTACGTAAAAATTAGTTCATGTTTGTTGTGAAAGTTTGTACTGATTGCAAAATCAACATATTTATCAATCAGTAGCGATTATACTAGGCGCTCCGCGATGGTCCCTCGGGAATTCTTATCTTTTCCCGGATAAAAAGTAGCCGTATTGTGCTATTCCAGACTGTAATCTATCTCTGTGATTTTCATCCAAATCCATGCAGTCGGTTTTTGGTGTTAACTAAACTAACTTACTCGCTTGCTTCCTCACTAACAAACTCACACATTCACTCACTGAAGCAACTTACTCACAGAAGCAACTTACTCACTCACTGCAGAAACTTACTCACTCACTCAAGCAACTTACTCACTCACTCACTGTGAAATAACTTACTCACTTTTTATAATTTTAAACCTTTGCCAGGTTTGATTGTCCTGCAAACTGGTCCAGCCTAGTTCCGGAGTTGATGGGCGCGTTGAAAGCGCCACTGCCATTAGTCCAGCACCGCTCTCTTCTTATCTTCCATCACGTCGTCAAAGCGCTTGCTTCCAAACGACTTACTGGAGATAGAAAGACTTTTCAGGTATGTTTAATATTTACTTTAGACTTAATTCCAACTATGACCTACCTAAGTGGAATTTAATACTTTTAACCCTTGATTAACTTCGTGAAATTTACTAACGTAATTAACTTGTATGAGTCAGTGGGACTCATATATTTTCTAAGCGTGATATTCTCAAATAAAACATTTTTTTTTCAACTTTTTTTTTATTATTTATATTCAATATTTATTAAGGCACTAGGAAAAAGTATCAAAACTGGACAGACTTCAGAGATCCTCTTAAAAATTAAAGAAACTAATTTTATCAGTCTCAAAAAACAAAGGTATTTTAAAACCTCTACAAAACTATGAAATATTTGTAACTTATTATATGTTTTTATGTTTTTGGACTCTCAAAGATATACAAATTAATAATAATAAAACAAAAATGTATGCTCCAATACAAAAAAATAAAATGTGCAATGGGTTTTGGCACTGCTTACAGGCAACGTTTTTCGAGCAGGTCAAACATATTGGTTTCAGACATTTGGTGCATAGATATGCAGTCTTTGTTCTTTTTTTGTAGTGGCACATATAGCAGTATTTTCTTTCATTCCTAGGTAGCTTGTCTTCAGTTTCAGGGTGGTTCGCATCTTCAGGAATGTCTTTTTTCAATATAGAATACAAGTGAATTGTATAGCACAATTCACTTGTATGAGTCCTTGGGACTCACTCGACGCAATAACTCACCAAATACGCAGTGCCGGCAAAAGTCCTCTCGCCTCCGCGTAGCCCGCGACACTGCAGGAAGGTACTGAGACGGGGGGGAATCTAGCCGCTCAAATGTTACAATTATGGAAGTTTGAAATTTTGATGTGAGTCCCAGGGACTCAGGAAGTTAATTAAGGGTTAACAAAAAAATTAACCGCCGAAAGAACTGAAAAGCAAAAAATAATAGGTAAACCTTTTTAATTTACCTTAATAACTAAGTTCTTAAACTAATGTAAGTATGTATACCTAAGTAATTTTGAGTCGACGCCCAACAAGCAAATTAATTAATTACATCGCCTACTTCATTTTATCGTGTTGTGTATGCGTGCCTAGTACATTTTTACGTTGATGGATCATCAGAGATTCAGTTGGGTACTCAGAGTTGGTTGAGTATCCTGTTTAAAAAAAAAACTGTCATTTTATTACTCTCTGTATGATGCCTTATTTTCCGCTCAAGAACCCAAGTTGTGTAATACCTACAATTAATTTTGTATGGTTCTTTGTAAAGTTTGTTTCAAACTTCGAAAGAAAGAAACCATTTTCTTGGAAATTTAATTTATTGAAATATGTTTTTTGATTATTCATATCCATTGGCACTAGGTATACATTTTTATTTGAATAAAAACTAGCGCCGCAGCTAGATCTAGACTACTACTGAGAACTGAGGGGTTGCAATCAGACCATGATTCTAAACATATTTAATTTAGCGAAACAAAAACGCAAGAAAAAAATTGACTTACATACGTCATTTTATGTTATTTCCGATTATTTACTACTAGTACAACATAATAAGATCATACCTACTTAATTATTTCATTTATAAAAGAAAAAAACAGTTAAAACTCAAAATCCAACAATCTACGTAAAACAACGCGCCCAGTACATACGCAAATAGTAATCTTCAAACGCTGTTTTCTCCGGATATAATGTTTTTTTTCGGAAAATCCTTTTGGATTTGGTTGTGTGTTGGGATGCTGTACCTACCCCTTTCGGCTTCGGTAGACGTCTCTTACACCCTGTATACTTATTTATATTTAAGGCCCCAAATTGTATTTGTTGCCCCTAGAAACACCAAGCTTCTAGTGGTCCTTTTGATTCTTTTTGACTTTGAATTGTATCGATACCACGATAGACAACCATCTGGGCAACCTGGCTTTCTGTTCGAACTGCCATCTTATCAAAAGATGGCGCTGTAATCAATTTTCGTTACAGGAACTAACGAACTCTGTATACTCCTTCATACTCCAACTATGGCACGAGAACACAGAAGCGTTTCTACGTCAGATTCAACAAGGCGCTGCCACAGAGCTTATCACGGAGCCGCTTGAAAAGGCGTTACTTTGTCTCAGAATATTAAGGAAGCTCACTGTTTTCGGGTTCAAGAAAGCACATGACAGTCAAGAGTCGACAGCGTTTTTGAATATTGTTTTTGATCGCGCCAAGATGAGCGTTGAATGCAGTGAGTATTAGCCCTAGATTCTAAACTTACAGCTGGTACAACTACGTACACACTGATACTGTTATTATCTTAGGTTGACAGAAATGAGGCCCAAAATATACAAGTTTATTTTCCTTTTGTTAAGAACAGTTTCATTGGATAATAAAGATAGAAGGCGCCATCTTGTTCTTGATCATGGCGTAGGTTTTTTAAGCGCCTGACGATACATGTCAAGCAAGGCGCAGTAAAGGTATTTAGGTAGGTAGTATCTAAATAGATACGATAGGGTCCAGCTTCAACAGATACAAACATTTCAATTTATTGAGATCTGACCCACAGGAAGACCTTCCTTATTTCCAAGACATTATCTTAGACATGTTATTTTTATCAGCCATGAGAGTCCCACCGCTGGGCAAAGGCCTGGGGATGTTGCTGAGGACCGAGATGTCTGGATGGAGTGGGGGGAGGCCTTTGCCCATAGACATGTAATTAACAATTAATATAATTTGTGTATGGAATTTAACAATATTTTATAAAATAAATTATCTTATGTCCCTACCTATAATGTTAGTTAGCCAGTCTGGTCGACATACATCCAAATCGTCCCGCCAATTCCTTGCTGGGTGGTATTTTTTAATTCGTCGGAAAGCCGTCAGATTCGATAACGGAAAATACCCATCGTCATCGTCCGTCGGAATAAAGAAACTGAACGATTTAATAACCTCCTTGGTCTTCTGTGACGTCATCTGTCAGTCGGTTATACGATTAGTGATGGACGTAAAATATTTTTTCAGGAAAACTCTTAAAAGGCCGAGGCATATACCCATTGGAACTGTGCGAGAAATTCATCATCCACCTAACTAAAGTGGCTCTTGGAGTGTTAAGCCTCCATCCATTCTCCTTCGCGCCTCAGATAAAGTCTGCGCTTCAGTTCTCGCTGTACTACTGTTTCACTGAAGCCGGCATGGCCTTGGCTTACGAGCGGTTCACGATACAATGCCTTAATATTATCAAAGTAAGTTTTGTTAGCTAAGCACACCCCCCCCACACACACACACACACCCACACGCGCACACACATACACACACCACGCGCGCTCACACACACGCACACACACACACATACACATACACCCCCCACACACACACACACGCACACACACACACACACACACACACACACACACACACGAACGCATACACATAAGTACATACATACACACACAATGAGCTTTGAAAAAATGTGCTTTTCCATGCTTAAAATAAAAAAAATTTGATGTACTTATCTTTGAACTTTTTTCAGGGTATCTTGCAGTGCGTAGAGTTCAAATTGCCTAAAGACGAAAACATTCGAAACCCATGTAAGTTGATAGTGATTTTTTCAGTTCATTTAATTTCACGAAACTAACTGCTTAAATTCTTAGTTCTGCCTAAATTGCCCAGTAATTCTTTCGCGTATTCTACTAAGTTTATCTTTTCAGTGACACTGACAGCGTATGAAGCAAAAATGGAAGTCCTCACTCCACAGACCCTTATACTTATGATAGGGACATTAGTAACGCATTACTTCAGACTGAGCCCCGATGACCTGTCGCTTTGGGACGCGGAACCAGAAACCTTTGCTACTGACGAGACCGGCGAGTCTTGGAAGTATAGCTTGCGGGTAAGTTGAAAATAACGCCATCTGTGTTTAAAGTTGGAACTAATGTTCAGACGGACGGAACTGAATTCAGTGATGTTATGTAGATACGTTCGATAATGGATCTTCTGCCTCCTCATATTTGCAATTATTATTTTATTTGTGTTGTAATGTGTTTTGTGTGTCAAATAAATAAAATAAAAATAAATAAAATAAAAATAAAATACCCTAGCGTACACTGTGGCTGATAGATTTAGCTCAAAACAGTTAGAGAAAATATTGTGAGAAAACTCATGGCTAGGTATCGTTGACGTTTCCTGAGAATAAGGCCGAACAAGCTTAGTATTAGTGTGCAAATTAGTGTGCAAGCGAGACAAATGATAGGCACCGTCACTCGTGTGCAAGCGAGATAGGTGCTTGGCCGCAGTGTTTTCTTATGTACTGAGCAAGCCTTATCCCTGTCAACAATATCCTAGGCACTACAGCGTCTCGTGACCTTATCGTCACTTTCTGTATATTAGCTTAGGTAGTAACTATCTCAGATCAATGATAACTTCTTTCAATTCAACAATAACTAATCTAACGTTAATTTAAGTATTTTCACCTCACTAGCTCAAAGAGGGCGCTTTTGACGCGTAAAAATAGTGAGCATAACTCTACTTTTCTCACACTATGTGGAAAAGTGATTTGAATTTAGTATGCTGCAAGCGATGAGAATCGAATAGCAATAGTAAGCCAAGGTGGTCTGGTTTTTGGACTTTAGCCTGACACTTGCTGAGGAAAAGTAGAAAATTAGCGGGAATTGTTTTCCTTACATCTTGTATCTTTTCGCTAGTAAGGTGAAAAGTTGTATGTATCACACGAGAGCAAAATAATTTGTTGCTTGTGCTTTTGAATCCCTCACTCCACTCAGGATTCTAACTTAGAATCACTCGCTACGCTCGAATAGAATCCTTCGCTTGTTCGGGATTCAAACTCAGCACTCGCAACAAAAACTAATTTTGCTCTCTTGTGGTACAATGTACTATTGTTTTCACAGCCATGTACAGAAGCATTGTTTAGCGAGCTCTTCCCGTTCCGTGACGTAGTCGGTCCGGAGTTAGTACGACTGTTGGGGACGGTACAGAATCAGACCGACCCGAACGATCTACCAGCTATATTACATAAGGATGCGATTTATAATGCAGTGCGATTGGCGGCTTTCGATTTGTATGACGATGTGAGTATAATATAAATGCAACCGTGTTTGATGCTTTTGATTTTCACAGCGTTTTTGGTCGCAAACAAACAAGGGAATGACCTAGCTTTTAAGATTATTCCATGCGATTCTACTGAATAACGATTTATTTTCATTCATCTACGAGCATCACTTGATAGTACATACATATACAGGGTGTAAAAAGACTGCTACCGAAAACTTAGGGGTTGCAATCAGACCATGATTCTGAACACCTTTAGCGAAAAAAAAACGCAAAAAAAAAAATTGACTTAGCTACGTCATTTTACTTTATTTACTAGTTATTTACTACTAGTACAACTTAATAAGGCCATACCTACCTAATAATTACATATAAAAATGAGAACAAAAATTAAAACTCAAAATCCAGCAATCTACGTATAAAAACGCGCCCAGTACATACGCTCGACCAGCTGTGCGAGGTCGGTTATCTCCGGATATAATGATGTTTTCTGAAAATCCTTTTGGATTTGGTTGTGTGTTGGGATGCTGTACCTACCCCTTTCGGCTTCGGTAGACGTCTTTTTACACCCTGTATACATAAAATCCCGAAGGGGTAGGCAGAAACCACGGATCTCCACTTGCTACGATCCTGACACACAACTTTTGCCTCATTCACTCTCATTACATTCTTCATACATCCTCGCCGGTTTAGGGTACTTTTGACCTGACCCTTCTCCAAAATGTCGCCAGTTTGATCCAAGAAGGTTCACCAAGGCCCTCCCCTTCCAGCTGTCCCATACACTTGATAGTAAACTAAATTTTATTGAAAAATATTGGTTACCCAAAAATACGACTACCAACTTTAACACTACATATTATAAGACACTAGTGGACCCGGGCTCTTTGTGTCAAACAGAGTACTGCTAAAGTTTTTATGCAATATTCCCGTTGTCCTTTTACATATTTTTTGGTTTTCAGGAACGTTTTTCGGGATAAAAAGTAGACTATATGATATTCTGGAGTTATACCTTTCACCTTACCAAATTTCATTGAAAACTGTTTCGTCGTTTGAGCCTGATCGTTACACAAACATACAAACATCCAAACATCTTAACAAACTCACTACAACTTTCATCTTTATGATATGAGTGGGATGGGATCGCCCTTTGAATATCATACACTTTGTTTTCAGGTGGATTTCGACGAATGGTTCACAAAAGTACTCAGTCAGGAATTGAAAATCAAAGACAATAACTACAGGATAATACGAAGACGGATTTGCCAACTAATTGGTAAGTAGAACATCTTAGAAAAAATTGAAAAATTGGTCGTACTTGCTTAGTCGTTCTAGATAGATCGCAAGTGGATGGGTGACCTCTTCTCTTCTTCTTATTTAAGGATTTACTCCTTGTCGGTACAACTGATGAATCCCTCTCCATGTATCTCTTTCCAGGGCTGCTTCCTTGACCTCTTTATACGACATGACAGCTACCTTCTCCTTCACTTGGCTCATGTAGCTTATCCTCGGTCTTCCCCTTCCTCTTCTTCCTTCCACTTTCTCTTCTATAATGTTCTTAATGAAACTGTCATGTCGTATAAGATGGCCGAGCATCTTTCCCCTTCTGTTCTCGACAACTTGCAATAGCGATCTCTCTTCGTTGACTCTACGCAGAACTTCCATATTGGTTATCTTCTCCGTCCAGCTGATTTTTTCCATTCTACGCCAACACCACATCTCAAACGCCATCAACTTTTCTCGATCCTTCTTTGTTATTGTCCATGTCTCACACCCATATAGAGCTATGCTCCAAACATATGTTTTTTATAAATTTCTTTTTAACTTTCTTGGATATTTTTGATGTGAAAATGCTTCTTTTATTGTTAAATGCTTGTTTAGCTATGGCTATTCTTGATTTGATATCTGGTGTTCATCGAGAATCTGAAGTTATTAGGCTGCCTAAATATCTGAATGTTTTAACTCTTTCTAAATTTGTGTTTTCTAAAGTTATAGTTTGAAATGTTGAATCTGTTTTGGATGCTGTTAGTATTTTTGTTTTATTAATATTGATTTGAGTGAAATTTCCTTGAAAATTTTTAGGTCTCAGACGGAGTTTTCCGTCACCAGAGTTGGCCCCTGACTCATACGAACTCGCATTTATTTAGTTACTGATGGTTCTACAACTAAACAGTTTTTTAGGTACAGTCAGCAACGAAAGTCGATTAACACTTGTTGTTTCACAAATCTGAATATTTCCGAGATCCGTTACATCATGACCAAAATTTTTACTAATATTTGAAGATAAAGTCTTGGTTAGTAATAATTTCCCAAGAAAAGTTTATTCTTTCTTAGTTATCGAAACAAAAGCCGTTTTAAAAGTATAACTGTTAATCGACTTTCGCTGCTGACTCTTAGTTAATTAGAGCAAAATTAGTTTTTGTTGCGAGTGCTGAGTTTGAATCCCGAACAAGCGAAGGATTCTATTCGAGCGTAGCGAGTGATTCTAAGTTAGAATCCTGAGTGGAGTGAGGGATTCAAAAGCACAAGCAACAAATTATTTTGCTCTCGTGTGATACATACAACTTTTCACCTTACTAGCGAAAAGATACAAGATGTAAGGAAAACAATTCCCGCTAATTTTTTACTTACTAAGGTACCTACTTAAACTATAAGGGGCTTATTACAAGAACATGAGCCGAGTTTAGACCAAGTCTAACTAAAAAACTGTCCCTAGAAAAACGATCTTTAAATACTCGTACATTTTTTGTGGTAACAGTTTTGTTTTGACATGTGTCAACATGGGGTTCAACTAAGGTTTTACGTTTTTATAATAATCTGAGATACAGTTTTTTAACTAGTTCAGGGGTTGGTGAATACCTAAAGTGCGGAACTTCGTAGTCTGTTGTCTTACATTTACCTAGCTTTAGTATTACTTAGTATAAGTATAAGGTTGTCTGGAAGAAATCGCCTTGAGCGATAAGACCGCCGATTGTAGGACAATACTGTCGAAACTTAGCATGTAATTACTTCATGTAACACTGTGTCCTCAATAAAGTTCTTATTTATTTATTTATTATTTATTAATAAGCAGCTAAAAGTATCTTTTTACTTTATCTTTGAACATGAAACATGTTAGTTTTTATCCCGACGATATATTTACATTTTTATCAATGAATCCATTTCATTCAATAACAGGCCAATGGTGCAGTGTCAGGGCTTCACAATCAATCCGCCCAGCTATCTACGCATCTCTACTCGAGCCCCTGTCTAGCCCCAGCGAAGACGCGGCCGTTAAGCTAGCCGCGGCCGAAGCGTTGCGAAGCACGTTAGACGACTTCCACTTCGACGTGGAACAGTTTACACCGTACGCGTCGCACGCTATCGCTGCATTGTATGAGCTGTTGGTAAGTTTCTAGAAGGGTCTAGAAGGGTCTAGAAGCTAGGAGAACAAAAGCGAGCTTCCAGTTGAAAAATTAGAACATACCGTATCAGCTTTTTATTGGTTAGTTAATAGTTTAAGAAATATTAAAAATGAAGCAAAGCTAGGCACTGGAACACGGATTTAAAGAAATGAGAGGATTGGCTATGTAGGCAAATTTCCTTACACTAACATCCAAACATCTAAACGAATTAGCGTACATCTGGTCAACTTCCTCGCTAGTCGATTTAACTAACTCGCCAGTTTACTCATGAGACAGTTTCTAAATTTGTTAATTTACTTATTTGTCAGTTTCACTAAGTTGTCAAAGTCCCTATTAAGTTGGTTTCCTGATTCGCAAGTTTCCCTGTTCGTCAGTTAGTTTAAATTGTCAGTTATACTAGCGAAATTACTAACCCACCGAAACTGTCTAATGAGTAAACTGGTGAATTTATAAAATTTACTAGCGGGAAAATTTACCAGATGTACGCTAATTCATCTAAACAAACTCACAAACTGTCAGCTTTATTAAATGAGTGGGATTATATTCGGTTTGCTTGTTGCCGGAACTAGCACTCCCTGTGAAGGGTAAAGGCGTTGGTGCCTGTAGAATATAACTTTTTCTACAGACATCAAAACAACCACCTGCTGGGTTAGCATGAAATGAACTATTTCCTAGCAGTTTTTGAATTAAATGTCAATTTCGAATAACATTATAGGAACGTCGCAACTTGTCATTTTCTCTCGCTTGCACACTGATACAGTCACTAATGTGCAAGCGAGAGGGCATTATAAGCGCCGCCATTTGTGACTCGTTTCTGTATGACAAAATTGCCATGCAGTTCAAAAACTGCCTAGGGATAAGAGTTTTTGGGGGTAGGTGTAATTCCCCCAAGTTATGGTAAAGAGGGAGTACTCGCCTCGCTAAGGTTTGCCCAACTGGCACACTTACCTTAGGGCCTTTCGGCCGACAGTTATAGTCGGATAGTTCTATATAGGTAGAAGTTCCCAGTAAACATCGTCAGCGCGATTCAGAATTTTTTCCACAGATATAGTGGTACAGCTCTGAAGTACGTCGCTTTAATTGACACCTCTTGAAGTTCAGATTGTAGTTCAGGCGATGGTAGATAGAGGTCGCCACAAGTTCTTGTGAACCTCCTAATTCCTTATTTCAAAAATACATTATTATAGTAAAACTCAACAAAACTTTTTTCACAGGTGGATTCAGAAGAATGCGATACAAAGATGCACGTTCTTCACGTGGTATCATACGTGATGGAGCGTGTAGGGCCGCGGGTAGCTCGCGGGGGCGGAACCGCAGCCCTATTCTCATACTTACCTCAGCTCTGGCTACATGCCGCACATCATAATATGCTACGGGCAGCGGCTTTGTCTGCTCTTGTGCATTTGCTAAAGGTGAGGCTTAAAATATACGACCTACGACTTACGACCTACGACCTACGACCTACATCTCATACACTAATATACTTAAATGTATGGTTTTTAGCATGAGGATTAATTGAGGATATCATAAATTAACCGCTCAATTTCACAAAGTTCTAAAATTGTTATGGTTTGATCATTATTTCATACATAAATTACTTAACTTTGGGCAGCAAGTGAGGCATAATGTAAACACTCACTCGTGCTCGCGCTGCCTTCCTTTGACTTCCGCCCGAAAAACCGACCTACGACCTACGACCTACGACAAAGGATCTAGGCATTCGTGAACTGCTTAGTAGCGCTTTTTTATACAAAATTGTTTACTGCGTATTGAAACGGCTAGCTTTACGAATATACTGGAATTTTTGTATTATTCAGAGAGATTTTGTCATTCAAAAATGAACATTATTCCCACAGGCATTAGGTGAATGTGCTCCGAGCATCAGACCGTGGGTATTGAGCGTAGTGAACGAATCAACTAAACTATCGGAACCAGCGCATGTATATCTGTTAGAAGACGCATTGGAGCTTTGGCTGGCGATACTAGAATGTACCCAAGTTGCAGACCCTGAAACTTTACAGTTAGCTGAGAATTTGTACCCTATTTTAGGTAAGTAAATTTGTACCCTATTTTAGGTAAGTAAATTTGTACCCTATTTTAGGTAAGTAAATTTGTACCCTATTTTAGGTAAGTAAATTTCTAATATTAGAAAGTAAAACGTAAACAGGTTCACGACTGTATCTCAAGGTGCGGTTGATATTATCTCAGATCTTTTTATGTTACTTATTCCAGATCCTTTGAAAATGAAAATTTGAAAAATTTAATTGAAAAGAATTGAAAAATAATATTTGATACATGCCCACATTTTGCAGAAGTTAGTATTCCTTACGTGACAGGTTGCAAGCCCATCGCCGCCTAAAAGAACACTAAATGGTTTCCTCACGATGTTTTCCTTCACCGTTTAGAGCACGTGTTAAAGCTCATATAAATTTTACGTAACGCAAAATCCATTGATGCACGGCTGGGATTTGAACCCACAACCTTCGGATTGAAAGTTGAGGTACAACCCCATTCGGCCAACACGGCCTTTATATTAAAAAGTATTGTTCCCAAATACAAAACACGTAATACAAGAAAAAAGTTCGAAGTATCAATGAAGGTTGTAGCTTTCACAGATTCTGAGATAAATAACTACAAAATTGCTTGAATCGCTCCTGCACACTCTTAAGGTGTTTTACACGATGCGATTTCAACCCATACGATATCGTATCGCACGGCAATTTTTCACGTGGAAACGCTCATGCGATTTGTCATAGTAAGCGCGACGCTCGTCGGCATGTTCAATGGGTGGGGCTTAGCAAATCGCATCGTGTAAAAGGACCTTTAAGACGGCCTAAAAACTCCGTCACCAGAGTTGACCACTAATACGGGTGTAACTTAGGAGTAACCATACAATTTTTGGAGTTTAAACCTGGCGTAACTTTACACCACGTTTATTAATAAGGCCATAAATACGAACTATGTCTTATCTTTACAATGTAATCTCTTTCATTCACAAAAACATTTTTAATTTTTTTTTACTTTTATTTCTAGGAAAACAAACAGTCTAATTGTTCATTAAACATCAACAGATATAATTTATTTCAGAGCAATCCTCCGAACATCTAAGGATAGTAGTATACATAATGCAAGCATACACCTTATTGTGTCCTGAAGAATTTCTATCAGGGGCTGGTGGCAAATGTATGACTTTATTGGACGATATGCTAAGCGATATGAGGACAGAAGGTGTTATTACGGTGTTGAAGATGGCTGAAATATGTATAAGTGTGTCGTATCCTGAGAGAAACGCTTTCCTGGGTGTCAAGATTATATGGCCGACGTTAATAAGGGTTATACAGTAAGTATTAAGAGACGGATTGAAACGTCAGTAAGTATTAAGAGGTCGTCGCATATAAGCATAAATATGCTTATATGCGACGACCTCTGTGGCGCAGTGGGCGAAGGTCCGCCTGCGACGCAGAAGGTTGCGGGTTCGATCCCCGCCGCGGGACAAATGTTTGTATGACATACAGATTTGTCTCGGGTCTGGGTGTTTCTATGCATAATATGTACGTATTTACAAACAAAAAGTATATAAGTAGTATATCAGTTATCTGGTTCCCATAGTACAAGCTTTGCTTAGTTTGGGGCCAGATGATGCTGTGTGAAATGTCCAGCATTATTTATTATTATTTATTATAACTTACTTTTTTAGCGCCATACTAGAAACAGACGATCTACCAATGGTCCTATCCGTACAACTATGTCTGATCTCCCGCGTCATTTTACTATCTACGGATCTCTTCTACAAAGCTGTACAAGAAGCGTCTTCGGGGGTAACAGATTGTGATTCTGAGCCCGGCAAGGTTCTAAACAAACTGTTGCATGTTTGGACTGAGAAGATGAATCTGGTGACGCAGGTGGAACGGTGGAAGGTTGTTGGTGAGTGGAAACTTAGATTATACAGTGTTTTTTTTTCAGGGCTACTCAGGGAATTTGTAGAACTGTGATTTTTGTCGATAAGTCATGTTAGGAGATTTTTTTTGTATGATGAATGGGTCGACTTGACCTCAAACTTACACAGGCAAGAGTGAGGTCTACGATGGAGCGAGCTTACCCAAAAGGTGCCTATTAACTCTCTTCTTAAAAACAATAGGGTCGTAGCTCAGCGGAAATACAGATTTCTGGAACTCTGGATATCTAAAAGTCATGGAGGATGGAGATACGGGCTTGATTGATATAAAAAACAATTCTACATTAAACATTACTTTTTGTTGAGTTCGTTTATCAGAAAAAGTGCTATCCTGTCCATACAAATGGTTGCCAGGAAGAAATCGCTCTTAGCGATATGGCCGCCCATTGTACAATTTGTTTATTTTTATATTATACTAGCTGCGCTCCCGCGGTGTGACCCGCGGTCCCTCGGGATTTTTCATATTTCCGGGATAAAAAGTAGCCTATGTCCTTCCCTGGGATACAAACTTTAACTATGCCAAATTTCAGCTTAATCTTTTCAGCGGTTTGGGCGTGAAAGCGTAACAAACAGACAGACAGAGTTACTTTCACATTTATAATATTAGTAGTAAGTAGTATAGTATGGATTCTCTGTATAAGGTTCTTGTGTACAATAAAGCGTTAATCTATCTATCTATCTAAGTTAGTGAGATTTTGAGAATTGACACATTTTATTAAGCATCAGAAGAATGATGAAGTGATTCTAAATATATATAGTTCTGTGAAATATACCAAAATTCAAATTAAATGTGATTAACATTACATTATTACACTTGACATTAAGATTGACTTTGAAATAGCAAGAAGTTTGTGTTAAAATATGTTTTTTCCTATAGGTCTTGGTTTAGCAGCGTTACTCACTACACAAAACGCGACAGTTTTACAAAAGTTCCCCGCCATATTACTGAATATCACTGAAGTACTCAATGACGTCATGAAACAAGATGACAGCGGGAACTCTGTTGAGTAAGTATCTTTTCTATGTATAATACGCACAATCGTTCTTCAGCTCTCTGAAGTAGCTGCGCAGAACCCATTTTTGATGACGCCTAAAGTCGTGCTATCTCGCTTACTTTACCAAACCTGCGCAATCGTCTATTGCATCTAATTTCAGAGAGCTAAAGATCCGTTGTGCTTAGTATAGTTTTGTGTACAACTGAATGGTTGGTAAATATGATGATACTAGCTGGTATCCGCGACTTCGTCAGCAAAATAACATAAGTAGGTACTTGAAAACCTATAAAATACACAAAATGATCGTATCTCGACCTCCGCTATAGTAGAAACGCCACCTAGGAGATTTAAAAAAAGTAAAAAGCAGTTTTGTTTGACATCGGCGATATAGATGGCGTTCTAAGCAAAGCCAAGGAAAAAGTATTTTAATATAAAAAAAAACAATGTATTATAAGTGGGAATATACATGTTACATTTTATCATTAATTTTAAAATAATTTATCATGCAAAATAAAAAAACAAAAAAATCTGGAGTGTAAAAAGTGACTCAGGCGGTCACCCATCATCTTTATGACCGCGCCCAGCGTTGCTTAACCTTGTTCCCCATACTAACTTGCAACCCTTATTTCACGCCCCTTATGATTATTTACAAAAAAAGTAGCTTATGTCCGTCCTTGGGGTAATTAATCTTTATCCATGCCAAATTTCAGCTTAATCTGTTCAGCGGTTTGGGCGTGAAAAGTTAACAGACAGACAGAGTTACTTTCACATTTATAATATTAGTGTGGATTATTTCATTGATTGGGGCTTTTCATTAAACATTTCATAGATGGCGACATTTATCTGATAGCGTTATCGTTGCGCGACAATGTATCATTTTTAGAATTTTAGGTTTTTCAAATGAAATGGAAATGGGCCTAGACAGAGATGATTGGAAAGATATGGGGGAGACCTTTGCCCAGCAGTGGGATAGTGTAGGTTAAAAAAAAAAGGTTTCTCAGCCTAGATATTATTATGGGTGCATTAGCTCACGTTTTCGGAAGTCAGCAGAAGCACACAGACTCGCACTGCGGAAGCGTTCCGCTTGAGTATCCGCAGCGAAGGTTTGAGTTTGTCATTATGCTGAGCTTACGGCCAATTTCGCCTTTTCTCTTAAATGCTTTGTTTTACTGTTTTGTGTCTTTTGTATGTGTAATCGTAGAAGTGGGTAATCTTAATTTTTTGACGTGACAACGTCTTATAATTCGATAGAGCCGGCTGCACGCACGAAAAAACATGACGTCATGAGGCGTTACCTCGCTCTGAGGCGTTCCATGTAAGGCTTGATGTGCAAGCGAGAGCGCGGAACGAGCGACAAAGAAGCACAATCGGCCTTTGCGTTCGGCAGCGTTCGACATCCGTCTCTCTCCTACTTGAGTGAGCGATGCGTAGACGTTGTCACGTTCAACTATCGTCAGTAAACCGACTTTACAGACAGCCAATTTTTGCATGTTTTATATCATTGTAATCGAGATTTTTATTTACTTTTGTTCTTTTTAATTTTCTACTGTTTTGTATTTTTTGTGTGTAAAACATGTTTATTTCTCTGGTGGCAAAAAAATATTTCTTTCTTTGTTTGTCAGCGTCGCTCCCACAAGACATGCTACAAGCTGATTGTAATGTATTGTTTTAGCGGTCTAGTAGCCCCGCCGGGATCTCGACCCGCGTCGCCGCTCGAAGGTCGCGGGGGCGCGGCGCGCTGGGGCGAGGCGGGCGCCGCGGGCGACACGCCGCACGAGCTGCGGCGTCGCGCACTCGCGCACGCACACCCCGCGCACTGCATCGACCTGCGCGCCGTCACACACCTGCAGGTAACCCGTAAAAAAAAAAAAAAACTTCAGTAATACACACGGCTCGCTGCTCTACACTGAGGCCGGCGCACGTCAAACAATAAACTCGGTTGCACACACGGCTCGCTGCACTCGTAGGACCGGGCTCGCTGCTCTCGCAAGATCGGGTTTGATAGCGATACAGTTGCATGTAGCACACGCTCGCTGCACTCGCACTACCGGACTCGCCAGTAATACATTTATTGTATGTTACGTGGCTCGCTGCGCTCGCAGCACAAATGTAACCAGCTTTGTATCAGAATCAGACACAAGATTTTGTCTATTATCATACCATATTCAAATTTTGTTTCAGCTGGAGACATTAAAAAGTCAAGTGGGCCCAGAGACGTTCGACCGGCTCGTGCAATCTGTGGACAAGGAAACCCTGAAGCAAATCAGAGAGTATATACCTATTTGAAACTATGTATAGAAATAACCTTATTTACTTGCTTGTGAAATACTCGTACATTTTGTCACTTGTTTGGGAAAACGGAATTAATTTTGAAATCGTACCTAGAGCATTCAAAATGTCTAATGTTTTGGTTAGTTTGAATTCGCGATAGAAATCTTTCTAAGTCAAGATGAAATTAATAGATATTTTTCGAACAATCTGTGAAACTTAAGTGGTAATGTGAAACCAAGTAAATTTCAATCCTACGACGTAAGTAATAGGTTTGATTGTTCATATTACTGAATGGTGATTTTTTTTCTTTTCTCAAAAAGTATTTTCATGAGCAAGGTATAGCTTATGCTAGCTTCATTGTCATCCCATCGTAAACATCGAACGATGTTAAATTGTATATTATGTATTAGTTATTTTAAATATCTTATTTACTACCATATATGAAACATCTTCGCCAACTCTTAAATTGTCATGGATTCTTGGTCCAGGCTAAAAAGTCTAAGCCATGACGGATGCCTTGCCTGGCTCCGTCACCATAAACTCCTCATATTATGAGGTAAAGATTGGAGAATTGTCAAATAAATTTATAAATAGGTTTTTTTACTTTAAGAATCGCCACGAATGTGTCAAAATACGATTATTTTTAATTAAATATGATCTTACTTAAATCTCTAGATTGCTTACGTTTCTGTGGAAGCCAAATTGTTGTGTTTTTAGTATAATGATAACAAACGGGAAATACTTTTATAATACGCTTTAAAAACTAAAAGAAAACCGACTTCAATTTTTGGATGTGTCGTGAAGTGCACATGAGGTTTTTTGAGTTATCAAACGACCTATGTAGCGCAGTGGGCGAAGGCCCGCATGCGTCGCAGAAGGTTGCGGGTTTGATCCCTGCGGCGGGACCAATGTTTGTATGATCTACAAATATTTGTCTCGGATCTAAGTGTTTTCTATGTATAATATGTATATATTTACAAACAAAAAGTTTATAAGTAGTATTGATGTCTGATGACAACCAGTACAAGCTCTGCTTACTTTGGGGCTGGATGATGCTGTGTGAAAAGTCCAGCATTATTATTGTTATCAAACAAAACAGATTTTTGGAAATCGGCCCACAATTGTCGGATATATCGGTGAACATACATACATATAGGTCGGTTAAAAATAACAATATGTGGACGAGAACACCTGTTGTGCCGACCCAATAGAGAATGAATTTTGTGTAATTCCCGTGTGTTTTCATTTTATCGAATTGCCTAAATACAGAGTTGTGGATAAAGCCTTATATTTATCAAAAGTAATGTGTTATGTGATATACTTGCAATTTCTTAATACGTAGATTAATTATACGGAGATTCTGCATTGTTGTTTTAAGTGGATTATTGCAAGTTGCACTTTAAAATTATTGTTTGTCGGGCGGGGTAAAGCAATCATCAAACTCCTTTAATTTCTCTATCTCTACACTTAATAGTTACAGTTCTTGTCGTGTCACTAGATCTTTCGAACCGGTGTGGTGAAAGGATTTAAAGTGCGCCTCAAAGAGGCTCCTTTCGTGCATAGTCACAGCTTGCTCGCTGATACTAAATTATTGACAATATAATATCTGACTACTGCTTTAGAGATATTGTCTCTTTTAACAACCGACTTCAAAAAAGGAGGAGGTTCTCAATTCGTCTGCTTTTTTTTTTTTTATCATCTTGTTACGCGATTGTTCCGCCATTTGTTGACCGATTTGCAAAATTCTTTTCATGTTTGAAAGGGTATACTCCAGAGGTGGTCCCATATAAATTTTATTCCTGAGGGATTGATAGTTTCCCCGTAAAACTTTAAACACCTTCCTTCCTAGCCATGTCACAAATAGAAATCGATTCGACAGCTTGACGCCCTGAGTCACACCGCGTTTCGAGTCAAACATTGAAGTCGGTTTTCTTTTTAGTATAAAAACGTAATTATTTATTCATCAATTTATTTTATTGAATAAAATTAAAATTTAGATAAGTTTTATAAATCCTTTTAGTTTTACTTGTATCGTTGTTTTTAAATAATTTATTTATCATTTTATTGATCTTTATCTTTACTTTGCCATACAAAATTGTACTTTAAAAAAATATCTGGAAAATACCTGAACTAAAAACATGTTTCATATGTATTTGGGCGTATCTCTGACTAGGACTACCTCTAGACAGCGCAAGAGGATCTAGAATCGTCTAAAAAACACCGATTCCCAACTACCCCACTAGTGGGGAGGTTAGCGGGGTCGTTGGGAATATATCGAAGAAAATGTCTACCGTGCTATGCTATACAGTCGTGATGATCCCGTTTCATTTTTTTCTATATTTTTCTTTAAAACAACAATCAGAATAATAATGCACTACTAACATAAGTTTGTATAAAATTGTCAAATTGTTTGCGTATTTGTATATCTTCAATTCATTTTACGGTTTGATGTACTCGTTTGTATGAGAATTTGTATGTAAGTTTTTTGTATAGAATGTGATCTTTTGTAATGGGGCTTGCTTTAAAACATCGGAACTACTCGAAAAGTCAAAATCAATATCAAAAAGCATTTATTTTATTCAGTAGGACCGCTGGGATCACTTACGATCGTCTTTAAACTAGGTGATTTTACTCCTGTTCCTTCGCGACCAATACCGTGAAGAACTAGGCCAACGAACAATCTTAGTCTTCAAGTTCAAGTCAATCTTATAGTTTACTAGCTGCGCTCCCTCGGTGTGACCCTCGGTATTTTTTCATTTTTTAATTACCAAAAAAATTTTAAACATGGTCTCGGTGTCACACGTTGTCACATTTATGTAGTTAAAACTCAAAAAAAGATAAAAAAAATTATAATCTAAAAAGGAGACGAGACGAATCAAACATGGATTTATGATAGCTACTGGGGTTTTATTGACTGGGGATGATACGAGAGCATAGTTTAAATGAAAATCCGTAAGCGATTGTTGTCTTTAGTACTTATTTGTACAGTTTTCATAAAATTTTGTTTGGTTTTGGTTGACTACAATCCTCGATAACTTTGTGATAGTTAAATAAAAATAATTCTGACCATGCCATTATCATTTTCTGCATCTACTGCAACCGTCCTTAATTTTTTTTGGGAGTCATAAAAAAGCGGTGTAGACAAAGACATGCATTTATATTATACAGGGTGTAAAAAGACCACTACCTAAAACTAAGGGGTTGCAATCAGACCATGATTCTAAACGTATTTAGCGAAAAAAAAAATGTTGACTTAGCTACGTCATTTTATTCCGGTTATTTACTACTAGTACAACATAATAAGACCATATCTACCTAATAATTTCATTTATAAAAGAAAAAAACAGTTAAAACTCAAAATCTAGCAATCTTAAAACAACGCGCCCACCCATTATGCAAACAGTAATCTTTAAATGCTGTTTTCTCCGGCTATAATTATTTTTTCGGAAAATCCTTTTGGATTTGGTTGTGTGTTGGGATGCTGTACCTACCCGTTTCGGCTTCGGTAGACGTCTTTTTACACCATGTATATATTATATATAATATAACCTTTATTCATGCCAATTTTCAGCATAATCTGTTGAGCGGTTTGGGCGTGAAAAGATAACTAAGAATGAGCCTAATTAAAAAATGAATTATGAAATAGATGTTAACTAACGAGCTAGTTGTGATGTTTAAAAGTATTAGTTCAAAAGGTGATACCTGTATTCATATATTTAACGAAATGAATATTTATTATATAAACTTACCTACCTCTGGCAACCTTCTAATTTAAACTTATGGCATGTACTTGAAATACATAGCATTCTTTTTGAGCTATTAATAAACTTACATAATAATTATATTGGTATCGCCTTTTAGTGTGTAAAGAAAGCAATAAGTATTTAAAGTATGCCTGAATTCCATTTATACATATAAATAATTGATACATATTTTTGTAACGCGCGGCTATAGTCTTTTATGTACATTCAGCTATTTAAATGGTTTACTCCTCGAAATATAATATATAAAGTTGCAATGAAATCTGACTACAATAAAATGAATGACTGAAATATACAAAGTAGGACAAAATAATACTTTATACTTGCACATTATGAAGGATTTGAAAGTAATAAACCATTTTTTTGGCCGGCTGTACCATAATAATTACCATTATGTATAGAAATGCACGATAATAATTGTATGGATATATATAGTTTAATAAAGAAAGTTGACTTAGGAATGTTCCACACAGTGTCTTTGAAAATACTAAACGCCAGAAGAAAATTCATCTTTGAATTTATGAATACGCATTAGTTACTTTGCGTTGCGACGCCCAATGTTCCTGAAAGAACCATTCAAATGATGATGTATCTTTTAAATTTGAATGAACAATAGGATTTTTGCAAACGTAGGTATCACAAGGTATAATTGCAAAAATATTTCAATAAAGCAATAATTATTATAATCATTGCGTAGTTAGTTACATACAGCCTTTACTCATAGTGCCTTTTAATAATAGTTCATAATTATTATTGCGTGTTCAAAATTCACTGATGATTTTATAAACTTAAATGTCTGTCATTTGAATGTATAAGTAAGCTTGAGTGCCAATACATTTTAGCTTGAGAAAAAAATATTGCAATTTCAAGAAGTAGAATCACTCAATTTTTTCAAGCATAGAGTTAGATTTCAAATGAATTGCAGACGGTGTTGCCAAACGCGTGAGTTCAGAAATTTATTTATGCTAAATATTTACGTTCTTACGTCTTAGGTTACTTCAACCAATGAGCATAACGTAAACTTTGAGTCTAGCGGCAGCTTTAGTAGAATTGGCAAAATTTTTAACTACGGTTTCTCTCTTGGTGTTTGATCTGATTTACCTACGTATATTTAATTTTTACTTATTTAAGGCCCAGATAAATTCTAAAGTCAAAGTCAAAAAGCATTTATTCAGTAGGACCGCTGGGATCACAATAGGTGGTTCGATAGGTGATTCTACTCCTGTTCCTTCTAAAGTAACCTTTCTATTATTATTAACTTGTTTAATGCCGCTTAAAAAGGGTCGCGGTACCGCTTGCTAATCCCAGTTTGAGTCGGTGGCACTCAACGCTTTTAAGGTTAGAACTACACAACATGAACTGCTTTAGCACTGCGTAATGCCTTTTGTAGCAAGTAGTACAAAGTTTTGAGCAATAATTGACAAAGAAAATATTTTGTGCATTGTTGAAGCGTTTTGTTATTTTATTTGACCTAATTAGTGTAACTTAAAGTTTATTCAATATTTTATATATTGAATAAACTTTAAGTTACACTAATTATTTATCTATCCAAATATAGATTTTAGAAATGCATAGAATAACCTTTAAGAACAATAAAATGCAATGGAAAATCTTGTTAAATCCTTTGCAAATTATAGAAATAAAAGTTGTTTTACAATTATACTTTTGTTGTAATTTCTACTCTCTGACATTATTTTAACTAAAAGGAACTAAAATTAACTATTATTAACTAATTTTTCGATTGTGACGACATGGATTTTGTGGCCGAATGGTAAGACACTCCGGCTTTAGGAGAATCGTCTGATCGTTGCGTGTTCGAATCCCGTCGGAATCGAAAATTTTGATAAGACTTTTCATTTCTCAATAAAAGAAACTTTCGATTGGATTTCTCAAACATCCTGAAAAAATCTTATTCATTTAAATATAATCAGTATGACTATTCCCTATGTATGTATTTTATTACTGAAGACCTAAAGAAATATTTACTTAATTCGCCAGGCAAGCTTTCAAAACGGTTAGTCTATTTGAACTGAGGAAAAAGCTCACAGCACTCCAAAAAATAACATCGAAATTCCTCTCAAACTAGCTTAGTTTATACGCTGGCGTGATTCGAACTATTCGAGGGCACGTCTTGGTTCTAATAGGACTGCATTTTAGATCTAGCTTGGAAGCCGGCCAAGTGATAGGTCTACATCTCAACCGCTTGCAATCACGGGACCAACAAAAATTGATGTGGGGCTTGTAGATTCGAAGTAGTTACTGGAAACTCGTTTCTTTTTTCTTTTTTTATAGATCTACTTTAAAAGTCTTGTAAGCGGACGTATAATATTTGAATGGGGTTGTGCCTCGACTTTCAATCTGAAGGTCGTGGGTTCGAATCCCAGCGTGCATCAATGGATTTTTCGTTTCGTAAAATTGACATGTGCTATAACATGAGCTCTTAACAGTGAAGGAAAACATCGTGAGGAAACCTGCAGCTTAGTCAGCTCCACACGTATCGACGTCGTCTTTCCTGTGGGCCAGGCTGATTAACGTGAGAGGATGGTTTAGGTGCTGGGCAAGCCTATTCCATTTCGAACAATGTCCCAGGCACTGCAGCGTCCCGTTAAGTGTAGGCATGGATTGCCTCCTAACGCTCGCCCGCTAAGTAGTATCCTTATGAATGCAAAAGTTGTTACTATTGAAACATAATCAGGGCTTTTAATAAGCTAGCTAGATTAACTTCTAGTAGAGTTTTAAAACTAACTGAAAATCACACATACAAAAGTACAACAATGACCACATTTTTTTGACTAATGTTGCCGTGTGTCGTCACCAAATTAAAGCAAAGCGACTTATTTTAGGTAGCTAACCTTGTTCCCTTGTTACTAAGTTGATCCTACGTCCTCACAATGTTACGCATATTACGCGTTCAAAATCAAGTTTGCAAGATAAAGGTTCCCAAACTTACCTCCTTGTATGTTCCGAATTCCGGCCCGCAATCAAAACCTCGTTTACCATCACATGGAGTTGGGTCCTTATCACAACTGGGCGTGAGCCAACTTGCATGTCTTAAGTTGCAAAATATGTAGACCCGAAGTGGGATGAAGCAAGGGTGAACCTATTGAACTTAATCTATTTTATATGTTGTTATGTATGTTGTGAATTTTGATGAAATTTTGTAGTTTAGTCTTCCGATGATGGTTAGTTCAGCTAGTACCTAGTAATAACTTATTCGCAGGCTTTACAGCGTCTCTTCTTTACGCTGTGTCCGAGAAAGAGAGAATTTTTTTTCATTAAATAGGTACAGGTAGTTTTACATACTTATAATTTTAAAAAACCCTGGAGCTACCACGAAAAAAGGTAGGTAAGAACGAATTGCGAAGTACCATCATAGTTACACAGTTACGTTACAACCTCTAAAGAAACCCAGAACGAAAAAAAAGAAAATAAAAACCTGTTACCGTAAAGTACCAGGCGAACATAAATTAAGAGGATACCCAATGTCGTTCTAATAACAATGGTTGAGAACGAGCTCAAATACGTTTACCCCCATTCATCGGGCCGCGATAGCAGCGCAGCGGTCACTCGCCATTCACCTCACATAACGATACAACGGTACGAAGGGATAAATCGACAGCCGTGACGAGAATATACCAGGAATATAGAAAGTTAGAAGTGTGAAACTCTTCAGAAAATGGATAAAAAACAACCAATAATAATAAAACACAGTAACAAGAGTTACCCACTTTTTTGATAGAAAGTTGATAGTCAGGATTGTGATAATTATCGGGATGTAGGGATTATTGACGTTTTATGAATTGTGTTCCTACAATTTTATAGTTCATTTTTAACGTGTAGCATCCGTAGAGGCTCTCGTAGAGATCCGTAGAGGCTTGTAGATGATTCCTTCTACGCTTGAACTTGGTCCGATCGATGCTTAGAAAATTGTAACTGAATGACCAGCGCTATGGTTTTGTCAAACAAAAGTGTCAATGATTGAGCCGGTTCATAATCAATTCTGTGATATATCTCAGGACCGTAGCGCGAACCACGCATGGATTTACCTCCTCTCACGGGGCTGTCACTATCCCGAATAGAATATCCAAAGGATATAAAAGTTTTAGGGATAACGGGTAACTAGCCCCTTACGTGGGGGTGTATTGTGCGGGATAAATAAATATAGTCGTCTGGTTTATTGCTAGGCGATGGATTAGCTAGATAAAATGCTTGGACGATCATTGAAGGTTGTGGCTTGATCGGCTCTAGTTTTAAGACATTCGATACCTACTCTGTAAATTAAATAGGTAATTTTTCGTTAGTAGATAAGTTCATATGAGCTTTCCAACTCTGGGTCGCCTACATGGCATAGCTCTGTCGTAACTGAATGATTTTATAACTAGGATTTACCATTTAACATGCACTCCTTAATGATAGCAGAATCTTGGATTATAGCAGTCTATCTAAAAGTATGAAAACTGTTGAAATGAAGATCAATGTCCACAAAAAGCTAAAAACCCGCTCTCGCTCTGGTTCTTTTAAAAATCCCGCTTAATCTTTTCAAATAAGTAGAGCTTTTACTTTTCAAAAATGCCTCCACTTCTTGCCCTTAAAGATAAACAATTTGTGTTCATTATCTTTTTACAAAGAGAAAGTGATCAACCGACATTCTTGCAAACTCATCTCTACGGCAATTTGAAGTTAGTCAAGCTAAAAGCGAGCTAGCTACTATCAACTTAGCTCGCTTTTTGCTGTGAAAGAACTAGTCTCCAACTACGTAGAGCCGTGACGGACGAAGCAACTTTAAACAGGTTAAACAGCAGAAGTTAGAGAGCAATTTACGTAAAATAGTTATAAGTACTTCGCACTTAGATATTTCTGCAGGTAGGTACTGCGTCCGTTGCTATATAATTGAAAGGAAGTAAGTAAATAATTCGTCGAACGTTTAGGGTTTATTTCAAAATACAAATAAATATTTGTCTTATGACATCACTGTACACTGTGCCTACAACTAAAACAGGATTCTAAAAGTAGCACATTGACTGCGGCTCACCCTTAAAAAAACATTGAAGATCAGTGGATTGATCAAGGGCAAGGATTAAAGTAAAGCCCTATCCTGAGGGTCTGATTCATCGGTGAGCCGGCACAGTTGATCCATTGGCGAAACAGTCGAGTCTCAATCGCTGGCGGATTTTTTACATCGGTTTCGTGTAGCTTTTCCATTCACCTTTTTTTTTGGCAGGGTCGCTAGCGTACCAACGGATTCACTCGCCTATTAGGTACAGCTAAAACAAAAACTACGAAGAATAGAGCTCGTTTGTAGAATGAATAGTAAATAGGTACCTACCTACCTATTGTGTCAAAATAAACTCGCAGATTCAGCATTTCTTGCTGCACGAACAATACAAAGCAAAACAAAGCGGTTAGTAATTAAGATGCGACTCACAAGAAATCAGATTACAAGCGCAGGCGGTTGACAGGAACGCGATAACCGGGACCTGACGAGGAAATATAGCTCCTACTGCTGGTATATTTGTTGAACACTGTTTGTTGATTTGCTTACTAGATCCATGCGTTGTTTTAGATACCGATACGTGCTATTTTGGCTTACACTTTTTGGGTGATGGACAGTGGCGTAGCCAAGGGCCCTGGTGCAAAATAAACTGGGGCCCTAACTGAACGGTTTAGATTTTATCAAGTCAAAATATGCAGGGTGTGGCAAAAGGTAAACGTATTTTGAATTATTGTAAAAACTTACGATTTGATTCGTCATTGGGCTGACTGTAGTAACTTTTTTTCAAAAATAAAAAATGCAGTTGTTTTTTTTTCAAAATAATCATACTTACCTTTAGTTTTCTAAGACCAAAACTTCACGGACTCTTGGGCTCTGACTCAAGAGTCCGACGGCTCCTTGAGCTTGGAGTCCGGGTGCACAGCCTAGCCCTCCGGTAGCTACGCTACTGGTGATGGATGCCAAATAGGTACGTGAAGCCCAACCCATCAACGGGAATCTGTAGATTACTGTTTCTCCAAACTATAATGGAAAGAACAAAGCAACAATATTTCCTAAGCACCAATTGAAAGTATACAGAATTTCTAAATTCTCCCAGCCCACTAATTCCAACAACTCAACCACAAACTCGGTCCTCAGAGATCCAAAAGCTGTTTAATCTTAAACAAACGCTTATTATCTCACTAGGCGAAGCAATTTTACTGATAACTAAACAGACCTGCAAGTGTCATACTGCAATTGTATAGAAAGCAGGTTTTCAACACATGAAAAAGATTAAAAACCCCGAAATACCTACTCAAAAAGATTTCTAGCAAGTCGACAAAGAATTTATCTAAAACCTATTTAAATAGATTCTGATAAAGCAGGTTTTTTAAGTGCGGGGCAAGTTTTTTCATCTCAAACCATGTCTCATCAACAATAGTGTACCGTAAGTAAGTAAGTTTGTATGAGTCAGTGACCAACTCTGGTGACGTGTCCCGTCCACCTACATAGTTCACCTGTCCTACTAAGGGTAGCATATTAATTGCCGAGAACAGCAGAACGAGTGCAAAAACTGAAACTAATGTCTTCTTCCAAATTATGAATTCGTCTCTTGTCGGTGTAACTGACGCATCCTTCTCCACTTAATTTTTATTACCATTTTCTCCACTTATGTTAATTCCAGGGTAGCCTCTTTGACCTGTTTATACGATATGACAGAAATCTTCTCCAGTCTCCTAATGATAATTCTAATAAAACAGTTAACCTCCTAAAACTAATAATGTAAAAAAGAGCTTGACCTGACTGACTCATCATCGCCGAGCCGAAACGGAGAGTGGAGAGTAGCTTCCTTTTATATCATGGACATCCACATCCACTAATGCGGGATTTTTTGAAATTCAACCCCCATAGGGTTGAAAAGGGGTGAAAACGTTTGTATGAAACTTTTCAATGCGTCGAGCGATTTGCTTGAAACTCGGAGTGAATAGGTACCTACTAATAATAAAAAATAAATGGACACGTATTTCAGGGGTTTTCAAAACAACCTTCAAAAAGGGTGAAACGGAGATCAAAATTTCATATTTTTTAATAGCGATATTAATACTTATTAGTACTATTTATTTAGTGCACGAAAGAAGCCTCTTTAAGGCGCACGCACTTAAAATCTTTTCACCACACTGGTTCGAAAGATCTGGAAGAAGAAATACTTATAATGGCAAAACAACGTTTGCCGCGGGTCAGCTAGTTATTTATAATTTTTATGCATAGCAGTGATTCTCAAAGAGCAACGCTAGCATGAAAACTGCGGTTAGAGCCTGTTTATAAAACAAATGCGTCGTAAGTGTCGTCCGGGGAGCAGTTTGTTTTTTAAGTCACCCCAACGTGAAATTGTGAGGAATGTCGACGATGCGACGTAATTATTATAGGAGAGACTCGCGGCTTTTCTCACGAATTACTTTTTCTTTCCGGAGTTTTAGATAAAACTGTAGTGAGTTCAGTGGTTAATAAATTACACAAAAACAGTAAGTATGCCTACACGGTTAGCACGATTGAATTTACACCGAACATGTAAATTTTTGGGCATTTTTTTATATTATTTGCTGTATGAGATTAATATGGTCACTGGTGTAAAACCGTGGAGTGGGGATTAAATTAAATGGGTTAGATCTAAGAATTCTGGGTTGTCCAAAAGTCCATTGTTGGGTTGAAAACCACACCAGTTCGAAAGAACGAGTGACACGACAAGAAGAATAATATTGAAAAACTCGCAAGCTTAACCTAGTTCAAAGACGAATAAGACCGAAAAGTTTAGCAGGAGCGATTAGCAAGTGGTGAAATGTAAGTGACCGATATACTCGTACTATCAGCCGAACTTGCGTAGATCAGATTGTAGGTACTATTTGGGAGTCCGCATTTATCCCGTACAATCACAATACATAAATAACACCTTTATCTTACATCTGCATCACAACTCCATTACAAGCAAAGTGCCTGTTACAGTTGTAAAGGAAATACAATGGGTTTTTGAGGGTATAACTTAACACATCTAAGGGTTGCCTGGAAGAGATTGCGCATTATAAAAGGTGCTCATTGTATTTTGTTATTTCAAGCAGCATCAAAATAATTTTCGTTCATTCACAAAACACACACTCAAAAACACGCAAAAATTCCATAATGATGCAGTGTGACAATTGCAAACCAAATACCTACCTAGGACTTAGGAAACCTCCTGTAGCTGCTATCTCTATAAATTTTCTAGGTGGTAATTGCGAGATATAGCATTCTGGTTCATTGGGTAATTTATTCTGCAAAGACGGGCTAGTCGGAGTTTGCAAGAAACAAAACTAATGGTGACGGCAACACGAGATCAGCGTGGCGCAAATGAAATTTTTTAGCGTCTTTGGTCATCACTCGTATGTCTCATTCGCTGATTATTTCCTAGAGATAGGCTGTTGAAACATTAAAGAATTATTGAGATGAGAAGAGGCACATTATTTAGAAAATAATGCCACCTAGCGGTCATCCATCTAGGTAGGTACTTGCAGACAGCTTAGCATATGCATAACTTTGATTCGAATATCTAAAACGACTGAGAAAGCTACACCGTCGATGTTACGCTCTGCCTTTCTTTCTCTCCAGGCAAATTGATCTTAAGCTATTTGTTCAGATTTTATTTTGAACTGGTTAATAAGTATTGGTCGCCATCTCTTAAAACTTGTCCAATATAATAATTTACGAGCTGAAACCGGGCGGGGACGCAATTAGCTGTCCCGTAACGAAAGCGTCAAATAATATCATTTTGTGATTAATGTAGATTAATATGGCGTTGTTTACAATTTGTGATTAACACGGAATCAAAATTCAGGATAAACATTACAGATTTCATAGAACTTGAGGGAAATCTATTTTCAAATAGATTAAAATATTTAATCTGATTAATAAACAGATTATTTTTGCATTTGTTAGCGATTTTGTACCTATTTAGTAAAACTTTTTGGTGATACCTAGGTAAATACTCCTTGGTCCAAGTCAGTAGTAAAGTCATATAAAACCAAGAAGTGAAGTGATAGAGAAGATGAAGAAGACTGACCTAAGATGTTACCGATTGGGCGGTATAGTCGCTCAGCGACAAAGCCCTTTTCTTTTATGTTTAGATAAATAAATAAATAAAATAAATAATTTTCTCTATATAGGATGAAAAAGGTACCATGCTAAATCTATGAGTAAAGTAATGTTTTGGCAGTGACAAGTGGTGAGTGCAATTGTTTAAAAATGTTGTCGAGCAAAGATCATTGTAAATTGGAAAATGGAAAATGAAACCATTCTAATGTGATTAAACTTGTTTCTCTATTACATTTATTTATAAGTTTTTCCACAAATATTTGATTTAACACCCGGTTCTCTAGTAGTAGAAAATAATTGATAAAACGAAAGTGTATTGCTTAATTTGGATGTTATTGCTTTAGCGGTATTTCAGTAATTTAGTGGGTATTCGTAGAGCCTCTACGTCGTAGAGTCTTAATTTTTCTATGCAAAATAGAACAGCCTTGACAAAAAAAAATTCTTTTTGATAATGATTACCTATAGGTTCTCTATTAGGATCTGAAATAAAAACAGGTAAGGCCTAAGCGTGATTGTATAATGTTTGTACTAGACATAGATAAAAAAAAACACTACAAATACCTATTAAACTTTACAAATAATGTGCTATTAATTTAGTCTCGAAGTGTGACTTTGAGACTCCAATACTCCAAAATACATTAGTAGGAAAAAACCTAAAGGTGTAAGTCTAGCGAGCTAGCTCACAGCAAATTACATTTGACACAGTTGAAGTGGCAATTACGAAAGAACGACGGAAGAGGGCAGCGCTCGCCACTTCCTTCCTCAGATAGTACCGATGTCACAATTAGAGGGTAGTTTGAAATTACGCCGAGGTAGTTTCTTGTTCATTTGAACTATTAAAATATAAGAAAATATTTTTTAAAACGTGAAACAAGAACACAAATGCATTCCACAGTACAAATGTTTTATCATCATCATAATGTCAGCCATCTTGTGTCCACAGCTGAACATAGGCCTCCCCCATCGATATCCACAGGTTCTTATGAGTCAATGGCCAACTCTGATGACGGAGTTTTTAAGCCGCCCTAAGGCCACCGTCATGGCTTAACGACGTAAATAGCCGGGACCGACAATTTTACGTGCCCTCCGTCAGTGGCGGCGTAAGGGGGGGGCGTGGGGGGCGGTCCGCCCCGGGTGCCAGGCTCCAGGGGGGTGCCACCCGTGATGATAACTCACTCGATTAACCAGTAATCAAAATAGTATTTTATTATGAGTTTTGGATTAATCAAATTTAATAGAGTTTTGAATCGTGGCACTATTAATAAATTATTAAATTCTATTTTCAATTATTTGATTCAAAATATTTATAATTTAGGTAACTAGAAATTTTAATGAAAATTTTGGTGATAATTGTTCGTTCGCGCTTTGCTAAATAAGTTCACAGGGTTACGTGTCCTATTGCTCCTAAAATAAGATCTTGTTTGAAATAACCACTATATTACCTACTTAGGGCTAGTTTCTTTTCGATAGAAGGAAGGACTAGGTACTTAGTACGGATATTTTCTTTCATTAGGTTCATTCATTCCAATTGATTTTGATGTATCTTTCTAATCTGATTGATTGTCTGTCTGTTTTTCTATTGTCGCGTCGCATCACAGTAGTCGAACGAAATTGCAAGTTACATACGAACTAATACGAACCTAATACCTAACAAAGTCCTAAACTAAGACATTGGTTGGAGTGTGGTGTGATAGTTGATAGGTGTACTGAACCACCTTGGTAGCCGCCAGCATTTCTTCCCAAGTGGCGGCTCAGTGGACGACTTTAGATCTTTTAAAATTCATAATAAAATGGGTCTATTCAGAGACCGTACCCAATTTGGCTCTAAGCTTAAGAATGTTTTTAACAATTTGTGTTTCGGTGGCCACGTGCGAGAGAAGTTTCTCCAAATTAAAATTTATTAAATCATACCTAAGGTCCACGATGGGCCAAACGAGACTCACCAATCTGTCCATTTTGTCTATTGAAAAGGACCGGAAAATAAATTTCGACAATGTAATCGAACACTTTAGTACATTGAAGTCACGTAAGCACGTTTAGTTTTTTTTTTTGGCTTGGGGGGTGCCCAATGGAAATCCGCCCCGGGTGCCAAGCCATGCTACGCCGCCACTGCCCTCCGTAGCACGGAAGCTCTCAGATGAAGATGCCACTGGCGGTCACCCATCCACTTACGGACCGTTTAGAACGTTGCTTAACTTCGACGATCTATCAAGAACGACTCAGCAAGCACGACCACGAGCGCTTCCATGACTCTGTTTTTACTCCGTTCAATCAACTAACAAAAATCATACTTTCAAGACCTAAGAAAAAAGATTATTTAGGCATAGAAACTAAAATGCAGTAAAGAGTTCTTGTACCAAAAATGTTTACTTACTGCATTTTAGTTAGTTATTATGAAAGGCATTATTTCGCCAACAGTAGGTACCTAAGTTTGGGATATTTTGTGGCAAATTTCAAACTGCACCTCAGTATTCGTAAAGTTTTAGCTCCTACGAATTCCTGCACGTGTTACTAAGAGCAGATTTTGTCGACACAAGACACAGGCATTCAGGCATACTGTGTACTTTGGTATGCGGGTGGAATGGCCGCCATGACAGTTTGCAATTACGTGGCAAACAAAATGGCGGGAACGATGGTGTATTTGATTTGATGAGATGTGATTGGCTGAATTGAATTACGGTTCGATTAGCATCTTGATCTTGAAAGGTGTGCTCGAGTTTAATATTTACTTTATTAAACTCAGTAAACGTGCCACTTCTATACTTATACGAATGCGTCTGGGGCACTCATGTACCCCAGCACATTTATCGAAGATGAAAATCATTTCTGAACCGACCTGCACTTGTGGAGATGAATTTGGAGATACAAATCATATATTCTTTGCTTGTCCACACCATGCCTCTTTCTTTTGTGATCTCTTATCTTGTAATGTTCCTCTTCCAACCAATATTACTGTACTTCTTTCTTCTTTAGATTCAAATATTTATAATTGTCTAGCTTCTTTTATTTGTAACAATAATATTAATATTTAATTTAACATATTTTTACATTACTTATTCTATTAATATTTAGTTATAATTCCTACCTGTATCCACTACCTCTCCTGACCCCGTCCTAGTCCGCGGTATTTCATAACTTTTGTTTCCTTAATTTTTACAATGAAAAATGGCGCATGCACACTTTTTGCGAAGCCAAAAAAAATAAAAAAAATATTTACTTTATCTGAACCAGAGATATGATAAACTACTATGTAGATCTGAACTTAATTAATGAATCCAGTGGATTTCCACTTACTTGTATTTTCTTGAATCTAATTAATTAGGTAAGTACCTATATACCTAAAACTGAAAATTCAAGCAATATTGTGATCCGATCAGCTTCAATAAATAAAATAAAATTAGACAGTAGGTTAAAATCGTGGTTAAAACTGACAAGACAAAGTTTAAAAAATTAAGAAAATGAAAACTTTATCTCTGCATTTTTAAACATTTTAGTAAAATAAACTCCGAAGACCCGCATTGCCTGCATATAAAATGATCTACAAAACTCAATAAAAGACTTGTTGTCTCCCAAGTAAACTAAGTTTCCGCAACTTTTTAGCAACTTACGACAAAACTAATTTCGCTGCAAACTTTGTAGTGTGAACGCGTCCTTACATGACTTGCCTTTATAAAGTTCAGTTAAAGAGGGTTTATACGAGCAACTGTTAATGCAACAGTTGCTTGTTTCGTAGAGATCATGAATGCTCTCTCTTACAAAAATTAAATTTATAGACCCTTACTAATAAACTTGACATAAAGTTAAGTCATGCATAAACTAAAAATTTATATGGTTATTCATGACATAAATTTATGTCAAGTTTATTAGTAAGAGGGAAAGTGTGTAAGTACTTACTTACATTATATTGATTGTGAATGAAATGGATGTATGTACAGCGCTGAAATATTATTGAAAGTGCCTAAGATTCTAAATACTTTCTACAGAAATTAATGCAGAGAAATTAAAAGGCTTACTATTATAATGCTATTGTCAAAATATTAACAAAAGAAAATAATTTAGTCCGACCTCCGACCTCCGACAATCATGCAAGACTTTTTTCCATAGCTAGTAGTAGAGCAAAATTGCTTATTATTGCCCAATATCGTTTGCATGGTCGCTCCGGAAGCAGCGGGGTGATTAAGTGACTTGCATCGTAGTCTTGAAACTGATTTTGCGAAGCATTCGCTTGTCAAATTGTTTGCGATCGGTCCTCCGGCTGTGCCTTAGAGAATGAGACATTGCTATTGATTGAATTGAACTTCCGAGCCTTCCCTGATGTTATTGGAGCAATATTGAAACTGACGAAGATGCAAGAGTATACAATCTTATAGAGTGAATAAATACTCCATTTTCTACCTCAAGTAATATTATAATAGTATATTTAGTCTTGTACCTATTTATATATCGATTAGATACATATCTTAAATACTTATACAAACTTTTCTCCATTGTCATTAATTTCGACAACCTCTATAGCGCGGTGGGCGAAGGCCCGTGTGCGACGCAAAAGGTTGCGGGTTCGATCCCGCGGCGGGACTAATATTTGTATGATCTACACTACTACCCATAACACAAGCTCTGCTTACTTTGGGGCTAGATGATGCTGTGTGAAAAGTCCAGCATTATTTATTTATTTATTTATATTTATTTATTTCTTCAATTTTTTTTCATGTAAAGGTTTCCTAGATTTACGAGTATTTTTTTTGTATAACAATATGATAATTTTATGAACATAACGTAAAAAATACTAAAAAAGTGCAATTACTTAGCGCATTTTAAATATTATTTTACTTAGTCGGTTTTCTTGATTCTTGAAGCTACCTATTAGTAAAAAATTTATGTGTACGAGCGAGCGGAGTTTGAAAAAAATCGGATTGAAAATAGAGTAAAAATACGCTAAAAATCACATCGGAGGAAAAATTTGAAATCTTCGTATCCTTGAACTGTTTTCAATCAAGCTAACGTTTGGAGCGCGTAAATTGCGCCTTATTTCGTCCTCGCCTCCGTAATGGCGGCGGAGTGTCGGCAAATACACGAGCCATGGGCGCACCCAGGGTACTAATGGGGCAAACACACACTTAGGCCTTTAGTTACGTCTATACTTATACATCTGGCAACATATGCTTACGGGGATGCTGGCTGTATCTAGGAATTAAAGATGGAATTAGTTGCGCAAACTACAAATTATCCTTCTGCCATGTACTCATGCCAAATAAAAGTAACCGTTTGCCACTGCATAGGTTGATACTGGGGGCAGACAGTAATACATTCTAGAACACTATGGTCAACCTGGTTGACCGGGCAAACACCACTGCAGGGGCTGCCGTCTGCTACTGCGTGGGGGGTCAGATAGTAATATATCAGGTCCTCTTATGTTTTCAAAATTCCATAAAGTTTGAAAGTTCAGGATCAAGTTGCCAAAAGGCAACAAAGGAAAGGCCCACGCCTTTCCTTCTATTATGATTTTAGCATCCAGTCGCGGATGATGATTCTTTGAGACACAGCGACTATAACCATTTTTTTTGTTAAAAATGCCACCCTTTTCCACCCTTATCATCCTTAAGTACGCCCTACAACCCTCACACGGTAAATATCTGAGCTTTTAACGTATTTGAATAAGTCCTCCTTGGTGCTCTATGGTGGAGCTCCAAATAGTTTCTTTGGTCCCGTTTATCGAGATTTGCCGGCATCCGATCGAAGGGATTATGGCTTGAACATTGGAATTCTGGTTATTTATAGACCAATTTTCTATTTCCCATAAAGTCTGTACGAAAAATGTTAATGATTATACAGGTTGAGGCGAATTTCAGGTAAAGTACCTTGCATTTGTGCAACTAAGTGAATCTGCAATAGGTATATAAAAAGTTCTTAGAGAATGACTACCGTGCCTTGGGGATTTTAGTTAGGTAAGTACCTTTCTTTTGCAGTTAGAAGGTCTATACCTTCTAACTACAAAAGAAAGGTACTGCCTCTATGGCATGGAGTGGATATAATTTTAGTGGAGTGAGTATGGAACAGCTAAAGGTGGTCATTCATTTTGGGCCCAAAACTCATAAGTGTCGACCAACAGAAAAAAAGGTGTCACCACTATTAAGGAAGTCAATCAGAGTATTTTTCAATATGGCACTAAGTCTCTAAGTCAACTACTTTGCAAATGATTTTGTAAGTCAAAACATTGACGACCTCTGTGGCGCAGTGGGCGAAGGTCCGCCTGCGATGCAGAAGGTTGCGGGTTCGATCCCCGCCGCGGGACAAATGTTTGTATGACCTACAGATATTTGTCTCGGGTCTGGGTGTTTCTATGTATAATATGTATGTATTTACAAACAAAAATAGTTTATCAGTCATCTAGTACCCATACCACAAGCTCAAGCTTACTTTGGGGCTAGATGATGCTGTGTGAAAAGTCCAGCATTATTTATTTATTTTATTTTATTCTATTGATTGCTAACAGTTAGCTGTCAAACTTTTATGTGGAAAAGAGTCGTAGCTCTTCCCTACGAATGTCCGTTGTAGATACCGGGGTTAGAGACTTGGTGCCATACTGAAAAATACTCGGATTGACATTCCCAATAGTGGTAAGGCCTTTTTTTCATTGGTCGGCACTTTCGACTTTTGGGCCCAGCCTTGTATAGAGTGTGAATGGCCTCCTTTCTAGTTAACAAAGGTACATAAAGCAGAATTTGTGCCCAAAAGTAGCACATACAACATTGCAAGCCGCATTGTAATTATTACTGTCTGGGTGGGTTAGCATGAGTTTTTTATGTGGGATACTGTTCAGCGGCGTTACAGTAACATTTAGTTTTGAGGGGCCCAGAACCCGGCCACGAGATATTCAGCGTACCTACAGTCTTTTGAAAATTTAGTAAATACTTTATTTCTTGCAACGTGCGACTCAAAGTTATTAATTTGACGACCTCTGTGGCGCAGTGGGCGAAGGCCCACCTGCTACGCAAAAGGTTGCGGGCTCGATCCCCGCCGCGGGACCAATGTTTGTATGATCTACAAATATTTGTCTCGGGTCTGGCATTATTCTCTGTCCAGCATTATTTATTTATTTATTTATTATTTATTACATTGTGGCTAGATGTGAAAAGTCCAGCATTATTTATTTATTTACTAGCTGCGCTCCCGCGGTGTGACCCGCGGTCCCTCGGGATTTATTAATTTTCTCGGGATAAAAAGTAGCCTATGTCCTTCCCTGGAATACAACCTTTAACTATACCAAATTTCAGCTTATTCTGTTCAGCGGTTTGGGCGTAACAAATAGACAGACAGACAGACAGATAGACAGACAGACAGAGTTACATTCACATTTATAATATTAGTATGGAAGTATGGATTTATTTAATACTCGTAGCAGTTAACACGAAGTTTGCCATTTCGCACAATATTTTTGCGCCATGGAAAACCGACTTGTGCTAGCTCTTGCCTATAAACTTGCAAAAGGTGCAAGCATTCTAGTTTGTGACGTTTATACTCGCCGCGGCTGAATATTTCGCGCTGGTGTGGACGTGGCTTAAATGTAAATAGACCCGAGTAATGTGACCATTGTAAACAGGAAACAAACGATGGAAATTCATCTTGAATATACCTTCCTTTTAAAGCGGCTGTTACACAAGGAGAGTTTCTCGCACGCGAGCGGCGATTTCTTCTAGGCAATAATGGTCGCAAGAAACTCTCCTTGTGTAACAGCCGCTTTAGTTTCGATCACATATCTCATTTAAGCCATTGTCCTGCGTCTTAAACGCCATTGACATGATACCATTCTTGCATGTTGCTTTCTCCAACTCCACGGAGCAAGCGAGCAAGAGCTAATATCAAAAGTCAAAGTCAAAAATCATTTATTCAGTAGGACTGCTGTGATCACTTTGAAACGTCTTAAAACTAGGTGATTCTACTCCTGTTACTTCGCGACCAAGTATTATGTTAGAGAGGCAAAAATGGTATACCTGAATGGTATCATGAAAATTGCGTTTTAGTTTACTACATATATCCGGACAGTAGTATTTAAAAAGGCAAAGATCGATCTTCTTAGGATTAGGAACTATTTCTTATGAACTTGAAGATTACATTGTAGCTAATAATTTTAGATGGCTTTTCTGTATCTTCGTTAGCCTATTATTTTAATATTTCATTCTCTTTACCTCTGTTCTTTTTATAATTATCTTTAAAACTGCGCAACTTAAAACACTGCAACAAAAAGCTTTCAAAAGCTTCGATTAAAGCACCAATTAATTTACGCGAAGCACATTAACCCAGTGACTTTGATCCGTAAGTGACTTTGATAGAGCATTCTGCTATTTGTACACTTTGAGTTGCTAAGGAATTATAACCGTCCAATGACTGCCGGTACACTACGGAAAATTGAATTAGGCATCAGTGTTGCCAACCCCAAATCAGTGAAAAACTGCATGCGTAGGAAAAACTGTAGAAAACCTAGATAACGTAAGAAGATCTGCAGTTAAAACTGAGGAGTTGGCTACATCGAACTATTAACTTCACGATTGAGTTTAAGGCTGTTGTAACCTAAAATGGCAAACTTTTAAAACTTCTGCAAAATGAAATGCTTAGCTTGTACTGTTATATACAGGATGGAGTTTAAGGCTGTTGTAACCTAAAATGGCAAACTTTTAAAACTTCTGCAAAATGAAATGCTTAGCTTGTACTGTTATATACAGGATGGAGTTTAAGGCTGTTGTAACCTAAAATGGCAAACTTTTAAAACTTCTGCAAAATGAAATGCTTAGCTTGTACTGTTATATACAGAATGGAGTTTAAGGCTGTTGTAACCCAAAATGGCAAACTTTTAAAACTTCTGCAAAATGAAATGCTTAGCTTGTACTGTTATATACAGGATGGAGTTTAAGGCTGTTGTAACCTAAAATGGCAAACTTTTAAAACTTCTGCAAAATGAAATGCTTAGCTTTTGCTGTTTTACTGTGTTTACAGGATGTAAAAAGACGTCTACCGAAGCCGAAAGGGCACAGCATCCCAACACACAACTAAATCCAAAAGGTTTTTCCGAAAAAAATCATTACATCATTCACGGAGAAAACAACGTTTGAAGATTACTGTTTGCGTATGTACTGCAATGGGCCCCTTTTTATCCGTAGATTGCTGGATTTTGAGTTTTAACTGTTTTATTCTTTTTAAATTACATTATTAGGTAGGTATGGTCTAGTAGTAAATATCCGGAAATAATATAAAATGACGTAGCTAAATAAAAAAATATTGCGTTTTTTTTAGTAGTAAATAAACAAAATTAACATAAAATGACGTGTTTAGAATTATGGTCTGATTGCAACCTCTCAGTTTTCGGTAGTAGTCTTTTTACATCCTGTATATACCGATATATGGAAACTATTTCAGAAATTCAGAATGGTTGTATCCCAAACATATCCACCGCTATTTTAGGTACAAAGGTTAGAGCCAAAATTTGAGTCGTACTCGTAATGTAGTTTCGTGCAAGGCAAGAAATCGGGCATTGCAAAATAGCAGTATTCATTTACACTACTACATCTACACTAATATTTTTATTTGTTTAAACTACTGGTCCGATTTAAATCTTTCACCATTAGAATCCTACAGTATCCCCAATGAACATAGGCTATATTTTAATTTGCTAACTTATTTTATTTTTTTTCTTTTCTTTTTTTTTCCTTCTCAATACCTACGCCTGTTAGAGTTAAACTTAACTTAAACTTAGGCTTTTGTTCTCATATAAGTGAATGTAATAATTCGTTATGGGAAATAAATGTCTATAATCGGTAGTTTGAAATAATTTCAATATCTGAAATAGAATATACCAGTATATGAAATATAATAAAGAATAATAAAGATAAAGATAATAATAAAGATATGAAAAAAAACTTATGTATGAAAGTTTATAAGAATTAGTTGCCAGCTTCTGAAAATAAGTTATTAAGGCTGTATTATTGTAGTAGATAATAGGTATATTGTTATACCTATTATCTATAGGTATAATAATATGTTATACCTTATATTGTATTGCTATTTTACAAATAGGACGCGTCGAATCGCTTCTCCGTGAACAGACCCTAAGTCGAACTGAATCTAACTAACAGAAACTAAGTCAGAATCATGATGATGACGACAGATTCTAATTAGGTAAAGCCCGATGAGTCACCACTTGTCCCAGAGCGGCATAATTAGTGCATTTTAACAAAGTTTTATTAAATTGCCTTGGCTATTGAATGCTGATTGGCTGATACGATTGAGCCGAGTTGGATTTTTACTGCAGAAGTTCATAAAATTTTATGCAATTTTTAATGTGGAAACTTCTGTTTTTTTTTTTACTTTTAAAGCAAAATGTTAACATTGAAATCGCTTTTCTTTTTAGGTATTAAATCTTTATAAACACATATAATATACAAGTATAGATAAATGAAACATAATAATCATCATCATCTCAGCCTCAAGACGTCCACAGCTGAACATGCATAGGCCTCCCCCATCGATTTCCAGAATGTTCTGTCGAATAGTGACTTGTCGAACTATGTTTTTTCGAAGTTATCGTAGTGTCAAAATTCAGTGGTACAATCCAGAGCGATCGATATTTTGCACCCAACGGTTCCCAATAATCGTCTTTCCATCAAGTGGGGGCCCGTTCTCTGCTGCGATTTCCGTAACAGATGTTAGAGGTACCTATTCACTGTCGACTACGCTGGCGGTAAGTGAGCCTTCTTGACAGATGTTTTGAGTCATCCCTTATATACAAATTATGATTATAGAGTAAAAACTACTTATGTCTAGCGCCTCTGTCTTCTGTCCATCTCTTTTAAGAAAAACATTATTTCACCATCCTACTCGGATAGGGTGCGGCGCCTCGTGCCCTCTTAATATATAATCAGCTGTTGCATACCATCGTTATTCAATCCCAAACTCGAAAGTAGCCGGCCGAAGTCTTCATCAAATATTAATTCGCATTTTTCGCCATTCATGCCCATCGTCTCAGCTTTGGGCTCGCTTGTAGCAGTTCATACGCTTTAGATACTTTACTCGTATCTCCATTGCAATTGAATGAACCTTTTGACTAGGGTTAGTTCGGCAGGGCTGGCTAGATGGCGTCTTTTGATATGATAATTTAAATTTAATGTTTTGTATACGGCGTGTACGGCGAGTGTACTGCGAATGTGTGAAGTTATCAGTGAATGCCGTGTGTATGACGTAAATGGCGCGTACTGCGTTGACATAAATACCTACCCAGGATCTTAGGGCATCTGATTTTATGGCAGGACGTCTTGGTTGATTCCAAATCGGTTTGGCAGTTGAGATAGTCTTATAATTAATGATGATGATGTTTTAATTGATATTTTATTGCTCCACTACTGATAGAACAAACAATCAATCAATTTCAAATCGTCAAGTAAACGCGTAAGTTCGTATGAGTTAGTAGTGAACTGTCGTAAAAAATACACTAAAAAATAATCAAAATGCTACTACAATACAAATACTTTAATTTCATTTTCTGTGCAGGTAAAATTATGCACTGTTTTTTAAAATGAGAATTTAACAGTGTCAATAATTGTAATTTAATTTTTCTTACAGTGTTTTTATTAATTTTTGACACGTGCGAAGCTGATGAACATAGAATACACTTTCCTGGCGTAAGTAAACATGGTATTATTGTAGGTCCTACCTACAATTTGCTCTACTTACTACAATATAACTCGTACCTATAGGTATGTTTGAAGTGAGCTAGTTCCGTTTGTGTTTCTTTCAGGAAGCCCGTGGTCGTTCAAACTCATCAGGTTCCGTGACTGGCTTCAAAGACAATGACCTTTGTGCGCCATACAACCCTCGCACTCCCAACTTTTCTAGTCCTGGAAGAAGAATCAGCAGTGTTAGTAAGTAAAGTCTTTACCTATACCTATTTACTTAAAATTTAGGCGCATTGTACCGTATGCATCGCATTTCAAATCATCTATGAAATCATTGAAAAAACTTTCACCCGCACCGTACGCCGTACACGCGGTGTGCGTATGAAGTGTGTTCTAGGTACGAGTATAATATGAATAGAACGCGCCAATTGACTTGTTTCGGCACATCGGTCAAGTTCTCCTACAATATAAAAATATCGTGTGATTGCTGATCTGATGATGAAGTCAGGAGCTGTTTAACTAAACTCCTCATAGTAAAATAGCGGTCTGGTGGTCTAGTGTTAGCCGCCCCGCCTTCCGATCGTAAGGTCGTGGGTTCTCGCAGAAGAAAAAGAAGAAAATATCCATGTTTGGGCTCACTTCAATCAGTAAAGCACAGTAGTATACCCACAAGAACTTGTATTGAAAAATATAGACTGAACATGAACAACTGGGTTTTGATTAGTTTTGAAAAAGAACGAGTTGAAGGGGCGCAGCTGGTTCTCCCACAGTAAAAACCATAAAATGTTTTTGCAGAATGCTATGAGTATATCTGGCAGATGAAAGTCAGATCAGACAGGGCTACAAGAAAACAAAAATGTAAGTGAATTTTAACTACCTACCTTATCAAGCGCTAATGTCGTTGATAAATCAATGGACCTGTATCATTGTTTATAATAACATTATCCATAAAAAATATATAGCCAATACCTACGTACGAAGCTGTCTAAGCTGTGGGTTTCCTCACGATTTTATCCGTCATCACAGTTTAGTAACCAATGTTTACTGTTGGCAGGTGACAGGTCAAACAATCCAGAACGACCAGTTAAGCAGATCTTAGGAGGCATAATCTCTTTGCGCGGGGAATTCCCTAATATGGTAAGAAATTCAATATACTTATTAGTGATTTCTTATTGGCAGGCAGGAGTCGATCGAGTGACGGACATATGAAGGATGCCGTTCTCTATGTAATTGGTGGGTATCGCCCACCAGCAGGGGAGTTTCCCAACATGGTGAGAGATAATAGACTATAATTTTTATCATTATGGTTTAAATGTTTTCTAAAATGCACCTTCAGACCGAACCTTCTCCTTCTCCTTCACCTTCTCTGCTCTCCCAAAGACCCCACTATCCTCCCCCCTAGTGAGGTAGTTGGGTTGTTGGTAATAAACCTTAAATTCTGTGTGAGTACATTTTATATATAGCATAATACTTATAATGGTTTTCGACTTGTATGTTTCCTTTCGCATGTTTGTTTTGAGTTTTGAGAAGTCAGAGTAGGTATAATCTCTACGAGTACTCTTACTTCTAAAAATAAATGATACTTAGATAAATGAACCTACTCGAAAATAATATTAGTCTTCTGAATTGTTACGTATCTTATCATCCGTGAAAGTAACCTTCATACTTAGGGCTTAAAATGTCGAGCATTTAAAACTCCATTGCTGACCGGGATTCAAACACAGTATCTCCAGATCACCAGAGAATAAGGACTCACATGCTGTACGTAATATAAGTAGGTTGTGTTAGGGATCAACGAAGTACTATACTCTAACACAGTCCTAAAAACGAAACGAAACAAGATCAGGACTGTATCCCCAAGGCACGGTAGAAATTATCTCAGATCAAGTTACTTAAGATCCTTTGAAGATACACCGTTCAAGCGGTGTCATCCACAAAACAATCCATTTACCCTACATCAGTTATACAGTTCTAAGCGGCACAAAACCATCTCTTTTTCACACCTTATTGGTTCATTATCTTTGTACCAGGGTGCCTTAGGCTGGAAGGTGATAACAGGAGGCTGGGTGTTCATGTGTGGCAGTTCCCTCATCAGCCCAAAATTTGTGCTGACCGCTGCTCACTGCACGTACGCCTCAGATTCAAATTTAGTGGATTCCGAGCCAAAAATCGTCAGGCTTGGAGAAAGAACTCTTTTGGATTCTGTAAGTACCTATGTATAAATGCATTTCAGCTACACTTAAATGATCAGCTACACTGCAAGTTCGTATGAGTTAATCGCGAACTCTGGTGGGAGTTGTGTACAAACGTTTGAGTTTGAAGTTTGAGAAACTCCTCAGAGTACGAGCTTAAAGCCAGGACTGACTATTTAATGTGCCCCCTGAAGCACAGAAGCACTCAGATGCTATTTCCACTAGCAGCCATTCGACCACTTCGACAATTATAGTGGAAGCTCTTGGTCTTTCCCGAAGGGGTAGGCAGAGGAGACCACGGATCTCCACTTGCTACGATCCTGACACACAACCTTCGCCTCATTTCTCATACCATGCTCTCCGTTTAGGGTACTTTATGTACGTTTGTATTATGAACGTATAAAATGCGATATAACTAAATAAGCACTGTGATAAATTCTAATATGTTTTTCCAGTCTTATACCAACGGTGATAAACCAAATGACGCAACCATTATAAGAATCATTGTACATCCAAGCTACAGACCGCCAAAGCAATACTTCGACATAGCTCTTATGGAACTTGGAACAGAGGTGAAATTCTCAAGAGACATCCAACCGGTCTGCTTATGGACTGAGCCCGAGGTCTTGAAGTACGGAAGGCGTGCTGAAATTGCTGGATGGGGGGTGGTGAAATCAGGTAACTACTGTTCTCTTATAAAACACATTCTGCTCATATCATGTATGCATCTAAAATGTTGTGAATGTTGTCTATAATTTACAAGATACAATGACATTACATTTGTATATCGCAAAATGCAAAGCTAGCATAATCTATCTTGATGTCTGTCGCTATCTAGTGTTGGTTTAAAAACAACTCTCTTAATGAAAAACGCTACAAAGTTAAATAAGTGCTAATAGCTTTAAATGCCTACTCGACCACATGGTTTCCAATCGGTCAATGAACTCTCATTCACTTTTTCAGGATCACGCGACACGTCGAATCATTTGTTAGCAGCAAAAGTGGATATTTTAGAAACAGAGCAATGCAACAAGCTACTGATGCCTAACTGCAATAGAAATTGGTGCGGGTTACGTGATCAAATCTGCGCTGGGAAGCTGAAAGGTGGAGTTGATTCTTGCCAGGTAGGGATCTATAATAATCTTTCTTTCCTGCCGAGCGCTTGTGCATCGTGTCAACGAAGGTTCGTTGATACACATGCACAAGGGAAGCCTCTCTTCCGATTTAGGTGTGTTTCTTTTAGTTCTCTTACTTTCGTATCGCGCGCATATGGGAGGTGTCAGCAAGTCATCCATGAAACCGTCAAAAAATAACACCATTCGGCCAGATTTGTTCCTTCAGAATGACTTCCATCCATGATACCATGAACAACATTATTTGTGAAAGAGCTGCTTTTGCTTAACTACAAATTAAATTTTTCCTCTATTCTCTCTATTATAGATTTAGGGTGGTCAATGGTAAGCCATATCTATCTCTACGAAAGACTTAGATTGGACTGAAAACCACTGGCGCCACTGAAAACCAGCGCTCCAACACTCTCGAGCTGTTGGAGCAAATGCTGAGGGGTAGCCGTATTTTCACCCACATAAAATTGTGTAGATTTAAGTACCTACGGCCTTACTAATAATCGTGGTATAAAGTTATTCCTGAGTGTAAACTGTCAAAATTTATGGTTATTTTTAGTTTATTCCGAGGAATAACTTTACACCACGTTTATTAGTATGGGCCCTATTGTGTAACTGTTGTATATGATGTGGAGAAAATAAAACTTTATTCTATTCTATTCTATTTTAGTCAATTTTTAGCTTTATCGATATAGTAAAAAAGTCGTTTTTCATTGATCTCAAATGTTTGTTGGTCACGGTACGGTAAGACAGGTTTCATAAGGGTATTTAGTTGTCCACCTGCATGCGCAATAGACGTAACAGGTCAATAATGATGATTTGGTTGTAGGGTGACTCAGGGGGTCCTCTTCAGGCCAAGATCCCGCTGCCCATCTCCGATGAGGGCAGCATGCACTACCTCATTGGAGTGACCTCCTTCGGGATTGGATGTGGCCTGCCTAACCTTCCTGGCGTGTATACCAGAGTCTCCAGCTTCGTTGACTGGATTGAGAAGATTGTTTGGAAGTGATATGAGTAGGAATGATTTTGATAAATTGGCTTACCTTACATTGTTTTTTTATTAATATTTTATCTTTCTAACTAAAATCAAAGCCAAGTTTGACTCAGTTCGAAAATCACCTTATAAGTTAGCATGACATTTTTTGAGATTTATGGGGCTAGCCAATCTCTCAGAAGGTATTTTTTTTCCAAATTAAAAATTTATGTCAAAACATTTTTTCAATCGGTTCAAAAATTGCTCAATACCTACACTGTTTAGTACCTCTGGATGCATTTATCATAATGGAACGCTCGACAATCATGATTCACTATCTCATTTGAGTTATCACATTAACAGGTCGTTAAAATATATTTAGCTTGATCTCTTTACGATTGATGTTTTGAAACATCAGCTTACAATAGGAAGACAGCTGGTTAACAGCCTAATACGAAACTGAATAGGAACACGACTGTATTTCCAAGGCACGGTAGACCTTTATGAGCATTCAAGATTATGTCTATCATAAATGTCAGCATAAAGTCTTATGGTGTGTTTCACAAATCGAAAATATCGAAATAAAGTCATGATTTTGTATTGTTATCAATACAATTGTCTATTACCGGCGCGGTCGGAGCCTGAAATTTTGGGGAGGGGTCACTATTCTATCTTCTTTACTTTATTAATAACGGCTTTTTTATTTTGTAAATTTTTAGAATATTTTTCGTTTTTTTGCGGGTAGGGGGGGGGGTCATGTCCCCTGTGATCATCCCCCCCGCCCTCAGAACGCGCCTGGTCTATTCTAACCACCGTTCATCTTCAAAGGATCTTGAATTCTTGAGCGATTACGTGGCTTGGGGATGCAGTGTGAGAATGTTTATATAGTAAACATAAACCATAGCTGGTAATACTATCTTCTATGAAAAAGTTCAAGTTTTATAAGCTACTTATCATCTTTAGCAGTTTCACAACGTAACGAGCGATCCATCAACAGCAACATGTGCTCACAGCCGTATAGAGTTGCTTGTGGACTAGACTTATAATAAAATGTACACATTTAACTCTAGCACCGGTTTTCTTCTCTCGTCCCTGAGATTATTCATAATATACTTTTGTCACTATATTTTTTCTCTACGCTTTTGGAACGAAGTTCCTTTCGGACAGTATAGAAAAAAAAGCGATCGATTTTACCGTCACGACCTATCGCTGTCTCCGGGGAATAAAGGGATAACTGCAAAAACACAACTTTACAGGAGAAGCAAAAAACATCACGTTGATGATTTCACATATTGTGCAAAATGTGAGCAAAATAAAAGATGCGCAGAGTGCGATAAGTGGTGCACAAGGTGCGTAAGATGTCAAAAATGTCAAAAGTACAAACTTTGTTCCAACCGAGTGTTTCACGACATTCACGTACTTTTTTTTAAAAGGGCTTGAATTATCAGTAAAACGGGTAAAACTTTATTCATTCTAAGACATCTAGTATACTTAAGGTTTCGAGATCAATTGAAGATCTGCGTATATCTATCGATATACGTACGGGTGAAGTACCTTTGGCTTTCTGAAAATCGGGAAAATCCAAAAATCATGTTTTGCGTTGGACGGTCTAAAATCTTCAAGTGCCTAAGTTCACACCTAAGTTAGTTCGTGGCAACCACAGTGGTGGCAACTCTAGTAACGAAACACACGATTTCCGGATAAAAATGTTGAAGCACCACACCACTCTACCAAGACAGCGTTCATGGTTAATGTAGATTGCTCCCAAGAAACACCAAACTTTCTTGTGCTAAAAGAGTGTGTATGAAGGAAAACATTGCATAGCGAACGGTGGTGTCGTGAAAATAAAAACGACAGCGCATTATTCATTCCTAAGCTTGCGTACTGGTTTATGGTCGCTTCAAGCTTTAGTAAAGCTGCGTGTAAGCTGACGCGGCGACTGTATTGAATATACGTTTGACCGTATCAATTTAATTCCTAAGCCGATTTAAGTTTTCACTTCAATCATTTATTTTTTTAAATGTTGTATAATGATTTTCAAGGAGAACAGACTTTCCACCAATCGCAGCGCAGCAACATCACGAATGGCCTAAGTTATAATCAATCAAGAAGCAATAATCAATTGAAAGGATAGTCTTTATCGATTTGCTCGGGATTTTCATAACAAAAAAAAACATTACATAAATATTTTTGAATTTACTTCTTGAACCCAATTCCAGAATTAAGTAAACGTCAATAATAAGGTGAAAAGTCCAAGAGCATTTAAAAATTAACGATTCCCGTCAAAATTGTGACATTACCTGCCAACCAGCCAATCACAGGATGAGCGGAGAAAAATGGCCGCCGTCAAAATACGGTAAACTAAGGGCAAACTCCTTTCAAATGTGATGGATGGTGTCAGCTTATGAATTAGAACAAGTAAGAAAATAAGCTTTTCTTGACTAGCATTTGTCCGTTGCTCCACACCTATGAAAAAAAAGTTACTCTGCTTTAAAGGTATTAACTGATATGAGAGTGATTTATTTGTAAATAATCCTACCCACATTATACATTAAACCACACCTCTTTGATTTCTTCACGTAGACCAATGGAAAATAACTTAATCTTTAGTAGCTAGAGTATCATTGACAACTGACATCTTATACGCTTCAAAATTTAAGTTTTTTTTGACGGTAGTTGAAGTATCAGCAGAACCTGTGGGGTGAGCGATAACTCCGCTCTATGAACACACAGACATAAGTATCTTGCTTGAATAATATACCTAGAGAAAAGGAAAATTACTTTTTTAATCTCATCTGGCTCTCAGTTGTCGAAAGAAGATGAATGAGTACCTATTCCTATACGAAAACAAAGTAAAATTAAATTAGAAATGATAAATTAATAATGACAATCATAATAAAATCATTTTGCATTTAACCTCTCTACGAATGAGGTTACGTTTTTCTAAAGATAAGGTCAAAAGATAGTGTCACAACGAAATAGGTTACAAATATTGAGCAAGGGAAACTAACTCGTAAAACTATATAACCTTAAAGATCTTTTTCAATTGTAGGTTACATCAAAGTGACCTATGGCGTAATGCACAGGGCGAGAATTGGTCCAAATTCAATTATTCGTCCATTATTCCGCAGAAGTTTGAAGTAGGGCCTTTGCACTTACGCCCCATTGACGTTGGTAGAGTATACTCAACTAATCGAATATAGATGTGAAACTTTCAAGGTAAACTAATACATCACTCTGTTACATCTAACACCATAACATAGTCATACAATTATTTTATGTGACAGGTATCGGAAACTATCGACCATGGTAACACAACACCTAGACCCGCAATATACGTCGGAGATAATGCAATTTCCCAAAGTGACATTGAAAGTACAAATTATTCTAATCTTACCTACACAGTTTAATTCTTTCCCAAGCTTCTAAGTATACTATGTTTTTAAAAAAACTAATTGCGTTTCTATGTGTCCTAGTATGAGTATTCTATGAACAAGCCATGATTCTATTTAATCCAACTTTGATACAAGCTTTTGTGTTAGAAGACAGTTAACTCGATTGATTATTGAAGGAAAGAGTCGAAAAAGGGCCAAGAAACATGGATACCCGACAATTGTTGTTAGTGGATGGCCAGTTCTCAAACGGTGAAGGAAAATATCGTAAGGATATGGGATATGTTGGCAACAGCATGCTACAGATGATTGCTGCGCGTATGGACTGTCCCATCCAGTATAAATGGATGCAGATTCCTTTGGGATCCTCGTAAGTAGGTTTTTAGAAAAAAAAAAATAGTTTTGTATAGTTTAATCTGTTTTAAATTTTTTAATTTGTTTGTATTAATGACTATGTAAATTTTTGATTGTATTCGATAGGTATTTTTAATTGACTGTGTGAATTTTTTTATGTGTTTTTATGTGGATTTTAATCTGAAATAAATGAGTTAATAATAATAATTGGCATGTTACAGGACATAAGTACGATGTGTCAAGTGCACGAATCGTACAGGAAATTTAAAACATATTCGAGTCCTTTCACCACAGTGCTATTGGATGGAAAGAACTTTAAATAATACATATAGATGGACTCGATTTTCTTTCCGGAGGTTATGGGTTCAAAACTTCGAACCCATCGAAAAAAAAACAGATGAACTGTACCTACCAGGCGCGGATCCAGACCTCAATAAAAATGGTTGTGGGTACACTCAAAAATCGGCCAAGTGCGAGTCGAAACATGAACTCGCTCATGATCTATATGTACCTTACAAGTGTTTTTTTAATATATCAAGGAGCTCGTGTACTAATTTTGGTTAAATCGGTTGTAAAATGCGACATGCAAGCGAGAACAGGCAGACGGACAAAAGCATTTTTAGCCAATCTTGAAACTGAGACGCTTTGCTCACTCGCTCGGCCAATTAGGGTTGTGGGCATGCCCATAGTGCCCACTATACTGACAGTTTTCTCTTTAAATCCAAACTAAAGAAATACTTGTTGGATTCACAAAAATCACTTCAATAGTCGTTCGTTGTTGCATAGGTAGGTATATACCTACTTACCTGTAATTGTGCAATGATTTTATTGTTTATGTACCTTATAATAATTTGAAAGTACTGTAAGTGACCTGATTCCTTGATGTCTTTTTAATTTTTGAAGTGAAAACTTCTTTAGGCGCGTTAGCGACATAGAGGAAATATGAGTAAAAACCTTTGGATTCAACTAAGACGCTGTCACTTGACCTAAGATGCTTTAATGTCAAAACGCTAAGACGCTTTAATGTCAAAACGGTAAGACGCTTTACTGTCAAAACGGTAAGACGCTTTACTGTCAAAACGGTAAGACGCTTTACTGTCAAGACCATAGATTTAGCATGGTTCCTTTTTATGGTCAAGACGCTAAGACGCTCTAATGTCAAGACGCTGTCACGTGAACTAAGACCACACATATCAACTAGCACATCATAACAAAAATGTTCGTTCGACTTTAAAGGCGGCCGTTTAATTTAGTCGCGCCATCTAGTTATAAATTTCAGAACTACTTTCAGTAACTGTTCTACACTGCATAAAGTTTAGGAATAGAGCTTTTGTTTACATTTAGATTAGATATAATAATTTAATAAATAATAACATTAGAATAAGCCAAATTAATTGGAGAAACTATAAAAAGGTCCCAGATCGAGCATTTTTATGTATTCTAGAATATTGTCAGTGCTGTGCATAGAGAAAAGTACCTACTATCTAATTGTGTTACATTACATACAAACTTACCGAGTGATGTGTGATTATTTCGGATTTTTTAGTACAGTGCATTGGTACATGACTCACACACAGCTGATTTCTCACTTTTTGATTAAAACTTATCCTATGACAAATATGTATGATAATTTTTCCTAGCAGCATTTTTTCAGAAGTAAGTATTTTTACTTGTGGCTTGAAGAAAACCAGAGAGGAGCCGGAACATTCCCAAAGCTATTTCTATCCAACTAGATATGTAGGTACAAAACCTTCCTAATCCAAAAATCCGTTTGATCTAGCTTTTGTCTTACTTTCAGTTCGCCCAACGGATCTAGGCATTCGTGAAGTTAGCATATTGTCTGCGCAGTGACCACTTTTTCATACAAAATTGTGTTCTGCGCAGACAAATGGCTAACTTTACAAATGCCTAGATCCGTTGGGCGAACTGTACTCTTGAGTTGCATGAAGCTACTAATAACTATCAGTGATGGTGTTCATAGGGGTTGCGCAGACACTTTTCAAATCATTGATTTGTCAAATTGTATATGTTGCGTTTACTATAAATTTAACTTTTAAATTATTACAATTGTTCAACAATAACACTTTATTTTATCTAAAACCTCTGCCTCTGTAGGTACATCTATACTAGATGATTTATACAGAATCAGGAGATTCAGGAGCGAACCTATGCCTACACTCAAGACGATGCTGTAGTGCCTGGGACATTGTATTTATTTACCTAGCTGCTGTAGTATTAATTTAGCTGCTGTACCTACTTTAGTAGTACAAGAATAGATACTGTAGTAGCGCTACCTGTTAGGTACAGTCGCCTGCAATGAGATGTATACGTACAGACATTCTACAATTTTTGAATCACACTCGCTCAATCATCACAAAAGTATCACACTATTTATATGCAATAACTTCAGAATACTATTGTTGCTACATAGTTAAAATTAAATGTATGTTAGTACAATCACTTTTTAGTTTTGATACAAACCAAATATCTATTTTTGTAAGTTTGTACTTGTATCAGGCAAATGTACACTGTGAAGGCACAAGCCTCAGCTTTTCAAGTACCAAAAAAAGTAAGTTCATATGAGTCTGTACGCAACTCAGGTGTTAATTTCTAGGCCGCGGTGTAAAGCCTCTGTCATTTCTTGTTGTCTGTCTGACAACCGCTGTCTTCATCTTTGTGGGTCATCATAAATGGGTTCTGCGCAGTAACTTTGGAGGGATAAAATTCATTGTGCGTAATGTACGTAATTGTTCAAGTTTTCACTTCTGTCGGCACTCCCGGAGTGCCACAATTTTTTTTTTTATTAACTAATAAGATAATTATGCAATAAGACGCGTGACGCAGCAAGTGCTGCGCCACAACGGGTAAGGCGCCACTGAAAACCAGCGCTCCAGCACTCTCGAGCTGTTCGAGCAAATGCTGAGGGGTAGCCGTATTTTCACCCACATAAAATTGTATAGATTTTAGTACCTATTTTGTAACTGTGTATATGTGGAGAAAATAAAACTTTATTCTATTCTATTCTATTCTATTCTATAGTGGATCCGCGCCTGAGCTGTACCTTCTTTTGCTATAGCTTTTGTACTTCTGGGCCAAGATCGGCAGTCAGCTTGGCAGCTCCGTAATCATTGCAAACACTCCAGTACAATGCAAATATCTTGAACAATACAACTTCAGGAGGACAGTGTTTAAATATTTGCAAAGTTTACTACAAGTCTAGTACGAGTACGTAGACCATTGCATTTTAACTTTATAAGATATATATTTTAACTTTTTATGAGAGTCCAGCTCGTCTCGCCATCTCATCCTGGGTCTGCCACGTCTTGCGTCACATTTTATTGGGTCCAATGAGCGGTCATCTAACTAGATATAGAACTAGATATTTTACGGCGAGAGGACAGCGAGCTACCTGGTTCCCCGCCTTTTTAACAGTTTGCCTAAGGAATTAATCACAGAACTATATCTAAATTAATAGTATTTCGGAAAAAAATATCAAAATCAAATTAAAAAAGTTTTTTCTTATGTAAAAACTAAACTTTTGTTTTTTGTAATTAGATTATTTTTAGCATGAGGAGGGATGAAAACCATGTTACCCAAAGAGTTATGAAGATGAGTGTGGCTGGGTATGCAAGAAGAGGAAGGCCGAAGAAGAAGTGGTTGGATTGTGTGAGAGAGGATATGAATGTAAAAGGAGTAGATGCACAATTGACGAGTGATAGGCGTGAGTGGAAGAAGAAGACATGTTGTGCCGACCCCACTTAGCGTGGGATAAGGTCAGGGAGATGATGATGATAATTACCTATATTAAAATAGTTATTAGTTTTAGTACAAACCTCAGTGATTTGTAAAAAAAAAAATATTTTTAATATTTTTTCAGCCGTATTTTGAATGAAAGATCCATAGGCTGATCCTTCCTAGGCCTAACTAGACGGCTCAAGACGAACTAACACAAAGACGACAAGTTTAGCCTCGAATCCAGTTTAGATGTTCGCATCGGCAGCAGTAATAAATTCCTAGTTTAGTAGCGATTCACCTTCAACTTTAAGCTCAAGTTTATTCGATTATAATTACTAAGTAAGACTATTCTGTTTCTAAGTAAAATGCGATTTACACGACACCGTTCTAGCATACCATTCTTACTTATTGCTTTCTCAAACTCAACAACAAGAGCTAACATTCTGTGACAAGAGGCAAGAATGGTATGCCAGAATGGTATCGTGTAAATGGTGTTTAAGAAGCGTGTAGAAAATATGACTAGCCTACTCCCATTTCAGCTTGGCAGCTTTCGTGGGCTCATCGGTGCAGTTTAGTTTTCAACTAAATAAATTTGAACTCACTCGAAAGATCTAGAACAGATTGTACATATTATAAATATTATTGTCCTTTTCAGTGTAAAAGAAAGAGACGGAATGAACCAACAAAAACAATAGCCGAATCCTTCGAAGCTATAAAGTACAGAGGGATGATTATCCTCGGGCGTCAAGTGACGTAATAATTCATTTTTTTTTCTTACCAGGCTCGTTAATTCTCCCTCGCGCAAAATGAGGCTATTTGATCCTCTGAGGCGTATAACAAGTTATAGGTAGGTGTAGACTATAAGTTTTCAGACCGGCAATCGTGAAGAGGCATTGAGGGCAATGATGGGCAATGACGTCACAATTTTTGTCATTGTAAAGCTTTCGTAGCATGGCTTCCAAGGAGAACCGCAACAGACTTTTCATCATAGAATCAATAGTAGACGTACTTACATTTTTTTCCTTTACGTTTTTCCAGCAGAAAGAATTTTCTTGCAGTTTATTAAAAAAAAATATCATATTCATCTGAAAATGTAATGGGGTTTCGGGGAATGTTGTTTTTGAGTCACTCTTATATTATTGAAGAAAGATGGCAACAAAATTAGCCTTAAGCCCGCAGAGTGGATTAAATAATTGAAGCATAAATTCTACAATAACTGTTGCTTGATGTAGCCAAAAGTTGCCCGTATAAGAACACCATAGATGGATGTATCAAACGCTGAGTTACTTCCAGTGACTTGCGAGAGATGGGATAAAAGGCTCATCGGATAATTAGGCTCTTTTTAGTTTATTTATGAATTAGCCTAGTTGCTTATGTTTAGAAGATATCGTTCAGCGAAACTTCTGTTATCAATTCAATATTGTGTTCCCAAAATATTATCTAAGCTCAAGTTACTTGTTTAAGAACCAGTCAAAAAAGGTAGTCAAAAGCAAATTTGTTTACAACACATGGCTAGAAGTGAGAGAAACAACCAAGTGAAACTTAAGAATAAAACTAGACTTTTCCATAAAGAAATTGATCTTTTGCAATTAATCCAGGGTGATCCAGAGTGTCAAATAAACAAAATTCTTATTCTTCTTATCAATTTCATCCAAATTTGTTAAGCCGTTTCAGCGTGAAGGAGACCAAAATCCATCAATCCATCCAAACTTGCGCACAAATTATAATATGTAGTAGAAGATTCTCATCCAAAGTTTCAAATGAAAAGTTGTGCGATCATTTTATAAAGTTTTCACTCAGATTTTGTACTTTACAAGTTGTGGTGCCTCTTGGTTAATTGTTTTCGTGTTCATGGAATTATTGTTGAATCCCCTTTGTTAAATGCGACGGTTCAAATTATTTGTATTGTGCGAAAGTGGGCAAGTGTAAAATATGACTGTTAAGCGTAATGCAAATTAAACAAAAACTAGAGATTGAAAAGGGTTTTAATAAACTTTTTCTAAAGGAATTGACTTGTGAAGTTTAAATAGATAGATAGATAGATAGATAAAATATTTATTTGGCACACATAACATTTCAACACAGACACAAAAACAAAGACAAGTAACAAGTATGTAGGCGCACAGGTAAAAACAAATTAGAAAAAAAAAGAAATACACCTAAAACTAGTAGTCTGGCACCTACATAGGTGGGTGCAACAGTGGTCTGTGTGCTGTAGTGAGCCAAAAAGGTCCAGTCTCAGCTTATTGTTACTCCATGCCCGAAGGTACACAGTAACGCTGATTTTCAGACTGGACCTGAGAAAAAGTGATATCACGAACAGAAAGTAGCACAAAAAGTATGAACAAAAAAATAAATAGGTACATAAGATATAAATATCCTTAAATAACCTTTGTTGCTTAAAGTTACTTTTCACTTTGTAGATTCAAGTTCGATTACTATACGAACTCCTACATAATGATGGAATGCCATACCTGTAAAAACACTGAAAAAGACGTCCTGTTCTTTCTCAATCTAAGGACACCTGTGCCCGATAACTCAGACGGGCAATAAAGGGAAAACTTACCTCCATTTCCCCATTACAGGTATTGATAATGTCCATAGCACAAAATGATGGGATATTTCAGTTCCTGCCTACCTTTTAATGGAGCACGCGTGACTGGGCAGAATGTAATTAGTTTATAGGCTGGAAAATCGCTGAAGCTAAGATTATCTAGGATATAAGGTATTGGGTGTATCGCGGATAAGTTTTTTTTAATAAAAACCGTATTTTTTTGTATCTATCTATATCTAAAACTAAAACGGCATGTGTCACCCAAAAGTCGCTGATATTATCATTATCATCCAGGTCTTAACGTGCTTGGCCACAAGTTTCTAATTCTGTAATTCTTTATTGTACACAAGACAATGGTTACAAAACAATAATTAGAAAGTACATGTACAAAGGCGAGCTTAACCCTAAAAGAGTTTTCTACCAGCAAACCTTTGAGTCTAGGGAGAAGACATTAACAAATGTGGATGCACTGTGTACGTACGCTGTATAAAAGAAAGCTATAAAATACGGTGTAAATAAATACCACCCACTAACTAATTTGCTAATTATATACCTATACAAAAAATATACAAAATATAAATAAATAAAATATACCTACATATTATTATAATATGATCTATACTATATATATATATTTATTAAAATACACACATAAAATAACAATATCTTTCTTAATATATAAAATTCTCGTGTCACAGTTTTCGTTGCCATACTCCTCCGAAACGGCTTGACCGATTATGATGATTTTTTTTGTGCTTATCCGGCATCTATGAGAATCGGCCAACATCTATTTTTCATCCCCCTAAATGTTAGGGGTAGTCCACCCCTAAATTTTATTTTTTATTTTTTAGACAAAATTTTTAATTTCTATTTTTTTATGATACAACATACAAAAATACATACAATCCTCAATTTTCACCCTTCTACGATCAACCCTTATTTTTTTCATTTTTCCTCTCCGGTCGAAAACTGATCAATCGTCATTTAATTAGTTATCACTTGAATCCTAATAATGCGCAGACGAAGTTGCGCGGGTCAGCTAGTAATATATAGAAAAAGGGATTCTTATGTCAAATAGTGCTCTTTTACCTTAGCCTTAAAAGAGTTTGACTACTGCGGATAGCATGAGGAAGAGAATTCCACAACTTCATAGTGAAGGAATCACCATAACCGCTAATTATATCTAATATATCTCTATATATAAAAATTAATCCCTTTTTCCCTTGGTCACGGGATCACGCGTGAACGGCTGGACCAATTTCGCTAATATTTTTTTGTTGTGTTTGTTATTGTCAGGAGAAGGTTCTTATGACAGAAAAAATCTATATATTAATCATGGAGGGCGTGAAATAAGGGTTGAAAGTTTGTATGGGGAGTTGGTAGTTCCAGTTAAATGCAATAGATGGCGTTGCTAATAAGTATATGTTATTTCGCTGACAAAGTCGCGGGTACCAGCTAGTTTATAAATATAATCTAAATTAAAAAGAAAAAAATCATAGGCCTATGATATTAAATTGAAGTTCGATATTTCAGCCTACAAGTACCAAGCGAACAGAACAAACAGAGAGGTCCTCCACGCATAAGTAACAAAAAGTAACTGCGGTGTGGTAACTAAAAAAAAATGTTTGATTTGTTCTAGAATTCTCACTATTTATGTTTACAACTACCAGGCGATCAGAAGTCAAAGAAGCACGCAATTACATGCTCTGCCGACACGGCGCGAATGAATGAATGGCAGCAATACTGGCTGGATCGCGTGACCGGTGACAAGGGTCGACGTACCCGCTGTTAATTTCACATGTCCAAAGAGATGAACTCACGCGATTATCTGACAGGTTGTGACCTCGACTGGGTGCGTGGAATGACTGACAGGCCTATGACGTCTGAATTTTAATGAAGGCTCTTTTGAATTTAACTAGTCGTTTGGGAATAATAATTTTGGTAAGAGTTTTTAGAATAAAGTTTATTTATTAGGTAAGTAGACTTAATGAATAAAGATCAAAGAAAATATTCAAATTATGAAACTAAAAACATCGACATAAATATGCAACAGGACGCATAGCATAGGGGTGAAACTCACATAGATTGCGTTCTAAGAGATCGGCAAAGTCCAAGATTAACTCCTCATATGACAACCTATATGAATCATACAGATAACGCAATCTGTAACTTATAACGCAGGAGAGCCTACACGGACCCCCATATCCAGCCAATCCAGGCCTTCTCCAATCCCCGCGGTAGAACATTTTCAAGAGTCAGCGGGTCAGAAAGTGCTAATTAAAGAGATCTGGTTAGAGTGGGCGGTTCGACCACAGTTTCTCTCGATTGGGTCCTAATGGCGTGGAATGTGAGATTAAAGTTTGTGACGGGTTTTTGATTGCTTTCTTCAGGCATCATATGCATCTGGTGATGGATATTTGATTTGTGAAACTTTTTATTATTAATAAACATCGCAAAGAATACCGTTTTAGAGATGATAATTTTCATACTGTGTAAATATTTGTTACATTTCCTTTCGCATACAGCAAAGTGTTTTCTTTATATTTCACATTGTACTAGGAGAATATGATTCTTAAGAGCGTAATTAACCCCGAGACATAAAACTAGCTTCACGCTAAGGATGCTATTACAGGGGTTCAGTGTGGCGATGCAGCCAACTTTTGTATGCAAAGCTTTTAGGAGGTGCGGTATAATGTTGGCAAAATATGAGGGTGTACCTTTGAGCACACGGGCTTGAAGGACTGCAAACGGTAGGTAATATCTTTATTGAACATGGCATGGCAGCCAGAATAAAAAAAATTTTGGAAATCGGTCCACAACTGACGGAAATATCGGTGAACATACATAAAAAAAGAAAACATACATACAGCCGAACATATAACCTCCTCCTTTTTTTTAAGTCGGTTAAAAAATAAAGTGAGCCTTATCTTGAAACACTTATGAAAGTAAGCGAATTTTGTAGATATGTTAGCTTCGCAAAAACAGTGTGTCACATGCACTAAAGCAATATGTCTTGATAAGTGCAGAGAGCAAAGTTTGGGTCGCCGCGTTGCATCACTCCGCGTGTACACATTTTATGAGCAGTCCTAACTCTTCACACGCTCTGCTGGCCTGGTACTTGAATACTTTGTTGTTCTGTTGTTTTGTCAATACATCTAGGCCCTTACTAATAAACTTGACATAAAGTTATGTCATGCATAACCTATGAATAACCATACAATTTTTTAGTTTATGCACGACATAACTTTATGTCAAATTTATTAGTAAGGCCCTTAGTTATTTTAAGAGCTTGCACTTGCAACGAAATTTTTTTTTTTTTAAAGTAGCAAAAGGTTATGCGACTTACAGATGTTATGTGTTAATCGAATAGTAGAGCGGCTATACAAATTAGCAATCGATATTTATTAAGGTTATTTGGCCATGATTGATTTTAAGAGAATGATGATCTAAGTATTTTAGTTTTCTATCGATACTGTGTAGGTATTTATTGCCCCTTTCTGTAATGTAAATACTTAATATAATATGTTTTCAAACACACAATTAAATATTTACATGTATTATTAAATAAGGTTGCAAACAATAATCGTGATGTTTACTCACGCCGCTTGCTGAGCAGCACAAATAATTATTATGCAAATACTAGGCTACCAGACTAACACAGAGGTTACAAATCGAAAAATGCATGAAGTCTTTTCACCGAGCCAGAGAAGAATATCGCATTTTACTGAAAACACCAATTTCTTCATAAAGCCTCATTAAATAGTAAAAGACAAATTGGCCGAAAGTTGTGGGCTTAAATTCCGTAAATCAATAATTATATTTATCTTCAGTGTTACTACTTATAAGTACTTACAAAACTTGACAGTAAAAAGCGTCAACAAGAATCCATTAAAAGTATTTTTATGAGCACCTAATTAATGCAATAAAAGTACCTCATTCCTGGTGTTATTAATGGTTGAACATTTTCGCAAAGAATCTTAGTTTCCTAACGATTTCCTTACTTTTCTTGTAAAACAAAGTGGAGCATATTTTTATCACTTTTTACTGAAGATTTCTGGATCAAACAAATTAGGATTATTCCCAGCTCATTAGTGTCTTTTGTGATTTCAAGAAATAGACCGTGAGTTATAAAGAATGTAACGTTCTTGTTGCGTCACTAGTTCTTTCGAACCAGTGTGGAGAATGGATTATAAGTGCGCCTTTATGAGGCTCCTTTCGTGCACTTGACACATGTCTAAGTAGGGTATACTCGTAATAATGCTTAGGCGGTGCCTTTTCCACTATAATCTAACAAGACTTATAAACAGGTCCGGTACTCCCCCAGTCTAGGGGTCAATGTGAACATGTGCCAAATATGCATTTCAAAGTGTTTACCATAAGTATGAATAGACATTTTTTTATGTGCCGTGTTGGTCGAATGGGGTTGTGCCTCTACTTTCAATCCGAAGGTCGTGGGTTCAAATCCCGGCCATGCATCAATGGATTTTCGTTTCGTAAAATTTATATGCGCTTTAACACGAGCTCTTAACGGTGAAGGAAAACATCGTGAGGAAACCCGCAGCTTGGTCAGCTCCACACGTATTGACGTCGTCTTTCCTGTGGGCCAGGCTGATTAAGCTGAGAGGATGGTTTAGGTGCTGGGAAAGCCTATTCCATCTCAAACAATGTCCTAGGCACTACAGCGTCCCGTTAAGTTTAGGCATGGATTGCCTCCTGACGCTGTATAAATAATCTAATATTGATGTAAAGGCCTAAGAGTATAGACATTTCGAAAGGATCTTGAGTTACCTACTGGGTCTGATATTATCTACCGTGACTGGGGATACAGTCGTCCTTTAGCTAGTAGCTTTTACTTCTCAAGTTAGACACTTTAGACAGTAACTAAAACACATTACTTGAAGGTAAGCTTTCAGCGTCTCTCACTGTTGGTAACTATTAGGCCCATTTCCAAATCGTTTTCTCACCAGAGCCTAAGCCCAAAAAACGGCCAGCGCTGGCCGGAGTAGCAATTGCCGTTGCGCTATCTACCAGCAATTCTAGCACCTTCATAAAATGAATTACCATAGATTATATAATCCACTCGACGCAGTTACGAGAGATAACGATATAATGGTAGCCGTAAAATTTCTTTGGGCCATTTATTTAGTTAGGCTCAATAAATTGTTGGAGTTCGTCATAAAATGGGTAAGTTATGTCGCTAATTTTATATAATCCCCGTTCTTAATCCAAAGTAAACTTTATTTACAGAAACTAAGCTACTACATATTTACATATGTTTACAAAATACAACAGGATTAGTCAAGCTTTCTAAGGATCGTTAGGAACGATCTATAGATAGCTCAACTGATCCAGGTCACTGTCAGTCAGAAGCGTGCCCAAAACACTGGCGGCATTACCACGCTGGATGGCAATGCTGATCCTTTGAGCCAAAAATGTGCCAGCTCTCGGATCACATGTCGCTTCGGCCAGACGCCCTGAAATAATTTTGAAAACCCGAAGGGTTATTATTTTTATTTTACATGTATGCTGTATGATTGCAACAGTTTTTGCATAGGTATGTATTAGTATATATTTACTGATGATGATGACACACATAAATACAAACCACACAAATAAATGCAAACTTACCTTTAAATGCTCACGAGGTAAAGCGCTTCAATGACCTAATAATTTTACATATGACTCAAAAGGCAACAAAAAGAAAACAAAATGAATCCGTAACGGCATGTGTATGGCAATTGATTCATAATTTCAACCCATTAACCATCGGGGATATAGCTCAGTGGTAGAGCAACCGACTGCAGATCGGTAGGTCCCCGGTTCAAACCCGGGTGTCCCCTATCATATTTTTTTATTTTGTCGGTATATTTTTTGACTACTTGGTTAATTATATTCACAGAATCTAAGCTCCATTGACCTGGATGTCACCAATTTTATAAAAACTTGAACGAATAAAAACTAAAGGCGCGCAGAACACCTACGACAAGACGTGAGTCCAAATGGCAGAAGACCGAGACTAGATAACTCCAGCAGTGTGACACGATGGGCTAAATATAATAATAACAATAAATAAACCCACTGTGAATTATTCATCACACAAATTTTTTTTTTTCATTATATTAAAGGCTCAAAAAACTTCATTCAATCCAACAGTGCGGCCCAACTTTAAAACACAGTAAACTTAAAACTTTAAAAACAGTTTCTTTCGCGGTCCAAAACCCCGCATTGGTTGTCGACAGACTTGTCAGGGCCCATCAAGTATTTAACGAGTTGCCGCGAAGAATGGCCGACAAGGCAACAGGTGCCGCGGGGGACGAGAACTAGTAAATTAAAGACAAGCAACTTTCAGCAGGGTCATGCGGCCCTGGTAGTTTGACCTATATTGCTGATTGCTATTTATGTTATACTTGAATTAGTGATTAGGCACACTCATCATGTACTCATTAATAAACTTATCATCATCATCATCGATCTTATTTCTAAAGCATCTAATCGGCCGTGTTTAAACACACTATGAGTAATTTCATGCTTTTGAAAAGCCTGTTCAGAAATCATCCCATGTCTATTTACTTTGTCAGGAGCACAGTCAGAGGTCAATCACCATTGAAATACTCGCGTGTCATCTTCATTCTAGCCGTGAAAACTTGAATTGACTTTTCTGTACCTATCGTATCTTCAGTTAAGAATTATACTTAGTGCTTATTCGGTGCTCTTGTAACCTTTCAAATTCCTATTTTCACACCCTTCATTACCCTTTGAAATATTAGAGATGTTCTTTAAGTTCATCTTTTGTGAACAATACAAGTGTATCATTCTCATTTCAAATTCCAAACCGTCATGGGATAGAAAAGGATACAAAAGTATTCGCAGAACATTGCGCAGAACCTAATTGTCAGAGAAGTTTCCAGCGCCACAAAAGGGCGCAGTCTCGGTAAGATAAATGTATTTTCTTAAAACAAAGTCTGTAATAAAGTGCGGGACACGTAGCCGGGACCGCGTTCTTCCATCCGCACAAATTGCGAGCTACGTGACCCTGTGACGTCATGGGCCGTCAGAGAGCCACCCTATTTAGTACTAGCTTCCAACCGCGTCTTGGTATAAATATCTGTACATTTGAATAGCCTAATGCTTTTTCAGGTCACTATCTCACACCTATTCTAAGTTTCAGCCAAATTGGTTCACTGGTTTAGGCGTTATTGAAACAAACATACTCGCAAACTTTCAGCTTTATTACTCGTACAAGCGGAAAATTGGGAAGGTTTTTTTTATAAGCTTCATAGTTAATGTGCAATGTGCTTTTAGTATTTTATTATGGGCAATAAGGGGTCAGCTAGTGAGCCAATAATGCGTAAAATTTGTCAGAATAACTCCTCTCTCATAGTCAAGTCCCTAAGGTTTGCGCGACTCATAAATTACTAAATATTAATCCGAGTTTAGGATTGTTTTGCTTGCAACCTAATTAGTACTTAAGTTTTGTGTTGGCAGCGCCAGAATTCACAATGAACTGGTTTGCTGCAATCTGCAACAGCTTAATTATGTAGCCCTGGTCATTTATAAGCATAAACTGGATGAAGGCTGTTTTTTGCTATTAATGCATTTTACTTTAAGAGCCAAAGTTTTGCAGGTAAAAGTATTTTAATCAAAACTAGACAAACTCCAACTATGTAGATCAAACTGTAGAGTTTGTTGATAAAATAAAGAAGATTTTTATTTGGTTAAAATTGGAATCAGTTTCAATTTGAATAATCTTGAACCTGCTACAGTAAAAATAAATCATGTGCAAATGTTTTTTTATTACCTACTTACAGTTACAATTTCAAGTACGTAAGTTAGAAAATAGTATCCTACTCGTACATTCTTTCCTCATCCCTGACAGACATTCTTTGAGCTCTTTAACACCTCAAAGCACGTTCCCCTGATTCTAGATCATTCGATCGATATCAAAGATTTTTGAATCAGAGGATTTGGTAGACATTTGAATATAGTTTTTGAAAATAACATGTTTTTCTTAAAAATCATGGTAATTATCCCGTTGATAACAGTGTAGACATTTGAATAATCGAGGTAGTACTCGCCGACACGATTTTTTTAAAACACCTTTAGTCATCCATACTATCCATACTTCCATACTAAAATACAGAATGCGTCGATGTCTGTGGCGACCATTGAACCGAATCGAGTGTTTTCGAATCACCGAAATTTCCACTCCCAATATAAACCGACGTTCAGTTTGTCAAACAGTTTGAAATTGAAAATTCCGGATTCAATCTCATGCATCCATCGTGCACCCACAGGTTTTATTTGTCAAGTACGATTCCATTGTCGCACGGCAAAAATATATTAATTTTCGCGGCGGGAAAACAAACTACTGGTTGTGTGGGTTGAAATTGATGAGGAAGCGATATTTTGCCTTTAATTTGGAACAGGAACCTCTTTGCTTATGAAACGTTCAAATGTTCGGGCCCGACAAAAACGTGATAGTTGAGAAACACCCGAGCATATCAAACTACCAGACATCGGATTTACCCTAAGTAGACCTCCAGTTTTGTTAATATTAAAATTTGAACTATTTTCCTGCACAGTAGGATTTTTTTCTCGCTCCACTAATCTATTTTCGTCACAGAAAGCCAGCGCAATGGTTAGCCTTTGCTAAAAAAATGCTGAGTGGCGACCATTTTGGTGTTGAATAGAATAGAATAGAATAGAATGATTTTTATTTGACACGCACAAACAACACAGAACGGAACTTTAAAATAAGACAGAACATAAATAGGTAGGTACACTGGTAAATGAAAACAGACAGAATGAAACAAATACAAGAAGAATTAATGAGAGAATAATGTTGCTTATTTATCTGGCTCTTTTTAATTTAATAATGTGTAGATATTTGTTGTGTGTGACGCTAAGTAAAGCTCTTTTTTTTTATTTATTTTCCATCTGCATACCTACTTAATTTATTATTTTTATTTTGAGTTCACCATTGCCCGCTTATCTTTTACATCTTGTTCCCCTTTCTCTGTTTCCTTGTCCCGCCACAATAAAGGACTCAGTTATTGGCCCGATACTGTTCCCTGACATCCAATCAATAGTCTCGAAATATTGTCGGTATAACGACTTTGTTTTATTGCTTTGATCTGCTCCGATTATAACGTTTCATAGATGTTATCGGTATTGAGCTTGTTAGTATACCTACAGCTCCGAACTCTAAAAGGTATAAACACGTACCGACCGAGAAGATGATGGGTTGATGGGCCTCGACGACTTCTCTTGGATAGTATCACTTTTGCCGTCTCAAACATCTATTTTTTTTTATTTATCAAGCATACACAATACTGGTGTACACCTTACATATAAGAGTTAAAACAAAATGTCTTAGGTCTAGTGTTCCCATAATTACAGGGTATCACAACATGCGTAAAAGAGGGCACAACAACTTATTTCTAGATAGGTTTACTTAAACTACTCAGTACCTACGTGTAACCCAGCCTTCATATTACCTTCTCTGAAGATTTACTTATCACCAACTATCTATCCTATAATATTATAAAGAGGATAGATTTGTTTGTGTAAATTGAATAGGCTCCGAAACTACTGGATCGATTTGAACTATTCTTTTAACATTAGAATCCTACATTATCCCTGATGAACATAGGCTATATTTATCCCGGGAAAGTGAAGTTTTTCCGAGGGACCGCGGGTAACACTGCGACGGACAGCTAGTAAATAAATATTATAAATACTTTAATAATCCATGTAAACTAAATTTTCAGGATGGCAAAAAAGCAAAAATTATATTTACAAATTATTCATGTCATCGCGTAAATATAACCTAGTTTATGTACTCTATTTTAGCTAAATCGGAAGTAAGGTTTCATTTATTACTTAGGTTAATCGACGTACCCTCGTTACAAACTCTTTATTACTCTAGGTGCCGTTAAAGTACCTATAAAAGCGTGAACGATATTGAACTAATGGAGCAAGTATTTTACACTTTACAAAGAATTCACTTAAGCTTTACTTATATGAATATTTTTATGTACAGAAATACTACCTACTACATATTCACATAACTTTAAAAAATGCAGAAGTAAATAGGTACAAGTCCATCGTCGCTTATAAGAATACTAATTACTGGTTTCCTCATGATGTTTTCCTTCACCGTTTGGAGCTTGTTATGCGCGAAATTCTCGAAATATTAAATCCATACACATCCAGAATTCGAACCGATATCTTTGGATAGAAAGCTGAGACAGAACACCACTCGAGGGAGACGAATTCTTTTGTTTTTATAAACATAATAAAAAAAATGCCCTCTCTGGAACTTCTAAGTTCACAAACTTTGATTAATTTATGAAGCTCTTCATAGGTATAATATTATTTTTATAATGAGAAAAATATCGCATGGCAGATTGCTTTATAAAGTTAAGATTCGCATTTATCTTAGTCAGATTAAAATAGATTTATAATTCATATTTGACTAGCTTGTTATAGCCTATTTAATAAAAACTCTCTTGCATCGTAAAATCATGACTTTGATCCCGCGGGCATGGTAAATATTCTTCCAGATATTTCAGTTGTACGTCCAAATAGGTATCGTATACTAAGCACAACAGATCTTTAGCTCTCTGAAGTTAAGTGCAATAGACGACTGCGCAGGTTTGGTAGAGTAAGCGATTTTAGGCGTCATCAAAAATGGGTTCTGCGCAGCTACTTCAGAGAGCTAAAGAACGATTGTGCGTATTATAAAATGGTTGTAAGTATTTGACGACCATGACGATCTCTGTGGCGCAGTGGGCGAAGGTCTGCTTGCGATGCAGAAGGTTGCGGGTTCGATCTCCGCCGCGGGACAAATGTTTGTATGACCTACAGATATTTGTCTCGGGTCTGGGTGTATCAGTCATGTAGTACCCATAACACAAGCTCTGCTTACTTAGAGGCTAGATGATGCTGTGTGAAAAGGCCAGCATTATTTATTTATTTATGTAACATGACATTGTTGTCCAATGCAATCCATGAAAGACTTGGATAAGATCAGCACAGGGCCGATTGGAGTGGCGTTTGAGGAAGGGAGGAGGCTTATGTCCATGATGATGATGATTTATGTAACCAGGAACAAATATTATTATGAAAGTTCTGAACCTTAACTATGTAGAATACAAAAGGCATAAGTTTAAAATCAATGTTTGAATCTGAATTGTAAGCGATATAAAAGAGTACTGAAAGTGGTATGAACCTATGATCAACAATTATAATAAAGACAAAAGACCCCAAAAAGTTTGAAGTTCTGAAACATTGTGTCAAGATCACGAAAAAAAACTCTAGACACTCCTATAATTATTTTATCATAGTGTGGTTGGTGAAAGGTGTTAAAGACACGGAGAGTGTCATGTCAAGAGGAAAATTTATTATGTGTTTCAATTATTTACTTCTTAAATTAATTATAGCTCTGCTATTTATTTGTCAGTATGGACAATTTATTTCCATCGTCTTTTAAGTAACGATCTCTTCAATATTGCCACTCTAAGGAATTGACCCCAGCTTTAATTTATGTGTTTCCACAAAGGGATCCCAAATCACCCCTACAATTTGCATATTTTCTTTTAAAACACATGTCGTGTTTATAAAACCGTAGTTATTTTCTTTACATCAAGGTTGGATTTAATTTATGCTGTTATAAAGCTATTTTTTTTAAAGGTTATAAAAATTGCTAAATGTTTTGCAAACTCACTCAAACTACGAAAGTTTTGAAAGAAAAACTCGCATTTGCTCGTCACTTTAGGTACTGCAAAAACTGAACATGAATAATTATTGACCAATTTGCCTCATTTATGGTCGGTTCGAAAAACGCAAATACTTAGCGAGATAAGGTCGAAAATCGTATAAAATCCCTCATACACGTAAATGACTCAGATATGAAAACTAATGCGTATTTTGTCTGCCCGCGAACGCGATAAAAGGTCGATAAAATGGCTAACAAACAAATTTTAGCCCTTTTCGTCCCATAATTCCTGTCTATAAGCTCATTTGATGGCCTGAACCGAATTGTGGCCACAAACATGGCTGATGACGAATATGCAATAACACGACTTATATGCGCCTTGCGGCAACAGTAACAGTAGACTGTAAAACTAAAAACTACTCCGTGGTATGAGATATACTTTTATTCCGGTAGTTAGTGGGTAAAAGAGCCGTGTTGGTCGAATGGGGTTGTGCCTCGACCTTCAATCCAAAGGTCGTGGGTTCAAATCCCGGCCGTGCATCAATGGATTTTTCGTTTCGTAAAATTTATCTGCGCTTTACACAAGCTCTTAACGGTGAAGGAAAACATCGCGAGGAAACCAGCAGCTTAGTCAGCCCCACACGTACTGACGTCGTCTTTCCTGTGGGCCAGGCTGATTAAGCTGAGAGGATGGTTTAGGTGCTGTGCAAGCCTATTCCATCTCAAACAATGTCCCAAGCACTACAGCGTCCCGTTAAATGTAGGCATGGATTGCCTCCTGACGCTGTATAAATCATCTAATATAGATGTAAATGCCTAAGTTTTTTTTAGTGGGTATACATTCGCGAACGTTATGTTTGCAAGCTTAAAGTTTGCAAGTTGTCATCATCTTCCTATTAATATTCGGTACAAAATGTTTTTTTTCTATTTTCATCTATGAGGTACTTATTCTGAAATGGTTGAACTATTTTGACGACTAGTTAAAGCGAATTCCTGCCATTTTGTTTTAGTCCCGCTCGTGTTATGGCCACAAGTTTGCGGCGACAAAACTGATCTATTGCGTTTTTATTTGCAATAAATTTATGCTTTGTGTGTAATAAATAATTTGTCGACTTAAATTGCGTGTGAATCAGCTCATTTCGTTATATTTTAATAACAGCAGAAATATCGCCGGTTGCTGTAACATGATATGACATATAATTCGACCAGTGACGACGGCGCAGTGGGCGAAGGTCCGCCTGCGACGCAGAAGGTTGCGGGTTCGATCCCCGCCACGGGACAAATGTTTGTATGACCTACAGATTATTGTCCCGGGTCTGGGTGTTTCTATGTATAATATGTATATATTTACAAACAAAGAGTAGATAAGTAGTTTATCAGTCATCTAGTACTTATAACACAAGCTCTGCTTACTTTGGGGCTAGATGATGTTGTGTGAAAAGTCCGGCGTTATTAAAAAAAAATTGTATGATTTACATGATTTTTTATTGAACAAAAATTTATTCATGAGCTAATTTTCTTCACAACATTCACCATACAGAGCTTAAGGTGCTTATAAATTCGAATCCACGACCTTCGCATTGAAAGTTAAGGCACTACCAAACGGCCAACACGGTTCAGTAACAATTAAATTACGAGTATTTCGTATAAGTAAAATTAACTTACATATTATCATAAAAAGTATTATGAGTTTGATCACCCATCTTAAACTAGATGGATCTGGATCCCCATAGTAATTAAAATATTAAGTGTGTGACCGCTTTTTCATACAAAAATGTGTTCTGCGCAGACAAACGGCTAACTTCACGAATGCCTAGATGCGTTGGGCCAACTGTATAGTTAATGAGAGAATAGCATAATATGAAATTACTCTACCGTATACTTTTATAGCTTCAAGTCAAAGAAGGTAATCTTAATTAATGGTTGATTGAAAATTTAGCGTTGTCATTTTATTATCTAAAGTGATATTATGTTACTAACGGATCAGAGTGAAACTCAAAGTGGAAACAAAACCATTGACAGATCAAAGTGGAACTCAAAGTGGAAATAAAACCATTGATGGATTAGAGTGGAAGAAAAAGTGGAAACAAATCCCTTAGTGGATTTGATCAGCGTGGAATAGGGCGTTTATACCTCTTTTATACTCGAATGTTGTATATTTTATGAGTGAAAACTGCACTTAAATTATGAGACATTCATGTAACCTAAAATGATGTGAAATAATGACATGACATAACATAAAGAGCTTTATTTCTTGCTGAATTCTGGCTCTTGACATACGCTTAGCAGTCAAGTCTTGAATATGATTATTTGTCATCATATTGTACGTCCCAGCTCAGCTCAGCTAGCTCCCAAGTCCCGTCCATCGCTCACATCGCTTCAAAATCCAAGCACGCAACAAAACAGTGAATCCAGCATACACTTGCAATGGGTTACGTTTCAAATGGGCTCGGATCAGGCTACACTCGCTCTATACCAGGCTATCTGTCTAGTAGACAAATCGCTCCCTCAAATGGAAGATTACTGTAAAGCCAGCGGTTGCTCAGACTGGCACGTAACATGGTAATGGACTAACTAGTTCTTTTTGCAATCGTGAGCACAGATTGGAGATTTAAAATGGAATGGTTGTGGATACTTAATGCTGGTGCACGGCGCGTCTCAATGCAAATGGAAAATAATAAAATCGTCTGCGCTACTAACGGTCAACGATATTACGGTTGCCTGGTACTTGATTGTAAGCAGTATTGTCCCTTTGGACAATAGAGGACAGGAATGAATGAATGAATGAATGAATGAATGAACACTTTATTGTACACCAATTAATAAAAAAACAACACATAAATAAAACAAGTTCAAAATTAGTACAATGGGCGGCCTTATCGCTGAAAGCGATTTCTTCCAGGCAACCTTTGGATGGAAAATAAACTAAAGAAGCATACAAAAAGGACGGTAGTACACAGAAGTTTCATTTTGAGGGAAACAAAGCTGTAAAAAGTATTTAAATAATCCTAATACATGCCATTAATAATATAAAAACAATATACTAATATATAATTATAATATATAAATACCTTCTAAAATGAGTACTTATTAAATGCTAGAAAGAAGAAACTAAAAATTAAGACAACTGCTGAAGATAGTGTTGCTTCAATTTCAATTTAAAAGAGTGGATTGAAGGAGCTTTCCTAATATCCACAGGAAGCGCATTCCACAGATGGACAGCATGCACAGTGAAAGATTTATCATAGAAGGACGTGCTGTGGACAGGTGTTTTGAGGAGTAAGTTTTCGGACGATCTAAGGTTAAAGGGATTAGCGGCATGGACAGGTAGAGTTTCCATCCCATGCCTTTGCATGCCCTTGCATGGGATGGAAAGTCTACCTGATTTGCGGTAATGTTCTATGAGTACTTGAGGTTGTAGGGCTTGATTGTAAGCGGAGTTTCTCTCATGTGATGATTATCATGAGTAAACCCGATGTATGTCATCTTCACATGTAGTAAGGTAAGTTGTTGTGGGCCAACTGTGGTGCCTGAGTTTTTAGGTCGTTTTAAGGCCTCCGCCATGGCACGTGGTGACCATGTTTTTCATATTCCGATATCAAAGATATGGAGGTCGCTTTTATTAGTTTTTTTGCGTTTAAATGCTCAAGGAGACAGTAAGTAAAAATGAAAAGTTACTTTGTTGATTGGTTACACATCGGTGTGATTTGCGTCCACCCTAAGCCTGCGTCCTCAGATATCCTCTAGAAGACTGGGGCTAGTTTTATTGTTTGTAGTTCCATTTTATGAGGAATTCATGAGTAATTTGCGTCGGATTACTGAGAAAATAGGTGTCGAATACTTAATGGCTTTTCTTGTTCTGCTTAAATAATACGATTTTTTTGCAACAGTTTCTTTAATCACCTATAACTATATTTTTGTCTAAAGTCTTCGGTTGACTTAAAACAATGCGCTTAAACACAAAAGCAGGTTACTTTTATAACAAAACAATGCATCCCGCATGGGTGCAATTTTTAGGATGCATTTTGGCGAGGTAAAAAAAATCCTCACCTTTGAATCATCTTTCCTGTCCATCCAACTGTTGCCTGGCAGAGATTTTGTAGCGATAAGGCCATTGTGATACTCTAGTTTAAAATCAATTAACTTTATAAATTGTAGGTACTTATTTGTGTGGGTGTTTCAAAAAATATTTATATTTTATTCTATAAAAATAAAATCGTCAGCAAAAAAAACTGGTCGGCTAATAAAAATTGTACTTCAGCGTCACTTTGCTAAAGTCACCGCCAAACATTATTTTCAATCCAGTCAACGAAGTTGGAGACCCTTGTGTACACGCCTGGTAGATTTGGCAGAGCGCACTCGATGCCAAATGACGTCACACCTATGACGTAGTGCATTGAACCCTGTGACGTGATTGGCAGAGGAATCTTCACTTGAAGAGGACCCCCGGAGTCACCCTGAAATATAAGTTTATAAAAATGGTTAGAGAGGAGACTAATTTTTCATGGTCATAGTTCATGGTTTCCAACGAAACAGGTTATGTTTCGTCTCATTGCTGGGCAAAGGTCTCCCCTCTATATCCCTCCAACCATTTCTCTTGGTGATCTAAAAGATCTCCTACCACTTTTTTGAAAGCACTCTCGCGAGGAGTTTAAAACTATTTGGTACAGTGATCACATCTTCACAGATCGTGTTTAACCGGTTTTATTGACGTCCTACCTGACAAGCGTCAACTCCTCCTTCCAGCTTCCCAGCACAAATCTGCGTCTCCTGGATACCGCACCAGTGCCGGTTGCAGGATGGCCGTAGTAGACCATCACATTGCTTGTTGTCTATCACGTCTACTTCTGCTGCTTGCAGTTCTGGTGATATATCGCGAGAACCTGAATGAAAATAAACTGCTTGAAGGACAATGGTTTGGACTACGATTTCTTCTTGTCGTGTCACTTGTTTTTTCGACCGATTGGTCTGGGCAATATTGGGCATATTCCATCTTATTTCTATCTCGTCTTGGCAAGGTTTATGGGTAGACCCCTTATACCTCGCGGAATAATTATTTAATGTTCGCAGTGGGACCACATTAAGGAAGGTCCATAGATACCTGATTTGACAACACCCCACCCAGTCACAGTCGCCTTTTTTCCAAGTCTGCTGGTATCAAACTCTCCCCAAAGGCAAGCTGGTTGTATGTATCTGGTGAATATCACCTCTTTCTCAAGCTCCATCAAGGCTATGTCGAAGTACTTCTTCGGAGATGTGTAGTTAGGATGAACTATAATCTTGGTAATGTTTGCATCGGTAGGCGGAGCATTGCTTGTGAACTGTAACAGTGTTTTTTTTAAACATACTGGTTTTAAAGAGCTGTGACACCACAAAAAATATAGAAGAAACACGTCATCTTACCGCATCGAGGATATTCTTGTCGCCAAGCCTGACAATCTTTGGTACAGGGTCTGCTATAGTTGTGTCTCGGGACGAAGCACTGGTGCAGTGAGCAGCAGTCAGGACAAATTTGGAGCTGATGAGCGAACTGCCGCATTTGAACACCCATATGCCTACAGTCGCTTTCCAGCCTATGGCGCCCTGGTAACATGAAGGAAGTTATATTGTTTTCCTGTATCTTTTTATAAGGTCGGTTAAAAATAAGTTAACAGTGGTACCTTTAACATTATCCTCAACTACAGTCCGATTTAGCATTGGCAAAGGCCTTGCATTCTAATACCCATTGTTTAAGTACGTATTTTTAATTTGAAGTAGGTACAGTTGACTCACCATATGAGGGAACTCCCCGGGCTCGGTGTTGCGTCCTCCGATAGCAAAATGTGGCTCATTTCTACCACGATGTTTCATTTTGTACTTCATGCCTATGGTAATAAAGACGATATTAAATAACTAATAATTTTCTCTTAATATCACAGTCAAGTGGATAATGTGGATATGTCACAGTCACTTTTCGAGTTTCAAGGAAGAATTTAACCGAAACTTCAACTTTATAAAATCTTGCAAAAAGATCTTCACATTCTTACTACTGGTACTTACATTCAGAGGCTCTTTTGTCCATTTCATCTCTGTGTTTTATTTCCCAAATATATTCAAAGCATTCTGAAAATTTAAAATGAATAGGATGAATATAAAATAAATTATTAATTATTTAATATTATAATTACTGTTATCAACGGGATAATAGCAGTTTCTTCCGTGATCATGGCGCATGCAACTGCATTGAAATATCGGGAAACAACAAAACTCAAAAATCTTGGTAATTGTTCCATTGATAACAATACTTATTTATAAAAGTTAAATAGTTATTAAAATAATAAGATCACGACTACTACATAGCATGGTAGACATTATTTTAGGGGGCCTAAAGCGGCCACTTTGGGTGAATCATATTATGAAACATAAGCAGTTTTTATAATAATGTTTCATAATATGATTCACCCAAAATGGCCGCTTTAGGCCCACAAGTCTACAGGATGTTCAAGATTATTTGAAGGTAGTCAGGTCAAAGATAAAAAATGTACTAGGCAGTAGTGGTCAACTCTAGATCTAACTTATTTACTCACTAGTTTCACTTATCCTTTTCCTAAGTGCACTAAAGTCTGGCTTGGTAGAAAATGTAAAATTTAAACATGGGTTTGTCGTGTCTTGTAATGGCGATATTGGTGTAGTTGGTTCCTTCTGAAATAAAAACAATTTGGAACACTTAAAAAAAAGTGGTGTGTCTGATAAAGAAATATAAATAAAACATAGAAAACTCATATAACATTATAATAACTGTATGTTAAAGTTCACACGTACTGTGGGTGTAGTCTGCGGTAAGACAACGTAGCCCCAATTCCATTTGTCATCTTGCTGCAAAACAAAGTTGATATTTTAACCTATTTCTCACAGAGAGATCATTTTTTTGTGTTGTTGTGTTCGAATGCTTGGACGTATTTTTATTCATATTCCACCCATACAAAAGAAACATAACACAAATGTTAGTTTACAGCAACTTATTGTAGATAATTAAATTCATTCTCCGCTATTTGATTTCCTTGTAGGAAATAATTACTCTTACCCTGCGTCTTACGTGGGCGGCTTGACGCGAACGCGATTGCAAAGCGAAGCGATGCGATTAGATGCGGTGCCGGCGCGTTGCGGCATATCTGTGCTACGTGCCCGCGAATCGTCCTACATAGTTTACGTCAAATCATACAAAGTGTAAAAATTCGCATAAATTCTGATCGCGTTCGATTCAATTCGCGCCGCGCCGCCTGAGCACTTAGCATAGGACACTTCAGTAGTAAATCGACTGTTTGTTGTTTCCGCACCGCACCGCGCCGCTTCGCGTCCGCGTCCAGATCGCCCACTTAAGACGCAGGATTTTATGACACTTTGTAATAATTTTACGGTCTTAGATTCACTATAAATGATCTTATTTAATTTAATGATTCATAAAATAACAAGTAGACGTAAAGTAAGTAATTACTTACTCGATTTATCCTTTGTTTGGTTTGAATGTCATTTACAGCAATCAGATCAGAATCATTTGGTCGCTGTATCGATAAACCTGTAATAAACCTAGTTTTAATTATAAATAGTTCATACATATACGGAAAAAACACTATTTGTTTGTATAATAAACATATATAAATTAAAATTAATTTACCTGTACAACAAAGAATGATGGTAACAGAAATATAAATCCTCATTTTGATATCTTCACAAGCCGTAACACGTTAAACACTCTTTAGTGACTCTATCGCAAGTTCACTAGCTGTTCATAATACAATTCAATCCACATTCACACGTAGTTTTATTCAAAAATCGAACGCACATTTATTTTATTTTTTATTTTACTAAAGTACTTTTTTTAGAAGGCCACAGTCACTTATCTCGTTTTTTTTTATTTACCTACACCAACAGATTTACACAAATCTGCAACACAGTTCCAAGCTTCTTTTGTCAACTTTTAACAAGTATCACTTATTTTTTATCCCTTAAAAATACTATTTAAAATACTATTTTACACGTTTCACTCACGTAACAAATATGATTCAAATAGTGTAAGATTACGCGGTATTTATAAGCGGCCTTCGCACCCGTAGGGTCATCCCAGGACTAGAAAGCTCTTTACAATAGACGGGACCGGATTTATCAACATTGGAGATTGTAAACTGTACTAAGGCTTTACTAACTTTTATGACTAAAAATATGACTCATAGTTTTCTTTTAAACTCAGTGTATAATCATTATTATTACTTATTATTTTATTAACTTTTTATTTATTTACTTATTAGTAAAAAAAAAGTTGTTGATCTGAAGGCGTTTCATAAATTGCCTTGAAACTTATTATTTAGCATCTATTAATTAATTAGTAAGGCGAATGTAATGGTGAGGTATGTTAGGAGTTTTCTTTCTCTTACACGTAAAAACTACTTCATGGCTTTGAATTAAATTATGCACAAAGATTATGCTAATTTTATATCCCCAAAAAGTAAAGTATGCCCAAGAGACTAAGGAGCGCAGCTAGTGTAAAATAAAACATAATGGGGCTTATTACAAGATAATAAGCCGAGCTTAGACCAGGTGTAACTAAAAAACTGTCCCTAGAAACACGATCTTTAAATACTCGTACATAGAACGCTTTTTTGTGGTAACAGTTTTGTTTTGACATATGTCAACATGGGGTTCAACCAAGGTTTAACGTTTATGTAATAAGCAGCATAGTGTCGTCTCCGTCCCGTCTTGAATAAAAAGCTGTTTTGTGTGCGGAAGTGAGCACTTCCCAGAATGAGGTAAAGTCCTGTTAGTTTTGTAATTGCCTACGTAATTTTAATGGTCAGGATAATGTGAAGCAATTTGGCACCTCCAGATCCATCTATCTGTTCAGGAACCTTCTACTTATAGAAATAAGGTTGACTTTTGCATAGCATTTGCAACATCAGACTGATTATGATCAGGATAAAACACTTTTTAGGTTTCACAGTTACTTTGAATTAATGTTTTAACCGTTTTTTGTACTGAACTAAATGTGGGTCACTATTATAAGATTGATATCTTTATTTCAAAAATTTCTTGAACATTAAGACGGATGTGCGACTTCGATTCTCGCTACGGGACTAATGTCTGTTCCTGAAGGTATTCGATCCGGGTCTGGGTTTTGTGGTAGTTACCATTGTATTCGTTGTCTCTGATTGGTACCCATAACACAGGGCTCCTAGGGCAGCACTAGGTTTGTTAATATTTTTTACTTGTCTGGAAGATATCGCTTCTAAGCGATAAAACGACAAGCGGTAAGACGTGAGAGTTGTTGTGTAATTATTGTGTTCAGTAAACAGTTTTTCATTCATTTCATTCATTCATTCATACTTTCGAGCTGCAAATCAAAGTCTGGTTTTCAGAATAATTCAATATCTTTAAAATTATCGAAATATACTTAACAAGCAACTTTCCGTTCGTGCTATTTTCTGTTTTTTGTAAATTACACCTAATAAAGTTTTATTTAGCGTAGTATAGAGAAGGCCAGCAGTGGGTTAAGGTTTAATAATGATTACAGTTCTTGTTCACAAAAATGTCTATCAACTAATAAGCTAGACAGTACATTCCAATCCTTGTTTTAAAAACATGGAGAACCAATCTGCCAGATGTAAGGAAGCGGATACAGCGCTGCATTCCATTCTGAACAATCCAGCGAATTGGTGGATTTAGCCTAATCTGCCCCCGATCACGCGATTTCTCTACCCTCGCTTCATTTGGCACGTTTATAGTGAAACTAAAAGATTGTAGTTGGTTCTGTTACTATGCGATCATGGTAACACGTTGTAAATAGATAGGGAGAATCTTTTATGTTTCTAAATTGCTTATTCTTTTATGTTTTATTTATATTTTATAAATATTATGTACCTATTATTATGTAGTTTATAAGTTAATTGTATATATTATATGTATTTAGCCTATACTTAACAGCTTTAAATTCATTTTCATTATACTCCTGACCAATCCTTCTTTCACTGAGTTTCTCTCCATCCAAAGGTTGCCTGGAAGAGATCGCTTATTAGCGATAAGGCCGCCCATTGTACATTGTCATTATTTGTTATACTTATTATTTTGTTTCATAGTTTAAGGTGTACAATAAAGAGTTCTCATTCATTCATTCATTCATTTATCTTCAATTTTATTTGACTTTTTGTCGATACCTGTTTTTTAAGTGAAAACTTATTGGCCTTTAGTAAAAATACCTACGTAAGTGAGTGCATGTTGCGTAAGTTTTGAAATCTCAAAGTTTGGATAATATTGAACATTTGAACCAGTAAACCAAATTAAATGAACTGCATGATGAGTGAAAAGAATAAAAAGGATGGGTATAGTAAATGAGTTTAAATAATTTTTATTTCTCATAAGAACTACAAAATGTTCACTTAAAATGAGATACAAAAATATGATACTTAACTTAGTTTAGGTAGTTAACTATATACTTACTTAACTAAGAAGCTTATGTTTATATTTATAATTTATAGCATTTTAATATTTTTTATAATTATACTATACTATATATTACATTAAATAATACATTGATACTAATACTTTTATTTCCAAACAGTATCTTCAACCCAATCAATGAAGCTGGAGACTCTAGTATAGATCCCTGGGTGGTTCGCCCAAGCGCAACCCACGCCGAATGACGTGATGCCAATTACGTAGTATAAGTTGCCTTCCTTTGAGGTGAGTAGAGGCTTTCTGAACTGCAGTGGACCTCCTGAATCACCCTGGAAATAAAAAGACTTTTTCAATATTTTTCACAATATTTTTCTATACAGAAATGCCGTTAAAGTTCACTCTTTTCATATTGGAAGATGAATGATGTGACTCAGCACAGTTCAAAGTCAAAGTCAGTTTGTTTTTTTTTAACCCACAGTCCGAACCGTTATAAGGGAGCGCTATTAAACCACTCTCAGTACATTCTTCATGCAATTTCATAGGGTACCTACTTTTGACCCGGCTTCCTAAAATATAACTTACTAGCTGACCCGCGCGACTTCGTCTGCGCATGATTCATTTTTTTAATTTTTTGTTGTCATAAGAACCTTCTCCTGACAATAACAAACACAACAAAAAAATAATAGTGAAATCGGTCCAGCCGTTCACGCGTGATGGCGTGACCAAGGGATATAGGGATTCATTTTTATATATAGAGATTTGGTCCAAGTGACGTCAGAATGCGGCCACTATTTTATTCCAAGTGGATGCAGGCTTAGAATAATAATTATGCGATGAAGTATCGCCTCGACAAAAAAAAAATTACCTGACAAGCATCCACGCCTCCTTCCAACTTTCCAGCACACAGCTGGTGATCCGCCAAGCCTGACCAGTGCCGGTTCCGGGAGCCCTCCAGCAGGTCATCACACTGCTTTGAGTCTATAATATCCACATTAGCTGCTTGCAGATTTGGTGATATCTCCAAGCTCCCTGGAATTAAGTAATATTTAACACGGTACTGGACGCGAAGGATTATGAATAAAATCACCTAGTTTTAAGACTATTCTAGATGATTCCAGCGGTCTTACCGAATAAATGATTTTTAATTTTAACTACATATGAACCCCCTACTGTCATACACACATAGTCCAGTGGGGTTCGAGAGATGAACTCTTATTTCCATCGATAATTATCTTATTTTATGTCGCTAAGTGCCAGAAAATAGGAGTTCATGTTAACCCACCTGACCCCACTTTAAGATTCTCTGTGTCGTGAGAAAAACTACGAGTACCATGGTATCACATCTAGAGAATATGCAGACCATGCATACATTTTTATCACCACGAAAATCGATCTTGCACCTCTTGCGTCCTGGGTACTTATCTGGGTTTAAACTGCGCTGACCATATTTATCTTACCATGAGCCAAAACTCCCCATCCAGTTAACGAGACTTCCTTCCCAAAATCACCATAATCAGGTCTATTCCACAAGCAAGCTGGCTGCAGCTTGTACGTAAAATGAACCTCGCTGGCTAGCTCCATCAAAGCAATGTCGTAGTACTTCTTCGGAGACTTGTATTGGGGATGTACTATGATCCGCGAGATGTTCACGTCTCTTGATGATGAGTGGTAAGAGCCATTCTGAAATGCAAGAAAGTAGGTCTTTTTTATTTCACTAGGTGGCAAACAAAGTATACCGGCCTGATGGAAATCGGCAATGGTAGTATATGGTCGTCCGTAACACCAGAGGAATGATCGCACGTTGTTGATCCCAAAACTGTCTGTCAACACAACACTTCCCTTCGAGCACTGGCACCGTATTATTGTAACATAAATCAAATTGAACGGTGTTTCTCTTCTTGTTTGCTAAGACTCTTCAACAGTGCAAAATCTTGACCTTGGGTTTATATGCTAAAAAACTGTTTTGAAACCATTCGCAACTATTTTATGAATTTTTGTTCCAGGTATATTTTTTGTATTCATCCTTGCATTTTTTGCATTTGCTACAGGTACGGGCTAAGCGTTTCTGTGTACGCGTACATTGGAACGCCTAGTCCGCACAAAGCTCTACTTACTGGAGTAAAGAACAAGTTCTGATCGTTGAGCCTGATGATCTTCGGTTCCGGGTCCTCAATCGAGGTGTCTGGTGGAGCCCTGATGCAATGTGCGGCCGTCATCACGAATTTGGGGCTGATGAGTGTACCGCCACATTTGAAGATATAGATGCCCTGCACTCCTAACCAGCCTATGGCACCCTGGTAATATTAGGTTCAGTCAGCGTCACCAATTTGGTAACCCATTTAATTAGGCGTATTTGTACTGCAGCGGGGTTACCAGTTGGTGACGCTGACCGTACATTAAAATTAAAAAAAAAACTGTGGCTGAGCGAGAAAAAAAGGAAAAAATATCGAAGTCTTATTTTTTCAGCTGCTTTTACCATATGAGGGAATTCCCCTGGAAGTGCAGGCCGGCCGCCTACAGCGGATGGCGGTGGAAACTCTGTAGATATGTTCGCATTCCTTATAGCGGTACCTGGAAATCAATACAAATTCTTTTACCATGTGAGGAAATTCCCCGGGGAGTGCCCGGCGGCCGCCAACAGCAGCATAGAGAGGGAACTCAGTAGGCATGGTAGCAAAACCTGAAACCATACAACTCTATAATGTAAGGCCTTGAAAGAGTTCAACGACAGAACTGGCTTGAAGGTGAATTGTAGATTTAATTTTTTTAAAGCAGTATGCTTTTTCCACTGGTGATACTGTCAAATATAAAGATAAGTACTTACATTCCGTTAACCTTCTAAAGCGTTCTTCACTTTGCTTTATGTCATAAATATATTCGTGGCATTCTGAAAAAAAAAAAAACTTGATATACTTGCCAAGATTTTGAGTCTAAAATGGAGATGATGGGATGAGCTCGACCCATTCTTGCCGGAGTGAGGAATACGACTCAAGATCGATGTGTTTGGGAATGGAAAAATGGTTGACTAGGAGTGGGACAAACTGACATAAGACTGGTAATAAAAAAAGTACGTGAGTGTCGTGGATCACTCGGTTGGAACGAAGCAAAGAGTACTTTTTTATACTGGGAAAAATTCAAATTCAAATCAAACGCTCTTCCGTACTAACAATGTAACAATCTATGGACTATTCGCGGCTGCGCACTTCGCACTGTAACGATTTCGTGACGTGACGGTCATGACGGTAAAATAGAACGACTATTCCAGCCCCAGCCTGTTTTTCTTCGATACTGTCCGAAAAGGAACTTCGTTCCAAAAGTGTTGTCAAAACTTACTTTCTTCGTTGATCCGTCTGCCTGGGGATTTGAAACTGGGTCTAGGGGGGTCGTAGTGCAGACAAGGGTCATAAGAAGAATCTGTGGTGGTACTTGTGGAGCTCGTCTCTTGCAGGTTCTGTTTATCCTTGTCCTGGAATAGAATTGAATTAGTACATTTAATATGTCACTAATTCAACTTTAAAATTTCGTCAATGTAAAAACCGAGAATCTTTTGCTTTATTTTATAGGCACTTACCTATTTTCTTACGTTTACTTACCTCTACTAATCCCCACGACCATCTGTCTTCTACCTGAGGATCATAAATATTATTTTAGTTTTTATCAGCCATGACGGAGGCCTTCAGGCGGCCTAAAAACTCCGTCACCATAGTTGGCCACTGACTCATACGAACTTACTTCTTATCGGATGTGTTGTGAGCAAAAATCACCACAGAGTGGATACGTTTGAACGGGAAGGGACCCAGATGCCCACTTAAAGGATTTGTCCCCAGTGGCCCAAAAATAGGGATGATTGGAAGGAAGGGAGGCTTTTGCCTTGCAGTGGTGGCCGTGCATTTGCATACTACTTTTCGTGAACCTATCCCTGTTCACCATGTCCCACTGTTGGGCAAATTTCTAACCCAAACTTTCGGTCAACCAGACTCCAGGTCGATCCAGGTAAAATTAAAATTACCTATAGTGATCGCTAGCTTGAATAATAATTGCTCGATACATTATTATGCTAAGATTCACTCACGTCATATCCAGAAGTTGATTTATTCTGTGGCTGAGACACTGAAATAAAATAAATACACCAACATTTATGTTTTATTAAAACTAGCTAAATCATCAAAAATAGAAAATAGTTACCTAAACATTATATTGAAAACTACTTAACCATCGTAATATGATTTAAACTGACGACGCTACAAAATAAATTCGATATTGCTCTACTTTTAGGTCAATCAATTCGTAAGTGATTTTAATAAGTTCTATAAATTTTTTTTTAATCTAAAGTCAACACAGCGATCAACAAATTAACATCAGTAAAAAAGTAAATAAAAAAAAGAGATTCAAGTACGACCTACCAAACCTACCCATACTCAGAATTATAAAGTGAACTACTGTACATACATAGAACTTCTTTCAAAAGTGTCCTTTCTTCGAATTGAATGGCAGTTTTGCTAATTTTTTCCTATCTGTGGCGTCGGATTGTAAAATTTGTCATGTTGAAATAACAGCTTATTTTTTTTATTAAGGATACCCAACACGGGTGTACACCTTACATACAAGAGTTAAATCAAAATGTCTTAGGTCTAGTGTTCCCATAATTACAGGGTATCACAACATGCGTAAAAGAGGGCACAACAACTTATTTCTAGATAGGTTTACTTAAGTAGTATAACAGACAAAAATACAATAATTAAAAGGTAGCACCTATATTTTTTAAGTCACTAACCTGCACAATTTATTAGCAAAAACACACCCGTCCACTTCATTATCGAAACTATAATGCACTCTTAAAATACTACACTTCACATTTCTGTCATCTTTTTGCATGCTATTGTGTCAATAACTTGTTCCCAAGTGAGTCCGATATTGTGAACTTGAATACGAGTATAATGACTGTATGAGGTCATCATGAGAACGAGTTTCTTTATAGCCAATCAGTCTATCTGCTCATTTGCCCTGACACATTTACAGGAGACCTTTGATTTTAAAAGTTTTTTATTATTTACTGATTCTCTCATTCAAAATCTTGTCTAGCTGCGCTCTCCACTTCAAACAATATTCTACGTACTATAGCGTCTCGTGATCTGTATAAATCATTTAGCATAGACTAGCATAGTTACTGGCATAATGTGCCTTGTTGTTTTTAATGGGACGAGATCGTGTAACGGTTTTAGATAAACCCCGTGACCACGATCGGTGCCCCGGTCGAAACGTCGAGGAAAGGTAATATAATAGTTCGATTATTATTTAAAAACATTACGCGATCTCGTCCCGTTAAAAACACCAATGAGTTCAAAACGAGTGGGTTTAAAAAGTGATAATGTGCCTTTTCAACTGCCGATAACTATATTAGTTAATATTTTGTTATGATTTGTATCAAGACAGGGATAAGCCACGTATTTTGTTTAGATTTTTAGTGTTTATTGAATTAATCTTACGCTTTTTAGTATTAGAACATTTTGCGAACGAAACTCAACAATGCCATCATTAAAAATTAATAAGTATTTATTTCGTCATGCATGCTAAACGAGTTTTTTAATATTAAAGTTCAATAATACCTATTGGTTAAGGTCAAGCTTGTTGGTCTGACCCTTCTGGCCTTGGACGTGTCTCATTACAACCCTTTTGATAAATGATCTTAGGGATCTGAAGATTAGAAAACATGTGTACCTACGATGAAGAAAAATGCATGGTTTATTCACAAAATTTATTAATAAGAGTAAACAAACTGACATGTTTATCAAACTCACTGACGGATTAACTTGTTCACAAATCCACAGGTAATTATGCTAACTAGCTTCACTTTACATACACAATGAAACGATGTAAATAAGTGATGATACCAGGCGAACATAGCTTGGAAGAAGGTCGGGCAGGTGTGCTCAATTATGGAAAGCACTTGTTGCGCGCCCATGAAACTGAGTGGACGGAGCTAAGTGCGGAACTTGGCTTGTAAACCCTTCATAATGCAGCCGATGTCGGAGTTAGCTCTTTGAGTACATGCCACCCTGGTATGTGTCGGGCTTAATCAATACATTTGAACTTGATTGGATTTGAAAATTTAAGCCGTGAGCTTATAGTTTTACACTTTTTTTTAAAAAAAGAAAAAAGATAATATTACACTTTCTTACTTAATGACTATTAACTTGAAAAATTAAATGAAAACATCCCGACCACTTACGGCAAGGCAAAATTATGGTTATCGAAGTATCTCCTAGCAATTCTACCATATAAAACGGATTCACTTAACATGTGCACATAAAAATAATATTATTACCATCAGCAAACTGTTTGTTCATTAAAAACGCGACGGCGACCAATCACGCGCAATTTATTGAACTCTGTAATGACGATTTCGTTATTGGAAAATGTTCATTTCGTTTTACTACATTTGCATAGCCGTTTAATTGAATTGCATGTAAATTTTTGCTTTGTTTACATATTTAGTTTAAATCAAAAGGTACGCGAATGATCACTGGAACTGGAAAGAAAACTTAATGTTAAACCAGCATAGTCAGCTTGACAAAGTATTGACCATGGATAAAGCCGATTAAGCTATCATCAATGATATCATCGATGCATCTCAAATGCTATTTCTTGCTAGTGTCCGGTCAATGCATAGGTGCCTCGCGTCACTGTATAATTCAAGTAGAATATAATTACTAAGCTATTATGTCTAATGCTATAATATGCAATGCAATATGCATATTGGTTTATATTTAGCATACAAGGAAAATATAAATACGATTATTTAATGAATATGTACCTAAGGTAATTTACCGCCAAATAATTGTGGTAAATTACCGATTTTCACTATCAACTTACAATTACAAGTACTAAGTTGAATTAAAAAAAAAAATATATATGTGTAATTTGAAAACATTATGGAAAAACGGTGATACCCGTGGCCGTGTATTATTAATTGTGTTACGTTCCTCGTTCGTCAGTGTTGGCGCTGGCACTGAAAACCAACTCATACTATTTACACGCAGTCAGTATTTCGTCAGTAGTCAAGGATATTTTTAGAAATCAATTTGCACGACGGCAGTGCCGGTCAGCACTGACTTGGCAGTGGACTGACGTCAGTTACTGACTCAGTGTAAAATTACCTTAACGCACGCGTTATTATCTTGTGCACATTAAAAGCCTTGGACGGACTAGGCGTTCCAATGTAAGCGTAGTCGGTTACGCGTACACGAGAACGCAAGTCCGCACCTGCAGGTTTTGCAGTTGCAACAGTTACGGACTAAGCGTTCCTGTGTAGGCGTAACCGACTACGCTTACATTGGAACGCCTAGTCCGTACAAGGCTTTATATGATTATTTTTGGTAAACCGCGCGTTACCAAGCGCGCACGCAACAAACGCCAATGCGTAGCTAAGTTTTGATATAATTTCGCCTAAATTCAAAGCGAGCGATTATCAAGTTTGACGTGAGCTCAACTATGAGAAGTCTAACAAGTTGCAAGCACAATAAATTGTTGTCATAAAACACGAAGTTGCCAACTATTGACTGCATACTTAAGAGTCGCTAGTTGGGTAAAGTTTGAGCTTTAGGCGATGTACATCCTATTATAGCGAAGTTTAAGGATGTTTGAATATTTGCTAATAAGTAGGTTAGGTTAGGAGTTCTATTATTTCTGAGCAAGAAAGGACACCTACTCAATCGCAGTAATATAAATAGCCAAAAAAGTTCGAAAACATGATTATTTCATATAAGTATGACTCTTTCAGGCATACTTGACAGCATACTTACAGCTGATTATCATCCTCATCTGGTTGATATTCCACTTATTAGAACTAAGCGCTTCGAAAGTTCTCTTATTATGCGCACTGCAAAAATTTGGAATCAGCTTCCAGCGTCTGTATTTCCGCTGAGCAATGACCCTACCTATTGTTTTTAAGAAGAGAGTTGATAGGCACCTTCTGGGTAAGCTCGCTCCATCGTAGACCTCACTCTTGCCTGTGTAAGTCTGAGGTCAAGAGCCGACCCATTCATCATAAAAAAAAAAACTTATAATCCTCTCACCACTTCGAAAAAACAAGTGATTCGACAAGAAGAGGGAAAGTGTAGAGAGAGTGAAAATACGGACGCCTTCAAAAGGTATAAAAACTCCGCTGGCTTATACGAACATTCTTATTTCCCAACGACTAGGCTATGTTAATACTCGTGTTTATGATATGGCTTTCCATTTGAAGTTTCATTTTAAATTGACACCGCCTTAATATTTAAATGCAATTTTCCAAGTTAAACTTGTATCTAAAGGCTAGCAACTTTTCTTGTTAAGGCTCCAAACTTGAAAGTGCAGGGTGGACTTTTAACAGGACATTCTGCTTACAATATGAATCAGAATCAGAATTAGAATCAGAAACAGAAACAGAATATTTTATTGCATACTGTTGTACTTACAATGAAGGTCTCATTTTAAGTGGTACATGTTTTCACAGTTATCCATTTCGGATGTGCAACATCAATTTGGGTTAGTAATAGTTTAACGCTAACATATTATCAGAATCAAGTAGGCCAGGTAGGTTTTATCTACCCTTTGAACCTTAAATTAAAAAGAAAAAAAAGTAAGAATACCTAATTACAATTTAAATTCAAGGTTTTTTTTTTTTTATAAATAATAAATAAATAATGCTGGACATTTTCACACAGCATCATCTAGCCCCAAACTAAGCAAAGCTTGTACTATGGGAACCAGATAACTGATATACTACTTATATACTTCTCGTTTGTAAATACATACATATTATACATAGAAACACCCAGACCCGAGACAAATACCTGTAGGTCATACAAACATTTGTCCCGCGGCGGGGATCGAACCCGCAACCTTCTGCGTCGCAGGCAGACCTTCGCCCGCTGCGCCACAGAGGGTTTTACTTAAGATAGTATGTAGTATGGATGATATACATTTAAAAATGTAATTATTTCTTTATACTTCATGAGTTGTTCTCTGAATATTGCATTTTTTGATAAAATCTGTTGCTTCTGTGTTTTTTTATGTTATGTGTGACTCGATAATTTAACAAGCATTATCTAACAATAAACTCGTGGCTTACCAGGGTAGCATGATCGCAATGGGAATGAGTATAAAAGCTAGTAACATTAGACGCAATCTTAAGAGATAAGTGGCACAGTGGACGGAAACCTCGACAAAAACCAAAGCTTATCTCGCCTGCATCTTAGTGCAAGAAATTCCGACCAGAGAATATCTCATCATACTACGAAAAGCCTTGGTATTCAAAAAACTCGACCAAGCGCGAGTCGGGCTCTCACAAAGGATTCAGGATACCAAATATTGAAAGTGGAGCCAATTTTTTTTAAATATTTTATAGACTTACAGACTAACAGAAAAACATGTAGATTATTTATTTCATAATACTATACAAGTATTTTATCATCTATGATACAATACTGTAAAGATGAATGAATGAATGAAAATTCTTCATTGCACACCATTAATAAACCAGATAAAAATGTACAATGGGCGGCCTTATCGCTAAGAAGCGATCTCTTCCAGGCAACCTTGACAGATTGTAGAGGACAACTGCTAAACGGGGCAAACTACCTAGAGTTTCGTTGACAATTTTATTTTTGTAAGTACACAAATGCTTGGCTTTACTCTATCATCATGTTATTTGCTTATCTACCGCTTCATTTTCAGGTCTTTTTTCCCTTTTGACCGCAGATTTTCAGATATCAATTTTATGAATGGTTTTTGTGAAAATGTCAGCTAAACGTTTGTAGGAATGATAAGGGGCTAATTAACTGCCGTTGAAGCCTTCCTTTCTGAATTGTTTTGTGACAAGAATAAGGAAAATGTCTGTTTTATTGTCGTAATTATAATAAGAATCAGAATAATGAAGAGAAATAAGGAGCCGTGTTGGCAAGGACCTTGACTTTCGATACAGGTCGCCATCATCTTGTCATTGTCACATAGTTTTAAGACGTTTCAAAGTGATCCCAGCGGCGGCGGGTTCCTACTGAATAAATGCTTTTTGACTTCTTTCGCCATTTTTGAGGGAGCTAGTGGCTCTGCTATTTTATTTAGTTTTCTCGTGTTTTACTAGGTTTTATTATGTAATTTCGGTGGCATTTTACTAATGAAGCTTTGGATACGTATCAGGAGATTTGGCAAATGGGATGGGGGAGTATTCAAGAAGATTTCTCATTTGACGAAAGATTTCCGTTGAAGTGTTGAAATGACAAGCCGCCATGTTTTTTAAAAATCAAATTGACGTGACATGAATACATATTTGAAGTGAAGTGAAACAGTGGCCATTATTAAAAAGAAGAAGAAGGAATAAAAAGATGAAGAAGAAACCAAGAAGTGAAGTGAAACCAGTTAAGATGTTACTGATTGGGCGGTATAGTCGCTCAGCGACAAAGCACTTTTCTATTTTGTTCATGTAAATAAAAAATAAAAAAATCCTAGCGGGTCCATGCTTTTTGACTTTGACTTTGACATATCAGGTTGGGCAGAATTTTACCTCATTCAGGGCAGCCACCTTTTATTTTTTAGTCAAAGGTTTTTTGTTCTTTTTATAGGAAAAAACAACTGCAACCTGCATGTGGGGTCAATAAAACCAGTTAGGTATTATTTTTTATGTATGTATAGTGTAACAAAAGTTCCAGATATATTGAGATATCGTTCCTTTACAATTGATTCAAGACTGAACCTGTTTAGACATAGAGTTGAAATTAGATTGTAATTAATAAAGGATTTTATGCATTATCTCTTCTACGTCGTCAAGATCTAAGAACACTCTCTTATAGACAAAACATTCCACAGGGTACGTATAAACACAGCTGACCAAAGTCATCAACTTGAACTAACGACTTTCCTAGCTTCTAATGCTCGACACTTGCACCAACAAGTTAACTCGTGGATAATCAATTATCATGGTTTTGTGAGTTCTTTTAAAGCTGCAATTTGTTGTCTAACATTTAAACTGAAATGGTTAACAAGATTTAACCTCAGTTTAAGATCCTTTTGACATTACGATGTGTTTCATAAAGTTACGAGTCTAGATTAAGTCTTGAATTTATACTGTCTACTCTTACTTGTTATGTTTTTTTTTTAATTGATTTATTTTCTTGTGTACTTCGTATTTTGTTTGTTGAATATATATATATTTTTTTCTTTCTTTTTCTATAAAACATACCGTTAGGCTCTTGGTTCTAAGATGTATGGTGTCAGATGTACCTATAGTACAAGTAGGAACGTATCCCTGACACATAGAAAATTTACGTTATTCGTTGTACAACAATGAAAAATTTTGAAATAAATGAAATCTAGTGATAATACTAAAAAAGGATTTTGTCTATTTCCTTTTTTGAAATTTCATAAACTTAGAAGGGCTTTGTCATGGAACCGTTCATTAATCTATCTAAAAACAACCTTAAACTATACCTACCGTTTTTTGTCAATTTAACTCACGGTTATACCTTATAAGGTAAAGGTGGGCCTTTAGCCGAGATGAATAAGGCCCACCTAGGGTTACCTAGGGTTTTCACCATCGCTTAAACTATTTCCATGAAAGTTGTACATGACCTAGGTACCGTGAGCGAAGACGCGGGCGGGATGCTTGCAGCATTGCTTTGCTTGTGAGTACAATAGTTTTACATTTGAAAGTTTTGGGTTGAAGTGGTCTTTCTCGATACAAAAGCTTTACAAAGTTAAGATTAATTTCTTAAGTTTGCAATACATTTCCTAATAGTAAAGCCCCCGTTAGGGCAGAGCCGACCTAACGAGTGATTTTAGTTTACTCCTAATGGGTTGTTGACATCGTTTGCACAACTAATGTCCAATTATGAAAAATTACAAACGGTCTAATAATGTCCATTCATAATAATGTCCATCATAAAAATGCCCAATCATAAATATGCCCAATCGTAATAATTTCCAATTATAATAATGTCGAATTATAATAATGTTCAATTGTAATGACATAAATGATGAAAAACATCGTAAGGAAACCAGTTTGTATTCTAATAGGCAAATAGCTTGCAATTTATTACGTATGTAATACTAACGTCTGCCAATTATATAATTGAACTGCCTCTGACTCCCTTCAATATCACCAAAAATCGTGGATACCTTGGAAAACATGTAAGAGAATCTCTGCTGTGCATTGGTGATCACAACTGTATCCCCAAGGCACGGTACACATCCTCCCAAAATACAATTAAAATCCTTTGAAGATTTCTAAGGGAGAATTCAAGACACTTCCCATTTTCCAGATTATATAAAATAAATAATGCAATTTTCACACAGCATCATCTAGCCCCAATGTAAGCAGAGCTTGTGTTATGGGTACTACAACCACAGAACAGTATTTACTGTTCTGTGTTTACAACTTATATGCTATGTATGTACAGAAATAAATAGAAAGTTGATCATTACGTGAAAGTGAAAATAGGTCACGACACAGTAATATTGTTATTTCATTACAATCAATACGCGACGTAGATCAGACGATAGGCGTATACAGGGTGATTTATTCATGAATGTTGACAATTTGGACGATCTAGACTAGATTCTAGTTATTTACTTGTAACTTGATATACTTAACTAAGTTAAGTTTAGTTGTTCGTTATTTTCGTTTGCTTTTTGGTCTTTTGATGAAAACACATTGATTTGTTGTAGAAAATCCTTGTGCCAAGCTACAAATACTACTTAGGCCTTTACATCTAGATTAGATGATTTATACAGCGTTAGGAGGCTATCCATGCCTACACTTAACGGGACGCTGTAGTGCCTGAGACATTGTTTGAAATGGAATAGGCTTGCCCAGCACCTAAACCATCCTCTTAGCTTAATCAGCCGCCCACAGGAGAGGCGACGTCGATACGTGTGGAGCTGACTTCGCTGCGGGTTTCCTCACGATGTTTTCCTTCACCGTTAAGAGCTCGTGTTATAGCGCATATAAATTTTACGAAACCAAACATCCATTGATACACGGCCGGGATTCGAACCCGTGACTTTTAGGTTGAAAGTCGAGGCACAACCCCATTTGACCAACACGGCTCTCTAAGCTACAAGAACCATGACTAAAGAGGTCTTGTGAATGCGCTTTCCGATCCTTGTGATTTCGAATCTGGTTAAGTTCTGGAGTTTTTCTATCCAATAAATAATTATAATTATGACTAATGCCTATGCCAGCATTTTCAAAAAAGCTTTGAGAAGTAATAGTGACATAATAACAATAAGAATAGCTGCTGCAATCCATACTATCCATACTATATAATATTTATTTATTTATTTATTTATTTATTTATCATTATCATTACACTATCATTACAGGGTACCCCCAATGCAATAGCGTAGTCGTTATTATAAATGTGAAAGTAACTCTGTCTGTCTGTCTGTCTGTTTGTTACGCTTTCACGCCCAAACCGCTGAACAGATTAAGCTGAAATTTGGCATAGTTAAAGTTAGTATCCCAGGGAAGGACATAGGCTACCTTTTATTCCGAAAAAATGAAAAAATCCCGAAGGATCGCGGGTCACACCGCGGGAGCGCAGCTATTCATTACATAATATTTATTTAGAGGCTTTTAAATTGATTACTTGATAGTTTACACGGCGTCACAATGCATCCCATATTACATTCAATAGCTGACTCATAGGACGATGAACTTGAAATCCTGATAGTCCATCCGTTTTGGTGAACTCGTTACCGAGTAATTTGCAAATACTTTTTTGCCCGTGACCATATATTTTAGTGAATATCTGCAACTAGACCGTCACAATAAAAAGAAGCACACCCAGCTATGTCACCAACGAGTCACTAAACATTAGGATAGCATCCAGGTCTCTACGTGCTTGGCCACAGGGTTCTGATCTTAACTAAAAATTGCCAGTGGATCACTCTGTATAATACAATAAGCTTCAGCCCAGGGGGACGAAATGACAGATACTGAGACCACTAATGAACCACGATGTACGAGTAGTCAATAAGTCAGCGGGAATTACTTCGTGTTCCTCTGAATGGAATAAAATAATACAATATTACTTCAAACTCTAAAAATGTGACATTTTACCTGTGATTTTACTATAAAATTCCAGTTTTTAGTACTAAAAGGGTTAACTAACCTAAAACTTTAATGGCCTAATAAACATGGTATAAACTTATTCCTGAGTGTAAACTGTCAAAATGTATGGTTATTCCTATTTTATTCCGAGGAATAACTTTATACCATGTTATTAGTAGGGCCCTAAAAGTTTAATTTAACAAAGTTAAAGGTTCTTAATTTTTGTCGTGCTTGAGTAGAATATTGTTTCCTAAAGTTTACCGAAAATTAAAAAATAAATAAATAACGCTATAGGCTTTTGAGTATAGGCCTCTCTAAATTTATTTTTTGGCGTGAAAATGAGGAGGTCTATACTCAGCACTGATAGATAGGCTTTTGATTTTATATTCACCTGAAATGTCACATCACACCAAATTCCTGTGAGCCATAGGCGGCCATTTTTCTTAGTACATAAAGCTATCCCAAAAAATATATTTCCCGCGGTACGTCACATAAATTCCCGAATTCCCAAAACCGGTAAACGAACCGTAATAATCCGAAACAACATGGCGACACACTACAAAGGAAGGAGTATAAAAATCCTCTTTATAGAATCGACAAAGGGAAATTGGGTTATAATGAGATATGTTCATACAGCCTTCATACATGTCATTACGAATGTCCTAAGGGAGAACGCGTTACGTAGAGGATGGCAACAAAGTTAATATAATTTATTTTATTAAATAATAAATAAAAAAAAGTACGTGAGTGTCGTGGAACCTTCGTGGAACACTCGGTAGGAATGAAGTTTCAACTTTGAAGAAGAAGTTAAGTGAAACCAAGAAGAAGACTAAGCTAAGATGTTACTGATTGGGCGGTATAGTCGCTCAGCGACAAAGCCCTTTTCTTTTCTTTGTAAAAAAAAAAACTTTGACATTTGACATTTGTCAAATAAATCCTAGAAACGCTCTTCCGTATTAACAATGTAACAATCTATGGACTGGTTCGCGACTGCGCACTTCGTACTGTGACGTTTTCACCACTAAATCGAACGCTTTTTTCTAGCCACTATCCTCGATACCGTTCATAAGTTTAAATTTGAAAACTGTTATTTTTTAAATCTTCGTATTTAATCTTTGATCCACAGGTTTCCATGAATAAGCGAAACCTTGACAAACCGCTTTCCCTCAATTCAATGAACACTATCTCAATTAAATAAAGACCCCAAATGAACCAAACAAAACGGCTACAATCTGATTACAAGTACCAGGAGAGCAGAACAACGGCAGAGGTAAACTATTGAGGACTGTTTGCACAGGACCTTTCATTGTCTCATTCAAAATCAAATTCGTTTCCGTCCGGAACAAAATTAACGTGAAGACGCATAAATTAAGGTAAACTTCCCGCAAAACTTTCATTCAAAGAGGTGAGCTCTTGAAGGATTGTTCTATTGAACCTTGGAAACCTCGAAGTTTGCCAAGTTTTTAAATATTTTATCTCTATGTTGTTAGAGGTCAGTTTTGCGTGGCAAAGTGTTTAAGCGCGTCGGTATAAGTTTGTGAGTGCGTATGCTAATGCAAGCCTCCCATCGGAAAGATTCTGGTAGTCGTTTGAATTGGATGGCAAATCATTGGAATATTTATTAGGTCTGGGATTTCGCTCGGTTTGTAACTGACTCGTCGACATGACCTCAAATCCGACTTGTCAACTTTGAGGTTTAGTAGGTTAGTTTGTATTTTCCGTGTAGCCCAAAGTGATTTTGGTGACCTCATTAATGTATATTCATTCGATCATCAATTATTAACAGCCTTTATCCAATTACTGGACTATAATAAATATGTGGATTAATAAGGTTGCGGCACTGCTTATATATACATATGTATGTTTATAATTTTTTTTTAACTATTTAACCACAGCAGTGCAGCGGTACATCACGGAATCACAATAATAATATTAATAGTTAAGTGTCACTTATGTCAGTGTGGTAGGGCGGTCGACCAGCTTGGTCACCACGGATTATCGTGCACTAGGGCCGCAGGTCGGTTCTGCCGCCACGCCAGTCTTAATGACATCATCCGTCGAGCGCTTGTCAGCGCCAATGTTCCAGCCGTTCTCGAACCGAGCGGTCTGATGCGTGACGATGGCAAGCGCCCCGACGGCATGACTCTTGTCCCTTGGGAGAGGGGAATTTGGTGTGGGACGCTACTTGCGTAGACACCCTTGCGCTTTCCCATCTACCGGGGACATCCGTTAGGCCTGGCGCGGCGGCAGATTCGGCTGAGGATCTCAAAAGGCGCAAATATATAAATCTTGATAGGGTTTATATATTTGAACCATTTGGGGTTGAGACCCTAGGTCCGTGGGGTTCTGGAGCCCTTCGGGTTTTCAAAATTCTTTCAGGGCGTCTGGTCGAAGCGACGCGTGATCCGAGGGCTGGCACATTTTTGGCTCAAAGGATCAGCATTGCCATCCAGCGTGGTAATGCCGCCAGTGTTTTGGGCACGCTTCCGACTGACAGTGACCTGGATCAGTTGAGCTATCTATAGATCGTTTCTAACGATCCTTAGATAGCTTGACTAATCCTGTTGTATTTTGTAAATATATGTAAATATGTAGTAGCTTAGTTTCTGTTAAGTGGTATTAACCAATAAATATGCTTATTAAAGATTTAGATTGCGACGTCATGGATTCCGTGGCCGAGCGGTAAGGCACTCCGGCTTTAGGAGGATCGTCTGATCGTTGTGGGTTTGAATCCCATCGGAATCGAAAATTTTGATAAGTCTTTTCATTTTTTAACTATTCATTTTTTTGGTGAGTTGGTCAGTGACCGAGTACGATCTATTTCAATTTCTGCGTCTCAAGTCGAACAAAATAATCTGCAAAAATGATAAAAGGTCGTAAAGCCACACCTGAACCGCGCAGCTAAGACACAAAGCTTAAGCAATCACGCAAACGTCGAAAGCTCGCATCAAGAATGGCTCTTTATTTCAGAAATTTCGTCTAAACCATGGGCCAAACGGCTCCTTTGCAACAATATTTCAAACGGGCCAAGTTGCTCTGCGATTGCAGTAAACATACCAAACAGTAAACAAACTAAAACTCGTACGTTTATCATCGAGCAAGATTAGAAAAAGATGGTAAACAGTGATCGCGAGAGTTTAAGAAAGTTTGAAAGTCGATAGTGCTAAATGGTGACACATCTGAAAAGCGTTTTTTTCTTAATTTAGCTAGACGTAGAAACTGGGGACAGAAAATATGAATTGACCAAAATTTTACAACTTTAAATAAACGCAATAAAGCAGTAAAGGAAAACTGGATTAGGCTCTAAGCCATATTTAATACTAGCTTCATTCTTTTGGGATAAAAAGTAGCCTATGTCCTTCCCTGGGATACAACCTTTAACTATGCCAAATTTGGTTTCGGCGTGAAAGCGTAACAAACAGACAGACAGACAGAGTTACTTTTTTTTAGTTTGGATGGCATATATGCCTTCATTTGTATTTTTTTAAGTTACTTTACTGTTCAAGCATATACTGTGTTGACTATTTTCTTTGATGTAAACTCACGACGAATTTTCAGCGTGCTCTGAATTTTAGAGTAAATTATGTTGAAATAGTTCCTTTAAGCGACTATTATCATCGTGCGGTTCAAAACGCGAGATAAGCTTGAATAGGGTCGCCCTAGATTTTAATTTGTAGTCAGATAGAATCTTTTTGACGAATTTGCATATTAATTGCTAGGGATCGCCTTGAATTTATATGGGTTCTTGTGACAAAAATTTATGGGTGAGTTATATGGAACCTTGAATGTGAATATGTAGATCTTATGAGGGAACATAGCTTTGAACAGGATAATTTTTGGAACGAAGTTCCTTTTCGGACGGTATCGGATGGGGGCTGGACGAAAAAAAGTTCTATTTTTGCGTCACGACACATATATGTATATGTCAAATCGTCACAGTGCAAAATGCGCAGCCATACACAGTCCATAGATTGTTACACTGTTATTACGGAAGAGCGTTGCTAGGATACCTAATTGGAAATTCCCAGTATAGAAAAGTCTTTGCTTCGTTCCAACCGAGTGTTCCACGATACTCATGTACTTTTTAATAATTTGTTTCTTTTTGAATGAACATGGATGATATTATAAAGTTTATGATAACATTGGTAACACTATTTAATCAAGTAAGCTATGCTTGATTAAATTAGCCCCCTTGGCCTAGCGAATATTGACCTATAATAAATAAATATTGCTGGACTTTTCACACAGCATCATCTAGCCCCAAAGTAGGCAGAGCTTGTGTTATGGGTACTAGATGACTGATATACTACTTATATACTTCTTGTTTGTAAATACGTTAATATTATACATAGAAAACACCCAGACCCGAGATAAATATTTGCAGATCATACAAACATTTATCGCGGCGGGGATCGAACCCGCAACCTTCTGCGTCCCAAGCGGGCTTTCACCCACTGCGCCACAGAGGTCGTAGTTTAACATGTCGATTCGATGTCTATTCCATTTTTATTTGTAACTTGGCTAAGAAGGCTGTTCCCATACTAGCACTGAAATCTTATAAACGCATGATGCAGAAAGCCTACATTAGAAAAGTCTAAAAACGCCTAAAAATAACCATATTTATGCTAGGAAGTCAATTTTTATTTTATAGGGTAAAATATCACAAAAAGTACTTCTGTTCATCGCATAATCGCGGTGCTATCAGACACGCACGGAGAGACGCGAATAGGGTTAATTGGGTTTAAACACAGCTATTGTGGAGTCGAGTGTACTCTACGTTGGATGTGTTTTCGTTTGTGAATTTATTTTGCATTGGGAATTATTTGCAGCGCATTTTTATTTCGCGATGCTGTTGCAAAAACCCAATAGGGATTGGAGAATCTATTTTTTTATATATCAGTTTAATCTACAAGAATATAATAAATAAATAAATAAATCTCCGAAATTCATCCAATTTTGAAAACCGATGTTGATTTCAAGTCTGAAAAGTGATGAATGAAGATTTGTCTTGGAATCAATAAAAGAATCACCTAGCCCTCATTTATCCTAGCCGTATAGGACAGCACTACATAGATAAAGTAAGTAAGCTCGTATGAGTCAGTGGCCAACTCTGGTGACGGAGTTTTTAGGCCGTCTTAAGCCTCCGTCATGACTTGACGACTTAATAGCCGGGAGCGACAATTTAACATGCCCTCCGAAGCACGGAAGCGCTCAGATGAAAATGCCACTGGCGGTCACCCATCCACTTACAGACCGTTTGAACGTTGCTTAACTTCGACGATCTATCAAGAACGACTAAGCAAGCACGACCATGAGCGCTTCGCGCACTACATAGATGACTTCCCACAGATAATACAGATCACACACTTATCATAAGTGTGTGTAGGTATTTATGTGTATGGAAGAAGAAGCAGGTACCATATGAAAATCACAATCATAAAACTTAAACTAAACAAAAGTATCCCAGAAGATTTTGCACGTTGACAACTATACAATAGTTCAAAAGTACTAGGACCACATAACACGCCAGCGGGTGCACTATCGCAGCGATAAACTGCAAACTTGCTCTGACAGACGGGTAATCTGCGGAGTTACTTCAGCGCCTTCGTGGGAGCGAGAAATTGTCGCGACTCGTGACAAATATTTAGATTTAGGGATTATACGCCGGCTCATTATAAAGTTTTAGCTTAACAGCTGAAACAACGGTAAAGTTGCAGTTACGAAGTTTAACGGGCGATAGGCATGGAACTACTCGTAATGTAATTTTAAGCCCATCGTCATGTCATCGATTTTATCAAAGTAAAATACCACTCAGTAAGAACCTTGCGAAATTTTTTTTAGGTCTATGGAAGGACCACTGGGATCACTTAGAGGTGTTCGTGTCCTGTTTCTTCACGATTATGTCACCACGCTTTGAAATTATTACAGTTGTCATGTAAATGTCAATCCGACAAGGATTCCGACACATCGTCTTGGCAGTGTGAGTCACAAGAGGGACATCATCTCAAGATTATTCGTCTGAATCAAAACGAAATTGAAGTTGTCGGAAACCTATATGAACGACAGCTAAATGTTATACGTAATTAAGTTTAAAAAAATATTTTATATTCATAAAAAAGTTTTATAAAATTGCTAACAAAGATCTTATTTATGTATAAAAATACAACAGAATTGATAACCTCTGTAAATATAAAATGACAGTGTTGCAAGTAAATCTAGTTCATTATTGTATCCTGACACAATACTTACTTCATGCAAATAAATGAATTCTAATTCTAATTCTGAATTAATTTATCTGAGAGCTCGCAAACATGGCATTCGCATCTGCAAGTCAATTCTAAGTTAAATTGCAAACTGATAGAACTATACACCATCTGCTGTAAACTGCCCATAAACTATAATATACCTGATTTATTTATGAATAATCTAAACTAGATTTGCTCTTGAATTACTCAAAATTTAATTACAATAACATCCGGACGACAAACGTAAAGCTATGATAATTTAGTTTGTTCTAAGAAAATATTGAAAAGATTTTCGCGTTTACCTATATTGTGGTGTGGTGACCAAAGCCATTTAAAAAAGTGATGGTTGCTAGTGGTCGATGAGAAGGCGCAATGTCAACAGTTGGTTTTGCCTCAAGTGTCAGGCGTGCGATGACCGCTTTGCATCAGGCAGCAGTAGGGTATTTGTCATTCTTTATCACTGTAATGTTATTAAAAAACACTAGACAAGTTAGGAGACTCCTTAATCCACAACTCACAACGCGAACCCACTCGTTTTTCAAAGAGCGTGTCACAGCCAGTCAAACTTTGAGAGCAGATAAAAGTTTCAAGATGATCCAGAAACTAGTGGAAAATTGTCGCCAGCACACCAAGAACCCTGAGCACTCATAACGGTACTTCAAAACTTAGGAGTTGTAGGGATTATAGTAAAATTGGGGGCTCAAGATTGTCTGGTTGTACGAGATGTTTATTAGCTTCAACTGCCCTGGCAGTTAATTCGCGCTAGGACTGACAAATTTAATAATAAATAAAAGTCCATTTATAACCCGGTGTAATGAAGCGAGGATGGGAACGGAACGGACAGAATGAACCAAAAGGGATTACAAAAAGCTCAACAAAATACGCAAAAACGGTATGATAGCTGAAAAGTTTGGAAATCTGTTGCGTTCAAAAGCTATTTGTAATCTTTGACATGAAAAGAAACCCTAAGGACTATATTTAACCGACTTTAAAAGTCGTTTACTCGAACATGACATGTATTTGTATGAGTAACTACATGTGTGTGGCAGCTGAAAGGGCAACGCCTAAGCGAACACTTGGACAAAAGATGAGGTCTATACGTACCCTAAACCGTCGAGCTCTTACGAAGAATAATGTAAGTCAATGAGGCAAAAGATCGTCTGCATTGATTTGTTCACTACACACATACGCAATACATACATATTTAGGCCTTTTAATCTATATTAGATGATTTACACAGCGTCAGGAGGCAATCCATGCCTACACTTAACGGGACGCTGTAGTGCCTGGGACATTGTTTGAGATAGAAAAGGCTTGCCCAGCACCTCGAAATACAATACAATAAGAAGGAACAGGAGTAGAATCACCTAGTTTTAAGACGTTTCAAAGTGATCCCAGTGGTCCTACTGAATAAATGCTTTTTGACTTTGACTTTGACTTTGAATAAAAAACCTTTTACGTACAAAAGCTAACTATGTAAGATGTTATCCACTCCGTAGTTTGATAAACTGTTCTTGGAGTAAATAATTATTGGTCTAGTTTAGCGTCTGGTGCTTCTAGATTAGGGCCTAATCTTATTACTGAGATGTTGACGAGAGCTTTTATTTTCAATCATACTACTTATAATTGGTAAAGTTTGGAGTAAAGTTTGTTGGTAAGAGTAGAGTCAAAAAGAAGATACCATAAAAAGCACCCCACGCTGTTTTACGATACACTGAATTTTTTTTAAGTATTATAGATATTTTCTACTTTTGAGTGTACTTGTCTATTCAAGTTCAGTATTTTTCTTTTTAACGTATTATACTTACTCGTAAAGGGTAGGGCAAAATTTTACCGTATTGAGGATCAGCTTGCTATTTTTGTAGCTAGAAGGTTTTGTTCCTAGGGCTTTTTAAAGGTAATAATTTGAAGAAGAAGAAGAAGAAAAAGTCTAAAAAATATTTATGTAATGTTTTTTTTTGTTTTGTTATGAAAATCCCGAGGACATCGATAAAAACTATCCTTTCAATTGATTGTTGCTTCTCGTGTAACTTAGCCTATTCGTTGCGCTGCGATTGGTGGAACGTCTGCTCTCCTTGTAAATAATTATGCAACAATTCTAAAATATCAATAAATGATAAATTTTGAAGTAAAAACTTAAATGGGCTTAGGAATTAAATTGATACGGTCAAACGTCTATTTACAACCCAAAAATGAGGCCCTGTCAGTTTGTGTAGTTTAAAATGAAAGACCCTATAGTATTATATACTGTTATATATTGTATTATATATTATTCACTTAATTATACCCCACTTGCTACTTAAATTAGCTAAGTTTTACGCCACTCGGACTTTCTATGATCTAGTTCAAATGCTGTCATTAGAAGAGTTGTAGCAAACGTAGTGGATACCCTCTAACAGAATTGTTTTTGCTCATCCGCGCTCAAACAGTCGTTGAGCGCACTCCATTAATATCCGACGCACGTGTTCAGAATCCTAAGTTGGCAAAACTCGTAGGTATTTTAAGCGAGCACTTGCGGATACATTTATTTCCTACTAGATGGCGACACACAACAAATTAGATCGCGGTATCTTTGCGTTCTGCGCAAAATAAAATTCTGCGGTATATGCCGTTTCTTTATAATATTTACTGCATCGTAATAGTTCTTACCTTAGGTCGTAAATTAACGCCGTTTGCACACCTCCGCCGCGAAACCAGGATCGCGGTTCCGCTGCATGGGTTTCGCCGCGATCAAGCGTAACTGTGGCGTCGGATACGTGATGGAACATCACGCGAGCATAGAATACAGATGCGTACAGAAAGCTCTCTTCTCGAAAAAAATCAATAAATAGCGACTCTTGCTGCGACGCCACAAAGTTCAATTCAGCTCGCATAAGTGCTAAGGCCCCAGAGATCGTTGACAGACTCGTGCGAAAACAACGCGAAACCACGAAAAAGGAGCGGAGGTGTGAAAGGCATTTGAGGAGATCGACGGAATAGCGGGCAGAAAGAAATAGAATAATAGTTAATTATATGCGTTAGAGCCGCTTCTCGTACATACTGACAGATCACGGCGAAATTACAGCGTATCCGCGCTTCTGGTTTCGCGGAGATGTGAAAAGTAGAGATGTGCGTAAAATACCAAAAATATCTGAACTACAATTACATGCCGTGTCGCGCCATTTTCACGGCGACCAACGGTGCCATGCCGTGGACATGCGGCCACTCTCTTACCTTTTCGTCTTCATGTAAAAATATTACGAAGCAGAAAAACCATTAATGAACGGATTAAAAAGTAAGTTCGTATGAATCCGTGGCCAACTCTAGTGACGGAGTTTTAAGGCTCCGTCAGTCCCCTCCAAAGCATGGAAGCGCTCAGTTGATAAAGCCACTGGCGGTCACCCATCCATTTACTGACCGCTTAGAACGTTAACTTTGACGATCTATCAAGAACGAGCAAGCTACGCCACGAGTGCTCCTAAATGCATTATTCTCTTTAAAAAAGCATTCACATGTATGAGTGACAAAAACACCGAACAGCATTCCGCAGCGATTTGGACTGTCGCCAGTTCCGTGTACGGGGTTTGAATCCCGGCTTTTTAATCACCACTGCTTGTGACGTGTGATTTTCAGGCGTTTTATTGTATTATCCGTTAGTGATGAACTGTTATGTGTGAATGGATAATTTTAGATATTTCTAGAATTTTCGATGGAGCTGTGTTGGTTGAATCTATTTTATATTTTTGGTTATCTAAAGGTGTGATTTTATATAATCCTGTATGTAGTAGGTAAGTTAGCGCAATATTAAGCGTTTTGAAATGAGATGGAAAAATATTTAGCGTTTAGGAAATATTAGCCTTTTTTTTACCTTTTCTGACAGACAGCAATTTTTTTTTATTAGACGTGAGGTGCCTCTGACTATCTCCTTAGACAGTTTCAAAGAATCTTTGAATGTCTAGAGCTGAGAAATTAAAAAAGTACGTGAGTGTCGTGGAAACTTTAACGTCAAAGCTCAACTATAAATAACCATTTAACCCTAGGTCCGTGGGGTTCTGGAGCCCTTCGGGTTTTCAAAATTATTTCAGGGCGTCTGGTCGAAGCGACGCGTGATCCGAGAGCTGGCACATTTTTGGCTCAAAGGATCAGCATTGCCATCCAGCGTGGTAATGCCTCCAGTGTTTTGGGCACGCTTCCGACTGACAGTGACCTAGATCAGATCCTTAGATAGCTTGACTAATCCTGTTGTATTTTGTAAATATATGTAAATAGCTAGTAGTAGTGTAGCTTAGTTTCTGTAAATACACGACCATTTAATATATAAAAATTTCACAATGTAAGAGAGTTTTTTTTTGTTGATTTTATAACATTTTAAAGTGCAGCTAATTGAATTGCTAAATCTGTTTGAAAAGTCCACCGTTTGACGATCAGTCAGCTTGCAATGAATTATTCAGGATATTGGTTCAGCTCGTGAAAGTAAGCTAGTTCACAACGGTGAGCCGTGTTTGTCGAATGGGGTTGTGCTTCGACTTTCAATCCGAAGGTCGTGGGCGTGCATCAATACATTTTTCATTACGTAAAGGAAACCCGCAGCTGAGTCAGCTCCACACTTATTGACGTCGTCTTTCCTGTGGGCGGCTGATTAAGCTGGGAGGATGGTTTAGGTGCTGGGCAAGCCTATTTTATCTCAAACAATGTCCCAGGCACTACAGCGTCCCGTTAAGTGTAGGCATGGATTGCATCCTGCCTACCTTTTGAACATACGTATCTTAAGGGGGAAAATAACTATTTGGCATATGCCCACATTTTGGAAAGTAAACATTCTTTATCTACATATTTTAGTTATACTTACTACCTTCCACACGATGTTTTTCTCAGAAAGGCTCTAACAACAGTTTATAGACCAAGAGTGCATAAGAGAGATTTTTATACGGTTAAATTTTAAATATATGTGAAAAAATTAATATTACGTTTATTTACAGAAACTAAGTAACTACATATTTACATATATTTACAAAATACAACAGGATTAGTCAAGCTATCTAAGGATCGTTAGAAACGATCTATAGATAGCTCAACTGATCTAAGTCACTGTCAGTCGGAAGCATGCCTAAAACACTGGCGGCATAACAAAAAATGTGAAAGAAACACTCATTTTTTGATTCTAAAACAAAAGTCTCAAAATGTTATAGTGTGGAGTGAGCTGGCTCACTCTGAAGCGTCATATTTCGTAGACTTGGATAATATCGACAGCGCGGAAAAACTGCCATGAAAGGAAGTCAGGTGTTTAGTGATTTTTATGGTTCATTGAACTTTGCACGGGGATGTTGGGAAACAGCGTGTTACTTTGTTTCGTTTCGATCTTTTGATCAGTGGCGTAGCTAGGTAGCCAAGGGCCCTAGTGCAAAATAACCGGGGCCCTAATTGAACGGTTTAGGTTTTATCAAGTCAAAATATACATTTTTTTCAAAAATCTAAAAATGCAGATGTTTTTATTTTAATAATAATCATACATATAGTTTCCTAAGACTTACCGGACTATCGGGCTCTGACTCAGAGTGCGAGGGCCCCTTGAGCTTGGGGGACCCGGTGCACTGCACCGCCTAGCCCTCCGGTAGCTACGCCACTGCCTTGATGTGAAGACAGTTTTACAAAATAATACGACGCATGGAAACTGACGTATCAATATCGTATAAATAAACGAGATCACGACTATCTTCTTCTTCTTGTCGTGTCACCAGTTCTTTCGAACCAGTGTGGTGAAAGGATTGTAAGTGCGCCAAAGAGGCTCCTTTCGTGCACTTAACATGGCACATGTTTTTCGAACTACGACAGTATTAATACTATACTCGTATTCAGTGCGGTAGACATAGGGACTCACTTACATATGAAATAGATAGAAGATAGATAGATAGATAATTCTTTTTTGTATACCACACGTAAGAGACATACAATAAAAAAAGACACTTGAATTGTAGGTAGACAACTGGCGGCGTTATCGCTGAAAGCGATCTCTTCCAGGCAACCATCATGGCATGAAATTTCGGATACATGCCCATACATATTTTGAATTACATACTGACAGGTTGTATATAATCTTAACTGGTCTTAATTGTAAAGCGCCATTTAGACTTTACAATTAACCATTTTCAAACACCAAAAAGGTATTTGATGCATGGCCGGGGTTCGAACCAACAACCTTTGGAACAAAAGTCATATTCCATCTGAGGCATACATTTTAAACTTGGATAGTATATTGGCATAAGAAATTAGGTATAAAATAAAATGCATTTTAAATGTTAGTGTTTATTTGAAATATTTATTAAGTAATTAGCTAAACAAGCTTTATAAACTATTTTACCTTAGTTCATTATTCTATAAGTAAAGTACTACAAATATTTAAAAACCTAATCTATTTAAAAGTAGGTATAAAGACCTAGCACAGCCATATTTTGTGGATAATAATGGAAGAATTAAGATTATAAAGTTAGTACAGTTAGCCAAATGAGTTTATAAACATTTTCTTTGCTTTCGTTTTTGCTGAAACTATAAACAACTTTAAATTATATTTTTCATAGTGTTAAACCACACTTTTGTTTTTCATTGAGAGATGAAAAGTCTTATCAAAACTTTCACACACACACAATCACGGATTCTGTGGCCGAATGGTAAGGCACTCCGGGTTTAGGAGGATCGTCTGATCGTTGCGGGTTCGGAATCGGAATCGAAAATTTCGATAAGACTTTTCATTCATCAGCTTGTGTATAGTTAATTATATGAAAGATGTTTATAGTTCCAGCAAAATAAATCATTTAGAAGAGCTAAGACTACAAGTAAAATTGTTTACAAATTCAGTTGCTGACAGTACAATCAAACAACTATACATAATTATGTGAATACTTTTGTATTATTTCAGTAAGTAATATTTCCAATAAGAGAGAAAAAATCAGTTTATAGAATAGCTAATAATTTTATTTCTACGCCTAAAAGTAAGAGTCGAATTCACAGCCTACATTTTGGCTTTTCTACAATTATTTTAACAAGCACTGCCTATATACTGTTATTTATCTGAAAATCATTAACTTGGTGTTATCGTAAAGAATATCTAACGAGTTTAATGCTTCAACTTCTCATATTATACATACACACACATTATACGCGCGCGTACACGCACACATTAGTCATAACATAACAGGTATACCTAATTATGTATACCTAGGTGGATTTGTCTGTGATACTTATACATCCTAACAATGCTTAGGTTAAAAGTAGTTAACCATTCACGTACCTATAGGTTGAATAGGTTTAATGCTGTTTAGAATACAAAATGATACCAATGGTTGTACATCGAAATAAGAAGAATGATAGAAAAAATAGAAAGAAAAAACATACTATTCTCAGAAATATCTGATTCGTTATAACTCGTCATCATACATAACACATAAAAGAACACATTCTATCAAAGTTTTACTTAAAAAAACACTGATAAATAAAAATTAAAGATTCTTAAAATACATGATGACAGAAAGTTATAACTTAAAGTTCTTTTTTCCTCTTTAATTTCAAGAAGAGTATATTTGTAAGTTCATTTTTCCTGCTTTTAGTTCATAGGTGGGTCAGGGAACGGGTTGGGTCCACCACTGTCCACTGGTAAGAACTGCTGCTGAGCGACAGAAGACAACATCATGTCTATCGGCTTAGTGTCGTCGTACAGAGAAGGTGCTTCGCAGAGGATGGCAAAAGTTCCCACGATGGAAGCGATAGTGAAAATCCAGAGGAAAAGACGGTCTAGAACCATGGCTACAAACCCCCAGTCTTGGTCCTCCTGTAGAAGAGATTGAGTGTCAGATTTTTCAAAATGAAGCAGTTTTCATAGGATGAGTGATCAAAATTACTGGTACGTTTATTAATAAGGGCCTATTTTTTACTGTGGTAAATAAGTGGCGTCGGGATAGGATTGTGGATGGAATTGTCTCGCATGAGTGCAATTTTTGTACATTTAACCTAAAAACGAAAAAATGTTTACCTACCAATGTTCTTGCTGACTATACCACAACAACAAAAATACTGCCAGAACTCACCGCATCAAACTCATCCTGTCTCTGAATATGGTGTTGTATGAACTTCACGTTATGGATCGCCTTCTCCAGTTCAAATGGGTACTTCTTCCTTGGAGCCACGTCACTGAGGGAGTCGTCAAGTCCAGACATCACTGAGGGGAGCCCGTTGTATCCAGCGCCTAGGGTTGCTACTAGACCGCTGAACCTGGGTCAAGAAATAAGACTTGTATTTATCAAAGATTTGGGAAGAAGGAAGTTACTAAAAAACTCGTAACTCATATGTACGAGTTACGAGTATTTAGAGTGACTGCGCTTTGAGTTGCTAATAGTCTAATAAACCTGGGTCAAGGAATTAGAATTGTATTTATCAAAGATTGGAGATGGATGCCCCAACGGCCGTCAGTTCTACGAGCTATGTGCCCCGCCCACTGCCACTTCAACTTGCCAATCCTGTGGGCTATGTCGGTGACTTTAGTGCGTCTACGGATCTCTTCATTTCTGATTCAATCTCGTAGAGAGACACCAAGCATAGCCCTTTCCATAGCTCGTTGGGCGACCTTGAGCCTTCTTATGAGGCCCATAGTGAGGCAGAAAGGTTCTCGAGTGGAGGCCACGCACCGGAAACCGCAGTAGAGGACGGCCCCCCACTAGATGGAAAGACGATCTGGTAAAGGCTGCTGGGAGCCGTTGGGTGCAGGCTGCACAAGATCGATCGCTGTGGAAATCGATGGGGGAGGCCTATGTTCAGCAGTGGACACTAGATGGCTGACATGATGATGATGATGATGATGATGATGGAGATGGATGGAGTAATCACTCAAATACTCGTAACTCATAAGTACGAGTATTTAATTTTAGAAATAGCCCTTATTAAATTTTCAAACAAAATAATTCATACGAAAGATTATGAAGAGCAGTATGTACCTATTAGTCGCTGTAGTAGAATGAAGTCCATTACATCCATCAGGTAGATGATGCCGAAAGGAGTCAGGGCTCGAAGCGTTCGAGTTCGTCTGCTCAGCGACCGCCAATGCATCTTGGAACTTATTCTTCTTTGCGTTCCGTCCAGCTATCTTCTTCGCTGCCAAGTCTCTGAGCAAGTCTTTAGGCACCCTCATCAGTAAAACTTTAGGCAGTTTTGTTATAAAGAACTTTCTTACCCACCCTTTCATTTTATGCGTACTGGGCTTTCGATAATGTACGTTGAGTATTACAATTGTTATGACAACAGACAGACCGACTAGCAACATAGTGAATAGAAGATATTTCCCAAGTAAGGGTAGGGCTAGGGATGTTGAAGGTATGATCTCAGATATCAGTAAAAAGAACATGGTTTGTGATAGAAGGATCGAGATGCTCAAAGCTATCTTTTCTCCAGAATCAGCTGGTAAGTAGAACACCAGGACAGAGAGGTATGAGATACCCACACAAGGAACGATTAGGTTGACTGTGTAGAATAGAGTTTTGCGTCTCAAAGTTATGTTGAAGAATATATCTGAAACAAAAATGTTAGGGTAATATTTGAAGTTAGATAGATAGTTTTTTTTTATGATGAAGGGGTTGGCTCTTGACCTCGAAACTTACACAGGCAAGAGTGATGTCTACGATGGAGCGAGCCTACCCAGAAGGTGCCTATTAACTCTTTTCTTAAAAACGACAGGGTCGTAGCTCAGCGGAAATACAGACGCTGGGAGCTGATTCCAAATTTTTGCAGTGCGCATAATAAAAGAAGTTTCGGTAATATATTAATATTTTGATAATTCTTTATTGCATACCAATAAGAAAAAAGACATAGGCACAAGAAAAGTAGTAGGTATTGATGTAAAAAGTAAAGTCTGTCACATTCGATCTTGAAGTTCATGACAGTTACATATTAAGAGTTTGTTTTGGTTGCGATGTTATGAGTGTTCTGTATCAGTAATATCACAGTTCTTAAAAGAGGACAATTCATTTCCAAAAGGTTCTTAATCTGATTGTATAGCAGCCAAGTAAGGGGACGTCAAGCGAGAAATTGGTTGCAAACGGAATAAAAATGCCTATTATACTATAGTTCAAAGAGAATATTCAGACTGCGTAGTAAAAAAACTTATTTCTTTGCGTTAATGCAAAAATAAGGAAATAAGCAGAGGTCTTTCTCTTTGTCAAGAATTTTCAAGTATTGTTTTGGTTGTAAGCTGTTTCCGGTGGCTTACTTTTGAATAAAGAAATTGAGTTCTGAAGAATGCGCTCAAAAGTTATAGCTTTCTAAAGCGAAATGTCGAAAATCATCGCTCATTGTAAGGCTAAGAAAAGTTTATTGCATACTTTGAGTGGAGCTTAGCTCGATACTTTGTATTAAATGGTTTTTGTCTAAAAGTATTGAAAGAAATATTTTTCAGCAACCATAGAAAATAGATGAAATCTCAAGATTATCTGAAACACACTTCTTTAGTGAACTATTTTTATTCTACCAACACAAATACTTTAATTTTTTAAATCTTATTTTCGTTGAAAGTAATGCTTGATACAAATTATTTGACCTCTGTGGCGCAGTGGGCGAAGGTCCGCCTGCGACGCAGAAGGTTGCGGGTTCGATCCCCGCGGCGGGATCAATGTTTAAATGATCTACAAATATTTGTCTCGGGTCTGGGTGTTTCTATTTATAATATGTATGTATTTACAAATAAAAATTATATAAGTAGTATATCAGTCATCTAGTACCCATAACACAACCCATAACCCATAACACTCTAACCCCATGCTTACTTTGGGGCTAGATATGCTGTGTGGAAAGTAAGAGTACAGCATTATTTATTATTTATTTAGAAACTAAGACCGTTTGAGATAATTATGTATAATTTTTTAATATTTACTCATGTGGAGATCGTTTCATTCTAAGTATTTGTACTCATTTGCAGTGAGCACACAAGTGTAACTTGTCGAAACCACAGTCAAAACTTACAAATTGCGTAGGCATCGCATCTACAAACACTCAAGTCACAGCTCAAAGTAAACAGCTGAAACATTCTAGTTTGCATGCGTTGCTTCTAAAAAAGTTACGCTTAAATAAATGAATGAATGTACTTTGTTGCACACCTTAAAACAACAAGATATACTTAATTAGAAGAGAGAACTACATATTACAATGCACAATTGGCAGCCTTATCGCTGAGAAGCGATCTCTCTTGACTACCTAAGACATAGAATCACGTCTCTTTCCCATAGGCGCTATCATTATTTTCATCATAAGCTCATAATACCGTCTTGCAATTTCGTATTTGTGATGACCAGTGATGACTAGTTAGTTAGTAGTTTTTATTTTCATCGTGATTATAATCATTGCACTATCAATTTATTCTATTTGATCATTTGGTTTGGTATTCTCCACACAATTCCATTTTCATTTGGAGAACATTATGCACACTGTCATCCAATATTATTTATTATCATCATCCTCAGCCTGCCTAAAGGGTTTTTAACCTAGCAGTGGGTAAACCCACTGCTAGGTTAAAAACCCTCGTTTTGCTCTCGCCACTTTGAATATTCTCAAAAGTTCAATATCTGTTCAATGTTTATGTGCTGCTCTCCGTCACTGTGTCCGGAGTGCCGAGCGCAAATTGAGAGCAATTGGAGTCTTCTGGCGATACGACTAATTGGTATTTAAGCAAGGGTTCCGTGTAAAGGACTGCGGTTTGCTTTGCTGCTTTATCAATTTGTTAAACTCTGAAATAGTGTGATTTTATTGGCTCATGAGGTTCATCGTTTTCAATCTAATTGTATGTAAGATTTTACAAATTTGCAATGAAAAGTGTCTGATACTCTACTCGAATTCCTTATTTAGGTTCCGTACCCAAGGGGTAAAACGGGAACCCTATTACTGAGCCTTCGCTGTTTGTGTGTCTGTCTGTCCGTCCATCTATCACCAGGCATTTTTACAGTTGATGACAATAATGATGACATTATTCCTGTTGCCGCTATATCAACAAATACAAAAAATCAGAATAAAATAAATAATTAGGGGAGAACACAACAAACGTGATTGTTTTGCCGTTTTTATCGATAATGGTACGGAACACTTCGTGTGCGAGTCCAACTCGCACTTGGCCGGTTTTTTGTGAATATACTTTTGTTATAGGTAACAGCCAGGCACAGAAAAAACAAAACATACGTATCACACAAGTGTTTGTCCTGGATGAGAACCGACCCCACAACACACAGTTAGAAAGGCAAAGTACCTACCTACTGTTTCAAGTAAGGCCAAAATGTCAATGACCTAAGTAAGAATTTCAGCCTAAAAGGTTTAATTTCCTTGTAAAATCGGGCATTAGGTTTGTAATTTTTTTTCCTTATTTATTACTCCCCGGAAGTAAACGATTTACGTCAAAGAGTAAAAAAAGGAATTCTAATTTAGTGCCAGTACCTCAGAGAGTCTCAGACAGCAATTACAAGGTCCTTGAGACACTCCAAGCAAATTGCTTAAATTTCACGATTACTGAAGATGACACAAATTATAATAAAATGACAGGAATACTCAGCTATTCGGTTTCCTAATTACATTTTGAAGTCTCGGTTTATCTGTGCGAGTTGTTTAGTAAAAGTCATACTATTTTTAGTAACTTAAACTAAAAAGAACTAGGAATTTCTTAGTCTTTCTTGGTAGTTACCAAGAAATTATAACTCTGGAATTAGCAACATTCTGCTCAGGCACGAAATGAATGGGTGGCCATAATTGATTAAATTATGCTGGACTTTTCACACAGCATCATCTAGCCCCAAAGTAAGCAGAGCTTGTGTTATGTGTACTAGATGACTGATATACTACTTATACTCTTTGTTTGTAAATACACACATATTATCCATATAAACACCCAGACCCGAGACAAATATTTGTAGATCATACAAACATTGGTCCCGCCGCGGGGATCGAACCCGCAACCTTTTGCGTCGCAGCCTGCTTTCGCCCACTGCTTTTTTTAGATTTAGTATGAGGCGGGCCTTCGCCCACTGCGGTACAGAGGTCGTCAAAAGTAACTAAACTAGGAATTTCTTGGTAATTCTGGAATTAGCAACATACTGCTCGGGCACGAAATGAATGGTGGCCATAATTGATTGTAATACATTAAAAGCACGGGAAAATTTGAGTCAAAAAGACCAAGCCATTAAAGCCTTCAGGCGGCCTAAGATCACTGTCACATGTTCAAAGTAATTATTAGAGCCTACATCAAAACAAAACATGGGACATACAACATCCTTTGATGTAGAAGAGTGTAGACCGAGGCACGTTTGGCCCAAGCTAACTAAGTAACCAAATTACCCAACAACATAAAGGTTTCAGGTTTAAGTACCTATAACTAACAGATAAACACTCAAACATGTGTAATTATTAGAGTTGTTTACTCACTTAAACTCACTTTAAACCAATCCCTTCACAAAATTCCTCGTATATCCAAAGTAATAATTGAATAATTGTATTATCCCTGAAAGTAAATGCCGATAAACAAAAACAAAATTCTCGTAAAAAGTATAACAACAGAAATTCTCACGAGAGCTATTCAACGGAATGAAAAGGGTGTCATTATGAACTCAAAATGTGTTTATCTAAACGTAAATATACGCTTGGTTTGCACGTGCGTAAGTAGCGGAAAATTATGTATTCCGTGAATGTGTCAAGCAAATGCAGTTAGACAAAGGTAGACGCAGGTTAACTTAGTAAAGATTACTCTGCTGTAGAAAAAAACGCTTTTCGTACCTTTAAAAAAATAAAAAATTAAATAAATAATGCTGGACTTTTTCACACAGCATCATCTAGCCCCAAAGTAAGCAGAGCTTGTGTAAAGGGTACTAGATGACTGATATACTACTTATATACTTTTTTGTTCGTAAATACATACATAATATACATAGAAACACCCAGACCCGAGACAAATACTTGTAGATCATACAAACATTTGTCCCGCAGCGGGGATCGAACCCGCAACCTTCTGCGTCGCAGCCTGCTTTCGCCCACTGCTTTTTTTAGATTTAGTATGAGTTAGTTGCTGGTGACGGAGTTTTGTAGCTTTTGTACTAGCTAGTAGACTAAAGTACTTCTTTTTTCTTTACCGACTATAGGAGGTTCTTCGTTTGTATGTTAATGTTTAGAATACTTTAAAAATGTCGCCCTCATTGTCGTTTGCGTTTTCGTCTTTAGTGTGAAAAAAATAAGAACAAAAATATTTTAGTATAATAAAGATTAGTCAGTGAACATCAGTATCATGTTACTCGTATCAGCTTTTAAAAGCACTATGTTACAAGATATTTTGAAAAGTTGAAAATAGTAAAATGGATTCATATACAGGGTGTAAAAAGACTACTACCGAAAACTGAGGGGTTGCAACCAGACCATGATTCTAAACTTATTTAGCGAAAAAAAAGCATAAAATTTTTGGTTTAGCTACGTCATTTTATGTTATTTCTGGTTATTTACTACTAGTACAACATAATAAGACCTAACAATTTCATTTATAAAAGAAAAAAAAGTTAAAACTCAAAATCCAGCAATCTGCGTAAAACAACGCACCCAGTACAAACGCAAACAATAATCTTCAAACGCTGTTATCTCCGGATAGAATGATTTTTTTCGGAAAATTCTTTTGGATTTGGTGTGTTGGGATGCTGTACCTACCGAACCACGGTAGACGTCTTTTTACATCCTGTATAAAAATGTTTCAATCCAGTTAGAAATACTTAATAATCTAATCAAAGTTACAAAACAACTAAGAAAATTACTTGTTGCAAACTTGGATTGGATAAATGCTTACAAAACTTTTAAAAATAGGTAACAAGTTTCGAAAATTGTTTTCTCTTTGAGGATAAATTTTCTATCAGCTTTACTTTGAAGTCTTGGTTATTTGTTTGTTTCACGTAGGTACAGTCAGCAACGAAAGTCGATTAACAGTTTAGACTTTTAAAATGGTAACATCCGTTCTTTTACAGGGACTTCAGACGCACAGCTGATAATCATCCTCACCTGGTTGATATTCCACTTATTAGAATTAAGCGCTTCAAAAGTTATTTTATTATGCGCACTGCAAAAATTTGGCATCAGCTTCCAGCCTCTGTATTTCCGCTGAGATACGACCCTATTGTTTTTAAGAAGGAGTTAAGTTGTGTAAGTTTGAGGTCAAGAGCCGACCCATTCATCATAAAAAAATTGGCTTTTGTTTTCGATAACCAAGAAAAAAAAAACTTTTCTTGGGAATATGATGAACCAAGATTTTAACTTCAAATATTAGTAAAACTGTTGGACATTATGTTACGGATTTCGGAAATATTCAGATTTGTGAAACATAGAATGTTAATTGACTTTCGTTGCTGACTGTACCACAATGAGTAGAAGTCTAATTGTACTTGAGTCGATATGTTTAGGGCATAATCATGACGTCGACTTATCTCGTCTTATAACAGGACAAAACGCATGAACAATTCTCGTAAGAATTAAATAACACTGACTTTTTATAAAATCGTAAAAAGTTCAGCAAAAAAAAAAATTTTTTTAGATTTTGATATTCCGTTAGTATATTTTATTTGCATTTACTGACCAGATTCGACTTGGAAACAAAGCTATCACGGATCAATATCAAAAATATGTTTTTCTTGCACTTTCATCAAACTATTACTTTGCGCGTAAGCGAAGCTAAAATAAAGCCACGGGCGTCTTTCTCGTATTTATTTAGAGAAAGTTTAAACAAAATATCCTTCAAATAAAAAGAGATACATCACGACACACTCGAGTCTAATCTCAACTCGGCGGCTGTAAATTGCACGAAGCGTTGAAGACGCTTCTCTCCTAAATTACTGCGTTTTGCCGCGTTTTACTACCGGCTCAAACCAGGCTTTAGCACAGGTTTAGGGCGTTTTTTTATTGCTAGAGAATCTATTATTTTTACGCACCATTTTGAACAATCTTTAAAACTCTGATGTATTTGTTCTGTGCGGCTTGGTTTGCTTTTAGTAATGAATCTATTTTGTAAAAAAAAAACTTAGGCCTTTTTATATTAGATGATTTATACAGCGTCTGGAGGCAATCCATGCCTACACTTAACGGGACGCTGTAGTGCCTGGGACATTGTTTGAGATGGAATAGGCTTGCCCAGCACCTAAACCATCCTCTCAGCTTAATCAGCTGTCCACAGGAAAGACGACGTCGATACGTGTGAAGCTGACTAAGCTGCGGGTTTCCTCACGATGTTTTCCTTCACCGTTATTTTATAAAGTCATGCAAATATAAGAGCCGTGTTGGTCGAATGGGGTTGAACCTCGACTTTCAATCCGAAGGTCACGGGTTCGAATCCCGGCCGTGCATCAATGGATTTTACGTTTCGTAAAATTTATATGCGCTTTAACACGTGCTCTTAACGGTGAAGGAAAACATCGTGAGGAAACCCGCAGCTTAGCCAGCTCCACACGTATTGACGTTGTCTTTCCTGTGGACCAGGCTGATTAAGCTGAGAGGATGGTTTAGGTGCTGGGCAAGCCTATTCCATCTCAAAACAATGTCCCAGGCACTACAGCGTCCCGTTAAGTGTAGGCATAGGTTGCCTCCTGACGCTGTATAAATCATCTAATATAGATGTAAAGGCAAATATAATAGCCACTCAAAGTAATTGATTTCTTCACTTTCCTTACCTAATTGTCTAATTTGTATAAAATTAGGTGATCCTGCCGTTTCGTGAAAGAAACAATATAAGGTGATCGCACAGAATGTCCGCGCCGTACGCGACGCAGTCATTTTTCTAAATGGAAAAAATTATGACGTCAGAAATGTGGCTTGCCTCTGACGTATCAGCATTTCCTCTACTATTGACAGTTCGGCGCGTTGGACGCGGATGGATACTGCAATTGTTTTGGTTCAAGTCAGGATCTGATCATTATAAAATGATTATCTCCGGTAATATTTTATTTTGAAGTCTTTTTTTTTGTAAATTTTCTGTATATAGGTTCTAGTAAACAAATTATAAACTCCTGCTAAAGCTGCAGGTTAAGCGCTTGTTTCGGTTAATGCGAGAGGCAAGCAGAATGCTGATTGAGGCGATACCTCGTGTAATTATTTGAGTCATTTATCATGTGGAGTACAGAAGTGGCTCCATGACGCGGTAACGGATTACTGAGGGCCTTGAGGGGTTAAGAAGCAGGAAGCGCTGTGTAATTATTACTGTTGAGCTACCGCGTGCGACATTGTTAGAAAATGTTAGGCTTTCTTAAAAGCATTTTGTTCCTCTCCGTTTAACTAATATACATAGTACTTCTATAATATTATTAAAAATAAAAAAACACACATCTTTAGGTTAACAAATCGTGTTCTGTGAAAGAAGTATTTAGTCTTAGACCAAGTTCCACCGCTTGATGGTGAAGTTTCTGATAAAGAACTTTTTACAGCAACAACAGAGTTTCTTATGTTTATACTAAGACAAGTTTCTAAACTAATTAGGCTGTCTACACCGCTATTTTATGACTACCATAAAAAAATTAAGGACGGTTGCAGTAGATGCAGAAAATGATAATGGCATGGTAATTTTTTTTTTATTTAACTATCACAAAGTTATCGAGGATTGTAGTCAACCATAACCGAACATTTTATGGAACAAAAATTTTTTTCCAGCCTCAGTCTTTTTCTTCTTCGATGCCGTCCGAAAAGGAACTTCGTTCTAAAAATAATTTATCGTTGAGTTTGAATTTTAGAACATCCATCATCCATTTCTAAACCAGCGAGTGTTTTCAATAGATAAAGAGAGACTCACCAGGGTAAGGCTCTTGACAGCATGGATAGTATCTCTCATGTCTTTCCGCAGGTACTCCCAGGATGTCCCACTCCACCGAGGGATAGTACTCCCGGAGGTCAATACCGACTTCCACCATGTTGTCGCCTTTCTTCTGGTTTATGTGCTTCAGATCTATCTGTGGATGTATGAGGTTTTTAGATTACCATCTCATTGGTGGTTATGATAGATGACATAGAAAGGAGAACCATTCAAATAGAGAACTATTCAAAAGAACACCTTATGAATATCTATGAAGTCGTTAGGCCATGACAGAAGCCTTAAGGTGGGGCCTGAACCCGTCACTAAAGTTCGCCACTGACTCATACGAATTTACTTGCTATATAAGACTTGGGAAGTGTCATTACCTCTTCAGATATCCTTAAAAGATCTTAAGTGTGACAATTTCTACTGATTCCCTACCTGATCTCCATCATAGCTCCAAGATCCAAACTTCAAGAAGCAGGTCTGTTGGTCAAAAGGAAAGTAACGCACGTCGATCTCACACGATGACTTGAAGATGGCTGGCGGAGTCCACATCACCTTTCCGGTGTGATGAAGGACTGCCTTCGTCATAGTTGTGACCACGTACTCTCCGTCGGCACTATTGGTAAACATTTGTATATTATACCCCACTATCCTACTCGACTTTCATAATTATGAACTACTTAGAACAGTTACCAGCATGTAGGTATCTTCAAAATTGTTAGTTAATATTTAAACTTTATCATTGTTTCGCCTTATATGAGTTTGATCTACTTTTTACACGTCATAAATTCAAATTATCATTACGGTACCTCGTAAATTACAGCGTTTACGCACATACGCAGATTATACCAATATTATACGGTTGTGTGAGCCGATGTTCACAGTTTATGACAGTAACATAAACCTATCAGGCACTGATTCGTGGAAGGTCGGTGATAGGCCTAATGCCAGAGAATATGTCATACTTACAAGTATAGAATGAACACTTCTCTACCCGCTTCGATTGAGAATATTGTACTAGACTAGTATGCGTTGTACATACAGATGCGTTACACTACGTCAAAAGGCTAGGACCGCTGGGATCACTTATAGAATAGTGTTAAAACAATGAGAAATGAATGAGGTGATTCTACTCCTGTTTCTTCGCAAATACCGTGAAAAACCAGGGCAGCAAACACATTTTGGCCTAGCTTTCTTTTAAGCGATCCAATGGATTTAGGCATTCGTGAAGTTAGCCAGTCGATGCTTTTTCACAAAAAAAATTCTACTGTGCGAAACAGCCAACTTCTCGAATGCCTAAATTCATTGGCCGTATTGGACACACTGACAGATACTGTAATACTGGACGGTGTAGGTAATTTTACCGTAGTACATTGATCTGGTATGGACTTACATAGGTGGACTTACTTAGCGTTTAGTGTCCAGGAAGTCAACGCTTAGACCCGAGAAATGTTGATCGATAAATCCTTGAATGTTTTACCGATTTGATAAAAAGGGTATCGAAATTCTGGATCAAGTTTATGGATGTGTAAATTTTAGTAGGTTGAAATGCAAATTGTTGTTTGTTTACGCCTGGCGTGAAAGTTTGAGTTATTTAAACAGAACAACTATAGTTTCAGTGGCTATCTTTGTCACAAATGGAATAAGTTATGCGAAATGTAAATACGTACCAAAATGTAAGTACTGTTTAGACGTGCAACGTGCAACGGACTCTAAATTTAGATTACTTGTATCTACTTTATACGGCCTCAATGAATGAATGATTAAGCCCGGATAAAGATTTTCTAATCATTTCATTTCGGCAGATTCGGTTGAGGATCTCAAAAGGCGCAAATATATAAATCTTGATAGGGTTTATATATTTGATATATTGGAGTTGACACCCTAGGTCCGTGGGGTTCTGGAGCCCTTCGGGTTTTCAAAATTCTTTCAGGGCGTCTGGTCGAAGCGACGCGTGATCCGAGAGCTGGCACATTTTTGGCTCAAAGGATCAGCACTGCCATCCAGCGTGGTAATGCCGCCAGTGTTTTGGGCACGCTTCCGACTGACTGTGATCAGTTGAGCTATCTATAGATCGCTTCTAACGATCCTTAGATAGCTTGACTAATCCTTTTGTATTTTGTAAATATATGTAAATATGTGGTAGCTTAGCTGAGTTTCTGTAAATCATTTCTAACATAAACAGGACTTAGTGAAATCGTAGAGAGAAAAGTTTCGTATCGATTTCGCCCCACTTACCCCACTGTACATCGTAACGTAAGACTAGCACGTGCGTCGTTCATTCACCGTTCATGATTAATAGCTAGCAGGCTGCTTTGACACAACATGATGTATCATTCCCAAACGTTTTCTTGTCAATATACGCTGTAATCAATTAACTTTCTGATACTGCGATGTGAAATGTGAATACAGGAGTACTCCAGCTGGTCTAAGATGTTCTCGCTTGCAATGGGTTGCTTGTTAAATCTCGAGAATCAACGGAAATATTTGAAATGTCCAAAAAAACAGAATTGAAGGTACTTTTGGCACTCTCATTGAAGAAATAGATAGTAAAGACTTAAGTTTTATAAGTAACATCAATTTCAAAAAGGAAATTGATTAAAGTTTTTAGATAAAGAAACTTTAAGTCCATAAATACATGCCACATGCATTTCTATCAACCGTAAAATCTTGGCACTGCTATTTTTGGCGCTATCTATGGCACGAAACAAATGAGAGGACCGCACTATCAAGATCTCCGTGACTGCATAAAACAATATAAAAGTTATAAAATTCTGTCAGACGTAAATGATTTCTAGGAATGGAGATGGTCGTCTAGTCTAAGCGACCCCCACCATAGCGAATAAAAGGTCGTGGGTTCAAATCCAGTTGTGCGTCAATAAGTTTTTTTAGTCTGACAATTTGCTATATGCAAAAAAATATCTTTTCACCAAACTGTTAAAAAAATAAAGTCTAAATATACCATACACCTGAGCTACCCTCTTCAAAACACGCTGACTCCATCCAATCTTGTAATCGTTCAAATTATAATACCATGATCATGAATTCCCTTCCCATGATTAATGTAGTGTCAGGCGCACCATGTATCATGGGACGAGTGGGAAGGGACAGGGATGTATGGCAAGTGACTAGGTTAATCTCTTCGACATCCGTTTGTAATGAATTTCGTTAGATAAGCAAATGGATTGCGTTCTCTATCTAAAATGCCTTCTCTTTTACGCAAAAGAGAACAAACGTCAATTACAAGCTGGACCCTAACGGCCTTATTAATTAGATTACCCTAATTCTAGCTTAATACGAGACTACTCTCAGACTTGTTACTTCTTTAGTAACGAAGGAGCAACTTGAATATTTTGATGTTATTAATAAACTGGTAGTAGCCTCGAATGAGTAATACATTCCTTACATCGGGATTAGTAGAAAAAGAGTGAATGAACGAATGATATTATCATTCAAAATATTGTCTATCTCTGTCATTAATTATATGAATGACAGAGATAGAAAATAATTTGTATTTGACAATCTGTTTTATTCAAAGAGGTTGTATTCTTCTAAAACTTTTTGGTGTTCATTGTTGAATTTTTAATCATAAAAAAGTATTTAGTCATTTTAACTGTTTTATTGTTTCTTGCTAATCCGAATGGTTTTTCACCACAAAATCTATACCTATGCAGTGTTACTTGGATTTTAAGTTCAGTTTTTCGAGATCATCCAATAGATTCTTGTAAATTTTCACTCGCCACATTTTTGAAACTGGTATCCATCCTCATTCAATTCTTCCTCAAATCATCAACATAATCCATCCTATTTGCACAACCTTTTTTTGTGACGTAAAAATGACAAAATTCATGATACGTCTGCCTACTCCATCACTATACTAGGTGGCGCCTAGGCGTAACTCTTACTCCGAGAGTAGAGTCGAATTAGCTTAGTTCCTCCTTGGTCTTTATTTATTAATACTGAATTGACCTACTACAACCTTATGCTTTGGATTAGCGCTAATACCACCTTAGTTCGTGTTTATTAATGACAGCCTAAGAGTATGAGGTTCCCGCATAGGTATGCGGGAACATCAATGCATCATCTCTATTCAAACCAAAGTCGTTCAAATTAGCATGCTCATTGCAACTTCAACAAGTCCCAAGTCTGTAGACTGCACCAAAAACAATTGGCCTAACAAATTACATCACAACATCCGATATAAGTTATGCATGTAATACTCAAATTAATTTCGCCGCCTACGGACTTAGTTTGCGAACATTTGGACATTAGCTAGCACCAAATTGCATTGTTATAAACTAGGGATGTTCGTTCAGAATATTTGGCCAAAAATGGTAACATAGATAAACATCAAAAAGCATTAGTCAGCCCACTGAACAGGAAAGGTATGAATAGGTATGAACTCATAATGATTACTTTTCACTATGTATTGAATTTACGTTCAAAAACAAATGATAACTTCCTTTCCTTGTCCTACATCCATTTCGATGTATCTCTTTCCAGGGCTGCTTCCTTGACCTCTTTATACGACATGATAGCTACCTTCTTCACTTGGCTCATGTAGCTTATCCTCGGTCTTCCTCTTCAGACCCAACTACAACTATTTGATTCAACTTCTCCAAAGCACATGCAAATGACACAATAATTTGGTCCACAATTAGGTGGCAAAACTGAGTTAGCGAGACACTTTTTTTTGAAAGCCGAAACGGAACGAGTAAATTTCCCATCCCTAGCCGCAACATCCAACATGTTGGCAAACAGTTCCGGAATATGAATGTGATTAAAATATTTGAGCTACTCTAATTGGATTCCTGTTATTTGCGATGTTCGGGTTATGGATTACGCGGTATGTTTTGTAAACGTACCGATTTGCGCACCATTTTGATAGTGTTTGCTGACATTTGTGGATTGATAGGTGTTATTTCGGAAAATTATTTCAAAGGTTAGTGTTTTCATCAATTCATATTCATAATAAATGCATGAAACACATCCCTTATTTGCTTTATTCACTCTCATCACATACATACATCACATAGGTATTGTATTATTGAATAGAGTGGTTCTGACGGAAGATCAGCGTTGTGTCTTGCAAGCACAACATAGTGCTGAGTCAGACTCCATTGTAACATAAACTTTGTAGGTATTTACTAGTGTAATTTTAATCCTGTACTGTATATTTGTCTATGTTGCAAATAAATCATTTCATTTCATTTCATCATATTATTTCATAAGTTATGTTACTTCTATAGACTGCATATTATTCTCTTCCTTTTGGCTCTGCCATAGTTGGGTCAGTGTCCTTAATTTGTAATCTTAAAAGACAATTTTATTCTATCTACAGACATTTGGTCGTTGGTGGGCGGCTGGTCTTCTACTACAAAGGACTATGATAAACTTATCTTTATTGAATTATACTCACTTATTGTACAACACAATATCAGGTAGCCAGATGTGCTCAGATGGTACATACAACTCCTTCACGCCGCCGTACTCCAGAGGATCCCATTTGAACTTGTGGTCCTCCCATTCCTGATAAATAATAATGTTTTTTTAAGTTACATTTGCTAATAAAGTGGCTAATTCCAGTACTAATTAGCCACCACTCAGCGTGTGCTGCAGCAACTTGAAGGTGCTACAGCGCTGGTTTTCTGTTCGGCGGGCGAGTTCGTGTGTAGCTGTAGTAGTCTGCTACAGCTACAGCTGCACACGCATACACATCGTTTGTTATAAAAAACTTTTCTAATTAAACTTGACATCGTAAATACTAAGTTTTTTGGGAAGCTGGTCATTACACTAAATACACTAAAGTTCAGTAGGTTAATGCGCAAGTTGAGGACCATAAACAAATTCACAGCATAAAGTTGTTCAGGATTTTGTATTGTCTCGAAATAGCGGGAATTTCCGCCATTTATTTCGCCTCTCGAAATTTATGAACGCCATAAACTTACATGCTCTAGCCAGACGTTCGTTGTCAGGATTTGATCCTTCAGGTTCTGGAATCAAAATACTATAGATAACAGAATAAAGTGATAATCATTAAGTTATATTTTTTACAGACTTGAAGAAAGAAGAGGTTCTGTGTTCAGCTGTATGTATGTTTTGCTTTTAAAGTTCGAAAACATTGTGTCAAGTGCACGAAAGGAGCCTCTTTGAGGCACACTTAAAATCCTTTCATCACACGGGTTCAAAAGAACTAGTGAAACGATAAGAAGAAGATGGTTATTTTAGAAAATATACTAGAATTAGTTAAAACTCATTTTAGTTTCGCTGCAAACGATCTAAAAAACTTTTCATACAAATATTAGCACACAGACAGACTTGAATAAAAACCGCCGAGGTAAGCATAAAAAATACACGCTTCAAATATTTTATGCGACAATGATCAGGCTACTATTGTCTCGTAAGCATAAAATGCTCGGAATGTCTTCTCCAACAAAATCTTATGGATATGTTTTTGATAATAATTCTATAGCAACAAAGGTGTATTCAAAGACCATTCCATAAAAAAACTAGGTAACTAACTCTCATCAAAGAATCATTTTGACACCTCCTCCCTAGGTAATAAGAACTATATTGGATTAGATAATATCTCCACAGCTTGATTTAAGGCAATCGATTCCCAAAACCTGGCAGAATGCCAGTGGATTCCCTTGCCTCATCAAAATAAATGTATCTGCGGAGTCAAGATTCAGGCTTGTTCACTTCTTCGCTTTACTATTTCACCATTGGTCATTCATCTCTGGGTCACTAAACTTGTGAATTACCTACCTGAACTACTAGAGCGAAGTCGTCAAATATATCTCGAAGTTTTGCTAAGTTAGAAGTTCGGACCTTAAAAAATAAGTAAGCATAATTACGTTTTTATACTAAAAAGAAAACCGACTTCAATGTTTGACTCGAAACGCGGTGTGACTCAGGGCGTCAAGCTGTCGATTCGATTTCTATTTGTGACATGGCTAGGAGGGAAGGTGTTTAGAGTTTTACGGGGAAACTATCAATCCCTCAGGAATAAAATTTATATGGGACCACCTCTGAATATATACCCTTTCAAACATGAAAATAATTTTGCAAATCGGTCAACAAATGGCGGAGCAATCGCGTAACAAGATACAAAAAAAAAAAAAAACATACAGACGACTCCTTCTTTTTTGAAGTCGGTTGAAAAGTATTCTAGAAAACTTTGCGCCACTACCGTATAAAGTTTAAAAAACTTTTTGAATTTCTAAAAAAGATACAAGTTTTAAATTATTTAATTGTCACATCACTTTTACGATATTATTTACTTCAAATTTTTTTGATGGGTCAATGAGCTGTGCTTCAAAAGTGAAAGCCGTAAGAGTAGTAGTTATCTTTAACTTAATTATGTGGAGTACCAGGCTAGCATCCGCGTATAGAAGTTAGTAGGTATAATATAACCATGAGATGGTGTTTGATGGAAGTTCATGTATGATTCCGGACACGGCATGTATGGAATATTCAGAAGGCAATTTGACTTTATGAATCGGTATCGGATCCCCCGATTGGACTGCTAAGGAAGCTTAGCTGATGCTTGTTTAGGAGACAGTTTTGAGACGACATTTCATGGGGGGGGGGGGGGGGCGTAATCATGGGGCGAGAAGTAGGCTTAAAAGGGATCTGTACAAAGATGCGAATTTATTAAATTATATTTTAAATTGAACACCATCTTTTTGTACTCGTAGTTTGCTCATGTGTGATGATTTGGCTCATGTAGTATTTGAATTCTTGAACGCGCTCAGTTACCCATCGTAATGAAAGATTGTATAAGCTATGCTATACATGTGGTAGTTATAGTGGTTCAATAAGCATTCAACCGGACGCCAGCAATACAAGCTAGCCCTAGTGCGTGGTCTACTGAATATCATTGTGTACACTGTATCACATACCGATGGAAAATAAAACTATTTTGTATTCAACTAAAGGTAACCTTTTGAAAGCCTTTTGATTCACACAAGTTTTGTGTTTATTTTAAATATACATAATGTATATACGAGTATATACGAGAGACACAAAACTCACGTCACCATCATGTATGTTTGTCTAAGTTGAACAGATGGGACTATAGAGTCTAGGATAGATAGGCATGAATGGGGCCGAAGCCAACCAGATACCAATGCCAATTTTGATCGTATGTGATGGAGTCACATACCGGTGTAAATAGCTCTATGCACATAGAGATCGACAAATGTTTGAACATTCAAAACCAATATTTATGGACACAAGTGTAATGTCATTTAAAATTAAATAAACCGACGGACCGAAAAGCCATCCCTGCGCAGTCCCACGTAAAATAGGTGTCGAAATAGCCTTTCTAAGTAAATTCCGGGATTCCGGTAAACATGAATCTCTTGCAAGGGTTGGGGCGTTTAGGCGACACTTAAAAGACCCCTTTAGGTGTGAGGTAACGTATTTTTCTTGTCCTTTTGATAAGGAGAAAAAGAATTTCGTTGATATTATGGTTCCTTCGAACCAGAAAAGACTTCACAATATAATTTTCAAACTTTTTAGTAACATTCTTCACAATACAATTTTACCTATTGAGAGTTCATCATCATCATCATCATCATCAGCCTACGGCAGTCCACTGCTGGACATAGGCCTCCCCTAGTGCGCGCCATTGCGCCCTGTCCTCAGCTCGACGCATCCAGCTTCTGCCGGCAGCCTTTCGCAGATCGTCACTCTACCTGGCCGGGGGGCGTCCTACACTACATTTGCCGAGTCGCGGTCTCCACTCAAGAACTCGTTTACCCCAACGGATATCGGTTCTTCGGCAGATATGGCCAGCCCACTGCCACTTCAGCTTACTGATTCTCCGAGCTATGTCGACAACTTTGAGATGAACTTTGATTGAGAGTTACGAGCTACTAAATGGCAACACAGAACAAATTAAATCGCGGTATCGTTGCGTTTTTTCACACACATGCTTAAAATTTTAGATTTAAGAACGCGGATATTCTTTTTAGCACTTTACTGGTATAAAAAGGAAGTAGATCTCGTCACTGTGAGACGTTAGTGCTCGAGAAACAGTATCCAAGGCACGTTTTATACGAACGGCAGGCATCATCCCAGTAGGTACGCCATAAAACGGCTAGTTATCTGACGAATTACAGAGGACGTGCATGTGACTTTGTACGAAGACAGTAAATTGTAACTGCTCTTTGTCAAAAATGTAGTTGTGTGTGTTGCTACCGTTGGCAAAGAGAATAACTTCCAATAATATTAACAACGTTTGGAAGGATGTCGGAGATAACCTCCAATAGTTGACGTGTTGGAGGCGGAAAACTCCGAAGTGACGTATCCAAATTCAAAAATCTTTCCCCAATGCCGCAGAGCAAAGCCGCGAGCGGGAGTTTTTCTAAAGATACGCTTAGTTAGCAGGTGAAAATCTACTTAAAATCCTTTCACCACACTGGTCTGAACAAACTGGTGACACGATAAGAAGAAGAAGAAGCTGAAAATCAGGTGAATTTTAAATACTATCCTAAATTTTGACGACAACCTCATCATGTAGTAGTGGCGACGATGAGCTTACAACCTGTCATGTGAGTGCTAACTTCTGTAAAATGTGAGCATGATAGGTGCTAAATTTGTATACTTCTTAGATATCTTCAAAGTATATTTCAATATTCGAGATAATGGCTGCCGTCTTATATGTATAGTCGTGAGTAGAGGGGATCTGGAATAAGTAACATAAAAAGATCAGAGAGAATGTCTACCGCACCTTGGGGATACAGTCGTGAACCTGTTTACGTTTACGTAGAGGGGATAAGTTTTTAGTATGCAATTTGTTATCTGTGAAGAAACTAAACGGTACAAAGACTACAGTTCAGTACATTCTTGTTGTATTTTCAGCACTAATCATTGAATAGCTTTGGATTGTTCTCGAATGTTCTCGATCGTTCACGAACGATGCTCCTCGACTTTATGCCGCTTTTACGATTTGTTAGCGTGACTTGCTTCATGATGTTTTGTTTAGAGATTTTACAGTATAGAGAACTTGCATTTTGTAGAGCTAAGCGTTAATAACTTGTCAGTTTATGAAACAAATTTTCTATGTATATTATTTATGATGTCGTTTTGCGTTACACAAAGAAATTGAAAGTACCTACCACAATTTTCAGAGCTGTTATTCCTTCTAGTCGTTCACCATAATTATTTTCAGCCAAAAAATAAAATATTTGTACGAGTTTTAATTAAACTAATTTCGTTTTAGGCAGTAGGTACTGTTCTTATGACGATTTTAAAATCAATGAAAAACATACAGCTGAACATAGAAACTTCTCCTTTAAAGTCAATTAAAAAGAGCGCCTTCAAATTAGCCGCAAAGTGCCGCGCGGTGGCAGCGCGTCTGCAGCTGTGCTGCCGTCGCGCGGTTTGAAAATGGTAGTGTTGTACATTTAGTTTCACGATGGATTTTGATGAAGAATAACGGCTCGTCTTACGTGGGCGGTTTGACGCGAACGCGAAGCGGCGCGGTGCGGCGCAAAGAAAATTAAACAGTCCATTTACTATGGTAGTGTCCTACGTGAGCGGTGCGGTGCGGCGCGGCGCGAAGTGAAGCGAACGCGATCAGTTTGTTTGACTTTTACGCGCGAACCGGTATACTCAATCTGAAGTCTGTAGGAAGATTCGCGCGCACGTACGACAGACCTGCCGCGCCGCGCCGCATCGAATCGCATCGCTTCGCTTCGCAAACGCGTTCGCGTCACACCGCCCACGTAAGACAAGGCGTAAGGATTTTAGACAAAAAACAAAATAAGAAGCCTAAGAGAACGTCACTAGTCGATCAATGAACTGACGCGCGGCTGCAGCGCGGCTGCCGCGCTTTTTACATCTATAATACATTTATAAAGAAGCTTCACGGCTAATTTGAAGGAGCCCAAACAAAATGAGACTAAGGTCATACATTGTGCCCTCATCTCCAACTGTATCAGTATAAGCACATAACATAAGCCACATACAAACACATAAACTCATTACTCCCCAGTAAACCATTTATTTTATGTTAATACAAAAATAGCTAGAACACGTTTCCTAGTCGGGATCCGATGTAACATCGCACCGTCACTAATTTAACTTGCCTTATTTGTGTTTGACCTGTTAACGAACTGACACAGCGTTCTACGTTTATATATATATTTGTTTTGTTGTGTTTCGAAAGATGGTTCACTGATCTTTGGGTGCGACGAATATTGCATGAATAGTTCTGTTATTCAGTCTGTGATATGACTAGTTTCTATCGAAAAATACCAAAAGCGCATTGCAGGAATCACAACATAGTAGAACCTTAACTTATTAGTCATCTTATTGCCTGATTAAATGTATCTCTAACTGGTTTTCCTCTCGCTGAGTTTTCCTTCACAGTTTAGATAGAGCTCAAGTTTACTTATAATTTTTTTCGAAATCCATTCATGTATTTCAAACAATCTACGACCTTTGTGGCGCAGTGGACGAAGGTCCGCCTGCGACGCAGAAGGTTGTGGGGATCAAACCCATCATCATCATCATCATCATCAGCCTATGGCAGTCCACTGCTGGACATAGGCCTCCCCTAGTGCGCGCCATTGCGCCCTGTCCTCAGCTCGACGGATCAAACCCGCTGCGAGACAAATGTTTGTATGACCTACATAATATATTTGTCTCGGGTCTGGGTGTTTCTATGTATAATATGTATGTATTTACAAACATTTTTTTTTTATGAAATAAACAATGCTAGAAATTTCACACAGCATTATCTAAAATAGCTGTTCAGACCATCTTGGTTTTCTAAAATTATATTTTATAGGTTAACAAAATTTTTTCAAATGTGACAATGCAGTATCTTTTTTCCTTAAATAAATAAAATAAAATTTGTTTATTTCAGACCATTGATCCACAAAATTTGTTGCTTTAGAACAAAATGTTTTAATCGAGGTACAAAAATAAGTTGATGTCCCTACTAAGGTAAAATTTATCCACCCTGTATAAGTAGGTACCAAAATATTCTCAAGACCTATAACACACTCATACTTCGCAAATTACAAGTCTAAACCGGGACATTAACAAGGCTCCAAAACCGGTCAAAACATCTGAAGTCCAGGATAAACCCAAGTACTTGCCCAACAAATCCTTCCTCAAATGTTTGAGAGCCCTTCACTGACTGAAGTGAGATGAGAGTGACTCATTAGATTGTTCTTACGTGAGCCGGGTTAGTAACAAGGTATAAATTTAGGACATGACACCCTTAATAAATAACAAGGTAACTTTACCATTTTACAGGAGAGCTTTTCAAAGTTTAGAAAAGTCAAAAAATTTTGGTGTCACACTCAGTAGTGTCACACACAGGTTTTATTCGGTATTGAATGCAAAAGTAGAAAGAGAAAGAAATGGAAGTCCAAATAGTGACGTTCTAAGAAGCATCCAGGTCTCTACGTGCTTGGCCATAGGGTTCTGATGTTAACAACAAAATATGTATTTGTTAAAATGTACAATAGTATCTTAGTTAGATTATTGTTTTTTAACATGAAAATTAATTTTATTAATAATCAGCTAAGTGTGGTAGAGCCTCGAAGCATGTTCGAGTCAAGCCATGTATCAATGATATTTTCTTTTCGGAAAATGTACGAGTATACACTGAAATTGATCAAGGAAAACATTTTAAGGAAACCAGCTTAGTATTCATATTAACAGCGATGGACTTGCAACCTCATTTCACTAGTAGGTACACCGGTTGATTGCAATGCCTTTTTATTATTTAAGGGCATAAATTAAAGATATTAGGTACAGAATAATATTCTATGCTTAAAAATCTGTCTTACCAAGTCAATGAGTTGTGAGAGACGAAGTCCAAGCTTCACCAAAACTGTGTTGTTGTTCTTATCAACAGGTCGAATCAGCCTGTTATAATTACTTAGCAGATCGTCATACAGCCTCTTTGCATCAGGATTTCCATAGCACACGCTGATTATAAACAAAAACACACTTAAAATCTCCCGGAACAACATTTTCCCCTGAAACTATTGACTCTCAGACACACTCGAAAAACTTAAAATTAGGACGCGGACTACATCTTCCGAATTTGGAATTTGAAATTAGGATGTTTTATGATCGAAATGATTTGTTTACAAACAGTTTTATTGCGTGAATATTGATAATTTTGGAAATAAATACTTTTGACAGCTACGCCCGAGCGGCTGCAGCGACAGTGGCGCCGAAACAAAAATGGCGGACATCTCGTCGCCACTGCGCCGACTCCAAATATTTTTTTATTACTAAAGTAAAATTATCCATTAATGTTTTACGATTGGTCATAATTAAATGTACAGGTATACTTTCACATTATTAGAATACCAAAAATATTTTGACTCAAAGAATTCAGTGGAGATGAAAGATTGGAACATCAAAACAGATTCCAAATTCAAATAATCTCGCGCGTTTCAAATGCAAATTCAAAGTGCTTTGACGTCAGATGTGGATTTCTGTCGAAAAATATTTGCACACGCAAAAATTTATGTCAAATACATTATTTACGCGAGTCCTGCTTGGATCGATTTGATGTACGCAAGCGCGTTGCCTTACTGCCATTCATACAGTTTGGTGCGTAACGCGCGACTGCAGATGGCGTTCGTGTGCATAATCTGCTTCACAAACTTTTGCGGCTTTTAATTTAGAATACGTTCATACATTTTTAAGAGTAGCGAATGAAACACATTATTTAGTAATACTTTGTTTGGTATTGGAATTCAGAATTGATTTACAAGTCAATAATATATTTTTTCAGTATGTAGGCACTTATTAGATATTGGTAGATCGCTAGATTATGCCTGATTCAAAATGAGCCAACAACATTAAAATAATCAATAGTCTTATTTACATTTAAAATTAAAACTTCCACTGGTCTTATCTTTCGACCATTGTTTTCATAAAGATGAAGGTCGTGGATTCGAATCTCGGTCTTCAATGATATTTTTGTTCCTTCTTGTGTAAATTATATCATAATCCTGCGATAATGGGAGACCAAAAGAGCCATTAATACTAACTTTGCAACAGCAAGCGGAACCACGTGCCTGAAACACCGCTACATCCAACTATGGTTTTACATTTTGTGAATAAAGTTTATCTTTGTCGCGTAGACACAGAGATACACTTTTTGGTCATTTTTTGTGCCAGCTTTTTAAAACCACACTTTTCAGTATTTCTAGTTGGTTTTTTAACCGTGGCGGAACTCGCGAAAATAAAAAAAATACTTTGCGAACTAACCGTGTGTCATTATTATTTGTTATGACTTATTATGTAATTGAAATATCCATCTGTATAATTGTAGTAAGTGGAAATTTGTGGTTAATTTCCTCCCCTAGCCTCACAAAAAATATATATTACTAGCTGACCCGCGCGACTTCGTCTGCGCATGATTTATTTTTTCCGCGCAATTTTTTTTTTCTGTCATAAGAACCTTCTCCTGACAAACAATACAAAAAATATTTAGTGAAATCGGCGTGACCAAGGGTTATAGAGATTCATTTTTATATATAGAGATATAATGGAAGTAGAATGTATTAAGATAATTATGTATCTAATTTACTCTCACTGTTAAAAGCAAGACAAGTGTTTACAATAATAAATAAATAAATGTGTAAATAGCTAATCATCCTTTCACCACACTTGTTTGAAAGAACTAGTGACGTACTTTTGAAACCTACCTCCACAACAAAAATAGGATATTCTTCGAAACTTTATGATATAGGCTGGTTTACATTATTCAATTGTTACCGACGTCCCGCAATGCAGTTGGCGACCGTTAAACTTGGGCCCTGGGGATGATACATGACGCATAGGCTCTGTAGTGTACAACTAGCTTCAAAGTAACATTAAAAAAGTAAGTAAATTAGTGGCAGAGAATTTTTCTTTTAGGTACATAGATAGAGGGGCTATGGGGCTATGCTTGGTCTACGAGGCTCTACGAGATCGAATCAGAAATGAAGGGATCCGTAGACGCACTAAAGTCACCGACATAGCCCACAGGATTAGCAAGTTGAACTGGCAGTGGGCGGGGCACATAGCTCGTAGAACTGACGGCAGAAAAGTTCTCGAGTGGAGGCCACGCACCGGAAACCGCAGTAGAGGACGGCCCCCACTAGATAGAAAGACGATCTGGTAAAGGTTGCTAGGAGCCGTTAGGTGCAGGCTTCACAAGATCGATCGCTGTGGAAATCGATGGGGGAGGCCTATGTTCAGCAGTGGACACTAGAAGGCTGACATGATGATGATGATGATGAGATAGATAGATATTTTGATTCAGTTAATAGCGCTGTTTTCTCCGGATATAATGATTTTTTCGGAAAATCCTTTTGGATTTGGTTGTGAGTTGGGATGCTGTAACTACCCCTTTCGGTTTCGGTAGACGTCTTTTTATACCCTGTATAAGAATAAGAAAATGTTGTATGTTTGGATGTTTGTTTCAATTACACTTCTTCACGGTATTGGTCGCGAAGGAACAGGAGTAGAATCACCTAGTTTTAAGACGTTTCAAAGTGATCCCAGCGGTCCTACTGAATAAATGATTTTTGACTTTGACACCCCAACCTAAAGTAGACCGATTTGGATGTAGCTTGGAAAAGAGTACACCATTGCTTTGTTTTTCACAAAGAAAGGAGTATACTTATTTCTAGGGTCGATAAATTATATATTTTCCAAAATATATTTTAAATGACACTGCACTAAGCTTAGCCTAGATTCCAAATAATCTAGCCTTATTTGGCCATCCTTTGGACCACTTGGGAGCTGTATTAATTTCCCGGGAAGTAATCAAATTGAGATAAATTGGTTCCTAGTTGTGTTAAATTGTTGTAAAATTTACTGCGAGACTTTAATGAGGCACAAAGTTACGGTTGAGGCGTTGATTATTCTCGGTTTGTTATTTTATGGTGATTTGTTACATAGCCGTGTTTGCCGAGTGGGATGGAGCCGAATTTTAATCTGACGGTTGCGAAATTTGCTGCTACCTACTAAAATAAACGTACAGTCAGCAACGGAAGTCGATTAACAGTTGGAGTCTTTAAAATGGCTTTTGTTTTCGATAGTTATGGAAAAATAAACTTTTCTTAGGAAAATTATTACGATTATTAAATACCAAGTGTGGTTTAATACAATAAAAAATATAAATTATAAATTATTACGAACCAACACTTTATCTTCAAATATTAGTCAAAACTTTGATCTTAATGTTACAGATTTCGGAAATATTTATATTTGTGAAATATCAAAATGTTAATCGACTTTTGTTGCTGACTGTACGTTTTGGAAAATATACTCTTAAAGCTATTGTGGTTTAGTTTAGTATAAGATATTGAAAAAAAATTATACCTAGGTACTTAAATTTGATACTTGTGGTTTTTACGTGATCTCATAACTACCTATTCTAACTATTATTAGTGAAGACTTGCAAATGTCCTAATTGGGACATTTTTAGTTCGCATCAAGCAGGGCGACGAAAAAAAATATACAGGGTGTAAAAAGACTGCTACCAAAAACTGAGGGGTTGCAATCAGACCATGATTCTGAACATCTTTAGCGAAAAAATTTTTTTTATTTAGCTACGTCATTTTATATTATTTTCTAGTTATTTACTAGACAACTTACTAGTACAACATAATAAGACCATACCTACCTAATAATTTCATTTATAAAGAAAACAATAATTAAAACTCAAAATCCAGCAATCTACGGATAAAAACGCGCCCAGTACATATCTACGCTCGACCAGTTGTGCGAGGTCGGTTTTCTCCGGATAATCGGAAAATCCTTTTGGATTTGGTTGTGTGTTGGGATGCTGTACCTACCCCTTTCGGCTTCGGTAGACGTCTTTTTACACCCTGTATATTTGAACAAAATGTTAAACTTATTTTTCGTATAAGTATTTACTCTATATATGTATGGTAATTCACAATTAATAGTCATAACCCATAAAATTGAACCTCGTGAACCTAAAGTAATTGATGATCATTCGAAGTTCAGCAAACAGCGAAGTACCCAATGAAATCGAAACAGAAAGCTTAAGTCTTGGTCTCATCAATTATGTGGATGTTAGAATGAAAGCACAAACTAGGTAGGTTTTGAGTTTGACTTTTGAGTTTTGGCAAAATCATCTTTTTTAAAACCGCGATAAAACTCAAATTCATCTGAACTCAAATGTAGTTTTACTCTAGATGGAAGGTCAATGTGAACGACAAGCTGGATTGAGGTTAAATGTTCATGGAAATGAGTTTTTTTAATCTTGGCCTTAGGTGTGTAGGAAATGGAAAGCGATCTTTGCCCAGTAGTCACACAAGCCTCAAGTTCCTCCTTCTCGTTTCTTCTCCTTTCTTTTTTTTTATGTTTTTTTTTCCTTTATTTATGTTTTTTTTTATACGACATGTGGTTTTGTGGTGTTTCGTCGTATAAAGAGGTCAAGGAAGCAGCCCTGGAAAGAGATACATGGAGAGGGATTCATCAGTTGTACCGACAAGGAGTAAATCCTTAAATAAGAAGAAGAAGATGTTTTTTTTTAATATTTTATTATTCCAGCATAAACGTCAACAAAAACTTTCATTATTTACATCGTTAATACTGATTTTACGAAACTGATCCTTAATCCGTAATTCGAACATAAAACGCAAGGACACACGGACTTAAACGAAAAACTTTTCGCATTTTTCAAACGTAAATTGCTTAAAAGTTTTTGTCGCTATTTGAGTGAATGAAAGTTTTGCGATTTGGAGGGAACAATTAGGTTTTGAGCTATGTATTTAGAGTCAAGTTATTGAAACAGTTGCATGAAACTTATCATAAAATGGGTTTTTTGTCTAGGAAAAAAACAGTCCTTTTTAGTTTTTTTTTATGGAAGAGGGGGCAAACGAGCCAGTGGCACACCTTTTTTTTTTTTTTTTACGTGTGACCCACCACGGCTACTGAGCCCCCCCATCGCGACAAGATCGGAATCCTCGGGGGGGGCCAGTGGCACACCTGATGGTAAGTGATTACCACCGCCCACAGACAACTGCAGCATCAAGAAGCACTGCAGATTTTAGTGGATAGATGTTTTTTTATGGAATAAAATTATACACAGTCAGATAAATATACTGATTTCCGTGTACCTACGAGTACCATGAGGTATCATGTACATTATTTTTGGTAGCTCAAAAAATTTAAAATATTAACAAAAAAAAAACAAATAATTTCATTTCAGATTAAAATCCATATAAAAACACATTAAAAATTCACACAGTCAATTAAAAATACATATCAAATACAATCAAAAATTTACATAGTCAGTTATAATAATACAATCAAATAAAAAAAAAAAAATTCTTTAATAATTATCCTACATTAACCTTATAATAAGTAAATTTGTAAATAAAATGTTTTTTTGCAATGCAAATCTGACCCTTTTTTGATTATTTCAAATTTGAATAGATGAAAGTTAGAATATTAAATTAAATTGATGCGAAAGAATTAGATTAGCAAACCTGTTTAAAACGCGAATGCAAACAGTTTCCTTTCACCAGTTAAGCCGACCCTTTTTATTCACTAAACAGTTGTAAAATCAGAATTTCATCGCCGACCTTGCCTTTTTAAACACTCCTCGGAGTAAGTTAAGGTTGATAACCGTAATCGAAAGTGAAACCAACCTGGGCCTTGTTTCATAATACAGCGGAATGCATTCTGTTCGGAATCGACCCACAGCAACCAATCACAGTGCAAGAAACGTCAAATTCGGATCAATTCGCAGGAACTGTGATTAGTTACTGTCGGTCGACTCCGAACAGAATGCATTCCGCTTTATTATGGATCAATTGGATCAATTTTCCTGACCTGGATCAATTTTATTCTCAAGCCTAGTAGTCCACCTATCCCCAAAATATCAAATTGAGTTTAAGTTGTCTTCAATTTTGAACTAAGTAAGTACTTATTACACGCACAACCAATCTTTGTCTCTCTGAAGTAGCTGCGGAGAACCCATTTTTGATGGTGCCTAAAGAACGAAGACAGCGTTGTATAGATGCCTCGCTCACTCGCTTAGTTTGTTCATGTTCGTTTGTATCGTGCTATCTTGCTTACTCAACCAAACCTGCGAAATCGTTTAGCGCACCTAACTTCACAGAGACAAAGATCGGTTGGGCGTATTTTACCTAGTTGTTGCGTTTTGCTCTGTTTTCTTCAGCTATCTGGAGGAATGATGACTCATTCTCCCAAATTTTTCATTTCCCCAAGTTTTCATTGATTTTCTCTGAAAAGATACTTCGATGTATTTAATTTGTCTATTGTATTTTCTTAAAATTTTGTATTTTCGCTTCATAAACCGAATGAAAGTGTGAACTGAACGTTCCAAGAGGGACGTAAAATGAGACGCGTCTGAAAGCTGCTTTGTTTTTGTAGACTAGCTCGACTAAACATTAATTATTTCTCATCCTACTTTGAAAGCATAGCCTTTAAAAAAACATAACCGTAGTAAGACTTTCGTATATTTTAGGGGCATTTAACGTAATAGAACCCAAATCTATGTTATACTTTTTGTTTTTGCGTTTGTGGACCTTGGAAATGTCTTATCCGCTTTGGGTGCGGTTTTCATTGCTGTATTGTGGAAGACCTGGTTTAGTAAGTTTGTTTTAAAAACACTGTTTATAAAAGAATGCTTTTACATACCGTGCGTAAAGTCACGGGCGCGCTGGTAGTCAATAATGAAATGACGGTCTAGTATTTACAGGTACACTCACCTTAAAACACTTCCATCAGTTCTAAATTTAAAGCGAAATTCACATTTTACTCCCTCAGAGGGTATCAAGAACCCTCGAAGTGTCACTATTGAATATTATCTTGTAGGTTATACTTTGAAAAACGAAATTACGTTCTAAAAGTTATTAAAAAAATATTTTAAAAGGTAACTGAATAGTGGCCTAGTATCTTTTTTTTTAACAAGCAGTACCTAAATTACTTCAACAAAAACATTTGTGTACCTATCTATGAACATTTATTTTGATGTGGCTCTCATAAATTCCTTAAAGATATTAGATTAGATGGAGGCAACCTATGCTTATACTTAACGGGACGCTGTAGTGCCTGGGACATTGTTTGAGATGGAATAGGCTTGCCCAGCACCTAAACCATCCTCTCAGCTTAATCAGCCTGGCCCACAGGATAGACGACGTCAATACGTGTGGAGCTGACTAAGCTGCGGGTTTCCTCACTGTTTTCCTTCACCGTTAAGAGCTCGTGTTATAGCGCATATAAATTTTACGAAACCAAAAATCCATTGATACACGGTCGGGATTTGAACCGTAGAGCCGTGTTGGTCAAATGGGGTTGTGCCTCGACTTTCAAACTTCCTTAAAGATGGTTGTGATCCCGTTATTAACACGGCTTATGATTCTGAAGGATCTCAGAAGGATAGAATCCGCAACGAGACTATCCGACATAGAACCAAAGTTGTCGACATAGCTCAGAGAATCAGCAAGCTGAAGTGGCAGTGGGCTGGCCATATCTGCCGAAGAACCGATAACCGTTGGGGTAAACGAGTTCTTGAGTGGAGACCGCGACTCGGCAAACGTAGTGTAGGACGCCCTCCGGCCAGGTGGAGTGACGATCTGCGAAAGGCTGCCGGCAGAAACTGGATGCGTCGAGCTAAGGACAGGGCGCAATGGCGCGCACTATAGGGAGGCCTATGTCCAGCAGTGGACTTCCATAGACTGATGATGATGATGATGATGATGATTCTGAAGATAGCCGTTTGGTTGTCTAGTAGACATTTCAGTCTTAAAATGCGATGTAACGGTTACCGATTCATAAAACCCTAAACCAGATGTAGGTAACATAGACGATACTATATTATAGCATACGAGTAACTCAGGTTTACTTTCTGGCACTTCTGACGAGGGTATGCTATTTATCATAATATCACGCCATCTTGTCAAGGTATGGTCACAGTATACAAGAGTAAATAAACTATCTCTTGACCAGAAGACCCATACTTTCGACAGCATACGATTTTTTAAATGTATGTTTGAATCGAATGGCTTTTAGAAATACTTTATGCAATTCTTTACTATGTTTGTTTTCAAATATTTATCTTTTTTTTTATGATGAATGGGTCGGCTCTTGACCTCAAACTTACACAGGCAAGAGTGATGTCAACGATGGAGCGATATATGTATATATATCTTACTTTCGCGATCACTATTCTTAAAATATTTGTTTGATAGAATATAGTAATTTATTTACAGAAACTAAGCTACTACATATTTACTTATATTTACAAAATACAACAATTTGTTTGATTACTAAAAATGGTGTAAAAATAAGTACCAATTGAAGATTCGTAACCAATTTTATTGATTGTATCACGTGCCCCTCTCGTACACCAAATTAAGACTTTCCGGATGAATTGAAACATTGTGAACTATATAACATTCATAGATAGTTGTGAGTATTTGTGAGTTGCATATAAAAAATAATAAAAAACAACCCTAAAATGCCCTTAAATTAGATTAGATAGAGAGAGAGACGCAAGTTATTTTACTGCAACTATCCTATTCAATACCTTTGAAGAAAGGCTTATTAGTTCTGGACCCCCTGTTTTATGCATGAACAAATTGTGTAGTATACTAACATCTTGCATCGATATTGGAAACAATTTTGTATAATGTTTTTGGGTTCAGAATTGGCGAATGATTTATTGAACCCCGAGACTAAAAAAAAAGTTTGTGAGTGTCGTGGAACCTCCGTGGAACACTCTGTTAGAACGAAGTTTTAGTTGAAATTTGGTATTTGTCAAATAAATTATTGTCAAATATTAAAATCCTAGTAAGTACCTACTAACAGTGTCTATGGACTGTTATGCGTCTGCGTACTTGGCACTGTGACGTTTTGACCTATGTTAGTCGTGACGTTTTTTTTTTCTAGCTTCCATCCTCGATACCATCCGAAAAGGAATTTCGTTCCAAAAACTTTATCACAAGGATCTTTTGAACCTACGATGGTACCTATCTACGGTGTAACTAGGTGGAACAAAATAGTCTCATTAGTTACGTTAAAGTTAGATTTTTAAATAATGTAACTACTTGGAATAAAAATGTCCAGCTAGTTACATCAATGTAACTACAATGTAACTAGGTGGAACGGACAGGATCCTAAAGGCGCGATGTACTGACCTTTAGTGTATTCCAGATCCTTTGAAGATTTTAAAGACTATGATTGCGCGTGACATGTTGCAATACCAATAGCAGTTAGAATACTAACTGGTTTCCTCACGATATTTTGCTTCGCTACTTAGTTATTTTGAATATGATTCAATAAAAAATAAACCCATAATTTTATATGAATTACCACCAGAATAAAAAAACAAAGCCATTTTAATGTTTGTCTTTGCACGATACCATCGCACGTAAAGCTACCTCATGATTTTATGCGTAAAGTTTATTCAAAAGCCTACTTTCAAGCATTACACTCGCGAGCAATGAAACCGAAATTATACAAAAATCCTGCTTCATGAATAACGCAAGAGTCAAGAGGTTCAGCTTTGCCTAATTACACGTTCGATCTTACACTTGCAGATTCGAGTTTGCGAAATTCAAACTCGCTAAATTGGAGAAAGTTTTGCACGTCAGTGTACTCTGGTGCGTTTGTGTTACTTTTGTTATGTGTTACTTTTAAGCCTTTGATATGTAGAAAGCTTATTTAAATAGACGGTAATGATAATGCCTATAATCCCTTGTAATGCTATTTTCCCTAGCCTGATAGGGGTAGATATCGGAAAGGGTAGGTCATACAAAAATAAAGAATATTTCACAAAACGAACCTAACTTTATTATATACATTAAGTAAGTACACCAGAACATTATGTTATATAAGAATCTCCACGCTAACCAACAATAAGACAACAAGAAACAATAGAGAGATTATAATAAAATAAATACCTAATGATGTGATGTCGACAAAATATAACTTCTTTTAGACCTACTCTTACATAGATAAAGGTAATTTATAGGGTTGGTGATCTGCCTTGACCTTTGCCGAGGTAGCAATAGATACAGATGAAAACTTGTCCGAACACTTTTCACACTCCGGGACGGGATATGGTTAAAACGTCACGGTGGAATTCCTTGGATAGAGTCAATTTTGGTTAGTAGGAAAATCTTCGCACGCACCCTAGGTTAAATGCTTTTCCCATACATATAACTCACAGTACTCTCAAATTCACAAGGGTAGAAGCTTGTGCTTTGAAGGTTACGGCGACGGAATCGCTCCCAAGGCTTGACGGAAGATGCGGCAAGCGGAAGTAGGGCTGGCTGCAGATTCAGCAGGCAAGCATCAAGACGAGAAAGCAGCAGGGCGGGGCTGATGGCCCGCGCGGAGTCTCTGAACACGTGCCACGTGTTCAGCTGGTAGGCAGGAAAAGACAAAAAAACCTCTTTCTCAGAGGCTGTATGAAATTCACTTATGAAATCCGGTTGTAGGCCACGCCACGGTAGGTACAACTCGGCGACAAACTCAAAGCTCCAATTAATATATTTAATAATTTAGTTAGCAGACGTATCGATTTGCCAACACAATCAAATCAAACCTCAGCAAAATGGCGTCAGTCAAGCTTCAACCTCAATCCAATCCTCATAGACATCACGTTGCCTGACAGACTGACATTGACAATTGCACAGATAGCAAATATGACATGACTGAACCATTTCCCTAATAATACAATGTTGCTAGACTTAAAAAATTATTATATTATAACCTATCTCGCTGCCGCCAAGGTTTGAATTTGGCAGAGGACCGGACAAATCAAAAAAGGATCGATTCACAATACCATTGTTAAAATCGGACGTTACAGCACTCCCTTTCCCCGGTAAGAATTCACGCAGGGAATTCTTTGGACGACCCCGTCCTAACCTACTCCCGTAAAACTGTAAAGAGATAAATATCAACAACCTAAAACAACCTTCGATAACTATTTTGACTCTGAAACCTTCATAACAATTGTTCGGGCTACTGTAAAACATATGCTGACCACAATATAGACGCACTCGTCGGTAGCATGCTACCGCTAGAGGGCTCTAAGTTAGTCCTCAGATCGACTGTAGATTATTCGATCGAATACTCTACGCCAGAGAATCGCAAACAAACCAGCAAAACATCATATAGCTCAGAATAATCTCCCGAAAAATTGGGTAAAATTTATGAGGCGGCTACCACATTTGGGAACACGTAGGCTAATGGCAAATACAACATTCCACCAGCATAGACAATAAAACCTTTTTTAATTAAATAAAAGATGTTCAGATACAAAAAAAAATCGTAACAACTAAATTAATTTTTAGCTTAATTGAGATAAATTCAATTAAAATTTGTGTAAAAAATAAGACAAGACAGACTCACATCCAGGGTATAGGTATAATTTAAGATTGATGAAAAATAAACACAAAAAAAAAAAACTTAACCCTACCAGCGCCCGGAGGCATATTTAACCCTAAAATGCAAACATACCTAAACGCCTATGAGGCGATATAACGTAATACACCTAACATGCAAAAATTAGCCTAAGTAAAAAAGTGAATACTCGAGGATGGGAAACGAGTGAATGAAAGCCTTCTCCTGCCTTCTACAGGACACCAGCGATTGTAAGGGTGGATGAACTATTCTAAACCCGGATCACCACGGGGAAGCTACAATTTCTAACCTACGTTAAAACCAAAAGATCCATGAACCATCATATTAGTAGCGACAGGGTCGTTGCGAGGTATCTTCCGTCGCGGCCTGGGCAGTGGGTCAACTGAATCACTGACACACTGGAAGGGGCGGCGAAAGATTTTATGTTTCGCTTCAGAAGAACCTGGAGCTACTTGTGGGCGGCGGCGCCTACACGCAATGTCCGTGGAACAAGACCTAACAAAGTTCACGGTATCTTGGTACATACCGGGCCAAAAATACCTCAACTTTAAGCGTTTATATGTTTTAGCTACACCTAGGTGAGCGGAGGTAGGTTCAGAATGACTTTCTATGATCACCTTTCGCCTACATTCCAACGGTACAACTTCCTTCCACTGGAAATTTCCCTTGAATTTGTTACTACTCTTGGTAAAACGATAAAGCCTACCATCTTTTAACTGAAAATTTGGGCACGCTTTCGGGTTACCCGCACAACGATTAAGAATATTTTTATACCATGAATCGGCACCACCTGCCGTATCCATAGAAGCTACGGGCGCAGACCTGGACAAAGCATCCGGGACTACCGACTTAGGAGGAGATAGCCTACGTTTGGAAATATCTACCCCTTGCTGAATTTCACTAACCGCCAATTGCTTCTGCGGTCCCTTTACAGTTTTGAAATTATGAACGCAATTATCTATGGACACAATCGTATCCACGCGTTCCTCCCCTGAAAAACGTTTGTTTTCAGCTAGCAATGCAAGAATGTCAGGTGCAATATTGAACTCTTTCCAGAAGTTTATCCCGAAAATAAGCTCAGTCGCGACTCCTGGAACGATATAGAACTTGACAATGGAAGTCTTCTTTGCAACTGTGACTGGCAGAGACACATAACCTACCACAGGAGATAAAGAATCGTTCGCAGTCCTAATATGGTGTAAGTCGGTCGACTTGTGCACTGAAACTAGATTAGCGAAATGCCTGATCGCATCACTACCTATGATTGAAATCTCAGACCCCGAATCTAACAAACCTCTGAATTTCAGGTCATACACTGAAATTGTTAAAAATGGACGTTTATCCATCCCTTGGCTCTCCTCTTGAGCCGGCGGCGCGGACGCAGAGCAAGATTTTGGATTTCCTGCAAAGAAACCCTTGATAAACCTCAACCAAGATTGCCAATCGTCTTCATCACGACTGGGTCTAACGGATGCCACCACAACATCAGAACGCTGTTTCCCACTACTGCGCTCCTTCGCAACATCATATTCAAGAGTTTTGCAAGAAGAGCACTTTGGACAATTCTTCAAAGTTACTCCTTTATCCCCACAACGGTAGCAAATCAATATGAAAGGAGCTCTACAACGGCTCAGACTGTGACCATTTACTCTACAACGGACACAGAAATCATCGTTTCCCGGTTTAACGGAGGCTACCCGTGGACCGGAGCGGTTGGAGGAAGCGTTTTTGTAGCAGAGGTCAGGAGCAACGCAAGCATTGGTGGACTTCTGAGGCTCAGAAAACAAATCAGACCGCTGCTTGGCACTTTCCAGCAGCCTACACTTCTTCTTCAAGTCAGACCAAGATTCTGCTGGATTCAGTGCTAATTGTGTTGTGTAAAACGGCCTAATGTTATAAAGAACAATGCTAAGTTTCTCATCATCAGAAATAGGTTTAGCCAGACGTGAAAAATAGTTTTGCATTATACTAAGGTAATTTATAATACTCTCATCATGACCCTGGGTGCGTGTCCTAATTTCTTGCAACAACCTGTGATCATAATCAAACGGTAAGTATTCCTCGAGCAATAAACTCTTTAAACCTGCCCAATCTTTTATTTCATCCCTAACACCACGATACCAACAAAGAGCTTCATCAGAGAATAACTCTGCAGCTGAATTGAACAGCTTAGTATCTGAAATCCCTCTGGATAAGGTTAGCTCCTCTAATCTTTGGATAAAAGCTTTTACACAAGATTTTCCATTGAATTTTAGATTCAAAGTATGAATGGCTGCATGTTTATTGCAGCTAGGCTGGTTAGAATCCTGCCTATCATGGTTATCTAGCTTAGCCCCAGGCTCTGTGTTAGTAGTATCATCATCAGCTAGAGCAATACTACTCTTGAAGTTACAAAATATCCTATCTAGCCTTCTCAACAATCTGTCCAGACGTTCCTGTATGTTAGTATAGTTAGAATATAGTTCATCAGCTTCTTTGGGCGGAACAAGCCGACCAAATCTATGGAAAAGATGATGACCTAAGGCTTGAACCCTATTTAAGATTTTTAAAGAGCAAGGTTTCTGAGCAGCCCCAGAAACGAGATCAGACAGACTATCTAACTTAGCTTTCACTATCTCAAGTTCTGAAGTAACCTCAAACTCAACCGAATCAATCTCATCAGAGGGAATCTCTTTATTGAGAGTCCTAACCTGACTTCTAAGAGCAGTGACGGTGTCAGCAGCAGGCTTGGCACCGCGAATCCTAATCTCATACTCTAATTCATCCCTAGCAAGAACATTAAATGCTATAGGCCTTTCTTCTAACATAGTGTCCGAGGAGTGGTAAGGAAAATCAAAAAAGGTTAAAATATAGCAAAATTATGATTAAAATAAAGAGAAAATAAATTCCCCTTATTCCCCAGGCAGTGAAGTATCAAGGCAAATCAACTTTACAATCAAAATCTTAAATCTGATATAGAAATAATAAAAAACTAAGTTTTCATATAAGCCAACAAAACTTACAATAAAATATGACTTTTTTCTCAAAAATCAAACTAAAATAAAACCTAGAGGTCCCTATTAGGTCCTAGAACACATAAAATGCTAATTTTTAAATGATAAACAAGAGTTACTACCAAAATAAATTGAAATTAAGTTTTCATCTGGCCTCGGCTAGAGTCAACATTCACTGAGCAATTTTGACCAGAAAATAGACAAAATATTACCTTTATAAGTCGGCAGATCACCAGTCCCTGTTCGGGCGCCAATGTAATGCTATTTTCCCTAGCCTGATAGGGGTAGATATCGGAAAGGGTAGGTCATACAAAAATAAAGAATATTTCACAAAACGAACCTAACTTTATTATATACATTAAGTAAGTACACCAGAACATTATGTTATATAAGAATCTCCACGCTAACCAACAATAAGACAACAAGAAACAATAGAGAGATTATAATAAAATAAATACCTAATGATGTGATGTCGACAAAATATAACTTCTTTTAGACCTACTCTTACATAGATAAAGGTAATTTATAGGGTTGGTGATCTGCCTTGACCTTTGCCGAGGTAGCAATAGATACAGATGAAAACTTGTCCGAACACTTTTCACACTCCGGGACGGGATATGGTTAAAACGTCACGGTGGAATTCCTTGGATAGAGTCAATTTTGGTTAGTAGGAAAATCTTCGCACGCACCCTAGGTTAAATGCTTTTCCCATACATATAACTCACAGTACTCTCAAATTCACAAGGGTAGAAGCTTGTGCTTTGAAGGTTACGGCGACGGAATCGCTCCCAAGGCTTGACGGAAGATGCGGCAAGCGGAAGTAGGGCTGGCTGCAGATTCAGCAGGCAAGCATCAAGACGAGAAAGCAGCAGGGCGGGGCTGATGGCCCGCGCGGAGTCTCTGAACACGTGCCACGTGTTCAGCTGGTAGGCAGGAAAAGACAAAAAAACCTCTTTCTCAGAGGCTGTATGAAATTCACTTATGAAATCCGGTTGTAGGCCACGCCACGGTAGGTACAACTCGGCGACAAACTCAAAGCTCCAATTAATATATTTAATAATTTAGTTAGCAGACGTATCGATTTGCCAACACAATCAAATCAAACCTCAGCAAAATGGCGTCAGTCAAGCTTCAACCTCAATCCAATCCTCATAGACATCACGTTGCCTGACAGACTGACATTGACAATTGCACAGATAGCAAATATGACATGACTGAACCATTTCCCTAATAATACAATGTTGCTAGACTTAAAAAATTATTATATTATAACCTATCTCGCTGCCGCCAAGGTTTGAATTTGGCAGAGGACCGGACAAATCAAAAAAGGATCGATTCACAATACCATTGTTAAAATCGGACGTTACACCCTTCTTATTGAGATGACGCAAGTCTAAAAGTTTTTTTAGACCCAATTATTTGCTGTTCTCCATATAATTTTTTAGCGCTTGTAATAATTATACACACTAATAATTATATAATTATAGTGAAGATTAAAATTAAAGCCTGTGAAGAGTCTTCATATTATCTTCTGATTTCGTGCTATATGTTTATAGGGATCTTAAACATCCCGTCATTATTATAATACATTAATAAATAATGCTGGACATTTTCACACAGCATCATCTAGCCCCAAACTAAACAAAGCTTGTATTATGTGAACCAGATAACTGATATACTACTTAATATTCTTTTTGTTTGTAAACACATATATATTATACATAGAAACACCCAGACCCTAGACAAATCTGTGTCATACAAACATTTGTCCCGCGGCGGGGATCAAACCCGCAACCTTCTGCGTCGCAAGCGGACGTTCGCCCACTGCGCCACAGAGGTCGTCGATATTATTAGCATTGTCATGTATTTGTAACATTCTTTATCTTCAAATTCATTATGACCTCACAAATTATAATGTACATAAATACTTCACCATTAAAAAGTTTAATCACCATGTTTAAGAAAATAACCAGTAAAAATAACGAGAAAAGTTCACATAAAGCAAACTTCACTCAAACATTTTGCATCAAAGGTTCACAGATTTATGAAATTGCTGCAATCACTTTAAAGCTTGTGTTCTTCAAAAAGTCTTGACCGTTATAAAAGGGGCATAAAATGACGGAGGTAAAAAAATTATATTGCATAACCAGATATAAGTGCAACAAAATTTTAATACGAGGAACCCTATTAAAATTTTGTTTATTTCGATTTTAAACATAGATAAGTTTTTTTTAATAACCTGTTGTGTCCCACTGCTGGGCAAAGGTCTCCCACAAAATTTTCCACTGGCCTCTATCTTTGGCGATCTCCCACCAGATAAGTTTAAATACATTTATTCTCATACAAACAATACAGTTCTTTTATAATGAGATACAAATATACTTATTAATTACAAATAAATTTCGCTTCTGGAGCCGGAGCACTATTTTGTGCCGCATCGTAAGTAGATAGTTAGTTAGAGATAACTAATAGCAAGCGCAGTATAAAGGTAATATAAGTAGGGATATGTAAGTATAATTACAGGTCTCGGAAACAACTTGTGACCCTTGTATGCCCCTTAAACTTAAGGGGAAAATCTAAAAGACGGTCATTAGACCTGTCGTGCTGTATGGATCTGAGTGCTGGGCTACGAAAGCGACGGATGAAAGAAGAGTGCATGCGACAGAGATGCGAATGTTGAGATGGATGTGCAGAGTGACGCGAATGGATAAGGTGAGGAATATATTAGGGGAAGTCTGAAAGTAGCGCCGGTGACTGAAAAGTTGAAGAGCAATAGGAGCGTGGCATGTAATGTGGAGGAATGAAAGTCACTAAAAGGGTGATGGAAATGGATGTGGATGGATATGTGAGTAGAGGTAGACCAAAGTAAAGATGGATGGATTGTGTGAAAGAAGATATCAGTAAGAAAGGAGTGGATACGGAGATGACGAGTGATAGGGGAGAGTGGAAGAAGAGAACATGTGCCGACCCCGCATAAGCGGGATAAGGGCAAGCAAATGATGAAATGATGATGATGTAAGTATAATTACAAAATGCATACATACTTCTTTAGAATAGTTTTGTTGTAAATGTTATCGCATAGATTATGGTTGATTTCAACTTTATAAATAATACAATTATTTTATTCCTGTTATAAAAATGGACGTCAAATAACAGTGAACGTAAGTTTGCAAAAGTCAAAGTTTAATGGAACCATCCCGAGTATTAATACTCATATTGGAAGCACTTTGTTTGATTTCGTTGTGTTGCATTCCGTGGTCCTCGGAGACAGTTCAAATAGATGGATTGGAAAAATGACAAGAGCATACAGATTATACGGTGTATACTAAATATACTAAAAAGCTATATACTAAAAAGTGGGTTGAGATAATTTTGTACTTACCGGAATGTAGACGTATATCTGTCTACCTACTCTAAATTTTTATGAATCACGGTCAGTTTTTTCACTGAAAAATGAGCAATGAGTGGAAAATATGTTTTTGTCCCAAGTTTTTCAAACAAGTGAGGAAACCATGACGGAATGCATGCCATAGAAAAAAAAGTACGCGAGTGTCGTGGCACCTCCGTGGAACACTCGGTTGGAACGAAGTTTCAACTTTGACATTTGGCATTTGTCAAATATTAAAATTCTAGAAACGCTCTTCCGTGCAATAATCTATGGACTGTTTCGCGTCTGCGCACTTCGCACCGTGACATTTTGACCTATGTATGTGTCGTGACGGTAAATCAAACACTTTTTTTCTAGCCTCTATCTTCGGTACCGTCCAAAAAGGAACTTCGTTCCAAAAACAATACTAAAGATCTAACGTTCTGTCCACGTAATGTCGTAGTGGTCAAGAGGCGGTGGCAACCCTTTTTTTACCTGACTGCATCCAAGGAAGCTAATGTTTTTGACTAACTGGAATCATCACCAGAGCCATTCTCCTTTGATTGACTGTCAAAAAAAGTTTATAATATTTCGTTCCCTCGGCAATTCCCCAGCCCGTTCCCGGTTACGTAACAACCGCTCTAAACAAACAGAATAATAGTATGAAAACGTTGCCGTCCATAAATCAGCAGCACAATCTCCGAGTTTTAAGTACTTACTATACGTCCCGCATTGCGGCTTGTAGCTTTGTAGCTTAAATTGCACGTGTCACCACGTGTATTATGCATCTAATTGTGCGCGTGTATGGTTAGGTATCTGGCGTCATCTGGCTGGTAAAGCCCTGGTCTGTTGGTAGCAGACCTTTCGATCCTAAGGTTTGTCCAATTTATGTGGCGACGCGCAACGCGCACGACAGGAGTCTATGAAGTGCACTTAAACTTTCAAATCAAATCAATTATTTAATTGCAGAATACATTAGTTTTACCGCACTTGAAACACCCACACTTCACACACTTATGTTTGACTAGTGGACCCGACGCGACTTCGTCTGCACATTGTTTCGTCATACAAACTTTAGAGATGGAACTACTTTTTTCCAATCCTACCCATGAAAACACTTTTGGATTTGCTGTTTATAATAAGAATTAGCGTACATCATAAAACGAAATGAGATCGCCATTTTGAAAAGTCAAAAGTTATTGGTTGTTATGGCAAGCTTAGACAGTGCTCTTTGTGTCAAACAGAGTACTTACTGCTAAAGTTTTTACGCAATATTCCCGTTGTCTTTTTACATATTTTTTTGCTTCAGGAACGTTTTTCGGGATAAAAAGTAGCCTATATGCTATTCTGGAGTTATACCTTTCACCTTACCAAATTTCATTGTAAATTATTTCGTCGTTTGAGCCTGATCCTTACACAAACATACAAACATCCAAACATCTAAACAAACACACAAACTTTCAGCTTTATTATATGAGTGGGAGGGATATTTTACTAGAACAAACATAAGTGTGATAAAGTTATTTCTGTAAGGCTATTTATATTCTTAGAGCTAGTTTTGGTTATGCCTGTTCCCATAGCATTTAATCATAAGTCCCTCAACGAACGCGGTTGTTAATTTTGTACTATGCGGAGAATTTTGCATGAATTGAAATTAAACACAGACTTATTCTGAAATACACTGTCAGCGTGAAATTTTAATTTGGGTAATATTTATGAACAACTTAATTTAACATATTTTAATGAAACAATAAATAAATTGAAATTGAATTGGAATGTTATTCCCCGTGACGTAACTCGGTATTTTTGGTCTTTATTCATTTTTAAAGTAAAAGGTATTAACTTTCACTTCAAAAATTCACTAAAGATATTTCAAATGTAAAGTTCAAACATCACCATTAGAATTCATTGTAATGCATGTATGTGTGTAAAACACGACCCCCTTTGAGGCAGGTGTAGCCGTGCGGAGCATATGTATAAATTTGAAAATTTGTGAGTATGTTTGTGTTTCAATCACGCAATGATTTGACTGCAACTTGTAATATACATAGATCGACCTATAAAAGCATAATATAGGCTATTTTAAAATTAAAATATTAGTCAAACGCTGAGAGTGAACGAAGGCTAGTTTACATTAATAGGATTTCAACTCTAAATTGGTATTACCTTTTCCAACGGAGTCAGTGGTGCGGGTAATGCAAGCCAGGCGGCACCTGCAAACGGTGAGACTTTAGAGAGGCTTTATTCATTTCTAACCTTTGTGTCCTCCGTTTTGTGAATGTCGCATATTTGCCCTATTCCACTCTGATCCACTAATCAAATCCATTAAGGGATTAGTTTCCACTCTTTCTTCCACTCTAATCCACTACCACGGTGGATTATTTTCCACTCATGTTTTTTATTCCACTCTGATCCACTACCACAGTGAATTATTTTCCACTCATTAAGTCCTTTTTCAGCAGCCTAGGCCAAACAATTACAGTTTATTTATATCGTGAAAATAGCGACATAATCTTATAAGGGATTCATTCATTGCTAGAAATCAACAAACATCCTCAAAGAATGTAAAGGTACTCGTACATTTATACTACCTGACATTTTGCAAGCCCACTTTTTAACCTCAAACAACTAAGTTTAGTATTATTCACTTTATTAAATCCAAGCCGGATACATAAAACTGATTAAAAATTATCCCTACGCAATTCCGTTGGAAACTTGGAAGGCTTCCAAGTGACTCCAGTGTCCCTTGCGTGACCTGCATATCAGACATTTTAAGGTTTTACAACTTTTTGGCATTGCGGTTTAAGTCGATCAGTTTTCTTAAATTAGGAGAGTTTAATTCTTGTTAATTAAATTAATAAACCTGTTTTGTAAAACACACTTTAAACTATAATTTATGAACACTTTTTATCAATTATATTTGAAACGCAATTATTTTTTCAATGTTTCTGGAGTTTTCCAATATTTGACGCAGTTGCATAGTATGTCATGAATACGGAAGTTCTTGTTTACATTTGCAGGCAGACAATTTTTTTTATAAATATTTTTATTGTCACTCATAGTAGTAATCAAAGGTCAAATCTCCTAATCCCTTCCTTCTAGAGATGCCTTTGCTTTAAAATAGGACATTTATAAGTAATTGTATTATCAAAAATAAGAATTGAAATCTCATAGACGGACAACAAAGTGATTCTATAAGGGTTTCGTTTTTCCTTTTGAGGTACAGAACCCTAAAAATATTTAAAAAAAATGTGTCTGTTCTGATGTTTAATTTAGCAGTCCACCTGAAACAGACATTGAAGTGTTTATAAAACACTTTCAAACTCAAATACATCATTATTACCATAATAGAGTGGTATGAATGGGGCAATCACAGCGCCTATTAGCCAGACCATACCAGGGACTAATGGTGATAGAGATGGACCTGTCATGTTGGCCGAATGTAGCCGAAAACCTTCAACCATGATATACCATTGACTTTTTCTGTGTATAATGTTAAAACACATGTAATGACAGAAAGAAAGACAAAGAAAACACAACATAAAAATAATGCGTTAGCACACACACAAATCAAACAATACAAACATGAAAGCTCAAAAACGATTAAAAATAGGTAAAAGGATAGAAAACTAAATAAAAATGGACAAATAAGAATGTACGTGCCAGCTTAGCATTGTTGTAAAATAACCAACCCTTCTCGCGAATCAATTAAGAAGGTTCCATTTCACCACATGAAATGGGTATTAATCTGGGCTATTTATAATCAGTTTGCCGAAAATTAGATTAATTGATTCGGCTGTATCTACGTAACGTAGATACAGCCGAATCGTCTTATTAAATAGAGTGCTCCTTGATCGATAAATCAGGAACATTTTGTTTAGCTTTTTGGAAATTGGATATTTAGTAATCAATTATTATGGCACTAAAATCCTTATAGGTCCATAAAGGTCCTACGGTATCTCCTTTTTTAATTTAAATTGGTTCATAACATTCGGCCAAAAACGGCTTCACGCCCGAACTAATGTTGTATATTGATTACAGCGAACAGTTAGTATGCAACTGCAGCTATTTGCAATTTAATATGAAACTGCGGTTAAGAACGTTTAGATTAAATAAACCAGTAGGTAATGTTTATGTAATGGTAATGGTCGATTTGTTTTAAATTTCATTTTATCCAAGCTGACAAACACACGTAGTTTCACCCCCGGAACGGAGACAAGTGTACATTGGCTTGTTCATCTTTATTTCCATTTATCTCCGAAATGGCTTGATTGATCTAGATACGGTTTTCTGAAGTATGTGTAAGTAACATTATCATTGCCTCTGACAATCAGGCAAACAACTTGTAAAATGTAAACCTAGATATTCTCTATAACTCATTGCGCAAAACTCCTTCATCAGTCATATGAACTTACTTTTATCGTTACCACGTTTTTTATATATATGTGTGACAAACAAACCCTTTCTTTTCATTACAATATCTACAAATCTAGGAGATAAATACTGTTTTCACACCCTCAATGTAAATCTACCGATAAATCGTGAAGTCATTAAACTTTATTTACATTTTGTGTTCGAAGTTACCGTCTGATCCCATTAGAAGTTTGGCCGTACAGCTGACCACAGGAACCGCCAAGCTGAAATGGTTGTTATTGCCAGCAGTTAAGGTGCTCGTTTGATATCGGATGAATCGACGATTGCCTGGACTTGTAATGTGTAGTGTAACAAGAAGTAATATTAAGGTGACCTCTATCTTTGAGTATTTTATAGCTAATTTAAATAAAAATACTAATTAATAATTACCAACATCTATTTATTAAATAGGTAACCTAATTTTATTGATTCTTGTTGGCTATGTGAATACGCAGATATACTTTAAAAAATTATTAGATGAATCTAATTAATAATTAATAATTCAGATCTAGATGGACCCTAAGAAGCTGACAATAAAATTGTTTATCGTGTGTTTAAAATGTCTAATCACAGCAGTTGGAAAACCTTCTTTATCAGTTCCAGCGAAACTGAATAACACAAAAAAATGTACACACTTCCCTTTATTTCCCATGTAACGTGGGTCGGGGCACATGAAATTTCCATAAAAACCTTACACCTGCCGTAGGTATAATAGACTATCCCCATAAACATGTATAAATGGTCACAGTACACCAAGTGTTCGAAATTCGTATCTTCATACATAATACATGTGGGCTGCCGGGTCCAATAATATTGTGTATTGTTTGACAGAAGCGATACAAAGAAATTATGATAAAACCTATGGAGTATGGGAATGTGGAATTGAAGAGCCATGACGGCTGATGTTCAGTGGGAGTAATTGACTTTCAATCCAAAGGTTCAATCCAAAAAAAAGGTTAAGTTTTGAATCCTGGCCGTTGCATTGATCTACGCTGACCATACCTAGTCAAAAATTTAATTAAAATAATGTAATGTTTATTTTTGTAAAAATTATATGCTACTTACCTAATAAAATACCAAACGTCGTGAGACAACCTGTTAGTATTCTAATAAGCGGAGACGGGTTTGTCCACTCTGCGAATTGTGGGAATGAAACTCTTTACTTTCCTGAATATTCATTCCAAATGGTGGTAGGGTCCTTCCTTCACTTCACACTCCACATGCCCACGTTTTGTAGAAATTAATTTAAGCGTGATAGGTTGCATATGCATATACTTAGTGCAATACTACATTTTTGGCTCACTACAGCACACAGGCTACTGCTGCACCCACCTATGTAGGTGTTCGACTGTATTACACCTAATACGAGCAGAATATATTAGTTATCAATTTGTTCATTCATTTATTTTCTAGTTTGTTTTTATTTATGCACCTACCTACTTGTTACTTGTCTTTGTTTTTGTCTGTGTTAATGTTATGTGTGTAAAATAAATCATTTATCTATCATAAATGGTTTTCTTACGATGTTCGATGTAAAACCTCATGTATGTGCATCCAAATTATTAAAATAAAAAGTTGGTTTGTACCGTATTAATCTAAAAGCAAATCAGATTCATACCGAGGCTGAGCCACATCTGGCCAGTTAAAAGTTGCCAGCGAACTGGCATGAATACACCGTGTAACTTTGTTAACCGTATGCCTTTTGCTATAGGAGGTAGCGACTTGGGTATACAGGGTGTAAAAAGACGTCTACCGAAGCCGAAAGGAGTAGGTAGCATCCTAACACACAACTAAATCCAAAAGGATTTTCCGAAAAAAACATTATATCCGGAGAAAACAGCGTTTGAAGATTACTGTTTGCGTATGTATTGGGCGCGTTGTTTTACGTAGATTGCTGGATTTTGAGTTTTAATTGTTTTTTTCTTTATTTTTATCAAATTATCAGGTAAGTATGGTCTTATTATGTTGTCCTAGTAGTAAATAAACGAAAATAACATAAAATGACGTAGCTAAGGCAATTATTTTTTTTGAGTTATTTTTTCGCTAATTATGTTAAGAATCATGGTCTGATGGCAACCCCTCAGTTTTCGGTAGTAGTCTTTTTACACCCTGTATATTAGAACACCTACAATAATTAAAGCATCTAAAGTTAAAACATCGATGGTCAAAACCCATAAACGTGAGTTAATAAGAAATAAGTGGGCTTCGGGAGATGTGAGCTGTCTTGTTTTAATTTTTTTTTATTTAACCTATGCTGTCCCACTGCTGGGCAAAGGTCTCCCCCAATTCTTTCCAACCATCTCTCTCCTTTGATAGGTTCCACAACCCACTATCGAAGGAGTCGAGGTCCAGCGCTTCCTTGGCCGTCCGCGGCGTCATCTTTTTTTTAATTTAAAATATATAATTAAAAATAATTTTAATCTCTATTTAGCAAAATTTTAACTATCAAATGTCATCTAAATAAATTAGCATTTTTTATAAGGCAATGCAAGAACAAATTCAGAGGAAGTCTTGCTAGTTTTTAATTTAAACTAGCTGCGCTCCCGCGGTGTGGCCCGCGGTCCCTCGGGATTTTTTCATTTTTTCGGGATAAAAAGTAGCCTATATCCTTCCCTGGGATACAACCTTTAACTATGCCAAATTTCAGCTTAATCTGTTCAGAGGTTTGGGCGTGAAAGCGTAACAAACAGACAGACAGATAGACAGACAGAGTTACTTTCACATTTATAATATTATTAGTATGGATATGGATGTCCTGGGATTTTAGTTCAATGCTCTGGGATGAATCATTTCGCCTAATTTTAATTTAGAGAAGAGGAAAAGAAAATTACGCCTCTAAAAATAATACATTATCGAACGAGGGTTTCGTAGTAAGATTAGGGTATGAGCCAACCCCATCAGTATGTATCTTGCACCACACAAAAACGTATCCAAGTCCAAGACTTGGTACTTTGTGCCCGTGGCATCATTTCATGTTGTTAGTGCTCGGAAAAATATGAAAATATCGTTTTATTACTAACTAAGTTCCGTTACTTTACTGGTGCAGTTTTGGTCCGCTTACATTCTAACCGATCGGTTTTGAATAAAGTTAGTTACTTACATAAGATATTTTTTGCACATATTTATATAAAAACATTATACATAGTATGTTTAATGAAACTTTCACACATACGATCCTAAGCCAAAGCAATTAAAACGAAATAAATAAGGTTTAGTTTATACAATTGACAGAAAAGTGATCCTTGAGTTATATATATATACAGGGTGTAATAAGATGTCTACCGAAGCCGAAAGGGCCTACACCTTTCGGCTTCATACATCATCCCAATAAACAACTAAATCCAAAAATTTATTTTTTTTTTTTTTATTTTATTTATTTATTTTATCCGAAGAAAACAGCGTTTGAAGATTACTGCTTGCGTTGTTTTACGTAGACTGCTGGATTTAATTGTTTTTTTCTTTTATTAATGAAATAATCAGGAAGGTATGGTCTTATTATCTTGTCCTAGTAATAAATAACCGAAAATAACCAGAATGACGTAGCTAAGTGCTGGCAACTCGACTTTTTGGTTGGCAACTCGACGAGAGAAGCTGATGACAAGGACAGCGGGTGACGGGGGTTCCGGCGGCGGTCGGGTGATTAAAGTTTGTTGTTGTTGAAAAATACGAAGTTATTGATAAAACATTGGAATTAAACATTGAAAGAAAGCTAAGAGTTAATATAAGTAATTTTTTTTTCGTTAAATATGTTTAGAATCATGGTCTGATTGCAACCCCTCAGTTTTCCGTAGTAGTCTTTTTACACCCTGTATAACTTGTATGGTTCAGAACCTTGAAACAGAATTAGTAAAGTATTTCTCTCAATAAAAAAGGGTGAATATCATCATCTTTTACATGCCTACATAATGAAAACAAAGTCTTACACAAAAACAATTCAAAGCAAGATGGATCCAGAATGAAAACGAAACGCATAATAAATTGGCGTAATAGAAGTAATTAAGGTTATTCTGAAGAAAATTATACAGGAACCGATGTACCCGACACGTACATTTGAAAACCTTAAAAGTTTACACTATATAACATCACACTCTTCAGCATTAAGCACAGACCAATAATATGTCTCATAGCGCGCCTTCCAAGGCCGCGTTTTCCTAAGAAAACTTCCGCGAGAAACTTTCAACAGATGCAGATGCTGTCACGATAGTTTTGATGCTACTTTTACAATTGCATGCTGCTGTTGGACAGACTGTCAGTTATTCTTGAAGAAGGTATTATTGAAAGTGTAAACGGGCCCTAAAGCACAGATGCTCCTTGTTGATGTTTTCACTAACAATCTTAAAAATAATCTAAACGTGAAAAAGAGGCAAATGAAAGTAGACCCTGAAAAAGAGGCGGCAAATTCAAAAATATAAGCGTGACAACCCATTAATTAATCACTCTAAATAATATACTTTTCAACACACTTGCTCATAAAGTGGCTCTATGGTCACCGCAATTAGGCACATAATGACACCCATAATCAAACTGTGACTTTTTCATTACTATAACTCACTATATAGTGAGTAATAGATTTTTTTTTTAATTTTATTGATTGAGTTGCTTTGTTCTTAAAAAAGTTTTTATTCAGAAAAAAGATCGTGTTCAACAGAACAAATAAATTAATGTTCCTATTGCTTGCTCATTTTATGCAACTTCTTATTTAAATAGATAATTTTAAGTCGTACGTGTTTAATACATAAAACTTTCACTCAAATATAACTTTTGTTTTCTCTGTAATAAAAGAAAACTTTAAATTCCCCATTTTGTACGTGGCAGAATAGGCGCAAACCCTGTGCGCAGCGCGGAAATATAGTCTGTGGCCGATCGCAATGCGCGCGCATAGGAAAACTGATTAATTTTTCCCGCAATAGCGAAACATTTTTCACAACTCGTTTTCACTGTTTGAAATTAGTTTTTATTGTTATTTTATTCACAAGTGTGTTGAAAAACGTCGTATGATACACGTGTGTATTGATGATTACCTTCCTCGGCTATATTAAGACCCTCGCCGATGGCTCGGGTCTCAATTATTTGCCTCGGCGGTAATCACCAATATTACACACTAGTACCATAATGTACTATAATATAATTATTATATTTGGTATTAGAAAATAATACCCAAGTATCAAGTTGTGTTCTTCGAAATGTCCTTATTTACACGCTTATTACACGCTTATATTTTTGAATTTGCCGCCTCTTTTTCAGGGTCCGAAAAGGAACTTCGTTCCAAAAACTGATATGGCTCTACAATTTGTACTTTACTTTACGCATACGCATCCATAATGCTGAAGCGTGCTCTTGCATATAAATCACCCTAATTCCCGGTATAAGACATGATATTATTATGGTAATTAAGAGAACTTTTGAACATCGAAAATTCCTATTTTAACGTGAACCATATGATTTCAAGGCTTAACCTTGTTGGGAAGAAATTACCATGTTTTGTTTAGAAGCTGCCAAATTACATTGCTTATGACGACCTCAGTGGCATGAGAAAGTAATAGGCTTAAACACGAAGGTACGAGTTCGATACTCGGCGAGGATAATACGAGATTTTTTTTTTATGATTTTGTGGACTACCTTAGTAATAAAGTTTTGAGGTCATGAGAACTGAGCACACACTGAAATCCGTTACGTAAGAACAAGCGCGTCCTTTGCTTACAATTTTGGTTAAAAAAAATAAAAAAAATACCTAAAAAATTCCTAACGCATTCAAAGGGGCACATTTCATACATACATAAAATCACGCCTCTTTCCCGAAGGGGTAGGCAGAGACCACAGTTCTCCACTTGCTACGATCCTGACACACAACTTTTGCTTCATTCACTCTCAGTACATTCTTCATACCATGCTCGCCGGTTTAGGGTACTTTTGACCTGGCCCTTCTCCAAAATGTCGCCAATTTGATCCAAGAAGGTTCGCCTAGGCCTTCCCCTTCCAGCTGTCCCATACACACTTGCCTCATACACTTGCTTTGTCAAACGACTGTCATCCATCCTCTCTACATGCCCAAACCATTTTCAAACAATGTTTAATCGCAATCGGTTCATCCGTTTGCGAGCTACGATACCACAGGGAACATCAAACTTAACACCCCTCATCTTACGTAGAGTGGATCCGAATAGATTACACTTACCGCCACAAAAACAGTCAATCAATACGTCAGCCCAAACTAAGCGTAGACACATAGACGTATTTTTCAAACAGTGAACGACGCACGAGATTAACAAATGGATCGCGTGAAAAACTTCCCGCAATAAATTTGGGTAAAGTCACAAAACTCGGCAACGACACGTTAAATTTTATCACCCAATGCCTCGAGCTTTGCGTACTGCTATTAAACTTGGAATATTATTGAAATGATCTCAGACAAAGGTTGTATGAAAATATATGCGTACGAATCTGAAGTTGGAACTTATTACTGTGTCGATAATGTGGAGAATTGTTCGAGTTTTCAACTGTTGGGTACTTTTGTTTGACCGTTAGTGTACGTTTAGGAATTTTAATATGAAATTATGCTACGTGATTATGGTTATTGTAAACTCATGTTCAGTTAAAATCTAAAGGTAAGTTACGCACGTAGAGCTCGTTAGCTTAGTGGGGTAACATTTATTTGAGTTAGTGGCCTACTCTGGTGGCGAAGTTTTTAGGCTCTTTGATGGCAATCGTCATGGCTTGATAAAATAGCCGGAGCAGTCACTTTAATTTGCCTTCTGAAGCGCAGTAGCGCTCAGCGATAATGTCACAAGCATCATGTAGGTACTTTGTGACTGCTAAGAACGTTCTTTTACAGGGACTTCAGACACACAGCTGATTATCATCCTCACCTCGTTGATATTCCACTAATTAGAACTAAGCGCTTTATAAGTTCTTTTATTATGCGCACTGCAAACATTTGGAATCAGCTTCCAGCGTCTGTATTTCCGCTGAGCTATGACCCTGATGTTTTTAAGAAGAGAGTAAATAGGCACCTTCTGGGTAGACTCGCTCCATCGTAGACCTCATTCTTGCCTGTGTAAGTTTCGAGGTCAAGAGCCGACCCATTCATCATAAATAAAACGCACCACTTCGACAAAAAAACTAATTATTTATCTTCTTCTTCTTATTTAAGGATTTACTCCTTGTCGGCACAACTGATGAATCCCTCTCCATGTATCTCTTTCCAGGGCTGCTTCCTTGACCTCTTTATACGTGGACGTGGACAATTATTTATATTAGCGCGAAAATAACTTCCCATTTTACATTCATACATAATAATAGGTACTATCTAAGAACAGATTAGGCACCAGCGTACCTATTCTTATTAAAAAAAATGCACCCTTAACAAATACAGAACAAGCAGATAGGTGTAATGGGAGCCAAGATAGTGTAAAATGGCGGGTCGGCTTGCGGTGAACTCGGCGGTTTGGTAAGCGGTATGTTTTTGTGAACACACTAATTAGATTAGCTTGAATTAGATAGTTCCCAATGTTTACAGTTTTTTGCATCTGCCTGTACGGGATGACTTCAATACGAAGTTTGTGGTGTCAGACGACCTCTGTGGCGCAGTAGGTTGCGGGACAAATGTTTGTATGACCTACAGATATTTGTCTCGAGTCTGAGGGTTTCTATGTATTATATGTATGTATTTACAAACAAAAAAGTATATAAGTAGTTTATCAGTCATCTAGTACCCATAACACAAGCTCTGCTTACTTTGGGGCTAGATGATGCTGTGTGAAAAGTCCAGCATTATTTATTTTTATTTATCTTTATATAGATATCCTCAATGGATTTTGTGGTACAAAAAAACTCACGAGCTCTTAGCTCTAAATGGTAAAAATACATGACGACCCATTACTTACTTAAAAAACACATTGATTATGTCTAAGTAAGGAAGTTATTCCTCAAACACGAAAAAACACCCGCAGTGTAAGACAGATTTCCGTACGGGTATTTCTCCGAAAATTGTCATAGTAATTTTAGAAAATTCATTTGGAAAGCCGAAGCTTGCCTGGCTCACTCGGCCCACAGTAATTGATGCAGGTTCGAGGTTGGGCCATGTTCACCAAGAAGCGAGAAACTTTTTCAAAGAAATAAATAATATTAAACATTTAATTTTAACACAGCGTCATCTAGCCCTAAAGTAAGCAGAGCTTGAGTTATGGCAACCACATGACTGACAAACTGTTTATATACCTACTTTTTTGTTAATACATAAATATTTGCAAACATTTATCCTACGACGGGAATCAAACCCACAACCTTTTGCGTCACAAGCGGGCTCTTCGCCTACTGCGCTACAGAGGTCATCATGTGATTTTATGTATGAGACTATCAGTGACATTATTTTGCATAACTTATTATGTGCGAAGTTTTCAAAAATGCAAACGAAATAAACGTTGCTAATTCCAAATAGTAATCTTGTTTTTTAGCTTCTTGGTGAATTCGGGAGCAGGTCTCGGTCCACAGTAATTGATGCAGGTCCGATGCAGCCGCATTCAAAAACCGTTCGAGACTCGGTAATACCCATCGGTCTAAGAACAAGTAAAGGATGGAGAAACCTTTTTAACCGACTTCGAAAAAGGAGGAGGTTCAATAATCGGTATACCTCGAGATGGTCCCATATAAATAATTATTATTCCTGAGGGATTGATACTTTTCCTTTTAGCTTGTAACAATGATAATATTTTACACCATAGATATATAAATAAATAAATAATGCTGGACTTTTTCAGACAGCATCTTCTAGCCCCAAGGTAAGCAGAGCTTGTGTTATAGGTACTACATGACTGATATACTACTTAATATACTTTTTGTTTGTAAATACATACATATGAAGGCACCCAGACCAGAGACAATATCTGTAGATCATACAGACATTTGTCCCGTGGCAAGGATTAAACCCGTAAACTTCTGCGTATCAGGCGGGCCTTTGCCCACTGCGTCACAGTGGTCGTTACTTTCATATGTTACGTTCATGGTTACCAAAAGTTAAAATCCGGTCATGTGCCCAAACATGTGCCTGTCACTGACTAAAATGTCACCCTACATGACGCGAACTGAAGAAAAAGTCGTCCCAATAAGACATTTTCGAGTCTTCACTTTCCACGCACTAATAAGTTATGTAGGTATCTATATTTTTTATACTTATCATTGGCTTGTAATAGGAATGAACGAATGAATGAATGAATGAATGAATGAATGAATGAATGAATGAATTAATGAACACTTTATTGTACACCAATTAATAACAAAACACAACATAAATAAAAACGGCCTTATCGCTGAAAGCTGACCTTAGTGCAAGCTATTGTTCGGATAGCATGTCCACTGTTTCTTGACTCAGGCCTTTGGTCCACGGGAAATCTGCTGATTGTTTTGCGATTGAGTTCCGCTGTGTTTGAAATACTGCTTTTTTGGATGGACTAACATTCCAGTAGATACTGGTTCAGCTTTAGGTATTGTTTATATACACTAACTACTTAATATATGGAATACTAACTTTTGCAAATGTGGCTATGTATCAAACACATTGGACAAACCTCTGACAACCTAAGACATTTTCAAAAGGATCAGATCAGATACATAAAAATGTGAAATAAAGATTTTTATTGACTCTAAAAAGTAAAGGTGGTTACACGATGCTATTTTTCGTATTTGCTAACCCCCGTCCATTTAACGTGCCGACGAGTGTCGCGCTAACTATGATAAATCGCATACGATGAGCGTTTACACGTGAAAAAGTGCTGTGCGATACGATATCGTATGGGTTGAAATCGCATCGTGTAAATGCACCTCAAGGCCTATAATTCTAAAAAAAATTACTTTTTATACAGCGTCAGGAGGTTACCTATGTCTATACTGAACGGGTCATTGTAGTGCCTTGGATTTTTCAAAGATGCAATATAACCCAGGATATAACCATCTTCTGAGCTTTCAACATCATGAAGAAACCCGTAGCTTAGTCAGCTCCTCACGTCAAAATATTGTGACTTACAGCAAAAAATGCAATGCTGAAGCGAGTTCGGCTATGGGGCCTACTTTTTGATATCTCTCATTGTGACAGGTCAATAACTGATTTGAATGGCGTGTTTTTTTTTGGCGAAAATTCAATCGCACAAAAAATAGTGCTATTAAATTTTTAGGGCGCTTCGTATTTTTGACTATGACAATATGGCGGAGGCTCTCAAACCGCTTTAAAAATCAACATGTTTTTTATGTGCCTTATTTATAATACCTAAAGAATAGTATTTTAATGAATAATTTTATTCATTGTACATACACACACTTTCATATTTTCTCAATAATGAATGAAAGCATTTTAGTACAGAAACTAACCTTGATATGTCTCAAAATACACTAGAATCATTTGAGCTATCAAAACATCATTACAACCTGTATATTTTTATAAAACAAGGGTGCATTCAACAGCTAGTAGTTTTGGTAAATAGCTCAGGTTCGTAGTCAAAACAACATCCCCTTTCAATCGATCTCTTCAATAAGATAAGCGGAAGATAACTCCCATCGTTATTCGAGCCGTCAGAGGTACTGTCAGCACCATTTACTGACGCTAAGAAGTCAATAAAGGGTTAATTTAATAGGTATCAGAAAAGAAGATAGATGCGCAATGTTTTTGTAATAGAAAACTAGTGTAAGTAATGAACATAGTAAATCGGTCAAGTGGTTACTTTAGCACAAGCAACATCTTTCAGGTCTTATGTGATAATTGAGGTGTCCAGCATTATTTATTTTACTTCTTTATTCCGGAAGCAGAGGCACTAATCATGTCTGAAAAGAGCACAAAAGGCATCCCATCGTTTCACACTCCTCTTCACATTTTGCAGTCGGGGTTGCTTATTCCTATTTTGTGTAAGATGTAGTTACCCCAAAATTTGAAATGCCCTGGGAATGTCCCAAATAAGAGACGTATTTATAGCGATCTTATAGGCTCATTGACATCGCACTAAACTAGTGCTAATCACTCTGATCAGCCCTACACATGGCCGGACTCGTGTTTTGCTAGGCGTGTAATTAGTGATGCTACCTCTTACGGCTTACTAATTGCTCGGACTGTGTCCAGTTTTGGCCGGATTCTAGACCTCGGTTAGACCGACAAAATTTCTTGTTATTTAGACTATGAGAAATCTGAATCCAGATATAACATTCTAGGCCGACATACATTGGAAGGTCTTCGGTCATTGATTTGCTAAAAACACGTCCAAAAATGCAATAACCACATGATAAAAAAACGAATAAGCATAGAGTAAAACTGGGTTTTATCCACATCACTATTACATTACAGATAATTATGGTGGTATCACCTCAGGTTAAAGAACAAGTAGAAGGTTACTTAGTTGAAAATTTTCGAGGTCTATGGCTAATAATGGGACACAATATGCCCCTGTATAACCTAGTGTTTAGGCAAACTTATTCTAAGTTTATAAACACTATTAGACATAACATATGCCATATATGTAGTATGTACCTTTTTATGAATAAATATGAATATGAATATAAGTCCGGACTAGATGGTCCCAAGTTAACTTTAACAAAACAAATTAAAAATGTATACTGTTTTGTATTAAAATCTTCCGGCTGTTCTGTCTACCTTTCGACATCACTACGAGCAATCAATAAGGCTGCACGCTTAGCGTTAACGAGTACCGAGTGACGGGTGGAAGAGATATTGCATAAAGTTAAGAAGATGGATGGACCGGCCATTGCTGATTTTATAGATAGTATGTACGTACAGTATGATTACATTTAAGGAGTGAAAGGTACACATTAGTTTTGTTCATATCTCTCCCTGAACCCTTTAGAAAAAGCAGTTTTGATATCACGCCAAAATATTCTTTAATTGTATGCATTAGTGCATATTTATCATCACGTGTGTGATTCTGACACTTAATCGCGTAATTCACCTTGCCCCTGCATAGCAAAGGCCCTATGACGCAACCCTTAAAACCCAGTAAAACTTTCAAGACAGCTTTCATTGAAAGAATTGCAAAATTGTCATTAAAATGAAGCAGACACGCTTGTTTTATTATTAACAGAGCTACTTGCAAACATGAAAATAAGATTGTACCGAGGTGCTTCACCCTTTTATTGAGCTAAGGGTTATGCTCACTACACCGGCACGAGCAATGCACTGTACAGCCAAGCAATTTGAAGGACACCTCAGCAGCTTTCTTTCTAGTATTATAAGTTAAAATTTTTGATGTGTGGGTGGGTTTTTGTAACTTCTTAACGCTGAAACATTTCATAGTGAAGACATCTTATACCTGCCTTCTTTTTATGAAACACGTCGTGGTCTACAAAAGGTACCTACAGCTCAAAGGCAAAGGGACAAACAGAGAGACAGACATACAGCCAGCTGAGCTTCAGTATTGGGGTCTCTCAGCCCCAGTCTTCTTCTTCTTGTCGTGTCCCTTTTTTCAAACCAGTGTGCTGAAAGATTATAAGTGCGCCTCAAAAAAGATCCTTTTTTGAGCTTGACACTTGTTTTGGAACTATAGTCCAGTTTTTTACTCGTTGCACAGAGTGTCATAAATCATAGTAAGGCTAGTGCGGTGAACATACGCGTATACGCGGGCGCAACACCGTTATCGATAAAATCAAGTGTCAAAATGGCACCACACCGCACCGCACATACACTCATTTTAATTAATTTATTTATTTATTTAAACTGTTTCAGATTTTCTTTGCATTTCATTATTTACTCAAACCTAATTATACACTATCGATAACGCTTATCGACAGCAATAATTCGCAACACTGCGCCCGCCTTTAGGACCCATGAGTGGGAGATAGAGCGATATCTCTCTGCACCGCTCCCACGTTTTATAACTGAATATGCAGCGAGTGACTAACTGGACTATGGGTAAGTAATAAGGTCCCATTAGCGACCATTGGATACGGAACCTTGAAAATTATTGCAACATTGTCACTTCAGTGGCTTAGTGAAGCTTAGTCTTAGTTGTATCGGGTCTCTGTCGCTTCCACAAACAAGTCACGTTGTGTCTGGATGAATAAAACTACAATTATGTAAGGTATTTTGAAATAGTTCTTCTAATTTAAGAGATCGTCCTGTGTCAGCATAATTGATGCTTTCTTCACTTAGTTTCTTATAGGACAACCACACACAAAACCTACTTATCCCACATGCATCCCACAGTCGCACTCGGCCTGGCCAGAATCTGTTTCTCTATTCTAACGCGAAGACAGCTAGCCTGACTCAAAAGAATAGGACAATTGGTTTGACCTCTTAAAACACGGCACAAAAATATTCATCAATCTATATATAATAATATAGTAAGCTTAGAAAAAATTTACAGGCTATCGCACAGATTTTGGAACCATGTGAGGATGTGGGCTTAGATAGATGATACATCCTTTGATCTCTAGAGTGGCAGGTTAGTAGTGTATTCGATTTCACGGAACCAATTTTGTTATTTTTTCGATAGAAACATTTGCAAAAGTACCTAGATAATGTAAAGTAGGATACATAAAAATTAATAACTAAATATATATATATAAAATTAATAACCTAGATAATGTAAAGTAGTATTATTTGACATTTTGACCGTTCCTATGTTAAAAGAACTATAGTTTTTTTTATTTTTTCATGCAAAAAAGTTAGTTGTGATAAATTGAGAGGTATCTTTATTTCTCAGAAAACTTTAGTAGTGTTTCTAAGCCTATATTAGGTTTGTCTAAACACTACGTTCTCGTTGTCAATAACATGTTTAGTATGAACAAAGTTTGAGACAACGAATACAATAATTTAGGTAGATAGAAATAAATAAAAAAATCGTAATTACGAGCAGACGCATACCTAGAAAGATAACGGTTGCACGCACACATCCAAAAAAGCTACATGAACCCAACATGACATGGGAAATTTCTACGAAGTTTGTAATTTTAATACGATCCAGGAGCTTGTAAATCAAATCTACTTTTTGAATGTTTATATTGATCTCTTCAGATACGAGCGTTGTAATTCGAATAAGACTAAACAACTTTCTGTTTCATCTAGAATAAGCAATAAAGAACTTTATTCCGATGTAATAAACCTAATCGATCTGCGAGCTAAGTTTGTAGGGTAAGCAAAAGAGTCGTATTTTGTCAACAAGATGAGACGGGTGACATACCTACATTAATAATATATGAAATCGAGAACGTTCTTATAAGTAAAACAAGATTTTCTAGTGTAATCCGATTAATTTTGAAACACGCTTCAATCACGTAGATCGCAGAGTATTTTGTTAAGTACCTACATACCTACTTATTTTCTTTTTTAAATAAATAAAATACTATACATTGAAATTGAAAATTGAATATATTTATCGATAAACCTTACTATACAAATGGAAAGCGCTCGTGGTGCAGCTTGCTTGTAGAAGTTAAGCTACGTTCGAAACAGTCAGTAAGTGGATGGGTGACCGCTAGTGGCATTATAAACTGAGCGCTTCCGTGCTTCGGAGGGCACGTTAAATTATCGGTCCCGGCTATGAAGTCGTTAAGCCTTGACGAAGGCCTTAAGGCGGCCTAAAATCTCCATCACCAGAGTTGTCCACTGTCATATAAACTTACTACACATATTGACTAACGAGTAAATATTGAGAGTTGCAATTTTATAACTATTTTAACTCGCTCCGTAAGTACATCGAACTAGCCGTACTCCTGTGATGCTTGCCAAAGGAGACTTGACTTAGTATACGAGAACATAACAGTATCTCACATATAAAGCCTTGTATGGACTACGCGTTGCATACGTTCTAATGTGTGCTGGTTACGCGTACAGGTTGACTCACGCGAGTTGATCTAAAATAAATGTCCGTGCGCAGCTTTAAAATGCTTAAATCCCTTGTTAGTCTTGCTATACCCTAATCTTACTAATAGTTTATAAGCGAACTTGAAAATTAGTTATACATATTATATTGGATGTATGGATACTTTTTACTGTCTCACGCAGAACCTCCTCAATGGATTTAGATGAGTTTTGGCACAAAGATAATTGTTACGTAAAAATCCAAAATGCTATACTAAGCTGCTTTTAATCACGGATAAAACCACAAAGCGCAGCTAGTATTGTAGGAAATTGTTTCGCTCCTTCCAGATCAAGTAGCTCAAGATCCTTATTTTTCAATTTACAGCGCAGTAAACTTAGAGCATTCGTCTTGTCGCGTTGTTTCCTGGCCTCAAATATATACAAGCTAATTGCACTACTGTCATTTAGTGACTATGCCTCTAACTTTGGCCAGCATCCAATATTACTATCCGCGAACTTCGATGTACTTTACGCCTAAATTTTTATACAATTCAAAGAAAATACGGCTTATTACTTTAACTGGCGTGTATACGATGCAAGGCGTACATTATATGCAAGAAAGAGAAAGCTGGAATTAAAGAAGGAAGGCATGATGTCTATAAATAAATATTTAAGAAGTATATCGTTCAGTGGTTTCTATAACACAAGCTCATAATTGCTTTAGATCTAAATGATGCTGTATGACATTTCTAGTGTTATTGGAACAAAGTTCCTATTCGGGCGGTATCGGATGGGGGCTAGACGAAAAAAAAGCGACGCAAAACGAATTTTTGCGTCACGATACATACATAGGTCAAAACGTCACAGTTTGAAGAGCGCAGTCGCAAAACAGTCCATAGATTGTTACATTGTTAGTACGGAAGAGCGTTGCTAGGATTTTATAATTTTTTTGACAAAGTTGAAACTTCGTTCCAACCGAGAGTGTTCCAAGATACTCATGTAAGTACTTTTTTTATTTATTTAATGCCAGTTTTTTTTCTGTATTTTTATTTTATTCTGATTTTGCGAACTACATGTTCGCAAACACATCTCAACCACCATACATATCGTTGACTAGCATTGCAGTGATACCATACATTTTATTTTGACCATCCCTACCGTTTCATCATGGACGTGATATTTTTAGGGTTGGCACAATCTAAATTCTTTAAAAATATGGCCCTGTCAAAAGTCTAGCTACTTGATTGAAATACAAACAAATCACGAACCAACATTTCCAGGATTTCCAAGTCTACACTTATTTCCAATTTCAAAAATCCATATTGGTTCACTGGTTAGGAAAAACATTAACATCAAACAAAGTTCACTTACTTTCCTTATGAAAGTAGAATAAGATAGTATGACAGTTTGCAGACTATTATGTACATACATAAAAAAAAACGTAAACAGGTTCACGACTTTATCCCCAAGGCGCGGTAGACATTCTCTCAGATCTTTTTTTTATGTTACTTATTCCAGATCCTTTGAAGATGTCTAAGGGGGGTAGTCAGAGGCATGTCCAAACACATATATGATACATGCCCACATTTTGCAGAAGTTAGTATTCCATACGTGACAGGTTGCAAGCCCATCGCCGCCTATAAGAACACTAACTGGTTTCCTCACGATTATTACATGATTATGTACATACATAATTATGATAAAATCTCGAAATCATCTTTTACAGAGAATCCATTAGTGTTCTAATACTTTAATACGAAATTAAAGTAAAGTAAGTAAAAAAGCCTTTATTCGCTGACCATCTTACAGAATTTAACTTAATCTAATTTTAATCTAGTTAACAAAATAAATCACAAAATCTTCAGCAACCAGTTTGTTGGTCAGGTTGTCTTTCAACATAGGCCTCCCCTAATTTTTTCCACTCCTCTCTGTTTCGAGCTGATCTTCTCCACCCTTTTGGTAGAGCATCTTCCCATCTCTTGATTCGTCTTCCTTTTTCTCTTTTTCCGTTTCTAGGGTATCTGTTATCATAATGTGACCAATACGAAAGCACATCCCTAAAGTTAGGACTGACCCATTACATCTCAACATCTCAGATACAGTTTGTACATAATGCATGAGCCAGGATCGACTGGCAGCCATTACCGAAATTTTGTGTAGGTACATTAAAATTTTAAACAGATAGATTCTACGCGAGTTTACTTATGGCTTTAGTTTTATTGATTGCTAGAGATAAGTACAACATTCAGCGGTAACAAGGCTTGAGTCAAGATTTTTTTCAAATTGGATAAAAACCAGTAGGTACGAACCGCGGTTGCTCGCGTTTGTATATACAGGGTGTAAAAAGACTACTCCCGAAAACTGAGGGGTTGCAATCAGACCATGATTCTAAACATAATTTAGCGAAAAAAAAAAACGCAAAAAAAAAAATTATGACTTTGCTACGTTATTTTATGTTATTTCCGATTATTCCGGTTATTTACTACTAGTAAAACCTAATAAGAGCATACCTAACTAATAATTTCATTTATAAAAGAAAAAAACAGTTAAAACTCAAAATCCAGCAATCTACGTAAAACAACGCGCCCAGTACACATGCAAACAGTAATCTTCAAACGCTGTTTTATCTGGCTATAAGGTTTTCTTCGGAAAATCCTTTTGGATTTGGTTGTGTGATGGGATGCTGTACCTACCCCTTTCGGCTTCGGTAGACGTCTTTTTACACCCTGTATTTTGTCAAGCAATCGAGGTTGGTAGTTATGAAAACATTTTTGTGTGTCAGGATCGTAGCAAGTGGAGATCCGTGGTCTCTGCCTACCCCTTCGGGAAAGAGGCGTGATTTTATGTATGTATGTATGTTTTTAAATTGGTTCTTACATATTCAACTCATAATATTAGTATGGTACAGTAACAAGCTTTGCTATAAGACTAAATTGCAAAATTTTTACCAATATTTTATATCATCCACTCAAAGTCAAGATCATAAAAATTTGAACCTCCAAAATGTAAAACTTAGTACATTATGCAACAAAGTCTATCTTCATCAAACTTCACGACCTATAAAATGTATGGTGTCAATTTGCCTCAAACTGGAGGAAATCATGAAGCATGCTTTGTAAGTCGATAAAGACCACATTTATATTGAAAAAAGGTCAAAAGTACCCTAAATCGGCGAGCATGTTTGAAGAATGTAATGAGAGTAAATGAGGCAAAAGTTATGTGTCAGGATCGAAGCAAGTGGAGATCCGTGGCCTACCCCTTCAGGAAAGAGGCGTGATTTTATGTATGTACGAGTATATATGTATGAAATGAAATGAAAAAATGAAATGAAAAAAACTTTATTACAATACAATGTAGATACCTAAATACTTAAATATAGATTATTACATAGATACCATTGTTTGTAATTGGCGGTCTTATCGCTGGATAGCGATATCTTCCAGACAACCTTCTAAACTAGGCTACAACTAAAAGCTAAATTTGCAAGTAAGCATACTGGGTGACCCCCAGTAACTGCAAAGTTGAGCAGTGAGGACTTATCCTGGCCCTCGAACTAGTGTAAAACTGTATCTCGAGGGTCAGTTTCTATCCTCATCGCACAATGCTTTGGGCCCATGGAAAGGTCCCCGTATGCTAATTCGGATATAAATACTCAACTATATTTATTTTGGAGAATATTGGAGAGTATTATATTGACAACAGTGAAACATTAGGTATTATAACAATTTGATAACTTATAGCGTTGCCATTGCTTAGAGCGCTGATACAGTGACAGACACAAGGCGGCAGGAACTAGACCTTTGGCACAAAACTGTCATGAAAAAAATTACATCTGTCGGTCATTTTTCACGGAAGTTTTCTTGCAGGTTCAAAAAAACGCGGTGTTTTTAATGGTTTATTTTGGTCAAGGACAGTAGCTAATTAACAAGTACAGTAAACAAGTAAAGTAATATAGCTCACCACTTGTTATTGTACTTCTACTTTGGGTATATTCCCAACGACCCCACCTCCGCACTAGTGGGATAGTTGGGAATAAAAAAAGTCTCAACGACCCCACTGCTTGTCCTTGAATGAAAACCGGCTAGAAGACGCAGATAACTCCTCAGTAGAGAGATTCCTATGTGAATGCGTCTAAAAGTTTCCGATAAACAGTTTAGCAACAGCAAGAACGGAATATTGTGTTAGTCAAGCGTCTTGAGAGCCGACAGCTTGTAATGTCAGATGATGGGCTACACGAGCTATGGAACTAGTGCTTGGATACAGAAAACTTTGAAATTATCTAAGGCAAGTGCAATGGATTAATGATCTCTAAAGTACATGTTTGTGTATGGAACAGATGAAATGGGATAACGTTAGGGTATTATCGGACATTGATGATATTGGAAACCTGATTTTTTTGAAGCGCTCGTGGTCGTGCTTGCTTAGCCGTTCTTGATAGATCGTTGAAATTAAGCAACGTTCGAAACGGTCTGTAAGTGGATGGGTGACCGCCAGAAGCATATAAATCTGAGCGCTTCCGTGCTTCGGAGGGCACGTAAAATTGTCGGTCCCGGCTATTTAAGTCTACTTAAGGCGGCTTAAAAACTCCGTCACCAGAGTTAGCCACTGACTCATACGAACTTACTTACTTCATCATCATCATCATCATCATCATCAGCCTTTGTCATCCCACTGCTGGGTATAGACCTCTCTTCGCTTTCGCCATTTGCCTCTATCTTGAGCCAGTCTTGCCCATGTACGACCTGCAGATTTCACGATGTCGTCGACTTATTTACTTACCTGATTTTAGGTATGTGTGTGTACACACACAATATGCAGTATACTACAAATCTTTTCATACACTTATAGATTTTATAGTCCCCGTGTGAATTTTCTGCACAATAAATACATAAAATGTTCTTAAAAGGAATCTCTTCCTTTTTTTAAAGTCGGTAAATAATATGAAATCTAACAAAGACGCTTATTGCCTGGAGCAATTTATGAGTATAGCACAGGACGCCCATTTCTCAAATAAATTGAAGGGACGGAGAACTACGAACGATCACATTGTAGCCAGGCCACAATATTCACTCAAGTCAAGGTTCGAATCCCGGCCGTGCTTCAATAGATTTTGCGTTTCATAAAATTTATATGCGCTTTAACACGTGCTCTAAACGGTGAAGGAAAACATCGTGAGGAAAGCAGTTAGTGTTCTTATAGGCGGCGATGGGCTTGCAACCTGTCACGTATGGAATACTAACTTCTGCAAGATGTGGGCATGTATTAAATATGTGTTTGGACATGCCTCTGACTACCCCCCTTAGACATCTTCATAGGATCTGGAATAAGTAACAGAAAAAGATCTGAGAGAATGTCTACCGCACCTTGGGAATACAGTCGTAAACAATTTTTTTGCGTTTTTTTTTGCTAAATATATTTAGAATCATGGTCTGATTGCAACCCCTCAGTTTTCGGTAGTAGTCTTTTTACACCCTGTATATACGAAAATATAGACAGTTGTCTGTTTCTTAAACTAAGTTAGCCATAATAACTTTGAAAGAGCATTTCGCCACAGTTTGTTAGAAGTTTAAAAAGCATTTTAACTTACCTTTTTATTTACAAATAGCTGTTTTATGTGATCAGAGTTGATTTTGTTTCAAAAATATACAGGGTGTAAAAAGACTGCTACCGAAAACTGAGGGGTTTCAATCAGACCATGATTCTGAACATATTTAGCGAATAAAAACACAAAAAAAATTTGACTTAGCTACGTCATTTTATTTTATTTTCTAGTTATTTACTACTAGTACAACATAATAAGGCCATACCTACCTAATAATTGCGTTTATAAAAGAAAAAAACTATTAAAACTCAAAATCCAGCAATCTACGTAAAACAAAGCGCCCAGTACATACATACGCAAACAGTAATCTTCAAACGCTGGTTTCTCAGGATATAATGATTTTTTCGGAAAATCTTTTTGGATTTGGTTGTGCGTTGGGATGCTGTACCTACCTCTTTCGGCTTCGGTAGACGTCTTTTTACACCCTGTATTTATTTTTAAGGTTGAGTTAAGTGACGACGGGCAGAGGTTTGTAAATAACGAATAAGGTATTTTAGACGCGTTTTCTTCGTATATTCGATGTAAAGCATACTTTATGCACTTTTCATTTTATTGTATTTTATCAAATTAGAACATTGTTTTTTCATTCACTCACTTTAGTAACAAACTGTAACTTACTGTAATAATAAGAAGAGAAATATTCTAAGCACAACGGATCTTTAGCGCTCTGAAGTTAGGTGCAATAGACGATTACGCAGGTTTTGTAGAGTAAGCAAGATAGCACGATTTTAGGCGTCATCAAAACTGGGTGCGCCGCAGCTACTTCAGAGAGCTAAAGAACGATTGTGTGTATTATACTTGCTAATAATTTATACTTTGAACTGAAACCAACTTATTTTATGATTTTTTTAGTGTTGCTTACAATTTATTACCTTTGATATTGAAGTCGACCGCTACTTTGTATATCAGGTCAAAATTCATGAACTGTCTTCTATAGTTTTTCAAGTTAATGCATTGTTGGTTTTGCATTTCGGTTTTACTGTTACATCTACCGCAAAATGGGACTCTAGCACTAAAGAAATAATGGTCAAAGTCATATCACTAAGATGAAACTAAAACTGACTCTATGTATCAAACTGTGGAGTATAAAAATGCGATTTTTGATCTTATAGCTAGGTAATTAGAACCTAATTTCGTTTTATAAAAGTAATTTAAATAAAATTACAATGGTGTTTGTAAATAGCTGTTTATTTAAAGAAAGCATTTTTCATACAAGAGTTTATGGTAGTGTACGACTGTACGTATCGAATTTCAAAGAAAACAGAGTCAAATATTCGTTATGTGATATTAAACTCAAAGCAAGAGTAATAAAGCTTACTTTGGCTTGCAGGTTGATACCAAGTGCTGTATCAACTCAGTGAGGAGTGGAGTGAATACTAATCCGTTGGAAAACTGATCTGCAGGCACGAACTGCTGGAAAAAAGCATTTATTTTTGTTCCGTCTCTGCCAAATGTGTGAATACAATACCTTACCATCGTATCGGTTTTTGAATTTAAAAGATAAATTTTGTTTCGTTCGCTTTCTATGCAAAAAATTTACTTAATATTTGAGATGTTTAATCTGTATTACATGTGTCAGTCTGTAGTCAGAGGCACATGCCTCTGACTACCCCCGATACTACTGATTACTACACTTCTACTGATACTAATTAAAATATGTATTTGGATGTCCAAATACATATTTGATACATTCCCACATCTTGCAGAAGTTAGTATTCCGTACGTGACAGGTTGCAAGTCTATCGCCGCCTATAATAACACTAACTGGTTTCCTCACGATGTTTTCCTTTACCGTTTAGAGCAAATGTCAAAGCGCATATAAATTTTACGAAACGCAAAATCCATTGATGCACGGCCAGGATTCGTACCCACAACCTTCGGATTGAAAGTCGAGGTACAACCCCATTCGGCCAACACGGCTATTCTAATAATCTATTATAGATTTAAAGGCCAAAGTTTCTACCTACTGCACGTACTCTACCCGTCCAAACATTCACGAGCTCGCGACAGAGTTGACAGATGATAGCAATCCTCCAGGGTCCGAAAGGATACAGATAAGATTAAAAAGGGCCTCCAGGAGATGGGTTATTTTCTTTCAATTTCATACGCTATTTCGAGATTATTTTCAGAGGCTTTGTGGCTTTATAATAGTGATTTGTTATTGCAAGTTTTCTATTCTTCAGAATCATTTCAAATAGAAGGTATTTAAGACTAAAATCGCACGGGCAAAGCAAGATTCTGATATGCTTTTAGTCTATCACCACCTTTTAACCCTAGCTGAGTCAGTAAAATGTTTTTCCTTCGTCGTTTAGATCGCGTGTTAATGAATGAATGAATGTTAATGAATTTATGAAACAAAAATTCCAGTGACCACTACACATGAAAGACACCTAACTCAAATGAATTAGAATATATTTTTCAAAAAGAAAAAGCAACCTTTGATGTTCTTCTTCTTATCATTTCACTAGTTCTTTCGAACCAGTGTGGTGAAAGGATTTTAAGTGCGCCTCAAAGAGGCTCCTTGATGTTGAATGTGTAGAAATGTAATGACTTTTTTGGAAACAATGCATTTTCAACAACCAATCCATCTACTCATTACGACGGAGATATAAAATATAATTATACAAACCAGTTGAAATAAAACCGAAGTCGTTTAAAAATATGAGTTGAAAAGAATTTCTTCAAAAGCCACAACATTAAAAGGCATTACAGGAAGTAGAGCGGTAATAGCTATATTAAGTTACCGGCTACAAGGAGAATTGATTCCACAAATCAAATAACCTGGATTCGTAGCCTCCCTGGTGGCTGTGACGGATACTTTTAGCTTCACCCTAGAGAGTACAAATGTAAGAGCTTTTAAATGAACAAATATAAAAATGAATGAATAGATTGTGTTCTTAGTGGTCAACTTGACGAAAAATATATTGAATGAATGAATGAATGAATGAGAACTCTTTATATTATTATTGATTATAGACCTTCATAAGAACGAAGCCTTAAAAGTGTGCCTCGACTTTCAATCCGAAGGTCGTGGGCTTGAATCCCGGCATCAATGAATTTTACGTTTCGTAAAATGTATATGCGCTATAACACGAGCTCTTAGCGGTGAAGTTCTCACGATGTTTTCCTTTACACATATTGACTTCATCTTTCCTGTGGACCTGGGGCCTTATTCTGTAATTCAACTGGCAATGGGCTTCATTTTGTCATTTGAAACCCATTCTGGACTTCAATTATCATTTTCCTATTACTTATGTGATTGGTTGAGCTGTATTGGGATGACAAATGGGTATGGATTTCAAGTTAGATAATAAGACTGCAGGCTGATTAAGCTGAGAGGATAGTTTAGGTGCTGAGCAAGCCTGTTCCATCTTAAACAATGTCTCAGGCACTACAGCGTCCCGTTAAGTGTAGGTCTAAGTTTTTTAGTTATTAAAGTTTTTCCAGCTATAAATAAACGAGTTTTAGATTATACATGGTATATGTGGCGACCTCTATCTACCATCGCCTGAACTACAAGCTGAACTATAAGCTGAACTTCAAGAGATGTCAATTACAGCGACGTACTTCGGAGCTGTACAACTAGATGGCGCTAGGAACATGCAAAAAGTATAAACTATGTCTAATCTGTGGAAAAATTCCTAGATCGCGCTGACGAAGTTTACTAGACGACTAAGCCTATATAGAACTATCCGACTATAACTGTCGGCCGAAAGGCCCTAAGGTAAGTGTGCCAGTTGGGCAAACCTTAGTGAGGCGAGTACTCCCTCTTTACCATAATTTGGGGGAATACTACCTACCCCCAAAGTGGTGACCTTCCGACGTGCCAGCCGTCGACTACCTCGGACGATTCCTGCCGAAACCCGACGACTGGATTCCTGAACACGATTTCTTCAACAACGCAGCGCAGCACTTCCCGCCATCATCATCATCAGCAGACTTCTATCTTCGTCTCTTCTCTTCTCTCTCTCCTTCAAGCTTACTTCCGGACCAGAACACCAGCACCAGCACCAGCATCTTCCTCCGGCCTCCGCAGTTCCACCGCAGCCGCCCTGACGACTTCCTGGTTCTGCAGGCTTCTCCCCTCCTCGATAACGCTTCGTGGAGTTCCCTAGCGGCATTCATCCGGGCATACAGTCTCGACTCACCGTAGACTCACCTGGAGCACCGCACCGCGGCATCATCTGGGCATACAGGCTCGACTCACCGTAGCCTCACCTGGAGCACCGCACCGCGCTTCGTCCCGACTCACCGTGGACCGTCTCGACGCACCGCAGACGACAAGCGCTCTCCTGTCCTCAACCTGCTCATCGCACCAGTCTCGACTCACCGAAGACCACGACGAGCTAAGATGGACAACCCCACCATGCTGGCTGGCATCAAATATCTATATCGACCTTCGGTCTGGAAAGGGAGTGATGTGGCGACCTCTATCTACCATCGCCTGAACTACAAGCTGAACTATAAGCTGAACTTCAAGAGATGTCAATTACAGCGACGTACTTCGGAGCTGTACAACTAGATGGCGCTAGGAACATGCAAAAAGTATAAACTATGTCTAATCTGTGGAAAAATTCCTAGATCGCGCTGACGAAGTTTACTAGACGACTAAGCCTATATAGAACTATCCGACTATAACTGTCGGCCGAAAGGCCCTAAGGTAAGTGTGCCAGTTGGGCAAACCTTAGTGAGGCGAGTACTCCCTCTTCACCATAGATTGGGGGAATACCATCTACCCCCAAAGTATATATTTTTTTCTTTTAATCACGTTTATTCGTCATAGACTTGGGATTACTATCATTACATCATTACATAAAACATATTTTATTCATGTACAGGTCTAAGGAAATCTAACTATCGCTAATGTTTACTTTCATCTTAATAAAATAAACCTGGTTGTTTCATGACGTTCACATGAAGCTTAACCTGTACATGTTTTGCTGAGTGTACAGTCAGCAACGAAAGTCGATTAACAGTTGGACTTTTCAAAATGGCTTTTGTTTTCGATAAGCAAGCAAAAAATTAACTTTTCTTGGGTAATTATTATGAACCAAGACTTTCTCTTCAAATATTTAGTAAAAATTACAAAGACAAAAGCCAAATAGATGGCCCCACATCGCTACAAACTGGGTTCCTCTAAACTTGAGAAGTAAAAGAGGAAGACCACTAAAAAGATGGCACGATGATATCGTACAAAATGTTTTTTTGTTTAATTGGGAAAACATGACCAAGAATGGCAAGAGACAGAGAAGAATGGTGCTCTCGGGAGGAGGCTTTCACCGCCACAGGCGGCCCATATTTAGATTAGCATGCACATTTTTTTTACTATTTTTATGACGTCTGTCGCATGTCAGACGATTTGTGGGCAAAACGAGCCACGCAGTGGACCCCACAAAATTTGACGCGCAGACGTGGAAGACCTAGGATGAGATGGCGGGACGAGCTGGACTCTCACCTGAGAACTTGGCCTGTTACTGCGTTAAATCGCGAAGAGTGGAAGAAGGGAAGGGAGGCCTTTGCCCTGCAGTGGGACAACACAGGCTAAATAATAATAATAATAATAATATTTTTATGTACGAAATAAAGCTTATTTTAATTTATTTATATTATTATTTAGTAAAAATGTTGATGATGATGTTACGGATTTCGGAAATATTCTGATTTGTGAAACATAAAATGTTAATCGACTTTCGTTGCTGACTGTACCTACTAAACTTAGTCTCTGTCGTAGATCAAATATCTCTAACGAAAGATCAATTGGTTTCGCATACTTAGTGAAAACGTTTCGGACCATGAACTAGTCTTTCAGACGTATTCTTACAAAGCTTTCATTACTCTGTAGTAAAACAAGCTCTCAATTTAATGATAGCGCTATTAACTGGTGCTGACTTAGCCAATAGTTTCAGGATACAAGGAAATGTGTTAAAAGCCCTATCGGTGACAGAATCCAATCTAGTCGAAAGTCAGTTAACTATGGTGACCATGGATTCAGTTTTTATGAGACTTTTTAATGCTATTAATAAAAATTATTTGAAATGAAGAAAAACTATATTTTTTGTACATATTTCCAGATTTTGTTTGGAGTATGTTAGAGGTTTTAATTTTAACAAATAAATTCAAATTCCGTCATGCAGAGTAGCATTGCCAATAGCGTAGCATTTCTCTACGTCGTAGCAGTAGCGTAGCACTTTTTTAAGACTGACGTGTCGTTTACATATTAACCCTGACGTCACCACTGTGTTTTAAGTGTCTATGTTTAATAGTGTTAGTTGTATTGGCATTTACTTTAAAATCATTAAGTTTTATAGTTTTCATGTTTACTACGGCACAGAACATGAAGTCAAACATAGACTTATTACAAGAAAATGAGCTGAGTTTAAACCAAGTCTAACTAAAAAACTGTCCCTAGAAAAACGATATTTAAATACTCGTACATAGAACGCTTTTTTGTGGTAACAGTTTTGTTTTGACAAGGGTCAACATGGGGTTCAACTAAGGTTTAACGTTTTTGTAAGTAATTTAAGAAAAATACTGCTCTTTTGACATAAAATTGATATTTTCATGTCCATAAAGATGTTGAAGAAAATATTTTATGTAATTCCAGGACATAATTATACCAACTTCTTAGTACTTCTTAGTAATCTTAGTAATATTTTTTTGATTTTTTTGAATGAGAAGAATTTTTTTTAAACCAAAAATAATAATTTTCATTGAAATAGAGTAAATATAATAATATAAACTTTTTGTACTTAATTTAATACTATGTTTACGCATCAAAAAATTGCAAGTTAAATGTAAATTTTCATTTCAAAACTGATGGTCTCCCTAACAAAATCTATTGATGTTCAACATTGTATAATGGTGATGAGATTTGACTACCACACATAAGCTTATTGAAGTTTGATATAATTAAGTTACGAGTACTTATTAGAATGTCAAAGAGACTTTCTCAGCTCAGTTTTGTCAGCTATTTTCTCAAAATGAACTTGATAAGGTACTAAAAAGCATAAATAATATAGTTCTGGCTGTAATTTTTGGCCCTATAACTTCAGATTGCAATTATATTGCACAAACTATTGACACCCAAGAGTTCCAATTTTGATTGTTTATGACATACAGGGTGTAAAAAGACGTCTACCGAAGCCGAAAGGGGTAGGTACAGTATCCCAACACAACCAAATTCAAAAGGATTTTCCAAAAAAATAATTATATCCAGAGAAAACAGCGTTTGAATATTACTGTATGCGTATGTACTGGGCGCTTTGCTTTACGTAGATTGCTAAATTTTGTGTTTTAATTGTTTTTTCTTTTATAAATGAAATTGTCATGGTCATAAAATGGCGTATCCAAGTAAATTTTTTTTTTGCGTTTTTTTTTTCGCCAAATATGTTTAGAATCATAGTCTGATTGCAACCCCTCAGTTTTCGGGAGTAGTCTTTTTACACCCTGTATACATGGACACAGGACACCATCCTCTCAGTTTAATCGGCCTGGTCCACAGGAAAGACGCCTAAGAGCCAGCTGGCTCTTAAGAAAAGTAGCTTCAGTACTTTTCTCACGGTCCTTCACCGTCTACAAACTAAAACCGTAATCGGTAAAACCTTATCAAAACATTTTTCAGTTTTATTTACAACATCCAGATCTATTGCTATTCCATACAGACCATCTGCACCAACAAATCCATCAACAAATTCATGAATAAGTAAACAATTCAAATACGATGAAAAATAGTTTTCGTTTTGCGACACTAAATGTTTTTCAACGTATTTTCAAATGTAATATTTTAAAGTGTTCGTGGTTTTTTGGGAATGTGTTGCTCATTTTTAGAAATAACCATCCACCGGGAGGGTTACCTCTTATTTCCAGGCAGTTTCCAAACTTCATGTGGATTTCGACTTCGCAATCTATCATGTTCTCTCGCTTGCACACTAATGCAGTCAGTAATGTGCAAGCGAGAAACCATGATAAGCGCCGCCATTTCAGATTCGTTTCTTTATGTCAAAATTGCCATGCAGTTCAAAAACTGCCTGGAATTATTCCCAGGCCGTTTTTGAACTGCATCGAACTCTTATGAGTTCAGTAACCCAGGTGGATGGTTATTTCTAAAAGTGTGCTCTAATGAGTTTTTCTGTCAAAAATTTATGTGAACTATGCCAGTAGGTACTCTCAAACGGTGAAGGAAAACATCGCGAGGAAACCAGGATGTCGTAGAACCTAAAATGTTTGAAAACATGTGTCAAGTGCACAAAAGGAGCCTCTTTGAGGCGCACTTAAAATCCTTTCACCACTCTGGCTCGAAAGAACTGGTGACACGATAAGAAGAAATGCACAGTAAACAAGTCACTGGCAACTTTTGAAAATAAACTCAGTAATTTAATGGAGAACTTGAAAACGAGAGGGTGTATTGATGGCCTGTTTAGGGCTGCGGGGTAAATAAAACCTCAGTCCATTTGTTTAATTTGTTTACTGTAAAGACGTTTTAAAGATTGATATACCTATCTCATCTTATAATAACTAATTGATTACTACAGTATATACTCGTAATCATATTGTAAAATACATTATAATAATAATAATAATAAAGCCCTTTTATTCCGAATTCGCTACAACTTCAGCTACAACATGTTATAAATTATTTTAGAGTATGTCTCGCAAATCGGCGTGCCTCATGGCATAGCCCTCCTCCAGCTCTCTCCACTGAGCTCTATCTTCTGCAACTCTGGTCCAATACGGTCCCAAGGTTAGGCGGATATCGTCTTTCCATCTTGTTTTTGGACGCCCCTGTTTTCTTGTGTCTTCTCTTGTCACTTGTTGGCTCCATTTATTTGCTTTGCTGCGTAACATATGTCCTGTCCAACCCCACTTTATATGTTCTATGCGGGTTATTATGTCTTCTACTCTCGTTCTTCTTCTTATTTCCGAATTTCTGATTTTATCACTAAGTCTAATTAGAACACTATTAATTATAATGTAAAAGTAAGTTGACAGAAAAAAAAACAAAGAGATGGTCAAGCAACCAAAGTTAACCATAGATTATACTTTCGATTCAAGGTTGTTATATGACACAAAGCCATCTATACCCGGCAGTGATGGGGTTTTTTCGGAGGGCCTAATACTAATGGCCTAATGAGGCCGTTTTAGTGTTACCGGACTATGGCGGGCACTGAAGGTGCCGAGACGCCTAGAGAGAAGAGTTAAGACAACATGCGCAAGGGTACCTCTAATTGGTACGAACCTCGGCTTGAGAAAGCAGAGAATTAACCTACCTATCACTAGATGACGGTATCACTTCACCATTGGCGAGAGTGATAGCGTCATCTGGATAGCCAAGAACGTTTCTTGGTCGTCTGGGGGTGAACACGAACTTCCGCTAATTGCGGGCACCGACATCGGGTGGCCGCTCTGGCCTCACGTAGACAACTGGATACTCTGGAAAGAAAGAGACAAGATGGTTCGGATGATGCGAGGCTGAGTCATAATAGTGCCGGGTGGCGCGTTTTATGAAAGCAGAAATAGACTTAAGATTTAAATCGCGGTGAAGATCAAAATGATGGAGTTGTGAATGATGATGAAAGTTCATCCCGTCTTATCCCTCTAGCCCTGTATCTCAAAGCAATTCACTTATTTCTCTAAGATACAACGTTTTATCTCGAGTAGTCCATCCCAATGAGAATTTGATTCTCAATTAAGCTGGAATTGAGAATAATCGAACAATACAATCCCCGCTGAATTAATATGGCGCTTTCGCTAGACGGGCGACTCAATTTAAATAAAATTAAATATTTTCACTGTTGTTTATCTGACTGAATAGTTTTCGATAAATTTTCTATTCAAATTAGATGCTAATTTGAGGGTCTTCGGATAACCAGCTTAGATGCTTCTTATGAGTTCGATGGAAAACTTCGGGATGGGTCTGTCTTTTACATATACTACTTTAATATGGTATGTTTGAAGGGCGTAAGAGAAGTAAACATGCTTATTTTACATTAATTAAAACTCATACTTTTATATAAAATATCCAAAGTGCATAATTGTATACGCTACAATTAATCATTTGTAGACCAAAAAACAATAGAAAAAATCTCAACCTTAACAATACTCAACCTTAGCCAACTTTATAAAAGTTAGCAGAAAAAACTAGCGAGGGTGCTTAATAAAAACTCTTATTCCCATAACTAAAATCATCAACAAATTAAAATACGCACAATCGTTCTTTAGCTCTCTGAAGTACCTGCGCAAAACCCATTTTTGATGTCGCCTAAAATCGTGCTATCTCGCTTACTCTACCAAAGCTGCGCAATCGTCTATTGCACCTAACTTCAGAGAGCTAAAGATCCGTTGTGCTTAGTATAAGTCCAGTGCACATGTCCCAAAGCTAAATATCGACTGCTACGACCAATTGTGATGATTATACAACGCCAAGACACAATCCATGTTTACACTCAACACTACATAGTGCTAAGGAAATTGTTGAAATGGAGTAGGTTTGGCTACGGCTTAAACCATCCTCAGCTTAATCGACCTAACAGGAAAGACTAGCTCTACACGGTTTGTATTGACCATTGAAGCCTAGTCAGGCTTCAGAGTGTAATGCTATTTTCCCTAGCCTGATAGGGGTAGATAGGGGAAAGGGTAGGTCATACAAAAATAAAGAATATTTCACAAAAACGAACCTAACTTTATTACATACATTAAGTACACCAGAACATTATGTTATACAAGAATCTCCACGCTAACAAACAATAGAGAGATTATAATAAAATAAATACCTAATGATGTGATGTCGACAAAATATAACTTCTTTTAGACCTACTCTTACATAGATAAAGGTAATTTATAGGGTTGGTGATCTGCCTTGACCTTTGCCGAGGTAGCAATAGATACAGATGAAAACTTGTCCGAACACTTTTCACACTCCGGGACGGGATATGGTTAAAACGTCACGGTGGAATTCCTTGGATAGAGTCAATTTTGGTTAGTAGGAAAATCTTCGCACGCACCCTAGGTTAAATGCTTTTCCCATACATATAACTCACAGTACTCTCAAATTCACAAGGGTAGAAGCTTGTGCTTTGAAGGTTACGGCGACGGAATCGCTCCCAAGGCTTGACGGAAGATGCGGCAAGCGGAAGTAGGGCTGGCTGCAGACTCAGCAGGCAAGCATCAAGACGAGAAAGCAGCAGGGCGGGGCTGATGGCCCGCGCGGAGTCTTTGAACACGTGCCACGTGTTCAGCTGGTAGGCAGGAAAAGACAAAAAACCTCTTTCTCTGGAAAAAAAACCGGTATAACTTTAGAGTCATTAGTACATGATTTTTATGGGTTGGGGGGAGGGGTGAGGGGGGTGGGGTCCATCTTCCCCCCTGATACCACTTGCATTACTAGGAAGGGCAATGTTCTTGAGAAAAATCAATTAATATAACTTAACCTCAAACATACAAAACGGTATAACAATCATACTCGGAAAGTAGCTACCTATGTAATAAAGCTAAGGTACAACAGGAGCAAGTCGGTTCTGGCACTCGCCGGCCGCTACCGCGGCACGCTTCGCTCGGCTCGTGCGTGGTTTTTCACTATACACCTAACCACTCGTCGCTTCGCTCCTCGTTACCTATGCTATAGGTCTGTCAGCCTGGGTTTTTGGTGGTGCTTCTTCCACCTCAAACGAAGAGAAGCTTGAAGATAATACCTCAAGTTCCTCATAGTAGCTCGATGATGGTTCCTCACCAGAACGGCTTGTGAATGGCTGAGATTCCTCCATCATGATCCAAAGCACACTAACAATATTCAAACGAGAGCGGAATGAACACACAATGACAGCGAAAAATGACAATACCTACAATGACACTGACATATGTTTTACGTTCCGTTTGCATCAATTTTACATGAAATTCTATACCATAGACAATACAACACAGATTTAGCTGTCAAATTGTCCATTCTAACGTTTCATTTCGCTTGTAATCAAATTTTTGAATCGAAATATTTTTTATTAATTTCTCGAAAACTATGCTATTCCTAGAGATAAATGTGGTCGATAAATAATCGGAGAGCAAACCCCTACCGGTTTTAAACCTTTTTAACCCTCAAATCGCGTTCAGCTACTGCAAAGTCAAGCCAAAAAACCAATGTCTCGGTAAGCGAATGCGTCCGCAAGCGAGTCCATGCGAACAGAGGAAGGAAAGACAACATGCCTGAGGTTCGTTCGCACGGCGAGAGAAAAGTTTGAACAATAAGAGTAGATGACAATGATCTTACCAGAGGTCGTATAAAATTCACTTATGAAATCCGGTTGTAGGCCACGCCACAGTAGGTACAACTCGGCGACAAACTCAAAGCTCCAATGAATATATTTAATAATTTAGTTAGCAGACGAAATGATTTTCCAACGCATACGCAACCAACGCAATCCAACCTCAGCAAAATGGCGTCAGTCAAGCTCCAACTTCAATCCAATCCTTCATAGACATCAAGTTGCCTGACAGACTGACATTGACAATTGCACAGATAGCAAATATGACATGACTGAACCATTTCCCTAATAATACAGTGTTGCTAGACTTAAAAATTTATTATATTATAACCTATCTCGCTGCCGCCAAGGTTTGAATCTGGCAGAGGACAGGACAAATCAAAAATGGACCGGTTCACAATACCATTGTTAAAATCGGACGTTACAAGAGTTACGAGCTCATTCAATCAAGATTTTTTTATTTCACGACTTCTACTGGAAGGTACATTTTAAGTAAGTCTACTATAACATTTGTATGATGATCCACGAAAGGAGCCTCTTTGAGGCGCACTAACAATCCTTTGACCACACTGGTTCGAAAGATTAGTATTCTATAATGTGGCAGGTTGCAAGCCCAATGCCACAAACATTTATTTTATCATCATAAAAAATATATTTTATAAAACAAGAATTTAAATAAAATAGTGCCGCCAATTATATTAAATCAACAAACTTTTTGCAATTGTAATAATGTAATCGAAGTTTCTCGCTCTGCTTTTGCAAGAATCTTACAAAATGAAATAAAGCGTTTGCAATTATTCACTGTTGGAGTTTCAAAGAAATTGTGCTTTTCAATTTCCAACTAGAAACTTAGAGTGATAAAAATTATGATAATAAATATCTTATGGACTAAGAACATAAGTATGAACGTTATGTATGATCTAGCTAGTAGTTTGTTGACAAAGTTTAAAGATTTTACTGACTAGTAAAAACTATACGAATATTCAAATAATGCCGAACGTTTCACACAACATCATCAGGTCCAACTAGGTAAGCAGAAGCTTGTGTTATGGGACCACATGACGAATACATTTTTGTTAATACATTTATACATAGGATGGATAACATCCAGAACCGAGATATAAATATACTAGCTGCGCTCCCGCGGTGTGACCCGCGGTCCCTCGGGATTTTTTCATTTTTTCGGGATAAAAATTAGCCTATGTCCTTCCCTGGGATATAACCTTTAACTGTGCCAAATTTCAGCTTAATCTGTTCAGCGGTTTGGGCGTGAAAGCGTAACAAACAGACAGACAGACATGTTACCCGCGACTTCGTCAGCGAAATAACATACTTTTTAGCAATGCCATCTATTGCATTTAAATGTAACTACCAACTCCCCATACAAACTTTCAACCCTTATTTCACACCCTCCATGATTAAAATATAGATTTTTTCTGTCTTAAGAACCTTCTCCTGACAATAACAAACACAACAAACAAAAATTTAATGAAATCGGTCCAGGCGTTGTTGAGTTATGCGCTTACCAACACATTTTGCGATTCATTTTTATATTATAGAAAGATAGTATGGATTTGCAGACAATCAGTTAGCCCAGGAATCAAACATGCTACCTTACGCGTCGAAGAAAAGCCTTCGCCTACTGAGCAGGATCATCAAAAATAACTATATCAGATGTATCTGTTTGGGTAAATGGCCTATGAACGAGCTTTAAATGGGGAGGTAGTTTGCATGATACACCTCCATTTCAAGTTCAACACGTCTCAGTTTCATTAACGTAATAACGCACTTAAACTAAACTGTATAATTGTAATTATAAAATCCATATACCTCTAATTAGAGACAAATGGCGCAGAAATTAAATTGACGCCAGCAAGGTGTTGGAATACTGGCATTAAAAACTTAAGATAAAAACATTTAACCCTTTTAAGCTTAACCCATAAAAATCAGACTAGATAAAACAGTGGATCAGTGAAAACATCCCATAGGAATCACCTTAAGTTCAATCAAAACATTATCTCTATGTTTACGCTAAGCCTCACGTCATAGTAGCAATAGGGTCTGGACAAGGTGTGATTCAAAATTATTCGTAGATCACACCGAGACAGGTTAAAATTCTAAAATAAAAAAAATAAAAAAATGATGAGTTGAGTTCGACGACAGGCTAAAAGCGCCATATGCTTATTAAACAAAATAGTCGAGTTATCCTTAATTAAATGTAATTATTATAGGTTAGTGTCTTTGTTCGGCGAGTGGAGACGGCCTTATCGACTGGGCGGCGCCATCGCGCTCTGTCAGGCGCGGCCCTCTTGCTCGCACGCGCTCGGCCGCCCTCGGCCGCCCTCGACAGCACTTGCCCCGCTCGCACACTCACTACAAATTTAAGGGCAACGTTACGGGTATCCCGACAGGCGCGCTGCGTCTACGGAGCGAGCCATGGAACCCGCACATTACATAACCCCGTAAGATATAAGTTTATATATGAAAATATTTAAAAAATCTCTATTAAAAAGACAGTTTAAAGAAGACCGGTCAAAGCAAAAGCAACGCTTTAAGCGCGGCCAATTGTCGTCACGACAAAAAGACGATAGTAGCAATTTCCCTTTGCCGACAACCCTTTGCGAGGCGAGAGGCCGAGCGCGCTCCGGGCACATGGCGGGGCGAGGGGGGCGGCAGCGGGGGTTGCGGGGCGCGGGGGGTCTCTCCCGGGCCGCCCCGCCTCAGTGGCGGCCTGCAGTGGCACCGACGCGCGTGTCGCTACAGACACTTCCGCCCCGCGCACCTAATCCGCTCATTTAGCTTGCAAACGCCGCATACGGTGTGGTGGCGGTGGCAGGGTTGCGGCGAGCCCCCGGGGCCGAGCCAGCGCGGCCGGGCCCCCGCCCGACCAGCTTCGATCTGCCGCGAGCTACCGGCATGTGACCCGCGCCGCGCCATGACGACAAATCATTGTGTGTTCGATTGTTTACGTTAACGATAGTTGGTAACCGGGAGGCCGACGCTGGTATGCTAATGTGAGTACCCGAGCAGGCGCCGGCGGCCGAAGCCCCGCGGCCGCTAGCACGGCGACGCTCTCCTGCAATGCGACAGCCTACCGACAAACTTTTCCATGCATTATTTAAGTGTGATCCTAAATGAGACGGTGGAATTATAATTAACAGTCAGGTCATGACAGGCAGGATACCGTCGCCGTGCGCGCGAGCGCGATATTACACTAATTTTCCTTGAGTGAAAGCAAGTGAATACTTTAGCTTGGTAAAAAAATAAAAGTCCCTGAATACTGCAACATAACCTAAAAGCTACAAAATTGGGTTTGCAATGAGTGTTAGCTGGTAAGTCTCACGTATAGATTTTTATAAACGAGTTCAACTGGCCCGCAGCATAGAAATGCGAACGTAGTTTTCAAGTAGCCCAACGAAACACAGACGTAGTGAAACTCGATGTGGCCGAGCTCAGCTTACTAGTGGAAAATGTTGTCAACAGTTGGACCGTGCCGCGTGGTTAGATACAGGACGCTTCTTATATTGAACTATCTCTTTCGTAGTTATGCAAAGCCCAGTAATGTAAGAATAATATGCTTGGCTCAAAATTACTTTCAGTACAGGTATTTTCTTAAGGTAAAAGTATGTCTTCACGTAGAAATTGTACATTTCCCATCTTTCTATGATCATATTTCAGAATAAGAATGGTTTTTAGGCCTACTTTCAGTCATAATTTTCATAAAAATCATTTAGGGAAGATAAACGAGGAGAAAAATATTATGGTATTAAAATTTACATCAGGAACATACCAGCAGTGTAAAAACTCAAATAAAATTAAATTTTAATTAGAGATATTTCTACTCACTTTACTAGAAACATGAAACATTGTAGAGTTTTTTTTATGATAACTACATCACAAAAAACGAACTCAACGAAGTCAACCCAATTCAATGTTCTGATTTTACATTTGGAAAAAATTACCTTCAGTACAACGTAGTAGTAGCAAGTATACTTCATAAACAGTGCATAGGATGTTAAGAGAGATTCAGTTTAACCCCCCCCACTCCTAAATTTAGTCACAACACCAACAGAAAATATCTAATCAATGCAGGAAACTAAGTTACTGCTTTCCCCATACTTTGTATCGAAGCTTTAAAAGACAAACATACATAAACTTTATTCATTATGAATAACATTTACCTTGTACAAGCTCGGCCATTCAGTACGATCTGGTTCTTAAAATTTAGGATTTAATTTGAACTGCTTCGCTATGACCTATCTAAGAAAAGTTACTAGTAATAAAATTTACTAGACTTGTCAACTTGCAATATTAAAACGTCACGTTGTCACGGTTCGAAAACTTTGCGATTCAGATTAAGAACCTAAACTGGATAGCACCCAAACTGAATTGTAGGTCTAATACGGCACCTGTCGATAGTCTGAGCCGTGAGGTATCGTGTTTGTCGGTGTTCTACAGATTATACTACGGTGAGTGTGCCCAGGAGCTACACTACCTTATTCCGCCTTCACCGTTCTTTTACAGGGACTTCAGACGCACAGCTGATTATCATCCTCATCTGGTTGATATTCCACTTATTAGAACTAAGCGCTTCGAAAGTTCTTTTATTATGCGCACTGCAAAAATTTGGAATTAGCTTCCAGCGTCTGTATTTCCGCCTCACCCTATTGTTTTTAAGAAGAGAGTTAATAGGCACCTTCTGGGTAGGCTCGCTCCATCGTAGACCTCACTCTTGCCTGTGTAAGTCTGAGGTCAAGAGCCGACCCATTCATCATAAAAAAAAAAAAAAAAAAAAACCTGAACAGGGCTTAGCCAAAGGCGAGGGTTTCCTGACAATCCAGGAAAAAAGCTAGGTCCCAAACTGTGTTTGTTACCCTGGTTCTTCACGATATTGGTCGTATCAGTAGAATCGCCTAATTTTAAGACGATTCTGAACAATCTCAGCAGTCCTACTGAATAAATGCTTTTTGACTTTGACTTTAAATCTACAAAGTTCATGTCTTTACAAGTCCGATTATCCCATTATGGTGCTGTATAGCATCGTAAATTCATAGTTTCATTATCAAAATTGGTTTTGTAGAAGTAAGGATTGAGAAAGTTGATTTTGTTAGGAAATTTAAAAAATGTACTACACAAGTGGCTAGCGGTGCCATATGGCATCAGTAGTTTATCCAAAAAAAGTAAGCTTTTTCAACCGACTTCAAAAAAGGAGGAGGTTCTCAATTCGTCTGTATGTTTTTTTTTGTATCTTGTTACGCGATTGTTCCGACATTTGTTGACCGATTTGCAAAATTCTTTTTTTGTTTGAAAGGGTATACTCCAGAGGTGGTCCCATATAAATTTTATTCCTGAGGGATTGATAGTTTCCCCGTAAAACTCTAAACACCTTCCCTCCTAGCCATGTCACAAATAGAAATCGAATCGACAGCTTGACGCCCTGAGTCACACCGCGTATCGAGTCAAACATTGAAGTCGGTTTTATTTTTAGTATTAAAACGTAATTATTTATTTATTTTTTACTATTTTATATCCAGGTCGTCCATAGATAAAACATTAAAAAATCAGGAAAATTTAAAACCATAAATTCATTCAGCCCATAGTGGGTTCAACTAAGAGGAGTTTAAGTTCTGGGAAAGCCTATCTTCTTTAAAATATCCCAGCCGTTACAGTGACCCAGTGATGGCAAAGTTTGCTTGAGCAAATTGTATTATCTAGTAAAGATCCTAAGACAAAATGGCGTTAAGCGAGAAAGTCTTTAGACTTTCCATAAATACCAAAGCAATATATCATGTTCGCTTGTATGCACATGAGTTAATTTGTAATTTGTTTCTCAAAAGTTCATCAACTGAAAAGATCAAGAACCAAGCTAAACATGATTTAACTTCATATTTTACAGACACTTCTTGGAAATCTGAATAAAAATAAATAGAATACATAAAAGATCTGATAGGATTACTAGCGTGTCTTACTGCTGGTTTACATACATACATAAAATCACGCCTCTTTCCCTATGGGGTAGGCAGAGACCTCGGATCTCCACTTGCTACGATCCTGACACACAACTTTTTCCTCATTCACTCTCATTACACTACGGCTGGTTTCTCAAACGCAAATCATCTTAAAAATTAACTAATCATTGTTCAAATCTGTCATTCGACCAATGGGTTTGTCAATTTGAAAAGCGTTCAAGAAACCGGCAGTTATAGATAGGTTCATTCGTAATTTTCTTCCTGTTATTGAAAATAACTCTGATATTAATTTAAATGTTGTTCTTCCTGGAAAACATTTAGTTTCATCAACCCACAGAACTAAAAAAATTACATCTTATGTTTATGCAACGTTCAAAAAAGATTACGCGGAAAAACCAAAACTAGCAAATTGAATTTTCAATTTTGAATGTTAGTTTGAAGTTTATGATATAACACTAAAAAGTGATCGGTAGATTGACCAAACTACACTTGAAACTCGAATAGATTTCCACATTCTATAGTTTAACATACTTTTTTTAGACCACACTGTTGCTTAGCAGTGATGCAGAGTATGTACAAACGCAACCTAATTAAAATAAATCTTAGAAGCTCTACATATTTATTTATAAGAGCTAAGAATTCTATCTTGTAGATAAATCACGCGAACAGGGTAAATAATTGGGTTAACCTTTACTACGAGTAAAATGAAAAATGTATTTTGCATCTCTAACTGTGATAAGCTTGAATTTTTTGTGCAAAATGACTGTGAATTCTATTTCGTAACCTTTAGTAAGTAACTAAAACATTACATGGATCTCTGACTATAATTTCGTATTTTTGATCATGGTCGCGATTGCCTATACCTATCTTAAACTTATTTGATATCAAGTGAACCAGAAATAATGTCATAGAAAATTTTAAAAGATGGGCTTGAATGCTTTTGAACTGAATATATTTTGCAAAAATCTATGAAAATTTTTGTGTGTCTCTTTTCGAAAAATAGGTTTCTTCGGCATACCTTTACGAAAGAAATGGATATCGTCCTGTTTTCCTAACAAAACCTATTGTTGCTTTGTCCGGGTTTAAAGTAACCCATTTGTGTTGTTACGCTTACTTCTGCTAGTGGCAATAAAGGTAGCATAGAAATGCTATCACAAGTCTCCCTAATAAAACGGCGGTCTTTGCGCTCGAGTAAAATGTAGCATTTATTTACATACATACAAACGCTGAGCGCGCACTGAGTGGAAGATAAAGAGCCCAGCTGTGGGACATGATATTTAAAAAAGTGAAAGTGAGTGTCGTGGAACCTTCGTCACTCGGTTGGAACGAAGTTTCAACTTTAACATTTGGCATTTGTCAAATAATTTATTTAAAATCCTAGAAACGCTCTTCCGTACTAATAATGTAACAATCTATAGACTGTTTTGCGACTGCGCTCTTCGCATTGTGACGTTTTGACCTATGTACGTGTCGTGACGGTAAAATCGAACGCTTTTTTTCTTCTAGCCCCCATCCTCGATACCGTCCGAAAATTAACTTTGTTCCAAAAAGCTAAATAAAGTTCATCTCATTGAGAACCAAAAATAATTTTGTAACTGTAGTTATTTGATTGTCACATTTTTTGCGAAAGCTTATCAATTTATTTTTGACTGGACTAACAGCTAAGATTTGGTGGTAGCTCAGTTATTTTCATTAAATCTGACAGGGGTGCTATTTCCGTTCTTATTTTCGTTCGTTTGATGAATATTCGGAAGCTTCTCACTAGGAGCTACATTGCATTCAGTCGATAAGATCAACGTTAAAACACGGTCCTAACCTAGGACCAAATATTCCCACCGAAAAATTGGCCCTTGAAGTCATAAGTCGTAGTAAGAAATATCCAAATATTCATCAAACGAACGAAAATAAGAACGCGAATACGGCCCCTGGCTCTAGTTTAAGAAATTGACAAAAAGAAGATTATTATTGATGTTATATTATTGTCGACAGTCGGACTGTATGGCGTGGCGTTTTGTGGACTGATCGGGCGCGCGTCTGTGTCGGGCTCGTGCAATGCGGTAGCGTGGCGCGGCCGGCCGGCGGGCGGGCAATCGCTCTCGGCTATGTGCCCCCCTTGCGCTACATTGTGAGTACCTAGCTATATTATTACACGATAAAAAATAGATACCATCGTCCGGTAACACTAAAACGGCCTCATTTTTTTATTTTTTTTTATTTGTTTCCAACAGCAGATACAAGTAAAGAAACATACATAGATATCTTAAAGTAAAGTAATCTAGGCTTAGGTATCTAATAATTTATGTTAACTTTGGTCGCCACACTAGGATACCCTGTGTCGTGGTGACCAACATTGGATATCTAATAAGTTACCACAGCTATTACACTGTTCGATATATCAAAAGATGTGATTGTGCATTTTCAAATTTTACATTTATACAAAGACAAAAGGGGTATTCAGCAACTATGAATTAGGGTATTGTATCGCAGTTCAATGGAAGGTCATAGGTCATTAGAATTAGGCCCTCAGAAAAAAAAAGAAAATTATACATAAAAATTAACGCTTTCCTTGTATATTTTGTCCTGTCGGTCTTGTGTTTTGGATCAGTAGCCTTATTGTCTAACTCAACTGGGCATGGATATCGGCTTTATTTTGACATTTGAAACCTATTCTGAACTTCAATTGTCATTGTCGTATTGTGTGATTGGTTGAGCTCTATTGAGATGACAACTGGGAATAGATTTCCAGTTAGACAATAAGTCTGCAGGTTGGAGTGAAACTTCGATAGAGTGAGTGTAGATGCTCGCAAGTGATCCTGAAAAAGTATCAATGCAAAACATCATGATCTTGGTGATCTGAAACAAGGTGTGTCAGGTCAAATTTATATAGATTCTTCTTAAAAATAAATAAAATAAATAAATAATGCTGGACTTTTCACACAGCATCATCTAGCCCCAAAGTAAGCAGAGCTTGTGTTATGGGTACTAGATGACTGATATACTTATATACTTTTTGTTTGTAAATACATACATATTATACATAGAAACACCCAGACCCGAGACAAATATTTGTAGATCATACAAATATTGGTCCCGCGGCGGGGATCGAACCCGCAACCTTTTGCGTCGCAGGCGGGCCTTCGTCCACTGCGCCACAGAGGTCGTCTGTGGTGTGTGTGTGTAAATGCATAAGAGAAACGACCAAACACACACATTTCCACATTTTGCAGCAGTAATTCATACGTGACAGTTTGCAAGCCCATTATCCATAAAATACTAGGTTTTCTCATATTTTTTGTAGAACATAATTTATCCTAAACCCACGAACATACATTGAAGTTAGAATCGTTTTATTTATTGAAACAACAAACTAGATTAAACACGTAATTTCCGAAACAAAATAAGCCCCTAAAAAGTAATTTAGCCATGTAATGTAGGCGCCTAACATATTATAGCGATCATATTCACTCGACTGACATTGATTGATCGCAGAAAAGGGTCAGGCGCTTGTCATGATCGCACAAAATGAGACAGAATTTCCCAACTAGGTAACGGGGTCAAAAATTGACATAATTTAAATAGATTTAATGTTTCCTGTAGAATAACATGCATGATAACAGTCAATGTGCATTTAAGAACATTTAGCTTCCAAAACCTCCTAATCCTAAATTATATTTTGCATGCGACCATCCTTTTGTTAGAACTAGGGTGGTGAAAAAGTAGGTATTTAAAGTGCGCTTCTTAAAAGTTTTTTCATGCTCAAATGTTTTATGACTATATAAGGTTCTACACATCCCTATTTCCTCACAATACTCATTCACTGTTTAAGAGTGTTAGATACCTCAAACCTTAAGCCTTTAGGCTATTCACTTTCACTAAAGGCTATTTATTCACTTTTCCTACTTTGTTACTATTGGAGAGTATATATAGGCTATTTGGCAAAGTTACTAAATATTCAACTATTTTTATGCACTTTTCCTCCAACCCTAGCTCTAAGATTTCAATTTCAGCCATATTAAAACTTAAGTGAGCTACCAAACCAATCAGAGAATGATTTGAATTCAATATGCCGGGAGAAGAGCTCTTGTGTGTGCTTAGGCATTGGCTTATTGCTTCCTATTTTAAGCGAAGCACGGTGCTTCTATTCCTATTCGGTCTAACACAAAACTTTTTTTTTTAAATCGATAGGCACTACTTTTTTATGTGCTGGGCAAGCCTATTCCATCTCAAACGATTTCCCAGGCAATGCAGCGTCCCGTTAAGTGTAGGCATAGGTTGCCTCCTGACGCAGTATAAATCATCTATTAAAGATGTAAAGGCCTAAGTTTATATACGATACGATACTCGTAAGTACATATAATCACGCCTCTTTCCCGTAGGGGTAGGTAGGCATAAGGCAAAGTTCAGTTATTTTATCTTTTCATGCTTTTTGTGGCATACAAATTCACGAATACAAGTGTATTAGTATTCTACAATAATTACGTTTTAATACTGAAAAGAAAACCGACTTCAATGTTTGACTCGAAACGCGGTGTGACTCAGGGCGTTAAGCTGTCGATTCGATTTCTATTTGTGACATGGAGGGAATGTGTTTAGAGTTTTACGGGGAAACTATCAATCCCTCAGGAATAAAATTTATATGGGACCATCTCTGGAGTATACCCTTTCAAACATAAAAAGAATTTAGCAAATCGGTCAACAAATGGCGGAACAATCGCGTAACAAGATACAAAAAAAAAAAACGTACAGACGACTTGAGAACCTCCTCCTTTTTTGAAGTCGGTTGAAAACAAATCTATTATTCATTTCATTAAATTTCAAGTCTTTCATTATTCATTTTCACAATTTTTGCAACACAAAAACTTACTCAACTATAATTGCGTAGCACTGCTACGAAAGTGCTACGGCGGGGTGAATGTGCTACGCGGTCTACGTTAATCCTCTTAGCGCATTGATTCAGTTGTAACCGACTTGAAAAGGTTACTCTACGAGTATAATCTATTTTCACAGACTAACAAATATAAAATGAAGAAATAACATCTTAAGGTATTTTACTGCATTGGACTAAAATTAAAGTGAGTGAGAATCCGGTTCGAAGGACCATTGATGTACGGTACATCCAAATAATAAGAGTTTGGTTTAAATTTGATACACGATTTAACTAAAACTGATGTTATTGAGTCGTGAGTTAGATATGGACTGGCCGCGCCCGCTTTGTTTCCACGCTTTTGCACGGAAATGTAGTGTCCGCAATATTGTGCGGTGTGTGAACCGTACATTACTCATTGGGAAGCAATGAACACTGAAACTAAACAGGGTCAAGACTGTCTGTAATTCTGTAAAAGAGTTTTCTACCAGCAAACCTTTGAGTCTAGGGAGAAGACATTAACAAATGTGGATGCACTGTGTACGTACGCTGTATAAAAGAAAGCTATAAAATACGGTGTAAATATATAACACCCACTAACTAATTTTCTAATTATATACCTATACAAAAAATATAAATAAATAAAATATACCTATATATTATTATAATATGATCTATACTGTATATATATATATAAATACCAACCTGGGCACTAAGTTGATCCAGCCCGACTGCCGTGCATTCCTGACTCCACCTTTTCCCCCATATTACTCGACTCCGGTTGCATAGATCTTGCCCGGAGTGGCAACGGCGCAAATTTTTGGGCGACGTTGCCAAACGTGTTCATGGAGAAATTGATGTGCTCAACATTTTTATTGCTAAGATCTCAAACTTAATCGACTCCGTAACGGCCGAAATTCAGAAACCCATAAACACTTGTGGGCTCCGTTTTATATACCAAATCCAAAGTCGTATGTTGATCAGATCCATTTATATTATCAAAATTACAGCTTTATTTGATCCGACAAAACGAAACTGTATATTAAGTAACGTAGATAAATTTTTCGTAAACACTACAGTATTCGAAGTAGTGAAGGGCGCGGGGGCCGGGGCACGAACGCCCCGCTCCTGCAATTAAGACAATTATCAGAAGTAGAAAATTATCACAAAGAAAATAAGTAATTTTTAAAAAGGTTTTTGAGAAATTTACCGGTCAATTACTGGTCTTAAAAAAGATACATAAATCCTTCTTCACTAACCTTAGCTCGTTCTCCATACATAACGGAAATGTCTGATACACGTTAGTGCACACGTCCACAAGCTCCTTTTTTTTTTTTTTTTTTTTTTTTTTCTCGCTGGGAAAAATGCATTACGCATCCCCTCCGCCGGGGGGGCGAGAGGGGTATGTGGGACTCCCCGGGGACTCCCGGTATACCCACTAAACGACCCAGCGTCATTCCGGCGTCGCCTGGAATGGAGGGGGTCTGGGAAACCGGCACAGCCTTTACGTCCAGTCCCCCTCTGGCGATCCCCGCCCTTAAGGCGGCCCCGCATAGTGGTGAGTAGTGCAAGGCGGACGAAGGTGCCCCCACACCTAGCGTCCGCTACTCATCACCAGAGCTCTCCGCTCCCTTCGTCCACTGCGCACTCTAATTAAAGAGGTGCGCGTGGAGAAGCCTCCAAAAACGGCCGCAGAGGACAGGGAGAGCGGCAACGTAACACCGACACTCCTCTTCCACTGCGGCCCCGCCGCCGACGCATCTTACGGTGCGCCACCGTTGGGTCGCGGGAGATAGGGCGAGCGGCAACGAAACACCGACACGCCTCTTCACCCGCGACCCTATCCGCCAGACGCCACCAGGGCGTCCCCGCCTGGGATTCCTTTTCGCTTCACCGTGGGCCTCCAAACCACGGTTACTAAGCCCCCCCATCGCGTCAAGATTGGAATCCATCGGGGGGGGGACGTCCACAAGCTCCTAGCGCAACTGACGGTCCAATGACGATGTATTAGTTATTTATGCGATAAAATGTGCTTCATTTATTGGTTCGACTACTCTTTACTATTATAATCAGTAGTATGCAACCCCTTGGTGGCAGTGGGCTGGCCATATCTCACGAAGAACCGAAACCGCTGGGGTAAAAGTGTTCTTGAGTGGAGACCGCGACTCGGCAAACGTAGTGTAGGACGCCCTCCAACCAGATGGAATGACGATCTGCGAAAGACTGCAGGCAGATGCTGGATGCGGCAAGCTGAATACAGGGCGCTATGGCGCTCATTAGGGGAGGGCTATGTCCAGCAATGGACTAATGTAGCCTGATGATGATGATGATGCAACCTCTTGAATCAGGGCAAAGAGTTGCCCTGATTCAAGAGGTAGGTTGTTATTTGTAGGTTGCATACTACTTGAGAATTATCACCGTCACTGTATGACGAAAGGTTCGTCCAAATATCTATCTTTTTAGGGTTCCGTATTTTTAGTTTCACAACGTTTTCTATAAGTTTCAATTGAATTACGGTCGACTTCTTCAACTTCCATAAAACTCAGGAGATTTTTTGCTAGCCCTAATTTCATATCCCCATGTCAATGTCATGCAAGTGCCTAGTTCCGATTTCCGCCATGAGCCAAAACATCCTTGTCGAATGAATAATCAATTATAACACACAATAAACTTGTTCATCCGATTCTGTATCTGTTGTTATATTTTTATAGACCTTCTTTCTTTGATTTTTGTTCTCAATCTTATGAACTTTTTCATTCGATTCCTCATTCATTTCATCTGTTGTAACATTTTTATGAACCTTCTTTCTTCGATTTTGTTTCCCAATGTTTTCAACTTGTTCCTCCGATTCCTCATCTGTTGTTACATTTTTATAGACCTTTTTTATACCAACAGATACAGAATCGGATGAACAAGTTGATAAAGGTAAAAGACGTAAAACGATTCACAAGAAGTGGAGCAAAGATGAAGTAGACGCAGTAATGTGTCATCTGAAAAAATTCATAGTAATGAAAAAGAATCCTGGTAAAGCTAATTGTGAACAAGTACTGCGAAAGGAACCAATACTTCATAATAGAACATGGATGCAAATAAATACTTACATTAACAAAATTTTTTTAAAAAGCCATAAAAACATCAACAGTAAAAACCAATAACTACACGTAGTTTAAAATTTATCAAAAATCTCCTTTTTTGTGAAAATTCTCCTTCCATTGTGTGTTTAATTAATATTTTTTGTAATGTGTGTTTAATTAATATTTTGTGTACTGTGTTTAAAATCAATATTTTTTGTACTGTGTGTTTAATTAATATTTTTTGTACTGTGTGTTTAATTAATATTGTTTGTACTGTGTGTTTAATCAATATTTTTTGTACTGTCTGATTAATTAATATTTTTTGTACTGTGTGTTTAATTAATATTGTTTGTACTGTGTGTGTCAATAAAGTTTCTTATGTGTGTTATAATTGATTATTCATTCGACAAGGATGTTTTGGCTCATAGCGGAAATCGGAACTAGGCACTTGCATGACATTGACATGGGGATATGAAATTAGGGCTAGCAAAAAATCTCCTGAGTTTTATGGAAGTTGAAGAAGTCGACCGTAATTCAATTGAAACTTATAGAAAACGTTGTGAAACTGAAAATACGGAACCCTAAAAAGATAGATATTTGGACGAACCTTTCGTCATACAGTGACGGTGATAATTCTCAAGTAGTATGCAACCTACAAATAAAAACCTACCTCTTGAATCAGGGCAACTCTTTGCCCTGATTCAAGAGGTTGCATCATCATCATCATCAGGCTACATTAGTCCACTGCTGGACATAGCCCTCCCCTAATGAGCGCCATAGCGCCCTGTATTCAGCTTGCCGCATCCAGCATCTGCCTGCAGTCTTTCGCAGATCGTCATCCCATCTGGTTGGAGGGCGTCCTACACTACGTTTGCCGAGTCGCGGTCTCCACTCAAGAACACTTTTACCCCAGCGGTTTCGGTTCTTCGTGAGATATGGCCAGCCCACTGCCACCAAGAGGTTGCATACTACTGCTTATAATAGTAAAGAGTAGTCGAACCAATAAATGAAGCACATTTTATCGCATAAATAACTAATACATCATCGTCATTGGACCGTCAGTTGCGCTAGGAGTTTGTGGACGTGTGCACTAACGTGTATCAGACATTTCCGTTATGTATGGAGAACGAGCTAAGGTTAGTGAAGTAGGATTTATGTATCTTTTTTAAGACCAGTAATTGACCGGTAAATTTCTCAAAAACCTTCTTAAAAATTACTTATTTTCTTTGTGATAATTTTCTACTTCTGATAATTGTCTTAATTGCAGGAGAACACATAATTGGGGCCTAATAATATCAACAAAGCGGCAATCCATTCTTAAGCATATGAAACTAGTTCACTAACCCTAGCTCGTTCTCCTCGTTCTTTAATTTTGAAAAATCATAGCGTGGATCCGCGCTTTAGTTGTTCTGTTATTCTGCTAGATGAAATTTATCAAACAAACCTATAATGCTAAAACAAATCTGCTAGAGACGTATTATAAAAATCACCACAGAATCAATCTGATAAAATAATTAAAATGTTAGATTTAGGTCAAACAAATGGCTAAGGCCGCAAGCGACCAATGGCTGAGCTCGGTGGGCTCTGATTGGCTCATTTGAATCGGATCAACAATTGCTAAAACGCAAAAAAGGTGGATTTGTATAAAAAGCACGTAATTATTATTATTACTGATGGTGACACTTGTGGCTCCGTTCGGATCCACATACGGACGGTGATGTGGCAATGGATCAACAAATACCAACCGGATCAACAAGTGAAAACGGATCAAATAATTACTAACTATATGGCACGTTTGATCAACATAGTGCCCATGGAGATATCTATATATATATATTAAAATACACACATAAAATAACAATATAATATATAGAAAAAGGGATTCTTATGTCAAATAGTGCTCTTTTACCTTATCTCTGAAGTGCGGTTTTTTACTTGACAATTTATCACTTCATACGAAACGTTAGTCCAGTCAAACAACCTACCAAATCGTTTCTACTATAGTATTCTAGATATTGTGCTCTGATCACTATCACCCCAATATCATCTGTAGGTATCCTTTCTACCTCTGTCCATTTCTCCCAAAAATAATTTTTGCACGAACCATCTTTTGGGCGAGCGTAAAATTTATCACGCGCTATAAACGTGGGTTAGTGTGGGAACGGTCTAGTGTCAAATATGAGGTTTTTGAGGGGCCTCTTATCTGGTATATTGTTTAGTCAGCACTTCCTACCGCTTATTGTGATCGTAAAACAACCGGTAAGTTGTGGGTTATTTGGTTTAATCAGTTTCGTCTATAGTACGCAGTTTTGTCTATGGAAATGGAAAAGTACCAGGGGGGTTATTCACGTTCATTTTTTTGTTCGTTTCATGAATATGAATGCTTACTACGAGCTACATTGTATTTAGTCGATAAGATCAACGTTAAAACACGGTCCTAGCCTAGGACCAAATATTCCAAAAAAATGCCCTTGAAGTCAGAAGTCGAATCAAATGAAAAAAAATAAGAACGGGAATACGGCTCTGTTACATAGATTATGTACTTATAGAATTACTACGAAAAATATTTTTTGTATGTTTCGGATTAAAGTCATGGTGTCGTCTGGATTTTCTAATGAAAAAATGGCACGACAATATGACTACCTATGTAAAAAAATAAAGTTTTAAACAATTAAAAAAGCATTACCTAGTTTACCACCAAAGTATAATAAAATTCTCATCGACAATGCGTCAATACAGCTAATGCGGAAATATCTCAATCAATATCTTAAAAAATTGAACTTTACTTCGATTGAATTAAGTATATTTTAGCTTGACGGTTGACGCGGTCAAAACGGACCTCTTCTTTTATTTAAATATTTATTAAATCAACCTTCCCCCTCGTACAGTCGTCTACAATAAGATGGAAATCCTTTAAACATTAAAAGATAGAAAGAAGATAGAAAATACTTTATTGCGCACTAAACAAAAAGTAAATTACTAAACAAAAACATAGATATACGATCAGCGGTCTTATCTATAAATATCTCTACCAGACAACCTGTGGATGGATAAATGGACAAACCGATAAATAGAAAGGGGCATGACTAGATAAAGAATAAAAGATGCAGGGGCCGTATTCGCGTTCCTTTTTCGTTCGTTTGATGAATATTCGGATGCTTCCTACCACGACTTCAAGGGCCAATTTTTCGGCTTGGAAAATTTGATCCTAAGTTAGGACGAACTGTGGGCCAAAATAACCACTGATTGGAGCCCTGAGACAGTGAGACGGCGCGGCAGACCACGCAAGCGATGGCGCGACGAGCTGGACACCTTCAGCGACTATCATTGGCAGGCAATAGCGTTGGACCGGAAAGCTTGGAAAACTCGAGGGGAGGCCTTTGCCCAGCAATGGGATAGTGGGGGCTAAAAACAAACAAACAAACAAACAAACAAGTTAGGACCGTGTTTGAACGTTTGAAAAATTGGCCCTTGAAGTCAGAAATCGTGTAGCAATTTTTTTGACCAATAAAGCTCAGTATATTTGCAACTCGGGATAAATCATTTGCAATCTAGCCGGCTAGACATTGAATATTTGCAATTTGAATATTTGCAAAGAAATATCTTGGCAATATCGCCGGGCTACACAGCAATATTGCAGCAACTATTGCACTGCGAGATATAATTGGCAACTTGGCGGCTACCATTGCAGCAAGAAATTGCCAAAAAACTGGCCCATTTACGAGTACCTTTACAAAAACACTCTAAAAGCGTTTGAAGTTTGATGGAACGAATTCACGAGTGTACCGTCTGCATAAAATGTAAGTTCTAGTCAAAAGCCACTTCATAACATGCTCAAAGTGCTTGGAAACTAGTTAAGTTGTGTACACGATGCGCTTACATTACAAAATTAGTTTTCACGGCGGCAACTGGAGTATAAGTTGACCGAGCTGCCAACGTATTCGTTTAACCACTTTTGCAACGTGCCTGACACACGGGTTGCTTAGTACTTGATGAATTTCTGAACTAACTTAGTTCATATTACTCAATAGAAGTGTTTACTAATTTGTATCGTTTCACTGCAGAGCTGATTTCATATCCCCTTTAGGCTTTAACCTTTTGTACAACCAAGTAATTATAACAATCGTGATACAATTAACTTCTACAATATATATTTTGTAAATATATGTAAATATGTAGTAGCTTAGTTTCTACTTCTACAACTACAAAAAAAAGTTAGTCAGATTATATCCATGCAAAATCATAATGAAAACTAATTAAAAAAAAAACGTATACAGGTTCACGACTATATCCTAAATGCGGTAAACATTGTCTCAGATCTTTTTATGTACTAATTCCAGATCGTTTGAAGATGTATAAGGAGGGTAGTCAGAATGTAAGTCAACGTCATATTTATGGCTAATGCACAAATTGCACAACTCGTGAATCACCTATGTAGTTTTGTCTAGTGAAATACCTTCGCTGGTCAGTCTGCCTACCTAATTTGAATTACCGTGCAGAGTCGATGCCCTACCTATTTTAGTCTGGGACTTCAACCGATCAATATTCAAGTAGTGCTGAGTGCAAAAATGTTTGAAACTAAAATAAACGTTGACAAATCCTATTGTATTTTGTAAATATATGTAAATATGTAGTAAAAAAAAGTTTAAATCATATCTTTTAAAACATGATAGGTCAATAATAATCTTTGAATCAAATCAAATCCTTCAGAAATTTCATTTCACATATCATACATTTATGATCAACTTATGTAATGATTAAGATGTAAGTAAATAGGGCTCTGAGGAAAGTCCTCGACATGATTGTCAATAAGATTTGAGAAGATGCGATGCAGTACCTAGGCATATTGCAATTGCTGGTCCATAAAGAATTTTTATTGGCTCTTTTTACGATGTTTTTCTACATCGTTAATGTAAATTATCGAAAGAAAAAATAAAACTTTCAAGTCTGGTTGAGCGGCGCAGTTTTAAAAGTAAAACGTAAACAGGTTCACGACTGTATCCCCAAGGTGCGGTAGACATTCTCTCAGATCTTTTTATGTTACTTATTCCAGATATTTGAAGATGTCTAAGGAGGGTAGTCAGAGGCATGTCCAAACACATATTTGATACATGCCCACATCTTGCAGAAGTTAGTATTCCATACGTGACAGGTTGCAAGCCCATCGCCGCCTATAAGAACACTAACTGGTTTCCTCACGATGTTTTCCTTCACCGTTTAGAGCACGTGTTAAAGCGCATAATAAATTTTACAAAACGCAAAATCCGGGATTCGAACCCACAATCTTCGGATTGATAGTTGAGGTACAACCCCATTCGGCCAACACGCCTTTTTTAAGTTAAAGTTAAAGTTAGTTTTAAAAGTTTCAGTGTATTAAGTATAAAAGTAAGGTTTGTCTCCTTTTCATCAGTTAAACATAAATGGTATAGTTTCGAAACGTCTCGAAGCAAACAAGACGCTCATTAACCGCCGTAATACATTCAAATTAATACCGGATGAGTCGTCTCCGATCCGGATACGAATCGGAAGCGGGTATCGGGAACCTCCAGAGGAAGTTTCGCTCGCGACTGAACTCCAATTAGGACGCGATTGATTGGACGCTATAAGTGAATGAGAAATGCAATTGGTGCGAAAACGAGAATTGAAGGGGACAGCGACCGGAATATTTTTAAGTCCTTGTTATTGGACACGTTGGGGAATAAAATGAGAACGACCAGTGTGGCGAAGGCCTGCCTGAGACGGATAATGTTATGGGTTCGATTCTTGTCAGGACAGACCTTTGTATGGGTAAAATACGGCCTGTGTGGTGCAAGTAAAGGCTTGCTTGCGACGAAGAATGTAACGGGGGGATGGTTACAGGCATGTCACGGGACAATAAATTTGTATGAGCAGCAAATATTTTTCTGCTTTTGTTTAGTGTATTAAATACACCCTGTTGGGCACTGCAATGTCAATTTGGTAAGTATATAAATTGGTAAATTAGATTAAGTTAAAAATAACAGGTAATGTCAGGGTAGGTAGATAGTATTTTATAGTACTTAGTCACAAATTAGGTATCCGAAGTTTTCGTCAACATTTCTTATTTCCAAAATTACCTTATCACAAACTCTGCTTGCTTAGTTTTCGGCTGAAGCTATATGACAATGTACTCTGATATTAATTTATGTATAAGACATAATATCTGAGGATCCATACCTCTACATAATGACGATAATATTTCTGATGATTTTTATACCCAGTTTTTTTTATGATGAATGGGTCGGCTCTTGACCTCAAACTTACACAGGCAAGAGTGAGGTCTACGATGGAGCGAGCTTACCCAGGAGGTGCCTATTAACTCTCTCAGTTCGAGGATATACAAGTCTTCTGATAAACAAAGTCAACATAGAGGAGCACACTCCATTCCCAACGGTACCGAACGATCTAATGTCATTAGTTGAACACGTGTCGTGTGTCAGTTATTGAATACCTGAACCAGCTGATTGGCCGCTGTGATTACTTATTCTGTAATTGATTGACGGTTTAGGAACTAGTGAAAGGAAATTTTCGCTTATTAGACTATAGACCGTACAAGGTTTACTAAGTTGAGACATATTGGTGTTGTTAGAGGTTACAAATTTGGCTTTAAATAAGCTGAGACTGGACCTTTTTGGCCCACTACAGCACACAGACCACTGCTGCACCCACCTATGTAGGTGCTCGACTGCTCGTATTATATTCTGTAAATTTCTGTGGTATTAGTTACTTTTATGCTGTAAAAATTTTTGTTAATTTTTTTTAGTTTGTTTTTACTTATGCACCTAAGTACCTACTTGTTACTTGCCATTGCTTTTCTGTCTGTGTTATGTGTGTCAAATGAATCATTTATCTTTTTAGTTAGATAGATAACTTTCTTTCAAATATAAAAATAATTATTACTTGGCAATAATGTCTTATCTCCTAAAATAAACTATAACGACACAAAGAAGAAACAGCTCTCAAAGGCTTCTTTATAAACGTTTTACTATGATTGTATACTAAAGTTAGCCGAGCTAAACCTGCGCATCAATTCTAGATCAGCTTCGAATCTTGCTTATCTCGTGGAAAGTTGTTGTTTGACCAGCTGAGCTAAATGTAAGCCTTGTTACTGCTAGTCTTCTGTTGGCGAAAAGTGAACTTTGTTACCAAGGGTTAAGATACATTCCTGTAAAATTATCAGGAGACGTGAATACAATTTTGATGAATAGAGGCTAAACTGACAAAACAAACGATTCGTTTTAACTTTTTCTGGATTAATTTAATAAAAAAAAATTACGCTTATTACAGGATATTTAACAAGATTCAGTGATTCTCGTTTTAAGTGTAAAAAGGAGCTAAAAACCACAATAGCTAAAAAAAAAGTTAGCCGCTATCAAAAACTGTACTTGTTTATCGACGATGGTGAAAAAAAAATCATATACGTATTCATTACCTACTCCGTGAATATTAGATTGCCTCACAGAGGACCTCGGAAGTGGATCATCTGTTCGCTGATATTGTTTATTCTATGATTTATCTAAGTTCCACACAGCTTGCGCAGGACAGTTTGATGGGCTTCCAAAGTTAGCAAGAGTTTGACTTCGGTAAACACTAACTGCAGTTTGATGATTATATAAATTTGATTGCGCTTAGCACTGGTCCTTTCATGATCAACATTTTGGATACACTAACAATAATTTACAGTATTTTACACAAATTTTAGAGAAGTGAGCCATGAGCTTACATGAAGAATGTAATTCTTGATTTCAACGTTTGAGCTATAGGTGCCAAAGTACGTTTAAAAAAGAACATATAAACATAAAATATGAACCCACACCACTTTTATGGTGCTTATCGCGGTTTTAACTATATTGAAATTCATCAATCATCCCGTCATATTTTAAATCTGTTAAAATGATTGATCCATGAAAAAATCAACAAACGCTTTCAATTATCCAATTGACAATACGTGTACGTTCCAATTTATTCCAGGGATTTCAATTTTATTCATTAAACTTACAACCTGTACACTCTCGACAAGCACTATGTGATTGTTATACTCGAAGAATCATTAATATGACCCTGCTGCAATCTCTAACCACTATAAATGCGAAAGGACTAGCGAATAGATTGGCTAAGACATTGGGGTTGTGATACTTTTTAACCTGGAAAAGGGAAATATACCTACTCGATGGAATATTTCGTGAATAATTCTAATCTTCTTTATCAAATTGTGCTACTTCTACCGTTCTTTTACAGGGACTTCAGACGCACAGCTGATTATCATCCTCACCTAGTTGATATTTCACTTATTAGAACTAAGCGCTTTGAAAGTTCTTTTATTATGCGCACTGCAAAAATTTGGAATCAGCTTCCAGCGTCTGTATTTCCGCTGAGCTATGACCCTGTTGTTTTTAAGAAGAGAGTTAATAGGCACCTTCTGGGTAAGCTCGCTCCATCGTAGACCTCACTCTTACCTGTGTAAGTTTCGAGGTCAAGAGCCGACCCATTCATCATTAAAAAAAACTACTTTATAGACAAAGGTCTTTCCAAATTATTTTCAACCGTCTCTTTTTTAATACTTTTCTTTACTTATTCGGTTTATTTCAACAATCTCTATCTCTTTCAGAGATCGTTCGATTATTTGATCAAAATCGCTACTTTTAAAAGTCTTACCGAGTATGTACAACCAGTATACAAACCGGGATTAATGGTTAAACAGTGTTAACCACAATTACATTGCATAAGATTTATTACAATTACTGTTTTCATTAATTATAAATTGTGGTTAATTTCCTGAGAAGATATTTCTTTACGTATAGAAACGCTGTGTTTTTAACCGTCAGAGCCTGTTTGAAGCCTTTCGCCACAATGGTTTTAAAAAAAATTGTGATACAAGAAGAAGAAGAACTGTCAGAGAATCCATATGAAAACCGTATGGATTCATTTTAGAGAAGTAATTTTTTTTATGCATTTAGTCGTGTTGGCCAAGTTGGATCAAAAGATGCAATTTTGACATATTTTCATTATATTATCTGATTTTATTATTTCAGCATTTATTTTTACCTTGTGACTAGTTGTGTTCCATTCCGTAATACTTCCAATTTATTTCACGAAGAAATGAAATGAAGGCAGTATTTTCTTTTACTCTTATCAATACATCAAACACTGACACATATCCGATTATACTAAAATACCTTTCAATAAGCACAAAAATATAAGTAATAAGTTCTTTTGTATCGAAATAAGAAAGTTTAACACCTACGTCACTTCCAGCCAACAACAAACTTGTACCGAAAAAAACCCACCAGGTCTAAAAACCGGTTATCAAACAGTTGAACCTTCAATCATTCTTGATCGAAGGGTTGAAAAGATTTGCATAATTCTTCATAAAAACTCTCATTATAGTTTCACCTTAAATGAATAAATTGAAATTGGATTCGTTTAAGAGTTACGATGCCATGCAATGGAGAACACTTGGGGAGGCCTATGCTGAAAAGCAAGACAATTGAGAAACCGGTGTCTATTGAAATTATGTATATATTCCTAAGCTGTAGAAGTAGGTACATAATATTAAGTAGAACTAAGAGGAAATGTAACTTAGATATAAGATTGTTAATAAAGGCTTTCATTATCATTATCATTATTATGCCATGCAATCACACACATCGTGGTAAAACTTCCCGTAAAGTAGGTATCATGCTGTACATTTTTGATAATGATCTTTTTCGATTGCTGTAAAAAATAACAATCATAACCCGAGTACAAATACAATCTTAAAAGAGAAAACACAAAATGTACAAATGCAAATGAATTAAAGCGCGCCATTTAAAACATTTTTCTCTACCCCGATACCTAATTAAACCCAAAGCATTTAAATAGCCGTAAGGAAAACATGGTCTTATAACGTAAAGTGGTGGGAGCCTTAAATTTCTCATTTTAAGAGGCCCCGGACACCCAGAGCTCCTCGTACTTTAACGATTTAATATGTTACTAGCACCCATCGGCGTTACTCGTAGTACATTGAAAATAATTTACTCTATTGGATAAAAAGTAGCCTATGTGTTAAAGTTATTATTATGACTTTCTGTAAAAAATACATTCATCAAATTCGTTGAGTAAAAGAGAAGACCACGGTAGAATTTCAACCGATACGTGTGTAATTGCATAGAACTCAAGGTGTGCAGATCCACTTTAAATTTCTCATTTTAAAACAAAAAAATGTAGGAAATGTTTTAACGAAAGCGCGGGTTTGTTGTGTTTAAGCTGCCTTGTGAAATAACATTTATCTCTTTCTATCACATGATATGAATAGAGAGAGAGGTACGTTTTGCATATAATCTGAAATGAAATAGCACAAATAAGCCGATTAATTATGAAAACCACGAATGACTCCACGAGTCTCTGCTAGTAACGGTGCGTTGAGCCCCATCAATCTCAAGCCATTATAGCTGACATTAGCGGCTGCCATAATTGATTTATTGGCCCAATATCAAATGTAACATTTGCTTGATTTATTGCGTGAACTCTGAAAGCAATATACCTTGACGCAAATAATTTTGGACCGCAATATGTAGAAAACAGAATTCTAAATTTTATGATAACATCATGTCAAAAAGAAGTTTGGATTGGCCAACTCACCAGAATATACAGTTCAATACATTATTAACCTGAAATCTCATACTAGATTATTAATAGCACGTCAGGACACCTACACTCAACACACTAACAATATGTCGTCCATGTATCTGGCATTTGTTTTATTTATTTATTTATTTCATGAGAGCCATGAGCCACCAGCCATGAGAGTCCCACTGGTGGGCAAAGGCCTCCTCCACTCCCTCCACATTTATTTATCCATTTATGTATTATTTCAATCAAAATCTTGGAACTGTGAATATACAAATCTTCTTCTTCTTCTTATTTAAGGATTTACTCCTTGTCGGCACAACTGATGAATCCCTCTCCATGTATCTCTTTCCAGAGCTGCTTCCTTGACCTCTTTATACGACATGACAGCTACCTTCTCCTTCACTTGGCTCATGTAGCTTATCCTCGGTCTTCCCCTTCCTCTTCTTCCTTCTACCTTCCCTTCTATAATCGATCCTTCTTGACGATCTCTCTTCGTTGACTCTACGCAGAACTTCCATATTGGTTATCTTCTCCGCTGATTTTTTCCATTCTACGCCAACACCACATCTCAAACGCCATCAACTTTTCTCGATCCTTCTTTTTTATTGTTCAGTTCACGTCTCACACCCATATAGAGCTATGCTCCAAACATATGTTTTTATAAATTTCTTTTTAACTTTCTTGGATATTTTTGATGTGTAAATGCTTCTTTTATTGTTAAATGCTTGTTTAGCTATGGCTATTCTTGATTTGATATCTGGTGTGCATCGAGAATCTGAAGTTATTAGGCTGCCTAAATATCTGAATGTTTTAACTCTTTCTAAATATGTGTTTTCTAAAGTTATAGTTTGAATTGTTGAATCTTTTTTTGATGCTGTTAGTATTTTTGTTTTATTAATATTGATTTTGAGTGAAAGTTCATTGAAAATATTGTCCATGGTGTCCAATAGGGACTGTAGGTCATTCTCTGTTTCAGCTAGAGCTGCTAGGTCGTCTGCTGTATATACAAATATTTGGTGCAAAATATGATAGATCAAAAAGGGTAACTTACTTAAGTTAGCTATTGTTTGGAGGTGTCATGATATAGAACACATTTCCAACGTACAACCAAGAGGCAATAAAAACAATTATCTGTTATAGATATTGATGATACAATTTGACCACTACATTTCACTCACAAGTTGATATTTGACGAGCCCAAACATAATGGCCTAAACACGACAAAAGCATACAATAACGATACATAGAGCCACAAAGGTAACACCCGAATCATCTATTTGTCAACTCCACAAAGGCTATTGGGGTCCTGATATCAAACAGGTGTTACTGACTATATTGTATTTGAATGTGAAATTAGCTTTATTCCAATGTATCTAGATTGAAAATAGCTTGTGTTCAATCATTATTTGTTTTTAGCGCTTAGGTGCATCGATAGTATTTGTCTGTATTTATTGGGAAAAGTTAGGTCAAAGCAGATCTCTATAGTGGGCAAAGGCCTGCGTGCGACGCAAAAGGTTGCGGGTTCGATCCCCGCGGCGGGACCAATGTTTGTATAGTCTACAAATATTTATCTCTGGTCTGGGTGTTTCTATGTATAATATGTATCTATATTTACAAACAAAAAGTATATAAGTAGTATATCAGTCATTTAGAACCCATAACACAAGCTCTGCTTACTTTGGGGCTAGATGATGCTATGTGTAAAGTCCAGCATTATGATTTATTTATTTAAAGTGAGAGAAAAAGACATTACAGAGAAATGAAAAAGACTTCTTATTTCTCTATAAGTAAATTACTAAAACGAGTAGGTATACTCACAATTATTACGAAAATTAATTCGTGAAAAGTCGTAAAACATTCATCTTTTGCTTCCTTTTTGAAATATTTCAGAAATAAGCTCAAATAGCGCGTACCCAAAATTACTTGTATTAGATGAAAGGACAACGGCCGGCGTATTTGAAATGGAGTCTTAAATACAGGCAATACAGGTCGTATCGTAAAAACAAATGTGGTGTTGCCCTTGCAAAATTCTGTTTCTACCCTCAAAAATTAACATAAACAGAATATGAAGGCTCAGCGGCAAAGATTAAATATTATTTGAATGTGATCGAGCTACGTATGGCGAGTTATCTTTGCGGTAGAGCTATTTAGTGTAGCTTGTTTAGTACAAGCCGTCGTAGTTAAGCAACGTTCTGCGGTCACAAAGTGGATGGGTGACCGCTAGTGGCATTATTAACTAAGCGTTTTAGGTCAGGGCCGGGCTTGTAAGTCGTAAGCCATGGCAGCGGCCTAAAAACTCTGTCTCCAAAGTTGGCCTCTGACTCCAAGATCGTCTTTTAAAGTAAAGTAAAGTTTTATTTTGTTAAAAATTGTGGTACAAGTATTTTACGAAGGTACATTCATATAATTCTTAAATTAGCAAAAAAGGTTACCGCTCAGCATCGTGCAAGTGCATAGTAGAAATACCTACCCTGCACAAGCGCTGGTATTCTGTGGCAATAGATGTGAGAGCTATAACATAAAGATCTATAACATATTTGATACCCACATATGCCCACGTTCTTAGTTCATCGCCACCCATAATCTTATAAGACTTCTTTTGATATCTTTAAATAACCTTCAAGTGGGCGGTTTTCTCTTGTATACCTTATCATCAAACAGATACAATCCGCAAACAAACGGTATATTTTACAATATTTATTTTGACCCTTATCGACGGCGATTTCGCAAACATGCTAATGTAAGCACAATCTACAAACACATAAACATGAATACTTTATTGTGTGTGAAAAACTTAAGACCGATCTCAAAACAGGGAAATGTGCGCGAAAATATCCCGGACTTTTATCGTATATGTGAAGAAAACAGGCTTCTATAGTCGGTTTGCCGGCACATAGCCGTCGCCTCATAAGTTTGCCATGCGCAATCAAGACGTTTGTGTTTGCCCCGCGAGGCAAACGCCCGAGGCTGCTCGCTTAGTCAGTACGCGGCAAATTAGGTGTAATGTATTCAGACGTGGCTAGAGTATTCTGATCGTCTGAAGATTCAAAAGAGCAATTTTTGACCCTAAAAATTTGTTTATACTTAAATTTTGTTCTCAGTAAGACCTAGAGAAACAAGTGAAATGAGGACTAAAAAAATATATCGCAACAACCAACAAGTGCCCGAAACGATTCAACAACCTGCTTCGTACGTGACTGTGTCCTTTTGGGAGAAATACACAAAAATAAACATTAATAATTTAGGTACGTATCAGATATATCGGACTTGGACCTCGTGCGTTACTGGTATGCGTGGACTGAGATGTGAGATGGAGCGATTTATGGGCAGGAAGAAAGAGGAACAAATAAAAATGAATTTTAGACAACAACTCGATGAAACCTTTAATGCTTGCCAAACAATGTCTCCTATCTTTGTCTCACTCATCGTCATCATCATTATCACTACAGCCATCTAGTGTCCACTGCTGAACATAGGCCTCCCCCATCGATTTCCACAGTGATCGATCTTGTGCAGCCTGCACCCAACGGCTCCCAGCAACCTTTACCAGATCGTCTTTCCATCTAGTGGGGGGCCGTCCTCTACTGCGGTTGCGTGGCCTCCACTCGAGAACTTTTCACTTTTCACTTTTGACTTTTTGTCTCACTCATCGGAACTTTAATAGTTTGTCTCTGTCTTTGTACTCCCTTTGCCAAGCATCTACCATGCGGCACAATGCACATTTAGGCATCTACTCGTATCTACGGTAGAACTCCTAAATATTGTGGATGATTAAAACTTAAAAAAAACCCAGAAAAAACTAAGTTTTACGTAAAATCTTTCCATCGCATTGGTTCAGTACTAAAAACGGCAAGAAGTCTCATGAGTTTATTTTTTCGCTTTTTTCCGCGTATGAAACCGCAGTTTCGTAACTATATCTTGTGACTTGGGTCAAACATTCGTAGTCACGAACTAAGCCCCACCCACTACAATGGGTGCCAGAAAGCAACAATAAACCGGAGAAGGATAAATTTGTCTTACAGTTCCTTACTATTAAGGATACTGTCAGTAAAGAAGTACTGTGCCATGTTTTGGAAAAACATTTCGGCTAAAGAAATAAGTGCGTATGAGTCAGTGGCCAGCTCTGATGACGGAGTTTTTGGGCCGCCTCAAGGCCTCAGACTTATCAAATTAATATCCGGGACCTTGCTGGGACTGTCAATTTCACGTGCCCCCCGAAGCACGGAATATTATTGCCACCGTTAGTTCACCTAGTTGATTATGATTGATCACTGAATACAAATTTTTATTGGGGTGTTCGCCAGTGTTTTTAATTTCCCTTTCACATCAACCATTAAAGTTAATATGATTGAAGTAAAATAAAATAATCGTTGAAACATTTTACGTAGCAGTATTATGAATTTTATTTATTAGCAGAGTTCCTCGTTCTCTTAATTTAGATCCCATGCGGATCCTCAAACAATCCACAAATTTAAACCTTACGCTTTGGGAATAAAGTCTAAAATAATCTCGCTTCAGCCGTAACTTTCAGTTAGATGAGAAGTGGTGCTTAATGGTGTTGGAAGTTTTGGGTTCTGGATGTAAAAGTTTCGTTTTTGGTACCCGAGCATTGCTTAACATTATTTTTAGAGTAAATTACAAAAATTTAAATCACGATGGACTTTTGAAAACTATCCTTATTAGCTTAAAATATTCAACGGGATTATCACCAATTTACCATTATTTTTGAGTTCTATAATTGCTGTTTGATATTTCGTCTCAGTTGCGTGCGCCATTGCGCCATAATCTCGTCAATTTGTCCCATGATCATCATAAGGCTACTGTAGAGGCAATTTCACACTGAATTTCTCTCCTCTCATACTCTAGCTAGGATAAATATTTAAATAAATCTTTTTATTTTACTGTTTCGTAATACTTTAGCAGAAAATCCTTATTGGTTATCTAATAAAGCTATTTCGTTGTATTCCACTCTCTGTTAGTAATAGAAAAGAAAAAAATACGCAGTCGCTCATTTATTTACGAGAAAGCCTTTGGCTTGTCTGCCCCAGGGCATAGTCATGGCTAAAAAGCTGGTGCATTCTACACAGAGCCTTAGTTAGTTCACGAAACAAACGATGGTCGTGACTTACCTAGATTGACGAAGTCTACCATCGTTTAGCATAGTCGGAAAAGATAGTCATTGCTTATAAATGAAGAAAGCCTTTGGAGTATTTCTGCTTTGTCATGTTCATGTTGCTGAAATGAGATAGCAACAGATTTATTTTTCAATTGAGCTACAAGAAGCCGAAGACTTTGAGATGTAGGTACTGAGTACGACGATGGTCAAGTGAACCAATTGTTTACCCTGCACTGTGTTTAGGCCATTAGCAGGACTACATCCGTCCTTTTTCCTCTAGTCTGTCTTGTATTAAGCTATCTCTTACAGATTCTAGCTACATTACTCTTTGGCGGAACACTTAAACTTTGAACTGTATGTGGGACGTGTTTCTTTCGTCAATTTCAAAATGGGTCGCCCTAATTTCTTGGGTCATTTCTTTTACCCGCCTTACGAAACAGTGCTGTATAAACCATTGTAATGGAAGTATGAAACACTTCTGTGTATGATGTGTATTAAAAAAATATTTGTATGTATTATGGTCAGCTATTTGGTTAGCTTTTTACAAGATACGCTTAGTCACGATCTAAGTTACTATATGGGAAATGCCTTCCAATAATAATGATTGTTTAGACAGATACAGCGACAACTAACGAACGCACTTATCCTAGTATGTATCCTATTAAGTAATAATTAACAAGTATAAATGTTTAGGTACCTATGTTAGAGCATACGCATTTAATTTAAAAATTGTTAAAATTAATTAATTTAAAATCAACTTCCAGCGTCTGTATTTCTGCTGAGCTACGACAGTTGTTTTTAAGAAGATAGTTAATAGGCACCTTCTGGGTAGGCTCGCTGCATCGTAGACCTCATTTTTGCCTGTGTAAGTGTCGAGGTCAAGAGCCGACCCATTCATCATAAAAAAAGCCCCGTAACTAATTTAAAATAGGACATCACCGCTGGCGCGGATCCACTTGTGGGCACTATGGGCATGACCACAACCTTAATTGACCGAACGAGCGAGCGAAGCGCCTGAATTTCGAGATTGGGTAAAAAATCCTTTGGTCCGTCTGTCTGTTCTCGCCTAATAAGTCGCATTTATCAACCAAATAAAAAAAACTACTAGTGTACCTACTAGTGTTCATCCCACGATTTTTGCCCACGTGAAACTACGAGTATACCAGTATACACTGTACAAAATCTTTGTCAGGGCGTCATCTATTTGATAATTACATCTCATTTGTAGGAATGCAATATAAGTACATACTGATCGTGAGCGAGTTCATGTTCCGACTCGCACTTGGCCGATTTTCAGGTGTGCCCACAACCCTTTTTGAGGGCTGGATCCGCACCTGCATCACTGGTTCATATTATAGTAACAGAGTATTATATCGGAGATGGCGGGACGAGTTAGATGTGCATTTTCCAGATTGGCCCACTGCAGCCATGGATAGGAAAAACTGGAAAAAAGGGAGGGAGGCCTTTGCCTTGCAGTGGGACAATACAGGCTAAAATAATAATGACACCTCTAGTGAGAACGTTTCAACCAATCACAGTGATTTGCACTTGGCTTAGGTCCGTGCATTTCAGAGACCCCGGTTTATAAGTTACTGGCTGCGCTCCCGCGGTGTGACCCGCGATCCCTCGGGATTTTTTCATTTTTTCGGGATAAAAAGTAGCCTATGTCTTTCCCTGGGATACAACCTTTAACTATACCAAATTTCAGCTAAATCTGTTCAGTGGTTTGGGCGTGAAAGCGTAACAAACAGACAGACAGACAGATAGACAGACAGACAGACAGAGTTACTTTCAGATTTATAATATTATAGTATGGAGTATGGATATATTAATATATTATATCATCAAAATGTGATAGTATGAGTAAGGTATCTTATTGTATCGCTATCGAAGCGTAAAACCAACATCCATATTTCATCATCTCAAAAGTGATTCGGGAGGGCGTCAATATTATAAATCACTTGCGAATAAAGGACTAGGCAATGGCTAAAGTTTTGGGTGTTTTTAGAAACGGTAGCCGTCTTTTTGCAGTTCCATACATAAGCGAGATGTTTTCCTTTTCTGTTTTGACGTATGAATTTTAATTGTGAATCGTTCAATTTAGACGTGATTAATCGCGTCTTATTCAATTTCTTTTATGAACGGTGGAAAATGAGAATGTTCTAAATATGTACGAGTATAACAAAGTCCCAAGTGAATTGCAAAACTTATCAATCACTCATATTAAAATTGCAATTAAACATCATCTTTGCAAAAAAGCCTACTATAAAATATCAGATTATTTGGATGACAAAAAAGCTTGGGACTGAATATGCTCCAACTCGTTAACATAATTAATATAAAAATGTATTATAATTATAAACAAATTGAAAAGTGACGATTCTAAACAATCCAAAGTGATTTCAATGAATAAACTAATTTTGAGTTTGAGTTTGAGTTTGAGTTTGAGTAGATATTTGTTAGTGCTTCCGATTTTTGGTATCTTGAATGCCTAAAATATCTGAGAATATCTAATCTAGCCTACACTGGGATTTATCGTTTCTCGTTCCGTTTTACGAACGTAATAGTTCGGCCACTATTATTTAGAAAACTAAAGCATAAGAATGTAAAAGTAACCCCGAAAAAGTATAAGAGAGGTCAGATCAAGGGATTTCGATGAAAAGAATATATCTAAGTTTTATCGAGATAAAAAGGACGAGCGTGCGATGTTGTGTGGGAAAAGCGGAAAGCGGATTTCCATAACCTTTTTTTTATCTTTAGTACCTATTTAATACTAAAGCCTAAAAATAACAAAATAGGAATGCAATATAAGTACATACTGATCGTGAGCGAGTTCATGTTCCGACTCGCACTTGGCCGATTTTCAGGTGTGCCCACAACCCTTTTTGAGGGCTGGATCCGCACCTGCATCACTGGTTCATATTATAGTAACAGAGTATTATATCGGAGATGGCGGGACGAGTTAGATGTGCATTTTCCAGATTGGCCCACTGCAGCCATGGATAGGAAAAACTGGAAAAAAGGGAGGGAGGCCTTTGCCTTGCAGTGGGACAATACAGGCTAAAATAATAATGACACCTCTAGTGAGAACGTTTCAACCAATCACAGTGATTTGCACTTGGCTTAGGTCCGTGCATTTCAGAGACACCGGTTTATAAGTTACTGGCTGCGCTCCCGCGGTGTGACCCGCGATCCCTCGGGATTTTTTTCATTTTTTCGGGATAAAAAGTAGCCTATGTCTTTCCCTGGGATACAACCTTTAACTATACCAAATTTCAGCTAAATCTGTTCAGTGGTTTGGGCGTGAAAGCGTAACAAACAGACAGACAGACAGATAGACAGACAGACAGACAGAGTTACTTTCAGATTTATAATATTAGTATGGAGTATGGATATATTAATATATTATATCATCAAAATGTGATAGTATGAGTAAGGTATCTTATTGTATCGCTATCGAAGCGTAAAACCAACATCCATATTTCATCATCTCAAAAGTGATTCGGGAGGGCGTCAATATTATAAATCACTTGCGAATAAAGGACTAGGCAATGGCTAAAGTTTTGGGTGTTTTTAGAAACGGTAGCCGTCTTTTTGCAGTTCCATACATAAGCGAGATGTTTTCCTTTTCTGTTTTGACGTATGAATTTTAATTGTGAATCGTTCAATTTAGACGTGATTAATCGCGTCTTATTCAATTTCTTTTATGAACGGTGGAAAATGAGAATGTTCTAAATATGTACGAGTATAACAAAGTCCCAAGTGAATTGCAAAACTTATCAATCACTCATATTAAAATTACAATTAAACATCATCTTTGCAAAAAAGCCTACTATAAAATATCAGATTATTTGGATGACAAAAAAGCTTGGGACTGAATATGCTCCAACTCGTTAACATAATTAATATAAAAATGTATTATAATTATAAACAAATTGAAAAGTGACGATTCTAAACAATCCAAAGTGATTTCAATGAATAAACTAATTTTGAGTTTGAGTTTGAGTTTGAGTTTGAGTTTGAGTTTGAGTAGATATTTGTTAGTGCTTCCGATTTTTGGTATCTTGAATGCCTAAAATATCTGAGAATATCTAATCTAGCCTACACTGGGATTTATCGTTTCTCGTTCCGTTTTACGAACGTAATAGTTCGGCCACTATTATTTAGAAAACTAAAGCATAAGAATGTAAAAGTAACCCCGAAAAAGTATAAGAGAGGTCAGATCAAGGGATTTCGATGAAAAGAATATATCTAAGTTTTATCGAGATAAAAAGGACGAGCGAGCGATGTTGTGTGGGAAAAGCGGAAAGCGGATTTCCATAACCTTTTTTTTTATCTTTAGTACCTATTTAATACTAAAGCCTAAAAATAACAAAACAAACTAACAAAACATGTTTTAATCCGTCTTTTGTTAGATGTTTGATGTTAGAAAACACACAGTGTCGCAGGCTTTACTGTTAAAATAAGCATAATAATTGTTATTACCGTGATAGTAAGGAGTTTTGCAAGTTTTGAATGGTTTGCAAGCTATCTTAACAATAGATACCAATGTGTTTCCTTATCGACAAATGTTTTTACTCCGTAAATGAATACTTAAATAGTTAGGGACATCAATTAGAATTTTTTACTTATTATCATTTATCTTGACATTTAAAATTTGCATGCCTTATATTTTGGTAGGACACAGAATGGACAAATATAATTTTAAGATCTTATTGTATCACATGTGTTCGTGCAAATAAACTTCATTTCATTTCATTTCATTTCATTTCATTTCATTTTGTCTATGATGTTGCTCTGTTGCACCTTACGATTTATAAACTACGAGTATTTCTGTGGTGGCTTTGTCAGTACAAAGCCACCACAGAAATACTCGTCACAGAAAAAAAGTCTCGGTACTTCTGCTTGGGATAATGCAGTCATTATCCCAAGCAGAAGTACCGAGACTTTTTTTTTTAGCTGAAATATGTAGTTATGTCTATGTTTTGCCTTTTGATATGCTGGACTAATACTGGACTTTTTACACAGCATCATCTAGCCCCAAAGTAAGCTGAGCTTATATAATGATAAGGGTGACTAATAGCTCATGCAACAGCGTCATAATATCGGTTAATAGATCTTGATAATTATCCCATAATTAGAATTTAAAATTCATATTTGGAGCCATAATACTCGTAGTATCAATGATAGCGTAATACCTATGTATGTGAAAGGAGTGAGTGTTGAAATGCCGAGAGATAGAGTTAAATGGGAAAGGAAAACATGTTCGGCCGACCCCAATATACAGGATAGTAGCAGAAGAGAAGAAGATGATGAAGAAACTGTGATAGTTTCTTTTAATCAAATAATATTTAGAGAAAGTTTCTTATTTGGACCACCGCCTTATCTTCTCCGCGGTTCTTTCCTACGTCAGTCGCGGCCGCCCAAGGCCCGCGGGAATCCTCGGATAAAATAAATCTTAAACCGAAATACTCGATAGTCTACGTAATTACATAGAGTAGAGCATCTTTTTAACTTTTTCTGCTGTCGTTGGGACCAAGAATTAAAAGTTTTGGGATTTCAATGAGTCAGTATTCTTGCAACTCAGTAAGTTCTCCGAGTACTATCCATTAAAATTGTTGTTGTTGTTGTTGTTTTTAGCTTGTACTGTCCTACAGCTGGGCAAAGGCCTCCCCTCGAGTTTTTCAGGCTTTCCGATCTGACGCCGTTGCCTGCCACTGATAGTTGCTAAAAGTGTCCACTGTTCAGCTCGTCGCGCCATCGCTTGCGTGGTCTGCCGCGCCGTCTTACTGTCTCAGGGCTCAAATTAAAAAATTAACAATAGAATTTTAAGTTTCCATTCATTCAAAAGTTGTGATAAAGCGACCTGTTTGAAAACATAGATCTGCAAAAGCCTTTCTCGGCAATATGACCGTGCTCTGGTACTTAACCTATGGCATTACCCTCGTAGCACGCACTATTTGACCATATCAATTCAGAAAACGAAAAATGTCAAATCCGCTACATTGTATGCATTATATGAGCCACAACAGCCCACAATAAACAAGAGTTACGTAAAGTATTCACGAAGCATGAGCCCATTTATAATTACCGAAGTACAGAGGACCATTCTCGAAGTAGCGATTCTGCGGTGACCCGGGAAGACCCCATTCCCTTAGGGAGCCGCACGCAACGCAGGGACGTCGCGTGAGTTATAGGATATCATGTTGAAGATACTCTAGCTTGTTTTATACATCAATGGTATGCCCGTGACTTTGTTCACGTGAAGTTTCATGTTTCTAGGACTTATGAGACTTAGTCTGATGTATCAGTCAGTCACCAGAACCTAAAGAAGATGGTTTTAGTATTTTTATAGAAACAAATATGATCTATGTGATGAATATCACGACAGTATCCTCCAGGTACGGTAGACATTCTCTTAAATCTGTTTGTGTGTTCCTGGAAATTTGAAGATCTAAGGTACAGTCAGATGCATGTCCAAATACATTATTTGAAACATGCCCACAACTTGCAGAAATGGTTTTATGGTCTTGTGTGTTAGAACGAGTGTTTAGTACTTTATGGAGAAAGATGTGCCGACAACAGTCAAACATTACAGCGTGTATTGGGTGGCTCCGTCCAAACATTACATTTGAAAATTACCGAGCAAACTCCCAACTCTACAGCATTAGTAACTAAAACATGTTCGCAATCACATCCATTGGTATGAGCGCTCCCACGAGACAGTATCGACTGATAACTTTCAATTGTACTCGTTAGTACCTTTGTCAAAGTTGGATTAAGTTCGATGTCATTTCTCTCTCTTGCAAATGGTTTTTACATTATGTGTGAAGGAGATAAGTATGAGAATTTTAGAAAAGCTGTTTTAAAAGTGGTCGGGTAGTTTGTGCCGTGGTTGCTAAATAATAACACCCATAAATCCTCTTTCCATAGGGATAGGTAGACACTACCTACGATCCTGACTCTAACGATATTTTTAATCATCATACACCGATTTTGCCTCATTCACTCACGCACATTCTTCATACGTTTCTCAGTAAAAAAAAATAATCTTTCTAACTATCCTTAGATAGCTTGACTAATCCTGTTGTATTTTGTAAATATATGTAAATATGTAGTAGCTTAGTTTCTGTAAATAAACTTTATGTATTATAGTAAAAAAAACTTCAGATGATTTTTAAAATGTTAGCCAACAAGTTTGAAAACTTTGTAAAGTGTACAAAGTAGCCTTTCACCACACTAATGAACACGATAAACAGAATTGGATATATGTAATTAATAAGTACCTACTCGTAAGTAATTACCATCTCAACATCAATACATTATAATTACGAACACGAATTAATCTGCCATTCCAGCGACTATGGAAATGCAGTCGGGATTGTAATGTCGCTCACGTTCCAGGCAAATTTTGAGCAATCGAATGTTGAACTTTGACAAAATGATTAATCTAGTGCAAGTTTATTAAATTCAGGAGTTCTGATATTGCTATCTATTCGAGTGGTTTCAATTTCCAAATGATGAGCTTTTAGTTGTATGCTCTTTGTAAGAAGCTAAATTGGAATTTTATAGACCAATGAGTAATAGACGCTTTGATTTCAAGGAGATGCTACAAAAAGTAATTTTACATCAAAAGTGTAATAAGTAGTAATCAACTTTTGATGCTGACTGTACGTGTTTCAAATTAAACTACCTGGCTTTTTTCAAAGAGAGAGTTTCTGAGATGGTCTGAGTTATAGTTGTTATAATATTTCTTATCAAAAAGATCCCCAAGTTCAGATAGACTCTGAAAAACTTCATAGCTTTAGTACTAAACTTATGAAAATGTACTAAAACCATGAAGATTATTCTGCGTAAAAAAACGACTTCCATTCACGAAGAGTAAATGAAAACTCAAAGTTACACAACAATCCTGACTCACCTGGTTAAAATAAACATGCGCCATTGAGCAAAACGCTAAATTTAGCCCAAAACGAGGCTAAATTTAAGCTGTATCCACGCTGTATCATAATATTTTCACCCCTCTAGGGTTGTTTTTGACAATTGGCCGACTGACGCACATTATAGCCGGAGTCTGATAAAACACATTAAATCGGTAAGCTAAAAAGTGAAAATAAATCGAGTAATCGAATATGGGAATACTATTATTGAAACGGTAGGCTTTCTAGGAACATAGATTTTCTTGGGGTTCAGAAAATTTACTACCTCATTATACACAATATCCTAATTCAATGTAGGTTCGTATAGATATAATTATTTCAATCCAATTCACATTCAGAACTCGTAGTAAAAACCGGATAAATAGTAGACTGAAGTAACGAAACAATGGTCTCTGCCTACCCCTAGAGGAAAGAGGTGTAATTTTATCCCGTAGTACCGTTTGCACTTTTAAGTATGTATGAAGTGAAGAATAATAAAAATTGTAAATCAGCATCTATCTAATTCTATGTGGTTTTTATCTAATACGAGTAAGATGCCTAAAGGTACCTATGTAATTAGAATCATCCGGCTTTTTACTCCGTCCAAAAACTTGCGGATAATGAACGCCCTATCTTTCCCGACTGTCGGCGCCATGGAGCAATTTTGAATCCTTGCCAAAGACAACCATAGTGGCATGGGGCTGTCTGATCGATGTATTCCTCCGCTGCAGTTGCGCTTCCTATTTTCAAACCACATTTTTTAGGGGTAGCTTGACTATTTGTATGAAGATTCATTGCTTACAAGGTCAATAAACTGAAAATAATGGATGAAAAATAAACTTGTATTGTGCTTAGTGGTGATACGGTTAGCGATGATTGATTTGATTTTTCTTATCTACTAGGTCTTCAAAGATAATGCATTTCACTATTACTACAATACTTATATGCATTTTCTATCAGGAGAAAAACTATCTTTCTATGTTTCATAGACTAAATAATTACCAGCGCACTTTAACTTCATAAGCGATTCTAATTCTTTCTGGAAATTCCTGCGTCAGCCTATTTATGATAATCAAATGGAACTCACAATTTTGAGTAAAATCATTGTCGCCTTGAATCACTCAGGACTCACGAGGCACTTATTTTTATTCGTATCTTATACGGAACCCTGAAAATGCTTCACTCAATACAACGGAAACATTTTG